>CP099422.1:1428818-2857637 GCA_024114885.1 Septoria linicola
GTGACACAGCAGCCATGTTCTACAAGCTCTCTGTCTTGGCCCTAGTTGGAGCCACCTACGCTCTGCCAGGCGCTCCTAGCTACGGCGACAACACTCCTCCAGCTTACGGCGGAGCCACAACGACTACTACCGAGTCCGCAAAGACTTACGGTACCACCTCTTCGACCACCGTTGAGCACGTTCCAACGTACGGAGCTAGCACCAGCTCTGAAGTTCACCCACCTGTGTACGGTCCATCCAGCTCGAGCTCGACCAAGAGCATTCCAGAGCACCCAACTCAGTACCCTAGCTCCAGCTCAAGCTCCAGCAAGAGTGTGCCAGTTTACCCACACCCAAGCAGCACGACTGAGCCTGCGAAATATCCTAGCACAACTGCTTCGGTCTACCACCCTTCGACCACTGCGAAGGTTTGCCCAAAGCCAGGCGAGTATAGCCAGGACAACCAGTACAGCTGCAACCCAGCCCATGCCTATCCAGATGGTCAGACCTGTGAGCTTTTCGATGGTTGCTACTTTTTGAAGTACGGCAAGACCACTTCGTCTGAGGTCCCTCACTATCCTACCACCTCTGAGGCTCCTCACTACTCCACCACGGTTGTGACATCGTTGACGACATATTGTCCACAACCCACGACTTTCACCCACGGCCCAAGCACCTACACCGTCACCAAGGCGACTACCTTGACTCTCCCATGTGACAAGGGCTGCACCATCACTAAGTCTTTGCCACCAACATACCACCCGACCGGCAGCGTCAAGACTAGCTCGACTGTCTCCAAGCCAGAGACTCCAAAGAGCTACCCTCCACACGAGACCACAGTCGTCAAGACTACTTACCCAGTCACATCGACCGTCACCACCTTCAAGCCAACGAGCGTGCCAGTCTACTCGACCAAGGGAACGACTTACTACAGCACTTCGCTCACTGTTTCCTACTCCGTCTCGACTTGGCTCACCACCAAGACTATTGAGCAGCCAAAGCCAACGACTGTTGCACCAGTCCCAAGCTGCCCAGTATGCCCTGTCCAGCAGTGCCCACCTCCTGTGACTGTCACAACTACTGTCTACTCGAGCATGCAGCCACCACCAACATATGTGGCTCCTCCACCAGAGAAGCCAACTTTGCAGGCTCCACCTCCACAGCAGCCGTCCTCATACGCTCCTAAGCCCTCGCAAGAGACCAAGTCTGTCCCACAGCAGCCTTCTTCCTACGCTCCTCAGCCATCCAAGGAGACGAAGAGCGTCCCACAGCAGCCTTCTTCCTACGCTCCTCAGCCATCCAAGGAGACCAAAACGACCGAAGTGAAGACCACTGTCAAGTCCACGGAGACAAAATCCGTTCCAGCGCCTACATATCCAGCCGGAACTACAAAGACCGTCGAGACCACTGCCCCGGTCTACCACCCGCAGCCAACTCCATCTTGCCCACCAGCTGGCTCGTATGACGACAAGCACCGCTACAGCTGCAACCCGGCGCACGCCTATCCTGAAGGTCAGACCTGCAAGTTGATCGACGGCTGCTACTATTTGGAGGTCCCAAAGACGAGCACTGAAACTCATCCTCCCATCTACACTAAGACCTCAACTGCCCCGGTCTACAAGCCAACTACGACAACGGAGACAATCCCGGTGTACCACCCAACCACAACCACTGCTAAGGGATATCCAACTCCTTCATGCCCAGCCCCAGGTTCTTACGATGACAAGCACCGATACAGCTGCAACCCAGCCCACTCTTACCCAGAGGGACAAACCTGCAAGCTGATTGATGGCTGCTACTACTTGGAGGTGCCAAAGACCTCGACCAAGCCAGGTCAATATCCATCGAGCAGCAGCACCAGGCCAATCGAGACGTACCCTGCTCAGCCCACAACGTACCCATCGCCTCCAAAGTATGAGACTACCACCACAACTGAGTCGATCAAGACTTATGGCCCTAGCTCGAGCTCCACCACTCAGGTTGAGACCCCATCCAGCTACGAGAAGCCCGCTCAATACACCAGCCCATCGGCGCCAGCCTATGAGAAGCCTACCACCACTCCAGTGGCTTACCCTACCACCACTCCAGTAGTGTATCAGAGCACCACTGAGCCAAGTGCGCCAAAGTACGAGGCACCAACCACCCCTGCTGCCTACCCTACTCCAAAGGGATACTAGAGGAAGCATTCAGTTCTCGTAAGATCTTTTAATGTTTCCGGTCATTCAGCACGGGATAATTACAGCATGTTTGGACCAAACTTGTATATAACACTCGATGAGTGTCTTCCTATCATTTATCATTGTCATCACAGCGAGCGGAGTTTGGGAACACAAAACACCTCTGATAGAGGCACGAGCGCACAGCGCATGGATAGATAGAGGATCACGGCCACAGAACAGCATAGCATCAAATATAATGCTTACCTCAACGTTTCGTCCGCCCGCTCAATTCTTTGCCTCAGGCGTGACAGTCTTGGCGTTATCCTCCAGTTTGGCTCACTTCGTCTTACTTTCCCTTCCTTCACCAGTGCGCATTCTTCGCCGCATGTCAACACATCTCGCAGCGATTCGAAAGTGTGTGATCTGGCTGGCAGAGCGAGGTTCGATGACAGAAGCCCATCACGGCGATGCATGGCCCTGCGATCAAGACATTCGCAATGAGAAGCTGTAACAGTAGCGGCTACGCTGAGCGAGCTCGACAGCTACGGCAGAATGTGATCTGATCCCTATAACAATCACCAACCGAAGCGCCCGCAAAGGGCACGATTTTGCAGGCGCGCGCGAACTTTCCAGGACGACATCCAGATTGACAGACTACTGGTCGAGCGCAGGCACGAGTCTTGTCTGCATCCAAGCAATCAGAGGGCTGTATGATTTGTGACCATTCACATGCTATCAGATACAGCTCAGATTCGCAAGGTTTTAGAGCACATTGCGAAGCTCTACACGCTTGCTCCATGGCCTGCATTGACTTGGCTTGCCTGTGGCAGTGATCACCATCCCTGCTGGCCCAGTTCCTCTAGAGAGAGCGTAGATAGGTTTCATGATCCTGTTCCTACCAGAATATTGCTGACTGACTGCTCTCTGATCCAGCACCGCTACCCAACCCTGCATATATGCGCGAGAGCCTTTCAGTGACAGAGGTTCAAGCTCATTCCGATCTCATTGGTTCCGATGCTTCCTTGGGTCTGTGTCTTTCTACTTGTTGATACCTTGCCTATGCAAAGTGATGGCCAGCACAGCATCGTGAACGTCGAAGAGCTTCGCACCAGACTCTTTCCAACTCAATGTTCTCGATCACGATGGCCGACAATAATCAAGAAGAGCTCTATGCAGCGCGGGAGCATTGCTTCTTATATTTATCATGCTACAAAGTCCTGTGGCACTGCGGGCCTGTAAACATTGGGTATAAATGCTCGTCTGCGACACTGTAATTACGACACACAAACAAAGATTACCACGCCCGGGCCCGCCATTTTTCCCCCGGCTCCTCCACCATCATTCCAAGCAGCAAAGCAGCACAACCGATAGCTATCTCAGCACACTAGCAGCCTATCCCAACCAGTACCAAGATGAATATCACCGCCCAGCCAGTAGTGCTGACCGCACAAGATCTGATCAGCTCCTGGAAGGAGGGTGATCTCCACAGTAAGTTTGATCACTACCTGAATGGACGAATCCGAGTCAATCGGCCAGAAGGTCAACTTGCAATGGTCTGCATCGGAGCCATGAAGCACAATATCACAGATGATACCCATCACCAGTTCGTTGGTCGCAATGGTCGGCAGCTCCTTTTCTTCTGCATCGCCGAGAGAGACCACCCAGTGCATTATGGGAGGCAGATGTACATCCGCCGTGGGGTGTACTCAGGCAAGGCTCGACCTATTCTGACGCAGATGAGGATCGCCGACCATCTGATCGATTGCGATCTGCCGTGGATGATGAAGGGATTCTACAAGACGGAAGCTACGCGTGCAATACTTGGTTGGGATCTAGTGCAGCGGGCTCTCGTTGAAGTCGCCGATGCCTTCTACGAGGCAGTGGTTCGGGATCACTTCAACCGACATTGGCGTCCCGTACCTGATGGAGCACTCCGAGTACCGAAGAGGAAGGCACCTGATGATGGAGACTCGGAGCCAAGCAAGAGAGCCCGCTGCACGGAGAACTCCGATAGCTCTGACGAGTGTGACGATGAGGAAGAGAGCTCGGATGATTCGGATCAGAACGACGATACGGAGGAGCCTGGCAGTTCGAAAGCTGGCGACGACCCCGTGGACTCCGAATGCACAGCCACTGATGCAACGACCACCAGCAACCGATCTAGAAGCAGGGGCGTCGAGAACGCTGGCTTCAGACCATTCAACCCTTTTGCCGGCATGCGCAACCGATCACGTCTCCAAAGACAAAGACAACGCCTCCGAAAGGAATCACCTGCGCAGCGTGTGTGGTCCGACTTCATCTATGGCTACATTCGGAAACCCGGACCAGATCGCTTGAAGGAAGTCGCAGAAGCATACAAGGCAATTTTCAAGAAAGAGGTGCCAATCGCCACTCTCAAGCAGGGACACGAGGAGTTCTTCCAGCCAGCCAATCGGGGTCTGGAGAGCATCCGTGAGGACCTCGACGTGGTATCAATGGACGGTCGATTGTGTAAAGGAGCGCTATGCAGCCACAGGCACTCGCGTTCCCACCATCGAGAGCATGTCTGCGGAGCAAGCCAAGTGGGACGTTGCTCAGGCTCAGAAGGACGCAAAGCTGCGCGAGATCGAGAAGTACCAGAAGGCGCTCGAGCTGGTCAGCTTCAGCACCACTGGAGGCTACCGCGACCGTACACCGCCTGACTGTCGATGTGGTCCGCATCGCGACCACTTGTGTCCTCAGTAGGTGCTCGAGTGCAGAGATATCCGGCTTCCCTTCTCTGATCACGGTGCTTTCCTCCGCTTCGATATGGTGAAGCCCGTCATGACAGGTAGGAAGCAGGATTGGCTATATCGAGGAGCCTGGCCGGAGCATAGGAAAGCAACAGTCCAGCGGTAGTGCAGTGGAGATCTTCGGGCTATGCAGTCAGTCAGTTCAAGGCTGACAGAAGACGTGCAGTATTTCAGTCACTAGTAAGTGGCTTCTTTCAGTTAGTAAAATGTGAGCTGCAGATCACATACGATCGTGAAGTACAGCATGCGATACCTACCTACTGTAGCATAGTTGCGAATAAAACCTGGAAAGTGCCATGGCATAGCAGAGTAGTTTTCCACCATAGTGAAGGACATCTGAGGTACGTGCTCTTCGACACCACTTTCATGCTGATCGCATCAACGCTTCCAGACCTCCATACGTTACGGTCGCTGGCGCTCGTCGGAAGTCTTCCGCACTGCAAATACTGCTCTGGAAATGGCTTCGACTGCAACATGACTCTCACGACTCGTCGTTGATTCGAAGTGCACCTCATCCCACCACGTAGGCCGGAGCCGCTGGCGGCCGTATCCTGGACCTGCGGTTCTGTGGTCCAGGCAGGCGAAGCGACCTATTCCCGCACTACTCTGCCTCTGCTTCTGCTTACACCACCGTTCGACAAGTCCTTTGTGAACAGGTTCGAACTCGAGCTTCTTCAACTACAAGGCCAATTCTTTTACCTCCCTTGTTGAGACACTGTACCCATTGATCTGTTCACCTCGAGAGTACAATCGCGGTCCCTTTGTACAGGACTGCCACTTCCGTGCGACCCAGAGGAGACCGCTCAGATGGAGCGATGCCGATGCAGACGGGAGTAAGCGGCGGTCGAAGTTGCTCCAGATCTGATCGTGATGGTCCAAAGCGGCGATGTTCTGCTTGTGCTCCTCCATGATCTGCTTCTGGCGTTCTTAATTCGCCTTCCTGTTGCGTAACGCATCTCCAAGCGAGGGTCGGTCGCTTCTTCGACACATAGTGCGACGTTGCTATTATGCGGTGTCAGTCCCTAGGTGATTGACAACAAAATGTCGCCCCGGATCACTTACGAGTCAAGCGAGTGTGAAAGCCGTGATGATGTTCTTTGTACTTGGTTGCGTTGGGATTCTTTTCGAGTCCAGTTCGATCTGGAAATGTTGCAATCGATGGGAGTCTATGTGGCAGAATTATTTACAAGAGGATGAGGGCTTATGTATATCTCCAAGCAATTGTTGAATGAGTGTTAGGCATGAGTACAAAGTGACCTAAAATTTGTTTGTTAGACGCGTATCACGTGCAAGAAAAGTGAAGCTGCAGTGCTAAATGCATCGTCACCCTGCGCGGCGAGCTGAAGTGATCACTCGGCTATAAAATGACACAAGCCTGTGATCGTGATCATGTGTGAGGCTGCTGATGTATCCGGCAGCCATGCTACTAGACAAGTGATTTGACACCTATTGAACCGCGGACACACCCGCCGCGTGTGTTATGCATCTCAAACTGCTAAGAGATATCCTCCTGCAACCACCATTGCAGCCGTCATCGGCCCACTAGTCATCATCGCCGCCGCACCAGCTTCACTGGAAGAACTCCCTCCACTGGTCTGCGAATCTCTGCTACCCGAAGGCCCTCCATTCGTCCAGCAGTGGCTACGCTTGCAAGCGAAGGAATCGTGGCCGCAGCAGCAGTGATCTTCGAGCTGTAGTCCGAGTCCGTCAACATCACAGTTGCCGAGCAGGATTCTTGCGTCTGTTGGGTCGTGTGTCAGCTCTCTAGAATTCTAGTCTTGAAGAACGATGATGACCTACCGTGCTAGTGACAGTCACTCCACCATCAGTTCCACTGCAGAATTGGAAGCAAGAAGAGAAGGATGGACCTGCTACGTCGAATCTCGCTCCGATGCAACAGAATGCATCGTCGTTCTCGCCGTAGACTGCTCCGGGACAGCACCATTGTCCGCGACTGGTGGAGTAATTGAGCTCGCCCGTTAGGACATTGGTTGCCAGATGATTGAGCTGCTGCTGACGCGATCAGACCGGCGAGGATAATCTTGGCTGTGTTGGGAGGCATGATTGTTGAGCGTCTTGTGTTATGGTGGTCAAGGTGCTGTAGCGAGGTGATGAGAAGCTCTGTCACTTATATCGGTCAACCGCAGGGAAAGCACACCTTTATACCATGCGGCCTTGGAAGCACAGCCGAAAGTCCATCTACTCCATGATTGCGGTGTTCAGGATCAGGCTAGACATGCTGAAGCCATATGATGGCGCGGCGTCCTTCCAGATGGCAGTAAATTGACCATGATCATCTCTGTTCTATTCCTGTGATTGTGATTGGAACATGATTCGTCGCTGTTAGGCCTTCGATCTTCGCACGAGGAAACGGAACTTCACGCTAGCCACATCGGGCAGCATGTACCTGAACCAAGTCGAGGCTGAATGGAAGGCCTTACCATTCCCGAAATTCGAGCAATGAGCAACGATGTCACTGAGAAAGGAACACGGCAAATGATATCGTAACCAGGCATGATATGCCCTTTTCCATTATATATCTTGTGAAGATAGAGGACTTTCTATACCACCGCCAACGCCGCGCTGTAAAGTCAGTTGAGTGACAAACCATATTTTCCGTCGTAGTCCTTTGATGTGGCCGCGTAGACGCCGAGCATTGCCATAGCTGTGGTGAACCAGCTAGCATGGTATCATAAAAATCAATCAGGTGTGAAGTGAACGCCAGGGGCCTATCCCAGTCGATGCGGATGGCGAGAGAAGTAGCTTAGAACAAGCCATCAATCTCGCCAGTCTCGCCATCAAGATCGACATTGAGGTAGCCGGGCGCTGTAGGAAGACCTGGGATCGTCTGAATGTCTGCTGCGAGGGCGTACAGGTAGCCAGCGCCAGCAGCCATGCGGACATCTCTGATTGGCACTTCAAAACCAGTTGGCGCGCCCTTGAGTGCTGGGTCGTGCGAGATGGAGTACTGAGTCTTCGCAATGCAGATTGGCAGGTTGCCATAGCCTTGCTTGGTGTAGGTGTCGACCTTCTTTTGGGCGATCTCGGAGAAGGACACAGACGCCGCGCCGTACATCTTCTTGGCGATGGCCTCGATGCGCTCCTGTACTGAGCCGCCCTCAGTCTGGTAGAGAAGCTGGAACTTCTCTGGCTCGCTCTGCTCGGCAGCCTTGATGACGCCGTTCGCGAGGTCAATGGCACCCTTGCCACCTTCTGCCCAGTGGTTGGCAACGATAGCATCCTCAGCTCCAGCCTTGATAGCCTCTTCGCGAATGACTTGCGCTTCAGCATCAGTGTCAGTCTCGAACTTGTTGATGGCAACAACAACCTTGACGCCATATGCCTTGGCATTTTGGATGTGCTTGGCCAAGTTGGTGCAGCCCTTGCGGAGGATCTCGACGTTCTCAGTGCGGTAGACTTCGTCAAGCTGAGCACCAGCCTTGATCTCTGGACCACCTCCGTGGACCTTGAGTGCACGAACGGTGGCAACAATGACGGCAACATCAGGAATAAGGCCGGATGCACGGCACTTGATGTTCATGAAACGCTCTCCACCCATGGTGAAGTCGAATCCAGCTTCGGTGATCACGAAGCCGACCTTGTCGTTATGCTCAGCAGCCTCATCAGGCTCAGTACCTGCGAGTTTGAGGGCGATGCGATCAGCGATGATGGAGCTGTTACCGATGGAGATGTTGGCGAATGGTCCGGCGTGCACAAAGACAGGTGTACCTTCGAGCGTCTGCATGAGGTTGGGCTTGACGGCATCCTTCATCAGGACAGCCAGAGCACCTCCAGCACCAATGTCATCAGCAGTGATTGGGTCGCCGGCCTTCGACGATGCAACGACCATGCGGCCAAGTCGCTCTCTCATGTCGCTGAGATCGGTCGAGAGTGCGAGCACGGCCATACATTCTGAAGCCACCGAAATGTCAAAGCCAGTCTCGCGCGGCACTGCCTTGCTCTCCGTGGGTGCCTGACCGATCGTGATTCCTCGAAGGTGACGATCGTTGACGTCCAGGACACGTCGCCAGGTGATGGTCTCGGGGTCGAAGTCGAGTCTGGCGAAGCGGGTGATCTCCTCTTCAGTCAGGTCATCTGGGTTCGTCTTGTCGATGCCAAGCTTCTTCAGCCGCTTGTACATGATTGGCAGGAACTCGCGCTTGCCCTTCTTCTTCGGTACGAGACGGCTGTAGAGAGCCTTGTCGCTCTGTGTGGCTTCGTGGAACATTCTTGTGTCAATGGCTGCAGCGAGCAAGTTGTTTGCAGCAGTGATGGCGTGGATGTCACCTGTCAAGTGCAGGTTGAACTCGTCCATGGGAATGACCTGACTGTAACCACCACCTGCAGCGCCACCCTTGATACCAAAAGTAGGCCCTTGCGAAGGCTGACGAACGTTGGCGAAGGCTACGCGACCAAGCTGTCCAGCCAATGCCTGAGTCAGACCAATGGTAGTTGTGCTCTTGCCCTCACCCAGCGGCGTGGGCGTGATACCAGCGACAAGGATGTAGCGACCATTCTTGCGGTGTTCGAGACGCTTCAACACGTCCAAAGACACCTTGGCCTTGTAGTGTCCATATGGCTCCAGCTCGTGCGTTGCTATACCAACCTCGGAGGCGACCTTGCCAATCAGCTTAGGATGCTGAGCTCTCGACACAGCAATGTCTGATGGGACTGGCTGCTGAAGCTTCAATGGCAATGGCGTGATCTTGCGCGACTTTTGCCTGTCAAAGTAGGTGTCTGCAGCATCGACCACGTTGGACAACAGCATGGCAATGGTCATTGGACCAACACCACCTGGCACAGGAGTGATCTGACTCGCAATCTCAACGGCGCTGTCGTAGTCGACATCTCCGACCAGACGCTGTCCTGACTTCTTGGTGTCGTCTGGAATCGAGTTTGTGCCAACGTCAATGACTACGGCACCTGGCTTGAGCCAGTCACCCTTGACGAAGTGGGGCTTGCCAATGGCAGCAACCACGATGTCTCCTTGCTTGACCACCTCTTTCAAATCTGCAGTCTTGGAGTGGCACACAGTCACTGTAGCGTCTGCATTTCTCAGCAGGTAGCTGACGGGAGCACCGACAATGTCTGATCTTCCAATGACCACGGCGTTCTTGCCCCGCACGTCGACGCCGCTCTCCTTGAGCAGCACCATGACACCTTTCGGTGTGCATGGGACGAACAATGGCCTACCACCCTTCTTGGCGAGCTCTCCAATATTGAGAGCTCCAAAGCCATCAACGTCCTTGTCGTCGGTGACCGAAGATGTGATTTCGTACTCGTTGATGTGCTTGGGCAATGGCAGCTGGACGAGGATGCCGTGCACGGAGGCGTCGTTGTTGTACTGCTCGATCTTCTCGAGCAGTTCGTACTGGGAGATGGACTCGTCATACTTGACAATGTTGCACGCAATGTTGGCCTCTTCGGAAGCCTTGAGCTTCATGCGGACATAGGTCGAGCTGTCCTCGCGGTCGCCCACCTGGATAATGACCAGACTCGGCTTGTAGCGGGCATTCTTGGCCTGCTTGTCGGCAATGTCCTTGGAGATGCGCTCGCGGATGGACTGGGCAATGACCTTGCCGTCAATCTTGGTAGCCGTCATATTTGCGGGAGAATGACTGAAGGAGCGGACGCCTGCAGGCTCTGCATACGGCGATGCGGACAAAGGTGATACTGTCGCTGCTACTGCTGCTGTTCTTCTTGGACTTCTTCTTCTCGTTCTCGTCGTCGCACTGGTTATGAATGAGCTGCTCACCGTCACTCGATCACTGGACCAGCACCGTGCATGAGGTAGTCGAGGAAGATGTCGGAATCCAAAATTCGCAGGTGAATGACTGACGCGGGGCAGCAGGCGACAACCGCCGCCGATCGTTCGGCCAGCTGGAATTCTCATCGTGGGCCTCGCGCGGAACCTGCAGTATCAAACGAAAACGATAAGAAAATGCGGTCGGAGCAGAGAACGCGTCAATGCAGCATCCGGTCTATGTCTACAGATGTCCCAATGCGCCGAAACAATCCTCGAAATGTTGACGCGTCGCTGGTGAGCACAATGGTATGATTCAAAAAAAACGTGTCTGGAAATTGCTACTCTTCGGAGTATTACGAAACCCGATCGCGGAAGTCTGGTCGCGTCCATTGGAATGTGCCTGAGGAAGGAGCGGGGCTTGGCATGAACTAAGTGAACTAAACATCCTCGTCAATATTCATGGACACCATCTCGTGTCTCGTTTTGAGCATCTACGCGTTCATCACCTCCTGCGTGTGCCAGGAAGACCAAAGACTGGGCCGTCTCTCACCTCACCACATGCGAGCGCTAGCAAGAACCCATCGCCACATCCGCTTCACCAGGTCTGACACGAAGAACTTGTCTTATCCTGGATTCCTAGCCGCGTTCTTGCTGTCCACGCACGCACTCCGAATTGTCCCTCCGTAGCACTTGATTGATATACTTGAATGCGGCAAAGACTTCCACTTCACATCTGGGTCGTGGTAACAACTCTGCTATGGAGCGCTCATAGTTGCGATGCATCGTGATGCCAAATTGTTGTCTTACTACACGTCTCGCGTTTCATAGTCAGAACTCGCGGGCCTCTCATGTGGCTGTGCACTCACGGCAACGACCGATCTCGAAATGTTGGATGGCACCAAACCACGAAACACACAGTACGCCGCGCATCGAAGTAAGCACTACGTATCGCTTGACGGCATGGTCGAACACTCCTTCAATCAGTGCTGCAATGGTCGACTTTGCTCCGCTCTGGCAGCTCTTTTGACTTTCCACATGGCTTCCTCAGATGCCGCGCACGAGATTGCTGACCTCGCCATGATTCAGTCCGAGACACATCAAGCCAGCACAACCTCACACAAGGCTGCCGAAACTCTCGTTGAACTTGCGATTGCGGCTTAGTGCACATAATACGCTTGCTTCCAACGAGCAATAAGAACCGAATGTGAGCTTTAGCAACACCGCTAGATCAGCCACAAGCCACGTGCTGAACTCTATGTGGTATACCGATCGAATCACTCCCCACCTGGGCGTCTGTACATGGGAGCTGAGTGCTCGGCAAAGGATTTCGTACAGCTCATACTTCCGTATTGGCTCTGTGAATGTCTCGGAATGGCAATGGCCAAGTGCGAAGCGGTTTGGTCTGCCGGTGTGGCTGCAGAGAGGTATCTTATAGGATCGATGAGGTTTCTGCCGATTTCGTAGATCTTGAGCTTTTCAATTTCTGGCTGACACAATGCGTACAGAATGTCTTGTCTTGCTGACTACAGGCTTAACGAGCTGTCTGGCGCAGAAGTGGACATACCAAGGATGCTACTTAGACAATCCGAGCAAACGCACTTTGACGCACTACGCAAGCACCAACAACGATGTGCAAACTACTGAGTTGTGTACAACGTACTGCGGCTCCAAAGGCTTCGACTGGAGTGGCTTAGAATACGGGTGAGGTCGTTCAGAGTGTACTATTATCGTGGTCCCACACTAACCATTGCTCAATCTCACGCAGTGCCGAATGCTTTTGTGATTACCAACTCTCTGGTGCTACACAAGAGCCAGATACAGACTGCTCAATGCCATGCAAAGGCAACTCCTCTCAGATCTGCGGTAATGGGAACCGATTGAGTGTGTACTCCAATGGCAACACATTCGTAGCTCCAATCACCAACCCAGGACCTGAAGGCTGGATCTCGCTCGGCTGTTATACCGACTCCACGAGTTCGAGATCGCTCCGCGATGAGCAATCCATCAGTGCGGGCTCGAATGCAATGACAGTTTCGGAATGTACGACAGCCTGCAAAAGTGGTGGTTACTCACTCGCCGGACTCGAGTACGGCAAAGAATGCTTCTGCGACAGCAAGATTCAAAGTGGCGGTGCCAAAGCTGACATTGGATGCGATATGCCGTGCGCTGGCAATTCCACCGAAATCTGCGGAGGTTCTAGTCGTCTGAACGTGTATCAAATCACTGCCTTGCCAACGATGAACCCTGGTAGTAATTCTCTACCGGCTGGCTGGAATGCCTTGGGCTGCTTTACCGACAGTACAAGCGCTCGAAGCTTGTCAAATGGAGTGGAGGTCCAAGGTGGCTCCTCGAACATGACGATCCGAGGCTGTCTCAGCGCCTGCGCAGGTCGAGGCTTTGCGTATGCAGGACTGGAGTATGCTCAGGAATGCTTCTGTGGTAATGAAGTTCGTAATGCTGGAACCTGTGCTTCTGATCAGTCTACATGCAATATGAGTTGCAGAGGAAACAGGGCAGAGATTTGTGGTGGGCCAGATCGACTCAATATCTTCTCTGCAGGCTCGAACAGCAACGTCGTGAACTGCTCTGCCGGTGGTTCGACATCCAGCAGCACGACTGTAGCATCTTCAACATCAACGAGCTCGTCAGCCACCAGCTCTTCGAATGTCGAAACGACGACGTCCACAAGTCTGAGCAGCTCCAGCTCCAGTACCAGCACTGCCTCCAGCCTGGCGTCATCTTCGTCCTCCTCTGCACCAGACAGCTCTTCAGAGTCTGCGATCACAAGCACTAGTAGCGTCTCCTCAAGCTCAAGCACCACGACATCATCAATCACGACCTCCAGCGCTCCGGCTTCCACAGTCTGCCCTGATTTCTGGTCCGCAGTAGTGTCTGATCTCTCGTCCAGCATGCGCACGAATGGCCAATGCAACAACATCTCTCGAGCGGCGATTCGATATGCTTTCCACGATTCAGCGACGTACTCCAACAAGCTGCCTTTCTACGAACCAGCTGCAGGTGGCGCGGATGGCTCTCTACTACTCTCGTCGACTGAGATTAATCGCGTGGACTCGGAAGGTCTGCACGACTATCATGCTGTTCTTACATCTAAGTTCAACTCCTACAAGGCCGCAGGCTACAGCATAGGCGCCGCTGATCTCATCCAGATCGCCGGCGCTGTAGGCGTTCTAGCATGTCCAGGCGGTCGCACTGGCCGCGTATTCGTAGGAAGAAAGGACACCGCACAAGCAGCTCCCGACGGCCTTCTACCACAAGCTTTCGGCCCTGGCTCTGACCACGACACTATCATGCAGCTCTTCGCAGACAAAGGCTTCGTAGCTCGCGACCTCGCAGCTCTGCTTGGTGCTCACAGTACATCCATCGCCAACTTCCAATCACGTTTCGGCATACCAGCAGGGACGCCACAGGACACTACACCCGGCCTTTGGGATGTGGCTTATTACAACGAGACGTACTTCCCACCTCCTGGCATTGGACGCTTTGATAGCGACATCAATCTGAGCAAGAACGAGTCGAGATCAGCTGTGGGGTTCCAATTCAAGAGTTTTGTGGGCAGACCAGCTCAGTGGGGAGCTTCGTTCTCGAGTGCTTATTCCGCGCTGAGTCTGCTTGGTATTCCTCAGAGTGTTCGTAATAACATGCAGGACTGTACTGTTGTGGTCAACAGGGCGTTCGGTTGAGAGAGCTGCCAGGACAAACTTGGATGTTTGCTTCGATTCAGGAGTGTGTAGGGTGACCTTGCTCCCGACTGCGCGGACTCCACTGCAAAGCGTACAGATCACCTCACCATAACGATGTCAAGGAGCATAGCAGGACTGCCAAAGGGCCATCATGCCAGATCAGACACGAACGAGTCGGCCTTTCTGAAAGCAGTGCGCAGAGCAAGGACAGCGTCGGTGGGCCATTGCACACTTTTGACTGGTCGGCTCTCTACGAGCACATTGGTAGCATCTAGCCAGTGTGCTTACAGGCTCTTGTCGTCAGCCAAGCCGACCCGTGGTGCGTTGCTTCCAAATGCCGCGCACGAGACTTGGGAGAATGCCTTAGGGTTGGCTGCCATAAGTCATGGGACGACGGCAGTGACGCCCAGACACATTGTCATATACATCTGGATAGATCATCTGTCTCGGAGTGTGCCTTGTTGATTATTCGTGTGTCTTCATTGCTTATCCACGCGTTGGTGTCGTGTTATGCCCCCATGCCAGAACTAATCATTTCATCGGAATTCAACATTTCCTGGCAAGTGACATACTATCTATAGTGGACGCTGTGCACAGTCACCGCTTGAACTCCAATGTGACAGCAACATGACGACGAGAACTAGCGGAGCGAGAACCCAGGCACGTGGCTGGAGGATTGATGTCTCCATCACTTACACGAACACCGTGGCACTAGGTGCTGGAGGCGTCAAGACGCCTCGTTGACAATGGCGCTAAGACCATGACGGCTATCTTTCGGTGGAATCCACTCACAGTAGACGCGTTGAGTGTCGATGGAGAAATAAGTTTTGCGGTAACGACAGACTTGATGGCAGATACATAATCATCATTAAATTCAGATACACCTCAAGGAACCCGGGGGTTCGTTTGACGTACCACGTCCCACAGTCCACACGCGACTCTACGTCTTCAAAACTTCGCAGTGAGCTTCCAACCCACCATTCTCACACGAACAATGGTATATGCGACCATGGAAATGGCATAGCATATTCCAGTGAACAGTGCAACCCCCCAGTAGGCACCATCGCACGCCTCAATCAAGGCGCCTGCGATCGGAATACCCGTAAGCGTTCCAATGGCCACGACGCAATAGCAAGTAGCATAGTAGCGGCCATACTCCTCAGTCTTGCACAGCATGCTTACACATACCGGTGTAAGACTGATGTTCGATCCCGATGCGAATCCGAACAGCACGCAGAACGTGATCGTCAGGCCAAAGATCGCGTTGACGCTATCTTCACGAGCGCTGGAGGCCGATAGCACAGTAGCTGGAAGCCACAAAGCAAAGGACGATATCATGCACAAGCTCAGAGTGAGAAGCATGGCGTTGAAGCGCCCAATCTTGTCTGCGAGCAGTCCAGGAAGCCATCGTCCAAAGACAGAGCCAGCGTTCAGAATTGCAATGATCTGATAAGCAAAAGTAGTGCTCATCGCGCCGGAGGAGAGCGAGTAGGCTGTCACGTAGGAGATTGGCGCGAACAAGCCCCACTCCATGAAGAAAGTGCCGACCGTAACCAGAGCGAAGTTCAGCTGTCGGAAGATCGTGAAGTCTGGCAGGATGGACTGGTTGGGCTTTGGTGGCAGTCGAGAGCGAACGAACAGGTTCGTCACGATCAGAAGTACCAGAAACACGAAGCCTTGTATTCTGGTAGCCCATCCCCAGCCGACTTTAGGGAACAGGTCTTGCAGCAGTAATGGGAAGATTACTCCGCCAATTGCGCCACCTGTTGCGGCGAGCCCAGTGGCGTTACCACGCTTGGTGTAGAAGAAATGGCCGACGGATGCAATAGTTGGTGTGAAAACCAGGGCAGTGCCGACACCACCGATAAGACCAAATACGACAATGAAGTGCCAGTATTCAGTGCAGATCCCTAGCAGCATGATCGCAAGCATGATCAGAACGGAGCCGCCCAGAATGAGCAATCGTGGGCCGTAAACATCGAATACTGGTCCGATAACGAGTCCAGCGCCGAAGGACAGAAACACGTAGATGGATATGATCCAACCGATTGTGCTCTTAGAGTAGTCCGCAAGCTGATTCTCAGCCAAGTAGGATTCGTAAACACCAATAGTGTTCATGATTCCCAGTGCAGCAACCATGCCGCAGAATGATCCGAAAACCACGAGCCAGGCCCGCAGACCTCCTTCGGGGTAGATCTCTCCATCGGGTCCTATGGTAGATTTGGTCCTGGTCAGGGTAACATCAGGACGTCCGCCTTCCGCATCTGCGAAGGCATCTTGGTTGATAGAGGCTTTCTCATCGTGATGAGTTGGCAGCCGCTGTTCATCTCGCGACGATGCCTGGGACACAGACACCGGTGAATCTGTAGCCTCGCATGGTTCCGTGGCTGCGTTTTTGAAAGAGGTAGCCGGCGTCGTGTCGTACGAAATGCTTGTGTTCAAAATTGGTCCTGGCGTGCTGCCTTTGGATTGTGTGCTCATACGCTTTCCGTCAAGTCTGCTCTGGTGCGCGCAATCTGAGGTGGTTATCCTACATCAAAGTTGCAAGGTGTGGAATGTACGATGGGAAGAAAAAGTAGGGCGTCGACGTCAATAGTACTGTACCTGTGGGGTCCCCGCCCTACACGTCTCTCGTTGGTCATCACAATGTTCGTCTTTCGTAAAATTTTGCCTTTTTGGCGGTCTTGGTCTTGGTATGCTGCCGTCGGCCGCCCTCGGCACCGTGGTAGAGCGGTGAGCTTCCGCAGTCATCTCCAATCACTTCACGCCGTGGCGTTCGACCACGATCACAAACGACCAAGCCGTGCTGGATGGACGGAAAATGGGGTTTGATGGGTTGGCAGATCTACAAATATGCTGCAAGAAAGTGCTAACTAGAGTTAACGCGTGCTGACGCGCAAGGATACCACGTGTGTGCCGAAAACTTAATCTCGAACTCTACCCGTACCACGATCGCACAACCAGACCATTGATCATGATGCACAAAAAGGCTAATGTTGCTTCACGCGGCGCCCTCGTCCGATGTTGAGTCCTCGTCGACAGACGTCCTCTGGCAGGTGTGACAAGCTTCTGGAGCGAAGAAGTCTCGCAGACGCATCTCCAACCACTCTTTTTCATCCTTCTTGTAGCCCTGTTCCCCAATCTGGCTGATGAATACATCTTGAGTGCCTCCTAGTCGGGGCAGTACGTCACCCAAGACATTGCAAACGAAGCGTTTGACATTGTCCAGGTGCTCACCGGACTTTAGCAGCGCCGAATATACATGGCTTTTGGCTGTGAATCGCGAATCGTTCTTACCAGGACACGCCTCACGGATGTAGCGACTGTAGGCCTTCCGATACTTGTCGAATTCGTGTGGTTGCAGGATCTGCTTTGTGCCTGTTGGTGCTGGCCAAATACATTCCGGCTCCCAGTCCTTCTTCAGCCAATGCGGCAGAGAGCACCATCCGACCTGGCGTGGAATGGCCTCCAGGCAGTCCCAATCGATCAGACCCGTGACGTTGCCTCGTTCGTCCACGAGGATATTCTGAGGATTGAAGTCTGATTGCATGAGGACGAAGTTCGGCTCGCCATGCTCAAGCTTCACCACTTCGAGGAAGCGCTCAAGCATCAGCTCCCACAGCATGAAGAGTCCTTTGGTGAGATAGTCGTGCTCCTCCTCAGGATACTGATGATCTCGGAAGAGCTTACGCTTTGCTGCGTGCACGTAGTCTTCCAAGGACGATCTGAACGCGACCGGCTTGAACTTACGCTTGAGCACAAAGATATCATCTGTCGTCAAGCGTGAGGTGTCGCCTATGGTGGGCACACCTTCCTCGCCGTCGAAGAGCAGAGCACCAAAACGCGGAAAGACAGTAGGCTCCAACAGACGCATGGTCTTCGCCAAGCTCTGAAGGATTGTTTGCCTTCTGGCATCTGTGACTGCGAAGTCCTCTCCCTCCTGCTGCGGCCATGCCTCCTCGATCGGCTTTCCTGACAAGAAGGACATCACGATGAACGGGGCGCCGATTTCGTTGTCCATTGTGGTGTCATAGTCAATCAGACGTGGAATTGGCAGATCAGTCTTGTTCCGAATGAACTTCATGCCCAATGCCGATTCGCGCAACAATTTGCCATCGAAATCGTTCCATCGATCCGGGAAGCCACAGGCGGGAACTCGGACACAGATTCTGTCGGTATAGCTCGACTTGAGGATGTAGGCACAGTTGTACGAGCCACAATGCTTGCTGATAACTCGATAGTTGGCATTAACCGTCCCATGTGATTTCTTCACGACTCTCGTGAGAAGGGCCACGATCTTCTCTTCATCGATGTCGCGCGTTGGGCCCCAGTATTTCTCCTCGTCGATCTCTTGAGACTCTGCCTTATCGGAAGCGACTAGCAGTGGGCTGCTGACGATGTGACTGGCATCATAAGCAGTCTCGGCATCATTCGATTGATGTCCGCCAAAAAACTCTGAATCGTTGTCGAGATATGGATTGATCGTCTCTGCCTCGCTGGCCTCAGTGCGAGCATAGCCACCGTTGAGACTGGCGATGGTGCTACGTTCCTGCTCCAATTCCAGCTGATGGTCGGTATCCACGGCTATGCTGGATCCGGCGTCCACTGCTTCGCTGTCAACGTCGTTGGTCTCGGGCGAGCCGACCGAAGGCTCGCTGGTGATTGGCACACCAGCTCTAACCTCTGCCTCGCCAAATTTGACTTCGTTGAGCTCTACTGCCTTGTTTCCAGGACTCGCCGGAACGCTCTCGTGGTGATTGTCATCCTCGCTAGCACTCGGCTGAGCAGAAGAAGCCACATCGACTACACTGCTCGCGTCCTGCTCCGGGTCCATCGCAAGGGGGAGAGTGACCACAGCCTCTGCTGTAGGCTCAGCTTGTCCGTTTGCCATGCTGTGGCACGGCTGAATGCTGTTACAGTCGCCCACCAGCCTCTCGGCCTGAGGCTCTTGCACGACAGCTGCAGCTACAGGGTCATCAGCTGTACGATCTGTGAGCAGGCGGCTTGTTCTGTCATGTTCCGGAGTGTCGTGTGTGCTGCTATTCACTACGACGGGCATAGACTGCCTCACAACACGCCCGGGCGCAGGGCTCAACTCTCTGTCTCGTTTGCCGCGGCTTCGCTGGGCACTTCTCAAAAACCACTCTCCAAGACGCTCGCGCCTGCCTCGCTTCGATGTTGTGTAGACAGTTTGGATTTTTCCTGGTGCTGACATCTTCAGTACTGCTTGCGGCGATTGGTAGTCGGTCCTGCTTGTGTGTATGCATATGCAGAATATTTGAGTTCTTATAAGCTATATCTCACATCTGTTGTCAGTATACGTTAGTGTTCAGACACAGTATTCACTGCTGTCACCGGGTGGTTTCGCCATTTCTTAACCGCGATAGCAAACCTGGAGCCCGTTGTGATTACTGCACGTTTGTTATTGAATGTTGCGGTGCAGGCCTTGTGTCAAGTCATCTCCGTCTCAACTTGACACAGCAGGCCACGTAGACGCCGCGGAGGGATTGCGAAAATGCGTCGTGGACGACTGCTGTTTTGTCTTTAGGGCATCAGTACGCCCATGTGCTCTTGTCGTTCATATCAGACTCGACGCATTTTGTGTGAATCTGCCTCGACATTCCGATTTCTAAGCACTCGTACTCGTAGCTTGAACCGGCGGATCATCTCGCCATAGCCATCAGACTCAATGCTACTGTCCATTGTCAAAGCTGGAGCGCAGAAGTAGGAAATGAGCTCGATGGTGCGAACGACTCTCACCTGGCGGAGATTGCAGCGGGAGGGGCCACGAAGAGGCCTGTGCAGGCGACATCCACCACACTCCCTCCTCACTGCCACCATCATGCCTAGTCCTCCGCCATCATCAAAGGCGTCCGCCATCGGTACATCGCGCCTTTGACACATGTTGCCAAGTACGAGCTTCGGTATGAGCTTTGCCGGCAGAAAGTGGCCTTCTTGTGGGGCTGCCCGCTGTTTATCGAGTGGAGCTCGTGGATTGGGGAAGAATGGGCGAGGTGGGGAGCTCTTCTGGACTGATTGTGGCAGCTCTTGGGGGTCATAGTTATGCCGAGTGTCGGCCTCTGCGAGAATGTTGGCTCGAAGGGCGTTCTTAACAAGAGACGAGCTCTTCACTCGATCGTCGTAAGTGTGCAGACTACTCTTCATCCATTCGTCGTAGCGATTCTCTGCAAACCTATCCCACAGCCTCGTACAGCACAATATGACTACCAACGGTACCAGCGGCGCTCAAGCGTCCCCTCCTCCACAGGGCATCTACGTGCCAGTGCCGACCTTCTTTGCTAAGGAGGGCAGCGCGAACTACGATGAAGTGTCACCACCACTTGATCTCGAGACACAATCAGAGCACTCTCTCTTCCTGGTGAAGGGAGGCGTGAAGGGCCTTGTCATCTTGGGCAGCACAGGCGAAGCTATCTTTGTACGAAATTCCGAGCGACACGAATTGATCAAGAGCCAAAGAAAGACGCTGGACGATGCGGGCTACAAAGACAGACCAATCATTGCTGGTACAGCAACACAAAACATTGACGACACTGTGGAAATGATCAAGGACAGCCAGGCAGCAGGTGCTGAGTACGCCATGGTGCTAGGACCAGCTTACTTTGCTCCAGCAACGAGCCAGGCTGGTCTGCAGAAGTGGTTTGAGGTTGTGGCAGACCGCTCACCTATCCCTATCCTGATGTAAGTGCATACAGAGCGGATTTGAGTAAGTAAGCTATAACTGACTGCGTTCCAGCTACCACTACCCAGGCGTGACCAACAACCTGTTCATCGCACCATCGACATTTGAAAAGCTCGCAGCACACCCCAACATTGTCGGCACGAAGCTGTCTCACGGCATCATTGATGACCAGACACTGATTGCAGCATCGCCGAAGATCGACCATGACCACTTCTACGTGTTCACGGGTCTTGGCCAGAATCTGCTGCCAGTGTTGACCATTGGTGGTGTGGCTGCCATTGACGGTCTTGCCGGATGTTTCCCAAGAGTAGTAGTCAGACTTTACCGAACATTCATCGAAAGCTCGGCTAAGGGCACAAGCAAGGAGGACATCAACCTCATGCGTGAATTGCAGTTCCGCATCTGCGAGGGCGAGAAGCTCATCGCTACCTGGGGCCCGGTTGGCATGAAGGAAGCCATTGCCAGAGTCTGGGGCATTGGTAGCAATAAGGGTAATCGTCTTCCACTAGCTGGTGGATTCCAAGATGGCGACAAGGAATGGACAAAGTGGGAGAAGGTGTTCAACGGCCTGCGTGATCTGGAGAAACAGTTCGAGGCTGAAGGCAAAGAAGGATAAATTAGCTGATCTCTCAAATCGATCTCCGGTCTTGATGATCGTCGTCTATCTTGTTGATCACATCAGCGACTGCACGCTACTAGCGTGTTTTCGCATGTACATCATCGACTAATGTCTAGTCACGCGTTTCTTGCGTGTTGAACGGCTGTAACGCTGACCGGCCAATAATGCAAAGCATCAAAAGCTACCAGACTTGCGATATCAGCTTGACTGAAACGGATCCGCGTCTTGTCTCAGCAGTAGTATTGTCCGATCGCGTGTATTGTCTCCAGAGATTGCAGCGGAGCCGGGCGTACAACCAACGTGAACACGATCGGACAGTAGCATGTGATTCAGCTTCTGGCCCTGAAAAGTTAGCAAGTCCCTGCACAGTACTGCTGGTGCAGTTCTTGCTGCCGAGCATGTGAGCTCTCGGCGTCAGACAAGGGCAACGGAATCCTGCGTGCCATAGCTCCACTCAAAGCCGCCGAAGAGGGCAGGTACAGAGGTACGCCGTGTAAATCAATAGTCCGGAGTGTTAAGATACTTCTCAGCTGACAGACGCTCGCCCTCCGGGGGGATGGCAACAACCAGATTCAGGACACATCCTTCGTGGCGACTTGTGACTTGGAACGGTGGCCTCGCTTTGCAATTCTGTGGGTGCTAAGCTGACGCCTCCAGGGTCATCATGACCAACAACAGGCACTGCTATTGCTGGCGCATACGAGAAGTGTATCTCGTTGACAAAAGCCTCTAAACGGACTAATCATCGGCCATGTGGGGTCTCAGATTTTCTGGCTTGCGAGCCCTTTTCTTCGTGTTCGGCGATCATCGTCTGGCGCAATTGTGGAGAGCAGAGCAGGGACCAGTGCGTTCGCCCTCGAGCGAACAACGAGCAGCCAACAGCGCCGGCATCTCCATCGTCTACGGACTTCAGGCATGTTTGTTGTTTGAGCTGCAAAGCAGACAAGACGAGTGGATTTGCCGAATCGGTAGAATCTTGCTGCTGCGGTCCACCCGACGCATATTTATTATTATTGCGGCACACAATGATATCGGTAATGCAGTTAGACGAGCTGTATGTGGCTCTCTGCTAATGCTGTGTTGCCTGCGCGACTGCTGGGTCACGTCGCTTGTGACGAGCAGCACAGTGGAGGTGGTGGAGTTGTGTCACTCCAGCTCGGAAAATCTCACGACTTGATTCACACGAGCTCGAGCAAGCTCACTGAGTTTCGAAGACACGCAAGCAAGAGCGCCACTAGCAAGGATCTCATGCCCGTCCAACGTACCTCTCTACCGCAGATGAAGTTTCTGTTGATCGTTGTTGAGAGAGCTGCTGATGATGACTCCACGCTTGTCTATGAACGTCAACGATGGTGGCGACTATCGCGCGGTTGCCTGCGGCCCTTGAACATCTGCCGCACATCGAAGTGTCGTATTGCGCTGATCACCCGGTCGTCACTCCGGATGCAAGTAGGGCAACTGTTGGCACATGTGGTGGCTGGGTGGGCGTCTGCATGTCAATGAGTGTCTAGCCGGAAGGAATTGAAGAGCATGCGGTGGCTGCAGCAGCCCTTGAGATTCGCGTGCAACTGTCAGCAGGAGCGTATCTCGCTCAAGAAGAATCGAGATGTCGAGGGTGATTGAACCCGCGGCTTCGCTTGCCCTAGCCACGGCGTGAAGCTGGACAACGAAGTCATGCCATCTTGTATGTCTCAGAGCAGTGGAGTTAGTGATTGCTCTCCAGTAGTGGCAGCCAGCATACTGAAACCTACATCATGGCCCACAAGCATCGGTACAAGGATGACTGCAGGTACGCGAGCGAGGCAGCGTGACGGCATGCGAAAAGTAAACGATGAATGCGAAAAGTCCAGCACGGCGTTGAAGAGAGGAGTGCGAGCAATATGCTTTACTTGCTCGATAGCAGGTCGTCTCACGACGGTGTACTCTGTACAAACGCTTTAACGCTCACATGAAGCTGTAGCAGAAAAGCCCCAAGCCGCCCATATCAGACGTCCAAATCGTTCCAAGGCATTGATGGCATTGACAATCTTGCCATATCTCAAGGGTCATAAAATCCTGCGCCAACCACGCTTCAACAACTTTTTCTTCGAATGCGCCTTGTCAACCGTGTTTACTGAAGGGACCAAATACTTTTTCTGGCCAAGCATAGCGTTTCCTCCTCCTCGTGGCAAATGATGCCTCCCCTTCTGGTAGCGAGTGGCGGGCGTCGCACTTCTCGTCTGTCTCTATACGCAGTGCTGCTTATGCAAAGAACCGAATCATGCTGTGGGTATCATGCGGGACCGTGAGAATCATTAGTCGTGATATGTGTTGGTGTTCGTTGTCGTTAGCGGCACCGGGTTGTGTCTTGTGTGTGCATCGTATGCAGGTAGCTGGTCGGCTTCGAGCATTTGGGTGTGAGGTCCAGGAGGGTAGTCGAACGACTCCGACTTGCGGCCATCGACCTCTTGGAACTGAGTAGAATCATATGATGGAAGCTTGATCATACGGACGCGGTTGTCGGTATCGGCTCCGTCCCTACTTCCCCATGTTGTCTGAAAAGGCGGTCAGCGATGAAGAACTATGACCCAAATAGGCATGTGCCTCAAACTTACTTGACTGAGAGTCAACATTCCGTATGCTTTGATACAGCCATGGAAATAGCCAAAGGCGATGTAGAGTGGCAGGTAGATCACGTCCACTGGGTAGCGGAAGAAATGGCCCCACAACTTCACAGTCTTGCTGAAACCATATGTCCAGAGAATGAGAAAGGTGAAGAGGTACGTTCTTTCATCAGACGACCAGTCTTTCGATGCATGATACCAAGATGCAAAGATCAAAATATCGTAGGGAAGTGCCCATGCCGTGATTGTGGTCTGCAGCACAGTATATGTGCTCCATGGTTGAGTGCTACGCCAATGTCAGTGAATCTTACATTTTCAAAAAATGCCGCAGGTCAACGTACTACCAGTAGTGGCGCTCCACGAATAGACTCGTGAGATTGCTACGCCAGTTGCTGCGTACCCAGCGCAGGCATTGACTGAGGTATCGAGGGCCGTCCTCCAACGTCGTCTGCACCTCACACTCCTTGTGATACTGCATCTTGATCTTCCAACCATGCGAATACAGCCAACGTGTAATAAAATTGTCATCATCAGCGTTCAGCTGGTTCTTCCTCCACGTCTCATGCGTGAATCCATGCGTGAATGCCTCATCTTGTAAGATATCACTGCGGTACGCGACAGTGCGACCTGACAGACACGGCAGACCTCCATCAATGTTCAGACACGCGGAGCAGTCAAAGTTTCGCCGTTCCAGGTAGCAGAACCCCAGAAAGATGTAGCCACTCATGTTTTCTGGTCTCTTGAGCCTCTGCGATGTGCCAACGCCGCCGACTTTCGCATCCTCAAATGGAGCGAGCATCCATGGCAGCACTTTCTGTGGCCATACCACATCATCGTCCACGAAGATGGTGATTTTCGTGACAACCTCCGGAATGGCTCTGCACATTTGCCTACGCTTGTTCGCCTCTCGAATGCTCAAGACACGAATCTTCTTGGGGTTGATTCTGTTCGCGAGCTTCATGAGACTCGCGGCATTGGCATCGATAGTCACAAGCAGGAGCTCATATGGCTCCGACTTGAGGCATGTCTCTATCGTGTCTCGAAGTTCATCGCCACCAGTGGCAATGGTAGGAAGTATTATCGTAACGTCCTGTGATGTATACGAAGGATGTTCGGGAATCGGTATAGGCCGGAAGGTCCAATGTGATATGCAATTAACAACCAAGCGAAGATATCGAAACAACCTGTTGTAGAAACGCCATATGAGCTCACGTGGTTCAGACAAGATTGAGTTTTGTTACCCGTTCCGGTAAGAAGAAGTAGTTTGAACATACCATGCAAAGACGGCGACATAATACCAGGAAACCATGCTGCTACCCTAAACGAGAGGAAGTGGTGGCAAGTCCAGAGTCGACATAGGACATCCGCGAGGGAGGTATAAAGGGAAACTGATCAGAGGACGGGCAGGCGAATATAAGAATTGGCAAGAGTCGTCCTCGGTTGTCAAACGAGAGCGCCAAAGATCCGCTTCTCACCTGGCTTAGCTAAGTTGTTAGCACACTTTTCACTGCACAGGTCCATACCTTATGAGATCACCGTTTAGAATTAGAGGCGCGAGCAGCAGGTCCACCTCCTCGAATGGGAGCAGTGTATGCTCGTGCAAAAAAGCTTTGGCTGGCGCCCCTCTTTCCCGACCGAGTCCTGTGTCAACGTCGATAGCAAAAGTGGTGGGGTCAATTCGCGTCTAGCCCGCTCTCGCCTGGCTCCATGCAAAAGAAGCTAAGGATGTCCAAGCGGCTTCTGCTCGTGCCCGCTGGTTGACTGCTTTGACGTGCGGCAACGGACGCAGGCGCGCGAGCACCTGCTTCTTACCAGGATTGTATCGGCGAGACCTGATGTGACAGGCTGCGCACAGCTCTCGGGCAGATTGAATTCAGCATTTGCACAAGCTGCCGCTGATGTTGCTTTCTTGTTGGCCGCAGGTTAGCGCCTGCAGCTCAGTAGCCTGGGTCGTAGTAGTGTATCAACTCTGTGTTATTGCATTCCAATGCCTTGTGCAGCTCATCATGGCCAGCCTCCAATCTGTGAATGGGCCAATCTCGGATTCACTGCGTGCACAAAAATGGGCCCCAGGTGCTGGCTCAAAGTCGGCGGCAAAAAGCACTGACGGCAGCGCGGCCAAGCAGCTGCTGCGCGACAGAGCCACTCCCAGTATACGTACGCGCTCACACCCTCTGGTCGCAGCTGCTGACCCAGCCTCGAGGTCTGACTGCGACACACCACATCTGGGCGAGAAAAAGGCGTTGAGGCGTGAGACATGCCACATGCTACATCCTCAAGTCACAGAGTCTTCCAGGGTCGCCGTCTATCGACGATGATTAGCCCACGCTGATAGAGCTGGGGTAGTCAACGGCCGGCACCACCCACATCACGGCTAACTAATGACGCCTCTGCTAGCGTCGTAGCGACCGAACTGGTGCGTTGACGGAAAGCTTCGACACCACCCTCGTCTAGGTACGTACATGTGGTGTCAGATCTCGCCGCCGGCCTGACCAGGACTTCATCACATGGGAAGCGTTGAGGACGACACATGTTACCGGTATAAGCGATACACATAGCTGCTATACGACTTCCGTACACCCAGAGATGACCGCATTCGCGAGATCAGGTTTCACATCTCCCGATTATGTTCTGCTTGCTCAACGTGTCCCGTAGAGCGCGTGGCATGTTCCTTCGCGCGAGCACAGCCTGCTACCATTGTCTTCTGACCGGTGGACCCTGTTATCGCAGTAGTAGATGGACTAGGCTTGCAGCAGCTGTACATCGTTAGAGCTGTTGAGGCGTGCCCGGGGCCACCATCTGTGCGCGCTTGATCGAGCGATATGTCCGAAGGATGCAAGTCGCACTTTGATTTTGCGGACATCTAGAGCACAGCTCCGTCGTGTTGTAGCCTACCTGACGTCAAGGACTAATCGACTCCGCCGTTGCTGCTGCAGGCGAGCATCATCGTGAAGTACAGCTGGCTTCGTTGCGATGCGCATCCCGTTAACGAGACTCACTATGCATATATGAGACTCGAAGACCTGGGGTCATAAGTGTGCATTTGGATCTTCGCGCGTGGAACGGGGAAGGCATTCCGCTGCGTCTGCGAATGCCTGTACACACGACAGGACGCAGCACAATCGCTTAGGTATGATAGAGCTCGTCATCCTTTTGTATGCGATCTTCTTGGAAGGTGACTGCAGGACGGAGACTGTCGTGCTGTTTTGTCCCCACCACTGCGCTTGGGAACTTCGTTCCGCTCGGCTAGACACTGGACCTCAGCAGCTTCGGAAGACTTTTTCAATCTTGTGATTATCGCCTCGGGGCACATTCCTCGTGTTGATCCAATATCGTGCCGTGTGTCACGATGCTACCTACTGATTGCATTGTGCCGGTTGGCCGTGCAGGCCTTGGAAACTCCAATGGCCAGCGAGCGAAGTCGCAGTGTAGTGGCTCAAGAACAGCTGTTGCACGACATGAGTGTGGCAGATCATTCATCTGCAGGTACCTGTCAGTATACTCGCCGGAGTGCCTCCCCCAAGCGCGACTTTGCCGCCGGATTCATTTTCCTCACTTCCAGGGCGGCGCTGCTAGACTCGAGATCTGCTCCACGCAGTAGCCTAAGGTGAACCAAGACCAGCGCTGTGAGAGGGATTGCTGATGACTCCGGCGACAGGTGCTGTGACTTATACGATGCCGCTCAAACCCCCTACATGTGATACCATGCTCATGCTCATGTTCCGTCCATTGTCTAGACATCAAGAGAATGCTCCTTGTGCGGCCATGGTGTGTATCGTTTTGTAAGGAGAGCAAGCGACGATGTACGTTACCAATCCCGAGGGTGGTGCTTGTAGTCCAACTGCCGTCCTGTATTATCAATGACTGTCGGTCAATTGCGCTGCCACTGTCTCATCACCAGCTGCTAGTGAATATCTGGCCACGGACCTGCTTACGCGAGAATGGACCTATTGCTTGGATGTCTACCCTTCTGGCCTTGTGGCCTTCGTCCGTGCGTGAGCGTCCCACCGTGCTGGGCGAGCGGACGTACGCTTAACAGCGGGGCTGCGTCTGTTCTGTGGGCGATATCAGCAAGGCCGACAGCCGCGAGGATGCTCTCGCTCAGCGCTCGGTGCGCTCCTACCCAGGATCGAGCCCTGGCAGCCAGGGCGCCGGAGAGAGGCGTAACCTGGTCCGTTGCGTTCGTCTGGCATCCTGAAATGGACGGATGCATTGAGTCATCGATCGTTGGCGCCTAGTCGCGGTAGGTGATCGCGTGCGTGTTCCGTATGCGGTCAGCAGCTCGATCCTGGCGCGCGTCGCTCATGTCCTGGACAACTGAGTTTCATATGCTCGTGAGGCGTACCCGGATTCATCCGCATGGTATGTAATACGAGGACCGTGATCCAGCGTTGAGACCAGCGCCACTCGACGGTCACGTGAAATGAATTCAATATGCGCACGGCAGTTGTCCATACTCATCAGGCAAGTGCGACAACCCTTGGAGAAGTTGCTGAAAAGGGCAAGAGCTACCCTCACCAACGTCACCTTCATCGCCGGGCCAGAGAGCTGTACTATTAGCCGGGTCTCAGTCATGTGTATGCATTTACGTTGCATCGGACGTGGTCAAATGATCATTTGCTGGTTATTGACTTGCCTGCGCCATTGCTACTGCGACTTCTTCGACACGGATCGCACGATGGGATGAGAAGGTGTTGTGAGACTCTTGTGTGCGGCTGGGAAATCAGAAGTAAATATCGTCTGTTTGGGGCGAGAGTAAGGACAGTGTCCAAAAGCCTCAGGTTTATGCACAATAGTACACGCGCCAGACAAAACTGTCCTGGACGCTCGTCGTCTCTGTTCCGAGCGATCAGGCTACTGCACTACCCGATCACCCACGTCTAAAAGGTATATGTGCTCTTCCGCTGTCCTCCCCATCGGTCATGCGGGTTGTCTAGTGGTGCTCATGTGCTGCGTTGCTCCTGTATCCGATGATCTTAAAGCGTCCGATCATCTCACCAATGGAGAAGAAGCCAATAGTTTCGGCGCTGACGATGCCAACTTGGGTCAAGGTGGCTGAGTCGAGATTCCGTAGTCTCTCCAAGAAGGACTGTGGGTTGTTGATCGCTTGATCCGCAGTCTTCTCGACGGCCTTAGCGGTTCGCGAACCAAAGCTGGCTGGGCTGGACACAGCGTTTCGGAGTGGTGCGATGGCGGACTGAACAGTTTGCGCGTTACTGAAGGGTGTTAGCACATGCCACTCCCTGCCATTAGCATGGCACACTTACGGAGGCGCCATTCCTCGTCCAGTGTAGATTATCTTGCCGAGTTCGCCGGCGACCTTTCCATAGTAGACAACGTGAGGCACCAGACCTAGGCGATACGGAATTAGATGATGCTGTCGACGCGCCAGACTTGGCCTCCCACTAACCTTGCACGAAGCCAATAAGCTGACCGGTGCGGCCGCCGACCTTCGATAAGCTGTTGGTAACACCGGATGCTGCCTTGCTCAGCGCTGGACCAGCCGAGCTCGTGACTTTGGACAGTCCTTGTTGTGCTTTTGATGCAGTGCTTTGCGCAGTCTCCTTGGCCGCTTCTGCGCCCTTGGAGGCGGCGCTGGCGCCTTCCGAGGCTGTCGAGGCGGAGCGGCGCTGGAGGAGGAACTTGGACTGGCGCAATGCCATCCGGGACATGGCG
Organism: Septoria linicola; assembly: GCA_024114885.1. NCBI lineage: Eukaryota > Fungi > Ascomycota > Dothideomycetes > Mycosphaerellales > Mycosphaerellaceae > Septoria > Septoria linicola. The sequence continues at coordinate 1,458,773 of CP099422.1, forward strand.
GGAGATGCCATTGTGCTGTGAGAAGTGCTGGATGTGAAGCTGCTTCAATGGCTGAGCTCCCCGAAAAAGCGAAGTTGACAGAGATTCGGGAAGAGCCGGTCGAGCCCGATCCGCGCTAACTTTCGTAGCTTCTTTCCTTGCACAAAATATTATGGGATTCGCCCGACAACACACTGTGTGTACCTTGCAACCATGGATCCTCTGAAGCTGCTTTCGCGGTCCACGAAGCGCTCGAAAGCTGTTCCAACACAGCGAAGCACGCCATCAAGTGGTCATAATGCGCAGCCACAATTATTTCCGGCGCAAAATGAGGCAGGTACCAACATCTCGAAGAAGCGCAAGCGGGTGCAGGACACGGGTGAGGCTTCAGCAGAGCTCGATTTCTTTGGAGGCAGCAAGTCGAAGTCACCTCGGACAGCCAATAATGAGATATCTATTCAGGAAGACACTGGGCTGGAAACCAATGCCCGTGAGAAGGAACCATCGAAGAGCACCGCAAGCGCGTTGTCTGATGAGCAATGCAAGAGTATATTGAGACAGCACAAGTTGAAAGTTACGTGGCTTAATCCAGTTGGTGGCAAAATATCTCGCTCAAAGGACAAAGGGAAGAAAAAGAGCAAGCTTGACAAGGCCGAAAAGTTGTCGTTGTATCCTCAGCCGCTGCAATCGTTCTCAGAGTTGCGACAGAAGTATGGCATATCTGCGAGAGTGGCAAGCAATGTTGAAGAACAAGGCTACGTTACCCCGACAGAGGTACAGCTAGGTGCAATTCCACTTCTATTGGAGCCGCCCAGCACTCTCCTCTCAGCTGTAGACGCTCTGTCGTCCGCTGCTAGCTATGCGAACATTGATCTGTTGACAGTGGCTCCTACCGGTAGTGGAAAAACTCTCGCTTTTGCTCTTCCTTTGATGCATCACCTTCTCCAGTCCAGACGCGAAGCAAAAGATGCACCGAGAACCATTTCTGCGATTATACTTGCGCCCACGAAAGAGCTAGCTGGGCAAATAGTGAACGAATGCCGGAAGTTGGCACGAAATACTGGTTTACGCGTTACGCAAGTACGAAAAGGCATGAAGCTAGGTCTACCGGGCACGCCAGACCATGCCAGCGATGACGAAGACGAACAACAAACTGAGCTACCAGGCTCAACCGCCACTGTTGTCAAAGCTGACATTCTTGTCTCGACTCCTGGTGTGCTGGCCACGATTGTCAAAAACACGTCGCTGGACAACTCTAGTGCTCTTTCCAATGTACGGCACCTGATCTTGGATGAGGCAGACGTGCTCCTGGATCCGCTTTTCCGAGAGCAGACACTGGCGATCTGGAACAGCATACCAGGTACAGATCTCCGTACTAGTCTCTGGTCAGCAACCATGGGAAGCAACATCGAAGAGCTGGCACGAGCTGTCATGCGTGAGCGCAGCGATCGACTTACCAAAGCACAAGACTCCGATGTCATTGCAGCACCTCTGGTACGACTTGTAGTCGGTCTCAAAGACTCAGCTGTTCCCAACATCGAGCATAAGTTGGTCTACTCTGCATCAGAGCAAGGTAAGCTTATGGGGCTGCGGAACCTCCTGCATCCGGCAACGACGTCAGCAGACTCCGGGCCCCCATTGCTGCCTCCATTCCTGGTGTTCACGCAGACCATCGAACGAGCGATCGCACTTCACTCTGAGCTGCTGTACGACATTCCTGCTGAAGCGGGCGGCATCAGCAGAATCGCTGTGCTACACTCAGATCTATCTGATGCGGCACGCGACGCTGTAATGACGAAGTTTCGCAAAGGTGAAGTGTGGGTTCTCATCACGACCGACCTCTTGTCACGTGGCGTCGACTTCCGTGGTGTCAATGGCGTTGTGAATTATGATATTCCGACCTCGAGCGCAGCATACATCCATCGTGTGGGTCGCACTGGGCGGGCAGGACGGGAAGGTGGTGTGGCCGTGACTTTGTTCAGCCAAGAGGACATCCCCTATATGAAGCCGATTGCGAACGTGGTGGCTGCAGCACAAAAGCAGCAAGGTCTATCGGAGGAAGGCGTGCAGAAATGGCTTTTGGACGCTTTGCCAAACTTGAACAAGAAGGCCAAGCAAGATCTCAAGAAACATGGAGTTGAGGCAAGGACAGCTCGCGGCATGAACAAGGATCCAAAGGCAGCTCGAAAGGCAAAGATCAGCACGAAGGCAGGCTATGTTCGAAGGGAGGAAAACAAGCGAAAGGGAGCAATTCTGGGAAGCCGTCGGCGACAAGGAGCAGCTGGCAATGCAAGCGATGACGATGTGGATTTCGGAGGTTTCGACTAAGGCGCTGCTGCTACTGCAAGTTTACAAAGAGGCCTCCGTCTACTAGCAGCTGCGCACCAGTCACGTACTCGCTCAGGTCACTTGCCAGAAACACTGCTGGGCCAGCCAAATCTTTCGGCTGACCCAGCCTGCCAAGTGGTATCCGTCCTTCCATATAAGTCCGCTTCTCTTCACTTGCAAGGTCCTCGTCATTCAGCTGTGTCCGGATCGTGCCTGGCAATAGCGCGTTACATCGGATCCCGTACTTGCCCAATGCACATGCTGTGCTCTGCATGAGTGAAAGAATGCCAGCTTTGGTGGGGGTGTAGTGCGTCTGTCCGGCGCCGCCGACCAGGGCAGAGATCGAGGAGACGCCAATAATGCTGCCCCCGGACGGCTCCTGCCTCGCCATCTGCTGTGCTGCCGCCTGCACTGCAAAGAAGGCGCCATTCAGGTTTGTGGAAATCGTGTGGTTGACCAAATCTGGCGACATCCTGCATTCGTGTCAGCGCTGCAGCTCAACAGCATGATCTTGCCCATTCGTACGTGAGAAAGTCGGCAAACTGGCAGACGCCTGCATTGCTCACGAATATGTCTAGCCTCCCAAACTTTTCGACAGTTTCTTTCACTAGCTCCTGTCCAGTCTCAGGCTTTGTGATGTCTCCCGGCACCCCGATCAGCTTCGCATCTCCTCCGACCTCTTTCTGCAATGCCTCGAATTGGCTTTTGGACTTTTCATCGGGATAGAAGTTCACAGCTACACTCGCGCCATGCCGCAGGTAGTCCAGAGCTATGGCCTTGCCGATACCTGTTACGGCCCCAGTAATGGCTGCTGTTTTCCCTTGCAAGAGCGCTGCCATTGTCTGTGAATACAGTCAGAAAGATCTTTAGGTCATGGCAAAGAAGAAAAAGCCACACTCAAAACGCGTCTTCACGCGCCATTGTGGACTTCTTCGGTCACAAAGCACTGCGAAGTGGAAGCTCTCGCGTCAATGTGGGCTGCAGGAGGGGCACGGTTCGGTACAATGTGCAGCGAAGCTTGTGACAGACTCCCGGCAGACACCGGTGCACCGGTACTGCAGACACGGGACCTGGACTATTTTCCCGAACACGTACCAACCCACGTTGAGGTTTATGCGAAGCCGGATCAATCGAACCGGCATTGCAGCAAGCAGCAAATATTGATTGCTTGGTCGCACAACTCACTTTTTGACTGCATCCACAGCTGCATTTTCTGCTTCGAGGCGAGTAGGCAAGTCGACAAGGGAGTAACAGTACAATCTATTATCACAAGCAAGACCTGCAACATAATCCGGGGGTTCGTTGTGCAGGTCAACCCACAATCATGGCGCCTCTCGCGATCATCGACAGCCACATCCATCTGTGGCCGGAGAGCATGTCCAACGAGCAAGGCCACGCATGGATGACGCCGGGAATGCCGCTGGCGGAACAGCACGTCTTAGCCGATTACTACAAAGCTGCACAGCAGGAAGCACAACCCCACGCTTCAGATCCGAGAGTCGAAGGTGTGGTGTATGTCGAGACAGACGTCCGCTATGATACTCCCAACGGCGACCTCAAATCCTGGGCAAAAGGACCCCTTGACGAAATCAGATTCCTGCGAGACATTGTCGAGAGCAAATATGGCGAAAGAGACAGCAAGATGCTCATCGGCATTGTAGCATGGGCACCTATGGATGAACCCACAAGTGTCCTCGACGAGTGGCTTCAACTCGCAGAAGAAACTGCCGGACCCCAAACATGGCAACGTATCAAAGGCTTTAGGTTTCTATTACAAGCTATCCACGATCAAGAACAGTTTCAAAAATTAGTCTGGAGCGACGATTTCATAAATAACCTAAAACTACTGGGAAAACGGGGGTTTGCATTCGACGTCGGTGTCGACCAGACCTCGGGTGGTGTGTGGCAATTGCAGGCAATAGCTATAGCGATGGAGAAAGCGCATCGAGATGTCCCGGAAGGAGAAAAGGTCGTGTTTGTACTCAATCACCTGTGCAAGCCGAAGTTTGGTAGTGGCGATGCAGATTTCCCCGCGTGGAAAGCGGCGATAAAAGATACGGCAGGACAATCGAAGACGTATATGAAACTGTCGGGAGCGTTCAGTGAGTTGCCCGAGGATGTGCTGGCCAAGGATGATGTTGTCAATGCTGTGGCGGAGCATGTCAAGCCGTGGGTAGAACATGTGTTTGCGGTGTTCGGGCCCGAGAAAGTGATGTTTGGAAGTGACTGGCCTGTTTGCAACGTGCGAGGACCGGCAAAGGAGAGCTCGTGGGTTGCCTGGAAAGATGTCGTTGTGAAATTGTTGGGTAATCTCAGCCCTGGACTGGCAGATGAAGATAAAACATCGATCTGGAGCGGAAATGTTCGCAAGGCTTACGGGCTGTGATGGAGTGAGTGCAATCACAGCCTACTACACATCCCAGAGACCTGGTGGCGCCGTCGTCCCATCCTCCTCGAAGTCTACGGCAGCGTACGCCAGACCAATCTGGTACTTGTCTTCGTCATCGTACTTCAGCTCGTGCGTCTGGTAGTATTTCTGGTCGAAGTTGGCGTCGCTTGGTTGAATATCTCGCATGCCATCGGCTTGATCGTCAGCTGGCACTGCCGGGTTGGTATACTTCATACACTCCTGGAGCAAATGATCGAATGTGGGCCGGTTGTCCGTGTTGAATCTCAGGCAAGCCATGACAAGGTTTCTCAAATGTACACTGTAAGTTCCTCTTGCAGTGGCATCGAGAGATGGAGGTTCTCTTCTGTCCGCTTTGCTGAAGTCGAACCACAGATCCTCGCCTTCCCCTACTGGCCCGAATTGACCTGCAAGGATACTGTACATGACTATGCCAACACCCCATACATTGGTCTTGGAAGATTGCCGTACGACAGTTGCGCTGTCAGGACCCAACAGCTCGCCGAGCTGCTCTGGAGTGTTATGGTCATCAGTAGCTCTTTGAATCAGGCTTGTGACGTTTCGACTGTCGTTTGGTGGCACTAGAATGGCCGTGCCAAAATCGCCGACCTTCGGCTGCGGATAGCCAACAAAATTGCTTTGTGGCTGAACACCAAGGAAGATATTCTCCAGCTTCAAGTCTCGATGAATAATGGCTTCCCAGAGTGGATCAGCACCCGCTGCAGCGATTTGTCCTCTCTCCATCATCAGTCCCGCGGTGACCAGAGACAAGAATGTAGCCCAACAGAACGGCTCCGGCACCAGTGTACTAACATGGCTGACGTCCTCGTGGGGAAGCTCTTTTCTATTATCGTGAAGGCTTGAGTCGTAGCTGGTGTCCACTACAAGCTTGGTCGCACTCCTATACGGACACCATTCGAGGTATATGTTGAGTCGTCTACCCTCGAAACTGTAATTTTTGAGCTCAACAATGCTACTGCATCCGCCCCGTGAGCGTATGTTAAGTCCTGCCGCTACTTCCGTGGGAATAGTGCCAATGGGTGTCGCTGCGTCTGGAGCTGGAGCGCCGTTTGTCCAGAGATGAGCCTTGTCCCAGTTTCCGTTCAAGTTGACTGTCTTACGGACTACTCTGTTACTGATCTTGCCGTCTGCTCCGGTCTTTAGCCATAGATAGGCGGTGCCTTCACCTCCTTCGCCGACCTTTTGCTGGCCATGCCATGCTACCGCCAATATCAGCGACGATTCTTACGCCCGCGCTTCGACACTTACCGATCTCCTCAGAACCAGACTCTACACCAGCCGCCACCTTGCCCTCTCCACCATCACCACTATCGCCTGCGTCCCCGCCATCTTTCCTAGGATCCGCTTCCCCTTCACCATCGCTGTAATCAGCTTTGTCACCTCCCTCACCTTCCCCACCTCCAGCCTTGCTTGTGCTGCCCTTCACTGGCTCTTCGCCACCTCGGTCATCAGCATCCACCATCTCCGTATCCTCATCCTGCCCTTTCTTCTTCTTCTGCTTCTTCTTCGCTTTCTGCTTCTTTTTCTTCTCTGCTGCCTTCTTCTTCTTTTCTTCTTTCCTCTCTGCCTCCACTCTTTCTTCCTTCTCTCGCTCCAATAACTTGACTTTGTCCTCGGCAGCTTCTCTTAAACCATCCACTTGTTCGGTGAGATTATTTTGCATCGCCTCGTGAGTACTAGCAAAAAGCTCCATATAATACTGTGTGGTAGGGTCACCAACTTGACCCTCCCACACTTCATGGAGATTTCTGCACGCCTCCGCCAAGTTCAGCTCCGCCGACACGGCTTCCGTCCTTCTCTGCACATAGTATTCGAAGGGCGGCCTCCAGCCTTCTCCGTCATCATCTGCTGCCCCTCGATACTTCTCCGCGTACGCGAAATGCTCAGTCGCGTCCCCTTGCTCCTTGTAAGTCTTCCTGAACTGATACAATGCTTTCGCCACCGAAATTTGGTAGTCTTCAGAGAAATCCTCCCATAGCGCTGCGGGCGTGTCGGTCGTTATGTCAGGCGTGGCCGCGATGACTTGCTCCATGAACTCCACGTACCATTCTCGGCCATGCTCGACCAGTTCATCGTCATCCAGCCGCATCTTGGAAACTTGCGGCGTCACACTTGGAAAGTCGGCTGCTCTTGTCACCGTGACGGCGGAGAAATGTTGTCTGACTCTGCGTCTGAATATGTGTAATGGACTATGTCTTTGTTCTTCAACTCCACTCGAAGCTGCATCCGGTCGAAGTTGAAGTCCTTTGTTTCTCCTTCTCAAATCGAGGAGCACAAAGCGCCTTTAGACTTGTAGCTCAGACGAGTAGCATGATGCATAAGGTCGAGTCCGCAGCCAGTCAATGCTTTTGATGCACCAATGTTGTACTTCGATAAGAGTCCCAGGACGTTGGCGATTGGTTGGTTGACATTTCTGAATCTGCTCTACTTACATGTTTATTGCCTTGAGAACAAACGGACAGTGATTGTGATAGAGTGCAAGTCACCTTGATCTGCTGTTCTTGAGTGCGTGCGGTGATGGGAAGCATCGGCTCGAAGATGTGGAATGGAATTCGTAAGTCGTCGCTGTTGCCGCTTCACGTACACGTTACCAACCACGTTCACCTCACGTCTCAAAACCAACCTGTCATCGACCCGTGAAAAGCCTGAAACATAAACATGGAGTTTCTGAAGATTTACAAGAATCGCGCTGTGCTGCTCTATCGTACAAATCTGCGTCTGGCGTCGCATGCATCCAAGGGTATCAATTCGTCATCCAAGTCATATCGTGTCGCACCTTCGATCCTTATAGCGCAAAAGCAGTCGCGACTGCCACAGCAACCATAGGCCAGTAACCAACCATCTCCTTCATGCCCATAGCACCGTTCTCGGTTGGAGCGGTAGTATCATCCGACACGGTACCATTCACAACCAACGTATCCGTGTCATTGCCTGGGAATCTGACAAGCTTCGACTGGTTTGGGTCGTTCGCCACGGCGTTCTGGTAATCCGTGTCGTTGTTGGCATCACACGAACATTGTTGATCCTGTGCACACCAGCACTGTGCAGGATGACGGACGTCTTCTCCGCTCGTGTTGTTGCGGTAGGCCCAGTAGTAAGGGTATCCGTACGAGTAAGCGCCGTATAGTGCAAATGCTGGCAGAATAGCTAGCGCGCCTGCGCCAACGAGGACTGGTGCGGCGAGACCAGGACGAGATGTTCCTCGGCTTGCGCGAAATGGTGCTGCTGAGCCTCCACCGTAGTATGCACCTCCTCCGTAGCTACGTGGTGTGCCTGAGCCGCCGGAGTATGATGTGCGTCCGCCGCTGCTCGATGAGCTTCCGGAGCTGCCACTGCGCGAGCCACCTGAGGATGACGAGCTGGATCCGCCGCCTCCACCGCGACCTCCTCCTCCACCGCCGCCCTTTCTTTTGAAGAGTTCCCTCGAAGCTTCAGTCAGGTCATTGAGTGACCCGGGCACAGCGAGTGCCTGACCGAGTGTGAAGAAGGTGAGCAGGAAGAGTATCGTCTGCGGGAGTTGCATCTTGATGTGATATGTGTGTGTATGTCGCGTCGAGTTGGTATGCTGTTTTCAGGGCTCTATTGCTGCGTATCTGTCTGTCGTGGATAGTGTGCTAGAGAACAACCCTGGTCTGTGGTGTATATCAGTATGTAAGAGAGCCTAGGAACAGAGTTATAGTAGGCAGTGCCACCGATGGGGCGAAGCAATCTTCAGAGGATTCCACAGAAGGATTCACTATGATGCTACTCTCCTGCGCTGCACTGTCTCCGGAGGTATTGTTCATGCCAAGAAGGAACTACGGGCACTTCGCTGCCAGTCCTGCCATTCATCGTGCTGCTTTTCAGCCCACTGCGCCTTGTTTGCCGAAAAGTGTGCTTTGATGATGCTCGCGCTCCACCAATTAGGCTATAGAGTTGCAGATTAGGTGCAAGATCGCCACCATGTGATTCGGCTTTGTCATTGACATCATCTCGCATTCGCTCCTCTGGGCTGACAGTGCACGATCACGGACAAGTCGCATCTCCATGGCTATCGGCAGGCTGCTGGACTTGGTATGCACAAGCCACTGTCGACCAGATATGAGAATCCTCTTATGAGTCGGGAATGTGGAGGGCAGGATTCGACGCCTTGCAGATGTTATGATTTATTGCTATGCTACAGGTTCTTGGCTTTGCTCCGCGGAGTCTAGCGATGCACCGCCACTGTTCACTCCAACTCCTTCGCTATGCTGTGCTCATTCTCCAACGATGGTCATTCGTGCCCGCACTTTCTAATCCTACAATGCGCCATGTTGTCCAACGTTGATCTGTGCGGCTAATCTACCGGATCCTCTTCTTCGGACGATGGCTGCGATCTCTGCCATGTTTATCCAAACGGGCAGGCGGCGGTGTATACACCCAGCCGTGAAGCAAGTGCTCCATGTGCTTGATCATGTACAAGTCAACGTGACCCTTTCGTTCTTCCGCGACCTCATCAATTTCCTCCTCGACTGCGCCGGGGCCAGGAGTGTTGGCTTTGGATGGGCCTTTGCTGGACCGATCACCAAAGTCGACATCATCGGTGCGATCCTCTTTACCTGCTTGTGCTGCAGCTTGTACGTCCTCCTTGTCCTCTACAGATGCAAGTGCTGTGGTTGTGGCTTGCTCGTCTCCCCCTAGCAGTCGCCCAATGGCATCGTCGACCTCGTCGTCCTGATCCTCTTCATCGACGTTGCGCTTGGACTGATATTCTGTAGTGAAGTGGCCATCTTGGATAACAGCCTGGTCAAGCAGACTCTTCTGATTGGCACGGCGTAAAATGTTCTCCTCGACTGTCTTCTCGCTAACCAACTTGTACACCTCGACATCTTTGGTTTGTCCAATACGATGTGCTCGATCCATGCATTGACGATCCATTTGAGGATTCCAGTCGAGGTCATAGAAGATGACAGAGGAAGCACCCGTCAAGTTCAATCCCACACCTCCAGCGCGCGACGACAATATCATACACTGATACTTGGAATCTGGGCGATTGAACTCCGAAGAGTATAGTTGTCGGCGTTCCACTGGTGTGCTTCCATCAAGTCGAAGGTATGGCAAGTTCATCAAACTCAGAAACCGCTCTAGTACGTCGAGCGTGCCCGTCATTTGAGTGAAGATCAGACTGCGAGACCCCCGCGACTGCAGATCACGTAGCAGATATGTGAGGCGCTGCAGTTTTCCAGCGTCGTAGATCAGTAAACGTTTGTCAGGAAATGCGATCGAGGTTCGCACGCGTGCCTCTTGGGCAAAGTCCTGCTCAGCCGGATACAGTGATGAAGAGCGTATGACTTCTTGCGTCTTTGGCGGAATCGCGTAGTCCAGTATTGGCACCGTCGCGGCTGGTGGCACAAACGCGAAACGAACAATGATTTCCTCCATCTTTTCCGCGTAATTAGCTAAAGTGCTAACATCGCGCTGCAATTGCGTATCCCTCGATATGAGCCAATCGCTATGGTGCTCGAAGCGTAGTGGTCGTTGTCCCAGTTGTGGATGTCCTTGCCAGGATTTGAGCAGAGGTTGCAGCTTAGGCGTGAATAGATACGGCTTGCCTCTGTTCACAGTGACAATCTCGCGCAGATCCACTGAGAACAATGGTTCGTCATCCAGAGCGGACTCGGTAATCTGGATGCAGGATCGAAGCTGCTGAAGCTTGCGCTCTCGAACGCGCAAGCGCTGCAGAGCTCGAGAGCCAGCGAATGTGCTGGGATCTGGATCGCGGTCGGCATCGGCAGAGGCCTCAACCTCTTCGAGCTGACGCTTGAGCTCGCTACCAACAGCAAGCTGACGCGATCGGTTCATCGCAGACCTTCGCAGTGCTGTATTGTTCCTGACCAAAAGTTTGGCAGGCGTGGCGTTCTGCACTCCGAGCATGCGTCTGACGAGCTGTTCGCATACACTGTAGTCTTCCAAAGGACTGTACTCCATAGCGAAGCTCGTCTGTATCGGTCGTGGGTCGAAAAGGTCAGGGTGATTGCAGACTCTTCGGAGACTCAAGAGGACTGCGCCAGCTTGAACACCGCTGCCCTTAGCAAGCGTGTCTCGAGTTGAAGCTAGTCCCATATAGTCTTGATACAGTTGCCGCTGTCGTTTGCTCAGCTTGCAGACCACGACGCTCTCCGTCTTTTTCGGAAGGTCTTTCTCGACCTCATCCTTTTTGCGACGCAGCAAGAAAGGACGAAGTGAAATGTGTAATTGATCCACCACTCGCTGAGCATTGACTGTGAGCTTTGAAACACCCTGGTCGAAGATCTCCTTTACAGGATCTTTCCAATGGCCTAGAAACTCCTCTAGCTCGCCATGAGAACGGTCGTCATCGCCCGCAGTCAGGAAAGTGAGCAGTGACCAAACCTCGGAAAGATCATTCTGAAGCGGTGTACCTGTCAACAGAAGACGTGCTCTAGTTCGCAGACGAATGAGCAGCTGCCATCGCTGACTGTTGAAATTCCTGATGTTGTGGGCCTCGTCCAGTATGAGATAGTGCCACTGTTGTCCACGAATAGCATTGATGTCTTGCGCCGCCACGTTGTAGCTTGTGATGACCACATTGTAACCTCGCTTTGTTCGGTCTTCGTGATGAGGATCGTTCGTCCAGCCCTTTCGCTTGAACTCGCGCTCCGAAGCAGTACCGTAATAACCTAGCACACGAAAGCCTGGCAAGAACTTCTGAAACTCCGTCACCCAGTTGAGGATGACAGACGTCGGCACAATGACAAGATGCGTTTCCCACACTTCGTGAACTTCGGCAAGATGTGCCAACAAAGAGATTGTCTGAATAGTCTTGCCCAAGCCCATCTCGTCAGCCAGAATTCCGTTTGTGCCGTTGCGATATAGGGACGCGAGCCAGTCAAGACCGGCGTGCTGATATGATCGAAGTGTGCCACGGAGAAGCGTTGGCACAGGCACAAGGGTCCTCGCAAATTCTGGCTCTGATGACTCTGACGCCCTCTCTATCTCCTCTGACTCCACAGGATCGGGCTCCCCATTCTCTTCACCAGGTGGAGTAGTCCGCTGTTGCGTTGATGGTGCCTCTTTCGGTTGGTCCTCATGGTCGACCATGACCTTCTCGTCTGAAGCGGCGCCAGCGTCTGCCTGGCTCTCAGACCTAGTCTCAGACCGTGGCCGAGGATTGTCATTGTCGCCGCCGTTCTCGACACTCGTGACAGGCGTCGGTAATCCACCGTCCTTGTGCTGCAACAATTCGTTGGGACTGAACAGCGCCATCAATGAGTTGCGTATTTCCGGGGGCTGTTCAGGGTCGTCACTCGCATCGTCGTCATCATCGTCATTATCGTTGTCGTTCGCTTCGTCTCCGGTACTGCTCATGTCCTCGTCTGAATCGTAGCCTTCGGAGTCCATGTTCGTGGACTCGTCAGACGAGAGGTGGTCGTCTGCATCGCCGTCGTCCATCAGCAGAGCAGACAGGCCAGATGCTTGGGCTCGAGGTTTCTCGGTCGCAGAGTCGTCAATCTCCATGGCATCTGGATCCTGCGCGGCATCCATTGTTGCGTCTGTATTCACAAGGCCAGTTGATTCGTCTTCAGGCGCCTGCTGATCTGATGCAGCCTCGACGTGGATAGTTTCTTCATCGATATCGGCATCCTCGCCTTGCCTGTCGGGAGGTTCAGCATTTCGAGAGCTAGGCCGCTCGGCTTCCAACTCGGCCTCCCATTTGGCTTTGTAGGCTGCGAAAGCTTCTTCATCCATGGCGGCCTCATCTTCAGATTCATCCGAGCTGTCCATGTTCTCTTCCGAATCCTCGTTACTGTCCGCGTCAGACTCTTCGACATCGCCCGTGCTATCCTCGTCCATGTCGATGTCACTTTCCGCCTCGCCTCTTTGCTTCGCAAGCAGATTCTCGCTGTATTCAAGCTTCTCTCTGAGTTTCTCTGCACGTACCCGCTCTTGCTCCTTTTCCCAGGCTCGTCGCTTCATATCCTTGACATGTGCTTCAACCAACTCCCACTTCGCCTTCATGTCGGCCACGATCTGCTTTTTCACATAGTCGATAATCTTGTTCTTTTCCGCGAGGAGATCTTCTTCCGTTGGCCCATTTCTCAGCTTCCACTTCTCCAATGCTTCCTGTGCCACTTTCTTCGCTAGTGCACGGTGGCTAGTCTTTTCTCGTATTTGGAGTGCGCGTAGATAGAGAGCATGAGCTGTGAGATGGTCGTGATGTCCAAACTGCTGCGGTGGTTCGAGCTGGTGGTCGTCCTGGAACAGGCTAAGATTCTGCTTGCTCAAAGCGCCTCCTGGCTCAGCGGCCTCGAGCAGCTTCCTTCTGGTTGTAGCTTCACGTATCACATATTTCTCTTCGTCCTCTGCCAACTTCTCCAATGAGATCGGCCCGCGGTCGTTCTCGGCAGACGGGGCTTGCCTCTCTTGCAACTCGAAGTCATCGAGAAGCTGCCATACCGACAGAAGCGGTGGTAGTGTAGGCGATGGCACCTTCGCCTGCGGATGCGGTGGCGGGATGAATCGTCGAGCGGCGACTTTCAATTTAAGCCTGGGTGTCGGCTTCGATCGTTCGGGAGATTCTAGGGAGGCATCGCTCGGTCTGTGTAGCTTGCGTCGCAGAGCAGGCGAGGGTTCACGCTTTACCTTGGCCTTCGACTTGCCCGTACTAGTCTTGACTCCGTTTGTCACTGGCGATTCCGACTTCTGTGGCGTGGGAAATGACCTGCTCGGCTGCAACGCCGCAATCTGTGCTTGCAGCTCGGCGATCCGCTGTGCACTGGCGGTAGAAGTCGATGGTCTGTCCAGGCCGTTGATCTGCTTCCTCGACTTCTCCGCCTCCAACTCGCTCTTGCGACTGCTTCCGCCCATAATCTTGCTGGCAGCGGGCTTCGTATCAGCATTCTTCTCCGCGCCCAGCTTGTCCACCTGCTTCTTGCTCCGCGGGCTCACACGCTTGGGCGCAGTGGCCAGCTCTTTGTTGGCACGGCCACTCTTACGCTGTCCGTCCACATAGATGGAGGTGGGCCCCTGCGCCTCAAACTTCTTCCAGGGCGGCGATGGCGGACGGGAGGTTGCGGTGGTCGTGCTTTGACTCCGTCCGCGGGAAGGTGCAGCGTCTACGCGTTCCGCGTCGGAGCCTGACAAGCCCGGCGTGCCCACGTTTGAGTGTCGCGCTGAAACACGACGCCCGTCGGCAGACTTCAGAGTAGATTGAGCTGCAATCGGAAACTGCCAGGGAGGACTCGCGCCCCTCTTGCGTTTCTTGTTGGGATTGTGCTGCGAGAGAGCAGACTCCGACTCGGGGTCTTGCAGCTCGGCCTCTGACTCCCGTCGTTTCTTACTCGGCGGCGGATCCGGCCTGAGGGTGGGCTCGCGGGAATTGTTGTTGTTGGTGGTGATGCTGATATCGTCGGGATCGCTGTCAGTCGCATCGTGGTCGCCATTTTCGAGGTGCTCAGATTTGATGGTAACGGTCGCCGTCGGGTCGGCTGCGGGGTCATCGTCGTCGTCGCGTGGTAAGGCAGAATGCGCGTCTTCTGGTTGCTCGAGGGGTGGAGGTGATGCTGGGTCTGGTCCGCCCTCATCATTCGCAGCGTCCGTTCCGCGCGTGGGGAGAAGATCAGGAGGGTTCATGTCCAAACACTGCAGGCGCGTCTCGTCCACCAGTCATCATTACTCTATCGCATCGGATCACGACGTGTTGCTATACAAGTGCCCCAAACTGTCTCCAATAGATAGTCCGCCAAATCAGTAATGCGGGAGAGTCAGAAGTGAATGCCGCGCGAACAAAGACCCAAACGTTGTTCCGCAACTTTTAGTTAGTTAGCTCCAGTCGCGCTTGTCCAGGCGGAGCCACACACCCACGCTTGAAGCGAGGATACGCCAAACACTCCGACGCGGTAGATCACGTGCATAGCTGCCGTCGCCAAGCGGACAGACTCCAGCTTCGTCAACCAAGCAGCTCTGCACCATTGTCAGCAATTGGGAGACATTGGAGCTCTCGACACGCCCACAGATCAACGCACGCTCGCCGACGTGCACTCACAACCCATGGCATCCCTTCGAACAGCGGTGCGCCTCGCGCCGCGAGCGCAATTCGTCCGTCCATCCACGACATCCTCCAACCTTGCGAAGCGCAGCTATGCCTCTGCGTCTGCGACGAGACGACCGGCGACAGACAACAAGAGCGCAGGCGAGACTGAGCAAGCATCAGAGGACCTGGGCATAGCCGACCCAAACATGGTACGCAGATTCTGATGGCATGGGAGGAAGGCGCGAGTGGACAGTAGAGAACACAGGAAAGGCACGTCTGGAACAGGGCAGGAGTGCTAACAATGATTCTGCAGAACGGCAACTACCCAGATCCGAGCCTCACATCTGCTCTGCCCGTCAAGAGGCAGTTCCGTGATCCATATGGTGACTGGTCAGAACTCCCGCTGGAACATGAGTAGACCAGACCAGGCTAACAAGAAGCAGGTGGGATAAGCAGGAACGACGAAACTACGGCGAACCTGTGCACGAGGACAACGATATCCTTGGTATCTTCTCGCCCGAATCATACACACATTTCACCCCAGGATGGGGTGGCATTCTCTTCGGCACTTTTGTCGGTGCTGTCGGTGTGCTTTGCGCTGTCACGTACCGATTTTACCCAGACCGAGTGAGTACTAATCTACACGAAGTTCCCGAACTCCTCACTGACAATTGATAGCCCTCAGTAGCGCGGACTTTCCCAGACGGTCTTGAGGCAGAACTCGGCGGACCCAAGGCCGTGCGGGCACGCAACCAGACTGAAGGCGATGTTGGCCGCTTGGACCGCCATATCGTCTAGAAGGACGATGGAGGCATGTATATATCCAGCGAACGCTTCCTTTTGTGTTGTCAATACCAAGACATAACCAAGCTGTGCAGAATCAGTGCTGTGGGGCGAAGACCTCTGCTGCTCGTGGTCGTTTAGACATTCTTGCGGAGAGACTCTACCTTAAGATCATTGACGGAGCGAGAAATCGGGGTATTAGCGTTTTCGCAAGCTAATCACTGCTAACACAGGTCAAAGGATTCGATACATGCAGAGTGAAGAGTTGAAACCACACTCAACCTGCTGCGGCCAGAATGACAGCAACCGCTTCACAACCGGGAGCGGTGAATTGTGTTGCAGCACTCTCGCTGAACATTCAACCAGCACATGCAGGCAATCTCAGACGTCCATCGTGATTGCTGAGCAGTACCAATGCCGATTAGCAATGCTTTCAAGACTAGTCGCGGACACAGAAGAACACAGTACAGCAAAGCGGACGCTGGATCTTGGATCTCACGTACGTGATGCATGCAATGCCGATTGTACCTACTCTTCTGGCGTCATCTGACTCGAACCACATATCTGAGTCACACCCAAGCCAAGCCCGTCCTGCCGAAGGATGCTGTGCCACGAACACAGCGCTCGAGCATACCCAATCACATTCCTAAGCCGGCACGAGTGGCATAAACATACTTATACTCGTTGGGCAGAGCCTGGTCAGGGAAGTAGCTCAGACACTCAGCAACCAATACGCTGAGACCTTCGGTCTTCTTGGTCCATGTCATGTGGACTCCTTCCCTTTTGCACTTCTAGTCAGAGCACTTGCTCGGGTTCGAATCGCGTTCAGAGCTCAGAGTGACACTCTAAAGGCACTTTACTTCTACTGGCGTTCACAAGAGGACTAAGCAACGAAGTGAATTAAAGAGAGATATCGTACTAAAGCGACTACATGTCTTCAGCTAAACACCAATAGACCCCGATTCACCAATTACAAACACGACGATTGGACTCCTCATCGAGCATCTACGACCTCAATCACAACAATGACAATCCAGCACCTTAAACTCCTTCTTCTCCTGCTTCTCCACCCCACCAAACCACCTCTTCGCCTCAACACGCTCAGCACCCTCCGTCTTCGCGAGCGTAATCTCACGAAAAGCCTTCTGAATCGCCTTCTCAAACCTCGGCCTCTCAGCAAGCGGAGCCCGAATCGTAATCTTGACAAGCTCAGGTGTCTCTGTGAAAGTGGCTAGGAGCGGCTTCTCGCCATCGGATCTCTTGGAGATGGGGCTGCGCGGCTCGATTAGTGCTGACTTTGGAGTGGAGGGTTTTTTCTTCTGGGGTTTCTTTTGCAGAGCGGGGGCTTTGATAGCTGGCTGCTTGTAGGTCGGTGGCTTTGGAGCAGGTTTCTTGGGAGCGCCGGGCACTTTTGGGTGAGAGAGCTTCTTGGGTGTGGGCTTGGTGGGCGTGGAAGGTGCTTTGCTGCGGGTTACTGCCATGGCTGTGAATTGATGTGTTGGAAGATGGTTGATTCGACTTCGCTGCGCACAAAAGTCTCCTGTGATGCGGGTCTACGAGTCTTTTGTGTGCATTGTGGACCTTTGTCACGATCACGCCGGAAACGGACTACAACATCTGGACAAAGCACGACTCTACACACCATAGACACTGTTCGAGGCCACAATTGTATTTTTCAGATGTGGAAATGAAAGCGATCGAATTCCCAACTACGAATAATAACTACGACGTATTACACCTCAAGCGAAACCCTGCAGCGACAACCTGGCGAGGACTTCTCACAACTCAACAAGGTTATTTTTCAGGCTTATACCAATCTTTGAACGAAAGGTTGGTGACCAGCTCCTTCACGCCTGCTTTCAAGTCCCCTCTGACGGCCAATGGAGCAACGATAATAGCCGTGATGAAGTCTTTGTTCGTCTTGTATCTCACAGGCCAAGGAAAGTTCCTGTAGAGGATGGTTTGCAGGGACTTCTTGACCTTGGCTTGTGGTTTGTACTTTGGTTGAGGAGAGGATGGCGGCGCCGGTGGGCATATGAAATTTTTAGGGCTTGCTAGAGTGCTCCTTCTGCTTGGCTTGGCCTTCTTGATTGGGGTTGGTTTCTTGCCGCCCGCTGCCTGGCTGCGAGTGATAGCCATGGTTGCTGTGATTCTGTGCTAGATGGATGTGAGCTGGGTCAGGTCAGATCAGTCTACACGGGATATCAGGGCCTCGAGGAACTGAAGCTCGCTTTGTTGCAAGAGTACTGGAAAAGGTCGACTTCAGACTGTGGTGAACAAAGCGGCACTAGACCCAGCAGGCTGCGCACCCAGCAGGCTACTCGCGCAGTAGTCTCAGCAGCTCACACCCTCCTAAGTTGGTCTGCAACGTGAGACGACAGGTCTCATCTCGATTGCCGCCTCTCCAGCTTCCACGCCGCAACGTTGCAGCAAAAGTCCTACAATCCTGGAGACAGCTGCATTAGCACGTCTCGAGAGGCGCATATGCCCTGATGACTCAACAAACAAGCACCTTCACGATGCTGCCTTGAGTCCTGCCACCTTTCCTCTTCACGGCTGTCAAGTTCATGTAGCTTTTAGTCCTCGCTTCGAGAAGATGAGCTCATGCACTTCATGCAAAGATGCTCATAATGACAGTAATCATCCTCACGCTTTCGTTTGGTCAAAGTGTACAGGCAGCTGAGTTCGGTGTCGGCTTCAACCTCAATCTCGACTACGGGTGAGCTCTGGGGAGGACATAGGTTGCACATCTCGTTGACATATCACCAGTACAGCGAGCGTCTACTATCGCAATGGAACAACGGCTGGGATCGCAAAGATCGAAGGCGGACCTGGATATAAGCAGATGATGAGAAGTCAAGCCCGGACTCTTCCTCACACAGATCCGGCAGAAGGTCTAGCGGAATCAGCGGTATACAGGAAAGGCCAACCAGTAACAACGTCGCAAACACGTCTGCAAGACTTTCGCGAGCAACTCCCACTTTGGCTTGGCGGCAATGCTCCAGACGACAACATCAGACTGCTTAGTGGCATGCTCGAGAGCCTGAAGAAGGCCGTCGAAGCGTACACAGAGGTCGAGGAGATCCATGTTGCTGCAGTAGTATTTCCGGCTCGACCATCTGCATCACTCACGAAGACACTATTCGAAGCAGGCAGGAAAATCTCGCTGAAAGTGCACATATCGTCAGGAGCCGGTTAGTCAGCAGCCTACGCAGATCATCTCGTCGACCGAGCTCGCCAGTATCGCGAGGTTTCCTACTGGATGTATGACTCCTGTGGTCCGGACAGATTAGTCCTCACGGTCGACGTCAGTCGTGCCGCCCTCACTGCATTTGTATTCTTCGACGAATGTAGAATGTATGACGCCCTGAGAGGGTCTCACAATACTAGCCTTGGAAGGGATGCCTGGACGAACGATAAACAATGGACTGTGGAGACGACTGGTGCTCTGGACCGTATCATAGATTTGCCTGTACGCCGAGACGATGGCTCAACTTTGGGTCACATTGATCATCTGGTCTTGCTGGGCGAATCAGCGGATGACTTCATGATGAGATCACCTCTGTTTGATACTCTCATCAAGACAGGCGGCGGCAGTGAAGCGCTCGAATCGACTAAGTCCGATGTTGATCCTTTGTTCGCAGCATCGATCGGCGCGGCTGCTCTGGCTTGGGGGGCTGAGGACAAGACTAGCTCGTTTTCCTGTGTAGACTAAGCTAAAAATGAAGCCTCATCGCCCCGAACATGACCATACCAACGAACCAGCAACAAGTTATGTGCAAAAATAGGGGCCAGTATTTCTTAGCGGGAAGATCTTTGGGCATGTAAGTCGATCAATCGCTCGCAGTATGCCTTCCTTCAATGTAAGATGGCAGCCAAGGCAGTCTAAGCGCATCTGACTATTGTCGTATCCGCTAGTCGCTATGAGACAGTTCGTACATTGGGCGTGTTCAAGTTTACGCTGCCACATGTTCTTGCGGCTAGGCTAGTAGACTACTACAATGAACGAGGCCCCGCGCCTTCCTCATACGTCCCAGTCACGACGCTAGGTTCGACCATTCCCAAGGCTCGTGCACTCTGCTCATCTGTACCACATTCTACTGCATCAAGGTCAGATGATAGGTAGGAATAGGCAATACACTTCTTTCCGTCATTTGTCTTGGTATGTGGTCAAAGTAATGATCAGCCTCCGCAGATGGATCAGCCTAACGAGGATGAATGGATTATCTATTTACACTACTATCCACATCAACACTTCGTATAAAACAAAACATAAGGCTGAAATCTTCGTCCAATCCAATCGGGCAACATCACATCTTGCTCGAAATCATCAGAAGAATACATTTGACTGTCGTTGATAATGCGAAAGCTCTGGTCAGGATTCCTCACCACACTGATGTAGTGTCCAGACTTGAAAGTTGCTCCGCCATGTGCTACTAGTCCACTAAACCGACACAAGACCGGAGTATCCGGGGTAGGAGTGTAAGGTCCAAGGTCAATGAGCTCCGAGAAATCATGGTCAGTCATGATCTTTCCACCGGTAGAATTTGCGAATCTGCTGAGCTGTATGATGAGCACGTCTGGGCAATAGTATAATGTTGTAATGCGGGTTTGCATGGGTTTCTCTTGATCCGGGTTGTCCTTTCGCCGTTGATCGCACTCGTCGCTGTCACAAGTGAACCGATTCCGCTCTTGAATCTCGCCTAGTCGAATGAAATCCTCGATACTCGGATCATCCCCAGCAGGCTGCAGGAGATCGAGAGAGAAGCCGAGTCGGTTCCAGTTCATATTCCAATCCTGTCTTGTGCCGCAAACAACACAAATCATGTGCTGCCGGCTATGGAAGTAGAAGACCTTATCGGCACTGGTACGCTGGGCATTGTTCGACACGCTGTCTAGTTGTCTGACCACGAACTGCATGGAGTCACCAGAATCATTCTGTGCGGCTTGATGGTAGTCGCCAAGATTGGGGTCGGTTGGTGGAATGGCTCGTCGATTGGCATTGTGAATATCCGCGGTCGTGACCACAGCGCCGGGACCTGGATTCCAATAGTCTTGAGCGAGCTGCTGAAGTGCACAAGGAAAACAATGGGTAACAGCTCTCCCACAGTCTCGATGGAAGTTGCCGAGCAGCGAGTACACTGGCGGAGCGTGCAAGAAAACCTGGAGCATACTGTTCCAATAGCATCTCCAAGCCATGATGTTCGAAAATCCTTTTGAAGTTGCCGATCTGAGTAAAAGCAGGTCTTTGGTTGGAAAGGTCTTCTCAATCTTGCCTGTTTTGACAAACTCTGGGTTGACGATTCGACCGCTTGCAATGGTTCGGCCGCCCCTTTTGACAAGTCCTGCAGCGGCTGCTCCGCGATTCTCACGTTGGGATCGACGACTATCTCTAAGAGCTGCTTCTGCCCTTGCAAGCTTCACTCTCTCATTGTCGTAATGAACCCGAGTCCTGGCCTTTGCCCTTGCAGCTGTTGACATGGTGTTCGCACGAGTGCCTCCACACGATCATCCAGCTCCGCATAGGTGTTTGCTGTGTTGCGGAAAGAGGTCAATACTTTGGTGGCAACTGTTCGAGAGGACGACCCAGCAAATAATGCTCGCCGCAGTGGACTTGACTAGATGCATTTCGAGACAATGAACTAGCTGTCGAGCAACAGGCTACTGTGGTCCACCTTTGTTAGAACTGATGTGGTGGCGTTGCACAGCAAGGAATACTTACTTACTATCCTACGGCTTTGTCTGGCATCAGGAGAGGACAGCAAATTCCCGCAGACAAAGCATTCTCGGAGAGTCTCGACTCCCAAACAGGCCAAATGCGTCGATGAAACAGAATTCCATAGATTGAATATGTAGAATGCGAAGCAATCGTGCATCGATCAGAGCTCAGGTGGTGAGCTCAAGGAATACACGAGCACGTAAGTGTCAAAGTAGGATTCAAAGCTGCTCGGAAATTCTAGCCCACTCACGTTGCTGTCAAATTCAATGCTATTGTCATTAATGGTCTCGAAGTCGTAACCGTTTCTCGCGCGCACTGCGGCAATGTACTGTGTGACGTTAGCATGGAATCTGTTTCCAAACAGGGTGTAGGCACTTACATGTCCCGATCTTGTTGATGGCCCGCGGTGAGCGACCGTGGCGTCCAGCCGGTAGATCAGATCGTGGCCACTCTCTGTGTAGCGACCAAGATTGAGATACTCTTCGTACTCGACCGGCTCCTTGTACTTCTCTTCCACAATCCGTCCCGTTTCGTCGAACATATTCATTCTCTTCTTGTCCACTGATTGTACAAATCGCTGCAACTGTATCACTAGCACGCGAGGAGCTTTTGTGATATACAATTTCTGGGTCTGGAAGGGCCGAGAGTCCAGAGAGTCATCTCCCTTCTCGATACGAGCCATTTCGCAGGCGATACTTTCACACCTCGGCTGTACGTTCTCATTCATGAAGAAATTGCTCAATAGATATTCGGCCAAAGTGAAATCTGTAGCAGGAACATTAACAGGAAGCAGCAAATAGCTGTAAGGTGTGTCCGTCATCGACGGAATCTCTGAGCTATCAGACACTTCGCCACAGTCCACGCACGTCCAGACAAACTTGATATTCATGTTGAAAACCTCGTCGACAGAGCTGGCATCAGATCCAGCACAAAGTTGCTCAAGAAGCTCGCGGAGATATGGCACAGGATCGTCTTGATCGTTTGTATGTAGCGACACGAGACTATGCGCCTTGTCTCCTGTCTTAGGTGATTTCGAAATGTATGCACGCATCGCTTCATCCAGCTTGGAGTACGATACACTCTTGCTCCCACTATTCCAGTAACGCTGCGCCAGATCCTGCAATGCGCAGATGACACATCGGGACAGACGTTTGTCGCAATCACGATGGATGTTTCCGAGTAGGTGGTATACGGCGGGTGCATGTAGCAATGCTTGAAGAAGTGACGAGCGATAGCATTGAGACCCAGAAACATTTCGAAACCCTTTGGATTCATCTGATTGCGTTGTGGGAAAGTAGCTTGGAAAGCGGCCAGCAATGACACCTTCTGGGTTTACGATCTGTCCTGTAGCAGTGTTTACGCCGTCGAGCTTCAGGAGCTGTTTACTAGTCTTGTCTTCTGGTGTTTTGGAGAGCTTCGATTTCTTCTGAGGCCTTTCGAGACCCGGCGAGGGACTGCGCTTCCTGCCAGACGATCGAGAGGGACGACTACTCGGTCGTGGGGTTCTGATGCTCAGCTGCGATGGCCTAGCACCTGATCTTGACGACCTAGGTCCAGCGATGGGCCCGCTCATGCTTGTATTGTTATCAATAAAGTTCGCATCCAAGGAAGTGCTGGCGATGGGAAAGGGGGTTCTGACTACGTTCTTCTGCGCTCCAAATCTCCACGCCGAAGGTACGATCTGAAGCCAATTGCCGCTCCAAAAGTTCTGGAAGAAATCGGTAGAAGACATGCTGCAGGAAGTGTATGGCCTTGCTGGGTAGGTAAACAGCTCAATAGCAACATGGACGTATAACATTCTGATAGCGATACTGAACATCTCGACTTAGCTCAAGACTGTGATACCGGATCTGGCCCATTGTGACCAGTGCAGTAGAGATGGATTGCATCTCGTTCTTTGTTCCCAAGACATCTCTCACCATCTTGGGTGAGAACACTGGAAGTGCTCGACACGAGACATTGTGACAGCATCCGGACATTTAATGAGAGACTGACCGCCATGGTCGTGGTGATGAATGTTGCAGAAGAGGTCGATCAGAGTTCCTGTTGATGAGACGTCGTGCTCTGCCCAGCCTTTGCAAAACTTGTGGGAATTCTCGGCGCTCTCTACCGCTCTCGCGTTTTGCTATCCAGTAACGTTGAAGAGATGGCCCGAGTAAACATGCCCACGCTCTACTCTGTTGCACTAAGCCCCCTCATGGTCTAGAGCGGCTAGTCCGAGTCTCTATGGGCCGTATCACACCATGCAGGCAGAAAAGACCAACGACTCGTGGAATCCCAGCCATAGCGATGTCAACGAAGAGAACAGCCCAGGCGCATTGTAATCGCCCGGTGCTGACAATGAGATAAAGACACTATCAGCGGCCTTTCATCGTGTGTTAGCAAAAGCATAGAGCAGTGAATCATGGTATATACAGGAACCACGCTCGTGTCATCTCCCAACCTGGTCACCATTGAACGACACCTTCTTGCAGATTGATATGCTCCAAATCCACGAGAGTAGGGGTGAGCGAGACGAAAAGGTTCTTGGCTGTTGTCCAGAAGCGGCTCTCCCTTCGAGGACTCAACAGGACAAAGAGAGGTCTGTCCATAATGCCTGCCAGCACTCAATCAAAGCCGCATTTTCGCGAAGCCCTAATCTTTTTCTCAAGGCGCACAGCTTCGCAATGGCTCTGCGAAGATGATGTCAAAGAATCGATGGAGTAGCGAACTTTCTTCGTCGCTTCTCACGGGGCTTCATTGGACCATCGCATTACTCGTTCGTATAACACTGACGATTTTGTTCGAGGCGGCCTCGGACATATTGTCCTTGCTCGGCTTGTTGATTAGACAGATCAGCATAGCCGTAACAAGATCGCAGTCGAAGCCGAAACTAACAGCTCCCGCGCCTCGAGGACAGGCTGTGCCTGTGGCTGGTCGACCTAGAACTGCTGGACCTGCGACTGCTCGACTTGCGACTGCTCGACCTGCGCGTGCTGGACCTGCGACTACTCGACTTACGACTCCACAAGTCAAGGTCAACGGCCAGCTTGTCGGTTCGAAACGTCAGGTCATTCCCAGTGGAGTGCTTGACGGCCATGTCACCAGACACTTTCCGGCTGTGCGGTCCCCTGTCTCCAAAGGTCTTCGCAATCCGAGCAATTACTGCTACCGCAATGCGACACTCCAAGCGTTACTTCATACTCCAGCGTTCTTTCGCTAGCTGGGCTCTATGTCAGTTCTTCGTTCTTCGTGATACACAAGGAAATGCTAACAATTGAATCAGGCACAAAAATTGCGATCAAACCTTCGAGCAATGCGTACTCTGCAGCCTCCAGGAACTCGCCGAAGTATACTGGAACGGAGCCCTGGGCGCGATGACCATCGCAAAGACCATCCGAAAGCAGACGTGGAAGCACTTTAATACAGCCTGTGCCAACGATCCGCCCAAAGATCAAGGCGAGGACATCGTAGCGGAGTTTGCGGCACTTCGTGGTGCCGCCGAAGCTGGCAGCGGAGTTCCTGCAATACTTAGTACAAGAGCAGATCCAGCCAAGAGTTGGTGCCAACGACGATGTTAGCTATGCCGAAGTATTCGGACTCCGACTCAGAAGCTCGTGGACGTGCCAGGACTGCGGCTTCGAGCACGTCAGTGCGCCAGCAGAGAACTCCGATCTTGCCATTGCACTACCTTTGGACGACCCCGAGGAGGAGGAGGAAGACTTGGAATTCTACCTCTCGTATCAATGGAACCAGGAACTCAGCATTCGATGCGACAGAGCCGCATGTAAAGCGAAATATCGAAGAGAAAATCTTGCGCCGAATGCTGAAGGTCCCAAGAGAGACCGCCGAACCAGAATCATCCAGGCTCCTCAGATCTTGTTCATTAAATTAGAGCGTTTCAGAATGGTTGAGATGCAAACCGTGGACGAAGACGGAGAAATCATCATCACTGACTGGGCTCAACAGAAAGTCAGCAATTACGTTCCATTCCCGCAATGGCTGGATCTCAACGAATATGCCCAGGATGTCGAAGATGATTGCTTGTATAGACTGGATGGTGTCGTTTCCCATGGATCGGAAGTGATTGAGAGTGGCCATTACGTGGCTTCTGTCAGGACCTACGAAGGCGAGAGCTTCCAGCATGTCGAGGATGACAGTCCAGTCTACACGACAAATAATGGTGACTTCGATGAGATGCAGGGACCTGAGGATTTCGATCCGTATATTCTGGTGTACAGCCGTATGTAGAAGACTGGTAGACTCGTATGGAGTTCCTTCCTAGCATCTTCCACAATGTTCTCACGTAAGTAGCCTTCCTGATGCCATCTTCAGCTGGAGATTAGGACTCTGAAATGTCGAGCTGCAAGTCAAAGCCGAAATGCTAAGGTCTGGATAAGTGCGTTGCATTCGTTACTCAGTCTGGAATCAGCTTTCCTTGACCCGGTCAGCGAAGCTCATCTCGCGCCAAGACACTTTGAAAACCCGTGGGACAGTTTCTGTGCGTTGCGAATTGGATGATGCTTGCAATTCTGGTCAGCCGCACAGCACACTTCCACAATGCCCATGTCTTACTTCAATGATAAAATATACAGTTCTAGAATACTGTATTGCTGTCTGTTTTCTATGTTGTAGTATGCTCTCTTCTACTGCGAGACAGAGTATTGATTCACTCACATCTTTCGGAGTACTGTTTGACCTCCCCTACTCCTCATCGGTGCTCTCAATCAGCTTCTTCACCTTGACAGCTTCCGTCTGGCACTTCTTAGCCTGGCCCTGGATTTCTGGTGCGTATGGGTTGCTCGCTGGGTATGGCTTGTCGAGCACATCGTTGTTGGTGAGGATGACCTTGTTGATGATCTTCCCGAGCGACTTTTCCGACTTCCAGATGTCGATCTTCTCGTTGGCGGAGGCGAGCAGTTTGTTGGATGCGATGACGACCTATGAGGAACGACTGTTAGTGATGTGTCCGCATCGTCATGAGGAGGGAAGGCAGGGATTTGCGAGGCGTACATCACCTGCAGCGTTCTTCAGGTCGAGCTGAGCACCCTCGTCGTAGACATCTGGAATGTCTGAAGGCAGCTCCTTGGCCTCCTTCACAATCTGGTCGTGTGTTTCCTTGATTTCCTGCAGAGGGTCAGTGTCCGATCTAAACTCTAACATGGTGTTCGCAGCATGGCCATGCCATCCATACGCATACCTTGAGAGGCTCGCTCAGATCATCACCCTCATTCGCGTTCTGAATGAGCTGGGCAATTGTATACGTCTTCTCGCCGAAGCCCTTGAAAATCTGTTCCCATTGCTCTGCCATTTTGAGTGATTGACGGTGATACGAGAGGAATGTGGTGATTTCTTGGTTTGATAGCGAGACAGGTTGGATGTCGATGATGTTTGATGGAATTGTGCGTCGAAGTCTTGAAGACAGATAATCGTTCTTGAAGGATCAAGGCAGAGCTCCAGACCGCCAATGGTCCACCTCGTCATGAGGGGTCGTGAAGATCGCTTGCTTCATCTGGTAGCGAATGACGGATAGAGTTACGCTACTGCAGGAGTGGGAAGTCGTGCTCGGACAGCATATACCGCTTCCGCTTGTTACCTTGTCCGCATATCAATCAACTACTGATGAACATGAGACGAGAAACTGTGACCATTTGGCCAGCGATACAGTCTGCTGTTGTTTCACAGAGGCTTCTTCTTCACAATAGACTTCGCTTTGAGCAGCTTCACGGCCGAGTTCTGAACACTCTTCCCTCCTTCCTTCAAGACCAGATGCTGTACAAATAGCTGTGGGTTGAGCACATCTCCTACTTACGCCCTCCTCTTTTCTTGGTCTGCTTCATTGCGAAACCGCTCAGGTCGTCTTTTGGTGGCTCCTTGCCGGACTTCTTAGCCACCTCACTCCAACCTCCAGCACCACTGGCGCCATTGGCGGGACTAGCACTCTTTGGCACAGCGGTATCGATCAGGCCCTTATCCGCCAAACGCTTACGGCGAATGAACTCTTCAGCGAAATGCCGTGAGTCAATCGTGCTTGAGACTGCGTGCACCGCTTCGGTGATAATTTCGTTGTCAGGTGGAAGGTTGAACAGGCCAGACACGAAGTCCTCGACTATGAATCTGTTAGCATGGTGTATTCGTGAATTGTGATGCAGTGAACTTACCACTGATGCCCTTGGCGAGATCGGGGCGAAGCTCATTGGTTGCCCACTTCTTGAACTCGTCCTGAGCATTGACGGCAGCAGCGCCCGACGTCGTGGTCCTGGCAGGTTGTCTGCGGGAGGCAACCGGAGGTTGCACAGTGGGCACAATTGACGCATGCGCAGTGCGTGTGCTTGGGGTAGCAGGGGCCGGAGTCTTGACTTTGCCGCTCGCACCAACAGTGGTCCACGCACTGTTGCCAGTGTTGATCTGCGGCGGTTGCGCGTTCACCTTTCCTGCAAGATTGGCGTAGCTCTTGCTGCCAGCTGGTGCAGTGACCCCGGACATCGCGTTGGCCAACGCCTGCTGTTGCTGTGCTTGAGCAGCATTGCGGCGCTTACGTGATTCTTCCTCTTTCTGGATTTGGGCCAGTGTCTTTGACGCTGGCACACCACTTGGCTTCTGAGCAGTCTTCGCCCAAGCTGCCGCGGCACCGCCAGTCGGGGTCGCTGGGGAAGGAGCGCCCCAAGTGGCGGAAGTAGGAATGCCAGGAGCAGGTGCAATGACCTGTGCTTGAGCTTCCATTTCTTTTTGGAACGCAGCGCGACGAGCAGCAATGGCCAAAGCCTCGGCTTGCTCAGCCTGTCTGGCTTCAGCCTCTTGGATCTCGCGCAAAGATGGGCCCTTTGGCGCTTCGGCGGGCTCCTTCGCCCATGGCGCGACGGTGGCACTTGGGGTGTCTACAGAGGGCGATTGGGAGAGGCCTCGCGAATCAGTCTGCAGCTGATCGGCTACGCTCTGCCTACCAGCGCGTTGAGCTGCAGGAGCAGGAAGTGGAGATTGCGAAGGCGCAGGAGGGAAGGGCTGCGGCAGACCGGGCTGCTGAGGTGCTGGGGAGTGCTTGGCTGAGGCTGCTTTCTGCACTTGCTCGGTAAGAGACAGAGGCTCTGGACCTTGTTGTGAAGCGACGCCATTTTCAGCTGCAGACTCGTTAGCTGGCTGAGTCGCCGGTGCAGAAGACTTGGCCTGTGAGGCCTGCGCCCGCGCTTGCTTTGCAGATTGCTGTAAAGCCTGACCCTGGAGCTGTTGGAAATGTTCCAAGCGCTCCTGTGTTGCGTGGGCTTGCTCTGCCTCCTCTTCTTCGTCCTGTGCATCGTGCTCGGCTTGCTCTTGCTGCAATCGAGCACGATCTTCATACATCTGCTGGACCTTGCCTTCATGCTGATCAGGCTGTTGCTGTTGCTGCTGCTGTTGCTGCTGGCTAGCAAATGGCTGTCCGGGTGCACCGAACTGACCGGCCTGCTGGCGATTGTCATTCATGCTCAAACGATCCATGATGCCCGGGATCTCTTCTTCGCGGATGTGGCCGAGCGAAGGCGCGCCGACTGCACCCAGGTTGCTACCTTGCGGTCTGTTGAAGGTGTTGTCGAAGAAGCCTTGACCACCAGCAGAGCCAGCGGTTGGTCCCTGGCTCGGGCTTGGCTGATAGTTTGCAGGACTCTGAATGCTACCAAAACTGGGCTGCGATTGCAAGCTGTGGGCGCTGCTGTGATGGTGAAGCTGGTTTGGCAAACCCATACCGCCGTGCGCACCGCCAAGCTGCATACGCTGCTGGATCTGAGCTTGCGCGAGATGTTCTTTCTGCCGAGCCATCAAATATTGCTCCTCTTGCTTCCTACGCTCCAGTGCATTTTGCTGCTCGGCAGTCAGGGTGGTGCCGAAGCTGGGGAAGCTTGACGCGAATGGTGGCTGTGGGTTGCCGGCGGCAGTGTTGCTCCCTCCTTGCCCTGCTCCAGCCCCAATGGCGCCAGCCCAAGCATTCGGTCCGGTCTGCGCAACAGATCCGTGAGGAATGCCAATTTGCGGTACCAAGAAGGGCTCGCGAGAGTTACCAATGCGACGAATGAGCTGCGCAAGTGGCTCGTAGTCTTGATCTTCGTACTTCTTGACCAAAAGTTCGGGTGAAAAGAAGCCAGCCTTGTACCAATCGTGCATCTCCAGTCCCGACCATGGACCTTGTGTCTGTCCTTGGGGATCGCGGTATATCCAGCGCATGCGATCAGGCATGACCATCGTGCGCTGCTGTGGTGCTGGAGGCTGATTCGAAGCAGAGCTCCCAGGCGGCTGGTTCTGGCCCTGTTGTTGAGACTGTTCATGCAGTTGCTGTTGACTTTGCTGGTGATGAAGGTCTGAAGACTCGTGCTGAAGTTTGCCAGGCTGATTGTCATTAAAGCCTTGGTTTGCGAAAGGGCTTTCAGCAGACCTGCCGAAGTCTCCCAGTCCACCAAATGGTTGCGCGGGGCGTTCGTGACCAGACTCACGATCATGCTGGCTGTCATTGTGGCGCATCTGATCTTGCATCTGAGGTGGGAACATGCTAGCCATCCTACTGCCACCATAAGCGCCGCCCTGCGAGCCGAAGCCCCCAAGCCCAGCTAATCCTGGTGACTGCATGTCAGACATTGGATTAGAGAAAATGCCGGATCCGAAGGCGTTGGACAATCCTGCCGTTTGTCTTCCCGGTGTCCCTAACCCGCCCTGCGAAGCTGGCCAGGCTGAGGCGCCAGGCAAAGCACCGAGCTGTCCAAGGCCGCTGAAGCCACCAGAGAAGCCGCGTTGCGGACCAACACTCGAGGTTTGGCTTCTATCGCTGGCCGGACCTTGACCATGGACACGGCCGAGATTTGGCAATGCGCCGAGACCTCCAAGGCCACTCAGTTGCTGCTGCGGTTGCTGGTGTTGTGCCTGATCGACGCCGAACTGGCCGAGTCCAGGAAGGTGACTGTTTGGTGCATCGCTGCTGTCGGCCTCGTTCTGCTCACCCGTACGATCGGCACCGTGCTGCTCAGGCGATTTGTATGGGTTGGTGTCGGTTGGGCTCATCGGTTCGTGGCCGCCAGCATGCTGCAAGCCGAGACGCTGATGAGCTGGAGTTTGCTGGAACCCTTCGCGAGCTCCGGGATAGCCTTGACCAAAGCCGTGAGTATTGTCAGTGGTCATGCCAAAAGCTCCAAACCCAAAATCGCCCTGTGTGCCTTGGCGACTTGGAGTCCCAAAGCCCTGGTATCCTTGTCTGGGGTGAGGAGGGCTAGTGTCTTCATCTGCCGCTAGTGCAGCACTACCCGTAGGTAAGACTTCCTCAGCTTCATCCAGAGATTCGTTGGCCTGTTCGCCTGCACGCCAGGACTCATGCTCGTTGACCCGTCCCAAACCAGAGAGGCTGGGCTTGGCCTCGATGGTCCTACCATCGTCGCCACCTTCCTTGCCCAGAACATTCTTGAATCTGCTCTCAGACCTTCCGCCACCCAGTCCCACGGCTCCCTTAGCTCCGGGGGCGGGTTGCTGGGAAGGATTGCCGCTCATGCCAAAACTGCCAAACGAGCCCATGGGAGCGAGACCTGCACTCTGCGGGCCAGGACCATTAGACCAAGGAGAACTTGGAGCTGCGAAGCCTGCTGATAGAGGCCCAGCTGCCGGGTTTCGTCTGACCGTACCAAATGGAGAAGACACAGGCTTCTCATCGGCGTCCTTGTCCTCAGGCTTGTTCAGATTCTGATCGGTTCGACGTCGCAACAGCGATGCTGGCGGGGAAGGAGCGCGCTGTTCGTTGAAACCACCCGGAGAGGACACGTTCTGTGGGAAGGGGTACGACTCGCTAGTCTCCCGACGGCGTCCACCACCACGCGCGACGCTAGGTGATGGGAGTCCAAAGGCGCCGGGAGTGGTAGCACTAGTCGAGATGCTGATCTTTCGTCCGGTCACTCCATTTGCTTGCTGTCCGTCTTTGTTCGAGGGCTTGATAGGTGTGTTCACGGAGGTCGAGAAGAGCTGCCGATTTTGTTAGCACCCAGCACAATACCTCTATACAAATTCTCATCAGCACGCACCTCGCGTTCTTCTTCATCCATGTCCACCAGTCCTAATGGATCGCTCACGCTGTCTTTGTTCCACACCAGCTCTGGACCAGAATGAGAATCGCGATTGTTGTCGGTTCGACCCCACCCGGCAGAACTGCCATTCGAGATGTCGGGCTGCCAGCCACCAACCGCATGAGCCGACAGACCGTCACTTAGACCAGAGCTTTGGCTCTGTAGCGACTCATATATGTCGAACATTTGGTCCTTGGTGTATTTCGTGTTGCCAGAAGAAGTGCCATTGGCGCGAAGCGAGGGAGGAATGTAGCGCTGTGGTGGTGGCACTGTGCCGGCGTGTTGAGCTGATGATGCGCCATTCGTCGCGCCTGAAGCTCGTCTGAAGGTCTGTGTCGCGCCGTTCGTCCGCGGTAACCTATGCGCACACCATTATTAGTGCCATGTCCATCTTGTCCAGCTTTCGGCAAGTCTGTGGACAATTTTTTGCCGCGACGCGCCAATCGCATTCGATCTTGCTGTCGCCCTTCACATCTGCAGTCGCCACTCACCTATCGCCAGCAGAGTCGCGTGAGAGATTGTTGGAGGCATTGTTGCCGGCCGCGGCGGAGGCAAATGAGGACGGCGGAGCCATTCTGAGGATGCAAGTCGGACAGCAAAAGCTTCACGAATTGCAGGTGGAGATGGTCCAAGATGTGGAGAGAGTCGAAGTGATCCTGCTTATACCAGCAAGACGTGGGTGATTGTTGGAGGAAGTGGTGCCAGATGATGGGCTCGATCGATGTGGTCGCTTTGCTGCTGCTGCTGCTGCGAAAGTGTGATGTCGCGTGAGAGGTGTATTCTCTACGTAGGACGCCAGGCAGGCTTGGCGCTCCTGCCGCTCGCCTCTCCCCGACCTTTCTACCGCCCTCGACAACCACACATTGTTCCATTTCATCCGAGCGAGTCCTGCACTCCCTAAAGCATATCCTCTTCGTTCCCGCTCACTCACGTCTACTTGCGGCGATTCAGTTGCATGCATGGCCTTGTCATCGCGCTCAGACACGCTTTAACGCGTCGAAAGCTGTGTCAAAGCTGCTACAGCTCTACCAACCCACGACCCACCATGATCCTCGGTCAGCATTATTGAGAGCATACTCGTTCTGTCATTGACCTTCCAATTTCGCGTTTGTCACTCAATGGCATTCTGTGCTTCCATTTTTACGTGGCTGGATGGCGCGATAGCGACGAAATCTTCATGCTCGACGCCTGAGGCCCTTCTCATCGTTTCGGCAGCACCCGATCTCGCTGCAGACCTCAGCGAAGTGAATAGCCATCTGCTGTGTCCCGTCTTTTGCATCTGCATCAAACCGACAGCAACCTCGGGGTAGTCTCAAGTCATGTCACTTTGTGTGACAGCAACCTGACGCGGCGGACCGATCACGATCATCCACAATGCAGTGCAGTGTGTCCGCAGTTGCAACAACATTCGCTCCAGGATCCGACTCCCACTCTGCGGCCGTGAACAACGTTGTAAGCATCGCAGCGCAAAGGGGATTATTGAGCATTTCTCTGTGAGAGAGATGTGAGAGGACCGCCAACATCACTTCCACCTGCTTCCATGGACGTTGCAACACGTTTCCCGAGGGTCGACTTCCAAACGGTCCACTTCTTCCACACAGACCATAGCTTATCTGAGGCGTGCTTTAACGACAAGCATTCATCGAGCGATGCTATTTCGTGTCATTCGCTGACTTCACAAGTTTGGTCACTGCATGTTTGCTACATGTACCGCCCTGTGGCCTTCGCGGACACTAGCCACGCGCTTTCACATGCACTTGCTACCTCACCTCGCAGATCATGGTAAGATACTCCACATCATACTGAAGCTTGTGTCACGACTAGCCACACTCCGTGGGCGCTCCCATGGATGCATCGAACGAGTCTAGTCCCCGAAATCCGGTATCATGCATGCTGTGAGACAGCACGATTGCGCGAGAGTACAATTTAGCCGCCACGGTTTGACAAGCAGATGGACGTATTTTCACAGCAAAACTCGCAAACCACATTTGCAACGGCGTGATATAAGCCAGCAGGCCGTCTGGTCTAGGTCGGCCAGGTCTGCTAGCGCTCTCAGTCACGATCAACGCTCCAACCAGCATTCGCAAGGCGTATCTCAGTGACGATTGTATGATATTGGCTCAAGCTAGGCAATACACAGTTCTACGCACAGCGGTGTCTATCTGTCGCCATGGCCTATTTTGAAGGTGCTCCATCTCCAGAAATTCACCCCTTCATGGCAGCTATGATGTTTACGCAGACTGGTCACCCAACACTTGGCCGTCGCTACATGGGCTTTGGTACATCCCTCTCCCTCTGCGCGCTCGCAATGAGTACTGATGCCTCCAAGGTGCATCTCCTTTCTACGCTGGTGGTCCTGTGCCGTCGCATCAGGTATTACCTTCATCAGTTCAAATGCTTCATGCTCATGCGTTATTGACTAGCATAGATGAACCGACTGCGACATGGGATGCAACCACATGGGATGGCTCGCACAATGTTTGGAGCTGGCGAATATCCGTTTCCGCAATATCCCTTCCCACTTGGTTATGGATTCACACACCTCCCTTGGACGGGACCAGGTTTCTCTGCCCCTGGCGCTGGTGGCTCGACGCCTTCAAACTACAGCGGGAGTACGACGAGTTACAACTCGACATGGCCAGGCAGCACAATGGACTCGAGCACTGGCAGCAGCAGTCGCGGAGGAACTAGCAGTCTGGGAGGTATGAGCACATTAGGAGGGTCTACTCTGTTCGATATGAATAGCCTCAACAGCATGGCTAGCATGTGGGCGAATCCTTACATGGCGGGCTTCGGGAATATGATGTCTGGTGGGCTACCAGGTCCAGACGATGATGACGGCGACGATGGCACTTGGGACCCCGACTTCGACGAGGACGACCCGTTCACTGCATACCTAAGAGCTGTGAAGAAGGGAAGAAAGAGGAAAGGTATGTTCCTGCATAATCCCAAGGCATGTTCAGAGTTGACCTTGTCTCAGGCAAATCTATGAACTGCATGACCATGAACCCCATCTTTGGCATGCCATCGATGGGCATGGGATCATGCATGCCGCTCGGGTGTATGTGATACATACAGTCTGGCCAAGGACATGGAAGAGACGATCCCGATAATGTTTGAGGATGGGTTAATTCCGCACGAGGGTCGACGAATAAGACTGATATAGCGCCTGGTGGCTTGAATGGTTTGCATTATGCAACATCTTTCCAAGTTTAACGCTGCCTTTCAAATGCCTGCTTTCGATCTCAGGTGTCCCTCTTGGCTATACCTGCGCCAAGACCTCCAACAGCAAGACTCAGTAAGTCAAGCACTCCCTAGTAGCTTCGATAGACTCTGCGAAATCGTGGCGCAGAGTCAAAGGTCCAGCAGGATCACGATCCTCGACCTCACGAAGCACGACTGGCATTTAATGACCCTATCAGCAGTCAGCTCACCAAATCGTAGCACACATATGCGTGTCGTACAAGCTTAGGCGCACAAGGGCTTGCTAGCGCGAGCCGGGCCATTTATTGGCACAGATCTGATGACAAGTAGTCTGGAATAATGCGATCACATTCGACAAGGATGGTTGTGACCATAGAAGTTGAATCTTGAATATTGTTATTCAATGACCTAGATTCAGATTCAATTCAATTACTGAATTGAATCGCAATATTCACTCTAAATATTCAATAATTATCTATATACGTAGTAGTAATAACTTATTCTATAGCGCTATCTACTATAATATTAGTAATACCTAACTTCTACTAACTTTTAGTATATTTAGACTAAGTTATAGTAGTACTATTAAGCTACGAGCGTATCTATAGAATAGTACGCCTAGCGCTACTAAACGTACGCTTGGACTTAGCGCTTATTAGTAATACGGATAGTATATTAATAGCTATCTATAAGAGTATAGGCTAAGCTTGGCGCTAAGTAGATTAGTACTACCATTCCTATTGAATCTTGAATATTCATAATATTCAGGGGCTGAAGCATTCAAATTCATTCAACGATTGAATGAATTGAATCCCCTGAATGGCTATTCATCATTCAACTTCTATGGTTGTGACATCTGAGGCACTGTATCGTGTGTTGGGGTCATCACGATCTTGAAGAATCTGTGTCGCTCTGTCGCAGAGGTTTAGATGTGGTCGGCTTCTTCTTCTTCTTCTTCTTCTTCTTCTTCTTCTTCTTCTTCTTCTTCTTCTTCTTCTTCTTCTCTCCGCTCGCTATGCATTACGGCCGCGCCGCCGTCTCTCTGCGATATGACCAGATATGTGGCACTTGTGACATTGTTGCCGGGATGAAGCTATTCTCGCCAATTCTCAGCCTCGCAAGATCGCACCACTCAGCAGTAATTGTGAGGCACCATTGCAGGGATGAAGCCATCCTCGCAAATCCTCAGCCTGACTTGAGAGTATTCACCACGCATGAGCTCTATTATAGAGAACACATGTTCAATAGTGTATAGATATAGGTACCGGCCACGTCACGACTTTTGCGTCTGTTGCTCCCCCGACTTGGCAATACCACACAGTATGACTGATTTCGCTTGTACAATGGCATCGCACTTCGCCGTCACGGATTGCCCATAATAGGTAGGCTCTGGAATGCTCTTGGTGCAGCACTACTACTCGACATTGGGACTGACACCCTGCTAGCACGCGTCGACCTTGTTGCCATGCACATCAGCAAAGATAACGCTAGTTCCTCTGAAGCCGAGACATCAGATAGCTTTGCTCGCCCGCTATTCCACGAACGTAGAGCAACTCCGATGCGGCGCGTATGGCATTGCACTTCTCAAGAGAATGGCTGACGCTTGGCACGTCTTCTTCGCAGGCTTGTCAGTGCTTGATCCTTCTGTGGAAAGTCTTATCTCAGTGTACTAGCTTGAAAAGGCAGGTCCCATCTCTTGAGCCGTGCGCCACGTGTGTCTTTGGACATGCGACACTTCTGCATTGGCCATGACGCTTGCGCTGTCGTATCAGAGAACGGCGTAGACGACTACGCTTCGACGCTAACTCGTTGGCCGCGAACCCCTCCTCGACATGTCTGGCCTTACCCCATTATGTGGCTGAACGTAGATCTCTGCAGCATACCACTGCAAGTGGTAGCTCTCGTGTCCTTCTCGAAGGGTCGCCGGCCACTGAGCCAGCGATAGCCTCTGTGCCGTTGTTACCGACAATGGTTATATGTCAATGACTCCCACCTGTCAGTACCCGCCGCTCACATCGCGTTTCGCTCCACTGTCCACTCTGGCTCCTAGCTCCTGTTAGCCATCATGGCGAGCAGTTCCAAGAACCCTCTCAAGAGGTTCGCGTTCAGAAGGACCAATACCAATGATGGACCATACCAGACACCTGAGCTCAACGACAAGACTGGAGCTACGACAGAGCTGACAGATCTGGGCACCGCCGAGCCCGCCGTCTCCAAGATCGCAGCTGCGTTTGGCGGCGAAGTCAAGGGTGACCATGGCGATGCCATTCGCAATCTCTCGGAGGTTGAGGCAAACCGCAAGCTTAGCACATTCGCCGCTGAGCACCATTTCGATCCCAACTTGCCCGATGCTGCCTTTGACGCTATCAAGGACGTCACTCAGACTCATGATCAGAAGGGGGAAGCTGTGCTCGCGGATGAGCTTGTGGAAGACTCGCCGTATCCTGAGGTATGCTCTGTCTCAGCTACTTGCAATAGGACAAGCTTCTGATGTGTTCACTAGGTACGAGGTGTCGTTCGAAATTATGACGAGGATGTTCCAGCGAGCACCATACGTGCTTGGACTATCGGTATGGTCTTGACGACTGTGGTCTCTGGAGTGAACGGACTGTTCTTCTTGCGGTACCCGATCATCTCCATCACACCTTACGTTGTGCAGCTGGTCGCCTATCCAATGGGTGTTGGCTGGGCTAGAGTCATGCCAGACAAGCAGTTCTCTGTATTTGGTATCAAGGCCAACCTCAATCCTGGCCCATTCAACGTCAAGGAGCATGTCATCATCGTGGCCATGGCCAATGCTGCATTCGGAGGTGGTACTGGATATTTCGTCGACACTATTGTGTCTCTTCAGAAGTTCTACAACATCACAAGTTTCGGTTGGGGCTTTCGGATTCTGTTTGCCCTCTCTACTCAATGCATTGGATTTGGCCTCGCTGGAAGTGTCCGAAGGTGGCTTGTTGAGCCCGCGTCCATGATCTGGCCAGCCGCCCTTGTGAACGTTGCATTCATGTACGCGCTCCACGATCACAGCCCCAGCGATCCGAAACAGACTCATGGCTGGTCCATTTCACGCTATCGTTGGTTCATGTATATCATGATAGCGATGTTCCTCTGGTCATGGTTCTCTGATTTCATTTTCCCAGCGCTGAGCTACTTCGCCTGGGTTACATGGATCAAGCCCAATAATGTCCTTGTCAACCAGCTCTTCGGCCAGACAACCGGCATCTCTCTCGGATTCCCGTTCACTGGCTTTACCCTTGATTGGGCTCAGATCAACTCCTTCTACGGAAGTCCTCTGATCGCTCCTTGGCACGCCATCGGCAATATTGCCATCGGTATTGTCTTCTTGCTGTGGATCGTGACCCCCGCCCTCCACTACACTGGCGCCTGGTATGCCGACTACTTACCAATCAGCCAGAACGGTATCACGGACAATACAGGAGCAAACTACAACATTTCCAGAATTCTTACACCGGACCATGTTGTGGACCCAGCGGCTTACGAGGCCTACTCACCACTTTTCCTATCCACCTCCTTCGCTCTGACGTATGGTGTCAGCTTTGCCACAATCTCTGCTCTCATTACCCACACCTACCTCTACCATGGCAAGGAAATCTGGCGCAGATGGAAGGCATCCAGAGGCGAGCTTGACGACATCCATATGAAGATCATGCGCAAGTACAAGACAGTCCCAACTTGGTGGTACCTACTGCTGGGCGTGGTCATGATTGGCTTCTCCTTCGCCTCTGCCAACGCGTATCCGACAGGAATGAAGGCATCGTCTCTCGTGCTTGCTCTTGTGATCGCCATTACATGGACTATCCCTATTGGCATGATTCAAGCCATGACCAACATCCAACTCGGTCTCAATGTCTTCACCGAGTTCATCATCGGATACTTGCAGCCAGGTCACCCAATCGCCATGATGTTGTTCAAGACATTTGGATATATTACCATGACCCAAGCCCTCTACTTTTGTCAAGATCTGAAGCTTGGTCACTACATGCATGTGCCCCAGCGATCGCTTTTCTGGGCTCAATTTGTAGCAACAGTCTGGTCTTGCTTCTGCCAGCTCGGAACGGTCGAGTGGGCGCTTGGTGCTATTTCTGGCATCTGCACCAAGGAAGCCGCCAACTACTTCACCTGCGACTACATCAAGACCTTCTATAACGCTTCAGTCATCTGGGGTGCAATTGGACCAAAGCACTTGTTCTCGAGCGGCGCCATCTATCAGGACCTGCAATACTTCTGGGTCATTGGGTTCTTCTTGCCCTTTGTCTTTTATGGAATCTCTCGCGCATTCCCAAAGTCAACCATGCTAAGGAAGCTGAATGTACCACTGATCTTCACGTCCATGGCCTATGTTCCACCATACTCGGCTATGAATATTGTAAGTCCGAGCGCAGTGTGAACATAAAGTCTAAGTGCTGACGAAATTTAGCTTGCCTACTGCTCTGTTGGTTGGGTGTTCCAGAAGTACATCAAAGACAAGTTCAGAGGCTGGTGGATGAACTACAACTATGTCATGTCAGGTAAGTGTACCCTCAAACAGAGGCTCTCTGGACCTTCGAGAAAACTTGAGACAATGCTGACTTAGGATCAACAGCTGGCCTCGATGTTGGTCTCGCCCTCTGTGCGATCATAATCTTCTTCTGTGTTCAACTACCTGGCGGAGCAATGCCAGCGTGGTGGGGAACAAACGTGATCGACACAGTCGACTACGAGGGCGCAGCTGTTCGCAACACTGTTGTTGATGGCGAGATATTTGGACCTCCAGCAGGAACATGGAAATGGTAGTTGGAGGCCTAAATCACATGCGTTGGTCTAGTCGCATGTCTTGCTCGTTATGGAAGGTAGTTAACACTGCTCAACCACACGTGTGTGGCCGAATGCACTACTACATAAGCGGCTGAGCTTGTCTCCATCTTTCCAGCTTCCTCCACGAAAACCTCACTATAAGCTTTGGACACGCTGATCATCTTGACCTAAAGCGTGCCAGATCAAGATGTGGCTTCCGGTGGCGGCGAATCACATCATCTGCTTACCGCAACGGAACACCTACCGAGGCTCACTACTACACAGTCTAAGGGACATTCCATCAAGCCGCCTTAGCGATGTGCCGATGTACGCCACAACGAGTAAGAAACATTGAGAATGGAGCCCTCAAGTAGCACAGTATTTGCTGTTTCTGCGAAACCACTGCTGGAGTTCTTCAATCACTGTCGTTAATATGGTCAGACTCATCGCCCTTGGAGCTCTGCTCACTGCAGTCGCTTCTGCACAGCTCGGCATCCCAGGCCTGCTGGCTAGCCTTGGACCTGCTCCTGCAAATGACCCAAGGTTCACAAACTTCCAAAAGGCTGGACCAAATGATGTCCGTTCGCCGTGCCCAGGTCTTGTATGTTTGTGAAATATGATAGGGTCGGTCATAGCTGACACCGATTCAGAACGCACTCGCCAATCATGGGTTCCTGCACCACGATGGACGCAACATGACGATTCCACATTTGCTCCAGGGTCTTGCAGCAGGCCTGAATATGGGAGCCGACTTCACAGTAGCCATCGGTGGTGCCGGTCTCCTCTCGTCGCCTAA
The DNA here is from genome assembly GCA_024114885.1 of Septoria linicola. NCBI lineage: Eukaryota > Fungi > Ascomycota > Dothideomycetes > Mycosphaerellales > Mycosphaerellaceae > Septoria > Septoria linicola. The sequence continues at coordinate 1,498,862 of CP099422.1, forward strand.
CCCACTCGGCGGAGCCTTCGACCTGAACGATCTTGATCAGCACAACTTGTAAGCGACACTTTTACCTGCAGCGTGATGTACACGCTGACCATATACCAAGCCCTATCGAGCACGACGCAAGTCTGTCCCGCCAGGACGATTTCTTCGGCAATGACCATGACTTCAACAACAACATCTGGCAACAGACGCTGTCATTCTTCAAGGGAAGCAGCACGACTAACCTGCTGGCTGCCTCGAAGGCCATCGCCAACCGTACTGCCGATTCGCAGAAGAGAAACCCTACCTTCACCTATGGGTTCAGGTGTGTCTGAAGGTCTTTGAGCTTGCCTGATGTTCACTAACCACTGCCCTTTACAGAGAGTTCATCTTCAGATACGGCGAGACTGCTATCTACCTGCAGTCGATGGGCAGCGACGATCTCACGGGCATTACCCGAGTCGACTGGGTGCGCAGCTTGTTCGAGCAAGAGAGACTCCCATACCACCTTGGATGGCGTCCACGTGCCGAGCCAATCACCCTTCCAAGCCTGGGTGTTATGGTCTTGAACCTCTTCAACGTCAGCCCGTCGAAGGTGCCAGAGGGCCAGAAGATCTTCGCGTAGGTCGACGTCCGAGAAATTTTGAGAAATGCAAGTGCTAACTTTTGATTGCAGTGATTCCTATAAGAATGTCCTTGAGCTCACTGCTGGTGGCTCGAACGTTCTCAACAACATCACCAACGGTCTTGCTGCAGCAGTTGGTTTGTAGTTGCAAGTAGTAAACCGCTCCCAACTAGGGCGACTCCCCATACGGCTCCCCATACGGCCAATTCCAGCCTTCATAGCTTCGCATCTCCTCCGTGATCCAAGTACGATGTTGTTATTTGAATCCGTGACCGAATAAGATTCGTTCTGTCCGAAGGAGAATCTCGAGGAAGTGCTTATGACCAGCGTCTGCCTCCGACGAGCCTTGCGACCGATAGTGCGCCATAATCGAGCTTCGCCCATCGATCTCGTCGTGCAGAGAGGCTTCCATTTCGTCGCTAAGAGCTGTGCCGTTGTAAATGCGCACTGTTTCGGCAAGTTTGCAATACAGCGAAGGCGAAGCGATAAGATGTGCACTGCGGTCGTGTGATAGTGCTTGACTTATAGCGCTATCTGATGGCAGCACCCCGTCTACTCCCTCGTCCCAGAAAGGTCTGGCTGCCTCAATGAGATGTTTCGCGAAGTTCTTCGATGCTTGCCGATATGCTTTAAAGATGCACCAGGAAGTTGTAACTCGTTGTAAGCTTGATAGGTCGTGGGACCTGCGGCTCCGGCGGCAATTCAATCGAGCTCGCCCAGGACGATAGCGATACAGAATCAGCCAAAGACTCGAATGATGAGTTTTCTGAGTACGAGGCGTTCAACTCTGTCTCTGTACCAGTGCCAGTGTGACATAGCTCAGCAACTGCGCCAGGAAGATCTGCTGCTGTTACTGTTGCTGCAGTAACATCAGCCTCTGCTGTACCAGGGAGGTCTGTATGGTTCGCCCGTGTGTCAGATGAAGACTCGATGGTCGGCATCGGCCTGTACGGTGTACATGGTAAGCTTGAGATCACATTCTCGTTGGCGCAGACTCTAGCTGCTGTTGAATGAACAGATGATGAGATACTGTCTCCAGCCAGCTCAGGAGATGGCGTTGGCGGGATCCGAAATAGGCATGCCAGAATCTCGCAAGCCTTTCTGTACGGACGTGCCAGTAACGGCCATTTCTTGCTAGCGGATGGTTCTTTTGGCTCTTGCCTGTCGATCGTCTCGGTTGGTCTTTGGGCTGCATTTCATCAGATTGGTTGGCTGTACGTAATTGTACACATTGGCATACCTCGTTCGGACGTGTTTTGGCGCTTTGAAGAGTCCTTTTTTTAATGGAACAGCATCCGCAAGCCCAAACACAGCCGTGAGTTCTTCTTGTGGGAGACGATGGTCATGTTGTTTATTTGTGGTGCGCGAGCGCTGCTGTGTGCGGCGTTGTTGTGTTGAGAGAGCGTTTGTGGTTTACAAGAGATACGTGATGAAGTTCGAAACGCCTAGTGAACTATTCATTGACTGAGTCCTGGAAATTAGTTGTGAAGTGAGTTGAACATGAGTTTTTGTGGGTATCAGATTGCTCACTATGATTCGCGAGACTCAGCTTCGCAGCTCTATGTTCTTGGCACACCTCACTTCTCATGCCTCAGATACCTCTGTTGAACTCCACGAGGCCATTATCTCCGCCGCTCTCCCAGAACTCCTTCTCGAGGCTCGTAGCCTTCACTGCCTGCCTCTGTGGAAATGCTGCCAGCGCAAGTGGTAACGCAAATATGCTCGTGGTGAGGATGAGTCCGAGATTGACTGGCAACACCATACGTGGCTTGCTTTTCAGCCATTGCGTCTGCTGCAGCCGTACGAGAAGGAGTGGTGGGATGACCATGATAGGGGTGGCGTTCAACACTCGTGATACCGCGGTCTCTCCTACTGCCAGCGTAGCTGCCTTCTTGCTCTTGCCGAGTGGCTCGAGAGGCTTTCCAGCTTCTTCACGCTTCTTCTTGGCCTCCTCAGATTCGCTAGGAAAGACGTTGATGCCTTGTCGAATCTCCTCGCCACGCATGAGAAACACGTTCAGCACACCAGCACTAGCAACCGCTGCAAATGGTACCAATCGTCCAAGCGTGACTTTGGTTGCCGGGCTGATGCTCTTCAGTCGCGGCACAATGGAGTTCAGCCCAACAGCGACACCGCAACTTGCTCCGACAGCTAGAAAGTAGGATTGCACGATGCTCGACGTCGACATAGGGGTACTCTTGTTGGCGTTCGAGAAGTTGATGGCCACGTTGAGCGACTGATTGGCCACTTGCCAGGCAATAGTTCCGGTTGTTGTCAAATTAGGTGTCAGCATACCTGCGGTGACCACCAAGTTGGATAAGACAAAGCATGACATTCGGAAAGGAAGGAAGACTGGTTCGCCAGTGTCTGTGCGGCAGTCAGCACATCGTCCCGTCAGACCAAGCGATCTCGAACCGACCTGGATGTAAGGTAGAATCAACAACCTTCTTTGCCGTCCATAGCTCTGGAGTCATCTGCTGAATCTTGCCCTGCTTGTACTGCGTGATGAGAGTCTTGGCATTTTCGAGACCCGTAGAAGACGTGAATAGTGTCCTATATCACATGTCAGTAGGCTATAGACTTGGTATTTCAGTAGTTGCGGGCATTTGGACGGCGGCGCGTCGAAGTCACTGACCCATTGGGATCATATGAAGCAGTCTTGCTCCTAATATCTAGCCTCACCTCGGATCTGAAATGTCTGCGGAATGTTTGACTCTTCCCCAATATGTGCTGAGATCGTGTCGCGAAGCAGGCAAGTCTCTGCTACCTGGAAGAGCGGCGGACATCCTTGTTGCTCGTGCTGTCGTTGGACAGCGACAAGAAGTTCACGTTCAAATGCGGTTTGTGAGATGTCGGAAGTGACACAGGAGCGGATTTCGGTGACGGCCTCCGTAGCCAATGGGATCGCGCCAAGAGATTGTCTCGATAAGTTTCTCTTCCACCTCGACTGCTGCTTTTGCAACACAACACGACGCAATGCAGCTCAGCACAGCAGATGTCTGCGTGGCTGATTTGGTAGCCTCAATGTCTACTCTCACATGTGATCTGCCTCACGCAGAAATGCATTCCATCCCAGTGGACTATTCTTTCCACAGTCTCTCACCGCGCTCGGTCTTGCAATCCTGAACAGATCTTGAGCTGGCTACACACTCTGTGTATGAGACAAGATCAACGCTCGGCGGTTTTTGAGTACGGGCCACGCTTGCTTGCCATAGCCAGGTCTCGTAATTTACCAGCTCGATACAGACAGTGTTCAAATTGACACTTTTTCATACACAGATTCCATCATACATAGCTATACAAATATGCCACCAAAGTGCTCTACAGAGGGTATATTGCACATTCCAAGATCTTAAACGCTTCAAAATTCCAGCCCCAAATATCATTAACGACCACCTTCTTCAATCTCTCTTCTCCTGGCTTCTCTGAAATCTTGGCTACCAGGCCGGCGCACTTCTCTCCATACTCCGTCCCACGGCCGCATGTCATTTGTCGATTGTCGCGTGATACCTGGTGAAGGATATGCAGTCTGCGGATAAGCAGAAGACGCGCCTGACTGAGGTGCATACCACCCGCCAGCAGGCGGATCCTCCTCTTCTCGACCTTGCCAATCTATGTGAAATGTGCTCGCAGACGGGGCGGGCGTAGATGGCGCATCTCTGGTAAGCAATAGCATAAGCATCTGCTGTCGTTGCATCTCTTCCTCTGTGATCGAATCTGGATCGTAGCCTGTGTGTGGCGTAACAGGCTGTCCTGCCCGGCTGTATGCGGAGGGAAACATGTTCTGATTGTAATTCTGATAATACGTCTGCTCTTGTGTAAGTGCAGTCTGACTTTCTGCCCTTGGCTGCATCTGTATCATCGGCACCGGTAATTGCTGGTGTTGTAATCGAGTCTTCACAAATCCGACTTTACGCTGCGTCCATACTAGTAGACCGCCATACCCAATCGTGCTGACTGCGGCAGCGACGGTCACCAAGAGGGCTGGTGTATTCCATTCATAGCGGTTGAAGACAAGGAAGCTGTAGAACACTGTCAAGAGCCCGAGCGCACACGAAGTGAAGGCCGGAAGGAAGATATTATCAGCTTGAAATAATGGATTCCGCACTGCGAAGCAGAGCAGGGCGATGAACGAGAATCCAGCGGTGAGTAAAGCCACTGCAAATATGCCAATGACCGCCTGTGTTACTCGCATGTCTGGATCTTTCTCAAAAGTAGCGGGTAACATGAGGAAACTGCTCTCAAATCAGCTCAGCTCGTGGTGAGACCGCAAGCTCCACTGCCAGGGCAACACTTTGCGATCTTGCATACAGTATTTTACGTACCCTCCTAGGATCATGAACGACGATGCTATGCCTACCAGCCGCCAGTACCATGCTACAGCATCTCGTCCTGCTGACAATCCGTCGATTGTCCGATAGCTTTGCGCTCGCGGACGCCCAGGCGCCCGCAGCCGCTTGAATGCATCCAGTGTCGATGATTTTGCCCTTGTGCTTCGTGGATCTTCTAGACTTTCGCCTTGTCCCGCATACATCGGAGGCCTGACTTGAGCCTATATCAGCCAGATTCGCTGCGCCGAAGCGCGTTGTGCTCTTCTCCACTCTTTCACCGCTACAGTTTCGTTTTGTTCGGCTTCGATCGATGTATGAAGTGTGTCGTATGTCGGTATATTGTAGCAGTCACCCAGTAAGAAGTCGTACAACGTCCTCGTAAGCCTGACCAAAGTTGTGCCGAATTGCGGAAGCGAATATCGTCGTTGGTCGCGCGGTATGAATCGATCTTTTGGGTATCTCTATCACAATGTAGCAACGCTGAATGGCAACGTGAGTAGCTACGTCTTTGCCCACACAGCACAAGACAAAAGTACTCGACACGAACAGGTCAGACGATCTACCAAGTACCGAATGCGCTAAACATGTAAGCCACGCTACCTCGTCCCACGGCGATGATGCGGGCCTGGACTGCGCCCTCAAAGAGTAGCATTGAGTGCCATTTACAGTGGCTGCTGTGGCTCAAGCAGATCTGCCATCCTTGCAGCTGCATTGGATCAGTTTTGCGGCATGTTGAGGCTCACGAGCAGGCGGCTTCTACGTCGACTTGCAGGAGAGCGAGGCTGGAGAAATGGAGCTTGCGCGCTGGCTCGAAGTCTGAAGCTCAATCTATTTTTGGACTTCATAGAACGTGATAGTTGATGCTCTTCGGAATGGCAGTATGCGTAGAGATATCTGATTGTAACAAGCACGCTGGGACACAATGTAGCAGAGAAGATGGTATCCGTCGAATTCGAAAAGTGCACTTCGTGAACCCTCCGTCGTGGAATCTGATATCTAGGGCTGACACCTTTTGCTGTGCCTCGACTAGTTCTACTGCTGATAGACATCGTGGTCGAACTCTACTGGAAATCGAGCCATCAACAAGCAGTCTTCTCGCACGTAGACACTAACTGTGCGTCCTCGACACGCAAACACACCGCAACCCTCCTCATCTATCACAATCTCGGGCCTGCCCTCGGGCTCGCTCAAAATGTCTATCCACTTCTCTCCGGGCCTGCCAGCAGCCATCTTCTTGATCGTCCATTTATCCGGCTTTGAGATACTCATAATGACAACGCAGCCAGGTCGATCGTGGGTCCCGCTTCTCGTCCAGCCGATGCATGACTGACTGTCCATGTAGTCTGTCTGTCCTCCGTACGCGAATAGCTTACGAGCGAGCATCAAAGAGGGCAAGACAGATCTACTATAGCATGAGCCATCCTCGGACGGTATTTGGCAGCCAGGCCCCTCAGCTCGCTCTCCCTTCTTGCCTTCACACACTCCATAGAGATCGCCCCAGAAAACATACGGCAAGCCTCCCGCTCTGAGCAGGATGAAGGCATAGAAGTGCGCTTTCAATCCTTGGTCCATAGGCACGAAACTTGCTTGTCCGGTCTGTGTATCGTGGCTTGTCACGAATGTCACAGCCTGCTGTGGGCGAACAGCTACCAGAGCTTGCTTGTCTGGATCTCCTGGTACGGAGAGCAAGGTTCTCAGATCCGCGTTCTTGCTGCCTCTCCTAACATCTTCCGAAACACGACTGAAGCTATAGAGTAAAGGCGCGTCAAAAGCATACGCTGGCTGCATGCCACACCCCGGCGGTGTCACAGTGTCTAGCCATCTCAGCTGCCTGCTTACCTCGCCAGCGAGAACCTCCCCAATCACGATTGCGTCCTTGCCGAAACGCTTCCGACTTGCTGCATGGACTCGAGCTATCCATTCTCGTGTGAAGTGCCAGCTGAAATGCTGTGCTGCATCCAAGCGGAAGCCACTAATTCCAACTTCCTCGACCATCCAATTGCCCCACTGCAGTATATCGTGTCGTACCTCTGGATGGTGATAGTAGATGTTCGAAAAAAGTAGGTAGTCATAGTTGCCGTGCGTGGTGTCCACGTCTTCTAGCCAACCTTTCCCGGGACGCCTGGCTGGGGGGCCGTCTTGCAAAGCGTTTTTGACGGCATCCTTTGCGAATCTGGCAAATCGATTGAAGCCATTGTTCGGACGACTGGGCATAGGCAGTTGTTCTTCGTTGGGACGTGGGCACGACGCAGGATCATCTATGAGCTTGTAGATGGCATTCCTGTGTGCACTTTGATCCCAATCTGTGCCACTGAAGTGCTCTGCCCTCCACTTCAAAGGACTGTATTTCATGCCCTCTCGTTCTCGGCCTGGGAAGTCATACTTCAGCCACGCCTCGATCTTCTTCGGTGCACAGATCTCGACTCTGCGATCGTGTCCATCGACCTCCACGGCCCACGTTTGCTCAACAGCATCGCCGGCAGTCTTGTGGTTGAGCACGGTGTCCCAGACTAGCTCTACACCTCCATAGCCGTTCGGGCCTCGAAGACGACTAGCTGTTTCCACCAGGTCGCGAAGCTCTTCTCGACTGCCCCATCTCGTGGCACGCGTCCATTTCTGGTCAAACTCGCCCAGATCCCATAGATCATAGCAATCGTAGCCATTCCCATCAGGATTGTTAGCTTTGCAACCTGGAGGCAACCATACTGAAGTGACACCGAGTTCATTCAATCTGGGCAACAGTCTTGCGAGGCGCGACCAATGTGAGCCATAAGAGTGTGTCTCGTCGGGTTTCGGCGGATCAGATTTGGTGTGCCATTCGAAAGCTTGGAAGAGAAGCGGGTTGTCTGGAGTATGTCTCGTCTGGGTGTCTGAAGTCCACCCGTCTGGTCGAGGAGGAATCGGCGGTGGTCCTGCTTGTTGATGTAACGGAGCTCCAGACGAAGCCTGGAACTCGTCTCGGAGTTGCTTGATCCAAGACATGCTTGGACGGGTATCCGAGAAGGAAAAGAAAGGTGTATGAACGCCTAGCACTTACATATATATCCTCGTTTAGAACAGGTTTGCATATTTACCCATGGTGTAACCGCTTGGTGACCCACAATCTCCAGGTTGCGTGGCGTAGCAGGCGTGGGGATCACGAATACTGCATAAGGCTGCTCTGTCGCGAGTTGGATATGGTGAGCGGCGCTTCGAGGAACACATGTGAACATAGTTCCAAAGGTAGATGTAGAGCAGAGGCGCGAGGGAGCTTTGGGCTTCTGCCAAGAATGCCTTTGCATGCACTTCACATCCATGACACCAGCTCGCACAACTTCTCGCGTGAGAGAGAGATCAACGTTCACAAGGTAGTCTCACCACTCGTGTACATGGTGGGATATTAAAGAAATTGTTGAGAGCGGAATCGATCATGGATGCAGTTATTCGTATCAACGCCGTCCCTAATGCCTTTACTGTACACGGAGAGAAAGCTGTGTTTGTCGCGCCCTCTATCGTCTAGTCCAGTCAAGATTAAGGTATCTCTTTGGGGCCCGCGTCCAAAGTGCTTGAACCAGGCTCCTCCGCTTACTCCAAGCCTCGTTTCATTCTCCACGCCCCTGAACGGAATCCGCTTACTTTGCGGCAATCTCAACACCGCCAACGGCGCCAATGGCCTTCTTGATGTCTCCGTAAATTGCAAATCTATTACGGTTATGTCAGCTATTGTCTCATATAATGGGACTCAGGTGGAGAGGGAGATCTTACTGGCCAGCGGTCAAAGTTCCGACCATGAAAAGACGAGCACCGATACCGCTGTAAGAACCGCGGAGACCGAGCTCCTTAGCGATCTTGATCAGACGGCTGGTGGTTCCCTCACCTGGAAGACCCTTGGTCTTGTTGATCTTCGAAAGCATGGTGTCGGCTGGCTGGGAAACAATGGCAGCGGCGAAACCGGCGATAAGACCAGATCCGAGGTTGATAACAGTCTGCATGCCAGCGCTGGTGTTGTTCTTGTCGAAGAAGTTCTTGTAAGCAGCCTCAGAGACCTTCTCGTAGACAACGAACTTGGCCATGGTGTATGGAACCCTTTGACAGCTTGTTAGGAATGTCCCACGTGCCGCAGCAAGCTCGACGCGGTTATCTATCACTTACTGCTTGAACAGGATTGGTCCGAATCCAGAGTAGAAAGCACCAATGCCCTCCTCCTTGGCCATTCTGCTGAATCCAGAGATCAAACCGCTGGCGTAGGTTGGCTCAGAGACCAATCGAATACGGGTGGCCTCGAGAGGGCAGAGGGCGATGTCGGCGAAGAACTCGGCGGTGGCAGACGAAGCGAGGTAGACAGCGGTGCGGTTGTTCGACGCGGTCTCGTAGCCGAGCATGTTGATGGATTGCTGCTTGAAGAACTCGTATCCACCGAACTTGAAGGCACCCTGGAGGAAGTAACCAGCGAAGGTTGGGCCAACACCGGTCAGAAGAGCGCCAGCGCCCTCCTTTGCGATGACTTGACGGAAACCACCAACCAGTCCACGGTTGTAGGTAGCTGGGTCGAGCTGGATGCGGGTCTTGACGCTGTTCAGTGGCTCGTTAGTTGTCTGTTCTTTCTTCTCCGCCCAGTCCGATACGCGTGATCATCGTGCCAGAATTCTTCCAATGCCATCGGCCAATGCTATAGCATGGCGCATTCATTGCTCATCGTAGCGCAGTTGTCCTCGCCCACTTTGCGCGAGCCGCCAATGGCTCCGTCCGATGCGGGCTTCCCATGGTAATGACTTACACATCGACGGGTGTGAGACCTCCGTGGGTCACTGAACAGCAGACTGCACCAGCAAAGGCGAATCGCGAGTACAGGGCAACACCACTGAGCTTCTCCGGCGTCTTGGCCGCGAGTGTCTCCTTTGCGGCATCGAGCTTAGCGACGCCAGTGCTCTGCGGCGGTTGTGTTGCTGATCCAGACATCGTGAAGTGTGTGTGTAGAGAAGATCCGGCGTGGATCTAAAGGGCGTCGCGAGTTGTCGAATTCGCGAAGACTGAGTGGAGATTCGATGCAGCAGTGCGCCTGGGAGATGGATAGCAGTGAGGTTGTTGTTCAGAGCTCTCCGTACAATTTTTGTTCATCGGAGGAAGTCGCGACACAGGAGCTCCTACCGGATTTGCCGAGTCGTTGGGGGACTGGCGACGAATTAGAAGCTGATTTGGAGCCCCGTTTCTGCCGCGCTATGATGCAATTTTAGTTCAGTTCGCTTGCACGCAGCCTCCTTGAATATGAATACATCGCTATCCGCGAGACCGGTTCGCGTGGGAATTGACAGAGATGGGATTTTGGTGATGATCTTGCACAGGCCTATGTCCAGAATGACAGGCTGTTGGCACAAGAGAAAGAGATTGAGATGAGAGCTTCAGCCATTGAGAACGACGAGCGACATTGACATGGCATTCGAGAAAGAGTCTACGCTTGCCTTCACTTCATTGACCAGCATTGAAGAAGCCTTTTCCAGACTCTCAGACCAACGTCGGTAGGCCTCGCGATCATGCCCGCTGCGATCATTTCAGCTCACCGCTACGGTCTCCGACAGCCAGGAGTCGTTCTGCGCATCCATGTGGCACCATTACCGATTTGAAACGAGAAGCAGCATACGAAATGACCTATGCGAACAAAGCATATGTCAAATTCTGAAGCTACCGCTATACTAACCGTGCTCTCAATGAATCAGTAGTTCTGGATGGTCCATACTACACTTCGGTCGTCTGTTCTTAATCCTGTCGATTTCCAAAGTTCTGTAAAGGGCGTCAGCAGACATTCATCATCTCGGCCGGACAGCACTCTGAGGCAGCGACCTGCGGTCCTGTAAACCCGCTCCAGTGGTTACAAGATCACTACGCACACTCTTCATCCTTGACAGGGTAGGCGCTCCAGATTCCTGGTCTCAGGTTGATCGCGTCAATCGTGTTTTTCAGGATGCAAGTGTAAGTCTGTAACCAGTCATTAGTGATGGGCTACACAACCAAGCACGAAAGTGGACTTGCCATAGAGACATAGCTGGTGCCAAGACAGGTTGGATCTTCAGCGCAAGCGTATGCACAGGAAAGCAGAGTATCCTGGTCGCCATTGAAGAACCTGCGGATGTCGTTTCCTTGAATGCTGTTGTCACACTGGATGTTCCACTTCTGACCGTACACGGTGTAGTTCGTGTTGTGATCTTCTGGGCAGGTCCAGTCGGCAGTGACTGCTGCGATCAACGATGCGACAATGGCAAAGGACTTCATGTTGGCAGGGGAATGTTATGAGAAATGCTACTGTCGCCGATTCCTGAGCTGAAGTGTCAATTTATCTTCTGGCCAAAGAGTCGAATCGTACGGGCCGAGGATTCGGCATAAATGGGATCTGATACACTATTGATAGTTCGCATTATTGAAAGTCGCTTGCAGATTTTCAAATATCTTGCTCTGCAGTAGGCGGGCCAGCGTTACACACATAGTGTTTGGGTGCTTGGCCGGCATGGATTGTGGCTCTGTGCTACCTAGGCTGTGCTCGCAATTGTGGTCCAAGCCAATCACTTGTAGCGGAAGTACGAATCTCGAGCATAATGCGTCAAGTTGTATCACATAGCGGAGCTTGTTGCTTCGTATCCGGTCACTCCATATCGTGATCGAGGTGGTCTTGATCATCGTTCACATTGCCGCTTCGCAAATGTCATCGATCAGCTTCAGTATAGATGACGAATTGATGAAAGCATACTCTGGACTAGAGCACACGTGGATCGGCATATTAAGCTTGTGCTTAACGTTGGTGAGCTTGAGGTCATCTATTCACTTTTGACTTCGGACACCCACTGGCGCCCGCAGTCAAGCCAAGGCTTTGTGTGGCTCAATACACAAGAAAGGGTGTGAAGAGTTCTGGGTGTGCACTTGATGGCGGAGTTCAAGCGTCACAACAACGCGAGACCGAAGCATGTCGGATTATGGTTGCGAGTAATGTGGAACTTGCAGAAAGAGCTAGGCATGAGAGCATCGGGCGAGAGGTGATGCCACAAGAGTAAAAGGCAGGAGGACCACGAGACTCCGAAAGCTCGACATTTGGCTTCGGCACGACCATGCAGCCTCATCTGCGCGACAATGCTCAAGCTGCCTACAAGAGCATCTATATTGGACTATTGTGGCAGATTTCATCTGCAATGACTTGCCAGCGCGGATGGTATGTGCTCTGCCAGTGGGAGTCTAAACTGAGGGCGATATCCGACCATGAGGACAATGCCAAACTGCATCAAGCATGACGATTTTACTTGCCAGGATTACAAGATGACCAGTGCCATTGCCTGTTGAGTATCCTGGGCTCTATGCTGGCATAACCTGGTTCAATGGGCAAGCTCCTCCTGATACACTCGCTGTGACTGAAGTGAAGCTCTTGCCAGCCCGTGTGGCATCTTGAACGCGATGAAGGTCGCCGGAGCTCTGCAGAAGCCGCTACAAAGTATCCACTGCTGGCATTGCGCGGAAACCTTATCCATTGAGCTCAGCTACGATCTCGACTCAGTCTACTAAGCGCGCGAAGGCTCTAGATAAAGGTGCTTTCGGCTAACGATACAGCGGCGTGAGACTTCGCTATTGACATGCACAAAGAATAGGAGGAGCATCAAGCCAGACACGTTTCGAATATTGCTCGTGATTGCGATATGCGCACCCACTGAGCACCCGCTCATGCAATTCGCAAAGCTGTCGGACAAGGTTCTGCTGGTGTTGGTTCGCATCTGTCAGACGCACCATTCTCAGAGGAGATCATGAGAGCCAGATTGGACTATCCTGGGCCAATAGGACAGCTCGCTATCGACCCTCCGCATAAGGCATCTAGTTAGCCTCCGTGCGCTGACGGCTGCACTCCAAGAATTTGTGGAGATGTACTAGTTCACTGCGCCCTCTGCTTCGTGCAGTGGCACTCTTCGCTATTCATGCAAGCGATGCTGCGAACGAGGTGCGATGTGGCTGCTTCTTGTACAGCCTGGCTTGCATTGCCAGCTCATTGTTGGTGGGGCACCTGCAGCAGATGCTCCAATCTCGAAACTCGTTCCTTCTGGCGGCCTCTCGGTGACTTTCCATCTATCGTACAGCACGCCGCCAGAGACGTCTGCTTGCATCGTGCTGCAAAGATCGCATTAGACAGATCAACTAGGTGAAAGTGAGTGGATCGAAGACAAGCGTGTAGCGCATACGTTCGAACAAAAAGCTGCAATGATCCTCTCAGTCGACTTTTTCTCAGCTCCTGCGCGCTCGAAGACTGACCGCACCGCACGGCCAGGGCATGTGACAGGCAGCGAACCGAGCTCAACTTGCTTGCCGACACGATGGTGACTCGATCGTAGCTGGTGTGTGCCGGGCACCGATAGCTCTCATCCTGGTCCATCCGAATCCATCACGTCGCGACATCACCGTCAAGAGCAATGCTGGACTTGATCGGCAAGGTTGGGTCATCGTCTCGATTGGTCAATGCGTCGTACAGAACATGTGCGGTTTCGAGCAGCAGTTCACGACACCCACCCGGAGACATGGTTCGCGCGTGCTTGACAGGCAATCAATTGAGCAACAGCGGCGCCACTGCTTCAGCTGAGAGGTATGTACCCACGTTTATCTCCCTTGTTGAAGCTCTAAATGGATATTTCCTTGCGCTTGCCTTGTTGCTCTCACGGTTCGCAAGCTCTTTCCGAAGCCTTGGAGCTGCAACCGGGCGTATGCAGGGCTGATAGCCTGGTGCGGCCTCACTACACCCCGCTTGGAGTCATAGCGACCAGATGGGTTCGCGTGCTCCAGCTTCGACCGCAATGCCGTGCGACCAAGCGACATGGCGGAGCTGACGAAACTTGCGAACCTGCAGCCGGGCGAAGTACGAGACTGAACAGCCCTCTAGGCAACATGTTGCCTTCGTACCACAGTAAGGCATACAAGTCATTGTCTATTGATTCCCAGTCGCGCACGTTTGTCTCCTATTGTTCGTTCAGCTACTAGGTCTAAAATTCTTCGCGACTGGCAAGACACATGCTTGGTCGAGACTAGGCTTCGCATGCAGAGGCACGGAACTCTTCTGGCAACTTGATCTGCATCTTGTGCGTCGAACAGGAAGGATGCCACAGGACTTCGACTTCCAGGAGCCACCACTATTCAACATCAATGGCCACGACTCGGACTATGACACGCAGTTCGTTAAGGCGAGCAAGAAGAATGGCAATCTGAAAAGTGATAAACACTACGCACGTGTCGAGACAGCGTACGAGGGCTGCACCCTGCAGAAGGCTGTATCGCGCATTGGGGAGGATGCTGGATGGTCCTGTGTTGGTCAACAGCTCCTCCCAGTCAGCGACTCCGAACTCTCTGCACAATCCAGGAAGTTACACAAGAAGTACGGAGACCCTACGACTCAATTGTCTCTCCTCAGTCCTGATCAGCGGGGCGTAGTCCTCCGTTACGTTGAAAAAAGACAACGTCAGGAGAATGAAAAGAACGCAGAATGGATTTTGGCTGGTGTGGAACGTATCAGAAAGCCAGTGCGCGTGCCAGGCGCTTGGACACGGTCGAGAGAGAGAACAGACCACATTACAGTGATCGTCAAGCGGCAAGACCGCAATGCCATTCGTGGCGGCACCAGATCGTTAGGTCATTCTGGGCACTTTGCTGCAGACGATATTATAGACCTCGAGGAGCCTTTGGCCAAGAACAAAGCTGAGAAGAACAAGAGCAAGAAGGCCAAGATCGAGTACGACAACTTTGACGATTTCGCGCCGCCCTACATAGGTCCTCCGATCGGCGGTCCTCATGATCCTTTTGCTGGTCTTGGACGAGACCCAAGCATCATGCAGGTCCCTCCACCACCGCCACCACAGCCCATGGGTCAGCAGTTCCCGCCACATCCGATGCCCCCACCGCCACCAGGTGGCATTCCTATTGAGCAATTCCCTCCACCACAGCATCATGTTCCTGCTCATCCATTCGAGCCGCATCCTCAATTTGGTCCATCAAGCCTGTACGCGAACGACAGCCATTATCCAATGCCAACGCAAGTAGATCCCATGTTCCAAGCCCGTCGACAGACACCAATCGATGGTCAGCGTCGTTCCCGATCCTATTCTCGCGAAGGACGCCGTGAATCTCGCGACCGGCGCCGAATGCTTGAGGAAGAGGAACGCCGGCGGCACGAAGAAGCTTTGCGACTGGAACAAGAAGAGAATCGTGAAGAAGACCGCCGACAGCAACAAGTAAATCAACAGCGCACCGAGCGCAAGATCGACGAGTTGATGCGAGAACAGCAAGACCGAATGCAAGAACTCACTGGCAAGTTCGCAGAGCTCGGTCACAATCGACGCCGATCCGGTCATTCTCGGTACAGCACTTCAAGCGACGGGTCCCTCTATCGCGACAACCTCGAGAAAGCGGATATGTGGAGCTTACCCTCAGGAGGTAGCTTCACACCACCGTCTACACCAGGCCAAGGAAGTCCCATCCTCCCCAACGGCACTCTCGGTCGCACGCACAGCAAACACAACCGCGACGTCGCAAGAGGAAGCGGCTATCCCATCGAGCGCCGCAACAGCAGCAACGGCTACCGTCGGAGAGACGGCCAGACCGTCATGGAGCCGTACGTCAACAACACCCCTCACGGACTCCTACAATACCGCCACGTCCCAGGACGGAACAGCTTTGGCGGTGGCGGAGGTGGCGGTTTCGAAGCAGATGATTACCCTCGACCACCAGCTCCCATGCCACCGACTAATCCAGGCAGGAGACATCGAGCCCAAGTCCATCAGCGTGCTGCGACATATGATGTGTACCCTAGTATGCCTGCTTTACCGGAGTTTTCAGGTCAGGAGTTTGCTGAGTTTAACAATCGTGCGAGTAGGAGTAGGCGAAGAGGAACGAATGCTGCGACGGGGGCGAGAAGGGATGAAGGGATGTATGCTTATGCTGCTGCTGTTGATGATGGGAGGGCTGGACGACGGGCGGATCGTGGAGTGTACATGTAGCTAGCTACCTTTGCAGTAAAGAGAGCTTGGCGAACTTTACGAGACTTCGCAATGTGCACATCACGATACAATGGCACTATCTAGCTCTGTGCATAGCATTCTCTCTCAGTTCCTTCAACCCAACGCCTCGCTAAGACATTCCAGTCACGATTGGAAAACGAGCCAGCACTACTTCAATATCTCATCCCAATCCGGCGTAAGCACAAACTTCGCCCTCACCTGTCCCATACCCATTCCCACGGCATCCTCCTGCTGCTGCTCCTCGCCCTCTTTCGGCTTCGTCTCCGGAACTTTCGCGATCAGCACGTTCTGCAAGAACGTCGCTTCTGCGCCCAAGCTCAAGACTAAGCTTGTACCGCCCCAGTCGAGAGTGGTTTTGCCGGATTTGTGCACGCGGAGCTTGCCGACTTGGCCGGAGGGGAGAGTTGGGCGGGTGCTTGATGTGGAGGATGGGTTGGTCGTTGTAGTTGAGGTAGTGGGGACTGTGTCGGCGGGCTCGTTGTCGACGTCCATTTCATCGCCATCGTTATCAGTTCGTGAGGCTTCGGGGTCGGATTTAATGGATATGGCTTTGAGGTCTGGTAGGACGGGTGGGAACTGGAAGAGGTAGACGTGTTTTTCTCGCTCGACTTGGCGCTCGCGGACGCGCTTCATATGCCCTGTTTCTTCGATCATGGCGGTGTCGCCTTCTGCGTCGGGTTGAGGAGGCGCGTCTTTAGGTAGTAGTCGACCCAGCTCATGTCGGATCTTTTGCTTGTCGTCGTAAAATCGTACCCATTCGTCCTTTTCTGCTTGAGTTTGGAAGTACGGTTCTTCTGGTCGTTCGATGTCTGATTCTTCACCTTCGGCGACAACATCAGCTGTCGCTTTGATTCTTTCCTTTGCTTTTCTGCGGCTTTCTGGTGATAGCGCTCCAGGGCTGACAATGGCCGCCCCAGGCTGTGCGTCACCCGTTTGAGGCGTCGTTGGCCGTGTCTGATCTTCATCTGTAGGTTCTTGCTTGATCTGTGGTTCTCCTTCTGTATCTGACGAGCTGTATGTGGTCGGCCTCTTTGGGACAGCCGCTGTACCCGTCACCTCGACATCCTTTGCTCTTTGCTTGCCCTTCTTTCGTTCCGATACGACTTCTGCTGTGTCGCTACTCTCAGGCGACTCTTCTGCTTGCAACGCGACTGCGCGCTCTTTGTGTGGTACTCGGGAAAGACGCACAGGCACGAACGGATCTTCCTCGTCCGGTGCCTGGTCCCCTGTCAGATCGATCACCTGCATGCGATCGACATCCCGCTTCACTCCTTCGTTCTCATCCTCGTCACTGGAGATGTAGCCTCCGTCTTCAGTCTTCATCGGCGGACGCATGCCTCCCATGTCGACATCTCCCAACTCTCTTTTGATCATCGAGCTGCCTGAGAAGCCACTGCCACCAGGCCTGCCACCTGAGCCTCCTCCACTACCGCCTCCTGACCCTCCACCGCTGCTCGTACCGAAGCCTGCCGGCCGACTCGATCGCCCATACTTTGCATCTCCGACAGTTTGACCTCCTCCAAACACACCAGACGCTTCAGATGTATGTTCTCGCGGACGATCGCCCATGTGCCCTCCTCGTCCACGGCCAGCGCCCCCACCTCGTGGGCCGCCCCTCCCTCTCCCATAGCCAAACTTTCTGTCTTCTTTGGCTTTCCTCTTTGCCTCCTCTGCAGCAGCCTTGGCCTCGGCTTCCTTCTTCTTCGCTTCCGCAGCCTCGAGCTCTGCTCTTGCTGTCGCAGATCTCCGCCCGGCAAATTTGGGCAACGGCTTTGCACCGCCCCTCCCTCTCACAGCAGGAGATGGTCGTGCAGATCCCGGGCGCGAAGAAGGAGTGGCAGGAGCTGGAGTGCCGCTGGGCGTGCCGACTGGTGTGTTCGAGCCTGACATTACGGCCTCTGGTGCGGGCTGCTGCAGCGTTTCTCCCCCGTTCGCGGCCGCTTTAGTATCTGCAGGGGTATCGCTTACCTTTCTGGGCATTTTAGGCGGCATTGTGGTGTTTCGTGCTATCGTGTCATTGCAAGTGTGACATGGACTCAGTCGCGCAAGTGGCAGCTTCACAAAAAGTGGCCGCTAAGATAAGATAAGAAATAAGGTTTGGCAGTTGCCCCGCCAGCGTTGTTTGCAGCGGAAAGCACGACCCTGGCGCACTTTCCTCGACGAGCGCACAGGAGTGCGTGGAAAGTGAAGGAGCATGGACCGGAAGAAGGCGCCAAGGAGCAGCAGATTGACGGTGATGATGCTGCAGTAGTCAGGCTAACTAACTAGTTGATGATCGGAGCCTGCCTGATGTATGTTTCCCTTCGACTCGGCCAACGACAAGAGCTGTGCGTTTTGTGTTACATGTATCTTGGCCGAACTTACCACTCAGCTGTTCCCAACAAACGACGACCATTTCCATTTCCATTTGGACGGAAGCACGATGCCGCGTGCATTGACAACGCCCGACTTGCAAAACTACCATCACACCTACTCCAATGCGAGTGCACCGAGTCTTCGCAGTCGAACTCCCGTCGACATCGAGATGAGTCGACCCGCAACGCCCGGCGACGGCGATGGAGGCAATGTCAAGGTCGTGGTGCGAGTGCGCAAGCACATCAAACGAGGTACACATACAGCACATGTGTAGCTGTGAATGTGAATGTGAATGCATGGTACTGACCAGTATTGTCCACAGAAATCGAGGCCCAACAGCCATGTCTCGTGCGCATGAATCCTGCCACGCAAGAAACGACTATTCTGCCGCCCGGACCGACCGACGACCCAGCGCGCCTCTCGCGCAAACAGTACGAGGAGAAGAGCTTCACCTTCGACAAGTCTTTTTGGTCGCAGAGTGAAGATGATGCCCACTTCGCTGGCCAGAGCGACATCTACAACTCATTCGGAGAGGAGTTTCTCGACCACAACTTCGATGGCTACCACACCTGCATCTTCGCCTATGGTCAAACAGGCAGCGGCAAGTCTTACACCATGATGGGAACACCCGAACAGCCCGGTCTGATTCCGCGCACATGTCGAGGTCTTTTCGAGCGAGTCGAAGCCGAGCGGAGTGGCAGTATAACATACAACGTTCATGTCTCGTACTTTGAGATTTACAACGAGCACGTCAAAGACTTGCTGACACCGCGGACGAACCCACCGACATACCTCAAGATCCGAGAAAGCAAGGGTGAAGGCGTCTTCGTGCAGAACCTCACAGACGAGAAGGTGGAGAGCTACGAGGACATTGAGCGCATCATGAAGATGGGTGACTTGAATCGCACGACGGCGAGCACGAAAATGAACGACACATCCTCACGATCCCATGCTGTCTTCACTTTGACCCTCAAGCAAATTCAAGCAGATCTTTCAGATGACAGCACGATCGAAAGAGTGGCACGAATGCGACTGGTCGATTTGGCCGGGTCGGAGCGAGCTGGCAGGACAGAGGCTACAGGACAACGTCTGCGTGAGGGCGGCAACATCAATCAGTCTCTCACGACGCTGGGTCGTGTCATCGCAGCGTTGGCAGATCCCAAGCGTCAGCGTGCGAGCCGCATGACAGGCCTGCAGAACCAGACAAAGCGACGCGTCGATGTCGTGCCATACAGAGACAGTGTCTTGACGTGGCTGCTCCGAGACTCTCTTGGGGGCAACAGCAAGACTGCCATGGTGGCATGCATCTCGCCAACAGATTATGAAGAGACGTTGTCAACACTCCGTTACGCCGACCAAGCCAAGAGGATCCGGACCAAGGCTCACGTCAATCAGGACAACAAGTCGGCCGCTGAACGTGATGCTCAGATCATGGAGATGGCTGAGACGATCAAGCAGCTACAGTTGTCTGTGAACAATGCTGCGACCCGGAAGCGCGACGAGGCTGACCGAGCGAGAGATGAGCTGGAAGACTACCAGAGACAAGTGGGCAAGATGCATCGTGCCATGCAGGAGTCCAAGGCTGTTTCCGACACCAAGATCCGAGCTCTCACGCTGGAAGTTGAAGAGCTCCGACCTCAGAACGATGCCCTACGAATGGAGGTTGAAGCACTTCGAAGACACTTGGCATTAGCAGTCAGCGAGCTCAAGAATCCGATCGTGCTTCCTGAGTCGTTCGATGAGGACTCCAAGTCCGTGTACGAAGACTCAGACGACGATAGTGGCGTGGACGATGGCTTCTCCTACACTGACGAGCACGGAGAGTTTGAGCACGAGACTTGGCAGGCTGATGTCGATTCTTTGCTCAACGACTTGGGCTTGTTCAAGAAAAAGGTGATGGACGACAAATCTCGCTTCCCTCACCCTGAGGCGGCGTCAGAGTTTGACGGCCACTGAACGGATTTGCTTTGGGCGATCTTGACGAAACAAGCGAGAAATGATTGTGAACCACGAGCTATGACCAGGTAAGCGTTCGGCATGGAGTTGGGGAGTCAGTGACGCTGGATACGCGACTCGAGCGTTGATCACGATGAAGTGCTTGGTAGTCTAGACTGTCACAGTGTGTAGACTCTGAACGAATTGATTGACATGTATACACCTAATTCCCACCTTGCAAGGTGCTTCTACTGACTTCCAGATACTCTGTGACCCTCGGCACCAACTCCAACTTCATAATCTTGCCTGTTGCATTCAATGGCCACTCTTTCAGACCCAGCTCCTGGAACGTCGCAACACCTTCCAATACATAATCCTTACCAAACTTATCTAGTACTTCCCGCTTCACCTCTTCTACCGTCTTTCCTTGTAAGTCCTCCACAACCGCAAAAGGTACTTGTCCCAATAACTCATGCGGCAGCCCAAAAACACAGGTCGTCGAGCCTGTAAAATCCGCAATACAATTCTCCAGCGCCGCAGGCGTGATCGGGATCCCAGCTCGTTTGATCACATCTTTGATCCGCCCGACAATGTACACCGTATCTTTGGGAGCAGAGGTGATGACTGCTAAGTCACCTGTTCGAAACCATAGTCTGCCCTCTCCTTCCTGAGCGAAGAATGCGTCTGCGTTAGTGTTGTCGAGATACGACTTTATCGTCCCCGGTGAAGAAACAACAAGTTCACCGGGTTGATCTTTCTGCATCATCTTACTCGTATCATCCGGATCAATAATCTTCAAGTGTACATTTGCAGAAACTGTTCCCAAAGGACAAATTGTATTGTTGAAGCAAGGGATTTCAGCAGCGGGAGTGTGGTTGTAGGGCCAGGAGAAGAAGCCGCCGCCTTCGGTCATGCCGTGGGAGACGGCGAGTTTGGTAGGACGAGGGAAGGTTTGGGCGGTTCTGAGGAGGAGAGAGCGGGTGATCATATCGCCGCCGAAAGTGACGTTTTCGATTTCGGTGAGGTCGAGATTCTGGTTTTGGATTTGAGAGATGAAGGCGTGGAGGAGGGCGGGGATGAAGAGGAGGAATGTGATGTTTTGGGAGCGGATTGCGTCGATTGTGCCTTGTGTACCAGCAGTGGGGTCAGGTGTGACGGCGCAGGCTCCGTCTTTCCAGGCGGCGAGGTGAAGGTAGGGGGATATGATGCGGAAGTTTGCGGTTGATGTGAGAGCACGGGAGTGGATGTGGAAGTCTTCGCCCCAGGGTTGAGAGTGTAGCATGTGGGTGAGGGACGCGACAGGGCGAGGGCAGCCTTTGGGTTTGCCGGAGGATGTGCCGGATGTAAAGAGGATGAGGCAGATTCGGTTAGGGTCGTCGTTGCGAGCGCCGTGGAGAAGAGTTTCTGTCTCTGAGGGAGTGGGCTTGGAGGATGCTGTGAGCTGTACGATGGTTGTCCACGATGGAGGTGCAGGTCCATCCAGGATGAGCTTGACGTTCGGAGGGATACAGTCCAGTGACTTTATAGCAGCATCGATTTTCATGGCCGCAGGTGCGTCGAGTGCTATGATCTGGGATCGGCAAACCGTTAGCCATGTCTCCAATATGCGGCAGCTTGTCGCTACATCAATATGAGCACAATACGCCACAGCATCGAGGCAGAGATCATGACAATCAGGATCCTCCCAGCGACTGGCTTCACTTACAATATCTGGCTTGAGCCGAATGAGGAAGGCTTTGAGCTCGTCTTCACGATGTCCATTGGTTGCGCCCGGATCAAGCGGACATAGTGTGAGACGCAACAGCGTCGACATCCAGAGAGTCAACGATGTCTCTACGCGGTTAGGGATGAATGTGGCGATCCTCATGCCAGGCTCGATGCCATGTGCTTGCAGTCCTGCTGCAAACCTGAGAGCCGCTCCAGAGAGCTGTGCGTATGTCCAATTCAGGCATTTCGATCCTTCACTGGTGGCTTGACTTTTGAGACCAGCAGTTATGAGTTCGACCAGATGATTGGCTCCCTGGTGGATCACGACGACTGCCTGGCCATCGGGGTTCTTTGTAAGCCCTCGCTCAAGGTGAGTGAAGATTGATGTCCCATCCTGGAAGGTCGAGCCTGAAATGTCAGCTAGGTTTGTGTCCGCCATAGCTGCGAAAGGGTCGAGTCAATGGAATGGAGAATGGTTTGAGTTGCCCACATCATATATACTCTGCAAGGTATGACACTACTGCGGCTTGCTTACTTGATACAGTTGTGATGAGCGGGTGCGGCTGTTCCAGCCGTAAAGTCTCCACCAAGCTAGATCTTTGTCGATCACATCACGAAAGGCGTCTCGTTCGCACGCACTTCTCTGGAATCCGTCAAATGGATGTCAGTATCTAGTGACAAGCCATGATTAGGTCTGCACGTGAAGCTCTGAGTATACTTCAGCGGTCTTCCACTTTCAGGCCACCTTCAGCAGTGATTGAAGTGAGCTGACCACCGTTCCGTTCCGTGAGTACGCGTGTGAGGATCGTGCATACTCGTGGGCTAAGTCTACCACGCACCCCTCGGCGGTCTGACATCATTTACATCATTGCCATGCAGTTCTGCCGGTGGCCCGGGAGGAGCATAAAGCTCGCTGACGCCGTTGCCCGCCATTTCATATGGCTTAGGATTTGCATGTAGCTCGCTGACCGGATTGCCATCCATTTGAGGCACAACAAAGTTCTGTTGCATAGGAGGCCGGCCTTGCTGTAGTTGAGGTCTTTTATTGCGTCTGCGCCTGACCACGAACCAGCCAATGGCGGCACAGAGCACGACAGCGAGTGTGACACAGACTGCGATCGCAGCTATAGCTCCCGTTGTTAGCCCAGAACTAGAGCTAGGTGTCGCAGCTTGAGAAGTAGATTCCACATTGTTCGAGGTAGTGCCTCCGCCGCTGGTGGTCGGCTGGGCTGCGGCAACAGAAAGCCGGCTCAGCGCACTTTCGACTGCAGCCGAAGGGTCGGTAGATTCTGCATCGCTCCTTGTCGCAGCTGAAACTGTATCGGTCTGGAGCGTGGCCGAGGGTTCCAGCACCGATGTCAGAGCACCCAGAGCGGAAGAAGTAAGTGAGGCCAAGAAGGCTGAAGCCGCTGCAGGATCGGCAGACTTGAGTGATTCATAGCTGATTGCTTCTTCCACAGCCGAACTTCGCTGAGCAGGATCAAGGGCAACCGAAAACTGTGATTCAATGCTGCTGAATACTGCCACAGCTGAGCTTCTGATAGACTCCATGACTGGGTCAGTGGTCTGCGCAGCGCTCGGATACAGACGTGCAGCCAGCAGCCAGCAGGACCACCATGGCCGCATTCTACGCGTCGAATATGTCGTTTGCTTGAGATTCTGGTGTATGCGACAGGATACGCCACTGTCGTCGCGCGACCAAGTTACTCCGCACTTGATACGCCGCAGTCTTGCGCCCTGAGAGAAGTCGTCGTGAACTGAGCAGCTCCAGGTCCTAGGAGAGCGAGCGTCGCGTCCAGAATTTGAGAAGCATAATTATCAATGTAGTGCAGCTTGCATGATAGAGGAGACTGCGCGGGTGTAGTGGTAGAGGCAGCTGCAGAGGCATCGCATTCGCATTCATTGGCGTTGCCAAGGACTGCACACAGCAGGCAGGATCAACAGAGCGTTGTCACTTGAATTGCCGGCTCGAGAGGCGCTCGATCCTCCAGCTCACAGACTCAAAAGCAGCTCTCGGGTGTCGAGGTTGAATGTCTAAACGCAAGCCTAGCCCGATCTCAAGTCGTACCGCAGCTCTCCGCAGAACGTGAACTAAACGATGGAGGCACAGATGTGCGCAAATGCCAACGTCGTATTCATCCCCGAAGACTTTTCCTGCTACGTTCCAGCCCAAGACTCTTCGATTGATGTGGCCTATCTCCCTCCAGCTCCGCCGCGGCACGTAGAGCTCATTCACGCCAACTCCTTCAACCTCATTCGGCTTTTCAGTGCTGGACAGCTCGCTGACCGGATCACCATCTTTCTCCGCAGGCAGTACGGCCACACTCGGAGCTGCGCTCGGCTTAATTGAGCGCTGTTTTCGCCTTCTTCTGACCAGAAACCAGCCTGCAGCTCCGCCAGCGCGCCAACGTGGCGCACGTTGGAATAGCAGCAATAGCGCCGGCTGACAAACCTGAGCTCGGTGTCCTGTCAGCCGTGGTTGATGATGTGTTTGTCGGCTGATTGCCTTCTCCCACAGTCCCGACTAGGACACTAGGCACCATTGTTGTATATGTGTACAGGACCGGCACACTAGTGGTTGACTCATAGCTACTCGTGATTACTGTGCCACCAGATGTGACCTCTGTCGCGACCAGTATGGAAATGGCTTCATTCGTTCTTGTTACGACAACCGTGACAGGCGTGTTCGATTCGCCAGGGCCGTGTTAGGTCCCGTGACGACTGAGGTGACAACCTCCGTGGTCGGTGGAATTGAGCTTTCGGGAATCGACGTCGCTGCTGACGCGTTCTCCAGGAAACTCGAAGAGATGTTCGACCACGAAGAATCACCCTGGGATGTGGCAACTTGCAAGTTTGCGACTACTATGAGAAGCGACAGCCAGCAGAACAGAGTATGGTACCTGCGCACCATCGCGTGAACCAAGAAAGAGCTAATCTGAGGCGCAGAGCAGAGATAGCTTGTGAATTGCAACTGATCGAGCCAGTGGCCCCCCTTTTGGTACCGCAGTCAAACGAGGTCGCTTTGGCTTCCGAGTCAAGAGGTCCTTTGGGAAACTATAGCTTGTTGGTGAGAGGCGTGCGTAGACTCCTGGGGGACGAGCGTCCCAGTGGATTAGATGTGCGAGGAGATTCAGTGTTACCGGTGACTAGTGCGACAGCGTGATGTGTACACGGTCACACAGCCTAAACAGCTCGGCTCACCTTATTCAATCTCCTTCCACCCACCACTGAGCGAGTGTGATCGGCATTGCTTGCAGTATCGTGTTCCCGGGACTATCAGGACATCAGCTGTGCTCCCATACTACGGTGCTGGTAGCGGGGGAGGAAAACTTGAAGACTTGGCCCGAGAGGACGCTGCAGGCGGGATGTTCATGTTGTGGTCCCAATTGTGATCGAAGCAGGCATCCGGCCGAACCCATCCTGCGCAACATTGAAGCTGAAGCCCGCGCAAAACGAAGACATATTTCAGTCGCGATCCCGGCCAATTTCGCCCTTGCCACGTTCGCGTTCCATCTCCAGCTTTCTCTCTTCTTGCTTACGCCAGTGGCTGCCTTCCTCGTAGTCTTTGCCTATGCCGAGCGCCTTCCGCAGCTTCTCACTCTCATCGATCTTCGCTCGCGCAAGCTCGTGGACCTGATGGGATTTGAGGCCTTTTGCACTAAATGCTCGTCCATTCTGCTCCTTCTCGAGCTTCTTCCTCAACGCGTCGCACTGATCGTCAATTTCGTCTTCATCGACACTGCCATAAGCACTGTCAGCCGTACTTTCATGTACATCGTGTCCGTCTTGCCTGGGTCGTGCCTACCCTTCGTCTTCCAGCTTATCACGCAGCTCGAACACCTTGACCTCGATCTCGCGCTTTTGCTCGTGCTCCAGGATGTCCTTGTCCGGCTGTCGCTGTCGGTTTCTGATCGAGTCGATTTCGGTCGGATATGGCTTGAGATCATCGCGCGGTCGCAGATTGGCAGAGTTGCGTTGGACGTAACCCGATGTTCCTGAGCCTCGCGGCGTGCTGAGACCGACGTTGGACGACATGGTTGTGAATGGTGAATAAGTGCAAGGTGCAAGTAAGAGATGCTCAAAAGTAGACGGCGCATGTGAAGGCCCCACTTCCCGAATTCGGCAGCGATTGAGTCATTGGGCATTTATCAAATCTCACATTGCCGCATCGTTTTTGTTTCCAACAGAACTTCCACCTGGAGAGCAACCACAACAACGCCATGCCGCACATCATGGACGGCTCGCAAGGTGAGAGCGACGATGCGCCAACCACGTTGCCCTTCCCGCCCGTCACCAAGTCACATATCCTCAACTGCTCCTACCACTCCTGGCATCCAAAATACCGGACTCTCACGCCCAAGACGCGCCTTGTCCCACTGACGCGACCTTTCGTTGACTATTTGCGCGCCGACGGCATCATCCTCCCAGAAGACGAAGATCCTCCCGTTCAGTCCGACACTGATAGCGCCTATGTCTCTGCCTCTGACAACCCAGATGCACAGGACCACGACGACGAGGATGATGAGGACGACGACCCTTCAGCAGAGTGGCGAGACGTCCACCGGGCGATCAGAGCTACTATCGCAGAGCTCGATGGCGCTGTCATGCCCAAGCTGAATTGGTCTGCCCCCAAGGACGCCACTTACATGAACGCAAACACGATGAAGTGTCACAAGCCGAGTGACATTTATCTCTTATTGAAGAGCTCCGACTTCATCACACACGATCTCGACCACGCCTACGACGACTGTGTCGACACTTCGAACAGTGCGCAGCTGGATCAAGACAACATTCCCTACCACCTCGTTCTGCGCAAAGCCAATCCTCACTGGAATCCGTCGGTGGAGTTCCGCTGCTTTGTCAGAGATCGGAAGCTGTTGTGCATTTCGCAGCGCGACATGAACTACTATTCGTTCCTCCACAAGATGCAAGACAAGCTGCAGTACCTGATCAAGGAGTTCTTCGAGATCCGCCTACGCGACACATTCGACGACGATAACTTTGTGTTCGATGTCTACATCCCACAAACCTACGATCGTGTCTGGCTAGTCGACATCAACCCGTGGGCGATGCGCACAGACCCACTCCTTTTCAGCTGGCAAGAGCTGCTTGAGATGGACGCGCCGCTTGAGGAGGAAGACCCCCTCCCAGATCAGTTTGTGAGGATTTCATTCGACCCAGCAAAGAGACAACAGATGCTGGATATCCTCGCTAAGCAAGAAGCTGAAGAAGCTGCAGCTAAAGCTGCGCACGGACAGCGCGAAGAGCATGGATCAGAGAGCGACGATGAAGAGTCAGGAGACGAGGAGCTCTACCTGCCTGAGCTGCGTCTTGTCCACCAAGATGACCCTGAAGCAGCTCTGTTTTCAAGCTCGCAGTACAGCGCACACAAGATGCCCAGAGATGTGGTCGATGCCAGCCAGTCTGGAAACGGCCTCGCAGACTTCGCCCGAGAGTGGGAGAAGATTCTGGGCGAACGTCAGCGTGCTGATGCAGCGCACGACAGCGCAGATGATGACGACTGAACGACTGAATGAATGAATGATGATACCACGAATGTAAGACTCCCCTGTCCCTCCCCTCCGCGCGTGTTAGAACATAGCGATGGCATTGCGGCGGCGGCGGCGGCGGCGGCAGCAGCAGCAGCAGCAGCTCAAGGGACAGTAAAGTGTGACATGCTTCATCGAAGAAGCCCAGGAACCGCTGCAAGCATGATGCACGGTAGTCGGTGAAAGGACTAGGTGAGTTACGAGTCGACGACCATGGCTCAAGCTCCACATTGGGCCTTCGAGGATCCGGACATTGGGTCAGCTGCACGAGATGCACTAGAATTACACGAAAGCACGATGCTTCATAGCCAGATTTGAACAGAGCATCAGTTCCATCGGGCCACAGCATGACCCAACAATTGCACGTGTCTTTTCCTTTTCTCTTAAGCTCTTTCGACCTCCTTGAGATGCATGCATTTGGTAGCCGGATGTGCAAGTATGCTTCCTTTATGATTTCACGTTGACACTTCCCTCATCCCTGTTACTCGCGATGATCCCTGTGATATGCACAGCGGGCGAGGAGAATGCCGGCCGCCTCATGCAATTTGTTGTCTCCTACTCAGTAGATCGCTTTGACAGTGAGGACGTTTGGCTATCTGCCAAGAATAGCAAAGAAACGTCATCGCTGTGATCGACGCAAGAATCCTGGTCGCGTCGAAACTTTGATGCCAACCACGCGACTTGCTACGTTCTGCACGGGGAGTGCTGGGTTCATCCTCACCCTCGCGAAATATGATGAGATAGCACGGCCGAGGTGACAAGCCTACTGGCTGCACGAGGAGAACATGGCGCCACAGAAGCAGCTCTTGCGAGCAGCTGCTCCACTTCTCAGGACGACACGCTATTCTGAGAAGCCCATCACGACAACTTTCATAACGAGACGATATCTGGCTGGTGACACTGGAGACAACAATACCGGCCACATTACCACAAACGCACAAGAAGGCATTCTCTTCTTCAACAGCATACTGCCCACAAATCTGCAGTGGTTCTTCAGATTGACTGCTGCGATACCAGCCGGACGCAAGACTCCTAAGATCTTGGACCCTTCAAGCAGCAGCTATGGTGTGGTCAATCCTGCATCGGCATTCCAAAAGGCCTTGAAAGTCGCAAACATTGGCGGAAAGGCCGATGTGGTCGAAGTCCTGCCTCGCTACAGTGAAGGTGCAGCATTCCTCAAGTTCAATCACGATGGCACAAGCGACTCGAAGACGATCTCAGAAGCCGTACGCAAGTATTTGGACGAGAACACGGCGCGACCGTGGTGGAACCCTTTCATGACCGTACAGGTTGGACGCGTACTTGGCAAGCCGTGGGTTGAGGATTTGTCCAGGCGTCCTTCACCTCGACTACGTGTGGAGTTTCTGCCGACAGAACCTGGTGCAGAAGCCGCAGAGCTGAGTCAGGAACAGCTCTATAGTTTCTTTCGTCCCTTTGGCAAGCTTTCGGAGATCGTGGTGCAGCCTTCTGACTCGAAAGTGCTGCCAAAATATGCTTACCTGGATTTCGCAAGCTACCGAAAGGCTATCATGGCAAAAAACTGTATGCATGGGTACTTGGTGAACGATTCCGAGGGCGGCGGCAAGACTGGCACGCTATTGAGATTGACGTATGAGAAGAAGCAGCGCGCAGGCTGGCTCAAAGATTGGCTTGTCAACCACCCTCGCATTGTGATCCCACTGCTCGTCGCGCTCATCGCCGGTGTCTCTGCTGTCATCTTTGACCCTATCCGAACTATCGCGATCAAGGCACATATCACACGCGCTTTCCATATCGAAGACAACTTTATCTTTGCATGGCTCATCAAGCAAAGTGAGGATCTGGTCAACAGAGTCAAGTCTCTTGGCCGAGACCAAGGCGCGAATGATGGCGGCATGACTGTCGTTTGGGAGGACAGGCAGGACGAGATTTCACAGATCCAATCATGGCTAATGGAGACTACGGACACTTTCATCGTTGTCCAAGGTCCCAGGGGGAGTGGAAAGCGTGAGCTGGTCCTTGAACACGCACTGCAGCACAAACGAGAAGCGCACAAAGTCTTGACACTGGACTGCAAGCCACTTCAAGAGGCTCGTGGTGATGCAGCAACTATCGCTGCTGCTGCAGACCAAGTTGGCTACGCTCCGGTTTTCAGCTGGATCAATAACATTAGCGGGCTGGTTGACTTGGCGGCACAAGGCATGACAGGTTCGAAAGCAGGATTTTCGGAAACTCTCGAGAATCAGCTTGTCAAGATCTGGACGAAGACGACTGCAGCGTTGAAGAGCATAGCACTTGAAGGCCGCAAAAAGGATGACAAGGATGCAAAGCTTTCCGACGACGAGTATCTCGAGGGCCATCCCGAGAGACGCCCAGTTGTCGTGATCGAGAACTTCTTACACAAGAGCTCAGAGCCTGGCGCGGCTTTGGTCTATGATAAGCTCGCAGAGTGGGCTGCTACCTTGACAACCTCAAATATCGCACACGTCGTCTTCTTGACGAACGATGTCTCATTCAGCAAGTCTCTGAGCAAGGCACTGCCCGATAGAGTGTTCAGACAGATCTCACTAGGCGACTGCTCCCCAGAGGTTGCCAAGCGCTACGTGATTCAGCATCTGGACTTCGACGCTGAGCCAGGTCACGTCACAGGCGACAAAGGCCACGAGAACGAAGAAGTGAAGCCGCTGACACCTTCGCAGAAGCGCAAGGATCTACAAGAGCTGGACTCTGTCATTGGACAGCTCGGTGGTCGTCTCACAGATCTGGAGTTCTTCGCTCGCAGAATCAAAGCTGGAGAAACACCCATTCGAGCAGTCAAGGAGATCGTTGATCAATCAGCCTCGGAGATCCTGAAGATGTACCTCTTGCTCGGTAGTGACAGCAAGCAATGGACCTCAGCCCAAGCCTGGACTCTGGTCCGCGAGCTAGCTGACAAGGAAGGACTGCGATACAATGAGATCCTGCTGATGGATCCCTTCAAACCTGGAGGAGAGAAAGCCATTGCAGCATTAGAGCAAGCTGAGCTTATCTCCGTGCAGTCGAGTAATGGACGCCCATACCGCATCCTGCCTGGCAAGCCAGTCTATCAGCCTGCATTCCAGCGCCTTGTTTCGGATAACGTCCTACGAGCGAAGCTGGAGCTGGCCCTACTAAGCGAGGCCATCGCCGGTGAGAACAAGACCATTGACAAGCATGAGCAGGAGTTGCGACTGCTATCAGAGTTGCCCAAGCAGCCACCAGAGTTGTACGATCGTATGAAGTGGCTGCTTGGAAATGTGTCCAAGAGCCAGAAGAGCATTGAGAGTATGGAGAAGGAGAGCGCCGTTTTGAAGAAGATCTTGCAGACGGAATTTTAGGCGATTTATGGGCGATCTGAGAGCAGACTCCAGAAGTGATTCGGCAGAAATTGGAAAGAACTGTACATTTAAATGACGACGAAAGATACCACTCAGACTTTTTGAACCATGCGGACGTGGCTACCACGCCTCCCCCGTTCTCATACAATACCTCAAGAAGCTCGGCACAATCGAGAACGGCAAGCCGAAAAAGCTGATGATGTCAGCAGGAACGATAGACACGGGCGAGTCATTCGACATTCGGCTTAACAACCACACCAGACACATACCGATCCACAGCTCAGTACTATACATCAGATCTAGCAAACATGGCACCATGGCTGTATGAGATGAGTGTCGTGATCTTCATCCGAAAACTCAAGACCCTCCGACAAGTCCTCGAAAAGGGCGAGAAATGGCTCAAAGACAACGACTTGCCAGAATCTATACTCATCGAAAGCCGTCTCACTCCTGATATGCATGTATGCATTTCTTCACTCCGATCATATCTTTGATACCGAGCTGAGATGATCCAGCCTCTACGCTTCCAAGTCCAGACCTGCTGCGATGACTCAGAGAAGTTGCTCCGACGCATGATTGATGCCAAGATCGAAGTACCGCCTCGTGAAGAGAAGACGTTCGCGGAACTGTATGCTCGGATCGAGAAGGCACTTTCGTGGCTTGAGAGTGCGAAGGCGGAGGACTTTGAAGGCATAGAGGAGAAGGACATTGTGTTTAGTGCGGGGCCGTATCAGGTGAAGTACGATGGGAAGACCTATGTGCAGGAGGTCGCTCTGCCGAATTGTAAGTCTGCTGAGGTCCTTGAATGGTATGCAGAGAGCTGACTCGTGCTTGATGGTAGTCTTGTTTCATGATACAATTGCTTATGCGTTGTTGAGGAAGGAGGGTGTGCCACTGGGGAAGTTCGATTTCGTGGGGCTACCGAGCAAGGGAATGGAGAAGAAGGAGTAGACACCGCAAAATGTTGTACATATGGACTATTGGTCATTGCATGCGATCACTGATGCCTGAACACATTTGAGCATGCAGCTTTAAGTCAAACACAGGTTCCGCGGCTGAATGTACGCAAGGCGTATAGCGAGCCACAGATCACCGCAATGATGCCAGAGTCCCCAGCTAAGCGTAGATGCGATGCGTACCAGTGGGCAATCTGACCTGTTGCGTGGTGAACTCACATCTTCACGCGCAATAGGTAGCGCAAGCGAATCTGTGCAATGTCCTGCAGACGCGTTAGAATAGGATACGTGCCAAGAATGTGGTCCCAGGATGATTCCACTTACGTAGCAGATGTACTCGTTGTACTGGAGATAGGCGCCTGAGTAGCCGGTCTTACCCACAGGCGTGGCTGTGTCCGGCTGTAAAGTGTCAGTGCGTGCACATACCGTTGTCAGAGTTCAACATACCATGTTCACCCCAGCCAGAGACGGGTGAATGCACTTTGCATCCTTCCAAGCCAATGGTCCATTCGTGCCCTTGCCCCAAGTCGAGAGTGAGCCCTTGGCAATAGCTTCGTCTCCAGCTGTGTAGGAGGCATTGGTAAGTTCATGCAGAGGCTGACCAAGCTCAGCCTCGCATAGAAGCAAGAGGGCATGCCCGCCACTGTTGTACGAGCAACAGTAATTGGCACTCTTGGACGCCATGTCTGCGAGGTAGACACCTTTACCAAACATGTAACCAGAGACTAGAGATGTCAGTGCCATGTCACACACGCGTCAAGTCTCACAATTGACTTACCTGGTGCCTCTGGCGGCGCGATACGGAGACCCTGACTCAATATACCACCAAAGTTGGTCGCGCGAGAGCCGTGCCAGAGCAGCCGCCGGTCGCTCTTGGGTTGGGCGTATTCCTCGAAGCGATCTGTCTCTCCGTCACGTTGGATGCGAAAAATGTCGAGCACCTCGTATGTGTGTCCATGGGTGTGACCACGGGTGTTGACGAGGTAATCTGAAATGTTCGTAAACTCGGGCGTCTTGCGATCGACTGGTGACATCTCTTGCATGCCCAAGCCATTGTATCGAAGATCAAGGGCATGCACGGATCCACCTTTCTTCTCTGCTTTGAGGATGACGTCGGCGTCTTTGAGGTCGGTAAGGGATTGCAGTAGCTCAACCTCCTTCTTGAGCCTCTCATGTTCTGTGATCACTGGCGGCCGATTGCGTCCGAAAGAATGAGGAATGGTTGAGTAGTATTGATTCGATAGATTCTCCACAGCGTGGCGGTACTCCATGCCGTGCTCGGACTCAGCGAGTGTTGGATCGTCGAACAAGGCAGAGAGGTCCTTGAGAGCCTGGTAGCCGCGTGTGATTGTGCCCTTGCTGAGCTTGCCCAATGGCAGCTTTTCTGCATCGTAGTTCATGTCCGCCATGGTCTCCTCGATGTATTGTTGGTTGAAGATGAGTTCCATGAGGGACTTGACCGGTGGCTCTAGAGAACACTTTGCTGGCGACGCACTACGCGACCGGCTGCCTTGAACCTTCGGATCCGGTTGCTCTTCCTCCTCCTCTACGTCTGAGGACTCGGGCTCGTAGTTTCGCTCGATGAAAACATACTTGCCTGACTTGGGCTTGCTGCTACGATCGTCCCACGACAGTCCGGACTTGTCTTTGAACTTCTTGTCAAAGTGCTTAAGAGCACCATTGAGATCTCCGTCTCCGAGCAGCGCGCTCTGGCCGCGTTCGCCCACTCTGCCCCACCGTGTCCAGGTCCGATAGAGTGTGCCGTCTGCGTTTGTGAGAAGCTAGTCGCAGGTCAGACCAACTTGGTAAGCAGGAAATAGCAGTAGATCGAATACCTGAATCTTGTAGAACTTGTTGGCGTTCGCCCCGGCGTTCGTCTGATTGAGCGACGCATCGTATATTATACCGGTGCTGTCGTCAACATAAACGCGGCCATTGAATTGGCACTCCTCATCAACTGGGATCACAAGCTTCTCGGCTTTGGCATACTGAGCATTGCCAGTGATTGCACTGTCAGGGATTGATTTCTTTGATTCTGTTTTGGAAATGCCGCTGGCCTTTGTCGAAGACACAGCAAGTTCCTGGTCATCGTCTGATAACTCGAGTTTTGCTGCTTTGCCTTTGGCCTTAGACTTTGCGGGAGCCTTCTTCGGCTTGACTTCCTCAACGTCGCTGCTCCATTCGATCACAGGAGTCTTAGCGCGTGACTGTCTTGTCTTCTTTGGCGGATCTGGCTCAACTTCTGGTGAAGCGGCACGCTTGCGGGTGCGAAGGGACACCATTGTGCTCTGCAGTAATTTGTGACGAGAAGCAATTGAAAGTAGTGTGAGTGTGTCTGCAGCGATCTGTGCAATGGAGCAGCAAGGTGGTTGTAATGAGTTGATGTCCTGACCGGTGAGGCTTTGGGCGAGGGTCCACAAAATAAGGCAGGAGCAGGCAGGCACAGCAGGCACCAGCCAATGAGCGCGTTCCTGCGCAGGCGACCTTTGGCTTCGAACTCGCCATTGAACGCAACAACAAAATCATCGACTTCTGGTGCGACACTTCGAGGTCACCATCAGCAAGTCGCAAGCATGGCGGCATCACCAAACCTGCCAGATGTATCGCTGGAAAGGCTACCGCAGGAGCTCCTGGTCAGGATCGCGTCGTTTCTGACCACGGCGGAGCTGGGTCCTCTTCGAGGAACATGCAAGAACATCGAACGTCAACTCTTCGATACATTTGCTCGCGAGTTCTTCACGAAACGCCAATTCATGTGAGTGATCAAAGCAGCCGATTCCTTGCCTGTGTCGACAGACTGACTGAGTTGCCACTTCCAGGATCGAGCACGAGTCTCTCGAAGCCCTGGTCGGCATTAGTCGGCATCCTGGCCTGGCTTCGAAGCTCAGTGAAGTTATTATCGGCACTGATATGCTCATGCCTGAGGAGGTATTGCTCAACAGTCGCGCGCTCAACAGCCGCGCTGAGCGTAGCGTGCTTCTCTCGACTGGCCTAGCTTGCGAAATGCTGGTGGAGGCATTCTCGAATCTGCCGAATCTGCGAACCATCGGTCTGAGAGACTATAGCGGCACAGGAAGGTTTCGAGACGGCGAAAGCGCGCGATGGAGATCTTGGGGATGGTCCCTGTCGTCCGGTACCCGCAGAGACGGCTCGGACGGGCTTCTTCCTCTCATTCTCGTTGCACTTGCGCAGTCCAAAGCAAGGCCGACTGACGTGGCGGTGTTTCTCCGTCGGCATCCGCAACTGCGTTACGATGACTTCCAGCTGCCAGCTGGGCCACGAGGCATTGCAGTGGCATCTGTCTTGGCAGAACTGAGAACACTCATGCTCGCCATTTCCGGAGATGGATCAGAGCTCTTTCAGCTAAGTGATAGCTTGGCCCCCTGGAATGTGTACAACGACAAAAACTTCGGAGAACTCCCACTCCGACGATTCCTGCAACAAACTCCGAAGCTGGAAGTGCTCAGGCTGAACTTTGAGAACGATCAGTTCTTTGGTCACCGCATCATCGATTGGCTTGGTCGTCCTGTCACAGCCTTGTCTGCTACTCGCCTTCCTAGCGACCTGCCTACTCCTCCCGTGCAACTTGGCTCTTTGGAGACTCTAGATCTGGGCATGACCAACGTCAATGGTGGCAGCTTGGTTCGAGTACTTACCAAATTCGATCTCGAGTCCATCAATCTGTGGAAGGTGACGTTGCAATGTCCTGGACCTACTAGTACCTCCCAGGACTGTTGGGCAGAGTTCCTGCTGCAGCTCTCCACGAGTCTACCTGCCTCGTGCCGCATTCGCTACCTCATGATCGGATCTTGCGACCAGTTCCATTACACGCAAACGCAGCCTTCATCCTACGGATATCGTGCTCCAGCTCTCCGCTTTGTGCCAGAGGGTACAGATCGTGCGGGAAAGATTAAGGCAATCAAGGACTTCAAAATTGCTTTCAAGGCGCAGTATACCGGCAAACCCATCCATCAATGGCTGAGGGACAAATCCGAGCTGACCTTTGTGCCGGGCATCCACAGTGAGGCGATACCCACATTCATCTCGGATTCAGAGTCTGACTCTGAGCTCGACGGCGAAGAAGACGCAATGGATGAGGAGGCTGATGAAGATGATAACGATGGGGAGGACGATGTCCAGGTACTCTCTGACTGAACGACTGTCGCGTCTTGATGCGACAATGGTGACTACTGTGGCTCCAAGACGATGCTCGACTGCGTGTACCAAGTGTGAGAATGGACCTGTGTTTCTGCACGGAGGAAGAAAGTTGCACAGCACTTCCGAGATTATACCGAGAATGTCTCAGCACTTTTCTCGAGCAGTATCTGATGTGCTCCGGTATCAATCTTGCTGTTTTACGTCTACTACATCTCTCGTGATGCCAAGTTCGCCTGGTACTGCCATGGGAGGCTTAGAGAATGCGATTTCGAACATTTGTTGACCAATGCCACGCTGATGACAATCGTTCAACTTTGTGTAGAGGCTAGGTGAGCACCTGACACCAGCAACGACGTTCACCATGACGCATACTCCGACAAAAGTCCCACACATGGTCGCGTGTTGAGCAGCATTCCATCGCAAGGGATAGGGAACAGCGGATAGAGTAGTGCAGCCCACATGGTATATGGCACGCTCAGACGCAAGACCAGAGGTTCATGAGCGTGGACTCATTGCCGTAGTCCGGATATTCTACGCGCAGAGAGATGTGTGGCACAAGAACAATGCTAGTGATAAGAAATCGCAGGTTATCTCCGCCTTGACAGTAGCCTCAACATGATCGAGAACCGCCGCGTGTGGCTCTGGGAGCTTTCTTGTGCTTTTAGAGCTTTCACAACATCATGTCACAGCCAGTTGCATTTTCAGCCTGAGAACGCAGCCACGGCGGCCTTAGGGAGCGGCCAATCTGCGCCACGGACGACGTCAACATCTGTACGTATGAAGGAGAACCTCTTGCCCACTCACCGAACACAGGTTGCTCTTTGACCCTCTTCGTCACAACCGCTCGATCACCGACCTGGATCGTCCTTCCCACATCCTTCAAGCTCGTATACGAATAGTGTCCAAACACTGGTCCGTACTTCCAGCCTTTATCGACTCTCCTGTCCTTGTTCAACCTCTTCCACACTTCACCTTCTTCGCCGTCAGCTTTCTTGCCTGTCCTATAGTCGACTGTGATAGCCTGGCATCTCCAGCACGTGCTACCGAAGTTCATCTTGAGACCATTCGAGAAAACCAACTGCGACCAGAAATCCTCGTCATATGCCTTCGGAGCTCCAGATACGATGATGTTAGGTCGGAACTTATGGATGTCCATTTCGTGCCCTGCTGCGAGACGACTGGAGACTTCGGCATTCGACTCTTGGGTGACGACGAGGTAGTGGCCGATGTCCTGGAATGTGATAGTCTCGACTGGCGTGAGCAAAGAACGGGGGACGACTTTGCGGATCATAGCCATGCTTGGAGAACGTTTTGCGATGGCCATATCTCCACTTGGAGCTGTGGAGCCAAGGACTTCTCTTGCATTTGGACCAATGTAGAAGAGCTTGGTCTCGAAACGAAGGTACTTGGTCAGCCACGCGGAGATCTCGGAGCCCATGTCGAAGACGTCGCAGGCAGAGCCATGCAGGTCGAGGTATGTCTTGGTCAGGTTACTGACGTCTGGGCGTAGTGGAAAGCAGATCTGGTGCTCGGAGTGGCCAGTGTACGTCAGTTGCTTAGGGTCGGGGTTCTCGGGTCCGACACGAGTGACGGTGATGGAAGCGCCCTTGGGACCTTTGTCACGGTCCTCTACGATACATTGGAAGAGGACCATCTGGAGGTTGAAGCCAGAGTACATGGGCTCGAGGACAGAGACATCGCCAGTCTTCTCATCTCGATGGACCTTGGTGAGAACAAAGGTACGGTCGTCTTCGAAGCCTTGTGCGCCTATTGTGCCCTTTTCGAGCTGGATGCCGCCCAGGCCTTTGACAGGATAGTGCCATAGCTAAGCAAGAGATCAGTGAGAGCGGTTTGTGAGCTTGGATTGTTCTTGCCTCTTCGACTTTGATTGTTAGCTTCTCCTGTGGATCGTAGATGTCTTGAACTACTGAGCTGTCAATCATTAAAGCTGCGGCCAGCAGTGTTATAAACATGATAGCCGCCGGAACAGCAATGTGCAGAGGAATGGCATTGGTGAGCAGGTCAATGATTGAACCCATATTTCCTTCCGAGAAACACTCTAGCACCGCTCAACCTCAGAAAAGCCGGGCTCGACAGGAAGGTACTGTTAAAAGTTGAAGATCAAGTACTGCGATCAATGCTATGGAGCCAAATCCTCGAGTCGCTAGCTTCCACTGCTCCGCAGACACCGTCTTTTTCTTATCACTGCTATCGCGGCATCTGAGGAGCTCTGCGAGCGGTCCGCAGCAGCAAGGTACAGCTTGTAATCGCTCGCCTCCAATTATCAGTTGTTAGCCCTGTCAGCCCGCGTCATCAGTAGCAGCGGAATCGCGGCAGCGACCCAAGGTGGACTCGCTGAAGAGGGGATATCAGCCAAGTAACAGCGATGTACTTGTAGTAGACGGGGATGTCTGGGCTGTATGCACGCTGAAGTACTGGAACCTGAAACCTTGATAAAGCTTGCACTAGCTAGCTTGGCAAGCCTGCAGTGTGGTCCCTGATATGTGCGATAGTGCAGGGATTAGGGACTGATTCGTCTTTCTCGTGTCAACACCAGGTTCGCCGAACTTTGAAAACGGCGGTCTCGTGTCGTTACTGCACTGTACCACAATCTCGCCTGCCGAGCATTTCCACTTCGTGGCCAGATCAAGAAGATTTTGTAATTGGGAACCACAGAAGAACAGCCCGCTGAAGTTCTCGTTCTCCACTTCTCTTCACGCTATGCATCGGAGGAGTCCCAGAATTAAGCACATTGGTTTACGAGAGGACCTTCGAGACAGCAGCGAGAAGATGCTTCACTCTTCTGCCCTCACGCAATCGTCGCTCTCAATCAACCCGGCGGATGTGCGCTTCGATGAACAATGTCTTGGTTCGTGGCCACTCGTCTCCGCTCAGGAAGTCTCCAATGTGGAGACCGGACTGTGGATCCCAGTGATACATGGTGTGACCGCAGGACTGAGGAAGAACCCACAGATCGAGCCGGCAGCTATGTTCGCGCAGCAGCGTACCGATCGTGCCCATGTTACGCCCATCTTGCTCCTGTGAGATGCCGTCTATTATTGACTCATAGTATTCGCTCATATCAGCTTCCTGCTGCACGTCGATAGGCATATCGAGTGCTCCGAGGTCTGTTTCATTGACGAAATCGATCACACACGCTATGCCGCCGCTCTCGAGGATATTGTGATCCTGAAGCGGCCTGAAGGCGCCTGGGACACGAGTGAGCTTCTCCGGTGCCACGAGCAGCCCAACAGGCGCCTCTACATCGCCACTTCCGGGTTCCAAGACTGATGGCCAGGCCATGGAGATACTCGGTGAGTGCAGAAGTCCTCATAAGCCCGGCAAGGATATCTTCCACTTGCTCAGCCGATGCAGTCGCAAGGTCGACGAGCTCTTGGCCATTGGTATAGCTAGCAATGAGAACGTCATTGACGACCCATGCTGGCACAGACATAAACCTGACTGCAGCTCCGGAACCGACTTCCGCAGTAACAATGTACTGACAACGTACGCTGTCCTCGTTTCTGAACTCGCTGAGCTCGCCGACACCACGGTGCTCAACTCCAATCCTGATGTAGTAGCCGTCGTCAATGTTACCAGTAGGGTGAACCATGCTGCGCAGATACTCAGGTGCGTCTGAAAGAGTCTCGTCATCACAGTCAGAGTCACTTGAGGGTGTTTTCAGCGGTGGGAACGTGCGTCTAGCGACTGACTGGTCAATCAGACCGGGCACCTCCTGACGTTCGACGCGAGCAGATGAGGAGGATGCGTCCGGCTGCATGTGCAGACGTCTAGCTGGACTGTCTTCAAATCCGCGAGCCCGTCTCAAACCCTCCGCAACCCTCGTCTCACTATACTCCCTCATTCTACTAGTACCATATAAGCGGCCATGAATGATCTGTGGATCCTCTTCTCGATATTTGTGCCGCTGCTCCGGTGATGTGTCAAGCCGCTGGTCGCCGTGGACGTGGAAATGCACATTGTTCTCCTCCAGTCGATGGTGTCTCCCACCTGGTGTGAGGTCAGCTGCCGACACTAGGTCGTCGCAGCGGCCTGGAAGATGGAGAGTGATGGGGGATAGTTTCGAGTTGAGCATGTAGTGTTTTCCGATGTCACGAAGCACATCCTAGGTGGTGTGTCAGCACGTTGCCTGGTATGCGTAGGTGAGGAAGAACTCGTACCTCGTAGCTGTGCGGTGTTCCGGAATACGTACTCCAAGTGGCAGGATTGTAGCTTTTCGTGCCTCGAAGTTCGGGATGATGGCTGTCACATGGAACGACCCTCAAGTCTGGTGGGACGGCCATGGCTAGACCGCAGATGAGACAACGTAGAAGTCTCGGAGAAACCGCAGACTGCAACTATGGCGGTCCGAACACGGAGTGCCGCGGATTATACGCACGAGGCAGAGACAGAATACTTTGGTGAAGAATTTCTGTGCAATGCAGGGTCGCATATCTCTTCGAGTTGCTTGACGACCGTGATATCTCGATGTGTCGTGAGCTGGCCGGCAGCACCGCGTTGATGTGCTGCAAAAAGCGCAGGTTGAAGGGGCGAGCGAGCTTCAACTTCGTGAAGTCCATGTGGCTGAGCTTGGACCAGGCGTTGCGCAGCACAAGTGAAGTCCGCTCCACAAGTCATCCGAACATAGCAACCCCTCTTGCCTGGTGAAGATCAATAGGTACCACGTGCTGTAGTTCAGTCACCTGCGTCGTGCTTCGCTGCTTCTTGGTCTTCGAGACAAGACTGCATCGCTTTCATTTGGGTCTGCTCCGGATCTCCAGCTGCAGCTACGGCCTTCTCGACGCTGCGAACATAACGTCCCAGGCTCTCGCAGAGACGATCCAGCACGAATGCCGCTTCACTCTTGTTGACCATCATGGGACCATCTGCTCCAATCCAGTCCCACTCGACCATGCTCTCTAGGTCTTCTTGCTCCTTGTCATCTGGCGCCGTAAACCGGATCAGCTGCGTGAACTCGACCCACTCCTCGTACGAGTACTTTTTGTGCTCAGATTCTTGCATGTCCTTTGCAGCGCGTTTGATCGCCTTGGACAGCTTCCTGGCGAGTTCGGTATTGGTTAAATCCTTGGAAGCTAGCCGCTCGATCGTTGGCTGAGCTAGATCGTCCGGGTCAGGTCCGTACGAGAGCCCTTGCTCTTCTCTGCGCTTCAACTCTTTCTTATCCTTACGCCTCTGCAAGAGATGCAGTAACCATGACTGGCTGAGAACAGCACGCCAGACGCCCTTTTGCGGCAGGACAGTGAAGTCTGCGACACCAGATGTCCAACTCTTGAAGCGCTTCAGCACGGTATCTGCCAGGTCGCTCACCAGTACGGTCATTGTTGGCACAGCTACCAAGCTGCACAAAACGAAAAAAGGTCGGCCAGCATTGCTCTTTGGGGACAAATCGCCATACCCTATTGTAAGCAGAGAGACGAAAGTAAAGTACAATGCTTTGAAGTAGGTCATCTCATTCGCGGTATCCTTCTCAACTTGCCAGAAGACCTAAAAGTACAAGAAAGAAGGTCAGCAATGTCTCAGACATATTTAAAGCTACCGTTATCTTGCTCTGAGCATATGGTGCCGCAGAGTGCATGAGCAAGGCCGAGTCATCAAATGAGAGAGAAACTTACAACTGCACCGACACACCACAACAAGCCAAAGGCGGTGACGGAAAGGAGTAACGCGTACCAGTTCTTGAACCGCGAAGTTGACCTCTGTATATGGCGCATAGCCTCGAAGCGATCCTTCTCCTCCTTGAGCAGAATGAGCTTTGGCTTTCGTGGCGTAAGAAGAGGAGCTCGCAAGGCCCAGCTGCCGGCTTTTTTCACGGTACCAAACGTATCTCTGCGGCTTGGGCGACAAGCATCGACACCACCCACTCCATCCGCGAACACGACACGGTCTCTAGTGTTACCCACAGCAGGGGCGGGCGCCGACATTGAAGAAAAACCATTCCCCTGAATAGTGTTCGTGCGTTTGAGCTCTAGCGATGTGGTGACTGTTCGATCTATAGTTCTTGCGCGTGTCCGTTCGATGTGTCGCTTCACCACATTCTCCGAGCTCAATTCTCGGGCAAAGCCTGCAATGCTTGAGACCATTAATCCCAGCATAATGATGCCTCCTACTGAGTAAGGAAAGACTAGCCCTCGTCCGACATCACTGCTTGGGTACAAGTCGCCGAATGCGATAGTTGTAATTGTAACCTGAATGGCAATAGGTTAAGGTCAGCTGTGGCTCATTAATGTCTTGCGTGTCTCTGCGGCACTGCTTCGCTGTTGCTATACCGATCTGAGCAAGGAACGTCTCAGCATCGTCGTAACAGGCAGAGCCACTTGGACAAAGGGTTGCCTTTGGGAAGTAGCTTTACGTACGTCGGAGAAGTACAGAGCATTGACAAAGCTCCATTGGAAGAACTCGCCTTCCTCGTGTTGACCGTAGCGATGCTCCACCGCGGCAAACATGGCGCCACCTCCTGCCAGCCAGACGAAGAACAACATTGTCTGCAGGATTAGTGTCCTCTGGCTTTCACTAAGGGCGAAGTGCTGCAGGTAATGGCCAAGCCAGTAGCCAAGCATATTGAGCATCAGGCCCATTGCGCAGATTAGGTACAAGCACGCCGCGATCACATCATACCAAAGTCCCTAGGTGTAGGTTTGCTGAGGACGCATTGGCGCTGCATGCATCTGCATCGCTATAGTCAAGCCAGTGAGTATGCCCGCAGCGATATACCAGCACAAGATCGTGACTGGTAGTGCAATGATGTATCTAATGCGTTTGGTGAAGTTACAAAGCAGAAAGAAGTTTCCTACGAACCCAACAATTAGAGACACAACATTGAGGTTGTAGCACCATCGAGGATCATTAAAGTCTTGGCCTTCGAGCTCGACGCTCAAGGAGCTTTGGTCGCCGTCCCAGCTGCAAATTCGTGCATCGCTCCTGTTCACACCATTGACAAGGCACATTCTCCAGGAAGTGACCAGAGCGGCTATAGACAGGACGTTTGCCAGTGGTCCAATCGTCGCTGCAAGGAGTGGGATAGCTGTGACGAGAGATATCAGAATGCGCGACTGGCTAGATCTGGATCAGGCATTCGGTCACATCAAGAGTTCAGAAGCCGAAGAAGCATGTTAAAGATACGTGCAAGATAACAGCCGCTCCAGAAAACGCCACATCATCGAGGACCTGCGGGACGAACGGCTGACCAAGATTCAGGGCGGGATCTGCAAAGCATGTTTGTAGGTCTCAACCATCACTTCTGGTGACATAGATCGACCTGATATTACAGCCTGAGCCATGACGATGGAATTGGCGAGAGACCAGTGAAGTCAAGTCGGAGACGACACGCGATTTGCCAAGTGCTTGGACATTTTAGTCAGCAGTCTCAGACTATCAGCACGTACAAGGGTAAGGCAGACCGTCTGTGAGAATCGAGCCTCAGGTTGTATTAAGACTATTGATGCAACCATCTCCAAGCTATAGCATGCTGTCCAGGCCAGCCTAAGGGCAGCTTCTTGTTGCAAACTCGCCCCGCGGCTGGGAGACAGTCTAGTCGAGAAGACTACTGAGCGTGCGTGCTGCCAGTTATTCTTGCACGTAGCCTGCTGTCCAATGCACCCTGCGCTTCTACTGTGCACCTATACTTCTAGCCATGCTTGCGCCCTTTGAGACGAGAGATTGAATGTGATAGTGCTTGCCAACTCGACAGCTATCCTCCATCAACTACTACGCTACCGAGCCCAAGTATTGAGCGCCAATTGATGCTCTTTGGGCTTATCTGCAGTCGAGTGAGAGCACGTCTTACCGAGTGACTCCTCAAGCACAATAGGATTGTGTTGAGACTTGCTCGCCTCCATCGCCGTTGACACAGGCCGAGATAATTATTTGAACTGTCGGGAGTCGATTCTGCTCAAAGCAACGGCACAGATCGCGCTGGAATCATTCGTGGACGGCGTACGAAACCTCGTTTCCGGACACACATTGACAGCTGAGATGAGCGAATGAAAGCCGAAGTCGCTACGAAAGGCAGGCTTTGCGCAGCAGCTCTCATTATCAGCCGCTTGGGTAGTATTGATACAATTCGTACGCAGACCAAGGCTTTCCTGGAACGCCTTGCTCGCTGTAGTCGACCTCAAGCCATGACCGAGTCCTCACATGTCTATCGCTTGGCCTGCTTTTGCGAACTCCTTGCGGCAATTCTCTTGAAAGTTTCGTCACTTGAGCCTTGCGTTCTCCTCTGGCTCACTCCCTGAGCATTACTGAGATTGCTGACGGGAGCGATGCTGTAAGTGCCGACACCACCTTGTACTCTTGCTCTATTCTGTGGTCCTGGAGCTTCCAGCACTCTTTTCCTCTTCTC
Source organism: Septoria linicola (assembly GCA_024114885.1). NCBI lineage: Eukaryota > Fungi > Ascomycota > Dothideomycetes > Mycosphaerellales > Mycosphaerellaceae > Septoria > Septoria linicola. The sequence goes on from CP099422.1 coordinate 1,543,154, forward strand.
CGCAGCCTGAGCAGCACGATCAACCTGGCTTCCTCCCAATCGTTGACTTGCAGCCGCAACCAATGGGTCATAACCTCTCGTCTCGACAGGCTTTGATCGTGCGTCTTTGCCCTTGTTTAGGATAACGCGTGTCCATTCTGCCACGAGGTACTCTGCTTGTCTCTTGATATCTGGCTGTGGCTGTGAAGATTTCGTGTAGAACAGCACAACTTTGCCGATAGCAGAAGCTACAAGTGCGTCCTTTCCGATATTGAGTCTCGACAAAATGGCGAACAGCTCGCGCTGAATCTGGTAGTTTGGAAGTGCTGCATCCTGATCGGCAGGCTCGAGCATGAATCTAACAGATTCGAGAATGTTGATATCAGGATCAACGAGTTGCGACTGAATGGTATTGCGATTCATCAGCTCAACCACTTCTGGCAAGATCTTGAGCTTCTGAACAGCCACATCCCCGCGAGCTCGGGCCTGTGCATCGGCTTCGCAGGCTTTGGCGATGCGAGTACGCATATCGGCGATTTCCTGGTCTGCGCGCTCTTCCATATCTTGCGCGGCTTTACGGCGAGAGACACGATGTGTCTTCAAAGCCTCGTCCATCTTGGCTTCGAGTGCACGTCGGCGGCCTGTTCACGTTAGCACAACTTCCACAGCTTCGCAACTGGTATTCACTCACGCTCATCAGGAGGCAGACTCTCGAGATCGACAGGCGTCCTCTCTCTCCGCGAGCTCTGGCTGGGCTTCGATCCTTTGCCCTTGCGTGACCTCTTTCCATCCATTTCTGGGCCACCCTCAAAGTCTTCCTCGTCCTCCCCAGTGCGCCTCTTTCTGCTAGGCTTGTCGCGCTTCTTCTCCTTCTTCTTCTTTTTCCGCTCGCGCTCCGCTTCTTCTTCAGCCGTACGCTTGCGCTTGTGCACACCCAGCAGAGCCACATTGCTCTCATCCACGTCGATGGGCTTGTCGGGAATGTTCAGCGCCGTTGCGTCGAAGTCGGCGAACTCATGCTCGTCCAGTTCTTCCAGTTCCGATTCATCGTCGTCGTCGTCCACTACCGCGCGATCTGTGTTGGCTGGGTTGCCCTCATCTCCTTCCTCGCCGTTGCCCTCTTCCGCGCCATTTGTAGGCATTTCATCAGTCGCCTCCATATCTGCGTGCGGGTCGGCCATGGGCGGTGTGCCTCCAGCGTCATTCTCCTCCTCAATATCGGGTCGCAAAGGATCGTTTGGATCATCATTGCCCTGCGGCTCGTTTTCGTAGCTGTTCACCGTCGGCGTGTCGGGCTGCTCGAGGTCCTCCATGGTGGCCGCTTACCGCTTGAAATGCGTGGATGTTCGAGGCGCGTTCAAAGACCAATTGCAGCGATGGTCTTATATGCACGGATGAGAGAGTAGGAAGGTTGTGAAGCTGTCGTGATGAACGCGGTCGTGGCTCCTTCCTTTGACGAAAGTCGCGCCGGCAAGACCCGTCCAAAAAGTTCACTCCATCGTCACTGCCTCTACTTTCACATGTGACATCGCAACTTCCTCACAATCAACAAGAGTCAATTAATCAAGATGTTCGGCGGTATGTAATGCGCGAGATCATCCGGCGAGTATAGCGTCTGACAAGATCATCAGCACCACCACAACCATCCGCGGAAGAGCTCGCCCAGCAAGAGGCATCTGCACGACAGACCATCTTCGGCATGGTCAGCATGTGCGTTGTGCTGTACTTCTGTACGACCACTCCGAAAATCTACAGTGATTGTGGACTCAGAAGCTAATGACCACCCAACAGCACCATTCGCCGTCGATGCCGTCAGCAACCTCATCTAGGCAACGCGAGAGAGAGGAGAGTTGTAGAGATGTATTATAGTGTACAGTGCACAGCATGAGGCGGCGTTGATGTGGCTGTTTGATCGCGACTATGTTTACGATACAGAACATCATGTACGATATGAACACGGAGGTCGAGCACGGTTATATCCCGCTAAAGGTGGGAGAACTTGCATCAAATGCATGGCTATGACGAGAACTTCACAATATTATCGACAGTCGAGACGATGGCCTTATGAGTGGGCATTAACGTTTTGCCGTGCCTTGAAAGCATAATCTCAAGATATCCATCAAGGCTGAAGCCCTGACCATGCTCGCAGCTCTAACTTCTCGCTAATACCGTACTGTAGGTCTCCATGACACTCTCTAAATCGTCCTTCGTACTTCTTCCCAGCCCACATGCTGTGCTAACGCCAAACTTATCAACCAGCTTGCCAGCCATTTCGGTCCTCCTTGTTGTCCCGTCGAGATCACCAGCGTGGACTAGACCTAATACCAGCTCCGTCCAGTCCCAATTGATTCTGCCGAGTGCTCCGAAGAAGTCTTCCTCCTCGACCCACTTTGGTACTGGCATGTGCACCCACTTCAGTCTTCGCTCGCTCATATCAAGCCAACTCTTGACGCCCTCCACGAGATCAACCATCAGCTCCATATTTGTCGGCTCCAGGAAATGCTGATTGCCTTGATTGCCGTAGCACACATGCAACCCAACATCCACTCCATCTCTTACCTGTCCAATACACTCCTCGAGCCTCTCAACTATCCCATCTAGCACTCCCGTTCCCTCCCACTACTTCGCAACGTCGATATTCACACCTGACCTGAGGGGAAAACCACGTCCTTCAAGCATACACATTTCCATCGGAACATCCCACTGAATGGCTAACTCCTCCCTCGGCACAGCATCTTGTATTCGGTCCAATGCACGAAACAGCGAAGCTTTGTAAACCTGCTCATACAAAACTTGCATATCGCTCCTCACGAAGCACGTCACAACACTCAGTGGACTGGGTAAACCAACCAAGAACTTGACATCTTTCTTCACGACACCTTCCTCTTTCAACGCCTTAAACACTTGATACGATTCAATCGCAGCAGTATCATAGTCCGTCTGCACACCACCTTCTGACTCAATCTGTTTGATAATGTTCTGCTTGTCTTCATCGCTTAGCTCGAGATGAACAGGTGAAGCTCCAAAAACTTCTCGAATTGCTGGCAAAAGGACTTCAAGATGTTTACTGATTCGAGCCGGCGAGCCCTGCGAGCGAACGAAGTTTTGGCGTTCGCCTAGCTCGCCATCTGGAAGGCGAGACAATGGTAGGCTTGAGGAAGCTAGTGTCCGGAAGACTTCTGTGTTGGAGGAAAGCGGTATGGAGCCTATGAAGTGGCAGCTTGAGATTTTTGGTATCATTGCGGGAGATATGAAGCAGGCCGAGTGTGCTTGTTGTTTGTTGTTGGGTTCATATAAGTTATGTATGGCACTGCCCTGTGATCAGTATCTAGATGTGGATCTGCCAAGCTAGGCCTGCAGAAATCCTTCTGGGGCTAATGTGGACTGTCTAGCTATAGCTCAAGCTTCGGATCTTTTTCGAACGCTGGTGGCATCTCAAGCGTAGTCGTGAGCCAGGGCGGCGGCATAATTCTCGAAGAAGGCCTTTCAGTCCTTCCTTTCTGCGATCGCCCACCAATTATCCTTCTCATAGCCAGCCTCGACTACCTTTCCTCCGGCCATTCCCACATCATCTTCCACTTCTCCCTTCCTATATAGATGGTAGTAGCGGTTGAACGTCTGATCAGCTTCACCCTTTGTCTTTTTCACCCAGGGCACCATGACATCCTGATCCATGCCTTCATGCCAGCCTCTCCTACTTCCATCCTGCTCCAGAGCCCAGCAATACACCAGAGCTTTGCCTCCAGGTTTCAAAGTCTCGAGGATAGCTCTCACAGCTTCGACTCTCCTTTCTGGTGTAGAAAGATGATGCACCACTGCGATGCTGATTGCAAAATCAAAGTGTCCTAGCTGGTGAGGTAGATCGAGAATATCTGCTACGCAAACAGAATGGGGTTGATGCTGAGAGGCTATGGAGACGAGATTTGTGGATCTGTGAGGCGGACTTACCGTATCAGCCTTGCTGTTTGCTATTGCTGATGGAAGGGGAGCTACTGGTGGTGGGAGGGACGGACCGGTCAGAGCCTATGATGAAGATGTCTGGATTGACGGCGAGGTATTTGCCGTTGCCGCAGCCCACGTCGAGACCTATAGAGCCGGAGGGGAGGGACTTGAGGAAGCGTTCTATGATGGGCCAGGGCTTAAGACGTGTTAGTGTCGATGAGACTTAGCTACGCAGAGGAAGAAATACCTTATAGCGAGTCGAGGAGAAGTGGGACGCGATCTGTTCGTACACAGCATGCACATGCTCTTCTTCATAGATCTCGCCATGCTGTTCGACTTGCTTTTGATCTTCTGTTAACATTGTGTTAAAGACATTGCATGACTTTGTTGCTGGTTGAAGAGCTAGTTAGAGATTGCTTGCCACCACTTTTGCACGCAAGCTTGGCAGAAGATCGCAACGCGACTTTCACGCGTATTTTTACACTTCGTGCAATCACTCGTACAATCGCTGGCGATGTTTGAAAGGCAGCATGCGCTTTGGCAGACAGGAAGGCGCGAGATAAGACAATGGCAGCTGCGCTTGTCTCGCCACCACCATCTAACTAGGAATCTCAACTATCCAAGAAGTGGTGCAGCTTCTGCGACGCCCCTAGTCACTTCGTCATGTCGTCTCGCGACCAGGAACAATCCACCTCGCACAAAGGCGAAGATCACATTCGCGACAGTCGCCCAGCCTATCATCTGGTACCATACCAATAGCTTTGTCCAAGCCGAGTATCGTGGCTGGCCGGGCTCGGCGTAGAACCCGCCACGCGGAATCCTCAGTCTGAAGAACCAGGCAACGCCCACGACAAAGAACACTGCAGATTGTACTCTGAGACCCTGGACGCTGAGCGATGCTGTTCCTGTCTCCGACCTCATAGCCCGCGCCTGGAACAAGAAGGCTACTATGGCAAGTATGTGCACAACAGGGTTGACGTACATGATGTGCATGCCGAGAAACATGGCCCGAACCCAGTCAGCATAAAGCACATCTCCTAGTATGACCTCATACACGATGATGGCGAGCGTTCCCGACAGGTATGCGGCATATATCACAACAGAAGCACCTTTCTGGACAATCCCGGACGAAGAGAACGACACAACCAGGAAAAAGCTAGCCAAGTAATGTCAGCACTACCCCCTGCGGAGCTGACTTGACTCACGTTGCCAGATGACCTATCCAGACCACAACGAATTGCACCACGTTCAGCCAGTCGTCGAAGTTTGCCTTGGGTTGGTGGTGCATGAAGCTCTCGGGCTCGACCAGAATTCCGTGTAATCCGATTGTCAGTTGCTGTGTGGCAGATATCAAGTTGACCAGGACGTATACATTCGACAGTCTATCAGTGGATCGAGACGACCATAAGAGTTGAAGCTGCGGTACAAATGACCACGAGCTTGCGACGATGAGCACCCTAGTGCATGGCTCAGCTGAATGTCATTTGCTCAAAAGGAAATATATACACTGCGAGAGTCTTTGCTGCCATTGTCATGCCTGCTGAAATGTGCCGTGCATCAACGATTGACCTTTGAGGCCAGAGTCGAGAGACATATATAAGTCCGCATCCGTGGCATGATTGGCTCATCTGGATCCACATTTAGGCACGACAAGTGAAACGCGGAACAACACATATGCAACTTCGCCACATGCACGCCGCACAACGACTGACCGATCCTTCGATTCCCGGTCGTGTCTCGTGGTAGCCTCATAGACCAAGCTCAATGTACGAAAACAAGGCCCCGGTATGTGAAGGGACCCCAAGTTTTTGCTGATTTCCAGGTGGTTATGTAGCACGTCACGCACAGCAGGCATAGCGGATACCGCACACCAAAGCAGACTGTCATCAGAACCATGCCACTTACACGCAGGCTGGACTTGCTATCGCCGAAACACAAAGTCTGCTGAGTGAACAAAGGCTGACAGGGCTGTGAGTTTGACTATTCAGATCCCATGCTAAAATGGGTAGACAGTAGACTGGTTCTGAAAGGGGTCGGCTCCATTGACTTGATGACAGATCTGCTGATGAAACACGACTACATCAGTCCTCTTAAGTCGCCAAGGTGTTCCCAGCAACTTCAATCGCCATCCTCGTCTTCTCTAGATACTCCTCTGCCACAGCCCAATCTTCCGCATCGACCGCCTCTGTGATACCTGGGAACGTGACGGGCGCATACCCAGTATCCAAGCCTGGCGCGAAGATCAAATGTTGGTAGAACTCCCTGTCAGGCAGACCACCTTGGCTTGTGAAGCCTCTCTGGAAGTCGCGGTACTTGGCATTTACCACTGCCAAAAGCTCGGAGTCATTGGTTGCAAGAGCAGTCTGAGCGAGATCTGCGGCTTCTTGTGCTTGAGTACGGAAGGTCGAGACAGCAGATTCCAGGATGGAGACGTCAAAGTCGGTTCGAGAGGAGTTGCCAATTGTATACAGTAGGCTCTGGTAGTACTTATTCATTTCGTCTGCGTAGTTCAGCGGCTCCAGTGGGAGAAGGTCGTCAGAAGCGAGGTGATAAGCTAAAAGAGCAAGGTATTGTCCTATAGTCTAATGTCAGCTCCAAAAGTGTGCACTGTGCAACGTTTACTGCTTACCCATTGACTTATGAGCCAGGAAGCCCGGATCGCCGAACTTCGTCATCCAGTCGTAGCTGTCGAAGTTGCTATGATAGTGCCAGACTGGATCATTTGGACCTCCGCCCGAGCCCATGTCGATAGCTGCAACACCCCGATGCACAAAGCTCGTATAGTCACTGCCAGAACCAAGGACGCCAATTGCACCGTTCGTATCATATTCCCAAATTTCGTACATGGTAGAGTTTCCTTCAATAGCAGGCCACAGTACTTTCTTCATGATGTCTTGAGCGATTCGATGCAGCTCTGGCGTGGCCGATATATCAGGATGGCTCCCTGATACTGCTACGTCGATGTTGAGGTTCGCGATGACAGAGTTCTTGATCCACGGGATGTATTCCTCGACCCACTCAGTTGACCCTATTCTATGTCAGTATCTGCTTCTCCAGCCAAGCTAGCCACACCACTCACCGATAAGTCCATACTCTTCTGCGTCCCACGAAGCCAACACAATAGTCCTCTTCGGCTTCCAGCCCTGCTTGAGCAGTTTGCCGAAGACCCTTCCCAGCTCAACAATGACAGCGGTACCAGAGTTCGGATCAGCCGCGCCGCCGATAATCCAAGCATCGCGATGGTTGCCAATGACGATGGCCTCGTCTGAGCTTGTGCCGTTAATGATGCCAATAGCGTTCCAGATATCGGTATAGTAGTCCTCCATCTCATTCCTTAGATTGAGCTTCACGCCAGGCGCAGGGCCAGTAGCGTAAGTGGCATTCAAAGCTCCCACCCACTTCGTTCTGTTGACCTCACTTCCTGGAGTACCAGATCCATCTAGAGCAGCAAGGATAGGCTGGGCATCTTCGTATGAGATTGGTAAGCTGGGGATCTTGGGCAGCACGATGTCTGTGTCGGCACGTGGGGAGTCCTTCTTCGATGGATAGCCGGGTGTCGTCGGATCTCCGACGTAAGTGCTGAAGAACTGCACAGAACCTCTTTGTACTGCAGTTGGGTTTCGTGCTGGACCATCTGGGTATGCTGCGTAGCCATTGGCAATTGTGATGTTACCATCGTCTCCAGGATCTGTGAAGATCACAGTGCCGATCATGCCGTATTCCTGCGAATTCTTGACCTTGAGACCACGGAGGGGCCCTGGCATGCAAGTCAGCAGGTGCCGTAGATCTGAGGACCTCCAATGTACTCACCTCCATACCTCGCCAACGCGATCTTGCCTTCTAGCGGCACACCAAGCTCAACGAGCCTTTCAAAATCAACTTGCTGACCTCTGCCGACATAAACATACTCAGCAGTCACATCTCCATTTGCAGAAAAGCCATGGAAAGTCGGGATTCTATCAGGATAGCTGGAAGTTGAATCCTCTTGCAGCACAGCTTCTTCCAGCGACGGAGTGAATGTAGTCCCGTTCGGCCACGTCAAAATTAGTGATCTGCTGACCGGATAATTGAGATAGACATGGTAGTTATCGAGACGTGTGGTCAATCCAGCCTCTGCCCAGCGATCTGCGGTCCACTGTGCTTGTGATTCGTTTTTACCGCCGATGTGATTGCCTGTGTGCAAGACAGATGTGTCAGAAGAAGCTGTATAACGCGCAAGCCATGGCGTGTCTGGATACCATGAGTGTAGTAATAGCTCCAGTCGGAGATACTGTTGCTGTCGAAAGAGTCGACAATGAACTGCTCATCGGCGCTGAGCTCTGCTCGTGGGGTCACCGATCGCTTCTTCAGGCCGTGATTGTGGAACTCGCGTTCGCGTAGACACGCGTGACTTATCGGCAGCAAAGCCAACGCTGTTAGAGCGACGGCGAGCTTGATCGCAGCCATAGTCAATATTCACTTGCAATCTCCAGTACCTTGATGGCGTATAATAAGCACAATATATACTCGCTGCTTCGTGCTCGCATCCAAGAATGAAAATTCCGACCGGCTATCGCTTGGTAACAAGGATCATTGTAGCGACGTTGCTGTAGTTGCTTGGCATCGGGTTTGAGCTGTTATGGCAAGGTTCGATGTGGTATCTTCGGCATCTGGCAGGATTCGTGAGACTACCACTTGCCTTTCGAGGAATGGTTGCCTAGACGCACTGCATACTCTGCTTGTCCGCCTACGACTTTGCTATCAGCGTCAGTTTCAGTTGCAGCTCCAGCTTCAGTTGCAGCTCATGTGCATGAAATATGGGGAGCTGATATGCGGGCAATATAAGCGTACATTGCTGGGCCTGAAGCTTCGAGAGCTTGTGAGCGCTGCGTTCTTTCGCACTGCACCGTCTGCTCTGTCTCGCCACAAACCACCACGGCAAGGCTAAGCACTAGCTACTGCCAGCCTCCGGTGCTTCCGGACTCACCGAGAGGTCTCGACTTTACGACACTTTCGCGCTGATTTCTCTCAGTCTGTCCGCTGCACCGCCGTGTGCTTTGCTTTTGCCATTGCTGAACAGTGTCAATCCGGAAAGACCGCTGCTGGCAGAGTCAGCGCTGCTGACACGCTGCATAGCAGGCGCTCTCATTAAGCCTCGAATACCACCAGCCTTCCGCGCTGGAAGCTCTCCATCGCCCGCCGTTGCTACGTAAAGCAGGTATTTGAGATTTGGTAGCGTCTGTCGAATGTCCAACACACGCAGGCCAAATGCGCTTTCCAATAGTATGCGTATGTTTTGGTTGAGAAGAAACACGGCATATTCGAACCGAAATCGAGGCATGCTCTTGCTGAATAGTGGGTACGTGCGCAGCTTGTCCTCTGCCTTGTCGTTCGGAATTGCGTTTTTGGTCTGCAGTATGCTGATCGAGTCGTAAATGGAACTCGTGCTCCCGCAAGGGGTCACCGGATATGGCAGCGAGTATGCGAGATAGAACGATAGCAGCTGCAGTGTGTGCGCAACGTGGCCGAGCGCAGCTGCCACTACTTCGGGTGGTTCAGAGTCCAACTTTTCAGAGGTTGGCAGATGCAGTCCCCCTATGCTGAAGGACAGAACCTTACCTGGCAGCTGCTCGATAGGGTGTATTTGTTGCAAGTCTTCGCAAATGCGTCGCCTCTGGTTCTGCATGGCACGCCCTTTGACATCGTGCTCCTCTCGCAAATCCTCAAACCCGGGCCTTGTGTCACGAATCACTTCATCAGTGCGCACCCGCGAGTCCGCATCGCTCTGCATCAGCGCACGCCTAGACTTTAGAGATGCTTGCTTCTCCTGTTGCTGCTTCTTTGCCTTTTCGAGCTGCTTCTCAACAGTCCTCTTTGCATAGTCAATTGTCTTGACACGATCATCGGCCTCGGCGACTTCATCGCGATTGGCCAGAGCTTCGCGATTCGAAAGTAGTAGTGCCTCCAGGTCGTTCGCGATTTGATCACGAGTGGCCAAAGCGTCCTGGATGCTGTCGTCCAGTTTAGACAGACGCAACAGGCCGTCGAAAGACGAGGTAGGCAAAGGCCGCAAGCTCTGCACTGTCCTCTTAGTGGCAGTCACGGGTCGAGAAGACGTGAGATCAGCTAGGGACTCAGTAGGTGCTGTATACACCCCATCAGTCGACTGCAGTAAGACAGCGTTTTCCGGAAGTGGTCGAGTCAAGGTGTCGAGCTATGCCTGTCAGCCAATTCATCGACAAAAGGTGAGCGCGCGGGACCTACACTTTTCCCCGTGTAATGCAGACTTGCGAGGGCGATGTTCATCAGAAGCAATTGCTGCCAGTCTGCAGACTTGCCGGCTTTGACCCAGACCCGGATCGTGATATTGTCCTGACGAGTGATCCCCGGCCCGCAAGACGACCAATCGATATGTCGGAAAGTGGGATTCATAGTCTGTTGAACAGTCTCGGAGATGTACACGGGTGCTGCATACGAAGCATGTCAGTGCCTACACTAACTTCGAATGTGCGGGAATTGCCCACCTTGCAGACCGTCAACATGTAGACTGAAGAAGACATCTGCGGCGCGGTCTCGAATGACATCTTCTAGTCGCTGTTGACGCCGTTGGGGCGTAGCGTTGGCCCATTCCAGAGTGCTTCTTCGTCTCAGCTTCCTGAAGTGCGGGCGACGCGGAGGTGTGCTGCCATTGCTGTGCCCGTCCTGAGTCTTCTGCTTGCTGCTGCTGCCTACAGGACTTCCGTTGACCGCGTCTACGACACTCGCGCCTTCCTCGTCTGCAGTCGCGTCTTCGATCACTGCGCGTAAATCGGTAGAGCTGCGGGAGTGACCCAATGCCTTCTGCTCCCTTAACGCCAGCAGTTTCGCGGGTGATTTGCGTGTCTGGGGTAATGCATCGTCGTCGAATGTTTGACCTCGTTTTCGAGCTGGTGAGGTGGCCGACGGTCCAATCGAGATGTTTCTGAGGGATATGGCAGTCAAGTTGCGGAGCTTGCGGTTCGAAGGCAGCAGCCACGACGACGATGATGGATCAGCCTGGCTCGGCGAGTTGTGTGGCGCCATGCATTTCGCTCTCGACTCGATCAGGTCGCAATTCTCGGCAAAATGCTACAGATTGGCCGGCATGAGTTCGCATGGAGCTGACATTTGCGGGCTATTTAGATCATGCCATGCTCTCACGCGCGATCCCATGTCTTCTGGTTGCTGACTGGCGGCTTATTAAGTTCATGCCAAGCGCTTTGGCCGCTCCTCTTTCCACTTAGGTCTGGTCTAGACACACCGACCACACGATCTTCCATCCAGCATAGCCTGTCTTGTCGAAATATCAGGTATGCCGTCGATCGACATACATGCCTGTCTGTTGCGTATGTTTACCCACCTCCCACTTTGGCAGTTACAAGCAGCCAACACGCGTCGCTGAAACCTGCAACACCATGCTACTACCACGATGAGCAATGCGGGAGGAGGAAATCTCGCATTTGTAATATGTCAGCCCAGAAAGGATGGCAAAAAGCAGAGACCAACCAAAGCAGCACGATCTCACGCTGCTACTGTAGGTTATTGCAGATCGGCTCAAGCAGCATTCGAGGCCAGACAGGAGCTCGTGGACCGCACTCGTCAAGGAGTAGACTGGCCACCTCGACTCGCTGATGGGTCCAGTCACACAAGATCCCTCTGCCAGCCGCAAGGCAAAGCTGGCACTACCACCATCAGCGTCTCAGAACAACCGCCACCCGAGAGTGGAAATGCTGTGTCGGATGTTGCTGCGTATGTGGATCAGAATGGGCGGGCTCTCACTTTCCCGCCGTCGAGGGCTGTCTCTCCCAATTTTGGCGCCGTCGAGATCTCGACATTTGATGTTACCGACACTGTCTCAGCACACCTGGTCTCCTTCATCACTAATGTTATCTGGCCTGTTGTGGGCTGCGACAAGGCTCATCGGCGCTGGTTTGATGATTTGTGCACATCTCCTGTACTGTTCCACGTGCATTGCACAACTGCTAGCATGTATCTCGGCATTCTGGACAATCAACTACAGTACGTCAACAATCGGCGTGCTTTAGCTCACAAGACCAAGGCGATGAGTGCCATGCGAGAGACTATCGACAATATTGCCTCCATGTCACAGCAAGCTAAAGAGGGTCTCATCCTCGCCATGTTGATACTTTCCAGCCATGAAGTCGAGCTTCGAGGCTACGAGAATCACGAACTTCCGTTCGTGCCTCATGTGGACACAGTGAAGTGGTTCAGGTATGCATGGATTGAGGTAGGCATTTGGAGATAGCCCTGACGCATGTGCAGGTGGTGGGGCCGCGCCGAGTGCGGACAGCCGCACGAGAGAGCGGCTTTCCTACTTATTGGCCAGCTTGGAGGTCTTCATGCCTTGGAAACACCAGGCCTAGCGCACATTGCTGCTCTGGTGGACATCGCCAGGAGAAGCTCCACTTCACACCTCTCGAAGCCTTTGTACGAATGCTACTGGCAAGGATACGCCTCCGAATTGTTACCAGATTTCATCAGACCTGAGGCTCGTACAGCAGCTCACAGCGGCTCCAATACTATACTCAACCCAGGTTTGGGCTTCACCCAACTGCCAGGGCGACTGCCTACACAAGCTGTCAGCGTGTTTCTAGAGCTCGCTTGCCTAGATCAGATCATGTCTCATGCTCAGGACAATCCGCCTGGTGATTCTGACTTCGAGCGACTTATGGATGCCAGCCGCGCCACTGTACATCGTCTGACAGCATTGCCCGCGTGGGAGAATTTGCCAGCCACCGAGCAGGGTTCCAGTACTCGGCTGGTCTATGAGCTCTGCCACCTCACTTGCTTAATCTACTCCAATGCAGTGTTGTTTCCACTCCCGCCGCACAGTGGATGGAATATGCGACACACGAGTTATGTGCGACAGATTTACAAGGAGGAAGATCTGCAGAATGTGGGTGAGGCAGTCGAACCCTTTTGGCTATGGGTCTTGGTGGTATCTGGCATTGCTTCGTACAGAACTCCTAATCGAACGTACTTTGAAGGCGCTCTTCGAAGATACCTCGAACGGCGCCCAGTGTCCCACGACCAGGCAGTACTGGAATTGGGCGACTTCATATGGTCCGAACCCGCTTGCCCAAAAGGCTTCGGTGAGTTGTGGTCAGCTTGCAATCCAGCGAGCGGAACAGATGACCTTGACAGTCAAGCCTCAGGATGTTAGTCCAACTAGGCAGAGTTTCAGTAGCAAGGGACCGCCTGTAACATGGGTGTCGTAATTGTCAAGACCCAAGCAGCATCGCTACAACGACTCAAGCCGCGTACTTCCAAAAGCCGCGGTACCGTTCATTTTAGCCAATCCAGTGCAATCACAGCCAGGATTAGAACATTGCGGGCTGCTATCATCGCTCGTAGTAGCACAAGACCTTAGCCGCAGCTGGAGACTTGGATCATCAGCTGGCCGGCCACAGCAGATCTACTGGTGCCAGTCGGCTGACCGGTCACCGATATTCGTTCACGTCTCCACATGGCAAAGCTGCATGGAGGACACTTCATCGCAACCAGAGAACTTGGGAACTACATGAGCACTATCTACTGTAGACGCGATCACCATATTACCACACAGCCCTAGACTTGAATTGGCCGATCAGAATTGCCAGAAAGGCCTTCATCCACTATTGGCCGGCCCTACGCAGGAGCCGGCCGGTACCCCGGTGCCACGTCTCTTGTATTGCTGGAAAGAGACCAATCCCATCGTAGCGGATGACAGGAACGAGACGAGTGCATACGAGCCGGCTAAAGATCTCCACTGCCTTGTGGCGTCTCGGGGTACATATGAATGCTGGAGGAGACTGTACTCTATGATCGACCTCTCTTCATTCCCCTACCAGCAACGCAAGCCACCTTGGCTATATTGCGAAGCTCAAACACGCCATCTGAGGCAAGCATCGTCTCATCCTGTTGTCTTGAAGGCGAGCAAAATGGCGGCGCTGCCAATCAATCCCAGTGTTATCCCTCCACTCTCGACCAATCTCACGATTGTCCTCGCAGGACTCCTCGCTGCAGGCCAGATCAGACCACTGCCTGATTGTACCTCGCCTCCGCTAAGCAACAATGACGTCTGCAATGTTTCACTATGTCAGTATGCCACAGTACATGACCTCAAGATTACTGACCAGGCACAGCGAACGCGGAACGAGCTCAGGCACTGATCAGCGAGTTCACTGTTGCGGAGATTCTTAACAGTACTGCTACATACATTCCTGGTATCGAGCGTCTTGGTTTACCACCATACACGGCAGGTCACGCACGCTAAACACACGACTTGCCGCTAACAGATGTTCGTAGCTCTGGAACGAGGCTCTGCATGGCGTAGGCAGTAGCCCGGGAGTCCATTTCGAGCCGAATGGCAGCTTCAGTTACGCAACTTCGTTCCCACAGCCTGGGCTCATAGTACGTGAGCGGTTGCCATCGCGCTGTATCTGTATTCATCTAAATGCAACAGGGTGCTGCATTTGACGACGACCTTGTTTATGCCGTTGGCGATGTCATTTCTACAGAAATGCGGGCCTTTGGTAATACTGGACGTGCTGGTCTGACCGCGTTCACTCCAAATATCACTCCCTTCAAAGATCCGCGCTGGGGTCGAGGGAAAGAGACGCCTGGAGAAGATCCTTTTCACGTATCGTCCTACACGCGCGCCATAGTTTCTGGCTTCGAGGGCAATAAATCCCGCCAGAAGAAGGTTATAACGACTTGCAAGCACTTTGGAGCATATGATGTTGAGAAGTGGGGCAATGTGACGAGGTACACATTCGATGCATTGGTGACAATGCAAGATCTGGCGGAGTACTACAATCCCTCGTTTGAGGTGTGCGCTCGAGATGCCGGGACCGGATCGGTATGTCTGCGTATAATGGCTCCACGAGATCGGACTAAGGTATGTAACTTTCACGTCATGAGCTCGTACAACGCACTCAATGGCGTGCCTACTTCTGTAAACAGCTACCTCATCAATGACCTTCTCAGAGAGCACTGGGGATGGGAACAGTCAGATCACTTTGTGGTTTCCGACTGCGCTGCTATTGATGTCGCCTTCAACTCCCACAACTGGACGAAGACACCCGAGGAGACCGCAGCAGATGCTGTTAAAGCCGGCCTTGACAACGACCGCGGCTACTTCCTCACGCAATACCTTCCGTCAGCAGTCGAACAGGGCTTAATCGACGTAGCTACAGTGAAAAAGGCGCTTGCCCGAGTATACGGCGGCTTGATGACGTTGGGCTACTTCGATCCCCCAGCTGAACAGCCCTATCGATCGATAGATTGGTCCGCAGTCAACACATTGGAACATCAAAACCTGGCTCGTCGAGCTGCATCCGCTGGGATCACTCTGCTCAAGAACACGAACGACTTGCTTCCACTGTCACTCCCAGTCTACACCAAGAACTTGACCATAGCACTGCTGGGCGAGTGGACAAATGCGACTAAAGAAATGCAATCAGAATACTCAGGTATTGCTCCCTTCTTGCACTCACCTCTGTATGCGCTGCAACAGCTTCCAGGCGTGGTCATCGACTTTGTGGATGGCCTCAACAACTCTAGCCCTGCACTCGAAGCGGCCTCGAAGAGTGATCTCATTATCTATATGGGCGGTATTGATACTTAAAACGAAGCCGAATCTCTGGATCGCTACTCCATTGCATGGAACTCGACGCAAACCTCGCTCATCAACTCTCTCGCTTCTGTCGGAAACCCTATGGTTCTAGTACAGATGGGTGGCGGCCAGCTCGACGACAGTGAATTTCTGGCGAATAGCAACATATCTTCGATCTTGTGGGCCGGTTATCCAGGCCAAGATGGCGGACCGGCGATCGTAGACGTCCTTTTTGGCAAAGTCGCGCCAGCTGGGCGTCTGCCAGTCACACAGTATCCAGCCAAATACGTGGATGAAATTGTAATGACGGACATGTCTTTACGTCCTCACGATGGCGGGCCTGGTAGGACGTACATGTGGTACCAAGACGAGCCCGTCGTGCCATTTGGCTACGGTCTCCATTATACATCTTTCTCGGCCAAAGCTTGGATAGTCGCGCCAGGACATCTGCACAGCAACGGCAGCAGCCCCGTCAGCAACACCTCACAAAGCCGGAACACTGTTTGTTCAGAAATCACTCAACCGACCTTCGACATCTCTGCACTCAACACATCCTGCTCCACCGACCTTCCGCTCGACCGCTGCGTCCTCGCAAACCTCATCGTAGCAATCGAGAACAGCGGCAACACGACCTCAGACTACTCCACCCTCGCATTCGTCAAAGGAGAATACGGCCCAGCGCCACACCCGAACAAGAAACTCGTCGGATACAAGCGCTTGCACGATATCAAAGCAGGAGAAACTCAACTGGCCAATATCCCGATCACGATTGGAGCGCTGAATCGATGGGACGAAGGTGCTCGAAGGATTTTGTATCCTGGCAATTATTCGATTGCGATTGATGCTAAGCCAGAATTGTACACGCTGGAGTTTGATATTATAGGTGAGGCGCTGGTGTTGGAGACGTATCCTGGGATGAATGCAACGGTGCACGAGTAAGACAACCGGGCTGTTAATGGGAAATTCATGTGTCGGAGCGAGGTTGGATGGAGACGAAGCTGAGGAGTGAGACGCGATCAAGGAAGCTGTGAAGGTCCGTGGTTTCCATATGTGTACCTCAGATTATTGCTCGAATCCGAAGAACGTGTCTAGAAACGAGCTTTCCATATTGTCAAGGTCTGGAAAGACCATCTCCCCCCCCCCCCCCCCCCCCCCCCCCGAGAAACAAGTCCCCCTCTTGTGATGAGGACGTGTACGTGACCCCTTCGTACTGCTCCGTTTGGTTTGCCCCGCTCATATTGTATGTAGCAATTCCAGGTCGTGCTGCGTGCGTCCTTGTCCCGGTGCCACTCCCAATACGTTGCTGCTCACCAAATGTAGCTTGACATTTCGACGCCTCTTCTGATAGCTTATTACCAAAAGTGGCGGCGCAGTGGCTGTGGGTGATCGCGAGGTCACGCATGAGCTGCGCAGCTTGAGAAACAATTTGAACATGATTCGTGAGCTTTGCGACTTGCAGTCCTGGTGTTTCACATGCCCGGAGGATGTACCAACAAGGGAATGCTATTATTGCATAGACGAAGTCTGTCCTGTATCGTTGCGCAATTCTCTCCACGGGTCCGAGATCGAGCTGGAAGGCAGCCATCGCTGCTGCGGCATCAAGAGATTGGAGCAAGAGGTTCGTGACTGCCTGAGACTGGTCGTGATGATCTGTGTCTCTCGCAATGGCGATGTGCCGTAGGTGAGACTGTTGTGACCTCACAACGTATGTGTGAACGCAGAATCGCGTGAAGCGATAGTGGAAATCTGCTGAAGGTACTTCGGACACTGCACTCCCTGCGTCTGGTGTTTGTCGTGTGCTAAGCTTCCACTTCGAGCTCCAGTGCTTCAACGCCATGTCGAGATGGTGCAGCACTGTGTAGAGGAGATGAAGGAGAGCACCACCATTGTGCTAGCTCCTGCTTCTCATTCCCAGCTGTTTTCCACAATAAGCACAGCTCGACTTCTGCAAGCACTCTTTGTGCTCGCGAATCTTCTGTCAGATGGCCTAGCATTCTTGATGCTGCCTCAATCGACATATCCTCCCTGATCGATGGCGGGGTTCTAGTCTGTAAGGAAGCGTGATGCGACATAGTGAAGAGCCACAACCAAGTTAGGTATCGCTCGAAGTCTGGGCGAGGATAGCTGGCAGTAGTACGTTCCTGATTAGTACTTATCAGCGGCTCCCATGATCGATGCAGCGAGTTTCGCAGAGCAAAGCCTTCGATCGCGGCTTTGATCGCCCATGGACTTAGATGGTCCGACTTTGGGTTGTCGTGGCTCGTGCCATATACACTTTCAAAGGCGTGGCCACGTAGAGCACGGAGAGACATTGGAAGAGCAGCATCTGTGCACCTGCATCGTGGGTTGTCCAGGTCCAAGCCTGCCGAAGGACACTCTCAACATACGGCAATAGCGCAGACCGAATGTGCTGTGAACCGGGAACATATAGTGCAGTCACATACGACATACACTGAGCCAGTTGTCTTCTCGAATGTACGATCGCACCGGCATCGTGAACGTCAGTGCGATCAAAGATGGGTATTTCGCGCATCATGTGCTGACAGAAACTTGATGGGCACGATCTTAGTGGGAGAACGCAAGGAGAGGCGCGCTTACTTACATCTCAACCATTTCTATCATCTCTCGATCTGTGACTGACACAGCAAGTGATGAGGGTAATGTACGCTCATTCGGCCCAGCCGCGACGGAACCACGCGATGCAAGTCCGACTACTGTTGTCAGCGAAGGACCACCAAACACAGAGGGCAACGCCGAGCCAGGGACATCATCGCCGCCAGATGGACTGTACGTAGGGTGGACATCAGAAGACGGAGTGGTCGACATGATGTATCCATGTCTGCTGGACACCATCACACTTTGCTCGCGTCTTGTAGTCGCTGGCAGACTATCATTTACACTCTCGTGAGTCTGCTGGTCCTGCTGGCGGCTAAAAACTATGAGCATGCGGTGTCAAGCGATGCCTGGAAGATCTCCTTGTAGAAGTCAGCGATGCTGTTCTATCAGGCACGATACAAGGCCTTCTCGCCTTGGTACATCTTTGACATGGTGGATCTTCTGCTCCTACGCATCGAATCTGACAACAATACACCTTAGCACATGAAACCCCCAACACTAGGTCTGTGCTTACTTGGAGCCGGTGGCAAGACTCGCAGGTTGCAACCCGCAGTCGCCGTGCGACGTGAAAGATGTCAAGTTCATGCTGGGGCGCATTCGGAAGTGCTTGTTCTGATTGTGGGTAGCAGCATGAGGTGCAAAGTTGGAAGGGTTGGAGCATTCGGAGCTGTCGGTGTGAAGATCTGGCAAGAAATGATTTGGCAGCTTCAACTTGGGGTCAAACTGCCATTGATACGGGTTCCGCTTGGCACCAGCTTCCTGTTGAGACAAAGTTATAGACAGGCCAGACAGGAGTTTGCAAACTACGTACCTGCTACCTTTAGAGCAGTGAAGCAGTCTGGAGCCGTGACGGTGTCATTTGGAACTACGGCACTATTCATTGTAGTGATATCGGTCATACTTTCATTTGTCATATCTGTCGTCTCATCTACCACATCCTTTTCGTGAAATGTGAAGTCGCATCGTGATGTACGATCGAAGCTCCACACCCTTCAGCTGCTTCGAGTCAGCCAGAAGATAACAAATACTCCTCAAGAACACCTGCGCTATGCTCTCGTCATGTTGCAGTCCCACAGAATCAAATCGAAGCTCTGCTCCTGCGGCAGCCGCAAAGGTCCCGCTAACGTCTCTGTGCGCGAAGTGCCTTGACACGTTGTTTGTATGCCTCCCAGCCTTGCCGCCTGTATTCAACTGCGACCTTTGTGCGCTCTCCTTGTGGTGCGGCGATAATTCCTCGTCCCACGATGATGATATCGGTCCCTCCTTGACCAACAACTTTGTCTGGTGTGTTGTACTGCTGCCCCTTGCCATCACCGCCCGCCTGCAATTGAACGCCAGGAGTCATCGTGATGAAGTTGTCCTCGTCTGCATGGTTCAGACTCTGTTGTGCAATGAATCCCATGACAAAGTCTTTGTTTTCTCGTGCATGCTTCACGCAATCGGTCGTATATTCGGGCGTGAAGTAATTGTTTGCACTGCTCATTTGAGCTAGCAACAGCAGAGATCGGAAGAATGGGGGAGGACCAAGGTGAGCCAGGGCTTCGGGATCGTCTCCTTCGTCGTCGTTGCCTTCACTCGATGATACTCGCGAGATCGAAGGTCGCATATGAGGTTGCGGGCTGATTGCTTCCGACTTCATGCTGATTGTTGTGCTCACCGACACCACTGACTGCTTCCTTGTCCTGTCATTGGTGTCCTCCTCGTACTCATCTGCCGAATGCACACCATTCACATCATGCTCGTCCTCTTCTTCCTCCTCATCACTCTCGAAGTCATCCACGGCAGGCACTCTCGGTGAAGCTCTGATGTCCGTTGACACCGAGGTATTGTGCGAGTTGATGGCCTTCTGTGCCGCTTCCGCGAGCGCTGGGATGATGGCCGCTCCCGAGTGAATGCTCGCATTGACTATGGGTGCCCATCGTACGATCGAGAGTGGACCACTGCTGTATTGCAGCTGCACTGTATTGCCAATGTCGAAGAACTTTCGGTCCTCGAACACCAAGAACTTCTTCCGCCGTGAGATTTCGTTCAACCCTCGGATGGTCTTTTCGCCAAAGTCACTGATGATGTCGGCGTGGGTCTTGAGGACGCAGATGTGGTCGCCCACTTCCTCGGCGATCTGGAGCAGCTCATTCGTGGTCGAGACATCGGCCGAGACGCACAAGTTGGTTCGCTTGATGTGGATGAGACGGTAGAGGTATGTCGCGAGCGGGGTGTTGTTGTGGTGCTCGGAGCGTTCAGCATACGTCTGCGCTAAAGTCGGATGGCGAGCCATGTCGGAAGGTGGGATGGTGCTGGCCAGTCGTGAAGCTGTCGTGTTCGTCCAATCTAGGCGATTGGTTGTTGGTGGTGTCGGCCTATGCGGCTAGGAGGGAGGGAGCACACCAGCAAAGTGCTTCTTCTCTCAAGTGAGTGGCTGTGGTGTTGTTGTCCTGGCAGAGGCGAGGACGATGAGATGGTGGCAGTGGCAGTGGCAGTAGTACAGCAGGATAGTGCGTGGTGATCAGACGAAGTTTTCCCAGCAGAGGGCAGAGCAGGACTGTCGTTGCTGGCAAGAAAGACCGACACTTGTACCAGTCCGTTGCTTCACTCGCAGATGCACCTCTGCGGCACAACAACCAACAACACCCTCCCAGGCTCCTAAGCTGTCCGCGCAAGACAAATTTCCCGTGCAAGATATATGCTGCAGCCAGGGCCCCAGATTTCCTCTCCCCCTTCCACCGATGCCAATGCTGAACCCACTTCCTGCGGTCTAGATGTCCCTCTTCTGCAAGTAGTCTGGTCGCAGATAGCACTTCAAATCCTTCGCTGCCGCAGACCACGGTGATATGGCGGTATTGTGCTTGGCTATGAGACCGGAGACTACTGCCCTTGTTATGGCTACATTGTATTCCCTGTCGACTCCTCCTCCCGTCGCTCAAACTCTGTTCTAAGTAATTGCTCTCACAAATCCCAGAGCCGCCGCAACGGTCTTGTCCCTCACTTCCAGCAGCACGTCCGAAAAAGGACCCTGGTCTGCAGGTGATTGAGCGGCGCCGGCACGACGGCAATGCACGCTTAAAACCCCTGTAGCAAATCAAATCCTGCGGCGGGACAGCGGTCTCGCCAGTCAGCGGCACTGCAGAAGAGTAATGGCCCGGCCGCAGCATTGGGATCGAAGTGGGGTCGAAGTGCTAGATACATTGGGAAGATGGGCATTCTGCTATTTGCTGTAGATGTAGCACAACAGCTGCTCTCACACGATTCACTACAGACCGCCCGCCTTTCTGCGTCGAAGCGTGCAGGAAATTGTGACGAGTCTGCTGACTGACCGACAAAGTCCACCGGTCGTGGAAGCCCAATTATTGATTGCAATGCTATACATCGTCCCTGTCGTGCATCCGTGGCAGAAGCAGCGCGACACATGAGCCTGAGTCCTGACGCTGCACATCATACGCCCTTTTGCAGATCGACGCTGCACTAGCAGATCTCTGTATGACCAGATCAGGCAATCAAGATCGTATCAAGCGCAGCTGGTACAACAAGAATAGGAAGAGCCGCATGCAGGGCAGCAGATCAGTCTCAGTAGGCGAGCCCGGCAGACGACATTCTGAGACGAAGTGACTGGTTCGAAAAGGGCGTGTCGCATATCGCATTACATCCTCAATGGCTGACTATCCATCACTAAAAGGCTTCTGTGGGTATCCCATACTGCTCATGATTCGACCACGTTTCGTCACATTCTCATGTCGTGCTACCACCTGCCTTGGCCACAAACTGCCTTGTTTGCGCCATCTCTGTTGCGGAGAGAGGTGCGGCTCCGTACCTGTTTCAGGTTCTATTAGCTCTCCGTCTCCCGATCTGTGGTACGCCGTGATCGCCACTGCTACTGCAAAGTCGATCACATGCAACAAGACATGACGTGGGGCCACTTACCAGGCAATGGCGGCCATTCCGAGGAAAGCTGCAATGCAACTGAACACAAGAGCGACAATGCCGCGAGCCGTGAAACCAGAAGGCAGCGGAGCTATCGACAGATTTTGACCTTCTAGGTTGAGTACGTCCTTGGTGTTGGCTGCGGCGTTGCCGGCTGTCGGAGTGGGACTGGCAGCAGCAGCGCAGGCATCATAGTGGTCTTGAGGGATAGTGATGGTCTTCTGGATCTCAAGTGGTGCCTCAACCATTGTGGCGACAAGTCCGCTTGCAAGATGCCATTCTGTGATGGGGTCAGCATCATCCAGATATCTTATCTACGGACCGGAGCGTACCAAGATGGCAATGGAACAGCCATATTCCAGGATTATCGGCCTTGAATCTGATCACAAAATTACCGTTTGGCCGCACCCAGAAAGTGTCGCGACGCATTGGCTTCTGAGGGAAGTCGGTATGGTTCTATTCATGATCAGCGTCAATACATTTTGGGGGGTGGAGAAGAGATTTCTTACCGCTGGATCGTAGAATCCCCACTCATCTGGACTGCGGTAGACTACCTGGAAATTGTGGCCATGGAGATGGAAAGGGTGCTTTCCAGGATCATCGTTATTCAGGATGATCTCAATGACATCGTCCTTGTTAAGAACAAAAGAGTTCGTGTCACGACCATACACCGTCGCATTGTTCGCATACTCTCCTGTAGTCAATGCGCTGTATAGCGTTGGCACCTTTGGTCGCACGTATGTGATGTCTGTGAACGCGTTAGACATAGCTTCATATGGACACAGAACACCTGCACTCACCATTGAACCAAGCATAGTTGGCTCCGTTACCAAGATTGTTCATCGAGAGATCCAGATTGAAAGAGTAATCGACCTTGTCAAGGATCTCCAATCCATCCTGTGGCACGAGATCGAAGTCGTCAAATTGAGCATCCCAACTGTCGAGGAGTGCGGGCTCTGGTTTGTTCTTAGTCTCATCGTACATGAGCCATCCAGTGACGTTGGTCGGCAGGTCTGCCGGGAAAGCGTCAAACAAATCAGTGTCCATTGAGCTCACGATGGCGAAGTTGCCAGCACTGGTGTCGTTTTTGGTAGTCACGAGGAAACCATATCGCTGGGCAGCAGTGACGTAAATCATTTCTGCGTCAGCAGGCTCGGTGTATACACCATCGACCTCGATAATCCTCATAGTGTGGCCCTCGATCCAGAAGTACTGGCTGGAGAACGCAGCCACATTGGAAAGACGGAAGAAGTAAGTCTTGTTTGGCTCGACAGGAATGGTCAAGTTTTGAGTGTCATTCATCAGTGCTGTCTTGGGCACAGGCTCTGCGCCGGTCGGGTTCTCGACGCTGATGAACCAGTCAAGGAGACCAGGCATTTGATCGTGATACCAGTCTGAAATTGTAAGGCCGACTTCCTCGTCGTACTGACCAAGATAGGGGTTTTCCGGATCGTTGACAACGAACTGTCCTCGCAGCCCATCCGGGTACTGACCTCTACTGTGAGAGTGGTACCAGTACGTGCCAGGCTGATCAATGGTGAAGTTGTACGTGAAAGAAGACCCTGGTGGAACGTCGCATTGGGTGACGCCAACAGGTCCGTCCATCTCGTTGGTGCCGTTCTGAAACAGTCCGTGGAAGTGCAAGCTTGTGCTCTGGTTTCCAAGTTGATTGTGCATATTGACTACCACCCTGTCACCTTTGGTGATGTTCACATGTGGGATCGGCCATTCATTGTTGATGCCGATAACAGGCCTCTCGTGCAAGCCATCTGGGTTGCGATTCACCCAGGTGATGTTCCAGTCGAACGTGCGAGTCTCAGCCACGGCCAAGCTAGCCAGTGAGCTCACCAGCAGTCCAGAAATGAGCTTGAAGGAGGCCATCATTGCGTGCAGGACGCGGATCCAGGCCAAAGCAAAGCCTATATGCTCACAATGTTGCGCTCGTCGCGTGTCTGATGCACTCGATTCGCAATAGTAGAGATTAGATCTGATCGATAAAAACCTGGGAGAGTGGCCACACGCTCGAGCTCAGTTCCGAGTGTCGGAGAGAATTGGTGTGGTAGCAGTCGGGAAGTTGCAGGATCTGATAAGCGGGACGACGCCTTGCCCGCTCTTGTGCTATGGGAATCGAACGCGATCACTTCAAGCACGGCGAGGACAAGCGACGAGACAGCTCAATCGCCAAGGGTCGAGATTGCTTCCACGTGGGATTGTTGGGAGCCAAGAGCGAAGAAGCACGAAGTCGCGCGGTCTTGATGCTGGTCGTTGGGTTGTCGGAGCTTTGACACACCTCCAATGGCTATCGCATCCTCAGACTCGTCCTGCTGCTGTGTGAAGCTTTGCTACCGTGAAAAATCAGCTATGAGATGCTTCACTGCTACTTCACGCTGTGATGACACGGCGTGTCAAGCAGGAAGAAATCCTCGGTTTCTTCCACACTCATCAAGACCAGCGTGGGAATTTGATCACTCTTTGCCCTGCAGCGGCGCCTTTGTGATAGCTAGTTGAGCTTTTCGGTCGTATTTTGAGTTTCAAGGTCGAAGACAAGGGAGAAGTCGCCAATCAACGGCGTTTGTGGCTTAAGCTTCGCCGAGAGGTTGGTAGAGCTTGTTGGCTCCCTCGGCAGCGATTATCAGATGCACGATCTAGACTTCGAGCGAAGAGAGCCACATCCGAGTTCAGAGCAGCCGGATGCGAAAGCGCACCAATAATTCGTGGCAGGAGACAGTCGAAGTGAGGAGTGCGAGCGGTACCTGCCCATCGTGGTGCAGGATTAACCCTGGTCTCTGAGCAGGAGCGACAAGCTTCCGGCCGGTCTAATCGCTCGAAAGCACCCCAGCATCGCGGCATTATCGCTTCTGCTCACAACATCCCACTCGCAACCGCATGCCACACACCAAAGTCCGTCGTACCATCATCGCATCCGAGATCGGTTGTCGGGTGTGACGGCTGCAGGGTCGTCTACTCGTGTGCAAACGGGTGAAGCGCGAGGCCTGTGCCCTCCTCCACCAGCTTTTGAACACCCGACTTCCTGATATCAGCATCACATAATCTCTGATCTTTATCTGATCATCTCTTCCAACAACATCAGGCCAGGTGCCTAAGTCGGCAATATGGTGAACGTGTTTGCAGTTCCAGGTGAGTTTTGTCCTTGACCACGGCGCAGTAGTGTTTGGCTGACCGCGCGCAGTTTTCTTCATCTGCTTCCGTGAGTGTCTGGAGTGCACAATCATCGTCTCGATCCTGCTTGCTTTCCTCAAACAGAGCATTGGCGGGCCGGGCAGTGACGCGACCGTGTACAAACGTCTGCTACGACAAGTATGGATGGGGATCGGTTCAGGCCTGCTGATCTGCCTCGTTATTGGAGGCGCGTTCATCGGAACGTTCTATGGTCTGGGTAAGGACCTCTTTGGCAAAGCGGAGGACATCTGGGAGGGTGTCTTCGGCTTGATCGCATCGATTATCATCACGATCATGGGCATCGGCCTTTTGCGCGTGTCCAAACTACAAGACAAGTGGAGAGTCAAGATCGCACAAGCACTCGAGAAGCAGCACAACGGCCAAGGACTCGGCATGCGATCGCGCTTCAAGCTCTGGTGCGAGAAGTATGCCATGTTCCTCCTACCATTCATTACCGTGCTCAGAGAAGGCCTTGAAGCAGTCGTTTTCATCGGAGGCGTTGGCTTAGGTCTTCCAGCAGAGTCGTTTCCACTTGCCGTCATATGTGGACTTCTAGTGGGCTGTGCCATTGGTTATCTCATCTACAAGTAAGTTGTCTTCGCGAGAAGAGATTGTGTTGTTGTACTGATTGGCCTCAGGATCGGCAACACAGCTAAGCTCCAGATCTTCTTGATCATCTCCACCTGCTTCTTGTATCTCGTTGCAGCCGGCTTGTTCTCCAAGGCTGTGTGGAACTTTGAGATGAATGCCTGGAGCAAGTTGACCGGTGGCGATGCCGCTGAGACTGGATCTGGACCTGGCTCGTATGATATCCGCAAAAGTGTCTGGCACGTCAATTGCTGCAATCCAGAGATCAATGGTGGCGGCGGTTGGGGCATCTTCAACTCCTTGTTTGGCTGGACCAACTCAGCAACCTACGGTTCTGTCATTGCCTACAACTTGTATTGGCTTGCTGTGATCGTGGCGTTCCTCTCGCTAGGCTTTTACGAGAAGCGTGGACATTGGCCACTGATGAAGGCTAAGCAGCGTAGCAACAGCTCCGATATCGACAGTGATCAGACGAGCCAGGATCATGTCGAGGATGAGAAGCACGTCGCCACTGTGACCACGAAAGCCCACAGTAATGAAATCTCAGCATGAGATTGTGGGCCGTGATTGGCATAGGAAGGAACGCCCGCACGTGCGTTGTGCACCATCAGACATAGCGAGAAAGACGTCGATCCCCATGATATATGAATGTGACAAAACTCTCAATCTTTCAGCGTGGGTGAGTAGTATGCGCCAGTGTTGTGTAGGAAGCGTGCAGGGGACAAAAGTGTGCAGCTTGCTGATGTAACACATTTCCTGGGACATGATTGGTTGGACACACAATGAGGTCAGTCTTCCTCTGTGGTCTCTTATGATCGTCGGCTTCTCTTCCAGCTTCCACCTTGTCAACGACTTTATCTCTCAAAAGCCACCAACATGTTCTGGCCATACCCTTGAGTGGACCTAGGATCGCCTCAAGTAGGCATTGCTTTTCATCATCCATGGCGCAGTACGGTATGCCCACGCTGTCGCCTCTTGCCCGGAGAGCCAAAGATCGTAGATCATCGACTCCAGGCATCCCATCACCAGCGGTTGCGCATACGAACAAGAAGCACGCTCTGGCAGGAACCGCGGTACCGCCCAAGAGCACAGGACTGCCACCGACGACCATCGCGACTCCACCAAACGCAGATCATAATGCTATCACCAAGGACGCAGCCCACACGGCTATCTCGAATCTCGCGCCATCGGTGGAGGCTCCAGAAAGCGATGCCGATGGAGTCGTCGTTATTGAAGAGCATGGAGATCTTGTCCTACACATGGAGCATCGAACTTCATCTGCGACGCTAGCAAAGAGGTATCGCGTGTCAACAGTGACGCTAAAGACCAGGTCCAGATACTTCTTGAGCTTGCTAGACGGGCGCTTTGGAGAAAGTGCAAAGATCGACAAGCAACATGCGGTACTGCGGCAACAGTACGTGCACCTGTCCAAAGCACCTTCATCCGAGCTGCCATCGGTCCATATCGAAGACATTGGACGGATCTCTGCTGTCAAGTCGATCGACGCTCTGTGCACAGATTTCCTACTGATTCTTCACGGCAAAGACACCGTAGCTTCGCTTCCCGTCGCCAATCTTGCCAATCTCGCCATCCTTGCAGATCGATTCGATGCTCTCGAAACAGTCAGAGAGCATGCCATGCGCAAGAAGCTCATGCGGGCCATTGATGGCAAAACAACAACGAAGGCGGAACTAGGCCTCACGGAGGAGCGGATGCGACAACGTCTTTTGGTTGGCATTCTGCTCGATCACGCACAATGGATGGACAGATACTCTGCTCGTCTGATAATGAAAGGCTGGGTAGGCAAGGAAGCTGAAGAGTCGGATGCAATGTGGTGGAGTCTGCCTCAGCGGCTCGAGGAGGAATTACTTTCCAGGCGGGAGTACATTCTAGACATGCTGCAATCGTCCATTGCGCAATTTGTTGCTCTCTACACGTCTCGCGAGCGACAATGCCGGCTCGGATACGACTCCTCGGCAGCATGCGACAGTTTTCAGCTGGGCGAGATGATACGCTTCTTGTCACGGACAGGCATATTACAAGTCAAGGGAATGCTGTTCGACGCCGCAGATCCGCCTGAGCCATACGAAGGCGACATCATGGTGCTAATTGAGGCTCTGCGACAAGTGCCCGAATACCAGATCGATCGCAATCATAGCCACTGTGGTATTAGAGGCCGCTTGATTGCTATGCTGAACATGGTCACCGATGCGCTTCATCATGTTGGCATTTGTGCTGAATGTTGGACGGCAAGCCGCCATGAACATTCATGGATCGATGCGAAGAGGCCGCTGCTTTGGCACAGCCAGACCTACCGATCGAGAGGCCTAGGACACAAGGAAATGCATGCTCAGGTTCGGTCTATGTTCATGGCGACAGAGAGAGATTGGAGGTGAGAATACACAAAGTGTAGAGATTGCGCAGCACAGCCTTGCGGCGTAGTAGTGCGCATCCTCAATGGTGAGCCCGAGACTGCAAGTGAGCATTACTTCAGAGGTGGAGCTCATTGACCAATGAAGCTGTAGGCTGTGTAGTGTCACGTGGTGGCTATGCAACCGGCTGCTGCGGCGCTCCCGACTTTACACAATGTGGCATGTGCATCTCTGTGTTGCAGAACCTGTACTTCACGCTGCCATGACTGTTACGCTGCATTCTAGTCCTGCCATCAAGTCTTGTGGCGCTCAGATATGCTGGCGGCGCATGTGCCTCGCTTCGTTCAGGCACACAGCCTGAGATCAAAGAAGGGTCAACCAAGTGAGGAGACCACTATAAGTATGTATGTCAGCACTTAGATGTCGACTCGTAACCAAGAATCTAAGCTCTAACGTCTCCACTAATCTTCATTTCTCTTGCTCATCTCGGGTAGGCGCAGTCAGCAATCACAAAATGGCTTCTCTGGACGTTCTTGCATTTTCTCATCCACAACCTAGACACACAACATCTTCACAAACGAAAATGTTTTCATCACTCAAGCATAAACTCAGCCGGAAAGGCACAAATCCGAGCAAGCAGGATGATAGCATCCACCGACAAACGAGAAACACACCATCAACTCGGCGACCTGGTACTTATATCAACTGTGACGCATCCACAACACCGCTAACGTCCTGCTAGCGCGATCTAACAACAACCCCTTTACCAACATGGGTGACGCACCGCCAGCATATTCTCCTGCACCAAATGCGGCGCCTGCCGTAATAGTGTCAGCTCCAGCAGACCAGGGTGCCGATGACCCGTATGCATTTCTGACGACCTTTGACACGATCTTCCTTATCGACGACTCTGGTTCTATGGCAGGAAGCAGGTGGCGGGAAACCGCCGAGGCCCTCGAGACAATCACGCCAATCTGTACAGCGCATGATCAAGACGGCATCGACATCTACTTCCTGAACACGAGAGACTCTGACTTTCACCATAACGTTACGAGTGCTAGCACGGTGCGCGAGATCTTCCAGACAGTACGACCTGGCGGTGGCACTCCAACTGGTCAGCGGCTGAACGGCATCCTCAAACCGTACCTCCGCAGATATGAAGCCAACCCTGAGATCGTCAAACCAATCAACATCATCTGCATCACTGACGGCGAGCCGAGCGACGATGTCGAGAGCCCGCTCATCGCTGCTGCAAAGAAGCTAGACAAGCTCGATGCGCCCGCCTGGCAAATTGGAGTGCAGTTCTTCCAGGTCGGTCGAGATGAGGAGGCAAAGCGACACCTGAAGCAATTAGACGACGAGCTCGCTGAGATCGCTGGCGATGATGAGCTGCGTGATATTATTGATACTGTGCCATTCACTGGCGCTGAAGGAACGCATCTCAATGGTGATGGTATTCTCAAAGTCGTGCTTGGTGCGGTCAACAGACGTCTTGATCGGAAGAAAAGTAAGGAGCTCCACCGATAAAGTGGGCTGCTCTGCCGTGTTGTACGTTTGCAGCCTGAGTCAGAACATACTGGCCCGACAGCTCTTGGTTGCATTTCTGTTGGAGAACGACACTGCGTTCTGCTGCTTGGAGTCTCTGCGGACACTAGATCTAGATCATGAATCACATCCTGCCCATGTTTGCTGGGCTGACCCCTTCGCCAAAAAGCAGTGGTCCTCCGCACGTGAATACGTCGCCTTCAGGAGCACCGAATAGGGTATCATCGTCAAAGTAATCTCTGCTGTAGTCGATGTCGACACACTTGTAATTGTCCGGACCGCTGCCGCCCTCCGGGCCAACCTAGTGTCGCAGAAGCCAAGTCAGAAGAATATCTCGAAACGCGTTCCACAGGGATGGAACACTCACATGTGGACAATGGACATCCGGTCTGACTTTAGTCAAAATCAGATGAATTGTGCGGCAAGCGACATTGTCACCCCAAGCCTCGTCGAACGAGCCGAATGGCTTGAGCTGCAGCTGCAAGACACAGTCCAGCTCACTAGCATACTGCTGATTGGCTCCAGTGCATTGCTGCTGAATGGCCGGGCACACGATGGTCTTGGCTAGTGTCTGGATAACGACATTGCCCAGGTCCTGCCCCGTAGCTGCTGCAGTCCATGCTTGAAGATTCGGGATCCAGGCATGGTACTTCAAGACCTGGCCTTGGTCGTCGAAGCGCCAGAATGCTACCTGAGAGACGGTTAGTACATAGTCCACAAGCAGTGCAAGGCGTCGTACTTGTGATAGTGTGGAAGTCGGCTTGCTTCTATCGACAGCTCCAGTCACCGGATCAACATGGCTGGAGAGGGAGAAACGCATCAGCACGAGTCAGAAGGACGATTTGCTACGTTCAGAAGAATTGCTCACCCAGTCCGTAGATACACCAGTGACGCAGCGACCTCAGGGCAGCCCGATGTGAATTCTAGGACATCTGCCTGGTAGATCCCTATTCCCATCTGTGCCTGCGGAGTGGGCGCAAGTGCGAAGAAGTACTCGATCGAGTCTTCGAAGCCAGAGAAGTTGCCAACGGGTGATACACGTCCAGTGGCATCGTTGGAGAACAGGCCGGGTGGCACGGCAGCGGCTCCCTGATTCACAATTGGAACATTATTGGGGTAGACTGTAAGATTGTAGATCTTGCGTATAGTGTCTAGGTTTCTCTGCGCGTAGTCTGGCAGGGTCGACTGGCGTTTCTCCAACGCGGCATGATCAGCGGGGAGTCTTAAGGCGGAGCAGACGCTGGATGTGAGCAGCGCCAAGCTGAGAAACGAGAGACTGCGGGTCAGCATTCTGATGTGTAGATATGAAGAATAGTGAGCAAGATTGAGCAAGTAGACTCAGATGTGTAGCCATCATATACCGCTAGCCCTCACAGCAATGTCGGAGGTTTCGGCTGATCTTGACCATCCTGCACAAGTGGAAAGTCTGTACGAGCGATACAGAAGCCATGAGTAGGAGTAGCCCGGATCATGGAACCTCAATGGCGCTACTGATGTGATGACGCGCAGGCTGGAGTGTCATAATCGTGCTTGTGGTCACGCATAGCACACTTTCGCTAGGATTCCGCTGCTCTTGAGAAAGCAGCCCTGGGCACATTGAGCTGGACAGCCAACTCGACCGCATCGTTCCCGCCAGCCCAGGAAGACCTCTGTATGCACTTCGTTCACAGGTTCGTCTGCGAGCTTTGACTGGTTCAATGGGCGGAGGTGATGGGATCTGAAACAGATGCAATCCGGGTTTCGTGAATGCACCAGCCGATCAACGGCCATTTCAATACAGGCAAGAGGCGACATAGCCACGTGGATCATGGTAGACGTAGATACATAGCTCGAGCCGTAGATGATGGATTGTGAATATGCTTACGAGAAGGGAAGAGAACAGAGGCGGTTCGGGAGGATATGGTGATGCCAAGCGAAGTCAAAATCAGCCTCAGACATCCTTGCCGCGTTTCTCAACGCGTCCTTTCCACAACACAACTCAACAAGCACGAGAGATACGAAGATGATCCTCGCAGCCAGAACAATCAAGCACGCCGTCGCGTGGCGCGAATAGAACATGCTGGCTAAGCCGCAAGTCCGGCCCTTTCTTGTCGAGAGAAAATCCTCCAGCCAGCCACAATCAAGCGTGCATCAACTGTTTCTGGAGATGCACAGCTCTTTACACGCAACGCATCTCAGCCTTATCGTCCGACCAGACCGACAAACGCAAGCCACGATTGACACATGTCAAAGTCTATCTACTTTCCACTGCACTAGTGGTTACTCAATTCACGTGCACTGCTCTTTCTCGGGCCATAGGATCCACTGCCACGTTACTTTCAGCAACACAGAAATCCTCTGTATGCGTTCTGTCCGTATCGAGAACGCCGTCTGAGTCTGCGATATCCGAAATCTGCGGTCTCGACCCGGCGTCAAGCCACATGGCAGATTGGCGCACGATATTGCCGTGCCCTCGACCGTTGACATGTGCAAGCCACGTTCCCGACTTGACCGTTTGCTAGCGACGGGGCATTGAATATTGCATCCTGACCTCGTAGGCTCGATGAACCATGGTATAGGTATTCTCTTGTGCGACGCTCCCCTTTAACTCCAGTCCTCTTCACATACCTCGCAGCTGCCCTCTTCTTCCGTCATTGCCAGTGCTGACAGCGGCATACAATGTACAACCCACTATCATTGAGTGCTTTGGGCCTGCCGTCTCGAGGAGAGAAGTTCGATACAGGCGCGACATTCGTCCGCTCACACATTGTATCACCATACAAACTCGCCTGTCTACGAGCTTTGATCGCATTATACTGCTGGATGACAATAATCGTCGCTTACTCCTGGCTGTCCTACGAGTACGCACCCAATACCCTTCGAGATGTCAACATACCGACGTACACTCTCATCCTCGGGAAATGGTTCATAGCGAAATCTTTCAGCTTTTTCACATTCATCACGTACTGGTCGCTGGCCTTCTACTTCACGATCTCGCTTTGGCACACTTTTATCTACGCGCGAAATCAAGCGTACTTGCGAACAACAACGACAAGTCATCTGCACGATACGTTCCCGCGCTGGCTGCAACTCGCCCATTCACTCTGGTACTCCACAATCACGACATATCCGTTCCTCGTCAGCATAGTCTACTGGTGCACGATGTACGGTGGTCCGTGGCCCAGCGATAGCCCTTTTACGCAATGGATCAACATATCCGTCCATGGCCTCAACAGCTTGTTCGCCATCCTGGAAATCGTCTTCAGCGCCGTGCGGCCGCCGCCTTTCATCTCGCATCTGCTCGTGGTATTGACGGGTCTGAGTCTATACCTTGGAGTCGCATACATCACGAAAGCACACCAGGGCATCTACGTGTATGAATGGATGAACCCGACATGGGGCGCTGAAGGCGTTGCTGGACATGTTTTTGGGTATGCGGCTGCAATGGTGGGTATCTACTCGCTGGGCTGGGGCGCCACTTGGACTCGGGAGTGGTTGGTGGCAAGGAAGAGAACAAGCAGCGGACAAGTGGTGGCGGATGCAGGAGATGTCTGGCAGGCTTCTGAGTTGAGTTCCGTGAGCTCCTCGCGGAAACATTCGTTTGGGGGTAAGAGCGCCAGCAGTAAGCAGATCATGGTCAGTGTACATGAAGTATAGAGTCTCCGGATCCAGTTCAATTGGAAACTTGGCTCGAAAGAGCATTGGTGGGCGTAGATTTGACACAATGCAGAGATGCGTTGGTCACCTGGGTTTGACTTGGTCGGACATTCGTCCTTTGTTCTAACACAGCTCTGTCCATCGATCACTATGAAAGCTGACGAGCACTAGCATCGCGTGGCGTGGTTTTGGAGAAAGTGCAGAGCTGTGTTGGTCACTCCGGTCAGACTTAGTCGAAAAGCTTTTTGCTTGACCAACACAGCTCCATCAAACCATCGTTCCGAAATCTAGCCAGGAGTCGTATTGAACGGCGCAGTATCCACAATTGAAAGAGATACATGTCGCAGTCTGAATAGACCTGGTCCATATTTGACAGAACTGACCAATGTAGCTCCACGAAACGATGATTCTGATATCGGGCTCGAAGACGCTTTGGTTCGCACAGTAGCTGACAGTTCTCAGAGACACATTGGACAATCCGAGTTGACATGGTCGGGATTCTTGAGCTTGACCAGTGTAGCTCCATGGAGCGACATTTCATACTCCAGGCTCGAAGACGCTTTGATTGGTGTAGTAGTTGACGTTTCATGGAGGCACAGTAAACAGTTCAGTTTGACATGGTTGTAAATTCGCTTCTCAGAACCACATAATTCTACAAGGGTGGATATAGCGAAATCGGGCTCGAAGTCGCTTTGATTGCTATAGTAGTCGATGAAATTTAGAGACACACTGGCAGACACAGCTCCGCCAATCGATCGTCAAGAAACTTGGCTGGAAGATTCGTCTGTAGACGTGGTGGTTGAGGAAGCGCAGAGAAGCGATGGACGATCGGAACGGACTTGCCCAAATCTCGATCGATCGGATAGACATCGCTGTGCGGAACACGCACATCGCATACCCGTCCAGTGGCGCACGGGTCAGCGCAGTGGGTGCAGAGAATGCAGAGACAAGTGGAAAAGCGTAAGTGTTGGTACAATCTGTATCATTGTCATTCTCATGGTATCGTGAAGACTTCTATCTAGTCATCACTCCTCCATCCCATCGCTGCTCTCCTCCTCCTCCTCCTCATCATCCTCCACGGCATCAGCCTCCTCCCTGGTACACCTCGGCTTGATGCTCATACTCTCGAGAAGATACAACCTCTGCAGAGCCGTCATGCGCCTGGGTCCGCTCACCAAATGCTTCCAGGTCGTCCACTCGGCATCACCACTATAGACATGGTACGGCATGAAGCTACCATACCGCCACGCCGGCATGCCGTACACTCCCTGCAACTCACTCGACAGGTTGAGCTGCTGGTGAAGCCGGACGTGGACGTCCATCTCTCCCATATCGGACAACACGCTCATGGGATCGAAGTCGTCCGTCACGGCGCGGAATTGTGCGCCGCGAGGTCCTTGGCCCTTTTGGCTTGTCTCGTTGAGGATGCCGAAGGTGTTAGTCCAGTCCCCACTAGAGTCTGTCAAGTCTCTAGGCTCGGTGGCGAGGCTGTCGTAGTCCAGGCAGAGAGCGTGCTTGGACGTGATGGCTTCTTGCCAGTGCTCGAAGCGGGCGAGGTCAACACCGTACTCTTCGTCCGGCGGGGTGCTGGAGAGAGTGCCTTTCACGCTGGCAGCCATCTGTTCGTCGCTGTCGAACCACGTGCGATCGAGATCGAAGTTGGGGTTATCCGTCAGCATCACTGCGGGTGTGTCGTGAGAGTAGTGCTCAGGGAAATACTCCCTGATGTAGAGTGCGAGCAGACACGCTGCTGCGCACTCTAGAGCGGCACGGTCGCCAGGAGATGCTGGAGCGAGTCCGTCAAGCCAGTAGGTGATGAAGGCTT
Organism: Septoria linicola; assembly: GCA_024114885.1. Lineage (NCBI taxonomy): Eukaryota > Fungi > Ascomycota > Dothideomycetes > Mycosphaerellales > Mycosphaerellaceae > Septoria > Septoria linicola. Next base: position 1,578,366 of record CP099422.1, read on the forward strand.
GACAGTCGATGGCCACATTGGCCCAGGCGTCTTCGACAGCCAATCCTTGAAAGCGCATGAAGCGCAGCAGGCTCTCCAGGAAATCGCCGTGAGACTTGATAGCCTCGAACTCGCTCATCTCGCTCTGTATTCTGGCGATGTTGCGCTGCCAGACAGACCGAGATATATGCTCTCCTTGCACTTGGCCGACACTGTTGAAGTATCTGGACAGCCGACTTGATCGTGCGATGTCCTTGGCGGGGAGGTGAGCCATGATCATCATGTTGATCTCGGTTGGCAAGGCCGAGATCGTGAGGCCAGCAGCATCGGCTGCTGGTTCCTCTTGGCCAGTCTGATTGCATTGCAAGCGTGACTTTGGCTCTTCAGAGGCCAATACGGCTCTCTGATTATCGCGAGCCTCCACCTGTGATGCGGTGGGGCCGCGAGGCTGCGTGGTCTTTGACCCATAGCTGGAGAGGCAGTCGAGTAAAGACATCTTGTTCTTGTGTGGTGAGGTGGTCTTGCTTGAGGAGTCTTGAGTTCTTGTAAAGGGCTTTGATGGCTGTGAGTAGCGTGAATAGACTTCTCTAGAGCACCAAAGTGGTAAAGAGGAAAAGTAGAAGTGGGAGTGAGGCACTGGCTTCTTGTATGGCTATGTCCTCAAAAAGTGTAGTCGCAAGAATACCATCTTCTGGAATGAGGACAACCACAACCACCTGTGAGCTCGGTCGGTGGTGATGACCAGAGCGAGAGCCACCATTTCGTGTGGTCATGGTCGATCGACACTGGCTGTACCATGACTGTACCGTCGCTACTGATGCCATAAGCTTTTTGAGGACAATGAGGGCATACTATGCAGCTCAAATTTTGACTTCACCTCTCGGACCAGAACCTTATTCAGAACATGCAGCCTTAGTAGTACGGTCTCTTTGCTGGTAGCTCGTACTCGGCCTGATATCGATGGATTCGCAGAACCTTGAGATACTCCCAGCCAACATATCCGATGGACGCGCAACCTGACAACCCACACATTGCGAGCCCTGGAAGCTCCTCAGACCTCGTGTCGAAAGAATCGTATCTCATAACATCGGTATAAAAGTGGGTATCATCTCATCCACTTATCCTCGCTTCTCGTATCACAGCCATCTCAGCAATATGATCCTAGTTCAGCCCATAACCTTCTGCCATAGAATGAATGCAAGCAATATGATGATGCCGTATATGGCTTTGTCGATCCAGGCTGGAACTTCCTCCTGAGGTGGTTGCGCAAGTCTCTGCTGTGCTGCTGGTACAGTCGGCGTGGGTGCGGGGACTTGAACTGCTGGAGCTGGACGTTGTGCGGGCTGTGCCTCTGAAGTCTGGGGCGCTGATGCTGGTGATGGCGCGCTCGCTGTGGGTTGTACTGCTGCTCCATTTGCTGCCTCTCCTGCGCCCTCCTTCGACTTCCCCAGGTCTTCTCTGTATGCCAACCGTAGCTCGTCCGGCACAACTTCCTTCTTCGATTCCCCACCCGCTTCCTTGACAGCCTCGTCCTGCTCGGCCATGATCTCTTCATTTGTCTTGCCGCAAGCTGCACATCTAGCCTTGACGCTTTGCCCCGCCAGTCTCCGTCGAACTTCCTCCGACGCATCCATGCCACCGACCTGTCCCTTTGCGTCCGTGTCCATGAAACTGCGAATTGCCACCAAAGCCGTCCGAATGCCCCACGCGGGCTGCCACGTCTCTTCGTGATGCCCGGATATGCTCAAGCAGATCTCGCGGTTGGCCTCGAAACGCCCCGAAGGAGTGAGGAAGCGGAATGAAGGTGGCTTCAGCGGATATGCGCGAGGAAGCACGATGCGGCCATGGTAGATGCCGCCTTCGTATGGTGATTGATCTGTTCCTCGCAATGTGAAATGCCACTCGAAGAGGTCCGACTCGAGAGGTGCGGCGTGGAAGTCTGACGATGGAGAACCGGCGAGCTCTGCGGCTTCTTTGAGGATTCGCTTGATCGTTGGGTTCTTGGACGAGAATTGGCCGACAGTCGACATGATGTTGCTCGCTTGCTGTTGGTGAGTAAGGGAAGCAAGGGAAATGAACGATGCAAGGTGGTATGACTATGTGATGATCATGTTGTATCAGTCAATACTCTCACAAGTCACAAGCACATGCGCGTGAGCATGTGCTTTACAACATAACGGCCAGCTGTCAATGGCAATCGAGGTGCAGGAAGGCTGACGCGCTGTTGGTGCTCGGCGCGAATGTCTCCGACGTGAACTTCACCACCTCTGTCCCTCCAACCCTTGCCATCCTACCGACAGACACGAATAGCTTGCTCTCCCGAGCATGCATAGCATTCCCGCGGACACGAAGTCTGCTTCTTCTCGCATAGCGCAGTCTATACACGAGGTACGGATGGCGGCACTTTGTGTTTCACGGAACAGTCAAAGTGGACTATTACATGACGTACAAAGAATCCTTCAATAGTGGATGCAGACAAGGGAGTAAATATAATACGATGTCTTTCCCACTCTCATGAGACTTTGCTACTTTGACGAAGACCAAATAATCAAGCCCCTCAATCAACATCAAGCACAATGACAAAACTCTCTCTCTTCCTCCTACCCCTCTTCACCGCCTTCACCATGGCAGCACAACCCGTTTACCAAGGCTGTTACAGCTCCCAAGGCACACTAAGAAACAGAGGCGCCTACGCATTCGAATCCACCGGGCACTGCTATCAGACATGCATGGCTTCGGCCTCGCCTGTTCTGGCTACGACAAATGGAAACGAGTGCTTGTGTGGTGACGAAGTCCCTGCGGCGAGCAAGAAGGTCGATGATTCCACGTGCAATCTCTCGTGCGCTGGGTATGCGATGGAGAAGTGTAAGATTTCACCGTCTGCGTCTGGTGTTGATGGGAAGTGAGCGGCTGACGACGTGTAGGTGGTGGGAAGGGATACTTCTCGGTGTACACGATGGGTGAGGAGAATGGTGGTTCGTGTCAATGATAGATATCATCGGGTTCTTGCCCTCTTTCTGCTGCGAAGATCCCATCGAGTTGATGGTTAAGGGCTTCTGAGCTCGTGTCCCGGCAAGACTGCGACGTAAGAACATAGGGCTTCACATAGTTCGATTAGCGCTTCGAGTCTGGTCTAGAGACAGACTGACCTTTTGGAAGAAAAACAGTAGCACGTAGTCGGCATATCTCGGTATTGTTGCGATTTCTGGCAAGGTGATGGAACTATGTTTAGCATGTATGCTGAGAAATAGGAAGGTTCGGGCCTGATGTGTTCTCATGTTCACACTTACGTACGCCAGTCGCAAGCATTGTGGCGATCTTGCCCGGTAGAGCTCGCCAAGCTCGTATTGGAGCTCGCATGTCATGGCGAGAGCATCAATGATGCCTTCCGGGATATCGATCGGCTTGAGCCCGCTGCGCGATAGATACTTTTCTGCGAAGGCCAGCATGTCTTTCGCGAGTTTTGGATCAACACGGAAGTCAACCGCCACCGAGGCCACGAGGTTCATGAAGGCCACCCCTGACGAGGCGTCAGTTGAGTCGGTGTCTGACATAGCCGTGGAAGTTGAGGTGTATTGGTTTGGACGAGGACTGGGTGTCAAGAGTCCCTGAGCATTGGATATGTTTGTTTGTGCGGAAACAATCAGAAGGCGGCAGAAAGAGTGGAGCGCCTTGGCGTGCATGTGAAGTCCAGAAACGACTGAGCACACCGGTTCGAGCTTACGCAATCGTGGAGACTGAGACCATCTGCTGCCTGTAACAGACGCGTCACAAGGAGTTCGAACCTCAGTCTGGTATGAGAAATCCGCGCGAAAGTGATCTGGTTATTTCACAGTGAAGTTTGCAGCGTGATGCCACTGCGAGGCTTCGCGCTCAGTTGTCACTGGTCTGCGCCTGGCCAAAGTCTCGAGCCATCCTGCTGATGGGACTTGTAAGCCAAATGACATGTATCTGGAGCCCCGGCGTCTTCTTGTCAACCCCCGCGACTGCACATTGTTGTCTCAGATGTTTGGTGTAGACTCAGGGGTGACGAAGCGAGTGACTTTCAGGTCGACCAGTAGAACGTTCTCCGTCGTGATGACCAGATGAGCGTATCCTCAAGCATCTGTGACAGTACGGCGCAGCACGAGAGCGGCCGCCTGCTCTGCACTCTTTTGCAGTCAGATTTTACGCTCCACAACTTGTTGCGCCCGCGCCAAGGCGCGAACGAGAGACAATTGTGGTGACTGTGGCCGGACGAAACCTCACTGCCGCCCTGGTCTGCGTAGAAGTCGCGAGAGACTTCAACGAATGTGTCGCTTGCGCAGCGAGACAGATCAGGAGCAAGCAGTAAGACTTCTGCCGCTGCCCATGGCCGATCTTCTGCAGATGAGTAGATGGAGCAAAAGCAGACGCCGCGCTATTATACAGCACAGGAACGAGACATTTGCAGTGCTTCGATATCCTGTTCACAACTTCATCCTCAGCAATGGGCAAACTTCCGCCAAAAGAGGAAGAAGGGATGAGCGCAATACGACATGGACATGAGACATACTGACATGGAGGAAATGAAACAAAAAAAGTGAAGGCCAGAAAAAGTGCAAAAGATAAACCGCCTTGTGGGCGGGTTATCTTAAGGAACATCTTCAGATTGTACTTCAGATGACCTGTTCGAAGGTGGGTATGGTCAGACGAGACCTGTTTTGGTGTGGTTGTTTTGGCCCGACGAGGCCTGTTTTGGTGGGTGGGTATTGTGGTGGTGCGATTTCTTTCAGACAGTGGTGTGAACAACTTTTGTACTTGTCTGTGGACGAAGGCTAATCCTGGGAAGATGTTAGAATGCTGTTGAATATTTGAAGGATATTGGGGTTACCTGTTTTGTTCAGAAAGCTCAGTTGTATCACTGCCACGACGCCTTGCTGCGGGAATATCGCCCACTCTCTCGTGCGATTTCACATTCAGCGCCCGAAGACGGCACAACCTATTTCGCTAATCGTGGAGCTTTACAACTGAGCCAAGGACGTTTCCTTGTTTTGTTGTTCATGTATAATCAGGGTTTTGGTACCAATATAGCTGTTGTTTATTCGCGGGGGGCGTTGGCACTAATGCGTGACTTGCAGGTGAAGCTGAAGTGTCCGCGCGGACTCCCGAGCGGAATCGGCGCCTAACCACCACTCGACCACGATGATGGAGAGGTCCAGTGCGTCGAGAGATGCCATATGGAGGCTGCATAGCTGTGTCGAGGTATGTTGTGCTGTGCGAAGTTGTCGTAGTTGTACGAGGAGGTGTTCACGAAGTGGTGTTGCTTGGCAACCAGTCTTCCTCCTGGGGCAGAATCTTCCCGAGCTCTCAAACCAAAGTACACACTCGCGCGACAGTAATTTCGATTGCGTTCCTGCACAACTGATGAGACATACTGCTGGGCTGTCAGCAAGACGGATTGTGTTGCTGATTCTTGGCACTCAGCCCCCTGATCACGACCATTGAGAAGCCTATCAATGGCGCGGGGATGTACCCTCTTTCACACGCAAGCTCAGAGGCAAAAGTGAGCAAACAGTGCTCCGGAGTGAATGGTCTGCGTTTGCTCCTCAGATCATCACATGTCCCATTAAGCCGCTGACAGCCACTGACACTGTGCACTGCGCTCTTGAGGATGGAAAAAGCTTCTGTCCCCCACCCAGCTAAACCTGCGTACCGATCAGCACAACCAGACGATACAAGACCTGCTATCAATCTGATCAAGACTCAAGCCAAAGCGCGCTGCAAGGGATACTTGCGTCCTTCGAAAATGGATTTTTCCCAGGACAACACCGCCGCGCTCGACGCAATCGACCAGAAAATCATCGACCTGGTCAAAGACAATGCTCGAATCAGCAAGGACCGAGAGGCTCTCGAGGCTCAACTCCGAGGCCTCCACGAGTCAGACTCCGAGAAGCAGAGCAAGACTGAGCAACTCAAGCATCGGATCGCCGAGAAGAAAAGAGTTGCCTCCATCAAGCAAGCTGGTGTACGGATGCTCAACAGAGAGAAAGAAGGGCTGCTCGGAAAGGATTAAATGCGGGCAACAATCGTGAGTCGACCGTAGTGTATCGTGCCCTCGAACACAAGATGCTAATCATGGCCAGCACCGGCCCTACAGATTTGTCCCAAGTTCAGACTCCGGAGCGCGAGATTTGCGGCCTACGGGATCGGGATCTCGCATGCTACTGTATCGATTGTATTTCGACATCCGATGATTCCTGCAGACATACCAGCTTTTGTGGTCGTTTTTCCAGAACGTCTTTGCGCATGGAAGCAAGTCAGCACATTGGCAGATAACGCACTCTCGCGGCAGCCTGCACTTTACACATACCTTTCGATTTCTGCTCATCTCTCATTGTGTGATGAGCCGCCCAGCTGGTCGCGTACGAGTCATCGCGATCCACTTTGACAAAGGCGAAGGCAGCGTTCCGGAGCTGAGCTGTAATGCTAGGATCGAACAAGACCAGAAGCACATTTCGAATTGGTATGCCGATCAACGGTAAAGGCTGAGCGTATCGTCAGCCCCTTGCCCGCGATGACATCTACATGGTTTGCACGATTCTGCTTGGAGGTGCGGATCTGAGAGAGACGCTGACATGCATTTCTGGAGCTATCGACTTCATTGGGTCAGCTCTCGCAAGAAAGCAAAGGATAGCCTCAGATACTTCACTATGCATCACTCGTTCAGATTCTGGCTCCGCACCTAGATGGCACACGATTGTCGACGGACAAGCACACTATGCTGCTTTCCCGGCACTCGTCCTCTACAAGATTCTTCGTAGATATCTTCATTCTGCACGTGTGCTCTCTATATTCCCATGACCTCTTTCGCCACTCTCTTCTCGATATCGTCCAGCAGCTTCAGCACAGCCGGCCTTCTGTCTCCTTCATTTGGACCTTGAGCGATGATCCTGAATGCAACTCCATTCGCCTTGACGTCCGGCGTAGCAAAGTCTCGTGCCACTACAGCAGCATACAGCTGATTCTTGGACAATTTGCCAGTAATAACTCGCATGTCAGTCTGCTTGGGAAACAGGACTTCAGCGTTGATCACTGCGTGCGTGAAGTTGCATGTCAGCGGAAGCTAGGGTTTACACCAAGTGGAGTGCTGTGGCGCATACAAATCTGCTTCGAGATGTCGTGAACGTTCATAAATTCCGTCGACCAGTCGACTTGAGAACCGCTACGGTGGTGAGACATGATGAATTGCAATTGAACAGACTTCCACGGCAAGAACGTCTTATCATCTGCTGCCTGTAAACTGTTCCATGTCCGCTCCTTCTCGTATGCTTCTGCTTGGCTATTGAACCTGACGCAATTTGAGGCTCAAACAGCGCTCGGACTCCTCTAGAGTGGCTGCCAAAACTTTCCAGGAGCTTGAACCGATGAGATTGAACGTCGACACGTGCTTCTCTTCAATCCATCATCACTCGCACAACGATAATCTTCAAGACCATCACTTTCATCGCAAAAGCACAGTCAAGATGGTCAAGCTCGAAGAAGTCCCCGATGAGGAGCTATACGCCTCGCAGCAAGGCCCAAAGGAAGACGAGGACGAGTGGGACACAGATGATGGTATGCGCCTTCTTCATCGCACCGGTAATGACATCGACTGACATTGTAATTGTAGCCGAATCAGAAGTGTCCGAAGTCGACGACGACGATGCCTACGACGAGTCCCTCCTCGACCGCGTGTACGCCCTCAAAGACATTGTCCCACCTACCTACCGAAAGCGCATCAACAACATCGCCGAGACATCGTACTCATGGGTCAGCAGCGCGGCGAGCTTCAGCGGGAAAAGCTTGTGGGTGATTAGCACGAGCGCGCTGCTTTTGGGAGTGCCGTGGGCATTGGCTTTCAGCGAGGAACAGCAGGTGCAGGAAATGGAGCGCGAGATGAGGATGCAGCAGAGCGCGAACGAGGTGAGTTTCCAGAAGCAGACTACCGCCGAAGGAAGATCTGGCAATCACATATGGATGCTAACATTGCCGGATAGCTTCTCACACAACCTGGTGGTCAGACTGGCGCAAAGCCTGCATTGTAGGAGTTTGATGAGGGATGTACAGATTTGCGGCATAACGACGACTTCTTGCGCTATGCAGGGTATGTGTAGCGCTTGTATTATATATTCTCTGCTCACATGCCGCGCGGCTCATGCTAGACCAAAGAGTCAATGTACAACATACGATACACTACGAGTATGCGATCAGCCCAACACGAATAGATCGGATGCGCGGGCGAGCAAAGTGGCTCAAATCAGGCGCCAGAATACGAATTGCTGCATTTTCAAGCCATGGTTCTGACAGAAACGAGCGAGCATCGCGCGATCTACTGATTGTGGTATAGGTTGTCGAATGACACTCGTGGACCAGCCTGATCCTCTGGCGACAGCGCTGAACGATCACGAGCAGCCGACCTACGTAGTCACTCTCAGTCTAGACAACTGTTCCTGCTGGCACGTTCGACTCCACTCTTTCGGCCGAGTCGCACAGAGGAAGGATTTCATTGATACATTAACTTTCACAAAAGGCAGACAAATCGCTGGCCGGACACGAACACACACATCTCCTCTTTCTACGATGGCTGACCAGGCGCCTGCCACATTTACCGCAACAGAAAACAACACCTACACTGGCGCCTGCTTATGCGGATCGATCACTCTACGACTCAGCCTTCCCTACGATCTCTACGCCAGACCCCAAGGCCACATTTGTCACTGCAACAATTGCCGCAAGACATCCAGCGCAGCAGCAGGCGCAGCAGTCATCATGCTACCAACCTCTCAGATTGAGTTGAGTGACCCAGACAAGAAGCTGAAGACCTACAACGACACAAGCAGCAAGAGTGGCAGAACCGTCCCAAGATCTTTCTGCGGGGCGTGCGGGAGTGCTGTCGGCTGTGTGCCCACTGACATGTTGCCGGAGCTGAGCGTCGTTGCCTTGGGCCTGTTTGTGAAGATGCCCGAGCCAGTGTTTGAGTGTTTCGTCAAGCGAAGAGAAGCTTGGGTGAAGCCCACGGTCGAAGAGGCTAAGCAGTATGAGTATGTGGATGAGATTGGCGGGTATATGGGGAGTGTGCTGGCTGGGGAGGGATATGGTGTGTGAGGATAATATGTGTAATTAGGAAGAAACCCGATAGCTGCAACGCAGTAGCATCAATCTTCTCTTTGGGACAGTTTATCTATGCTCACGACGTTATTCAATGGTTTGCATAATGATGCCTTCTCATGCCAAGCAATAAAGGACAAGCGCGACCCTCTTTCCTCTACCGGCACAGGTCCGAATGTCGACTGTCTCGTGTCCTCTTCTCTACTATTCCTCGAGCTTCACATTAGTACTTGTACCTCCACGACTTTAACAAAATGGTCTCCTTCAAGCTTGCGACGCTTGCTGTCGCAGCGTTTAGCGCTGTCAATGTCTTCGCTCAGGCCGCAGACAAGGTATGCAAGCTGCATGATGCCGATTCGTAAATAATGCTTCGATCTAACAACTCTCGGAATCAGGTTGAGGAAGTTGTCGCCGATGCCGAGCAGCCAAACATCGCAGACTTATCGCTCGAGGAGATGCAGAAGTTGATGGGGTCGGAGAACCAGCAACAACCGCTGAAGGTGACCTTCAATGTTCAATTTCCTGATGCCGAGATCTTCGGCGTGAAGCTGGTCAATGGTCGCCCAACTCGCACCTTGATCACTGTGACCAACAACGAAGCCGAGGAGGTCAATGTCCTGGCAGCTGTTGGAGGCCTTTACAGCCCGCTGAACACTGCAGGCGCGCCAGATCCACCACAAAGCGTTCGCAACTTCACGGCAGCCAAGTATGGCAAGACCATTGCGCCAAAGAGCGCCGAGACCTTCACCTACGCCTATCAGACTGTCATGCAGCCTCAGGACCTCCTTCTCGAGCTGAAGACGGTTGTGTCTAGAGGCCAGAACGTTTTCACCTCGTCTGTCTTCCGCGAGAACGTCTCCGTTGTGGAGGCACCAACCTCGCTCTTGGACCCTCAGATGTGAGATCTTCCGTTGAGAGGCTTCGCGGAGTACTCGCTAATCAAGATTTCAGCATCTTCCTCTATCTCTTCCTCCTTGCTGCGTTTGGTGGCACTGTCTACTTCATCTACAACACCTGGATTACAACCCTCTTCCCGCAAAAGAAGCGCGGTGGTAAGGGCGGCGAGCGTGCGAAGCGCTCCAGCGGAGGCTCGAAGCCAGTCGACCCAACCGAGCAGGTAGCTGTGATTGGCGCCGATGGCCCAGCTGTCGCTTCCGGGTCTTCCAAGGGCTACGACGAGAGCTGGATTCCGGCTACCCATCTCCAGCGACCACAGGCGAAGAGAGTCGGCAGCGGCCGACCAAAGAGCAGGGCAGCATAAGTTATGCGACAGCAGTTGGAAGTGGAAAATAATCTTGCCCTCGACCTAGTTCAGAGCGGGCCATAAAATCTACGGACGAGGACCGAGGGACAATAGCAGAGCTCACGCTTGGAAAGCCACCGAGCAGCGGAAGTCCTGTATCATACGACAAGCAGAAGTCGGCCTTGTAGCATACAGAAGCACGAAGGCCGCGACTGCGGGAGAAGTGAGCAACGACACTCACATGCACAAGCATTCTCTCACATCAACTTTCACATATTGTACCATGTGGATATTCACCCTCAGCAGTCCTCGAACTCAAGTACTGTTCACAGGCGAAATGCATGCCATAATTCGCCTTTCCACTAACGCTCGGAGCTCTACAATACAGCACTGACTTCACGAGAAACTGACACAGCACTAGATATCGCAGCCAGGAGGTCCTAGGGTGCGTGTTGTACGAGCTTCGTACGTACCTTGAGGGCGAAGACACGGTATCATGATGTCCCTGCTAAACGGCCGGCGCTCTCGGGGCATACTAGTCGTGCTTGTGCTGGGGCTATTGGCATATCAGGCACAGGTCATCTGGCGCTCACCAACTGATCTACTGATACCACACATTCACAGCCGAGATCTCCGACTTGGACTCGAGCATTTGGACCCAGGACTCGATCAGCTGGGCAATGTATCTGTCGACGACTCTTCACTTTATGCTATCAAGGTCGGCGAATCGAAGAAGTACCAGACATATGCAGCTAAAGGCTGTCGACTATGGGAATTTCTCCAACGAAAGAAAGATCCACCAGGAAGTGAATGGTCGGGGACAAACGACATGGCCAATTGGGGGTGGTAAGCAACAATTTGACCGACTTCCCCATCCGTACGACCTACTCACTTTTTCGTTATAGGCAAAGCTCCTCACCAGCCGGCACCCTCGAATCCAAATCCTCCGACGCCCGCCTCTCCTCCCTCCTCACCAGCATCAAAGACCCCCTGTCATCCAAAGGCCTCGACATCACCTCCGCCTCGGGCATGATCAACATCGAAACAGCCCACACCTCCCCCACCAAACCCCCCTCCTACGCCCCCAACGCCCTCTACAAACCCACCTCAGCCATATACTTCAACATCTACAACCCCCTCCAAGGCACCATCATCGCCATACGCAACTACGGACCAGAATACATGTCCTCCAAAGACCCCACCTGGAACAACGCGCCTCTTCCTAGCATGCGAGCATGGTCTGACGTCGTCACCGCGGTATGGACGAGCCTAACGAGCGCCACAGGCCGACAACTGCTCCGCTACATTGTGCGAATCAACATTCAGAATCAAGATACAAACGACATCGTCATCGAAGCTCTACAGCGCGTTCCGGGAGGAAGGAAGAATGGCGTGGCGCCGAAGTGGCCTGGTTTTACGTTCAAACCTCCTCCTGTTCCTCCTCCTGCTGGTGGTGGTGCGAGCCCTACAAAGGAGAGTAAAGAAATGCTCAAGGCGTTTCAGGCTGTGCTAGCGACGCCGAATGTGCGAGGCGTGGTGTGGTTGTTGCTGCAGCATAAGTTTCAGCTGGGCGCGAAGACGATCAAGGAGATTGTTGTGTGGGATATGAGTCCGTTTGAGAATCAGGATGCGGGGCATCAGTTGGCGGTTCTGATCGAGATTGGGGATTTTCAGCGCGGATGAGGGCATTGATTCTATGATAATGGCATCTTGCGGTCGAAGCATTGGTTTGCAGCATGTTATGTGACTCGTCGCGAAGGTCAAAATGAGAGATTTGCATTTACTGCTTGAGTACGCAGACACTCTGGTAAGACAAGAATGAAGGTATGTTATCTGCTTCTCTGAGCTACGAATGGCCAGCCGACACCATGCTCGCAGGTTGACTCCAAACGCCACGCATGTCCCAACTCATAAATTCATCTCATGTTCGTAGTGTCTTAGCGTCTAATGAGACTGCCTTGCGCATATCAAGCTGCTTTGACAGTCGCAGGCTTGCCATCCAAGGCCTCGCCAGTCTTGCCTTTCTCGCCCTGCTTCGCGGCATCGGGATTAAGAGGTTTGGAGGGGTCGTATCCAACGGCTTTGACAATACCAAGACCTTTCGTCCGACCCTCACGGAATAGAATCCGGTCGCCAGCTGCCAGGAACTCTGGCCGTTGCACGAAGCGGAACGCCACGGTTGCCCTGTCTCCTGTTCGAATGTAGTCGCGGTCGATGTCAATGATAGCGCAAGTCTGGCTGACTGGGCCTACGTGGAGCATGGCCTGATATTTCGTCCTGATAGTGGTTGCGTGAGAAAGGATGAGGACCTCAGCAACAAATTCGCGATACACCTGGGGCTTCGGAGCCTCGAGATGGGGATTTGCGTCAGACTTGGCCAGCAGGACAACCATTCCTTTCCGGACATCTTTCCGCCGCACTCGACGAAGCGCGAACGATGCACTCTGGCCAGCAGTAGCAGCGGGAGTGCTGATACGTTTTCGCTCGATAGATCGCACAGTCGTTGTGGTGAACTGCCCCAGACCATCCGGACCAACCATGACCGTGTCACCAGCATGCACAACACCAGACTTGACCACACCAGAAACGACAGTCCCGACGAATGGCACCGAAAAGGTATCGTTGACGTGGAACTCAAAAGGGGCGTCCACATCATACTTGCCGTGATGAGGCAGGATGTTCATGAACTCGCGAACAAGATCCAGCGACTCGCCCGTGACGTTGGAGACCTGGAAGATAGGACATATCCTCTGGCTGACGAATTGGGTCGCAGTATTGACACAGTCCTCACGGTTCTTGATGAAGATTGGGATCTTTCGAGCTCCAGGAGATTTCAGGATTTTGGTAAGTTGGGTGATGGTCTGCTGAAGAATTTGAGGTGGGCAAATATCGATCTTGGTGATGACAACCATGACTGGCACATTCAGCGCCAGTGCAATTCCAAGATGCTCTTTCGACATTCCAATCAGGCCATTATTCGCAGCGACCATGAGCAGGCAGTAGTTCGGCTCGCTGGAAAGAAGACCAAAGACTGTAGTCCGGAGATATCTGCAACAGCATAATTGTCAGCATAACATAGCCAGCATAGCATCGTGTCAGAACCTACCGCTCGTGCCCCGCCAAATCAGTGAACGATATGACTTTGGCAGACCGCTTGCCAATCTCCTCCCAGCTCAGCTTTCTACCTGGCACTCCAGACACGACAACCTCTCCTTTCGTATCAAAGCCCATGATCTCCATGCCCACACTCGACGTTCGTCCGGACTCGATCTCATGCTTGTGGCGAAAGAGGTTAACTCGCGCCTTACCACGACCATCGTCCAGGCCACCTTTCACTAGCACACCAAGCAGAGTGCTCTTGCCTGCATCTACATTGCCCACGACAGCTATCCGCGTTTCGATCTGATCATCCACATCGACTGGCCGCCGCCGTATCATGAGCTTGCCCATGCACCCTCGCTCTTTCTTGTTCTCGTTCCCGACATCCACCGGACTGTTTGGAACATTCTTGGTCATCAAGATCTTCCAGTCTGCTTTCAGCTTGTCGGCGATAGTCTTGAGCCGCGCGAGGGAAGCATCCCACTCTTTCTCGGTCATTGCCTGGCTGTCGCCATTGTCTTCGAGCCCGACATCGAAGAGGCACTCGTTGTGGCCCTCGTCTAATCGTGTGCTGATGTTGGACTCCAGCTGCTTCAAGCTCTCATCTTTCGTGTCGCCGTCATCGAGGAGCAGGTGTTTTAGTCGGACCTTTGGCTTGTCGTCGCCCAGATCTAGCGTGTCGAGGATGTCGAGCTCTGCGTGTTCGGTCTTTGCTTTGGAGGTGCTCTCTGGGCCATGGATTGGAGGGTTTCGCAGAGCTTGTTGCTTATTCACGTAGTCGGCAAAGTCGCTCAGTGCCTTGGGTGAGACTGTCAGCTATGTTGCCACTTGATACATCAACTCGAATGCAACGAGTCTGTATCGGTGCAGCTCATGGAAGCTGAAGACAATGCGACCGAGAATCAACAGCCTGAGAGGAATGCGACTCACATTCTCGCCAGCTCGCCTGTCGGAAGCCGACTGTGGCACTTCCTTGTACCGCTCTGCTCGAGTTGCCATGATCGCGGGTGAAAGATGTAAGAAAGTGAAAGTAATTACGTTCGGATTCGCACAATCATTGCTATTGCGAAGCAGTAGGAAGATACGCAACACGAAAGGTGGCTAGGTTGAACTGAGCTGACTTGCGGCGAACAGTAGCTGCAACCATGGGATACATATGTGGTCACGTCGATGATGACTAGTTAGTGGGATGATTCATGGCGCGGGGCAAAAACGCGACTTCCACTTCCGTCACAAAGACGCGCTGCTTTGGGACGCTTCATTGACGACCGCTTTTACCTTTTGCAGATACCGGCGGCATGAACTGAGTCAAGAAACGATGTTAGAAGTGACTGTTATACCGATGCTACTTGCTACCTCGTGTGCAGGGGTGATTGAGCTTCTTCGGCTGTGGACTAGTTAGCAACGCCGATCATATATTCCGACATTCATCGTTCAATTTTGCTGTACACAATAATGCTTCTCTTGCTCTACGAGTTGTTCTTCGCCTCTCGCAGCGCCGCCATCACATCAATCCTGTCCGTCTTGCCAGTAAACTTTTGCACAGCAGGATCATCGAGTCTCATGAAGACATTATGCTGCTTCTCATCACCAATGGTGAACTTTCCTTGCGTCTGCTTGTTCGACGTGGCGAATGACTCCAGCTTCTTGATTGGGTCGGACTGGATCACCTTCACGCCGAACTTCACATTGCCCTTCGTGTACTCGTGTCCTGGGAAGACCTTCGTGTCATCGGGAAGAGCAGCAAGGGTCTTGTTCAGAGCTGTGTCCATCTCCTCGGCCGTACCTTCGAAGAAGCGTCCACAGCCGCCGATGAAGAGGGTGTCGCCAGTGAAGACAGCCTTGTCGCTGCCATCCTCGAACAGATAGCAGATGCTGTCTTGAGTATGGCAGGGAGTGTGAAGAGCCTTGACTTTGATGCCTTCGCCTATCGTGAAGGTCTCGCCATGAGCAGGAGTCTTAGTGACTTTGTCGCAATCCTTGCCGCCGATGATTGGAAGCGGGTAGGTCTTTAAGATCTCCTTGTTACCTCCAGCATGGTCGTGGTGGCTGCGAGAGGGTCAGTCGATGCGGCCCATTCGATTGATGACGAGATGGCTTACTGGTGCGTATTGATAATGTTGGTGAGCTTGATGCCGCTGTCGGCGGCTTTCTTGAGCGATGGCAGAACTCTGCAATCAACATCAGTGCATTGTGCTGCAAAAACTCAAAGCGTCGAGGACCTACTCTGAAGGGTTGGCTGGATCAATGATCACGCCCTCCTTGGTCTTGTCATCCGTTACGACTACAGTTTGTCAGCCTGGAAAGCCGTCAGATCAGAAGACATGAGACAACCTACGGTAGGCATAGTTGTTGCCCGAGCCCTCCCCTATGCATCTCATGTTAGTCTATTGGGCCAAGTACCTTGATGGTCAGCCTTACACATGGGTATGCTTTCGATATGCATTTTTCGTGTTTGTTGCTTCGAGGGATCAGCGAGGAAGAGATAGCCAAGTACAAGTGCAAAGCTTACAGCAATAATAGATTGGAGCAAAGGTCTTCTGATTGTGTTTCTGGCAGCGTTCAAGAAACTCATTTGCGACAGACGTAGTTGAGATGGAAATGTGGAAGAGCTGTTAGAGCATTGGAGCTGTAGCGATGATATCACTTCTCTCCGCGTTGCCGCCCATTGTCGACGGCACGTGACGCGTCTCGCAGATCAGACGGGAGACTGAAGTACTTTCGGGATGGAGTAGATTGAGGCAATGATATTGGACGGATATCCAATGGTTGAGAACGACCAGTATCTACAACTACATGCAACTACATGCCATAATCATACAGACTAGTAATCTTGCTGCCATTGTTCGGCAACTTCACCCTCAAGATTGCTCCAGGATGCAGCCTGCCATCAGTGCCATTGTTCCAATCTGGCTGGAATGGCAGCTGATTGATGTTCAAATAGAGATAGCCATCAGTTCCAATGCTGCCTCCGTCTGGCCAGAGGACTCTAGGATCTCTGACAAATGGCTTCGTCAGCCCATCTGTAGGATCGAAGTAATACACAGCATTCTGTTCTGGCATGAGCTGGTAGATGAGTCCATTGGTATCGCCTTCGAAGCCGTTTGCGTTACCACCTCGTGCGCCGTGGTTGGAAACGTTGGCATGTGCGAAGACCTCTGCAGAAGCATCTACAGAGTCTTGCAGCCGCAGGTTCGCTGTCGGAACAGACCACAGATAGTTCGTCGATAGCGGCGAGTAGTACATGCGCTCGCCGTCTGAGCTGAGCTGGAGGCCATCAAGACCCTCCTTCTGCCAGCTGATCGCGGAGCCCTTTTGAATGATATACTTTGGCATGCCGAAATAAGATGGCAGAGCATTTGCACCGCGAAGGGTTGACGCATCTTGATCAAGCCTTCGCCAGGATTCGCCACTGCCTAGATCGACCATGATGAAGCCAGGACGACCCTCGTTGCTGCTGTCCACCAGATATGCGACACCTTTGCCAGTTGTTCCTGATAGCTCGGGGTTAAAATCGAAGCGCAGATCGTTGAGATAAGAATCTGGGTAGTGGACATCGGCTGGGAAAGTGTAAGTCTGGTAGATTGTGTTGTTCTCCAGTGACATTGCGACAAGCTTTGGCCCGCCAGGCTGAGCGTACGGCATGCTTGGCTCGCCTTTAGCATTGTGCACAGTCGGTCGTCCCGTGTCGATAGCCCAGAGAGTTTCAGGGCGGCCAGCTCCTGCAGATGTGATGTAGATTGCCTGAACAGAAATGAGTGCCGAAGAATTGCCAGAGCCAAAGGGAACGCCGTTCCAGGTCGTGTTAAGCTGGTCTGGTGGCAAATTGAGCTCTGCAGATGGGTACGGCTCTTCTGCTGTTTCGTTTACAATCACTCCGAGTGTGTAGTCATAATCGCCGCGCGTATAAGTTGCGAAGAGGCGACCATCTGAAGCGACAGCGATTCCGATCGGCCACTGGTCGTAATAGTAATGCACCTCCTCTACTTCAGGTCCGTACGTGCCATTGTCGACTCTTAATCTCGTTTCGATAGTTCCTGCAGGCGTCTGATATGTAGCATTCTGCGCAATTGTGCTGCTTGCGAAGAGCAACCCCGCAATGGCTGGCGTCTTCATCATTAACTTTGGGAGGATGATCCTGCTTGGGAGAAGAACAGAAGAAATGAAAGCACCTGAACCTACAGATCGTCATCTATAGCATGTTACCTCTTCGCCGGTAAGACGGCATTGCTGTGCTACACGTGGGTAGTGATTGAGGTGGTCGCGGAGAAGTTGGTGACGTTGTGACGCGGAGAAGCGAAAGCAATGGTCGAAGTACGATCTGTGCATCGAAATGCTCACCCTTCGTGTCGAAAGCGCTGTCAACATCTCGCATTCTGCACAGCAGCAGCATCTTCATCGTGACTGAACAAGAATTGTCACGAATGTGATATGATCGCGAAAGGTCTTAGCAATGAATTTCAGAGAGATGCGCTCAAGCCGGCACGACTCCGGCACAGACGCGTCCCATGACCATACCGGGTGCCAGACCTGAGCAAGAATTGCAGCTGAGATGATCCTCACACAAGGTAAAGACTATCGAAGCAGCCGCTATGGACTTCTTATGCACATATCGCCTTAATCTACACGCATTGATTTCCTGGTGCCCTCGGGCAGTATTGCTTTGCGACGGCCTTTGAAGCAATTCGACCCGATCGGCATTTGTGGCCTCACCTAACATGGATGGTGGTATAGCCTGTAGGCTGGACGACCTCGAAGTGGTTACACGCGAGGTAAAACGCGCCTGACAACGAGAGTAGATCGCCTGATGGTCGGCGTTTGAGTGAGATACTTGGCCAACGGTAAGTCCTAAAAAGTATTCTGTCACCTTCACAAGACCTTTCCCTCCCCTTGTTGACATCAATTTATTGCTCGACTACACACGATACAGATTCACCAGCGCCATGTCTTCCCAAAAGCCAATCCTTCTGCATTGCGGCGACGATACCAAATGGAACAAAGAGCTATATCAGACTTTGCAAAGCAAGTTCACTATTGTGCGAAGCTATAGCATGCCCAGGGAAGAGTTCAAACAAGCATTAAAGAGCCGGACATTTGGAAATTTCGCTGCCATCTACAGGCCCTTTTGGGGCACTGGTGGTGAGATGAGCCCGTGGAATAAGGAGTTGATGTTCGTTGGCCCTAGAGCAGAAATTAGGCTGTGAACATCGTGCTGACCAGAACAGCGACCTCCTCCCTTCGTCCTGCAAGATCTACGCTTCTGCTGGTGCCGGATTCGACTGGGTAGACACACAGGCTCTGGCATCTCGCGGCATCATCTACTGTAACGCTGGCGCAGCATGCACAGAGTCTGTTGCAGACTCGGCGATCTGGCTCATCATATCACTCTTCCGCGACTTCACCTGGTCTGCGCTCGCCGCAAGATCATGCAAGCCCGAGAACTTTGCTGATGCACAACGACGGGCGGCTCTGACGAGAAATCCAAGAGGACACAGCTTGGGAATCATTGGGCTGGGCAAGATTGGGTTTAGCATTGCGAAGAAAGCACACCAGAGTTTCGGAATGAAGATCCTGTATAACGATATCAGACAACTACCCTCAAATCTGGAGGCTGAGGTCGGGGCAAAGTACTACAAGGAGCTCGACGACATGTTGGCAGTGGCGGACTGCGTTCTGGTTGCAACGCCATTCGGGGGAGAAGCTGTGCTCAATGCAGAGAAGCTGGGCAAGATGAAAAAGGGCTCTCGCCTGATAAACATTGCTAGAGGGAAGCTCATCGATGAAACAGCACTGGTGGACGTGCTCAAGAGCGGACACTTGGCAGCTGCTGGGCTAGATGTTCACTTCAACGAGCCTCAGATCAACCCAGAATTGGCCGCCATGAACAACGTGGAAATGCTGTCGCACACCGCTGGAGCCAGTACTGATAGCCACATGGGCTTTGAAACTCTGGGTATGGAGAACATTCTTAGCTTCTTCGAGACTGGAAAGGCCATTAGTCCGGTCAATTTGCATCTCTTCGACAACAAGGCCAGGCTATGATCGACATAGAGATCCCGCATCGCCCAAGCGACGAAAGCAGTACGAAGCAAGGCGTGGCTCCGGGCATCCTCGACTGAGACAGTGAGCACGAGCATCCGAAGGACCAAACTGCTTAGTCTGACTTGACCGAAAGGGAGTTGGATGAGTCGATACCACAATATTGAGAGACGATTACGCGTAGTAAAGTGAAAAGTCTGACAAGATCTCCGCTGATCATTGAGAAAGCATTGGCGATGACAAGAGTCAGCACAACGGAGGCTTGACAAGGTCTGATGCTTCAGAGTGGGTCTACTATAACTCCATGTATTGGCCACTCTGTGTACTCGTTTGGTATGCGATGACACAAGCTCCAATTGCTGTTCCTCCTGCTTCTACTTCTGCACGAATGAGTTCGTCTCCTACATCAGTAGTCATAATGACTGACTTCGGCAGCTCGGCGCAAGCAAGACCGAATGCATCGCGGACCAGGTTCAATTGCTCCCCAGACCACACGTCCACAGATGCCGGGGTCTGTAAGGAGGGACCTTCCTCCGCATACCAAGACTCTGGGCACAGCGCTAAGATCTGCATGTCTCGCCGTACGGCGTCTGTCACTCGTGCATTGCACGTGGAACGTACTTTTCGTCTCCATATTACTTGACCAGAATTGGCAGAAATTGATTGCCGTTCTCTTCGTAGCCCTAGAACGATCCCTTGCCTCGGGCATGCTCTCATGCAGCTTGCCACGCGAGGCACATCTACTAGTTAGTGTCGGCAGAAGTGTAGTTGTAGAGATGCCGGGGTGTGCTGCACAGGTAAGAAGGATGTCAGAGCGCGTTGAGCCTGCAAAATCTTTGCGCTCGCATTCTTTCTTTCATTGTGTGAAGTATTGCCATCGATATTGACTTTAGGCTCGCTCTGCGCCCCTGGACGACCACACCATGGCTGATCACAAGGTTGCCAGCGAGCATGTGTACGACGGCCTCGAAGCCAAGATCGACCCATATGCTCAGAGCAACATAACATGGAGTGAAGAAGAAGAGACTCGTGTACGTCGGAAGCTGGATCTGCAGATTGTGCCTATGGTCACCGTGCTATATCTGCTCTGCTTTCTCGACCGCGCCAATATCGGCAACGCGAGGATCCAAGGCATGCAAGAGGACCTGAAGCTCTATGGTGTTCGGTTCAATTGGGCATTGTCTGTGTTCTACATCGTTTACTGCTTGGTAGAGGTTCCCAGTAACAGTGAGTTCAGCCATCGCCTGAGGGCACTTGAATAAGTCGGCCCCGGCGCTGACCTCTTCTAGTAATCTTGAAAAAGGTTGGACCCAGGTGAGTTGGACCAAGACTGTGGGCCTAAGATTCAGCTCTAATGTCCAGCATAGATTCTACATTCCACTCCTGGTAGTTGGCTTCGGTCTCGTTTCCATGTGCACGGCTTGGGTGAACACATTCGACCAGCTCTGCGTTGCTCGAGCTTTCCTAGGTGTATTTGAGGGAGGAACCATGCCGGGCATCGCATTCTTCTTGTCTGCCTTCTACAAGCGGAAGGAGCTGTACTTCCGTGTGGGCATATACGTCAGCGCTGCCTCTATGGCTGGCGCATTTGGTGGGCTGCTTGCTGCTGGCCTTGCCAAGGTGCCTCGCTGGGGTCTGGAATCCGCACCGATTCACACCTGGCGCAACATCTTCTTCTTCGAAGGCATCATGACCATGATAGTTGGAGGCCTGGCCCCACTGATTCTACCGCAAAGTCCGGAAACATCCACATGGCTGACGGATAGAGAGAAGTTTATTGCTTCCGAACGCCTCAGAATCGAGCATCGGGCCAACGCGAACCAGCAGGTCAAGCCGCACCACATCAAACGAGCGCTCCTCAACATCAACAACTACATCTGTGCAGGCGGATTCTTCTGCATCAACATCACCGTTCAGGGACTTTCGGTCTTCATGCCAACGATACTCCGAGATCTCGGGTGGACGGCGACTAGGGCACAACTGTACAGCGTGCCTGTGTATGTGTCGGCATC
Source organism: Septoria linicola (assembly GCA_024114885.1). NCBI lineage: Eukaryota > Fungi > Ascomycota > Dothideomycetes > Mycosphaerellales > Mycosphaerellaceae > Septoria > Septoria linicola. The sequence goes on from CP099422.1 coordinate 1,599,846, forward strand.
TGCAATCGCGATCCTCATCGCCTTCATCAGCGACAAAACCAGGCAGCGAGGACTCTACCTTGCAGCCTTCACGTTCCTCGGCATTACAGGTTTTGCGCTGCTTCGCTCAGACGTCTCAGCTAACGCGCGTTATGGCGCAGTCTATCTGTGTGCTTTGGGAGCGTTTCCTGGAGGGCCAGGTTACCTGTCGTGGGGATTGAACAATGCTGCAGGTCCTGCTGTACGAGCTGTATCTGGTGGATGGATTGTCACTCTCGGCACACTAGGTGGCATTGTGGCAACCTGGAGCTATCTTGCCACTGATGGACCCGACTTTCCGATTGGACATACGATCAACTTATGCGCACAGGTCGTGGTTTTGTGTCTGGCCGTGGGTGGAATGGCGTATTGCTTGTACGAGAACAAGCTGAGAACGAGAGGTGGTCGAGACGATCGTCTCAATGGTCTCAGTGATGACGAGATTGCAGACCTGGGCTATCGGCATCCAGATTTCAGGTATATGGTTTGAAGTAGTGCTGGCAATTCAAGGATGTGCTCTTCGTACGTCTCTCCGCCATCGCGGACTGTTGGCAGTTCATCAGCGTTCCAGTCATCCCTGTTGAGCACAACACAACGCGTAGCTATACGAGCGGGAACTTCGGCAGGAGGTCCGTGCTCGTGTGTAAACATCACCTGTCACCAGAACTACATCTTCCCTGGTCATCAATCTCCATCTCGCTTGATTGTCACCATCAAGAGTATCGCCTATCTCATCAAAACTCAATCGAAGGAGGAAACGCAAGAGTGATTACTCAAGGTCTTTGCTACATCGTAGAAGCTGACAGAACTACTGTTGTTGGACACTTGTCCTCGGGCCTTATCACACTCGTGAGCAGGGCACCCATCACCAATCCCAGTTCAGCCGCTCCTCACGCTGACTTCCGGTTCGGTTGGATGCACTTGTTCAGAAGCACTTCTGCACGCGTGCTTTTCGAGCTCTCGTGTCTCGTTCTTCATGGCACGCCCCTCGATGCCTATCTGGGCAATAGCAAAGACAACTGGTGTCACGAGCCATCTGTATCCAGGCAGGTGCATCTTTGTTGAATACTACACTGCTCGGAAGCGTTATCGCAGCACAAGTTTCGTTCATCGCTCTTATGCAGCTGCCCTTGTAGAGTTTCTCCTGCACACACGGTGGCCCGTGGCTCCGGTGCTGGTGTTGGTGTGTTCACAGTAAGTTGTCGCGAAGGTTCATCTTCGTCAAATTTCGAAAAGTCGTTAAACTTTGAGGAATTAGACACGATCCCTAGATGTCACCACTTCTGCCCAGATTAGGCGACGCTGCTACTTCCAAATTGCGCATAGCGTCTTACCAGCGCTATGGAACTGGATTCGATCTATGCTTGACAGGTCACGCCACAAGGTGATGCTTGATCTCTCTTCAACAGCACACTAGACATGCCGAGTCGACACGATCGCATCCGCGAAGGAGACAACATACTTACATCCTCTCTTTGTGCGCGCAGGAATTCCGTGTTGAGTCACTGCCTCTTCTCACCAGGTCTCTTGTACATCAGCAGCGACGGCCATGAATTCGGTCACGATATTGAACGCTCCAGCAGGAGCAAGATCGTTGGAACCACTTCCTCCAGTCATTCACCGAGGCCTTTCCGCAGTTACGGCATTTGGGTTATTGTCACTTGTGACGACTGCAGTACTGTTCGTCCATCTAGCATACCGACTAATGACCTGGAAACACAGAGCATATGCTCGCGTCAACCAATACGTGGCACTGCTTGTCAATCTCATCTTTGCAGATTTCCAGCAAGCTCTTGGATTTGTGTTGAGCCTGCAATGGCTCAAGGACAATGGGATCTTTGCCCTCACGTCGACTTGCTGGACTCAAGCATGGTTTCTCAACGCTGGCGACGTCGGAAGCGGCATCTTCACTCTCGCAATGGCATGCCATCTTTTCGCAGACATCGTGTTCGATTACAGACTGGATTATGTTCCCTTCCTCCTGACTATTATTGGTCTCTGGGTCTTCAACTATATTCTCGCCACAATTGGTTTGTATGAAGGGCAATCGGAACATTGTTGCGGAAACGCTGACATACTCACTAGGCGTCATCATCCATCCTCACGACTTTTATATGCGCGCAGGGATGTGGTAAGTACAGACATGTTTACTGTGATTGAGTCCTTGTTTTTGTGCTGACACTCTGATGCAGGTGCTGGATCAACGAGACCTATATGGACGAAAGACTTTGGTTCCACTACGTGTGGATCTTGTTGAGTGAGCATACTTCTGAACATTAGCTGCACACATCATGGACTTACATTTCTTTGCAGCTGAGTTCGCAGTGGTGGTACTCTACACTTTGATGTTCGTTGTCCTCTGGCGACGAATCAAGGACTTCTTCTACGTCTCCTCAGATCACCAACTCCGCGCCGAGTCAGCCGCCCGAACTGTGATCGTCTATCCCGTGGTGTACGTGATCTGCACACTACCGGCAGTCGTCGCCCGATTACGGATCATGACAGGACACAAAGCCGGATATGAAGAACTCACGTTTGTTGGCGTGATGATGACAAGCAACGGCTGGCTGGATGTGCTGGTATATGTCTTCACTCGAAGATCTCTTATCTTCGGACCTGCAATACAGAACGAGGATCAGGATGTGCACGGCTTGGACACATTTACGCCGTGGCAGAACTATGAAGTAGACGAGATCTGCGATCAATTGACAGACTTGTCTCCCGGACCACTGAGCAGGTCGGACAGCAAGCGGCCAGAAATGGAACACAACTCACGGTACAGACACGATAGTCTACAGGGGCTGCTGCCAAACGGGTCACCGATGAGACCACAACGGGTGCCAGGAGAGAGTTTCGTTGAGCCCAGACTTCCAGAAGTGGTACGAGTGATGAGAAGTGAAGGAGATCTCAAAAGGCCAGCACTAAGATTTCCGAGGAGGAGGGATCCGCTGCAGAATGTGCGCAATGCGAGTGCTGATCGGGAAACTGTTGCTACGGGGCTTAAGTTCGGCCACGCGACCGATAAGAGCCATGATGGCATAGAAGTGAGGGCCAAAGAAAGGCGGCAGGATTCGGCTACTCCGGCGGACGACATGCAGATATCGCAATGTGGGTCGCTCGATTCTGATGGACATATGCGTGAATCACAACATACGAAAAGAGCTTGAGCGAGAGGGACGTTGATGCGGACAATTCTTGCGGCGATGAGCAGCAGATACGCCCTGCTCCGGCGACTTTTAGTCCTGGTAGTTAGTGGGTTGACAGCTACGGGACGAAGCTTGCATACAATGAATGGCTGGCAGTGATAGTAGACACATTGGATCGAGTGGTGTTGTCTATGGACAATTGGAACGACGTGGGACACAGATGGCTCGTGTTTCGGCTCTATAACAATCTACAGCTCGACGATCTACCCGGTCAATGCCGCTTTCGGCCCTGGCCACTTACCCTCTGGCCCATCTAAATGTGCGTCCAGCACAGCACACACGCCACTCTGCACAGCAGCTATCGCTTCCGGAAGCAAATTCTTCAGATCTTCGGCATTGCCAGCCACGCCAGCCCAAGCCTTGTGTCCAGATGCAGCTTTTGCAATGCCAGAGTAGTCAGGCGTGGGAGCAAACGAGATATTCAAAGCTCTGTTGTCGACCTTTGACCCTTCGCCCTCCGGGTGCACCAAGAGCATAGATTTTCGAGGAGCATTCCATCCTAGAATCGTGATTAGCGTTGATAGTGGCGTCTATGTAGAAGGGCATACCTTGATTGTTCAGCACGATTGTCAGCACGGGAATGTTGTATCTTTGTGCAATCCAGTACACTGAGCCAGGTACCGAGAAGAGATATGTGCCATCGCCCACGATCTGGCATACGAACTTGCCCTTATTAGTGCCGCCATTCTCAAAGTCTGTCGCAAGCTTGATTCCAAGGGCACCACCTCCACTCCAACCCAGTCCACCTCCGCCACAGTTGATCCAGGAGTTTGGTATCGTGGCCTGGATCTGGTCTGACACGAATGCGGCGTTGGTGACAGCCTCGACTGCGAAGATGGTGTCCGGCGGGCATGCATCGCGCACTTGTCGGATCAGATACGGACAACCATAGCTCCCGTCCTCTGAGACCACTGCTTGCTCCGCAATTGTGTCCAGTCTTGCTTTGTGTGATGCCTGCAGGGCTGCAGCACGATCCGCAAACGCAGGCGCTGACACGAGATCTTTCATACTGTAGTTGATGTACGCTGTGATCTGCGTGAGTGCTGTCTCTGCATCGACTCGATATCGTGCGATCGCGTTGATGTAGAAGACGGGCATTTGCTGCTTCAATGTATCCACATCGATGTGGAAGATCTTCGCCTCAGGATTCGGACGGCATTGTGTTGGTATCCAAGGCACGTCGCAGTCTAGCACGATGATCACATCTGCAGTCTTGATGCTCTCATCCACGCCATATCGAAGGCCCAGCCAAGCTGTGTGGTCAGCTGGGAAGCACATGTCACTACCACCTGTGTCCAGCACTCGAAGACCCTTGATCGTGTCTGCGAGCGAGACTAGAGCTTTCACGGCTGCGGCATTTCGTCCGCTATAGCCTGTTATCACCAGTGGCTGTTGTGCGCTCACCAAAGCTTCGCTGACTAGCTTTAATTGTCTGGTGCTCAAGCCACCCAGCTCAGCAACTGTCCAGTGTGCCTGGTCGATCTTGTAGGGATCGATCTCTTCCTCCATTGCTTCTCTTGCGCCGTACAGATATACTGGCCCTCGTGGCTCGCTCATTGCGAAGCTCAATGCCCGATTCACCAACTCTTTCACATTTCGTCCTCTCTTGATCTCGCCAGTATAGCGGCAGTACTGGGCCACGATCTGTTTCTGGTCTGGAACGTCTTGAATCCAGTGAATGTACTCTGTCCTCGATCCTCTATATTCTCCATTGATTGTGTACGGTGACAGTCCCGCAAAGATCAATACTGGTGCTCTTCCACAACTTGCATTGTGTACAGCTGCTCCAAGCCCTTGAGTCCCTACATCTACGTGGATAATGACCGCTTGAGGCTTGTTCGTGAGCCTCGCATAGCCATCAGCCATGCTCAAGGCTACCATCTCGTTGGGACATGTTATGATACGTGGGAACTCGCCCTCCTTCTCATTCTGGCCCTTGACAATGGCTTCAATGATGGAAGGGTGGTCGCTGCCGAGATTGACGAAGACATGAGTGACACCGGCCTGTCTGTTGTCAATGTGAGTCCGTTGCTAAAGAATGCCTTCCGCCGTTAAGACTGACCTCCCATAGGGCCTCGAAGAATGCAAACGATGCTGTGTACATTGTGAGTTCGGTGGCTTGTCAGTGCTTGGCCGCAGTGTCAAGAGTCGGGCGGAGAATCAATGGAAAGCTGTACTGAACCGCCTACGCAATCGCTCCAGCTCCGTCTGACCTTCTTACACGACTGCGAGTCTCGTGGTACCCATGTGCCGAACCTCAATGGCGCCCCGCAAAGAGCTTCCGCGATTCATACTGCCGCACCCTGCCGTTCGGAGCTATTCCGATGGCCCATGCCGAAGTCGCTGGCGGGCAATGTCAACAGATCCATGATACATAGGCAATGAACTGTCGAGTTCCGCGGCGAAGTTTGGTGAATGACAGCGGCATGCAAGACGTGTCACAGAAGCATTCACTTGGGAAACGCCAAGCCTCGTCCAGGGGGCATTGGTTCAATTCTCGCGGACGCTAACGGCTGGCTGTGTATCATTCACCTTCCTGACCGCTTCCGCCTTCTTCCTTTGTTTGACATTCTGTCAGCTTAAATGAAGGACTGTTCTAGTCAGTGCTTGATACACAGTGATAGACTTCCCTAGTATCATTCTCGGACAAATGTCTGAGAATTATCTCTCTGAGACAGCCTCCCACCGACACTGCATTTCAGATACCATGTGCATGTATACAATGCTTGCTCACGGTAGAAAAGTAGGCTATGATACGTACTCGATGATGGAACGGTGTTCATGTTTGAAGATGACGCATAGAAGGTAATTGGTCTCTGCCTCTCATTGCTAGCAAGCAGCACGATTCTAAGCATTGATCGACATTGCATGTCCTTCGAGGTCTCTCCAACTAGTGACGGCTCTGCCATACTTGCTATGCAATTCAAAGGCCCTATCGTTCAAGCCCATAAACCATGGGATTTCGTACAATTGGGCGTTGCAGCGCAGCTTTATCGCTCTGCCGCACGTGTCCCCTCCTCGTGGTGTAGTCCATGCTCCCATGTCTTTCTCTTGCTCGCGCATACCTCCTTCCCTCCTCCCTCCTCGGCCTCTGCTGCGTGCTGAATGTTGCGCTTCTCCAACCATAGCATCCGCACTGTAATGGAGCCTTTGCAAGGTATGTGCATTGCTTAATCCATCTGGGATAGCATATGCCGCAATCACTGCACCCCTACCCTCGTTTTGCCTCTAATAGCTTCGGCATTTCGGGGTAGCGAGGTTGTTCGTGTTAGCGAGGTTGTTCTATGTGCCTCCTCCGTATGTGGTCCGCCTGCTCAAGCATATCGTCATCATCATCGTATTCATCACAATGTCGGAATGCTTTTCATGTCCAGGCATAAGTGGGCGAATGCCATGGTCCACTTGCTGAACGTAAGCCCACGCCTGGTGCGCCGCAAGGATCGGGCGAGGCTGCTGGCAGGGTACAACGAGGTGTAACAGAAGGATCCTGACACAAGATCATCGAGCGCGTGCACTGGACGAACCGAGCTTAAGTCGGAACTCGTGTCGTTGGAGCAGCAGCAGCAGCTGATGTTGTGCGCTCGACGGTGACATTACGCGCCAGCCACGTCTCTTCCCCAGTACAGGCTTCCATCTTGTCGGCAAAGTCCTGCGCTCTTGCCAGCATCCATCTCGATCGGACACCTCGCCTATGAGTACCCATTCGGGGAATACTGGAAAACTCACACGTGCCATTGGAGAAGGCAAACTGTACGCATTCCATACGGGCGACGCACATTTCACGACAGACATCGACAGTTTCGGCCGCGGTTCCTTCGGTAAAGTTACCACTGAAGTTATCCCAGTCATCGACTCTGCCAGATCGTATGAGCAGGCGTGGCATAATGTATGACTTGAAGACATCGCTGTGGCGAATGATGGTTGAGGGCTGCCATTCGTTAGTCGGGTACTTCATGTAGTGCCAATCGCTGACGTACCTTATCCATGAGCCACTGCTGCTCGAACTTCCACAGTTCAGCTATCTCAGCTGGGACTAATCCATGATAGGACACAGAGGGATAGCACCACAGCCTCTTCCCATCACTCTGTGTGGTGTAATCCATCTCCGCGGGCTTGTGTCGCTGGAAGATGGGCCACGCTGGGTTCAGAGGCGCCTGTGCAGCCTCTAACATGCCACCAACAATCTCGTCTCCGTAGGGACTGCTTTTGGTAAGTCCTTCCCAAATCATCTTGTTTTTTTCGTACACATCGACAGCTGCCTTCGCCGCCGCATGAGATAGCACGAAGCCAGCACCGGCCAGAGCATACGACAGCTCATGAGTCTCTTTGCGTGCACCGATGTAGTGCGGCTTTTCGGAGTCCAAAGTTTCCAGCCAAGTTAGGAGATTGCTCCAGAAGATGTAAGTGTCCGTTTCCAGGAAGACATACCACTTGCGATCTGGCTGTTCGGCAAAAGTCTTCTGGATCATGGGCAGCCACTTCCATTTGTCGAGTCGCTTAGTCGTGCCTTCAGAAGCCCACAGCTCTTCGTCTTCTAAAGCATCGGGTCCTCCCTTTTGCAACCTTCGCCACAGCTCGAAATCCGGATGTGAGCCTTTTATCGTCTGGTCGACAGAGTCTAGCACGTCCAGAATCGCATGCCCACGATATGTCTCCTTCCATTCCGAGAACAGTATATAATTCGGATAGCACAAGAGAGTGGTGTCGAAGTGGACTGGCAGCCTTTCTTCAAGCTCGGCTGTGCTCGTCTTCAATGCCACGACCACATCCTTTGCTCCTGGCAGTGCTGAACAGGCAAGAGCCTTGCCGGCCTGTTTCTTTGACCTTGCGGCTGGCCGATCATATTCCGGATGTGGGCTATGAAAGTAATGAAATAGGATTCCGAGTACAATTGCCAGAGCTAGGAGTTCAACCAGGGACTTCCGTCGCGGCGAACGAAGTCTAATCCAACCCATCAGGGCGAAGCAGATATCATCGACTGTAGAGCATCAGGTAAAGTCACTGCAGAACAGATGATGAAGGACCAGTGCGTCCTTGTCGCGTCGCCGAGGCTGAAAACCAAAAGGCATGTTGTCGCTTTTTCTTCGTGTCCATTATTGGATCGGCCGGAAAGAGTGGAAGGGGCGCAAAGCTTAACTCCTTCACCAGCTGTCACTTTCCACATTATTATACTAATCAACCACGCTTTCGCAACACGCGGCAGTGCATTGGGAGGACAGATAATCGTCTTCGTCCCTACAAAAAGTTGGAGTTGATAAGAGCTCCGTGAAGGTTGTCGGTAACGAGATTCGGTCGCTCAAAACTTCTGGGACGGTCGAAGTGTGCCTACCCTAACTAACTTAGCGCTTTTCCAATGAAACGCATCGGAGCCGATTCTTCTGGAGAGCTGGTTATCAGGAACGCGTCCAAGCACTGCTCATGACTCGGACCAGAGCTGATGATAGCAGACATTCTTGCCTTGCCAACTTCGAGCTATAGTCCGACATCACGGTGGGTGGCGAGCTATCGCGAACAGGTTGGCAGCACGAACGCGATACCTGATTATTTCAACATTGCTACACTTCTTACAAGCTCCCAGTATACGCGCCATGCTCGACACCAATCGATCGTACGATTCCGTCACTCGCGTCTTCAGCGCAGCTGAGGTGTCGAGGAGGTCCTCCGCTATGAGCATGTGCCTGACGGACGCAATTCGGAGGAAGGTTCATAATAGGCAGACATGCGCAAAGATCGGATCAGACAGACCTACACATCGCGAAACGGCTTCATTTTCGAGTCAGTTCGAGCAGCCAGTGGGTCATGCGTGACTCGGCCCACTTGCCTCGTAGCTCAAGCTATGCCGGGCTATCGTCACCCGGTCCTTGGAGCTCTCCATCTTGTCAGCCCCAAGCTCTACTCCTCACATCCATCACAGTGCGGCCCTTCTCCGCCCCACGGCAGGAATGCCAACGTAGCTCGGCGCAACGGAGCAGCTATAAACGAGGCAATGGCATCCTTTACGTGGGACTGTTACCAGTTTTTCCGGTGGGGAGCGTCTCCTCTTGCGCCAATGCTCTTCTGTCAAGCTCGAGAGTGGTAAGTGCAGAGTCGGTAGATCGTTTGGCAAAGAACTATAAGATCGGCAAGATGCCCTTCAGCTTCAGCTTCGTTGTCCTGGCCGTTCTAGTGGTTGTTGTGTTTACCGAAGGAGTAAATATTGTACTTACGCATCTGCTGTCCTGACGCTTATCGCACCAAAACCAAAAACACTTCCAAAGACTTCCTAGGCACCAACACGATGGGCAGAGTCGCCATCGTCACAGGTTCAGCGCGAGGCATTGGGCGATCCATTGCTCTGAGACTCGCACAAGATGGATACGATGTTGCCATCAACGATATCTCAGCCAACAAATCTGGCGCAGAAGAAGTCGCAAAGGAGATTCAAGGGCTGGGCCGAAAGTCCACAGTAGCGATTGCAGATGTCTCCAAGCTGAAAGAGGTTGAGCAAATGATTCAGGATGTAGTCAAGGAGCTTGGCCCGTTGAACACAATGGTATGGCAGAACGGGTCACGCCAAAAATACAACACTTGCTGAGCTCTTCTGCAGGTCGCTAACGCAGGCATTGCACAAGTCAAGCCACTGCTCGATTTGACAGAAGAAGACTTTGAGAACATGTTCCGAGTCAATGTCTTTGGTGTACAGAATTGCTATCAGGCCGCTGCGAAGCAAATTATCAAGCAGGGCAATGCCACGCCTGAGCAACCCGCTAAACTCATTGGCGTAAGCAGGACCTTCCTCGAGTAAGCTGCTTCCTGCAATCACACTGACACTTCACAGTGCTCTTCAATCGTTGGCTTCAAGCCCTTCGCCCTTCTTTCCCACTACTCCGCCTCGAAGTGGGCCGTCCGTGGTCTGACCCAAGCCTATGCCATGGAAATGGCCGAGTACAACATAACAGTGAATGCCTACGCGCCAGGCATAGTCGGAACAGTAAGTACAATGGGCACAACCCATACTGAGACATTATGACCATCACATGGCTTGTTCCCTAACACGTTTGTAGGCGATGTGGGACCTTATCGATGAAAAATTGGGTGAGAAGACGGGTGCTCAGAAGGGTGACACGATCAAGAAGTACAGTGGAGAGTTGATCGCCCTGAAGAGAACCAGCACACCCGAGGACGTGGCTCGGCTAGTTAGCTTCTTAGGAAGTTCTGACAGTAATTATGTTACAGGCCAGACGCAGATTGTGGATGGTGGCATCATCTTCACATAGACAATGGCGATCGTCGAGGGTCGAGGGTGGAAGGGGTGTATAGATGTAAGTGAAGTTACGAGCCTGGCGGAGCGAACATACAGCATTAACAGGACCTACGAATTCGTATAAAGTTCTCCTCTGATGAGTTCTTTAGTTCTTCTCATGCTCTCGTCCACTCCACGGCTACATATGGCAGGGAATGGCATATGTGCTGTGGCAAACTTGACATCTGAGGCACAAATGGCAAGGCTCGTCTGGCCATCGTCGACTGCTCCGACACAATACTACGTAGACCAGTATCGAACACGTTCACCAGGTTTTCACGCTCTACCGCGCTGGCATTTATGAGTACAGCCACTCCGCCGGTGCGAGAACGTGTCCCATCTTGGCTGCCACACGGACGCCTTTTGACTTCTTGAAGGTTTTAGAAGACCAAGTGGAAAGATGGAGATGGCTTGCAAGACACGAAGACAAAATGGCGGAAGCTATTGCATCTTGAATCATTGCGGTAGTTGTGCAGGGCCTTTGCTATGATCATAGCTGACAGTACATTCGGAGATCACAAGAAGGGAGACTATGAAGAGGCCTTGAAAACGATCTATGAATACTGCGAGAATGCATCGACCGTAACGACGGTCTCGCGCTCATAAATCAGAAAATCATGGCCACAATCTTCTCAGCTATACTTCAATTACGGAGCCCCAGCCTTTTACACTCATAGGACCTTGGCATTCGCGAGAAAGGGGAAGACATGGCTTAATGACGATGCTTTCTGGCAATCAAGATCCACAAGCAGCAGTCGAAGAAAGAGGCATGCCCTCGGCATGGTCCTAGGAGACAGTAGCATCTCAAGGCTGACTCGCCGTTGACTTCGTCTCTGACTGAGCATACAGTGCCGGAGGGTGTGCTTATTGCATGGAGACGTACTAAGCTGGATAGATCATTGATGGTGGTTGCTTTCATCACTGGCAGCCCCTCGACACTTCGTTACAGAACGCGTCAGAAGAGCATCTCAGCCATGCATCATCCTCGACAACCAGCTCTTCTACACACCCAGCGACGTAGTGTACGATGAGTCCATGGAAACAGTCGACGAGTGACTGTGACTTCTGGTGGTTTCCTGCCTCACAAACATGGCTCAAGCCTGTTGTTGAGCTTGCCTCTCACAAATTTGTTGTTTGTTGTGTCTGTAACGTGAAACACATAAGGCAGCCGAACGTCGCTCACGCCTGCACCGGCTTTCACTTCACTTGCGCTAGGCTCGCACTAATGCATGCTCGAGAGGGAAGATCTCTTCTGGCTTGGCGCACTCTCTCTGTCCTTCTTTATACACCGCACCAACAAACCTCGATATACGCAGCGACTCTTCTTCCTTCCGCACTCGAGCTACGTCAACAAGAAGTCTTGTAAGTCACGCTATCCCTCCTCATCTCTTGAGGAAGGGCTTTATACTAACTTCGATCCTAGCACACGCGTCGCTCCGCTTGCTCCTCCCCACCACGCCGTCAAACCTCGAGCCGCCTATCATGAGCTCCAACGCGCAGTATCAGAGCTCGATGGACGCTCTGGTGATACTGAGGAACTCCGCGAGCGATGCTCCCACCACCACTGCCGCCACCATCTCTCCCGCTCGCTCGGTCGCCGCGCCACCCGCCAGTCAGACCGCAAACACCGCACCACTCTCCGCCTCTGGAAACGGCTCGAGTCCATTCGTGTGGACGAAGCTCGCAGACAAGACCGTGTCCCTCTTCGCCTCCCAAGTGGACATCGGCGACGCGGATTTTCTTCACATTGTGGAGATCCTTCGCGAGCAGATTGGCGGTAAGCTCTCTTGTAGTCCTGTCTCACAAGTCACTTGCTAATACACGTGTGTAGTCGCTCCGACATTCAACGAGGTCCGCGCCCGTGTCACGACCCTCCGCCAGGATGCTGAGCACAAGAAACAGGCGAGCTAGATGTGGGAAGGGGGTCACCAAAACGCATTTTGCAGCTTAGTGTTCGCAACATACTACAGCTTTGCCTTCACAACTCCAGCTTCTGCCTCTTCTACCCTCTTCCTCTTCCTCTTCCTCTGCCAACCACCAATCTTCGTGGCAACCATGTCTGACCACACCTTCAACCATTCCGGATCGAATTTAGGGAGTGATCGACCAATAGTACCTGCTGCTGGCTCTCCAGCAATGCCTCGCAAGAACTCGAAGAACTCGGCATAATCTGGTGCAATAGAGTAGTAGTCTTTGCCTCCTTTCTTCTCCACTACCCTCCGCCGCTCCCACTCCAGCTGCTCTACGACTGTTGGTAGAGCCTTACCGCGGCCAGCGAGGCGTCGAGCAACTGCTACAGCTTGCCATTCATACACGCGGAACGTGAAGCCACCTCCAAGCTGTGAACATTCGTCAGAAATGGCTCATAACCGCTAGGTCTTTGTGAAACTCACCTGGCCAATGAACGCCAACGAAGGGTCCTCAATGTTCCATGTATGTTGATACACTCCAGGCAGCCGACGATAGGCCTTCTTGATGCGCTCTTGTACAGCCGGGATGAAGGGAACACTGAAAGTATAGCCGGTGCCGAAGAAGACGTGGTCAACGTCGTCGAGGAAAGACCCATCGTCAAATACAATCCGTCCTGTCTCAGGTTCGAATTGCCGGATCTGTTTCGTGACTTTCATATGTGGATGATCAAATGGCTCCCATCCAAACGCTGCGATAGGATCACCTCTAATAGCAGCATAAACAGGGTGTTGAGCAACTTCTAGGACTTCGTGGATGATCTCGTGCGAGGACACTGACGCTCCTACCACGATGATCTTCTTTCCAGCGTATTTGGCCGGATTACGGAAGTGTTTGCTATGAACGATCTTTCCTGGATAATTCTTATCGAATTCGAGAAGGCCGGGGATGTTGGGACACCAAGGAACATTGTAATGCCCCGATGCTACAATGACAGCGTCGAAAGTCTCTTGCCACCAGTAATTTCGACCAGCAAGCTCTTTGCGTAGTGTCAGGAACCATTCACCTCGAAGCTTCTCGGCACGCTCGACTGTGGTTTCGAGCTCAAGCAACTTCTGGTGTGGAGCGAAGATGCTTTCGATCCACTCTCTGATAGTTGTATGGTGGCGAAATGGCACATTAGTGTTGCCATACTCTGCGATGGAACGCTCGGAGAGCTTGTCAGGAAATGGATGCTGGCTGAAACTCATGATTACAGGTGTAATGTTACTGTGGAGGTTTTCATGGATGGCTGTATCAGAGAAACGATGTTGGTGGCTGTTGATCTGCTCTGTGACTGATGTCACAGCTGGAAGCTGGGTCGGTATCGGTATAGGCTCGTCCGCTTTGCCTTCGACTAGATCTTGGAGTGATGGAATGCCTGTCGGTAGATGTGGTGTGTAATGCCTGGGTAAGGTCATGAGCGTTGAAGTGTTGCTTGATTGTGCCAAGAGGGACTTGCCATGTTCCCCCGACTCCCGCTCTTCGATCGAACACTCGTATGTTATCGAAAGCCTGCTCCTTGACGAGGGTATCAGTGGTTATGGCTCCAGATGGACCAGCACCGATTACTGCTACGCGACGAGTTTTGGACGCCATGGTCGGTTGAGTGGCAAGCGAATCTTGAAAGTCCTTGCGAGACCCTGATATATGTAGGAGGTACAGCATTGATGATTCTTGCCAGACGGGATATATCTGTCACGAACAGCTAAGCTGTCATCGCGCCAGAGATTGCGAGAGAATTGCGGTGATGGCGTTCTACTCAAAGCCCCACATATGGTTTCGTTAGCATGGGTGCATATGTCGTTGAGTACTGACCAATTTTGCAGCAACGTCTGGAGCGGTAATCTCGTTCTCTCTTGTTATCGCGATGTTATCGACCCTGCTAATCTGTGCCCAGGCCAGTCTATGTATATAGTCTCTACCAGGCGGATATCTACGCGCTCTGTACCAGTATCACAGCCAGCCTAGCCCACTGTAGGAGAGCTGCTTTCGTCGATGGTGACACCAAATTGGCTTGTTGCCATCCCGTAGGAAGTGGCTACGGCCTCGGAAGCATAACTAGATTCATGTTAGCTGCTGCACTGTTTGTTTCTCCAGTATTGTCAACTCACACTCTCATCTTCTTCTCATATTCCGCAGTGATGCCCTCTTTCCAGCCACCGGCCTCCGCCAGCAGCTTTCCAAGCAGAGCAGAGTCGCGTACTGCTGTGTTCGCGCCGATACCACCGGCTGGAGTCATTGAGTGGACTGCATCACCTATGACTGTCACCCTGGGCTCGTTGGTCCACTCTGGGACACCACTAGGAGTACTACAAGTGATCTTCCAGAATGCTGCCTGCTCTTCGTTCATGTGTTCAAATAAAGGCTTCACGCGCGGATGCCAATTTGCAGTAAGTGATTTGGCGATATCTGCTGCCGGCTTTCCAACAATGGCAAAGTCGTTGTTCGGAGGCGCGATGACGCCAGGCTGAGCGCCCATAGTCCAGCCAAACTCGATGTTTTCGTCGTCCATGTCGCCAGGACGAACATTCGTGATTGCAAAGACTTTGCCGTCTGGTTTCGTCTCGTCTAGCAGCCGCCAGACACCTTCACCCAGCTTCTTGAACGCGGTGGTGGGAGCCTGTCCATGTATGCCTCGGGCTCCTGTGTCGAAGGTCTTCAGCTTGCCATTAGATACCTGCTTCGATACCTTCGAATAGATGCCCTCCCCGCCCACGAGGAGATCTCCTTCCACGGACTTCGAGCCATCCTTGAAAATGGCTTTGACCCCGTTCGGCGTCAATTCATAGCCCGTGACCTGATGCCCGAACTTCACATAAGGCTCGCAGCCCTCCAAAAACAGCGCTCGCATATCGCCTCGAGAAATGCCGATGGTCTTGCCATCTCGTGATGACAAGACTTCTTTGGTCGGCTTCGGCTTCTCGGGCTCATTTGACTTCTGCCTTTCCAAAACGTCTGTGATATCTTCACCAGAAAGAGCATCTATTGCGCCAAACCCGCGTGCGCCACCAGTCTTGCCACATCTGTCCCAGAACTTGGGAAATCCCTCGGGCGCCGGACCTAGGACGTCTTCAATTGCATCAAGACCTTCGGCACTGAGTCGAAGTCTGTAGCCTTGGCCTCGGAATGAGATGGATTGATCTCGTTCGAAGACCACGAATGGGATAGAGTTTCTGAGTAATGATCTTGCCAAGAGGAGGGATGCTAGCCCTGCACCGGATATGAGAACAGGTTTCCTGGAGGTGGCCATGTTCGCTACTAGGAGTGCTATGTTAGATCTGCGGCAGGATCAACTGCACATATACATAGACCAGAAGATGGCTGGCTGACGGCTTCGGCGTAGTGATTGACGCGGTGCTGACTAACATCACCGAGAGCCTTCCTAAGCACGGAACCGATCTAGGGCATTGACTATCAACTGACTACTGTCATCGAAAGGCCGTCTGCTTGATGCAGATGGACTTCTGTAAGCTATCAGTGTAGTCCAGCTTGCGAGACGATCAAGGTCTGACGCGGCGAGAACAGAACAGTAGTGCTGGTGGGGACTGGCAAGAAAGGAGTCTCGCAGCTTGTTGAGAATTGCCCCATCGCTGCGAGGATCGCGACATCACATGCCAGACAGTTCCACCGAGAAGCAAACATGAGAAGTACCCAATTGCCAGAGGATGTTGATGAGTAGTATTTGTCCTTCACAAAGACGCCTCTACGATCTGTGCGAGTTGTCAATTTTCTACAACCCACGACGGAGGCATCGTGGAAGGGCTCCAAGAAACGAGATGGCCACGGTGGATCCACACTGCGCGTCACGCGTGCCAAAATGCCCCTTCTCTGACATGGGGTTTGAACCACACGGCCATCACCGCGGTTACACTATAAGGCGGGTCAGAAGCAGGCGACAACTGCCTTTGTTTGAGTAAGAACTTTGTGGATTCTCTTCTGTCAGCCTTGCTTGTTGAAACACATGAGACCGCAATATGACGGACCACAGTTCAGACGACGAAGAGCTTAAAGCAGCAATCGCAATGTCTCTGTCGGAGCAACAGGAAGACCATGCAGCAGTCGAACCCACCAAGGCGCCATCTAGTCTTCTAGGTCTTGATCGCAAGGCAATGGAAGCGGAGCGTCTTGCTCGAATGGCAAAGAAGCGTCCAAGGTCGATCTCGCCGCCTCCCATCAGGGACTCTAGAAAGGCCCCCAAGCTGTACGCGAAACCAGATCCAGCAGCTGGAACCACAGCCGAAAAGTTGTCCGCTTCGGTTCGAGCGGAGCAACAGACACGCAAGTCCATCAATGCACAAGCTGCAATCGAACACATGAGAAACTCACCAGCTCATGTTAAAGATGATCTGCATCCCGCTTCCATATCTCGACCTGGCTCGATACAGTACCCACGTGGGGTTATCAAGAGAACATGGTAGATCTTGTATCACACCATTTTGCGCAAGACATGCACTGACTGTACTTTCGCAGGGCCTTTGGGCACGAACGAGACGGCAACGACATCAAGCTGGAAGAAGTTTTGGAGCCCCTCAGCGTCCGCACTGCAGTTCTTTCAGCATTTCAATGGGATGTGCAATGGGTTCTTTCCAAGCTGAAGACACCTCTGAACGGCGGAAGTACCAAGTGCATCTTCGTCATGCAAGCGAAAGAGCCAGCCGATCGAGATAAGTGGCGCGAAGATGCGGGTGATATGCGACACTTCTTGCGGCTATGCTTCCCCAGCATGTCCGGCCTCATCAATTGCATGCACTCTAAGCTAATGCTACTGTATATGGCCCTGCACGGCTGTTTGTAATCCTTGCTAACGTTTATCAGATTTCACCCAGCAAAGCTCCGCATCGCTGTTCCAACAGCCAACCTGTTGAACTTCGACTGGGGTGAGACTGGACAAATGGAGAACAGTGTGTTCATGATCGATCTCCCACGACTTCCCGATGAACAAAAAGCTAAAGCAGATGATTTGACTCTGTTCGGCAAGGAGCTCATGTTCTTCATCGAGAAACAAGGGTTCGACCAAGATGTGCGAGACGGCCTTCTTAATTTCGACTTCTCCGCCACTGCAGGCATGGCATTTGTGCACACCGTGGGTGGTGTTCATCACAAAGATCAAGCGGCGCGAACAGGCTTGCTTGGACTCAGTCGTGCAGTCCGGGAACTTGGCCTAGCAACTACGAGCCGACTAGAGATTGACTTTGCCGCATCTTCTATCGGCTCCTTGAACGACAAGCAGTTGATAGATCTGCACATGGCCGCTAGAGGCGTAGATATGTTGGCGTATGCGAGAGACGCCCGATCCAAAGCAGGCAATGAGTTCTTCAAAAAGAAGAGCAAAGCTCCTGCTGTCAATTCGAATGTACGCGAACAGACCCGGATCTATTTCCCTACGAAAGATACAGTGCGCGGCTCAACCGCAGGCGCGGCCGGAACGATCTGCCTGCAGAGGCAGTATTACGAGAAGACTGGCTTCCCACAAGAATGCTTCAGAGATTACAAGTCAACGAGACCGGGGCTACTCAGTCACAACAAGATCCTGTGCGCTCGTGGTCTGAGCATTGACAAGCCCAAGGATAGAGACAAGTCCGCCAGCGGCTCCAATGACTCGGACAAGTCCGCCGGATCTGCCCAGGTCTCGTGGTTGTATATTGGCTCCTCCAACATGTCTCAGTCAGCTTGGGGACAGCTGCCAGCTGAAAAGCTCGAGAACAAGATTACTTGTAGGAATTGGGAATGCGGTGTCCTGCTTCCGGTTCCGACCTCTGTTGGAGCTGCACAGAAAGCGGCGCGCCCGAAGCAACGAGACGCGAATGGTGACTCGGATACTGAGGATGAAGATGAGCCACTGCCAGTTCCTGCAGCTCCTGCCTTGGCTGGCATGAACGTCTTCGATGGTATTGTCAGTCTGCCCTTTCATGTGCCCGGAGATGCATACAATGGCCGGGAGCCGTGGTACTTTACGGAGCAGAATTGATGACATGCTGGATGGCTGACGACTTGGCTACTGTTTGAAGATATGCACAACAGCACGGACGACGGTGAATCGAGAGGCTGCAAGACGACCGGCTAAACCAACATCCTGGCCGATAACGAACGTGCTCGGTGCGAAGTGACAACGATATACATCCACTGGCGGTGTGGTCGCCTTTGGCGTGTGTTCATCTACAAGATTCGAAGTGTTTTATCAGCAAGATCTGGATATCTCCAAACAGCAAGCTGAAGAGCGAAACATTATGGATCATGCTAGACTAGTCATCACAGCTGCGCTATCATGCCCCACGAGCACGTGCCGCTTTGCAACTGCGATCCGCTGGTCATGCGTGGGGTGCTTCCTTGGCCAAAGCGAAGTCGCACCTGCAACGCGCTAATTGCGGGCACTCTTATCAACCACGACACAGATTTGGCACCAAGGCCTATCTTTGTCCATTCAGATCTGCGAGTGCTGCCCTTTGTGCTGCACGTAATGCTCGACCCGATCCGCAGATCTGGGGGACCTGTGTCACTGTACATATGGCGCCGACGGCGTACACCACCTGATGACCACACACGCTCCGCATGACTGGATCGGGCAACTACAGTATCACTGGAAGACACCGAGAAGTAACCCATCCTACAGTATCCGTATCGCATAGCTCTCATACCCTATTCCTATTCCTTACCTGCATGCGCGGCGTGGCTCTTTCTCTCTCTCTCACATTGATTCCTTTGGCGGCATTGCTTTTTGAGTCCTAACACAAGAGCTCGTTACCTAAGAAGCAGCATCTAGCTCCGACACAGAACGATCTACCAGAACAGCTGTTAGCTATTGCTGCCGGACTCGATCGTTCCTCGGACACTCACCTCTCTGCTATTCACCGAATCTGATCAGGCAGCACGTGGCTGAGCACGCGACTAGAGGCTGTCAGCATCAACACATCAGGCGGGCTCTCTTCTTCAGGCAGTCTACCTCACCGTTCTTGAGTTGAGCTGTATTCACCACCTCCTGGCCAATCGAGTCACCTCACATCATGATATGGACCGCCGCAGCGGTGTTTGAACCGGCATTGCCGGCGCACTGTGTGCCGGAGAACGACTTCCTGTTACATTTCAGCAGCACATTCCACACCTGCGTGCCTACGCCTCTGGCATTCGCGTCGAACCTTTTAGGGCTCATGAGCATCGTGGCATGGCTATTCGCGCAGTTACCGCAAATATACAAGAACTGGCACATACAGAGCACGAGCGGCCTTTCCATATTCTTCCTTGTTGAGTGGTGTCTCGGCGATCTGTCCAATCTGCTCGGGGCGCTCTTCACACATCAAGCGAGCTGGCAGGTGGCTATAGGCTTCTACTACACATTCGTGGATCTGTGTTTGGTCGCTCAATGGGTCTGGTACGAGAAGCTAAGGCATGGTCATCCGGTGTTCCGAATGTGGAAGAGAAGACACACAAACGATGATGACGATAGTGCCACAAGTGGTAGCATGGAGCAGGTGGTGATCGAAGGTATGCCAGTTCTGAGCCCGAGCCAGAGTAACGAGAGCGAATCTGATGCTGTGCAAGGTACAGACAACCGGAAGCCAATGACACGACCGAAGATCATCTTCCGTACACCTACTTTCCAGCGCGAGCAAGAGGAGAAGGAGAAGCTGGCTTCGACCTCCGGCACGCCTAGGAACACGATTCACAGAATTGGGCCTTCGTCCCCAATGCCCTCGCCGTCTCCCAGGACTATGCTGTTTCTCGCTTGTCTGGTAGCAATGGCACATGGCTCACCAATACACAAGACACCAGCGCATAGCCACTTGCAAGATAGCGGGCCGACGCCACTAGAGAATGCCGGCACGATTATATCCTGGATGTCAACCTTGCTCTATCTCGGTTCTCGTCTGCCACAACTCTTCAAGAATTGGCGTCGAAAGTCGGTGGCCGGTCTGAGTCCACACCTGTTTATAGCTGCATTTTGCGGCAATCTCTTCTACTCGTCCGCGCTCCTGACAAATCCCAACGCGTGGAGTGACTTTGGGCCTTATGGAGGCGGCGGCTGGGCTGGCAAGGAAGGTAGCGACAGGATGCAGTGGGTTCTTGCAGCGCTACCTTTCTTCCTTGGAGCAGCCGGAGTACTCGGACTCGATGCCAGCGTTGGCGTGCAGTTTCTGATGTATGGTGAGACTGAGGAGAAGCTTGTGGTTGTCGATGAGCAGCAAGGATCTCGTTGGCATTGGCGACGTGTCAGCGGCTGGATGAGAGGGTGGGTTCCAAGCAGCGTCCGCAGTCTGCCCGGATCGGTTGAGCGCACAGCATTGCTAGATGAGCGGACGCGGCATAGCGATGGTTATGGTGCATTGTAAGTGATGAATTGCATGAGATTTTGAATTCGGCGCATCAGCGAGTGGGAACTATGAGGCTCGGTACGATAGCATAGAGCATTCTGGGATGCGGCGATGCCCCTGGACGAGGCGTTTGGGTGATTTGAGAGAACACAGCATCTTGGTGATGGATCGCAGCCTGACCTGTATTGGAATGGATTGAAGCAATGGTCCCGATACGAGCGTCATGAGCACGTGTCGAGGCACGCAAGAACACTCAGGCAACGCTTTCACGACCTCACTCTCGTCCCGAGATGCCACTAAAGTGTGTTCGATGTACAAGAAATGATAATCTGCGGTAACAACTAAAGCCCGTGAACGATTTGACTCACTCTCGCGTGGCGAAGCCGAAACTCCAAGCTCCATAAATCTGCACATCGGCGCAGGCAGCAAAATAGAACTAACCTGTTATCACTGATTCTAGTACTGCATGCCGTGTGCTCCTCCAAACGGCTTCAATTTCATGATACACTTAGAGAACTAGGTCGATAGCTCTTTCTCCGAGGAGACACAAGCTCAGCGAATATCTATTCACCTCCTCTCACCACATTCGGTGCAAGCTACCACCCCCAGCAACCTCCCTTCACCATGTCAACACCGATGGACCGTCGCGCCATACGACGACAACAACAAGACGACCAAGTCCAAAACATCATCGACACAATAGCAGACCCAGGCGACCAACTCGACGCCATCTCCAAAATCCGCGGCTGGTACAACCCTCACAGCACAGCCAACCTCATCATCAAGCAATACCTATCCGACGATCTCTCCCTCTCAGACACAGTCACGCAACTCGCCAACCCCATCGACGACCTCTTCACATCGGGCGACAACGGCTGGTCAGCCTACACCCAAGAAAAAACCGCCCGCCACCAACGCGAACACTTTCCAGAAGACGCCGAACAATGGTGGGGTGTAGAGCAAGACATTCTTAAACCCGACGAAGGCTCAGAAAATGATCATGTCTCCACTGAAGGCGCGCTCTGGACTCTCTGGTACGCCGTCGTGCATTCCGCTCGTAAACTATTCTGGCGAGACAACGACGATGGGAGCACAGGATCTTCGCAGACAGCACTCCTCGAACTCGTGCGAGCGCTCAAAGCAAGACCTAACCCCCCTCTCCCTCCACACCTCACTGTCCCAATGCAAAGAGACTGGGTCTACGCTTCCGGCGCCACGCTCTGGCGTAATCTCTTACTCCTCGGCCCGTCCTTTCGTGAAAGCTGGAACGATTCTCCAGGGTGCGGAGCAGGCTGGTCGAAGCCGGAAGTCGAGGCGTGGATTAATGCTGAAGCGTTTGTGGCGAGGTTGACGGTTTGTGGCGTGAAGAAGTTTTGGAATTATGGAGTTTGGGCATTGAGGGATGGGTTGGAAGAGCGGCCGAATTCGATTTATTTTAGACCGGAGAGGGAGGAAGAGGTGCTGGATTGTTATGTGACTGCTGCGGCGGTGTGGGTTGTGATTGCTGGGAAGGAGATGTGGGAGTTTGTGGAGCGTGATCGGGACTTTGAGACGAGGTATGGTCTGGATGAAGCGTTGCCGAAGCTGCCGTGGGAGGGCGACGGTGTGTGGACGCGAGCGCGATGGAGGTATTGGAAGGAGAAGTTTGAGTCGGTGGCGCAACGGCCAGGACTGGTGAGCAGTACCAAGCAGATTATCGGCGAAGCTTTGAAGTGCATGGAGGCGGTCGAGTCGCAGAGGCAAGTCAGTTGACGACACGGATGTTGCTTCACTGAGCTCGGAACGATAGCCTAGGTAGATGGAGGTGGCCGAATGATTTCGAACATCTGGTGCAAGAATCTAGTGATTCTCGACTGTGTGATAGATCTGCTTCGCTGTCCTCAGCTCAGCAGTTCTCTAATGTCCTCGATTCTCTGCATCTTCTTCTCTTCCTCGCTCATCATGCCAAGTGAGCTCGCTCTGTGTAACTGTTAGCAAATGGCTCTTGAGCTCGTAGATCGCAGAGGATGGACTCACATGAACTTCTTCCGATCCTGCACTCTCAGCATCTTCTCCTCAATAGTGCCTTCGACCACATATCGAACCACTTCTACCTCTTCAGTCTGACCCATACGATGCACGCGATCTATAGCCTGCGCTTCGACAGCAAAACTCCACCAAGGGTCCATCATGTATACTCTCCTGGCGCAGGTCAAATTGAGTCCCACGCCGCCTGCACGTAGAGACAGCAGTAGGATTGTGAACTTTGGTCGTTCTGCAAACTCGGTCAGAACTTTCGCACGTTCCTTTTGAGACATGCTGCCATCGAATCGCAACCAAGCAATGTTCGCGTTCGTGAGCGCCGGCGCGAGCAGGTCCAGAAATGAGGTAAACTGGCTGAAGACGACCGACTTGGTTGTCGGTTCCTTCCTCTTGAGACGCTTCAGCGTAGTCGTCAGAGTCGAGATTTTGGCGGATGCAAGCTGATTGACTCTCCGTAGTGAGATTCGAGGCTTCTTCTGGCTGCTAGCTTTTGATCTGCTCTGAGTGCTAGAGTAAAGGTCGTCTTCCTCGTCGTCCATAGCTGCATTGAATATGTCGCTGTCGTCAAGCTTGTCTTCTTCACCGTCATCGTCGTCGTGCTTGACGACCTCGAAAACATCTCGGGCGTTGATCGGCTCCCGACAATTAAAGCAGCGAGGAAGTTCTCCCTTAGCTGCCTGCTGCTCAATGTAGTCCAGCAAGCACTTCTTACAAGCTGAATGCCAGCAGCCCGTCACTGCTTGATCTTCCATTGGCTCTTCAAAGCAGATAGGGCACTCTGTGTCGGACTCATCCTGAATCTGCTTGAGCACATGAGCGCCGTACTTACTGGCGTCGGTCTCTCCTTCACCAGCCTCAAACTTCTCGATGAGCGCTCCGAGGTCCATGTCGTCCGCCAGACCGTTTGCGATGTCAACTGCTGCTGCTGCATCCTCCTCCTCAGCCACCACTGTCTTGTTGCGTGTGAGAACCGGATGACAGCAACTTTGTCTGAGCCTCAAGATTTGTGCAAAGATCGTGGTATAACTCTTCATCAAGGTGCCAGCTTCAACGTTAGCATTGAAAGTCCTCTTGGCCCTGTGATATATGTGCTGATACACGTCATTCTCAGGATCAGAGAACTTGAGCTTTTCAACTGTCACTGTCTTTTGTGGTAGTGGCACGAGGGCTTCTCCATCTGGCGTCTTCATGTCTTTTGTACGCCGGAGCACGAGTGGCTCCAGTACCGTCTGCACGACATCGAGGGCACGGACGAAGTCGCCCTTTTCGAACGGAGTAGTGATGAAAGTCTTCCAGAAGCTGAAATTGCTCCAAGGCTCAACCCGCAAGAAACGCACAAGTGAAAACAGGTCTTCCAACCGATTGACGATAGGTGTGCCTGTCAAGACCCAGCGGTGGGTAGCTGCAATTTCGTAGCATGCCTTGGCAGTCTTTGCTTGACGATTCTTGACCATGTGTGCTTCGTCGAGGATGACACGCCAGTATTCCACGCCAAAGAGACCGCCAGATACAGCTCGATTGCCGCCAGCATTTGCGACCTGGTTGAACTCGGACAGGACAACGCCATAGCTGGTGATGATGACATTCGGCGCCGAACTGAGATCCGATCCACAGCATAGGGTCTGCAGATTGGCACCCTTCTCGCTACCGTAGTAGACAAGTACTTTGAGAGAGCCGCTTTTCGACGCTTTCTCGGCTTCGCTCGCCCACTGCGCGAGCAACGACATCGGCGCGACCACGAGTGTCGTAGCAGGTGCTCTCTTGACCGAAGTGGATGTCATCGACTGTCGTTTCAGACTGCTGATAGCATCGACTTCGACATCGACCTGATCGTGCACGATTCCTTCATGCTCTGGCGATCTGTGGCTGTGTATCAACGACAGCATCTCAATTGTCTTCCCGAGCCCCATCTCATCGGCCAAAATTCCTCCTAGGCACGTCTGCTCTTGCACTGGAAAGTCCAGACTCATTTCACCGCTGTACGGGTTGACATAGAAACAGTCTTGCCC
This sequence comes from Septoria linicola, assembly GCA_024114885.1. NCBI lineage: Eukaryota > Fungi > Ascomycota > Dothideomycetes > Mycosphaerellales > Mycosphaerellaceae > Septoria > Septoria linicola. The sequence goes on from CP099422.1 coordinate 1,624,639, forward strand.
TTCGACAGCAGGTAGGTCTTTGTCCTCTGCATCTTTCGTCGGCCACGAGTACTCCTCCCACAGTGGGTGCATACTCTGCTCTTTCTGCTCGTCTTTCGCTCTGTGCTCTTTCTGCAGCATCCAGTATAGTGCCTGCTTCTGATACTTTCGCAAGTCCAAGGTGAAGGTTGACGCTGGCTCGGCAGTGGGGGTATTGAAATCAAAAGACTGTGCCTTCTTGTACAATGAGTCGAGCTGATCCTGCTCTAGCTCTTCTCCCTCCTCTTTCTCGTTGTCCTCGGATGGTGGACTTGATCCTCCGTTCTCCTTCTCCTGGCTCGATTTCTTCTTGCTACCTTCTTGATCGAACTGCTCAGCTACTTCTGCAGCCTGTAGAATGCCCTCCCGCTTGTGCTTTGCTGTGAGCTCGTTGATCGATGCTGGCTGCAAGTTGATCTCCGAAAAGAGCTTCACCAGTGCTATCTGGCGCAGCCTCAGATCTCGTTCCTGCGTCGTCTCGGCGGTCTCCAGGAAGCCTGTAGTACGGTTGTCATCGGCGGGCTTGACAAAGTTGCCTGCTTCGAATATGGGCTTCAGCAAGAAGCATCGAAGCTGTATGTAGACCGTGTCGTTCGTCTTGATGCGCTCCGGAGCGAAGATACAGTGTCCTTCAAACTGGCAGACGTTCTGATCGATCAGCGCACCAATCCACAGGGCCGAGTCCTTCTCCAGCCGTCCAATCTCGGTGCCACCTTTATCTGTGAAGCGCACAATCACATCTTCGGTCCGCCTTGACACCTGCTGAGTCTTGCCGCCTCTGCCCACTTTGACCTTGGGTGCCTGCCGCACGCGCTGAATCTTGACCACATCGTCAGCTTTGAGAGACACGCCACTCCTCGTGGTCCAGCCCGCCACTCCCAGAGCACCAATGTATCGTGTTTGGGGCATGGCTGACAGGTTGACTTTGGGTGGTGAGCTTTTCGATGACGACCCATTCTTGCCGCTGTTCTCCCTCTTCGCCTCCAGCGTCCTCTGTGTTGGTTGTGGCGGTGTTGTAGACTTCTTCCGGGGCGACACTGTTGCCTTCCATGATCCGTCAAAGTAGGCGTTGATGGCCTGTTCGAGATTGGTGCCGTGCGCTGCCTGCAGACTCCGGATGGCCTCCGCGGGCACATTGGCGCCGACAATGCTAGTGAAAGTGTCGGCATCGAATGCGTTCTCGGTGTGTTGAGCTACAGCTGGTGTTTCTGGCAAGGCATCGAGTTCGTCTGGTAGCGTTGCTTCGGCGGAGAGAGTCTGATCGTGGATTGCATCGTCGTCGCCGGCGAAGAAGCGTCGCTTCTTGTATGGACGGTCATCGATGTCCATGTCCATGCCGGCCGTCGCATATGAGTAGTGTCTGGTGATATGCAGTCCAGCACAATTCTTTTGCCTCAACGCGTGCAGCGGGTCCACGCGACCCGGAGCAGAGTGGATGACGACTCGCGCCAATTTCGTGTTCTTCACTCTTCCGCCCCTGCAGTCGCCGTCTGTTTTGGTGGCAACTCCATCAATTCCTCGTGGAGCGTATCAACGTCGTCGGACATGTCAGCTTGACAATGCGTCTAATACCAAGTCTCAGCTAACACCGACTGTGCGTGTTGAAGTCCCGATCCCGATCCTGACCCATCCCATGGCTGTCAAGAGCTTTCCCCGAAGCTGGTCGAGCTTGACCATTGCTTCCTCCTCCACTTGCATTAGAAGAGCACCGATCCAACGACGATGGGCATCGAATGTCACACAGCCTGCCCCAGAAGTCGTCACAGCGACAGCTGAAATTGCAAGTGCAAGAAAGTACTGTCTGGATCTGCTCAGAAAGTACGATACTCCCTCTTCGCTACTCTTGCCATACATTCCAAGCCATGCGAGAGATGCATATGTCGCCCTTCGAGCGTTCAATATCGATGTTGCAAGAACCGCCGATACAACGTCGACGCCGACGATTGGCATGATGCGACTGCAGTTCCACCGCGACGCCATTACGAAGTCTCTGGCTGGCACGCCTCCGAAACAGCCAATCGCGCTCATGATAGCACAGGCTGCTGAGGATCTGCAAGCAAGAACTGGCGGCCGCTCGAAGTTCAGCAAGAGCTGGCTCACGCGACTGGTCGACACCCGAGAAAAGTACTTGTCGAATCCACCTTATCCCAATATTGCTGCTCTGGAAAGCTATGGCGAGAATACGTACAGCACACTACTCTACTTGACGCTGCAAGCCCTACCGATGGCTAGCGTCACCGCTGATCACGTAGCATCGCACATTGGAAAGGCTATTGGCATCGCGGCTGTCCTGCGTGGCCTGCCTCTGATTGCATTTCCGGGCCCAGCCAATACTCACAGCAATCAAGGCGCACTTGGAGGCGATGTGGGAGCCTCGAGGCATGGTGCTGTGATGCTCCCTCTCGATGTCATGGCAGAAGCTGGTGTTCGCGAGGAAGATGTCCTGCGGAATGGTGCGGAGGCTCATGGACTACGAGACGCAGTGTTCGCTGTTGCGACTCGAGCCAATGACCACTTGATCACCGCCCGTCAACTCATTGATACGATACGGGCAGGAGAGGAAGCGGACCACGAATTTGAGCACAAGGACGAAGAAGAGCATGTCCATCTGCCTTCGATTGGCAAGGTCGAGACACCCGCCCAAGAGATCGAACGTGCGTTTGGTGTGTACATGCCAGCTCTTGCGACGCAGATGTGGCTGGACCGACTACAGCAGCAGGACTTTGATGTCTTCAGCCCAAAGCTCAGAGTCACCGATTGGAAGCTGCCTTTCAAGGCATATTGGTCCTTCAGCCGTCGCAAAATCTGAGCGATGAAGTATCCGCCCCACGTACGGAGCACACAAATTCTGGCAATGCAATGTGCAGTCTCACGAGAGCACTCGTGTGACCCCAGGCGAGGCGTCTAGCTGGAAGTCTGGGACAGTGACTTCAAGGGAAGTCCTCTGGTCTCGACCTTATGGCACCGGAGTAGTGTCATGAGTTTGCTGATAGGCTCAATAAGCTGATCTGAACATATGAGAACTTGTTCTATGGGAGAGTTCAAGGAGCCACGGCCATCCAACCTTGATTCTATGGCATGCAGAAACCTTGCGCCACGTGAGCACGGAAGCTGGGTTTCCTCTTCGAGCACTTCCGCCGGTAGCTCGGCGTCAAAGAGTTCAGACCGGTGACAGCCACTGGTGTGCGGGTTCGTCTTATGTACTGGCGACCAGCAGCTGGCCAGGTGATAAGCATCAGCAGCTTTATTGTAGAGTGCTAAACACACAAGCTGAGCATGACTCTGTTGCAGAGCTTGCCAGAGTGCAAGCGGCACAATAGTGGATCGATCACAGCCTCGAAAGGATCCATGGGTCATTGAATGCAGAGCATTGTTCATGTCATACGTTGTTGCCGCCTATCTTGCGCTACAAAGTTTCTCCTCTTCTGCTCTTTCACCGATACGACCTATATCTGTCCTCGAAGATGCTCCTGATAGACAACCACGACGAAGAATTCCAGATAGCTATGCTAGCCGGCCCCCTACTGAGCCTTGCTGTAATGTGTCTCTTCGCTCGCAACACAAGCCCCTTCAGCGACAAGTTGGATTTCACCTCGCATGCCATCGACAATTCGGATGATGGAATTGTCATGATGGTCCAACGAAGCGCATCATATCACCTGGACTGTATCCGTAAGCTTTTGGAAAGACTGCTTGGATGGCGCGATTGCTTCGCAGACAGTTTTTGCGCTCCTGTGGCTGGAAGCACTACCTGGCCTGGAAACTGTGTGGTCTTTGCGATCTTAATAGTGCAGCACATTCTACTCACCCTGTTGGTGTCGAATCTGCTGGCTCAGCGCGCGATGACCGATTCCCTCCTGGGATCTATGCAAATCGGGAGCATCCATACTGGGCTGACTCTCTACCTGCTATGCACCGCGTCATGTGCCATTGGCCACTTGACCAGTGTACCATATCGCATAGCATCCGCGGATGATGTTGCGAGTGATCGACTATTGAGGCGGCACAGCATGAACTTGCGAATGTGGCTCGGGTTTGGAGGTGCATGGCTGTTACTACTATGCCAACCGGGCCACGCCTCAGTGCTAGGGTGCGCCGCTGTCGCCTTTCCGTGCTTGATGCTACACACTGTCGTGAGCACGGGGCTATGCATCAAGCAGTGGCATGACATGAAGAAGACGGCACAGACCCGAGCGACCTCCACTATTCAATCGGAACGCCGCGTACACGACGATGTATCATCTGGGCGCTTCGAAAGGCTCGCCTCGAATACGGCGGACAGCCACATCCGCGCCAGACAGTCGACCCCAGTCGGGAGGCCTTCAGACCCCAGTTTAGCGGGATACACGCCGCTCGTTGCTTCCGACTCGGGAACATATAGAACATCAAGGCAATATACATCAGCAGGGCGCTCGTTTCCCAAACCGATTAAGGAATTGCAGAACCACTCGAACGATGTCCCAACGAGCACGCACTCCGGCCCCCACAATGATGAACGACAAGTCTGTTACGCTATGCAACAGGCTCGACGGGCTGTGAAGGAGATTTATCGTTACGACAGACTACTTCTGCGGCTATGTAATGGCGTCTTCGATGCCCTTTCACTGCCGGACAAGCTGCGATTCCAGCAATCGAACAAAGCCCTCCGCCAGAACCATCAGGATAGTGCAGGTCGCCAAGAAGGACTGGTAGAAATCCTGCTAGGACTTCTCTCGAATACTTTCAAATGCTCGCAGTCGGGGCACATGGCATTTGAATCTGAACCGCGAGATGCTGCTGTGCGAAAGATTCGGCAGCAGGCTGCCAAATTGACCAAGCTCAATGCTCGTGTCGGCGCTCAGAGAGCCGCCTTGACTGAGCGAAACGAGAAAGTTGGTGGACTTGAAAGTCGACTGCGAGAGCACTACGAACATATACTTCACTTGAAAGACTCTATCTTCGAACAGGCGAGGTGTATCTCTCAGCGGGACGAGACCATAGCAAGTTTACGTGCGCAGCTAATTGCTGCGCATAAACAGCATATCAGGGCCATGGCTGACATGCGTGAAGCTCACGAGAGAACATTACTCAAGTCGAATGAAATCAGGAAGGCGGAGATTTCATGCATCCAGGAGGGGCGCTTTCTTCAACGGCGGGTCGCCTATCTCTCGACTCGACCCGGGCAGTCCATTCCAGCCATAGCCTACAATGACGAGAGTTGCGGTAGCGCGGTCTCGGTGTCTCGAGGCTCTACCAGTAGTGACGAGTCCTTCGTCCACAGGCTGTCCGACTTTGATTCTTCGGATTCCTCGGAGGAATCTGACGTATCTGATGGGTAGGGCGACATAGGGTAGAGCTTGATCCACGTCTTGGAGCGAGATAGAGCAATGTAACGATTGGCGCAGGTGTCGCGTGGTCGCGGTGCAGAGCCGACTTCAGCAGCAGTTGGTCCCTTCTCGTACCATCCACGCCGACTTCTGCTAGACGCATTTCTTCCTTTCCCGTTCCTCAATATCAGCCCATCTCAGTCCTTCGATCTCGCAACAGGCAGCCAAACGAACATGGCGATGCCTGTCCCCAACTTGATCGCCGCTGACAGCCACAGCACACTCTCCAGCCCACCTCTACTCCTCATCATCCAACCACTCGCAATAGCTCCCACAAGCAACAAAAGCGCAGCCAAAACTCTCCGATTCCGCTTCACATTATTGAACGCAAGCAATTTGAAATCGCCCATGATATCGCAATACGTGCTCGTCAATACATTCACCGGTAACTCGTTGAATCCGAGTAATCTCGACGTGGCAATCTGCATCCCTGCCTGAAAGCCTAGAGGTGGGAACAGCGATACTATTCGAATATCCTCCAATACCCAGTGCGGTTCGAGTCTGTAGCGATCTATGTTTCCAGGGTTCTGCGGGATAAGACCGTCTGGTGTGCTGAGCGCTGCGGAGATGAGTATGAAAAGGCCTTGGATGAAGAGGAGAGAAGAGGCGAGGAGTCGGTTGCTGTTTACGCCGAGAGGAGAAATCCAGAGTGATAGCCGGAACGTCGCGAAGGCTCCTAGTAGGAAGGATAGGATGGAAATGAGGGTCGTCAACCATGCGTTGGGGTTTGCTGGAAGCCAGGAGGCGCTGAGGCCGAGAATTACTGTGTTGCCTGGGCAAAGGAGAGGAAGGTTAGATGTGGTCGATAGTGGTGGTGGAGGAGAAGGAGGAAAGACATACCAGTCTGCATTCCTACGAAGACTCCCCAATTGCTAAATGCTGCTGCGTCGACGAGACCTGTGACGAGACAGCATGCGAGTAGAGCTAAATCTCCTCGTTCTTTTTCGATGGGACCGAAGATTCGTGCTCGCGAGAAGAGTCCCGGTTGTCGACATGTTGGGTGCTTCATCTTTTCGTTCTCGTGATCTTCGGAGAGAGCATCACGTTGTTCTTCGAGAGCCTTGATGTCTCGAACGTTCGTAGTTGAAGGTAAAGGTTCTGTTACTGTCGCTGTAGCGGCCATGATCGCACAAATTCCTTCCACAAAAGCGCAAAACAGACGCGCAAAGGAAACAGTAATGGCAATCTAGTGTACTTATCCTAACTATCGTGAAGATTCATTGAAGAAGAAGTGGACCCAATCAAGCCTTTTTGCTCTTTCCGCAAATGGCGACATTGCGCCAGGAATGGAGCACAGATGGCGTTGGGACTGGAGAGGAAGAAACCACCACCCACGCCGATCGGAACGGAGTCTTATCAGGACAACATCGTTGTTGAATCATGCTTGGCCATTTGTGGCGGCCTTTCTCTGGTTTGTGCCCATGATGACAAGATGGTCATAATCTTCCGCTACTCGTGAGTGGTAAGCATGCAGTCGTGCGGCGAATGTTTGACGTCGCAGAATTGATCTTGACGCGGCCGACTTTGCACGCTGCAACGGACGGCTTGCTCTGAGGAGCGTTGAACAGCCTTGCTTGAGCACAAGACAACGGACTGTACTACTAGTGATCTGTGTGGATGTGATATTACGAAGACAATTTGGTATTGCTGGAGATGTTGGGCCTTTGGTTGCCCTTGTGGTGCACTGAACGAGGTTGGCGGGATTGCAAGTGGGAAGTGCGGTTGAAGCGGAAGGGGAGACGTGCGGTCACGCTGGGTACAATCGGCAGTCTCTATCTTTGAGAGTATACAGTGCGATCAAGTAGTTCTGCGTATTTGCATACCTCATGGTCTTACTGGAGTTAATACATGTTGTCCTTAGGAGTGGGAAAAAGGAAGAGGGCTTGGTGTGATGCTTTTGCGAGAAGAAGGCTTCGCCAAAGTCATGTTACACATATATCTGTACAAGCGCACTCTACCATATCCTGTTGTCTGCACTTCTACTCGTGCTAGCTTTGTTGACAACCTTCTTCTTCTTATCTCCCGTTCTGCCCGCAGCCCCAGGAGTCTTGAAGAACAAACTTGGCCCTTGTCCCTCGCCTACCAAGTGGCTCAAGTAACCCCTGTGCGCAGAGTCTCTGTAGTATTCCAGGTGCTTTCTGCTCGCGGGATCCGGCAGCCTGAACTTGTACTCTTTCACGTCTTGAGTCAAAGCATCTGCCACTTCCTCTACATCGACCTCCTCCACACCCCTGTCTGAGCTGGCCACATTGATGCGTGACTGCAGGCTGTGGATGGGGTCCATTTCGCCCTTCATTATCTTGCGAATGGCAAAGTTTGTGTAGTAACGGGTTGTGACTGTCCCTCCCAGCTTCTCTATCGTGTCAATGGCTTCCGCGCTCGCTCGAGACACCACGATATTGATCGGCGTGGTGAGCTCGTCCTTGCCACGAGCGAGCAGTTTAACGCCGTCCTTGACTCCGTGTACACACCGCGATTCGTTTAGCTCTTTGAGCGTGATGGGTTGTGTAGGATCCAGTCTGCCTTGATTTATCCAATCTTGAATGCGGTTCAAGTTGACCTTGGTCATGTCCACGGAAAAGCTAGATCCTCATCTTAGTTTGTGCCTCCGCCTTCTCATACAGCAATACTCACGCGTTCTTGAAGCCTCTGGGCCCAGCGACTACCCAATCTGGTGTTTGACCTCCATTGAATCCCACCGGCACTTTTCCGTGCTGCTTCTGACCCTTGTGACCACGACCCGATGTCTTTCCTTTCCCGCTAGCTGGACCTCGTCCTCGTCTGATGCGCTTGTTGTAGGAGCCCTTGGTATCTGACAGCGAGGATAGAATGGAAGCGTTGCGCTGCTGACCAAGGAACGGGTAGAGAAAGGGTGCAATTGGCTGATATGTTGGCTGTATCGGTATCGAGACGGCGGCGCGCCGTAGCAGCTGTAATCGGGGCGGCATTGTGTTGTGTTGTGATGATCAAGAGTTCGTCTTCAAGCTGGACTCCCGAGTCGCCGCAGTCCTGTACCGAAGGATCCCGCCAAGACAATATTCGGAGGCATCGCTACGTACTCCTCCTCTGTCAACTGCTATCTTTCCACGCCACGGTTTCTCTACAAGAGTTTTGTTCCAAGATGGCATGATAGTGCCAGCGCTATCGTTCAGATTGTCGGTCAACAGGCGCCTCACCACAACTCTGTGTCGAACAAGGCTCTTAGGGTTCATCGAACAAAACTTATGGGACATCGGTGATGGCATGAGTATGAGACCTGTTCTTGTAGAGACTCTTCAGGTGATAAGGGTGCATCTCTTATACATTGCTTGCGTGTCTATACATGTCTGTGATGTTTGCCGGTACTTTTCGTGCAAGAAGGCTGTTTTATCGACACGGTCAATCAGGCACGTTGAGCACCACTCTTCGGAGAAAGCGACAATGTGCATGTGAACCCAGCGACCCAAATGCAAAAGAAGAAAAAGTCGGAATACCCTTGACAGTTCATGGGAACACGCATATATGAATAGCCGACTCAGAACTCCATCGACAACCAAGTGAGTGTTCAATCTCAGTCCGCCACTTGTCCACAGAAAAATAGCTCACAACACCTACCACGATCTATCTCACGCCGAGATGGGTTTGTCACTGTCCAGGCCAAAGCCTACACGAGACCAAACAGAGCGGGCATGGCTGCAAGAGCTTGCGGAAAGAAATCCGGAGGTGGTCCAGTCATCTAGACCCGCAGAGCTACCCAATTCACAAACAAGTGGATTACGCATCTAGACCCGCAGAGCTACCCAATTCACAAACAAGTGGATTACGCAAAAGTACTGCACAGCGGAGGCTCCCGGGACGTAGGACATGATATCCTGAAGTCGCCGTCGATGGGCGTGATAGCAAATGTAGACAGCGGAGGTGATCAACGTAAGTATTTTCCCTCGCCACCTCCGGTGGCATGTTATACTCACTCGCCTACGGCCAGCACCGCATCCACTGAGCTTCTACAGTCGAGCAGACCTTCCGCCGAAGTCGTGAAGTTCACTGCCTGTAACCACGTCGACAGCGGAGTTGCCTCGGACCAGCCCACCTCCGCTACCCAGAGTGCACCAGTGAATCGGTACAATCGGAATGGGTGGAGGTTCTCCTCGAAGAGGAGAAGCTGCAGTAGAAAGAAGCAGCTTCAGGAGTGAAGCCTTGGATATGAGCGGAGGTGGGAGGGCTGGACTCATTTGCGAAGCACCTCCGCCAGGACGATTGGCCTCGAACGTGCGGCATGAAACCTCAGCACGGGGGCCATGGAGTCGTGATCAGCCTGTACCGGAGGTGAAGACGCCATTCGTGGTCATTGGAAGAGGACATAAATCCAGCTCGCCGTGGTAGATAGAAAAACCGCCTGCACAAGCTCCTTGAAGCGCATCTGGCACAGCAGGCATCTCTGTCGGTGTATGCGATCGAGAGATCAAGTGTCGACTTATCATAGAAGGCCTTTAATCGAACGTGATCACCGGAATGGCGAATATGGGCTCATCAGCAAAACCAGATCTTGAGCGGTCTTCTACAAGCCGGCATCATTCTTGGAACGGTTCGAGGCTACAGCCTGATGAATTGTACAGCATCTTGCTCAAGTGAGCGCGGTACGTCCATCGTCAACCAGAAAAGGCGTTCTTCCACTTGTACGATCGAATCTTCCTTACTTCGACTTCTCTCACTTCAGTAATGAGCTTGTCTTGATGAGTCACACTCGTGAGCATGATGAGCCTGTTTCTGTTGATACACTCATGGAACCAGTCTTTGAGCTACCGTCTGCTTCCGTATAGTTAGCATGATCCCTTCATGCGACAAGTCCGTCTGGTGCCGCACTGCACCATTCTTCGATTCTATGAAGACGTCCATCCTGGATAGGACTGGAGGCTTGCATGCGAACACGACTGCCGAGGGCAATGCCAATACTTGGGTACATCACAAGGTCGGGCGCTGGCCGTGACTAGAGAAGTGTATCATGGAACTCATTACACCAAATACTTGGAAGCTGCAGGCAGATCTAGCAGAATGCAAGCGAGGCCCGGACTGTATCGAAGTCAAAAGCAGAAGCTGCATCCCAGCGTGGCTCATTTGGCATATTCCCGTTTGAAGTTGCTCCGGGACATATTCCGTGATGTCAAACGAGTTTGTTTTTGATGTTATGCGTGGTCATTATGGCGAGAATCGTATCTCGATGGTCGCCATTCAGGCGTGCAGGCGGCACGAATGCAGCAAAAGCATTGCCCACAGTGCAGTGTTGATCGGAAGAAGTGCTCCACAAGTACTGTATTTGAGGACAGAGCTCGCAAAGGCGACTTATCTCCAGCGCTCGCTGCCGACTGGCTTGGCGGTCATTCGCGAGATTGACTTTGCGCGATCGTCAGCAAGAAAAGCCTCGCATGCAGCATGGGGTGGTGGTGCAGCCAAATTGGTGTAGTCGCACGAGTGAGAGGTGGAGGCTGCAAGGAAGACCGCGAAAGACAGCTTCGAGACTCCGGCCAAGCTCTGCATGTCACAGTTTGGGACCGAGGAAAGTCCACTTGCTGGCAAAAACCTTGCAATCAGAGTTTAGGACGGTAGTCACGACTTTGTGGCTGATGTGATCAATAGAATGGGTCGCTTCTCGGACTCTCACACCACTGCAAGCTACGTTTGCTGTGTGGCGACAAGCGGCTTCGCAGTTGCGCGTGAATTCGGCTTCCAGGCCACATCGGTCCCGCGAGCCTTGCGTGTCCTTGTCTTGCAGCCCATGCGAGGCAGAATAGAATAATACCGCGGTTACAGCGTGTGGATGCTGGTCTGCGTTGGATGATACGATGATCAACGCAGGATGGGTACCACCCCGGAGATGATGCGAGTATGCAGGCTGCAGCGAGAGCAACAGTCTCGAGATGATGATAGTGCAGGGTTGCCAACCGATACATGAAAACGTTGCGTTGTGATGGATATGGTTATGGTGGGCAGAACCTAGTCGTGGATGGTAGCGATTCACAGCACTCCGTGTGCAGCCGGGCAGCAAAAAGGAACGGTGGCCCGCACGACATATGGGAGTGGTGATCAGTAGTCAGGATGTAGTGGCTGTTGGTCCAACATGTGACTGAGGGCCGACTAGCGAAGCTGTTGCAGCTCACTCAGGGCTAATGTGCCGATGATTGCCAGGCGTGCAGCAACATGTCCGTTTGACCGCTCTTTGTGGTATGGATCGTTGAGCCTAGGGTAAAAGCAAGTTGCCTCATCTCAAACTTGATACAAGTGCAATGTGGCCGCGGCAAGTGTCCGCAAGTGGAACGTGCCGGCGTAGGCGAGGGGCGAGACGAGACATTACGATTATTGCTGTGTTCCTGGGCTGCAAAGTTCCCTTGATATGAGCCCAGACATGCCAGGTATCCAGGAAGAACTAGATTGACAAAGTACCGCCCGCGTTGTGCCCAGCTCGTAAGGATGACGATGGCGACACTTCAGCAGCGTGCAAGCGACAAGCGGCTATCCACAGTTTGTTCCGGAATCACACACCGGAGGGAGGGATGACAATGCGAAAAAAGTTGGAGCAAAGCCGCAGGAAGGTAGCCACTTGGCGCTGGCTGTTTTCTCTCTGGTCCCGAAATACAACAATCACGCTGCGCCTCAACGCGATTGCATTCGCACGAATCCTGCAATCGTGCCTCATCTGCGGCGAGCACGATTCGCGATCACAGGATTGTCCGGGACGTTTCGTGCGAGGTGGAATAATTTAGGTGGCCTGTATCTTGTGAGACTTTGGGAGTACACACACAAGTCCAAGGCCAGCAAAGACTAGTGAACCTTGCGCTTCGTGATCAGTGATTGGCTCTCGGACGTTGCCAAATGTGCATTACGAAGATGGCCTGCTTCTGTTTCTCCTCTCGCGGGCTGAGCTCCAGCTCCACCTCTGCACTTCGGCACGTTTGACGACAGCCTCTGCTTTTGAAGAAATAGCATAGAGTGGGTACCGCCGCTAGCATTCTCATCCATCGCGGCAAGACGAGCATCAGCACTTGCGTCGATGATACGATCGCACCAAGTGTGTGTGGCTAGCAGCTACACGGCATGATACACCGACCGCTTCGCAAGTTTGCACTTTGCCTGACCGCCCGCCTACTGTGAACCTTGTGCGCCGATATCAATGATCCAGCTTGGCTGTTATTAGTCCTTCACAAGTAGCCCGTACCGACGCGTGTGGGATCCAAGTGGCGCATGTCTCAGCTCATGTGCTTACATTAGTAGTTGGTGGGCGAGAAACAGCAAATCCACACAATCTTTGTCGTGGGTTGCAGGAACGGGCCACCACTCAGAGATCAGCGAGGTGCTTATCCTGTATCGAGGATGATCGCGAAGCATGAGCGACCTCTGTGACACGATCGACTGCGTATGACACGTACGAAGTTACGGATGGCATGCCGCGTTGCCCGATGAACAGACATGCAGCGCATATGAGAGATACCAAGGAAAGTGCATGCTTCGCGAGTCTCACAATTCTCCCTCCCGTAAAACGCCCAGTGCAGATCCAAAAGTCATGTACCAGCAAGGCACAGCCGCGCAATGCCATCCACTCGACGCCCGCTCGCTTGCATCATGCCTCGTCTTGGGAGCGAAGCAGAAATGGCATGTGAGATGATTTGCAAAGCGCCGCGGTAGGACTAGGCGATCATTGTTGGCATCAGAAATTCTCTGAACGAGATGCCGTTTCCGGTGGTGTAATGATGCGAAGGTTCACAGTAGAAAGGAGTGGGTTGTGGAGGCGTTGACGAGGGCGCCCAGACTGCACGGTTGCCGTATCAAGGGTTAGTGCCAGATTGATTTTCGCAAGACGTGGTCGAGGTCATCATCATTCTCCGGGTGGCCCGACAGCGGATAAGCTGCTGTGGGATACATGCCTACGCTTTAGCCTTGCCAAGTCACGGTGAATTGGCCGTGCTGATTGGCGTCGTGCAAACCCTCTTGGTGATGTCTGATGTCTGATGCCCGCGACTACGCAAGTACATTTTGTGGTCAGCAGTGGCTCACGGTGACCGCCGGGACGCAGCTGTGAGACGCCCGAAGCTCGCCAACAAGCCTGGAAACGAGATCACAACGTTGTTGTTTGTTGCGTGGCCTCACCACCGTCGCTAGTGGTGGTACTAGATAACATTATTGTGTCAGGTGTGCAGCTTGCCAATGCAGGCAGGCAAATGAAAGATGCAGGCTCAGCTGCGGAATGCACGCCAGGCCTGGTATCAATTGTGGCTGCGACCCAAGATCCGACGCCTCGGGGCTCGTGACTTGCACGGCATCGTTTGCCATCGCGCCGAAGGCGTCCTGCATGCACTTTGCACGTACACGTCTCCACACACAGTGGCCGAGCGCGCTAATAATTGTTGGCGACTGCTAACGATGGAAGCATGTGCTCCTTGACACGAACAGCTGCTGCCTCCTCGTCCCCGTGTACGTGTGCCGGGAGAGGGGCCATTTTGGCAAGTTTGGCTTTTGCATTTGAGCTGTGAGCCTGTGACTGACTCTCTTGGTACCATTTACGAGCTGACCCCTGATTGGCAGGAGGTACTCGTGCATGGGTGGAGCAGCGATGTAGTTAGCTCGATGGTCTCATAGCTTTCTGGGACTTGTTCGTGAAGAGGACCAGCCAGATCCTTTCCGCGTCTCATCATGCACGGTGGTTCAGCAGCGCCCGGGGCATGATGTCGCCTCCTGACGGCATGAACGAGGGTTTTGAATGCACACTTCTGGCGAACACCGGCGCGACATTGCAGCACCCACTTTGGTCAAGCTTTCAAGGAGGCCGACGAGCATTCGTGATGACCTCGCAAAAGTCGTGTTTGACGCTGGCAGAACCATAACGTGCACATGATATCGCAGGCGATGAGAATTAGTCGGCGGGCATGATGGTGGAGTCGGAGTATGCACATTCCCTGTGCGGGAGTGCAGACGAGATCATTTGACATGGCTATCATTTTGCTGCAATTAATACTCATCGGGACATATTATTATCGAGCTCTTGAGTGGCCGCATCAGCGAGATCTCGTTGGTTGCTAGGCAGAGTATCCAGTGCAGTGCTGAGCGACCCGCGGCTCTGGACATTTGTGACTAGCGGCGCCGGCTACCTTTCGCTCGCCTGCAGTCGTGTGAAAGTATGATGGTACACAGAGAGGTTGCTCCCAGCAGGTAGAGTTTCCTCTTGCGATGAGCGTGCATATGACGGCTGTGACGGTACGCGAGTGTCAGAAGCAGTGGGACCAACACGAGTTTAGGCTCGGACAGGGCCTTGTCGTCGTCGTCGTCGTCTTTCCTGTACGGTCTTACCTTACACGCCGCCGGACGTCCCATCGATCAGTAATTGGGATCAGCCTTTTGGGAAGACAGTGGCCGAGAATGCGATCTGATTCACTTTGCTGCAAGGCTTGTCCACGGCGCACTCGGGAGCTTGAGCCAGGCCTGTGCGCGACATGTCACTGGTCGTCCCTGCTGCAAGACTGCTGGTGCTGGCGCGGCTAGGATGGTCACCGTTGGCGGCGCAAAGGATGGTGGGCCATGGATAGCCTATTTGTCCCATGTCATCCATTTCGACGCGGCTGCCCTTCTGCAACTTGCAGCCCAGCCCAGACCAGCAAGGCGCAAGACCCGCGCGGCCGCACTTTACCTTCTCAGCAGCGCAGCGTTCCTTCCCACACAAAGCGTGTTGCGTGTGCTTCGTGCTCCGACGCCATGATCGCATGGCTATTTGCTCCATACACTTTAAGCAACCTAGACCTTGATCACTGACGCTAGTAGCATGCGCCGGTCCGCGCGCCCTCGCCATCCTGCCGCCTCGTCAGTAGTAGTGGTAGTTGGTATTGTGGATGGCATCTGCACATCTCGCACGCATGCCTCTGCATTCACTCCTTGCTGAAGCAATCAACAACAACGCCTGCTCTGCTGCTGCTGCTGCTGCTGCTGCTTCCGCTTCACGGCTCCAGCGTGCCTTCAGAGTCATCACTACTGCACCTGGCTGTGTCACTGCTGGACCCAGACGAGACCCATAACCTCACCTGGCAGTCTTGCCTGCAACCGTGCGGCAACTGGCTTTGATTGACTGTCACTTTACTCTTCGCTCCTCCTTCACCACAGGCATTCCCGATGACCACATGATAGCTGCGGCTCATGCTGTCCTCAACACAATCCATTCACAATCAGCAGTTCCGTTGCACCGGCTCAAATGTATGTCAGCACAGCAATCCGCTTTAGAGACCCCTTCGTCTCTTCGAAAGACTGCCCAACTTCCCTCCACGGCTACAACCAGGCTCGAGACGACTGGACGACGGACCCTCGCTCACAGGACCTCAATCGATCACTAACACCACCACCTGAGATGAGTGGTGTACACTCCTCCACGAGACCGAGCTTCCACGCTGGAGAGTATGGACAGCAGCATTCACAAGCATACCGGGCTGCATATCAGCATCCGGAAGCTTCCAACGATAGTAAACGAAATGGTGTGATACCAGCTTACCACAACGGACGAGTATCTCCAGCGAAGCAAGGTCATGTTGAGCATCCAATTGATTCGTCACAATCGAGACGAGGGTCACAATATCACAATGCCATTGCAACCAACTTTCAAATTCCACGATCAGTAAATGATAGTGGAGGTAGCCTCTCAGAGCTGGCAGCACAGGTGAGCGACGAATGGCTGAGTAGTGAGTGAGGTTTGAGGTTACTGACCGTCTTCTAGATCACCTGCTTATTCTGGTTCGAATCATCCGATCTTCTGCAGCAAGTAGAAGACTCTCCCATACTTCTCCCGAATTCGAGGCCACTCGCTGCAGACGCCAAACCAACAACGGGATTTCGAAAATGGGTTACAACGATCCTGTCTACAACCTGTGTCGCTCAGAATGTTGTCATTCTAGCACTGCTTTTCGTCTACCGATTGAAAAAGCTGAACCCAAGCGTGAGAGGAAAGCCGGGAAGTGAGTACAGGCTGCTCACCGTAGCCCTGATGCTGGGTAACAAATTCTTGGACGATAATACCTACACGAACAAGACCTGGGCGGAGGTGTCTGGCATCAATGTCGCGGAAGTGCACATCATGGAAGTAGAGTTCTTGAGCAACATGAAGTACTGCCTGTTCACTTCTGAACAGGACTGGGCTCAATGGCAATCTCTTCTGGGTAAATTTGCGTCGTTCTTCGACCAAGCCAGCAGACCAGTTCCAGCAAGATCACAGCTGGCGCCGATACTGCCACCAGCATCCTCACTACATCTGCCGCATGCTTTGCCATCACCTCCAGTCTCGAATCAGGCTTCGCCTCCGTATCACACCGAGATTGGACAAAACCCGATACAATACGCGAATGGCCAGCTTGGACCGACGCCAGCGCCATCGCCTTTGGGCCACATCGATATACGCAACGGGCAGCTAGCAGGTGCAAAGCGAAGGCTTGATGACGCTGTCGTGGAGGCACCTTCGAAACGACTTGCAGGCAGCTATGATTACACATCGCCGAATCGATACTCGACTATGCCTGTACAGCAGAATTTTACCCATTCTGTTCCGCGTCTCACGCTACCCAGTTTGGGAACATCTGGATCGCAGGCGGTGGTGAAGAATGCCTACAGCCAGGCCTCTCAGAGCCAGCAGCTTCCGCCCCTGACTGTGCCGGCTCGGGCGATGGCTATGGTCTACCCAGCAGGAAGCAGTCAAAGCCAAGCGCCCGCGCCAACGACGATGGCATCGGCAGGGCCCGCTCAGCAATACGTACAAACGCTCTCGCAACAGGCATCGCGACATCACAGCCCTCAGCATGGAGGCTCCGCGGACCTCTCGCCAACGAACGGCATGCCGCAGTCCGCCACAGCACTGCATCCCACGGCTCAAATTTCGCCAACCTACTTTTTACAACAACGAGCTTCGCCATACCGTCCAGTACATCACGTCTCAACACTGCTCTACCCGCCACCATCTGGCGCGACGCAAGCGAGGCAGAACAATATCGAACTCAATCAGATGCAGTATCAACCTCTTGGCAAGCCGACTCATCACACTGGACGTCTCCCTTACGTCGGTCAGAACCTCTGGATTGATGGTAGCCAGCCACAGGAAATGACTCCTGTTCATCGATGGCCCAACTTTCCACAGCAGTCATTGGCACCTCAACATTAAGCCAAACATTGATCGCTTCTTCACGAGTGCACGATACTACTTTCTCTCTGTACATACTACCGACAGGTCTGATCGCGTTCAAGCGCATGCATGCATATACGGCGTTCACAATCGAGCTTCCAACAGAAGAAGCAAGTCGGTGAAGAGGACTTTTTGGCATTTTCACGCGAGACATCACAGCCAAGGCACTGCTGTCACTGCATTTGGCCGCGAAGTGTATTCTATTAGAAAAAGGCTCGCCAGATAGCAGCCATGGGTAGAGATTAGAGCCGACCCGCTATGATGATACCCATACTGGCAGGACAATTCTGCCAATACGAATCAGCTTGCCAAATTTGGCGGCTACACACCATTTCTTCTCGTCTCCTTTCTAGAACGATCGCTTGCGTACCACCATTGTTGATGATTGGTTTAGATACGATAGGAGGTCCGCACTGAGACATTCGGCCTGAAGGCAATCGCTCGGACTTTGACGTTCGGACTGCGGCGGAATGTCTGCGAAGAGCTGCAGTTTTCCATCAAGCTAAGCGAAGTCCACTCTGTCGTCAGAAGTTCAGCCGGAAGGCGGCGCAGACAATAGTGAAATGTGCAGACGTCACCTGCACCAATGGTCGAACATGCCAATAGTCTGCATCTTCTATCACTGAGCGTCAGGCGCAGGATTGGGGAGAAGTCCGCACAAGGAGTACTGATGATAGCTGGAATTGAGAGGTTGACACATGTCCGGCATGCTCAGGCGAATTTCTCTCACATTGAGGATCTTGCGTTCATATCGAACTGTGATACTTATACCAGCTTCCACCACGGGCTAAATGACTGTAAAACTCGATACTGTGAGTGTTGGTTCAGCCTCATTTGGGACGGTCAGAAGCTGCATCGCTTCGCAAATACTTTCTGATGTACTCGACGGGCTGTGGCGGTGGTCAATATCTGCGGACGTGTAATGACACACATGTGCTGAGTCGAGGCTGGAGCCATGATCGTGGTCGGCTGTGGCATCTGTACAGATTGCGCGTATTGTGAGAGCGAGCTACGACTGTTGTAGGTGTAGCAGGTCTGTCATGATTGTCCTGTGATATGTAGCAGCACCGTTGTGTTTGTGACCGTGAAATGCTGAAACGCGCGCTTCCCCGAGTAGATGGCCGTGGGCGCTTGACATAATCTTCACTACCATCTCGTACAGTCCATGACATGCCATGCTCGATAGCGTCGTTCGGTCGAGGCTCAGTTGCAGTGTCAGAATAATGGCATCTTTCAAAGAGTGCAAGTGAGTTGATGGTGATTTTCAGCGCAACAGAGATATGATACAGATCGACATAGCATGCAATGACGCTGCTTATAGGTGGACGGCCCGAGGTATTTTAGTTCCTGAAACTGTTTCATATCGACAGCAGATCCCTGTTTTTAGCAGTGCTGCGACATGCCTCATGCACGCTGATTTGCTGCTCGGCATGACCATAGGTGAAGTAGAAGACCGCTTCAGTGGCCGCTCGCGGCCTTCAGCATGCTCACTCGTACTGCTAACCCGCTCGAGGGCACTCACTTCGCGAGATTCGAATGGTGAAGATGGCCTCATGACCCGCGGAAGACGACGACAACGGTCCTTGCAAACGATTTTATTTTCTGCAGCTTCCGTATGACAAGAACAACGAGTCGTTCCTGGTCATCTTGTTACACTTCGTCAAGAACTGTTCCTGCGGCGATTTCCCTGTCCTTCACAAATTCATTCTCACATTCTCCGCGCTCTAGCGGCATTCTCGCGTCGACACAGACTTTCCTTCCGCAGAATAGAAGTCCCCTTGCAGCCCGGCGCTGCATCTTTGTACGACAGAAACCCCGCGTGGGAGCGGTTCGCGAATCGCGGTCACCACAATTGAAGAAGCTCCCTTCTAGGCCACAACGCCTCCGAGTAGTACAGCCCACCAAAAGGTTCTCCACGAGCTTCAGAGCTATTCTCCGCTGGTCTGACGTGCATCCACCTGCTCCTCGACTATGCTTATAAGACAGAAGGTCGCGCTTCTGGCGCTGCCCGTCGCCACACTGGCCGTCACCCTGAGCGACTTTAAGTCAACCGCGGACACCATGAAGGAATCGGACCTTCCATCGAGCTGCTTGAAGGTGTACAAGGCGAACATCAATGGATGCTCACCGTCCGATTTCGCTTCCGGGAAAAGCTGCAGCACAGGCTGTGTGGCAGCACTTCAATCTATGGTTGAAAAGGTGGAAACGGCGTGTGGCGGCGAGGAACTTCAAGGAACAGGCATCCTTACGGTGTTCCTAAACGGAAACGGCCCTGGCGCTATATGTCCAGGCGCTGCGGCAGCAGCTGGCAGCAGCTCCTCTGAACCGAGCACTCCCGTGTCAACGGAAGTCGCCAGCAGCACGTCGAGTAGCCAGAGCACATCTCGAAGCTCGAGCTCGCAGGAATCCTCTAGCATGGCGACAAGCACATCAGGCACTGCGAGCCTTAGTGGAACTGTGACGGCAAGCAGCCTTGCTCCAACAGCGACTGGGGGCATTTTCGTAGACACGTCTAGTGCTGCGGCACCAACGTCTACCAGCACAGCAGGTGGTGCACAGAGTGGCAGCAATGATCACAGCGGACAAGGAAGTCCATTCGACACGCAGGGTAACCTTCCCAATGGCGCGATGGGTATGGCTTCCATTTCGCTTACAACTATGCTCTTGACTGTGGTCGTAGTGCTCTACGCGTCGCTGTAAAGAAGGCATATTATCCCGACCGCCGGGGCGGTAAATGTACAAATACGCATGTTCAACGAGTCTTTTTTGGCGAGAGGATTGAACTACCCTTGTGAGCGTTTTGGAGCTGCATTGTAAGATAGGTGTGCATTTGGTCAGGCGTTGGACCGGTTGTTTGATCCTGATTCTGCCTGCGGCGGAGAGACGGAGGTGTCTGTGCAGTATAGCATGGTGGACGGACAGTGGATGGAGGAGCGGAGGCCTGGAGACAACCGGGTCGGATGCATGGAGGGCTTGCCTACATTGCTGTCAAGGCTTTGACTTGGAGCATCGCGTGGTACTTGCATGCTACTGTAATCATAACATGTACGGATCGGGAGACACTTAAGAACATTGCTTCGCTGAAGTGTTTATCATCCCACGTCTCAGCTCCAAGAAAAGCAATCGTTGAGGATTCCCGCAATCAACAACGAGTGCTGCTTATCGCTCTGTGTCACTCACTCACTCACTTCTTGCCCTTCCGGGTGAAGTGAACGGAAGATCTAAGGTCGACATTCCCTTCACATTGCAAAAGTTCTTGTGAACAAACATTTTCATCGGATAAATAGCGTCTCTCAACAAACCAAGCACAAAATACATCATCCTGCGCGGACCCAGCGGCCCGGTCGCTCTATCTTTACCAAGGCGAGTGACTTAGCGCCGAGAGCAGAAGACGCGAAGAAGCTTTGACGCTCAAAAGATTGATGTCCCTGACGCAGAGAGCTTGATTGAGCCTTTCCACGACAACGACCTACACGACTTTTTCCTTCTTGTGTTCTTATCATTGCCATTGCTGCAATGGCGTCCAAGGCCGCGATCAGGCCATTGGCGCAGCTCAGCACATCGCTTGGGCTGAAGCAGACTGCACAACGCGGCTTCGCGACTGCGCAAAGAACGACGACACCGTTTCAGCAGCCGGTGCGAGCTGGAAAGAGTGCGCACACGACCACCCGAATCAACCGACAGGAGCTGCGACGAGGCTTTGCGGACAAGCTGCCCGACAAGCAGCAGGTCAAGAAGAAGTCGTGGCGATTTTTGAAATGGACATGGCGCATCACATATCTGTCCCTGGCAGGCACACTGGTATACACTGCTTACAACATCTATATCGATCGTAATCCCCCAGAGCAAGCCGAGGCGGATCCTAAGAAGAAGACTCTGGTCGTTCTTGGTAAGACAGAGGCGTATCGAGGACAGTAGCACTCCGCATGCTAATTATCCTTCGCAGGTACTGGTTGGGGCTCTGTATCGTTGCTGAAGAAGCTCGACACCGAGAACTACAATGTCATCGTCATCTCACCGCGCAACTACTTCCTGTTCACGCCTCTCTTGCCATCATGTACCACCGGAACCATCGAGCACCGCAGCATCATGGAGCCTATCCGCAACTTCCTTCGCCACAAGAAGACCCAGGTCAAATACTACGAAGCCGAGGCCACCAAGATCGACTACGAGAAGAAGGTGGTATACATCAACGATGATTCTGAGGTCAAGGGCAGCGTTTCATCCAACGAGGTTCCATTCGACATGCTGGTTGTTGGTGTCGGTGCTGAGAACGCCACATTCGGCATCCCGGGTGTGCGCGAGCATGGTTGCTTCTTGAAGGAGGTCGGCGATGCCCAGAGAATCCGCAAACGTATTATGGACTGCTGTGAGACTGCTACTTTCAAGGACCAGTCACCTGAAGAGCGCAAGCGCCTGCTGCACATGGTTGTAGTCGGCGGTGGACCTACAGGTGTCGAGTTTGCTGGCGAATTGCAAGACTTCTTCGAGAACGACCTCAAGAAATGGATACCCGAGATTCAGGACAACTTCCACGTCACGCTGGTCGAGGCGTTACCTTCTGTGCTGCCATCTTTTTCTAAAAGCCTGATTGACTACACTGAGAAGACATTCGAGGAAGAGACCATCGACATCCGAACGAAGACTATGGTCAAGAAGGTCGAATCAGAATACATCGAGGCCGAGTACACGAATGCTGAAGGAAAGAAGGTTACTGAGAAGATTCCATACGGCTTGCTTGTCTGGGCTACCGGTAACGCGCTACGACCTATCGTGAAGGATCTGATGAACCAAATCCCTGCTCAGAAAGACTCTCGTCGTGGCTTGGCTGTGAACGAGTACCTTGTCGTAAAGGGCACTGAGAACATCTGGGCTGTTGGAGACTGTGCTGTTGCCAACTACGCTCCTACCGCACAAGTCGCATCCCAAGAAGGCTCTTTCCTCGCACGCCTATTCAACCAAATGGGCAAATCTGAAGAGATCGAGCAGAAGCTCCAAATTCTGTCCGCCGAGCAAGAGAAGGCACCAAACCAAGAGGCTCGTAATCAGGTGTTTGAGCAGATCAAGGATCTTCAGAAGCGCCTAAGACGTGTGCAGCAAATGGGTCCATTCGAGTACTCCCACCAGGGTTCCCTGGCATACATCGGAAGTGAGAAGGCTGTTGCCGATATCTCATGGTTGACTGGCAACCTTGCCAGCGGTGGACAGCTGACATACTTGTTCTGGAGATCTGCATATCTCAGCATGTGCTTCAGCAGTAAGTGTAACATCAAAAGCTACATACAGGAAAAGACACTGACGTTTTAACAGCACGAAACCGCATTCTTGTCATCATGGACTGGATGAAGTCCTCGCTCTTCGGTCGTGATGTCTCAAGAGAGTAGATCATGACAGCCACACATCGAGAAACGAAGACGAAAGTGATACCATTAAGCGCATTTGAGCTGCAGGAGGCGTTCGAGCTGGGCTTGTGAAAGTAGGATTGTGAACACGAACGAACGCGTTAAGCGATAGAGCTGTACTTTTGAAACGAATTGACTTAATCCAACTGCAAGGCTGTTCTATGCAGGCCAATCGTTACACTCTATTTACTCATCAGGATCAGAGCACATCAACCCGACAGCTCTTGGGCCCTACTATCTTACGACCGGCCGACAAAACGCCCGCATATGCCTCCCCTGAAACGCAGGCAGGAAACACTCTCGATACCGCAGATCTTCCTCCGTCGTCCCATCGAGCTCCATATCGAGTTTCCAAAACAACACCGCAAACGCAAAATACAACTCGCACATGCCCAAATTCTGTCCCAAGCACGACCTCGGACCTCGCGAGAATGCTACAAGCCATTTCTCCAGCGCTGCTGCGGCAGACTTACCACTATCATCACCACTCTCTTTTTGTAACCAGCGCTCAGGATTGAATGTCTCCGGTGAAGAGAAGATTTCGGGGGAAGAATGGACGAAGAGGTGGGACATGCCGACGATGGTTCCGGGAGGGATGGTCCTGTTACTGATGACTGTTGGTGTGGTGCCGCTTGTAGAGGGCACGATGCGCGGGAGGGGAGCTGGGACGCTGGGGGAGAGGCGCAGGGATTCTTTGATGATGGCTGTGAGGTAGGGGAGGCGTTCAAGGCGGTCGATGGAGGGGATGAAGGAGGCTGGCTCTGTGGAGATGAGGGGCGTAGTGCAGGATTTGCAGTGGAAGGAGCCGGCGTTGGGATTGATGTTGTCGATGACTTCGAGTTCGGTGATGGTGGAGTTGCAGGTTGGAGATGGACAGGTGAGGTCGGGTTCGTCTTTCCAGACGGTCTGAAGCTCTGAGAGGAGGCGAGCGTGTATGGCTGGGTTGCGGAGAATGTGGAATATTCCAATCATCGCTGTGTTGGCTGCTGATTCTGCTCCGCCGAAGAAGAGGGCTTGTGCTTCTTCGTACAGACTCCCTGGAGAAGGCACCCCTGCGGCCTTGTTGATTTCTGGATCCATGAGGCGGTGGTAGATGGTGGGGTGGGAAGTCGTTTGCAGAGACGCAGGATTCTGCACGACTTCGTTCACTTGAGCGCCCAGCAGCTCTTGCAAGTCCACAAGCCCTGCTAAAGCTGGATTGGTGAGCTTCGTCAACCAGCCGGGCATGCTGAAGACCATTCTCCGGATGAGGTCGAAATGCCGGAAGAGTACGAAGCCCGGGAGCGAGGCGTCCATGGCAACCACAGTCGGAGCCTGTAAGAAACAAAAACACAGGATCAGCACATCATCAACTTCAGCACTCGACACATTGGCATAGCTGGCAAGCACTCACCTGAAAATCCTCCGCCTCCGTACTCTCCACATCCTTCGCAAAACAATACCCCATAATAGTGTCCAGCGTAAAGCACCTCAACGCAAACAGCATATCACTACTCCTCCGCCCTCCTTCTCCATCACCTCTCCCATAATCCCTCTCCAACGCCTGACACAACCTCGAAATCTTCTCCTTCACCAACCCTTGCAAGTCCGCAATCGCACGTTTGGAGAACAATGGAGCGAGAACATCTTTCCGCTGCTTGGCTTCTCGGTATGTCAAGAAGCCGAACGAACTGCGGTCCTCGCCGAAGGAGTGGTAGAGAGAGGGTTCTTTGTCCCAGCGGTTCGTGTTGTTGTAGATTTCGTGGTAGGCGGAGGGGGAAGAGAAGTGGAGCTGGAAGGAGGACGATCATGTTAACAGTGCTCTGAGAAATGAAGCAATGTGTCTCTTCTTTGCCTCTTCGCTCTTTCCTTAGCAGAAATGTAAGAGAAATATATGTCAACTCACCTCATTCGGACCTACTCTCACCACATCGCCATACACAGCATGTAACTCTCTAAGGACATCGATCCAATTTCGTCCGAGATACAGTTCTTGATATGCTTTGAACCGTCCTGTTGAGACGGTTTTCGGGCCCGGGAAGCTCGCGAGTGGGCTGAAGAATAGATTGTAGACGATTGAGTAGAGTTTCGTGGTAAGCCAGGCTATGAGGAGAGCGCTTGCGATGTTGAGCAACATAATCATTCTGGCATGGTCGTGGGGGAGTTTGGATGAATTGCCAGGTGCAGATCAGAGGTTTCCTATCAGCTTCGCTTGATGATAGATTACAGAGGGGCACTTGCAGTAGCGCTTGTCGCATCTCGGCTCGGTGTGCTATGTTGTGATCGCTTACTATTCTCAAGTAATGATGTATGTGCCTATCGCGATTGGAGCTTGATTAGGAAAGCCGTGAAGATGTTATACTGTGGTAGAGCGTGTCTTCTGCTCAATGCACTATTCCTATACATATCATTATGCTCGATTCCGGCTTGACGTCCATGTCAACTCTCTTGCCATCGCTGTGTGACAGTCCGCCGTGATAGTTCCCCAGCGCCACGCTAAGAACAAAGAAAACAAAAAATTGGTTCAAATCTCTCCAGACAGTGCATCCTGTGCGCTTGGGCCCATTGGAAATTCTGGCCGTTCTGTCTCAATAGGACCTTCACAGAAGCTCCGCCACTTCGAAAACATCTCTCGTCAGCTCCACAAGGCTCCGCTTCGATGTACTGTTTGTCGTGGTGGAAGTGAAGTCGAGGTTACCGACGTTGCACCAGTCCGTGCCGCCTACTTTGATCGGCAGACACGAGAGATACTTGCACCACGAGCATCCGTTCCTCCACTCGTAGAAGTTCTTGAGAAGTAGGATGAACCCGATAAGCACACCAACCAGTGCTACTGCACGAACCACCCACCATGCCCACCAGATGACTCTCCGGGCCTTGAAGTGTCCGACCGGGTCTTTGATGAATGTCTTGAGACTCGCGTCCCGTTCGTTCTGGTGAGCGACGTGCGTGTACACTGGGTCTACCACTGTAGATGTGCGTCGTCCAATGGCTGTAGGAGAGCGCAGTAAACACAGGCCCAGCACCAATCCCATTAAGAAGCCACCAATATGCGAGAAGTTGTCCAAGCCTGGTAGCAGTCCGAGTACGAATGCAATGAGAATGTCGATCACGATGAACAAGAAGTCTTTGATGGGACTTCTTCGCTCCTTCCAAGTGTACAGCAGGTCGAGGAGGGTGATGGCTAATATGCCAAACAGGCTGCCCGATGCACCAGTTGACGCGATTCCTGTCGCTGCAAAATTGCCACCTAGGATGAAGCCGAAGATGCCTGATGCAAAGTACAGAATGGCAAAGCGAATGCTACCGATCAGCAGCTCGACATCGCGGCCGAGCGTCAACTGGAGCAGCATGTTGAACCCAATGTGGATGATACCAGCGTGCAGGAAGATCGGAACAATGAAGCGCCACCATTGATCAGGCGCTGGTGTATCATCCAAGGAGCCTCCCACTCGAGGGTTGCGGTCGGAGCTCATGTTGCAGAGGTCGGATAGCTGACAAGTCGTGCTGTCGCCGGTTGTCGCCGTGGCGTTGGGACATGGCCACGAGATGGGCACGCTGCTGTTCTGGACGTTGGGCATGGTGTGCATGCAAGGCTGATATCGAGCACCCATGTTGATCAAGACGTATGGTGAAGGCCCAATCATGGGGTTGAATGAAGGCTTGATCTCGATGGGCGAGCCCGTCAGCACGCCATTCCTGATGATCTCGGCGATGAAGACCACCAGCTGCACAAAGGTCAAGACGAAGACGACCCAGGTGATCTTGCCTTTGAACCAGCCTTGTTCCTGCACCGGCGCAGGCGCATGATCTCGCCTTCTCTTCCTCCGCGGGTCTGCATCGCGCACAAACGGGTCGTCCTGCTCGTGAGGGAGGATGGGCGATACGGTATGCGTCGAGTCGTGCTTGGGGTTCCTGCCATTCAGAGGAATCGCGTTCCCATCATCAAACGGGTCTGCATCGTGGTGTATCCTCCCGCTTGAGCCTGCGTAAGACTGCTGCGGCGACTGATGGGCGCATGGATGTACTCGATCACCAAAGGGCGACTGTGGAGGTTGCGGAATGGGCGGGAGCGGTGCTTCGTTGCGCTCTGAATAGTCGTGGTAGGGACTGGCGTTGTTGTGGTTGTGGTAGCTGGGCGGACTGTTGCTGTCGCCGTTGCCGCTGTGGGAGTAGTAGTCGTGTGCTGCCATCATCAGGCGATGTTCTGTCTTTCAGCGAATGTGGGATGGCGATGCGCCTGTGTGGTGGACGGTCGAAAGCACTTTCTGTCTCTCTGAACAATCGTGAATAGCCTCGTTCTGGCTTGCGCGTTCAGCAACCAGGGTCTCGTCTCTCGTCTCTCGTCTCGTGGCTGGTTGGTTGGCGGAAAGTGCCGAGGAAACAAAACCGTCGTGCAGCACACCAGGACGTCTTTGTGTCAATGAATGTGTCCGGTGTGATGATTGACAGCGCCTGACTGTGCTATCTTCTTGTTCAATCGACGGTGTTATAGGAAGGATAGAGTGGACAAATGTTGCAGCAATAAATTAGGTCAATGTCTATGAGGCTGCCACGAAGATCGCAGGGATCTAGAAACGAGCGCATGAGGAGCTCTGATGAGCTGTTCTCGCAGTCCAATCGGATCAGGCTTGCGCACAAGCCGTTGTCTAACCAAAGCAGCTCTGATCTGCCATACGCAGCAGCCTGCATACGCTTTGCAGTTGGGTGTTATGCAATGGCGAAGTGTGCAACATAACACAGGACTGCATTTGAGAGCACGCAGAGATCGACGCATGGTCACTACTGTTGCCACCTGACTGCACTCCACGATCTTGAGCAGCTTCACTATACCCCGACGCAGTCTGCCCTGACGTGCAGCTGTACTTGACACTCACAGCAAGGACTTCTCCCACCGAACAAAGACCAGACAATGCTCTTTGTGGGTGGAAGCGTGAACAAAGGCGAACCACAGCCATTGTCCACACGAGACGACAAAGCCCTCGGGAGGATAAGTATGCCAACAGTGACTGTCGTCCATTCTGCTCGCCAGCACTCTGTGATTGATATCGACCCGCTGCATAGCTCATCGTCTCAAGACTTCCCTCTGAAACATATCGCTCTGGAAGCACGTTACTCAATCGCTAAAACAGATTGCTCACCATGGCAGAAAGAAACACTACCGCTCCATTGGACCTCCCTCCGCCTGGCGTGGATGCGATGGAATTCTACATGCAACGTGCGCGAACTTTGGCAGCTGCTCGTGCCTCACTCGCACCTGCCCCAGCCCCAAATCCAGCCTCAAAGTCTCTCAGTTTCGATGACCGTCTCAAGCTGGAGCGTGCAATTGCAAAATCCGAAAAGCTGACTTCTGACGCGCAGGCACAACTCGAAAGACCAGTTCTTGCACCCTTCGAGCTCACTCCGCTCGAGCAAGTTGAGGAGGACAACGCCAAAGCCAAGCAGTACAGCGAGAGCCTGACCAAGAAGCTCCACGACCATAAGCTCACCCAGATTCAGACTCTGCATGTGAGCGTTATGGCGACCATCGAGCGGATTGAGGCCAAGCAACTACTGCCATCCCGTCCTCAGACTTCTCGTATCCCTCGGCCGATCACTGCCAGCACGTTAGCACCAGAACCTCAAGCACGACCCTCGCGCATACCCCGACTTGCTGACCTGGAGGCTTGTGCTCCAGCTTACCAGTCGGGCAAGACCTTTTTTGAGCGCCTGAACAAGACTGATTAAAGCTGCTCTGGCACGCCTGCTCTGAGGAAAATCTAGCTGATCAGTTTTCACTGCCAATAAAATGCAGACTTCCTAGAAGGTAAGCGTGCATAAGAAAGGTAGGCGCCCGATTGCTAGTAGTTCTCATGCAATGACAGAGAGATCCATCTTCTCGCCCAAATTGCTCTTCTCTCTCCTTACCAGATTTCCATCTCCCCTTCCTTTCCTCGTCCCCACATATGACTCCTTTGTTCGCCATGACAAAGCCTCCTTTGATCACATTGTACCAGAAATAGTCCTTTATATCCCTACCACCAGTCCATTGCTCGTGCTGAGCCATACCTGATACTCCCACATCGCTCTCCTTGCCCTCCCGCGATTTTCTATCTCATTATTCTAGCATCTCATATCGCTCATCCAGCAGGTCTGGCCACAGCAGAGCTTGATGCTCAGCATTTCACGAGTCTCCTTCTACATTCCTCCATCTCCTTCTAATGCCCGTCGACGAAATTTCCTCCCCACCACGTTCTCCGCCGGCCGGAGTCGACCGCATAGAATTGATGATGGAACGCGCTCTCGAGAGGAAAATCAATCGAGCGCAGAATAGTGTAAGTGAATGGACGACGCCGTCAGCTGAGACGAGGGGCTACTTGGCTTTGTGGGAGGCGAGGGTGAGTGAGTTGCCGGAGTCGCCGACTACGACTACTACCTCGAATGAAGAGTGAGGTGATGATAAGTGTTCGGATGTAGGGTCTGTGTGGTCAGAGGCCATTTCAAAGGCATCATAGTGCACTGAGAAGATGGGGTAGGGAGGATGGCTGCGCCGTCAAGGTTTGGTACCTTTCTTTCCACTGTACATGGCAATTTGCTTGGAAAGTCTTACTTTCCATGTCCCGTTTCTTCTTTCTCGTGTGTTTCATATATCCGTTGTCATCGCATGTCTGACGTGTGTGGTAGCTTGACCACGTACGCGAGCGCAGCGTCCACTCACTCCGTGTCAGTCAAGTTTCAATGCTACTCGCTTTGTCGTTCGCCTCGTTACCACTGCGCCCTGTGGACCCGAAGATGCGTCGGGGACGCTCAAGTGTACAGCTCCTCGGTCATCGTGTTGAGTCTAGAGTCCAGAAATTAGCGACCATCTCAGTCACGGAGCCGCGAAGTCGTGAATGCTTACCCAAGTCCCTCCTTTGCAATATCTTCGTCCTTCAAGAACAGCAAAGGCATCTCGACGAGATTGCCTCTGATCCTGCTCAAGACCTCCTTCATCTCCTGCGGTCCTTGTGGTCCTGGACTGAATTCTTCCTTCACAACGTGGCCCCACCTAATGCACAAAGTCAATCAGCACAACATCCTCATCGAAAGTATACGACTGATGAACTCACCTCCAGAACGTCGGTTTCTGATCTTCCTGTCCCTTCTTCTTCGGATCATCAGCCTTGAAGTACTTCTCATAATACTCGTCGTAATCCTTCCAGCTCTTGACTTTGTCATCAGGCACTGGATGGAAGACTTTCGCGAACGCTTCGGTGTTCACTGCAGCAGTCTGCTTCCAAAGTGACTGGAACGAGTCGGAGACCGGGTCGGCGACAGCATGATCCTCGCGGCTACCCCAGTCGTAGTTGTTGGGCGTGCCGACAGGGAAGTAGTTGTTATCTGGTCTGCTGGGATCTTGAGGTGGGATGAGACCCAAGTGCTTGCGGAAGATTTGACGTCTTAGTGAGGCAGCAAAGACTGAAGCCCGCCACGGTCGTCCGGCCATGTACGAATCAATCTCTTGTGGGTCCTCAATCATCATGGCAATCTCGCTGTCGTGGTCGCCGAGCTGAGATCTGTCATTGAGATTTGCAGATCCGCAGATGACGATGCGGTCGTCTGCGATCAAGAGCTTGCTGTGGATGTACAGCTCTTCAGAAACGTAGGCGTCCATTTCTGTCTCGGCATCGCCTTGCCAGGGTACGGATCTGATGTCAGGACCGTTGAGCATGTAGCATTCTGCTACAGAGTCCCACCTCCCACTAGCACCCTCGCCGGACGCTTGTTGAGCGGCCTGCTGGTATTGATTGTATGCATTAGCATTGCCATTTGCATCAGCATACTCTTGGTTGTATTGATCGGAGTTCAGGGTATGACCGTATTGCTGATCATAACCTCTTCGCGCGTCATCGTAGGAGACTCCGGCCTGCTGTTCCACCTGTGCCATGGAAGCATTAATGTTGATCCGATCGTAACTCCTGAGATTATAGAAGCGGAGATACTTCATTGGGTCCACGCCTTGACGCGCAACCTCTTCCATGATACTGTGTCCACCTCGGTTGATGCTGAAGTATTGAAACTCCATGATCGCCCTTGTGCCCAGTGCAGCATCGTCCTTCAAATCACCGGCAAAGGCTGGGACAGACGGAATGTTGATGATCATCTGCCAGTCCTCATTGTTCCGCGCAGCTCGAACAATACGTTCTACGATTGCAGCGCCTATCAGATTTCGTACAGGCTTCTGCTGATGTCCTGTGGCTGTAATGAAGAACTGGTTTTCCATGTACACAAAATGAACCTGTAAAGCAAAAGATTGTCAGCAGATGCCATAGTGCATAGGGTGGCTATACTCTTCACCGTTGAAGGGCTGCATTGAAGTCGCTCGTTTCACTTACACTTTCGCGAATGGTCCTGATGTATGCGTTGGCAATAGAGTGTTCCAGCTTTACACCATGACTCCATTTGCATGCAGAACGCATGATCTGACACTGTGTCCCGCCGAGCGGACCGGAAGGATACTCTTGGTCGAATAGCAAACGGTCTCGACCTTCTTCCAAGCGTGCACGGCCTTTCTCGTACTGTTCACGGATGCGGTCGCGGAAGCCTTCGGTCTGTCCATCGCCTTGGACACCACCATTCTCGTCTTCTGTGTAAGGATGACCTATGATGCCAGCACGCTGTGGATGATAGATGATGGGCGAATACCGAACGTCCGCGCGGACGTCGTACTTTTCGTAGTAGATGAAATTCCATCTCTGCGCAAAGTGCGCTTTCAGATCTTCAACGACAGGACCTTTCGCGCAGAGTGCTACATCACTCCAGCCCATACGACTGTTACCAGTTCTTGGTAGCTTGTTGTTCTCCCAGTGGCTGACGTCATTGAAGTCCATGATTCGGGCGTTGTTGTAGTCTTGCCCCGGAAACACGATCTGCTTGAGGTCTCCGGGATGAGCATCTGAAATGCTGTGTTGGTTGGTGTCCCATCTACCGTAGCATAGATCCAAGCCACCCATGAACGCCACATGGCTGTCAACCAGACACAACTTCTCGTGATGCGCCCAGTAGAGGACAGTACCATCGTTCATTCCATAGATACCCTTGATCGCATCGCCAGGCAGCTGAGCAAGTTTGGAAGCACTAAGACCAGACTGTTTGATGCTCTGAAGGAAATTTGAAGCAAGAGTCTGCTTATCAGGAAGATGATCTGGATGGCGGAAGACCTTGATGTTGCCCGTCTTGTCTTCATCTTCCAGCCAGTGTTTCGTGTGGCTCGAGCTGAGTGTTAGAGCCTGTGTGACTTCCTTGTACACAATGATGTTGACCTGCACACCACGCTGTGCAGCCGCAAACAAAAGCCTATCAAGTCTGTACTGCTCGTGCAGTGCTGGTGGTCTTCGCAAATACAGCTCAGGACTTAGCCACCAGTCCAGAATCCAAATTGAGCTTTTCGCATGTTCGAGTGCCAGCGACACTGCCCACATGTAGCTACAGCCATCAACATACCACTTCACTTCGTTTCCCTCACGCTGAGGTGCGAAGCTCTGAAATCGGTGCAGATGATGGTCATCGTTATCTGAGCAGGCGTTCGAGCTGTGCGTGTGAGAGTGGGTGGGCTTGCCGGTCGCCTCTGCTTTGATTCTCGTCTCCACATCCTTCAGGCTCGACTTGACTTTGTCGAAGAGAAAGGCCATTGTTGCAAGTGTTTAAAGAAGGAAATGGCATGTACTTAGCCTGTCATGTCAATCATGCTTGTTTGCTCCAAGACAGCTGAGGTCGACAGCTGCGCCAAGTGATTGTTTGTGGCGACCAGCACTCTGACGCGGCAGTACGCGGCAGTGTCAATTCAAGCGTCGAGTCAGATTGAGTGGCGATGGTCTGTAACTTGCTGGGAGAGAGGTACTAGAACAACAACTTCAGTGACAAGGAACTAGAGGAAAGATAACAGCTGCATTCACTTTACGTTCCTGCCTTTGCGCCAATTCTAGTCAAGGCTTGGCACTATTTACTGCTGTTTCCAGCTCTCCAGCCAAGGTGCCCCACTGTCTGCTGCCACTATGCGGCGTGCTTACAGCTCTTATGCCCTTGTCCTTGATGCCAATGGCAGTAGCATCTACTGTGCCTCCAAATAGCTGATACCGCGACAGGCTCGACACCTGCATTGCTCGTCTGTGCGTGTTTTGACAGGCCGCTACCACGACCAGCAAGTCCGTGGACATGGGTCTCCGTGGCCGTCTTGAACAAGCCCCAAGTCATCTTCGTGTACTACACGACGCTTGTGTTGCTTTCGATATCGAAGCTCGAACCAGAGATATGCACGGCCGAGAAGATAGTCATGTCCCACTGCAACCATCTACCATCCGCTGATACTCAAGTGCATGCCAGCGTCCTCCCACCTGCCCGCTGCGAACTTCAACACCTCTCAAAAGTCGTCATGCTTGTAACATATGTCTTGCACACCACGTCGTCTGACCTGTGTACGATCTTCTCGTTCCTTGCTTGGCGCCCATTTTCAATTCAGTCGCGCGAGCGTGTGTCCTCGGGTTGTAGTAAAGCGGATGGCACAATGTCCTACTCTACGACGTTGTACTGGAGTGAAATCGCGTCATGAGATCATGGACGTCGAAGTCCATCCAGAAGCGAGTGATTCTGCAAACTGCTGTAAATGAGATCGACCCTTCACCGCAGAATCTGATATCTGTACCGCATTGTTAGCAGGGATTCTGATGGTCTGGAAGTTTTGTTACATACTTCTTGAACACAGTCTCCAGCGTGATTGCGTTCAGCTCTGAATCGTCAGGGAGTTCATCAATGAGAGGGACAAGTCCTGCGAACTTGTCTCCGTTACGATAGGCAATGATAGCCGGTACGCCCATTGGCTCCATCTGGGCATCTTCGTAGTGCAACTTGATGAAGCGAGCGTCCTGGTGCTTGCCTGCCAGTGTGCGAATACATTTCTCAATCAGGTCACTAACCTGGGACTGTTCTCGGTCAGTTTCGAACGCGGAGTCACAAGAGCTGGACCCACTCACGTAGTCATCGTAGATGTAGACAATCACCACCGTGTCCGGTCCTGACTTCTCCACAGCGTCCAAGTACCCGATGTCATCGACCATTGTCAAGCTGCCAAAGAGTCGGGTGCTACTGCCATTGCCGTTCCGGTGCATATGACTCTCCTTCGGTCCAGTCTGCATCTCTTTCAGTCTACTTTGTCTCCATATTTTCATGAAGTCGTCCTCATCTTCTCCATCGAGACCAAACTCGTCCTCTTCATCGATCTTCTCCGATGGCAGAACCTGCTCATGTAATGCCAGCGACTGCACCTGCGTAGCAAGGCTAGAGGTGCTCCTCATGGAAGCCCTCTGAGAGCGACGCGATTCCTGAAAGTCCTGCGCATCAGATATGACACCTTTTGGTCCAGTATTGGCTCCATAACGCTTCATCGGTATCGTGCTCCTCCCACTACTCATGGAGGCCCTCGGTGGGTCTGCCACCGACGCAGGCGGTGTAACATCGTCGTCGGACTCGTCAGAGAGGTTTAAGAACGATCGTGCATCGTCACGGTCATCTTCAGGATGCCTCGTCCTCCGTTCCTTGTGCCGCATCAACTCATCGAACTCTTCTTTCGCGCCCGACATCCTGACTTCTGGCAGTTGCTAATGTGATCAAGCTGAAAATGGTCTCGACAGCGACAGACTTGTCGACGTTTTGATCTCAAAGTTGCTTGCAAGGTCAGATATTCTTAGGACACCAACATGAACCCGCGGCAAGGCCGTGTGCTCTTCGCGCAAAGCTCGTCAAGATCCTCTTCCGCTGCTGGGATCTTGACACGCGCTGTGACCAAGTTTGCCAAACATGTTGGTCCCCTCGATCCTTGGACTCTGTCCCGAAGCGGGCGCACCTAGTGGTCGAATGCTGGCTTCACCGTGCTGATGTTTGACTCAATTTTGCATCAGCGTTTCGCGTAGCTGACGATGGGAAGCATTGACGACTGTTAGGAAGCGAAGGATTGTCCGCGCCGTGTCGCTCCAATCAGAAGGCGCACTTGGGAGAGCCAGGTCTCTTCACATGTGAGATGCCGCAAGAGTTTACGCTAGCATTGCAACGGGAGAAGTGCCGAAAGAGACGTCAACTGTCATACCGCTGTGGTGACAGAGCTTCTAGTGTAGCCACGGGCTGTGGCGCCTAGGAGTGCAGGTAAGGTTGCAGACACGGCTTGCACGTTTCGCTGCACAACGCAGAACGAGTCGCATCTGCATCCTCCTTGCCAACGATCCTGTGGGAGGTGTCAGCCCAATTTCCCGACCACTCGGGAAATCAGCATTTGATAGTTTGCAACAGCGCGGTGCCGGCTTATGGCGGCTTGGTAAAGCACCATGATCACTTTCAAATCATCCTTCCACCACTATCTGATCTCTAACCAAGAATACAGCGCTTCAGATGCCACCACAAAGCTCAGCTTTTTTGGATCCCGGTTGCTTGTTCGATACAGCTATTTCAACAGTGCGCCGAATGTAATGCGGCCAGCTCGCATCGAAAGTAAACAGTCCAATCCCAAAAATGCCATCGTACGCCGCGCCTAGAGCGCTACCCCAGCCTGCCGCAGGTACAGCTACTCAAGCGAAGTGTGATGTGTGAAGAAAGATGATGTTTTGCCCATTCAGGCATCGTAGTAGGGAAATTCATTCACCCCGGAGGCTCTGTATTCCAGTTTGCCGCGGCGGTGTTTTAAGATATGGCATGCTTCTTCCAGAACGGGAATGAGCAGATAGACTGCGAGGGCTTTTACATGAACACTCCTTCTCTGTCGTGTTACAAAGGAAGTGTCGCTGCGCACTCGACGAGTGGGTGTAGAAAGTACGGCGCATTACGTGAGCCGGTGAGTTCGTGGCCGCATGCCACATTGCCTGACTCTGCAAGATGTCGAAACATGCAGGTCTTTAATCATGCCCAGATACGAAGCTGCAAACAGGTATTAGCAATTGCTCAGAGTGAGGATTGCATTGTCAACTCAGGTATACTCACCATCGAATCCCACGATCCTGTGCATAATGACATCGCATCATTGCTCACGCCGAGGCAGCTGACACGGTTGTCGTGGCCTTGAAGTGTGCCAACTCGTTCGCCGCGAAGAACATCCCAGACCTAAAACCATGTCAATACACGCTGGGACCTGTACTCATCAGAAGATACTGACCTTGCACTCGAAGTCATCGTAGCCAGCGAACAGGAGGCGACCTGATACAGAGAAAGCGACTGAGGTGATACCGCAGACAGGTTCGCCAATCTGCAGGAACGTTAGCGCGGAGACAGTGGAAGACAATGTGGTGACTGACCGTATAAGCCTGGAGCTCTCTGTCCGCACGAATATCGAACAGTCGGCACGAAGCATCGTCAGAGCCAGTTCCAAAAGCATTGCCGTTAGGAAAGAATTGGATGGCATTGATGTCCGAATCGTGTGCAGCAAATGTCTGTGTGCACTTCTGTTGTCTGATGTCCCACAATTTCGCAAATGCATCGCATGCTCCGGAAACAAACTGGTTGTTATCCAGAGGATTTATGCTCAAGCTCATCACGTCTCCGAGATGGTCGGCAAATTCGGTGATCTTTTGTCCAGTCTCAATATCCCATAGCACGCAGGTCATGTCTCCGGAGGAGGTCAGGATTCGACGGTCGTTGATGAATCTGCAGCAACTCAGGTAGCCGGAATGTCCGCTGAGCTCGCGAGCTACTCGTGTAGGGCCCTCTCTTGCCGAAAGATTGTAGATGGAGCAGATGTTGTCGAGACCACCGCAGGCCACGTAGTTGCCGCTGGGCGAGTATGCGCATGTCATGACCCATGACGATCGAAGTGGTATCGCGTGTACTTTGTTAGTGGTATAGGCATCCCAGATGATCAGCTTGCCATCCTGCGAAGCAGACACGAGATGTCTGCGGTCGGTCGACCAGTGCATCGCGTATATCTTGGCCAGATGGCCCTTGAGCGTTCGTTTCGTCTTCATGGCCAATCTCGGCAGCTGTTCTGTCTGTCGTCGTGCGACATCGCGAACTGTCAAGAGATGTGTAAGTCTACGGACCGGCTATACCATTGTGCACTCTGCGCACAGAGCAGGTCGCAGGCGCATGGAACTCACGTGTGGTGTCTGCAAGCTCATCCTTTTTGCGCTTTATCCGGTCCTTGAGCGCCTCCGCGTCTCTCCTCGCTATCTGGATCTTGGTCTGAATGCTCTCGCTTGTGTCCGCCATGCCGGCTGGGGAGAGCGACGACGCTCACGGTCGCCTCGGTGCGCGCACTCAGGAGTTGTGTGGAAAGAGGGTGTGGAGCAAGGGAGCAGTCGTGGCCGTCGTGTTGCAGTCGAGCCCTGGGTGAAGCTGTGTCGCGGCTTGTTCTCGCCAGCCTGCGGCTGCTACTGCGCCGCCTCAAACGGACGGGAGAGGTCAGGTACAGGAACAGGGACACACACGGTCAGCGGACGTCCAGGCGCGGCGTGCAGTGCAATGCAATGGCAGTCCTGTTCGAGCTCCCGAGAGGCCGCGACTGTTGGTCGTGGGTCGTGGTGTTGCTGGCTGCTGGCTGCGGTTACAGACAGAGAGTTGGAAACGGCAAGAAGCGAATGCTCGCAAGAACAGCAGGAGCGGCCGGCGTGGCGCTTGGACTCAATTATTGACCCAAGACCCTAATCTCCCTGCTTGCTTGCTTGCTGAACAATAAAATATGTATGGGCAGCAATTCGCTCAACTTGCACGAGCGCATCAGACGACAATGGGAATCATGTGTATGGATTGTAAGATGGCAGCATCGACGCTCTCTTGCTCAGCTCTAGGATGTGCGAGCAAACCAAGTGCTACAGAAGCACTGGACACACAATGGGACCAGGACTGTTGACTCGGTACACCTTGCCGCGCAGAGACAGCCACAGCGAGATTATTGACGAACACCTCCTCCACTTGTTGGTGCTAGTCATTAGCTCGAGCACGCCTCAATCCTTCCAAGTGACAAGCACTGCACCTACGCAACTGGTGTCTTCGCTGTATGTAATTCTCATCTTTCTTGCTGAGCCAGACCCATGGCCGCACAGCTGCCGGACAGAGCTCGCTGGAGGGAAGAGGTGGCTTGTCGATCATCCTCTTTGGATGCGAGGAACAGGGACATGGCTGCTGCGTCTTCGCGAACCACTCGTTTCTCCGCGAGTTTCGCGATGCGGATTTAATGCCTGGCTCGTATCATTCAATACTGCTGTGCGTCCTATAGTCTGCGCATCATATGCAGCCACTCTTTCAATACTTGCGCTTTGCAATCAGGAGACTGCTGTCGCCGGAAAGCCTAACAATCTATGAGAGCGCGTTCCCTGCTCTTCCCACAGCGAGGTTAATTTGGCGGGTAAATGGATCCGGGCAGGAACACAACTGAGAGTCTGTTACTACCATGATGACCAATATCTGAAACTCGATTTGCATGATGGCTTGTACGAATCAGTGCAGTATTGAGTCGTGGGCGTGTCTCCGACCACCATGCATGAGCATCGAGAAGGCCGGACTAGATGCACGAATGAGGGCTCACTTGCACAATGGATATCAAGAAAAAGCAAAAGACATGATTGGAGTAGAAGCGTCACTTGCAGCATAACATATCATGCAGTACTTGATTATCTCAATCCAGCCTACTCCTCCACTTTTGCATTATATCTGCCTAATTCCTCAGACGTCTCAATGACTCTAGGACTTATCCTTTGCCCAGCAGTTCGATGGTCCCAAGGCGCCCTTCTAAAACAATGTCAGAACATGAGAGCTGCAAATCACACTGGAGCCAGCAACGTACGTGTTTGCAAATATCACGGAAATCACAGTTGTCGAACACACAGCTGTCACCGCAAAAGCAGTAATGTCTCTCATCATCAAATGTCTGCAGGAAGGAGCCAGCGACTTTGCACACGTCTGCAGTGGCCGTTTCGTTGAAAGAACCGTCTTCGTTGTTGCAGAGGTAGTAATCGTATGTCGAGCAGGATATCACAGATGCTGGGACCACAAGGAGGAGGAGCTGGTGGGCATTAATTAGTGGTCTCGTGGCAGCCGTAGTGATAGAACCACGGAGGGTTACGCACTTGGTAAAGCTTCATGTTGGAGGAATGTGAGGATTTCTCTCGTGTACTCGATGTAGGGGATCGATTCGATGTGTGCTGGTTGTTCCGATGTGTCTTGCAGGGCTACAACAACTAGTTTATACCTCCTGATTGCCACGGCTAAAGTCATGATCTTCTTTGCCCCCAGGCAGACCTGGCGTGATGATCTGGACGATTTCATGCGGCCTCGAAGAACACCCGGACTGGAGCCGTTGTCCAACGTTCACTCTATCGCATATTCGTAGTGAACGTAGTGAGACATCGCGACGGGCTCCAGCGAGCTTTCGGAATACTAGACACTTAGTCATGCTGTAGTAATCAATCTGTTATTTGACCAGTCGGCGCTAGATAGCGGGCGGCATTGCCAGATTGTGCCACAGCCCGCAAATTGGTCTAGAGCACTTCACGATGGCCGTATCGTGACATGAAGCACGGTATACCATTTCGCCGGCAATCACTGGCTGCCGTATGGTTGCGTGTCTGGCGCTCAGCAGACTCATCGTTGTATTCAAACTTGGACTAGGTGGGAGAACGTCGTGGCAGGTGTCTAGTCCGCGGCTGTCAGGACGAGTGCATTGTGCAAGACCGATCGATGTAGCGATGGGGACAAATATTCG
This sequence comes from Septoria linicola, assembly GCA_024114885.1. Classification (NCBI taxonomy): domain Eukaryota; kingdom Fungi; phylum Ascomycota; class Dothideomycetes; order Mycosphaerellales; family Mycosphaerellaceae; genus Septoria; species Septoria linicola. The sequence goes on from CP099422.1 coordinate 1,664,272, forward strand.
CGACTCGTTGCCTTTGAAGGCTTAAACAAGTATTCTTGACTGTCGGCCGTTACTTGATCACCGATTTACCTGATGCGTTGGAAAGGAGCTGGAGTTGTCGTAGCGGTGATTCGAGAGGTCGATGTGCGAAAATCTGTGGGTTAGTTTCATGGTTGGCGCTGGTGAGGAATGATCGAAGTATGGTTGGTGGTGGCATGTCGTGTTTCTTCGACTTCATATCATTGTAGCTGCGGATGTCGAGCTATCGCCTACTCATTGTCGAGTTTGCCCATTGTTGCAGTCACCACCTTGTAGAACGCCGTTCCTGATATGCCGCAATTTTGCTCTTCATCCGGAGAACCCAACGATCTCATGCCCCATCAAGGTCCTTCGTCCATCCCGGTCCCAGTCAATGCGCATTTACCGGTGCTACACCTCGTCAGTCTGCATTCCTACACCACTTCCTCCATTCTCCTTACCTTGGTGAAGCCGATGTCAGTGGACTTCTCGCGGAAGCACTGACGGCAGATGTTCAGGCCGTACTTGCGGATCAAACCAGCCTTGTGGGTGCAGACACGGCTATCCAGCAGTCAGTCTCCCGATATTTTCTTCCCAGATTGCGCGAATCTTTCTGCTCATATTCTCCTCAGACATACCACTCTCGGGCTCCCTTGCCGTAGGTGCGTGGGCGCGAGTACCAGACTGCAAATCACGAATTAGTCGCCCATCCTCTGTCCGAGCCACATCACGCGCTCGCCGTACCAGATTCGTGAGACATGATTGCGGTATTGCTTCGTGAGCGAGTTTGAGTGGAAGCGTTTCGCTGGTTGTCGGTGGGCGCTGGGTGGGTGATCTGGCTGCTGTCTGGTGTCTGCGATCTCGTGCAATCCAGAATTATTGGGCGGGCAGGTGCGCATCGGGTAAACCCGTGCCATTCTTGGCACTTTCCGAATCCCCAATCTGAGCACAACTTTCGAGCTTTTCATGCTGCACTCTGTCACTCCCAACATTGTATCGCGCGAGAATTGCAGCTCGCCACCAAAAGTCCGTACCCGAGCGAAGCCTCATCTTCAATGTGACTCGCAGGGTCGACTAGGCGCATATCTGCATCATGTCTAAGATCAAGAGCAAAGATTTGAGCTACGACTCGTCTCTGCCACCATTCTTGCAACGATTGCACGACCAAAAGGCCGGACGTGGAGATACTGACCGGCATGAACAGCCAGTGGCTCGAGCTAGAAGGGTCAAGGACCCCAACGAGGACGATGGGCCTACTGTAGTGGACGAGAGCGGGGAGACTGTGAGCAACGAGGAATACGAGAAAATCAGTAGACAGAATGGAGATGGAATCGACGACACATCCAGTGTGAAAGGCCCTGCCGACCCGACCGCTGAACCAAAGATGTCTGGGGCTCTTCCAGAAGGAACCACAGATGCCAAGCAAGATGGTGCACGCTCCGAGGCCAAGGTGACAGACGGCACTGCGCACAAGAAGCGCAAAGCAGCCAAAGTGGTTGGCGCTGATGATGAAGCCGAAGACGCTGAGGGCGATATGACGTCGACCAAGAAGATCGTCAAGAAGGCGAAGAAGAAATCCAAGGTCAAATTGGCTTTCGACGAGGAAGAAGGAGGCTGAGGAGAAATATGCCTAACCTGCAGAAAATCCATCTCAAGCGCTTCAGCAGCAGCCGAATCGACGATCCAAGCGCATATCCATCTGGCTGCGTCCCAGTGTTTGAGCATCTGGTCGCAAGGTAAGCTTCTCTCTCTCGATTTACCATCCAACACAATGATGATATTTCAAAATATTGGAGCTGTCTAACTCCCAGTCATGGGATATGGTGACACAAACTATACGCAAAACCTCTGAAACAAACCCACACACAGTCATCTGTATGCACTTCTACGGCACAAGCTAACAGAGAGTTGCAGATCCAATCTTCACCATGGCTCGTGGGTCAGTCGGTCACCTGTGGTGTGTCAGCACGCCGTGAATGTCTACTAGCAAGACGTAGCTGCAGGCCTACCTACGTCGCGTGACTGTGGACTGTACGAACATTCGTAATGCTTGCGCTTAGCTTGTACGCAGAGCTGAAGACCTCGAAGCTGTTTACTGCTCCTGGCTCACTCTGATCAGCCTATGTAAGCGATCTGCTCGACATCTCTAATGAGCAATCGAAAGCACTAGTTCAACATGCCAACCAAGGGAATGGTCTTAATCTGTGTAGCCGAACCTCGGATTCGACGGTTTGACAAATGCAGGCTCAGGTGTGGTTCTTTCAAAAGCATCATTGCCATGGCCAGCGGTCCTCCAATGCTAGTTGCACTGCAGCGCAGACACGAGTGGACTCGCTGGCTCACAGTACGCTGAAGCAAAGCGAAGGTGCTCTAGATTGGGGGAAAAGTGCCGACGCGGTCTATGAGGGGTAGTACGTACTGATTTATACATACTCGAAACGAGTACGAATATGCATCCTACTGATACATCGGGGTCCATATGTTTGTTCGCACTTTGAAATTCAAAGCAGCTCGAAGGCCGTGAAACATCAACAGGCAGCCTTCTGCAGCAACCTCTGCCAAGCGTCTACATAGCCCACGGATTCCTGATCATGCCGAATGGACTTCCAACACATTCGGGAAAACCAGCTCCTCCCCATACCCCACCGATTCCTCTCATGCCGTTGAAGCCACCCCCTTGTCCTCCTAAGCCAGGCAGTATTCCCATTCCACCGAGTCCTCCCATGCCGCCCATTGCCCCGAATCCTCCCATGCCACCCATTCCTCCCCCCATCATTTGCTGCTGAATCCAGATTTGCATCATAGCTCGCTGGTATCGTCGGTTTCTTCGTCCGTGCCTGCCGCCGCCAATGTTGTTGTTGTTCATCGCCATCATCAGTTGCATCCACTGCTGTTGCTGGGAGCCAGTCAGGAACCCGTTCATCCAGTAGACGCGGGGATCGATTGACCAGATGTTCTCGTCAAAAGGGCCGAAAATATGGTCCCCCATATGGACGAGGTCACCCATATCTATCCGCTCTCGAGGAATGTGTTCAGATATGGAGGTGGGTTCTGGCGAGTATATCTTGATTGAGATGTTCCTCTTGGTTGTGAATGGACTTGTCAAAGATTGCTGAAGGAGTGAAATTTGACGAAGAGTTGGCAAGGAGAGTAGGACTAATGAAGGGGCTGTCAGAAGACCCAGCTTTTTAAGTACAGCGCGGGCGAACTCCTTTGCGGACGGAGACGCCTTGGTGACACGAACGATGGGGCTGCCGCTAATATGCTTAGTGCGACGCTGCTGCGTCGGACACTGAACAGCTGGACCTCGTAAGGACTACCTGTGAATATCCGGTAAGCAGAGGCGGGAGTTTCCGAGTCCTACTCTGGCAGCAAGCAATGATTGAGACATGCATGAATCGGGCAAGACGATGTCATCCGTTATGGTCAGCCGATTCCACGAAAGGCTTTTTCTGGCATCTGAGAGAAGTTATGGGCGATGTGCTCAAGCTGCGGGCTCTGCTGGTTGGCGCAGCTGTGCGTGAAAGCCCAGAACGCCGGATACCAGAATGCAAATCGTGTTTACAGTGTTGCAAGCATTCAAACGTTACCAAGGTCCGATTCATGGATCACACATTGCCTTCATGTCCAAGCACAACCTCCACGTAGCTTGGCAGCTAGGAGAAGCTGCCTCGGCGTTCATGTGACCAGCGATTGTGTGAATCAGAATGTTTGCTGTTACACGACATGCTGCAAGTTGCCATGAGTTCGCCCTTCAGGAAAATCGGGCGGCCGCAATGCGAGGGGTGTGGCAGTGCGGCCTCTCGAGTACATCGCGGCACGAGAAGCCGCTGCTGCTGTGTGTTGTACAGACCAACGATATTCCTGGGACTGCCGGCTTTCATCCGTAGGCGCCAGAAGTTGATGAATGATTTGATCGGCACCACGAACCACGCGCAGGTCGCCTAGCTGAAGAGAAGTGGTTGTACATATGCCTAACTTCATGCTGGAAACGTGGCTGATCAGTAAAAGCCAAGCCACATATGGCACACGTCGCAGGTGTAACGCTCTGGCGTGGATAAGGAGCAATTGTCTCAGAGATGGTCGTCATCTCTGAGTCCTACTTGCCGTCGTTCAGCCAATTCCACGATTCTCTCGTTCAAGCCTTCGCGTTTGAAGCGCTGTGCGACTTTGCTGGCAGCTTCGAGCATCTTTCCGGTGCGATCTTTCATGAGGGTTGCAATTTCAAGTGCCTTCATGCCACGCTCCTCTCCCTCCCGGCACTCTGCTGCGAGTAGTTGGAGTAATGCCTTGTCCACTTCACGTTCCATCAGCCCGACCTCGGTCTTTTGTTTGGAAGAAGCGTTTGTGTTGTCGACTAAGTCTCGGACCAAAGACAGCTGAAGTGAGCTGCGCACGTATTGCTCTTCAAGGCTTTGCAGATGCACGACCTCTTTATCGTCTTCGTTCTCTGTTGGCACATGTGCTGATACCGGTACTCTGAACTCAAAATCAGACAGCAGCGGTCGTGGAAAATATGGATATTGCTCGCCGCCCTTGAGAATGATGCAATGGAAGCGGTCTTCAGCAACAGCGACTGGCCAGTAGCTCTCTTCTTTCTTGCCATCGGCAAGGCGCTCGAGCGCTCTAGTATCGAGCAGAGGCACCCACTTTGCCTGGCCGGGGGTCCTCCAGTGCTGGAGTACTAGTAGGACACCGTCACTGTCGAAAATGCATGGATCTCCTTTGTCACTGAAGAATATACTGCGAAGCTCTGTACCCTCTGTCAATGCCAGAATGTCCTCACTCTGATACGTCTCCTCCCGTCTGATGTTCTCGATCGTGTAGAGCAGTCGCGTTGTGCCGTCACCACCGACAGGGCCGTTCCCGACAGTAATCACATAGTCTCGCCAGCTGGCACAAGTTACGGCCGGGGTGGACTTCTGTCGATAGACCTTCATCGGTACACCGAAAAGGCTGTAGACACGAACGTAGCCTGCAGTAGTCGTAGCCACCACGCAAGTGTCGCTAAGGGATAATGAGGTAACTTCTTCTCCCGTTGGAAGCTGTGTCCGCCAGTCTACCCTGGCTGTCCAAGTCTCGTGCGGCCTATAGTAGATCACCGCAGCATGATCGCGAGATGGAGGACAGGAGAATAGAGTGCCTTTCTCATTGAGGCAGGCTTTGTCGTATCGATATGGATCGGTGAAGTGGAAGTCGCGGTGTTCCTCTCGATCATAGAACTCGACTGTGATTGTATGATGGGTCTCCTGATCTACAGTCCACACGAAGCCCATCAGATTGAGACAGAGGTATCGCCGATTTCCCTTCCACGGAGTGCTGCCAGGCTGAAACGCTTCATGCACTTGTGGTTGCCAAGCACTGTATGCGGTCTGTCGCTTAGGTTGTGGTTGTTTGATTGAATCTGCTGCACGTTTCCCGAAGCGATTGGGCTCTTCAGCGTAGCCTGCACCATCGTCGTCTTCAATGAAGTTGTCTTCACCGTCCATGGACATGGCGTCGGGATCCAGTAACGCATCGAGCTCGTCTACCTCGGTGCCCCGTCTGTGGCCGTTGGTCTTGCTTCCATTGGCCACTGGCCTCCGAGCGTTGCCAGACACTTCAGCAAGTGGGTCATTGTTGAGCGGAGCTGATTGTATACCGATCTTGAGCAGATATCTATGCGATTCTGGCACAAAGTCCTCGCGAATGAAGAGCTCGCCATTGGTGTTTGTGTATGACAGCACGTTGTCCTTGGGATGAAATTGCACATCCAAGATGACATCGCGAACATCGGTGTAGGTCTTCAGTATTCGCTGAGATCTGGTGTCCCAAAGCACTAAGATTCTGTCGAGGTCAGCAGAGACGAGCAGAGCACCATTGGCGGACCAAGCCATGGCTGAAACATCAGCTTTGTGACCACCGCTGAACACTTTTTGCCGCGACCAATCGCTGCGAGACACGACTTGTAGATCTGGTTCGACAGTTAGTGACAGGGCGATGAGGTCTAAATTCTGGCTTACTTGCCTCTGGTGGCAGTAGGTATTATCCAGGCTCTGCCGTCGGGATGCCACGCAACTCGAATGCTGGTTTCTGAGTCTGACTTAACCATGCCAATCATACCATCTACCCGCTTGATGAGCTGTGGCTGTTCGGAGCTCAGTGCGTACATGTAAATCATGCCATCTGTGCACGAGGCAGCGAGCGTGGTACCGCTAATGTCGAAGGAGACTTGTTTTATGGGTCTCAAATGGTCCCGGAGCACCATAATGTTGGTCATGTCGGTCGTGCTGACGATTTTTACATCGTGTTCGCTAAGTCACGGTCAGAGGCAGTTCTTCCAGCAATTTTGGACCACTCACTCGCTAGCCACAGCAACCCATTGACCGTCGGGTGAGAGAGCAAGATCTCGCACTGGCGCTGTACATCTGAGGAGAATCTCGTCCATCTTCTTCGTAACAAGATTGTACTTGGTGACTTCGCCAGACTCGCTGGCAATTATGAAGAAGTCGTTGGCCGCCACGGCGGCCAGATGGTTCTCGGTCAAGACATCGATGATTGCAGACTCGTCGTCAGAGCCATGCTCAAATATTCGCACGGCTCCATTGAGGCCTGCCGTTACCAGATGTTTCCCGTTCGGCGTGTAGCTGAAGAATGTCGGCCCAGGAGCATCTATGAATATCACTCAGCATACGATCGTTGCTTTCAGAGGCATGGTGCTTACGGGCTGGTCTTCCGCGCAGCGCCGCCATTCTGTCTGTGTGTTATGGAGAAGTTCTACAGCGACGAAGAAGTGATGTCCGCTGGAGACGCGACACTACGCGTGACGCGTGGAAGTCGCGCGGGACCAGGGTCCATTCGCACTTTCCTTTGGCGCCGTCTCACAACAAACACTTCCCGCCGGACAACACAATAACATCGACGGAGAATCACAGAACTGCAGAGACACAGTCAGCGCTTCTATTCCCAAAGCCCGACCCTAAAAATTGACGACCAGAATAGCTCAAGCACCTGGAAAATCCGGACAACGAATCGAAACCGCATACCGCAAACATGAGTGCTCAGGACGCAACCAAGGCTGAGGAGGGTGCCGACACTCAGATGGACACTGGCTCATTCGACAAGGGCAAGGGCAAGGCGGCCGAGCTCAACGAGCAGATGGACGAGGATGATTCGGAGAACAGCGAGGAAGAGGTAAACACACAACTGTATAGCTATTTCTGTGGGCTAAGCTAACATGACCACAGGCTGAGGGTAAGCGCAAACCACTTGCATCGCGAAAAGCACACACCACTTGCATCGCGAAAAGCACACACCACTGACACATGATGCGACAGGTGAGCCAGAGGAAGCTGACGAGGACAACATGGAGGAAATCGACGAGGACAACATTGTGTCGAGCCGCACTCGCGGAAAGAACATCGACTACGCAGAGGCCGCAAAGAACATGCCAGAGGAGGAAGATGAGGACGACGACGAGGACTTCCAGGACGACGATGTTATGGAGGACTGAGTGCCGCCCACCTCGGCGCCCTGATCTCTAGTCATCTCTGTGGTATACCACATGTCGCGCTCTACGGAGGTATGTCGCTGCTCGCGCACCAACAACAGTGCGGTCACTGACTCTAAAACAGCAGCGACTCGCTTCTTGCATATCAGAGCATAGCAGGATGAACGGCTTGTGATGAGTATTCAGGCTGATTACGGCTATGTGTGCATCTCGATAGAGGTTGGCTTCGCCACACAGTACAGCAATGCATAGCGCTCATTGAAAAGTATTGTACAGAACGTTCCTTGCCGATCCTTTGCTTCTCTGCCAGAGCAGACGGAAGTGATATTTACCTCAAGTGTGTGACAGCACTGAGCAACCAGATGGCAAAGCTGACGACTACCGCTGGAGATCGACCGTAGACACCTCTCTCATGTGAAAGTAGACTAGACAGTTTAGCGCACCTCGCCGTCTCGGCCTCCCGTCTCGTCTCGCCGCGACCTGCATGTTCTTGTACGAGTCGACTAGAGTATTTGACACGGCCGACATCGGGCGAGCGGACAAATTTTTGCTGTCACAGCTGTGGCATTCCGCCGTGCGCGGCAACGGCCAGTGGTGGGGAGATGTCTTGCCTGGTCTACGATTCCGTCTTCTCCCGATACTGCAGCAGTAGACTCTCGCGATCAACTGTCGCCGAGCATCTGACCGGTCAGCTTGACAACGAAGAGCGAGGGTGATGCGAAACCGCCAATGGCTTCTGCGGCGAAGGTACGGAGATTTTATGTTATGCCAATTCAGCGCGAGCAATGGCCAGCGTCATAGTGTGCTGTCTGTACGCGACAGTGCATGGAGCTATGGAGTAAATGCAGCAGGAGGCAGAGAGCGAGCTGCAGGTCAATACTTGCATTCAGCAATTCTGCCTATGGCGTGGTCAACCTTTCATGTGCCAGCGATAAGCTGGACAACGCAGTGACAACGACGAATGACTTCACAGAATGGCCAGGGCATTCCCGACCAATTGGCAGGGAGGGAATAAGCTACCTCGAGAAGCTCTGAATTCGCCGCACAATATGCAAGGCAATCTCACGGCACTTCAGGCCGCTGAAGTCATTCTTTTCATTGTGAGATTCAGTTGGCAAATGAGAGGCCGGCCCTTCTCAGCAGTTGGCCGTCAAACATGCAGACGACCCAGAAGGTGCAAGCAGGAGCCACATTTCGTGCAGGTAAGCTGTGAGGCTAATTACTAGCGTGCAGCTGGCCAGACTGGGGAAGCCAGGGTTTTACAGAACAATTATTTTCACGAGCTGTCTGTTTGGCCGAGCCTACGTGGAGTCGGTCAGCAGTCTCCACGCCGCCTCTGGAGTCGAGGAAATGATGAGCGCTCTCTACACACCATCAGGCGACAGCAGACCGTGAGCGCGGGATTGTGTACTACGCAGGCACTGCTGCGCAATGGAAGTCGATATACGGTAGGGTGTTGTGAGTTTGCATTTTGTTTTTGCTGGACCGGGAGCTCAGCCGAGGTGGAGCGGTCATTGATTTTCCTATTGAGAAAAGTGGTTGAACAGACGGCTTCGCGCAGAACAGCGAGCGCACACAACTCCAGTCAATCAACACGACAGCCACTTTCCGAGCCGAGCAGCGGCCAGGCATTTCCTGTCCACCGTAGTCCGGACAGTGGTGGCCCTGGACGAGAGCGGCTGCTTGGAGTAGGTGGAGACCAGACAAGTATAATTGCAGTTAGTTAGCTTAAGTTGATCCACTGCGCAACGGCTTGGTTGTAGAGAAAAGGCTGGTGCCCTCCTCTAGGTCTCTGACTCTCTTCCCTCTCTCTGTCTCACGCTGCTCGCATACACACACATCACACGCCGCACCAGTGCCAGAGACCACCTCTGACGCTCATTGACCGCATTTCTGACGGGTAAGTTCCTTGAAACTCCTGGTGAATTGTTGTTGCCTCTGCCTTGCCACGAGCCCGGGAGCTGTCTGCCCTCACTTTGCCACGTGCATGTGTCTGTGAAGCCGATCTACTTCACCCCACGAAAAGCCTCCATTCCGGCTGCACATCGCTCGATAACGGTCGCAATCAGCGAAACTCTGCTTTCTTCTGTCCACCGCACCGAAAGCCGCCGACACGCAGCGAGGAGTCGTCGACATCATCTCTCCCGACGATCATTGTTTCACCCAAGGACAGACATCCAGACTTGGCTCCAGAAAGCTTTATGCATCACCCTGGCCGATTCCGCACCTCCTGCTGTACACTTGCGAATCCCTCCGCTTCCGCCCGCACCAGTCTGTGAAAGTGAAAGAAAGCCTACTACTCACTTCTGGTCATTGTCACAAGCCTGCGGTGGCGTGCAACAAACTCATCACCATATCAAAACTAATTCTTGCATCGTACAGCATTGCACATATACGTACAATAGTCACACACAACTAGAGCGAACACGGCCGCTATATACCTACATCCGCAGCAAACGACACCTACCTCACCTCGAACCATTCGGCAGTACGCCGATAGAATGGGTCGAGTTTCCTTCGCCGACGATGTAAAGCCACCAGCCGACGACCATGAGATCGAACAAGAGCCCGTGAACATCTATCCCTACCAGAACACGCCCGAGAACAAGTCATGGGCGGGTGCTCTGCCATTGAAGCAGGGTCTCTACGACCCAGAGCTTGAGAAGGATGCTTGTGGTGTCGGCTTCGCTGCCCACATCAAGGGCAAGCCGAGCCACAAGATTGTCACAGATGGTAAGCACAGTCTGCCTGTTGCATGTGGCGAATGTGGACTAATACATTGTAGCACGCAACTTGCTCTGCAACATGACCCACCGTGGTGCGGTGGGTTCAGATGCACGAGACGGAGATGGCGCTGGCGTCATGACATCCATTCCACACAAGTTCTTCGTCAAGAACTTTGAGCGAGAGCAGGGCTTCCAGCTACCAGAGCTCGGCAAATACGCCGTGGGAAACGTCTTCTTCAAGCCAGAAGAGGAGGCGTTGAAGGAGACACTCGCACAGTTCGAAGACATTGCAGACAGTCTCGATCTGCGGGTACTGGGGTGGCGAGAGGTGCCAAAGGACAGCACACTGCTTGGTCCAGCAGCCAGCTCGCGAGAGCCGATCATCCTCCAGCCATTCGTGGTACTGAAGTCGGTCTACGGCAGTGGCAAGGAAGTGCCAGCGGACTTTAACGAGAAGTATAATGAGCAGACATTCTCGAGGCAACTATATGTGCTGCGAAAGCGTGCAACGCACGTTATCGGTCTGCACAACTGGTTCTACATTTGCTCGCTGAGCAACAAGAACATTGTCTACAAGGGACAGCTTTCGCCAGTTCAGGTATACGACTACTACCACGATCTGGTCAATGTCGACTACGAGGGACACTTTGCATTGGTGCATTCTCGTTTCTCCACTAACACATTCCCATCTTGGGACAGAGCCCAGCCACTCCGATGGGCAGCACACAACGGAGAGATCAACACGCTACGAGGAAACAAGAACTGGATGCGTGCCCGCGAGGGTGTGCTGAAGTCTGAGTTCTTCGGCGAGGAACTGGAGTCTCTGTACCCCATCATTGAGGACGGCGGCTCTGACTCTGCGGCGTTCGACAACGTGCTCGAACTGCTTACGATTAATGGAGTTCTATCGCTCCCAGAGGCTGTTATGCTCATGGTGCCAGAGGCATGGCAGGGCAATGACTCCATTGATGGTGCGAAGCAAGCCTTCTACGAGTGGGCAGCATGCATGATGGAGCCATGGGACGGTCCAGCGCTCTTCACATTCTCCGATGGACGATACTGTGGTGCCAACTTGGACCGAAATGGTCTGCGGCCTTGCAGATACTACGTTCTTGACGACGACCGAATTATCTGTGCTTCCGAGGTCGGCACAATCGCCATTGACCCATCGACTGTCGTTCAGAAGGGACGACTGCAGCCAGGACGTATGCTTCTGGTGGACACTGAGGCAGGCAGAATCATCGATGATGCCGAGTTGAAGAAGACCGTTTCAGAGCGCCAGGACTTCCGATCATGGCTCGACGCACAACTGCTCGTCTTGCCAGACATTCACAAGAAGCTGCTTGACATCGGAAGCGATCTGTCATTCAAGCCCACTGATACAACTGTCAACGAGGATCCAAGACTGAAGGCTTTTGGCTACTCTCTAGAGCAGGTCAGTCTGCTTCTGGCTCCTATGGCTGCGGACTCCAAGGAAGCTCTTGGCTCCATGGGTAACGATGCGCCACTTGCCTGCTTGGCACAGCAGCCACGTCTGCTGTACGAGTACTTCCGACAGCTTTTCGCGCAGGTCACCAACCCACCTATTGACCCTATTCGTGAGGCCGTTGTCATGTCTCTGGGCTCATACGTCGGCCCACAGGGCAATTTGCTCGAAATCAACAAAGAGCAGTGCCACCGACTTTATCTGCCGTCTCCAATGCTCTCGGTTGAGGAGTTCAACGCCCTCAACAAGATCCCGACCGTGCACTCGGACTGGAGCGTTGCTACCATCGACATCACCTTTCCAAAGAAGGAGGGCGTGGCCGGCTATTACGAGGCACTCGACCGCATCTGCGAGGCTGCTGGCGAGGCTATCGAAAATGGCGACAAGATCATTGTTCTGTCCGACCGCAAGATTTCGAACGATCGCGTTGCGGTTTCTGCTCTGCTCGCTACCGGCATGGTCCACCACCACCTGGTCCGCAACAGATGGCGTGCCCAGGCGGCGCTCGTCGTCGAGACCGCGGAGGCGCGTGAAGTGCACCACATGTGTGTCCTCGTCGGATACGGTGCCGATGCCATCTGCCCATACCTTGCTATCGAGTGTATTCTGAAGCTCGACCGCGAGGGACTGATTCGCAAGAAACTGAGCCCCGAGAAGCTCATTGACAACTACAAGCACTCTTGCGACGGTGGTATCTTGAAGGTCATGTCCAAGATGGGTATCTCTACTCTCCAGAGTTACAAGGGTGCTCAGATCTTCGAAGCACTTGGTGTTGATGATTCTGTCGTCGACCGCTGCTTCACAGGTACCGCTACTCGCATCAAGGGTATGACGTTCGAGCTTATTGCTCAGGACGCATTCGCCCTCCACGAGAAGGGCTACCCATCCCGCGACATTCGCGAGATTCCAGGCCTTGCTGAGACCGGAGAGTACCACTGGCGTGACGGTGGAGAGCCTCACGTGAACGACCCAGTGTCGATTGCCAACATCCAGGATGCTGTCCGCAACAAGAACGACAAGTCGTACGAGGCATACTCTCGATCAGAGTATGAGCAGATCAAGAACTGCACACTTCGTGGACTGCTGGATTTCGACTTCGAAGCCACTAGCCCAATTCCAATTGAGCAGGTCGAGCCATGGACTGAGATCGTGCGCCGGTTCGTGACTGGCGCCATGTCCTATGGATCGATTTCCATGGAGTCGCACTCCACTTTGGCTGTTGCCATGAACAGATTGGGCGGAAAGTCCAACACTGGTGAGGGTGGCGAGGACCCTGAGCGCAGCCTGCCAATGGACAACGGCGACACAATGAGGTCGGCCATCAAGCAGATTGCTTCTGGACGTTTCGGTGTCACCAGCAACTACCTTGCTGATGCCGATGAGCTTCAGATCAAGATGGCTCAGGGTGCTAAGCCCGGTGAGGGTGGTGAGCTTCCTGGTCACAAGGTGTCTGGCCCAATCGCCAAGACTCGTCACTCCACACCAGGTGTCGGTCTGATTTCTCCACCTCCTCACCACGACATCTACTCCATTGAGGACTTGAAGCAGTTGATCTACGACCTGAAGTGCTCCAACCCACGCGCACGAGTGTCTGTCAAGCTTGTGTCCGAGACTGGTGTTGGTATTGTCGCCTCTGGTGTCGCAAAGGCCAAGGCCGACCACATTCTGATCTCCGGTCACGATGGTGGTACCGGTGCCTCTCGATGGACAGGTATCAAGTATGCCGGTCTGCCTTGGGAATTGGGTCTTGCCGAGACTCACCAGACTTTGGTTCTCAACGACCTTCGTGGCCGTGTCGTCGTCCAGACTGATGGTCAACTCCGTACTGGACGCGATGTCGCGCTTGCTTGTCTGCTTGGCGCTGAGGAGTTCGGGTTCGCGACCACTCCTCTTATCGCCATGGGTTGTATTATGATGAGGAAGTGTCACTTGGTGAGTCAAATTTCAATCCTCTGCGTGGCGCAGACATGCTAACTCTATTCAGAACACATGCCCAGTCGGTATTGCCACTCAGGATCCCGAGCTGAGGAAGAAGTTCAAGGGCACGCCGGAGCACGTCATCAACTTCTTCTACTACGTTTCGAACGAGCTGCGTGCAGTCATGGCTAAGCTTGGTTTCCGAACTGTGAACGAGATGGTTGGCCACACCGAGATGCTCAAGGTCCGCGAGGACCTGCGCAATGCAAAGACTGAGAACATCGACCTCAGCTTGATCTTGACCCCAGCTCACACTCTGCGATCTGGAGTTGCTACGTACAACGTTCGTAAGCAGGACCACAAGCTTCACACTCGATTGGACAACAAGTTGATCTCCGAGTCCGAGCTTGCTCTCGAGAAGGGTTTACCATGCCGCATCGAGTGCGACATCGTCAACACCGATCGTGCTCTTGGTGCGACTCTCTCGTACCAAATCAGCAAGCGATATGGCGAGAAGGGCCTGCCAAACGACACTATTCACGCCAACATTCGTGGCTCGGCAGGTCAATCTTTCGGTGCGTACTTGGCACCAGGTGTCACGCTTGAGCTGGAGGGAGACGCAAACGACTACGTCGGAAAGGGTCTTTCTGGTGGTCGCCTGATCGTCTACCCATCGCGCACTTCAGTCTTCAAGGCTGAGGAGAACGTCATCATCGGTAATGTCTGCTTGTACGGTGCTACTGCTGGTACTTGCTTCTTCCGTGGTGTCGCTGCCGAGCGTTTCGCCGTCCGCAACTCTGGTGTCACTACCGTTGTCGAGGGTGTGGGTGACCACGGTTGCGAGTACATGACTGGTGGTCGTGTCATTGTCCTTGGTAGCACTGGCCGCAACTTCGCCGCTGGTATGTCTGGTGGCATTGCCTACGTGCTCGACTTGCACAAGGACTTTGAAGGCAAGGTCAACCAGGAGATGGTTGAGCTCTCTAGCCTTGAGGACCCACACGAGATTGCATTCTTGCGTGGTCTCATTGAGGATCACCACCACTACACTGGCTCCGAGCTGGCTGCCCGCATCCTGCTCGACTTCAACCGTGCTTTGCCACACTTCGTCAAGGTTCTTCCAACAGACTACAAGCGCGTCATGGAAGAGGAGGCACAGAAGGAGGCTGCAGCAAAGAAAGCCGCCTACCCACTGCCAATCTTGCCAGGTAGCGCTGTACGCAACTTGCACGAGACCTCGCGCGAGCACGAGCACGCCGCGGAGAAGAAGAAGTCCAGCCTTGGCGACCTCGAGGAGAGCATTTCTGACGCCGCCCGCGAGAAGAAGCGATCGCTGGTTCTCGACAAGACGAAGGGCTTCATGAAGTACCAACGTCGTGCAGAGAAGTACCGCCCAGCCAAGACCAGAACCCGTGATTGGGCAGAGCTCAGCACTCGTCTGAACGAGGATGAGCTGAAGTACCAGACAGCCCGCTGCATGGACTGCGGTGTGCCATTCTGCCAGAGTGATACTGGATGCCCAATCTCGAACATCATTCCAAAATGGAACGAATTAGTCTTTTCTGGTCAATGGAAGGATGCCTTGAACAGGCTGCTCATGACCAACAACTTCCCCGAGTTCACTGGTCGTGTCTGCCCAGCTCCTTGCGAGGGTGCTTGCGTTCTTGGTATCAACGAGGACCCAGTCGGCATCAAGTCGGTAGAGTGTGCCATCATCGACCGTGGTTTCGAGATGGGATGGATGGTGCCTACTCCACCAAAGGTCCGAACCGGCAAGACTGTTGCCGTCATTGGATCTGGCCCTGCAGGCCTGGCTTGTGCCGATCAGCTCAACAAGGCTGGCCACTCCGTCACTGTGTATGAACGATCCGACCGCGTGGGTGGTCTGCTCATGTATGGTATTCCAAACATGAAGCTCGACAAGAATGTTGTGCAGCGTCGTGTGGACTTCATGGCCTCTGAGGGCATCCAATTCAAGACTGGCGTGTTTGTGGGCGAAGGTGACATTACCTTCGACTCCCTGCGCAAGTCCAACGATGCCGTTGTTATGGCTACTGGATCGACTTTGGCCCGTGACCTGAAGATCCCAGGCCGCGACCTCAACGGCATCCACTTCGCTATGCAGTTCCTGCACAAGAACACCAAGTCACTTCTCGACTCCGAGCTTGCCGATGATGCATACATTTCCGCCAAGGGCAAGAATGTCATTGTCATCGGAGGTGGTGACACTGGTAACGACTGCATTGGTACTTCCGTTCGTCACGGTGCCAAGTCTGTCGTCAACTTCGAGTTGCTTCCTCAGCCACCTGCTCAGCGTGCAAATGACAACCCATGGCCTCAGTGGCCTCGTATCTACCGTGTCGACTATGGTCACACTGAGGTCAAGACGCACATGGGTCGCGATCCACGTGAGTTCTGCATCATGTCGAAGGACTTCGTCGATGATGGCTCTGGCAACGTCAAGGGTGTCAACATCAAGCGTCTGGAATGGACTAAGAACTCTGGCGGCGGCTGGGACATGAAGGAGATTGAGGGCAGTGAGGAATTCTTCCCAGCTGAGCTCATCCTGATTTCCATGGGTTTCTTGTCACCAGAGGACAAGGTCTTCGAGGGCCAGATTGAACTTGACGGTCGCAAGAACATCAAGACTCCAGCTGGCCACTACAACACCAACGTTGAGGGTGTGTTCGCTGCTGGTGATTGCAGACGTGGTCAATCGCTCATCGTTTGGGGCATCAACGAGGGACGCATGTGCGCTCGCGACGTCGACTCTTACCTGACTGGCGTTGGCACCATGCTTCCAGTCACTGGTGGTATCGTCAAGCGTCCACCATACGAGCTTCTGTCCAAGCAGAACGATGCTCCACGAGAGTTGATCACCGCTGCTGCATAGAATGCCGAGGGCACGACACGAGTTTCTTTTGAGCATTTTTCGAAACATTTCAAGCACGCGAGGACAAATGATCCCGTGCTACAGATACCCTTTTGAGAGCGTTACAAGTCGATAGAGGATAGCATGGCATCGACTTCTTGCCTGAGCAAGATTTGGTGCAGTATGCGTTTCGAGCAAGAAAACTTCGCGCGGATGATGGAAGTGTACGATGGATCGCTACGACACGGGTTGATGAATTCGAGTTTACGACCTGATGACAGGGATTCAGGAAAGGATAAGAACGACGGGTATTGGTGATGGAAGTACATGACTTGATATGCTTTGTACATATCTGCGTTTGGGATTCGGGGGAATATTGCATGCGTGGTTATGTGTTTCACCATCCTTCGATCGTTTACATAGCACAATCAAGCGCACTGCACGCTTAGTAAAATCCGCTGTCTCCTTCGTCTTTGGTCCTACTCCAACGCCCAGGTTCAATCTGGTTGCGGTGCTCATAAAGGCCGAGTCTCTCTGTATGCTCTTCAAGTCCAGACTGAGATGTATTGGTGTGGTTCCATGCTTCGTGAAGGTGGACTTGGTACCATCCGGTGCTGTCACGACTCTAAGAGGGTCTGGCGCTCTTAGGGTTGCGTACAATAACATGTGGGACGACAGCGACCTCCCACAGAACAGTTCTAGGATCTCTCATGACATGCAGTCAGGCTTGACGCATTAACTTGATGTTATTTGCACAATCTGTGCCCATTCCACAGACAATCGGGTGCTTTGTCATCGTGAACAGGAATGAGCTAAAACCACGAAAGCATGAATACTGAGGAATGTGACAGTGCATGCAAGACGAACGTACTCCATCCTCGAGCTTACTGATCGACATGGGCAGGATTGCGGCATCGTATAACAGACATACAAGATGGGAGAATGAAGCACATGAGTGAAAATGAGTTGACTACAAATACAAAGGATACGGCCACGACTAGTCACAAGGTCATGCACGCCCGCCGCTCGCCAGGAAGAGCATCCCGAGAGTCCACAAGTCCTAGATCGTGGACTGTGTATGATTCGAACTCATGCCCTCTTCAGTCAGAATCTTATGAGCGTTTGCCAGGTCAGCTAGCTTCTCCTCCTCAGATTTTGACCTATCCTCCATCGAAGGACGACCCTTCAGCGGCTGCGACCAAGGCAGCAAGTTCGGCTGCAAGAGACTGAGTCGTGGCCCAATGGGTGCCCCTGCGGCCATCGAAGGATCGGTTGAGATGCTGCTTGAGGAGTAGTTGGTGGTGGAGTAGCTGCTCAATGGCGATCCTTGGGTGGGCGCGGTGTTCGGTCGCGTTGAGCTTGTTTTCGGACGTCCTTGAAGCTCTAGATCGTGGAAAGCGTCGTTCTTATCGACATACTGCAGTTGAGCTTTGATTGGCTGATCTGGCGGGTCGTGAATCTCGAGGCGCAGTTGATTCTGGTGATCGTGGTAGAGAATGTCTGGTGTCCGAGCATCTGTCCCCGAGTCTCTATAGTTGGAGTGACGGACAGCAGTCGTTGCAGAGCTCCGATAGGTAGCTCTTTGGTGTTCAATTCGTTCGATGATCGGTTCAAACGAGGAATTGTGTTTGAGCGCATGCGAGTTATGAGATGAGCGTTGTACCACAGGTGGCGGAGCGCTCTCATCATCAGACACATAGTCCATGTCTGCAGACTCTCGTTTCTCCGCCTTCTCCAAGTCTGGAATGTCCCTCGGAGTCTTGATATCAGCGAAGTCATGTATCTCGGGAATCTGCAGAGGCGCACTGATTCGCATGCTCGTTCGAGATGACTTCTTCGAGCCGAGTGAGCTGAAGTCGGTGGTCATGGAGCTCCAAAGTCTCTGAGCAAGTCCAGCAATGCTGGGCATGCAGCATGCCACTTGACTCAGATACACCTCGATACTGCCGAACAAGGACAGGAAGCTGTAGTCATATGTCTTGTTGAAGGCCGTAGTGAAGTCGCGAACGTAGAAGATCCGCGCAATGCTCATCGCTGTGACGGCAAACCCCACGAGGAATACAGCGCAAGCACTGTCAATGTTAGCATAAAGCTCGAAGCTGACTTGTAAGTCTTGGCTGAAGCTCACCCGACTCTCTTCGCCGACGAGATTTTGAGCTTGACCAGATGGCGTACTGGTAGCAACATGACCACTACATCGAAGGCAATCACCACTCCTGCAAGTGCCCAAAGCAGTGACTGCCTATCAATGCACTGCCCTTGCAAATTGAGATCCTCAAGTTGTTCCCATTGCGAGCTTATTGGACGGCACTGGGCAATGGTAGATACCTCGAAAGCGACAAGTGCGGCTGCAAGGAGGCCAAGCGTGATCCAGCAAAGCTTTCGAAACGTGGTGGCATCAGGCCAGACTCGGAGGTAGAGCAGGACAATCGAGATTTTGGTGCCAAAGATGACAAACACATAAAAGATACCGGCAATGTAGAGCCACTGGTGTCGTTAGCATAGTCGATAGAACGATTACGCAAATGCTCACCATCTGAAATCTCATGCTGTCGTCGAGATTCAAGGACCAAATATCCCTGCCATTGCCGTACATTACGGCATAGTACTCCGCCACGAAGAACACGGTGAGTGCCGCAAAGCAAATGGCCGCAACGAGGTCGTTCCATCCGTATCCCCCGCGAGGAAATGCCGAAGATCGTGATATTAGCATGGCCAAGGTGAAAACTGCGGCCACTGCGAAGAGCACATATCCAACGACTGAGAGCACCAGACTTCGATCACGCGGAGTCGATCTGCACGTATCTGCTTGGAACCTGCTCGCGGCCAGTTGATCTTGAAATGTACATCCGCTGGTTTGCAGGCATGCCATCATGGACTCTCGCACATCATTACTCTCGCAGAAACAGGGCTGCGAGGGCCGGCAGTCGTATCTTGCGAACACTGTGTTCGTGCACTGTAGCTAGAGGCACCGTCAGCAGCCACAATCAACCACAATCTCTACACCTCATACCACGCATGGCGACAATCCGCTGACAGCAGTGCTGTCCACGACAGTCTGGCTTGAAACTCGATTGACAGCTAAGGCTGCGCACATGAGCAACCTCAGCGCACCTTGAAACCTCATGTCGAGGCTCAAGAGTCTGGCGACTCAGCTTCTTGAAAATGGCAAAATGGGCCTGATGAACAGCATTGTGGAAGTGCCATCAGCAGCACTTTTACTATTGCGCGGCTACTGCATCGATGGTATATGCTTCTTCGATCGAGCACTGCTTGTCCGACTCATGTCGAGCGCTAGGTATGAATGCGTGGCGTCACAGGTTCGCCGATCATAGCTTCTCACCATGCTTGAACTAAGCATCACACGCCTTTGAACGTAGCGAGACTGGAAAAAGCTGTTCTTGCGAACATGAATCTTTTGACATACCGTTTTGTGATGAAGTCTGCTTTCTGTGTAGCATATCATCAACGACAAACCAGCATCCCAGGTCTCAAATGTGTCCGGATCGACTCGTGGTATGCATATAGTTACAATCTAACCACCTATCAGTCGCGCTGCCGTTCCGGCAGTGCCTGATGAAGGTTGATGTCGCTGACTCGGAAGCTGTCGATGATCGTGGTTGGTGGTTAGGAACCATCAAGCTAGGCAAAATGCAGACGGACACAGCATATCCACAAAGCCCGTAGCTTTTCCGCCATCGCAATTTTGCTATTGGTTTCAAAGCTACCAGGACTTGTGTTTGTGCGCATGGCCTCTGTGTTCATCTCACCTGCAGCAAAGGCTCTCCGCTCGGTTCCGCCCTCCATCTCCCACGTCGATTCGCACGCTCGATTCGCTAATTCGTAGCCTCCTTTCTGCACGCACTTTTCAAGCATGACCCCAAGTTGGACTCGCTATTCGGCTTTGCAAGATGGGAGAGGAAGTTCTGCCGCGTCTTCCTGCCCTGAACACCTGTCATCCCTCCAGCCAAGAACGCCACAATACAGGTTCTGTGCCTCAATCTGGCTCTGCCGGACGTGGTGCGACCGTCTAGAATGCGCCTTTGCGGATCAACTCTCTACGCGGCTGGGCAGGCCCGCTGCAGGAAGTGAATGCCGTATCACAGCTCGTGCGGTCTGAGGTGCGCCATAGGTTTGCGTATCATGCTGATGACTATTCTCTTACCTTTCTTTCCATATGTTGATGAAGTTTTCGTGTCGTCGTGCGAGCGCGCCATGTGAACATTAGGCGAAAGCTGGCCTGCAGAAACGATGGCGACGACGTACACTTTCTCGCCAGTTACAGAGACAGACCGAGCGGGAGTAGTATGGGTGGCAGCAATACTATCACTAATGTTCACAATCATCACGTTGGCAACCCGATTCCAGATCAAGGCGCATTCTCTCGGCAAAGATGACTGGCTCATCGCGAGTTCGACGATTGTGGCGGTCGCTCAATATATTGCCATCTTTGTTGGGCTGAATCGAGGTGTGGGACGAAGCAGCACCCTGCTCACCGAGAGCTTTGCGAGCGAACTGGGACGGTCGGTGCTCGCAAGTGAGATTCTCTTCATCCTCTCATTGATGCTCAGCAAGCTATCAATTGTGGTGTTCATGAAAAGGCTGTTGTCGCGGGACCACAGTGCGGCTTGGATAGCTTGTAACGCAGCAATTGCGCTCACCATCGCATGGGGCGTAGGCAGCGCACTGGGCATCAGCGTGGAATGCGGCGCTCGGCGCATTCTATATGGCCCAGAGCGATGTCCGCATAAGGTGAGACATGGTTGGTTCAGGATCGCGATGGTAGTCATGCTAACACTGCCATAGCTTCTGCGTTGGGAACTGGTCATAAGCTTCGATGCCATTCTTGAGGTCGTCTACGTCGGACTTGCGGTTGCGCTGGTGTGGCCGCTGCAGATGAAGAGAAGGATCAAGACTACTGTGGTGTGCGCATTCGCCTTCCGCCTCGTGTGCGCCATTCTTGCGGCCCTTCATGGAGTCTGGATCGACAAGTATGTGGACTCGGACGACCCAGGACTTGCAATTGCAGATGTCCTTGTATGGCAGCAAGTGGCTTTGGGCTACAGCTTGATTGCGACGACAATCCCAACAATCAAGACATTTGTACGAGGCTACAATCAAGAGCTTGGGTATGATCCATCATCAGAGAAACGAGGCTTGGGCGGTGGATACAACTTGGGCAGCCTGGTGCGCTCTGTGAATCGAACAGCACAGAATGGATCCGGAAACTCCAAGAGCGGATCCAGACAGCAACGAAGCGACGGGTCGAGGAGTGGTCAGCGAAGCCATGCATCGCAAAGTCGACACGACATGGAAGACGGATCTTACCAGATGGGCCCCAAGAGCGGCGATTACAGAGTGGGTGCCTTTCACGAATCCAGCAAAGGCAAGGGTCATAGGAGAGCTCCGAGCGGCGGACTGTTCAGGGAGAGTGATGAAGACCCAATCATTCGGCGCGATGTTAGTGTTACTGTCGAGACGGAGCGTGCGTCGCAGGCAGCATCAAGGACAAATTCCGAAGTATAAAAGTGCTGCGTGTAGTTTTGAAGCGAGGTGTTGGATGGGTTGTAATTTGGGACGATACCTCTGTTGCGTTGGTTGACAAGGCATGGGAAGTTGCGATAGATGAAGTGTCAGAATTGGCGATTTGAAGTATGCGAGCTGGCCTCAAGTTATGCTTCTCTTGTGCTTGCATTTGATGTGCTGGAGCACTTACTAGCACTATCACCGACGATCGATATCTGTGAGCAGACTTGCTGCCATGCCTGTGCACACGACCGAGCTGCCGGCGGCCTCCACAGCTGCGGCAGCGTAAGCTGGGCGGCCTCTGAGGCCGCTTTGAGGTGGCAGTGTACACAACCTGACCTCAATTCCAGCGACACACTGACTTCTGCCGTCCGCCGGACTGTAGAGCAGAGGCACGGCCAATCATACCCGTGCTGGGGCGAAGTTCCGTAAGCAAAAGTTTGGTCGAGGGATCGAGCGCCCTTCAGGCATCCACTCCATCGAACACCGCCCTCTGAGTGTATTCGCAGATGTGACGCATACTATGCGGCGGCTCTGATGGCGTCGCTGCCGAATGGACGAATACAAGACGCCCGGCAGTTCTTGATCTTTCTCCTTCTGCAAGTTACTGGTCGAACTGCTGCAGCCTTATCACATTTCCACCACTCGGTATGTATGCCCGCTGCACTTCTGACGTGTCCCATCTTACGGACAACTCGGACGACAGTAAAGCTCAATCAAGCATACATACCTCGATGACACACCGCCATCCTAACCAGAGATACGCGACTCACTCCGCGGACGAGCTTTGTCGACGTTATTACGGCACTGATGTACTCTTCAACCCATCTTCCCTTCACACGGTGTTATAGCTGACTGATCCAGGTGCCAACTCTTTCTGCAGAAATAGAGCAGCTCAGACGCACGATCCGCCACCGGGACGATCAGCTCTATCGCAGGAGCCTTGAAGTTCGCAGACTCGAGCAAGAGAATCGTCAGATCAGGTCCGATCATGCCTTTCTGATGAACGAATACGAACGGCTGAAGGCTAGGCTTCACGAATATAAGGCGAAAGTCCGTTTCAGGTTGTAGAGAGGATGGTATGGCGGAGAGAAGGCTTCTGCTATTCAATGAACGGTGTTTGACTATGTTGCGTGAGAGGGGTCACCAGATCGTAACGTGATGGAGTTCGCTGGATACGCTGGTCGCATTGCTTGCCCCATTCGTGTGAAGTAGTGCTCAGCCTGATCAGGCCTTTATGAAGTGTGTACAACGCCTCTTGTCCCCTTCTCGCCTCCTAGTGGCTGGCGACGTTGGTGGGACTCTGCCACTGTCTCAAACTTTACATTGTCTTAGTGATAGATTTGGCGTGCGTGCCTTGTCGGCGTGCCTATAGCTGGTTGTTATTGGTGGCTTCGTTCGCCAAGCTGGCCAGATCGTCGCTCTTGTATACATGTTTGTACGGGCCCGAATCTCCTGCATGTTTCTTATTCTGCCCGCATCTGCATTTCCCATGGAGCCGAATATGTACTTGCGTCCAGATCCAGCTGGAAGTGGCTGCGAAATGTGCATTGCTCTCAGTGGTCCTTCCGCAATGTACACCACGATTTAGCACTCTGCGCTCTGGACTCGTGCGGAGCGGCATGGGCGGGAGGCAAGATGGCTCCGATCAAGATGCAGCGCCTGATCATGAAGCGCGTTGGGTCGAGCTGAAGTCCATGGCTATACGTGACTGGCGGACACATACTGTGTGGTAGCGCCCATGGCGTAGAAGGTCGTTCTAGCACCCTTGGCTCGCTGCCGTGGCTTTCTCATGGTAGACAGTCGTGAGAGGTGTAAGGCTGAGATTGCACCAGATGATAGCTATAAGTATGCCGTTCGTGAAGGGCTTGAGAAGGTTGCAACCATCCTGACAACGTTCCTCCAAGATGCGCTTTCTGTTCGCTCTCAGTTTGACATCGGTGGTCACGGTCTTGGCCCAAAGTCGCGGCAGGTGTATTGAGCGTCCAGTGCCATCTGTCCTCAAAGCAAATGTGACCACCCAAATCTTCGACCTCGGCGGCGCCAGAAGCCAGGCGAGCAACTTCACTGTCGATACCTACATCCATGTCATCACCACGTCAGCAAAGAAGAACAAATATCCACGGGCCACAATTGACAAGCAGGTGAGTACCTCTTCCGTTTCAAGGCATATTGCAACATGAAGCGCTCGTCCGCATGCGCTGCCGTCACTCCAGCTTTGACTCCAGAGTCGTGATCACTCAATGATCAACAGACTAACGGACTCCCAGATGGCTGCCCTTAATAAAGCATACAAACCGTACAAGTTTCAGTTCACGCTCAAGGGGCTGGACTACACCGTCAACAATACATGAGCCAATGATAGCATCAACGCCGCTTACACTGGCTTGACCTGGGAGACTGCCTACAAGAAGAAGCTGAGGAAGGGCACATATCGGACACTGAACATCTATCTTCTGAGCGACTTGAACGGTCTCCTTGGTATCGGTGAGTTGAAGTGATCGAAGGCCACCTTGAGTTGACGCTGATTGTCTCTAGCTGAGTTTCCAGTGGCCGCGCCCAGCGCAGCTCAGAAGGTATTAGATGGAGTGGTAGCTTGGGCGGAGACGGTCCCAGGTGGCGTAAGTCTTCACCGCATGGCTTCACGTTTGCAGCGCTGACGGTACGCAGAAGGCCAAAAGGAAGGAAGGGCCCTACAACCTTGGCTATACCGCTGTGCACGAGGCTGGTCACTGGCTTGGGCTGCTCCACACGTTCTCTCAGCCTCAAGATGGGTCCCAGCCGTCATGTGATGACAAAGGCGATTTCGTCTCGGGTGAGCTTATACCATGTCCTTGGATGATGCCTGGCAGCGAGTGTACTGACGATTTTACTTGTAGACACTCCAGCACAGTTGACGCCGACCGAAGGATGTCCTGCCTCCAAGGATACCTGCCCAACGAAGAGTGGGAAAGATCCGATAAATAATTATATGGATTGTTCCACGAACAACTGCTATACCCAGTTCACTGCTGGCCAGACTACGCGCATGGTATATAACTATGCGCAATACCGGGATGGGAAGTGAGCTGGAGGGTAGTGGGAGTTGTCGCAACGCTGGTATATGGAGGCGCGAGCGGCAGGCGTGTCTGCAGGCTCGGGTAGACTGTCAGGACTCTGCTGAACCACCAGGCAATGCTGATCGTCAGCAGTATGTCTTTTCGTTGCACTGGATCTCTGCTCACTATGAGAAAGCCGCACTGCCTGATGCGTGTATCGTCGTTGTAGATTGTACCGTTATGTAAAGTCACTCCAGACTCAAACTCGATACAGCCATACTCGTGGATAGCTTCTTGATCACTTTGCGTCTTGAGTTCATCAGTAGTACTCATGCGGCCGCTACAACAATCCAAAACACGAAGGTCAATTGAACGTGTCCAACCTTCCAGCCCGAGTGAAGTGGCGGGTCAGCCTGGCGACTTTCGACCTTGACTCAGGGACATCTGCGCCCCTTCTGAATTGTGGCCTGACAACCACGCTGCTGACGTCGGTGTGCTGCGTACGAAGAATTGGAAATCGTGGAGAACGACATTGAGCTGCCAGCATTATACACCATACTCGCATTCTTCGCCTTTCTGTCGGCGGTCGTCAGGCATGTCCACGTCTCCATGGTGATGCTGAACAAAGGCCTGCTGTCGTCACAGCTTTTGCCTGAGGGTGGGAAAAATTGTGGCCCAACGTCCGAATCGGGCTTAGCACATGATATCATTCGCTCCTTCCGCGAGCAGAATGTTTCTACGACGAAGTGAAGCAAACGCGGTCGATATGGCATAAGTCGGTCTCATAGGGAAGGAACGTGATCAAAGTCGATGACTAGCTTCGCAATAGCGACTCGCATCTTCCTGTACAATCTTGTAGCTTCGCGTGCCTGCTACCTTGATCTAGAGCCGCCTAAGTGTCACGAATTCTCGAATCTTCCACTGAATTCGAGGCCCACTAACAGCTTTCTGCCAGCAATAAAGACACTCTCTTCGAGCCTCAATCAGAACTTTCTCACAAACAACAACACTCCAAATTTGACTCTCATCTTCACCGAGTCCAAAAGTGCACATCACACGCACCTTTCTTCTACTTACCTCTCTACCTACCACACTCGCATACGACAGAAACTCAGACATTATGGCACCAGCAATCGGTATCGACTTGGGTACCACGTACTCTTGCGTGGGTATCTTCAGAGATGACCGTATTGAGATCATTGCCAACGACCAGGGTAACCGAACGACGCCCTCGTTCGTTGCCTTCACCGACACAGAGCGTCTCATTGGTGACTCCGCAAAGAACCAGGTCGCCATGAACCCAATCAACACAGTCTTCGACGCCAAGCGATTGATCGGACGCAAGTTCAACGACCCAGAGGTGCAAGCAGACATGAAGCACTTCCCCTTCAAGGTCATTGACAAGGGTGGCAAGCCAGTCATCCAAGTCGAGTTCAAGGGCGAGGAGAAGACATTCACACCAGAGGAGATCTCCTCAATGGTCCTGACAAAGATGCGTGAGACCGCAGAGTCATACCTCGGTGGCACAGTCAACAACGCCGTCGTCACTGTTCCAGCATACTTCAACGACTCGCAGAGACAAGCCACCAAGGATGCTGGTCTTATCGCTGGTCTGAACGTGCTCCGTATCATCAACGAGCCAACCGCTGCTGCCATTGCCTACGGTCTTGACAAGAAGACGGAGGGTGAGCGCAACGTGCTCATCTTCGACTTGGGTGGTGGTACTTTCGATGTCTCCCTGCTCACCATTGAGGAGGGTATCTTCGAGGTCAAGTCTACTGCCGGTGACACTCACTTGGGTGGTGAGGACTTTGACAACCGTCTTGTCAACCACTTCGTCAACGAATTCAAGCGCAAGCATAAGGTATTTGGGGATTCATCATCATCGCACTGTGAACATCAGCTAACAAATGAACAGAAGGACCTGACTTCCAACGCTCGTGCCCTCCGTCGTCTGCGAACAGCTTGCGAGCGGGCCAAGCGCACCCTTTCTTCCTCTGCTCAGACTTCCATCGAGATCGACTCGCTGTACGAGGGTATCGACTTCTACACTTCGATCACTCGTGCCCGTTTCGAGGAGCTCTGCCAGGATCTCTTCCGCTCCACCATGGAGCCAGTCGAGCGCACTCTCCGTGACGCTAAGATCGACAAGTCTTCCGTCCACGAGATCGTCCTCGTTGGTGGTTCCACCCGTATTCCAAAGATCCAGAAGATGGTCTCCGACTTCTTCAACGGCAAGGAGCCAAACCGCTCCATCAACCCAGATGAGGCCGTCGCCTACGGTGCTGCCGTTCAGGCCGCTATCCTCTCCGGTGACACTTCTAGCAAGTCCACCAACGAGATCCTCCTGCTCGATGTCGCGCCGCTCTCTCTCGGTATCGAGACTGCAGGTGGTGTCATGACTCCTCTCATCAAGCGCAACACTACCATTCCAACCAAGAAGTCCGAGACTTTCTCCACCTTCTCCGACAACCAGCCTGGTGTGCTCATCCAGGTATTCGAGGGCGAGCGTGCGCGTACGAAGGACAAGGTGAGTGCTCGTATGAAATACCATGTGCCGTGCGAAAGCTAACTGTTGAATAGTATGTATTCTCCCACTCCCCTTCCCTTTTCCTTTAACACAATCCCCAAACACAATCCCCAATGTCGAAGAGCATCAGAAGGTAAGACTCAGACTGGTTTGAACTGCGCCTACCTCTCAGTGCACTTGGCTGCACTGCTCCTACTCTTACCGACCGAGCCTGGCTCATGGACCGTTCCTTACTGAGTCGACCGACCATGGACAGCACCTTACTCTTGTCGACCGACATGAGCAGGACATACACAGACGCTGTCTTGCGTCTGCATTTCTTGCACTTCCGGCCACCAACATAACGGTCCGACTGGTCCGACTATGCCGTCAAGATGTTCGACACTCAGGACATCACAACACTCAAGCCAGGCTCAATGTCGACACCAAACGATTCTACTGCAAGCCCTGCGACAAATCATGCAACTCAAACTGGACTCTACAACGACACCTCGACACACCTCGCCACAAGTCGGTCGTCGCCGACAACTGTGGACTCTACTGCGAGCCATGCAACTACCAGTCGAAAGACCGGTCTGTCCTCCACCGACACCAGTCTAGCGCAGCACACAAGCGACGCTGCGAAAACTAACTTACTGATGCTCTTCGACACTTCACTTGACAAACACACACTAATTAACGACAACATATGCTTACAAATACTTCTCAACAGCAACTTGCTCGGAAAGTTCGAGCTCACTGGTATCCCACCTGCTCCACGTGGTGTGCCACAGATCGAGGTTACCTTCGATGTTGATGCCAACGGTATCATGAACGTCTCTGCTCTCGAGAAGGGTACCGGCAAGACCAACAAGATTGTCATCACCAACGACAAGGGTCGTCTGTCCAAGGAGGAGATCGAGCGCATGTTGGCTGAGGCCGAGAAGTACAAGGACGAGGATGAGGCAGAGGCTGCACGCATCCAGGCCAAGAACGCTCTCGAGTCTTACGCCTACTCGCTCCGCACCACTCTCGGCGATCCAAAGACCGAGGAGAAGCTTGAGGCCTCCGACAAGGAGACCCTCAAGGCAAAGATTGACGAGACTGTCGCTTGGCTCGACGACAACCAGACCGCCACCAAGGACGAGTACGAGTCATCGCAGAAGGACCTCGAGTCTGTCGCCAACCCAATCATGATGAAGCTCTACGGTGCTGGTGGTGAGGGTGGCATGCCAGGTGGTATGCCAGGCGGCGCTGGCGGCTTCCCAGGTGCTGGCGGTGCTCCAGGCGCTGGCGGCGATGACGGCCCAACCGTCGAGGAGGTCGACTAAGTGCACACTTTCAGCATTTGAGAGTTTCTTCCTTTCAAGATACCACTGGCTTGCATGGCATGGCGTTGATACAGGGCTAGATCATGGGTTCATGACGATACGATTGGGATGGCAAAAAGCGCGCATCCTCTTGATGTAATTTAGCGAAGGTCAAAGGACATTGACCTCACAACAATGAAAGACTTCAAAAGAATAATTCTGTCCACGATTCCATTTCTCTCTATCATTGTGATTGTAATAAGACTTCCTCTTGTCTCGTTTGATCAAGTCCAGTGTGCTTTCTCTCTGATGGCATCTCGCCAGCAGCGAAGCTCGAAGAGTGACCGACCTGCTTGCTCCTGTCACACCCGTTCAGAGACATCTGCAGCTATGCAATGCTTCAAAGACAAGACGCTATTTTCACGCATTCAGCGAGACAAGTATGCACGAGGCGCGATTGAGCTGAATCCGAATTATCGTCTCTATGTATCTACTACCTTCCTAGCTATACCTCTTTTCTCTCAGACGACCAAATGCATTGTCTTCTGCCTCCTCTAGCTCGAAGCTGTCCTCGTCTCATCTCCGCCGCCATGCACTCTCTTCCCTACTTGCAATTCACGAAACATTAAAGTGTTGCTTGCACAAGAGTGTAGGGCATGTCCGGAATCAGAGCATATGCTGAGCGTCGAGGCGCATGGGCAGAATTGGTGTAGCAGCCAGGCGCGTGCAGCGACAGCTTCTCTCGTGCCTGAGCCACTACTGTGGCCGGTGTGGGAGGAGACAGTGGCAGCAGTCTGCTTTTAAGGCATGTCGTTGACGGCTCGAGCGCAACAAGGCTGCGTCGAATGGCCATCTGAACTGGAAGCCAGGAAACGGCCACTGCTCGTTGACTCTCTATAGTCGCAAATACGACCTTCAGCAGCGCAGCATCAGTCTCCACTCCTCCCTATGAGTAAAGCGAGCAGCAAGACTCTGCATTCCCTCACACCTTCTCACTCTTCACCTGAATCCCCTCATCCGTATCATCATCGGGATCTCTCCAAAACGCCCTGTCCACAGCCCTCGTCCGCAGCTCCCAAACATCCTCACTACTCCCACCTCTCTCCTTCGCCCTCCTCTCATCTCTCTCCTGATAAAACCTCCGAATCTCCTCTTCCTTCTCCGTCTCCGGCAAAGTCCTCGTCCTCATGCAGAACCAAAAAGCGCCCCATTGCTCCGAGCACGACCTCAAATGTCCGTATCGATAGATGTCGTTAAACTTCCCACCTAAGCTTTGACAGTAGAAGGCCTGGTCGAAAGCTTGACGACAGGACATTTGGCGGGGGTACATAGCGGCAGGAGAGATGTCGAGACCGCCATCGGGAAGGACACGGGATGTTGGAGGAGGTTCGGAGCGGGTTTGCGCTGGGAGAGCGGTTTGTTCGGATTTCTCGAGGGCTGTGAGGGCTTTGGAGGCATTGGTGGGATCGGAGGAGGAGAATTCGCGGATGAGAGCGTCGAGTTCGGCGTCTGCGGCTTGTTCTCGTGTGGGTTGAGAGGAAGTCGAAGTACTTGAGGCTGGAGTTGGCGATGGGCGGCCAAAGATGCGCAGGCGTTGTTCTTCTGTGAGCGCTACTGAGCTCTCAGGCTTGCTGGGAGTGGTTGTATTATCTGTAGATGGTGACTTGTTGGCGGAGTTGCCAGTGCTTGAAGACCATAGCCAACCCATTATGATATGTAATTACTTCAATATGTTGGATGCGATCTACCTTCACATGTCACGAAGAGCTGTCGCGTCTGATGTCGTGTCTTGGCGCGAATTCACGACTTCATCTGCCGTCGTGTCTTTGCCAGGCCACGAACTCTGGATCCTGCACCTAAAGTCCGGCCCTTCCGCCATTGGCAGCACTACGAGGAGATGTCTCTGTCCTACATATGCTGACTGGGCTGCACGCGTAGCATAGGCTGGCTTGGCAATGTCACCACCGCGATGTAACACAATCTTTTCCTCCTCTGCTCATCATCTCAATAGCAACATCATTCGCAATTACGACTAATCATTGAACCATTGACTCTCGAGCACAGAAACTATACAGGAACATCGATAGCATAAGCCAGACGCAATGCCGATCCGCCTTGCAGCGTATTCCGATCTGCTTCCAGCATCAAAATGCCTTGCACGAGCATTTATGAACGAAGGACTCTTCGGAAAATACATGCACCCGCATCGAGATCAGTACCCAGAAGACTTCTACCTCAAGTTTCTCCAGATGCTTCGAGACGCCTGGGCTGGTGGTCCTGACCACCAACTTGTGGTATCTTACACAGCTTCCAATGACAACGGCAGTAATACGGAGACGATCACAGGCATAGCACACTGGAATCGTATGCGTGCGATCCCGCAGATTAGCCTAATCGGAAATGTGAAGAAAAGTGTTATGAGCTGGTACAGCTACCTCGAATCTTTCATCTACCCCAACCGTGCCATCGACCATACCAGAGAAAACATACTCTCTGAAATTGGACCTTTTGTTTCCCACTTCTGGACTGGATCTCGCGCCGAAGTCTGGGATCTTACTTTGCTCGGTGTAGATCCTGCGGCAGGTGGCAAAGGGCATGGGAAAGCATTGGTGGCGTGGGGGTTCGAGCAGGCCAAAGCTGAAGGTGTAGGCTGCTCGGTCATGGGTGCTGAGGGGACTGAGAAGTTCTATAAGAGTTGTGGCTTTGATGTTATTGCTGGAGGTGCTGGCGTGCATGGCGGAGAGAAGAATCCGCTGATCAGGGAGAAGATTCCTGGTGGGACGACCTTGTTCTGGGATAATGGGAGGGATGTGAGTGACGTGAAAGAGTATGGGCAGAAATGAAATATCCGAGAAGTTCTGTGTGCCATGTCTGCCACAAGAACAAGTCAGAGATAAGGCCCGAGATTGCGGTCTCAGCAAAGGCCAGCCATCTCTTTCTCTTTCTCGCGCTCTATCTCGGCGATCTGGTCTTCCAGCTCAGCTTGCTCCCTCTCCAGTTGGAGCTCTTCACGACGCCTTTGCACTTCTCGCAACCGCCTGCGAAGGAACGCCTCCTTCTGATCCCTACACCACGTCTCGGGCAGCTCAACGTCTGGCAGGATATGCTCCAGAACCTCTGTCACATCGATGCTGTTGTCGATCACAGGGAACAGCTGCTGGATCTCAGGCTGCGTGATTTGCTCTTGCTTGCTCTCTACGATTTCGTCGGCTGAGTCTTGCGTCAGATCAATGATGCTGTCCTGCTGCTTGATATTCAGGCATGATGAGGCCCGACGCGATGACTCTGGCGTGCCGAGGATCTTTACAATGGTCTTTGGCAGTACTTCTGGCTCACTGCTCACTGGTGTCATGTTCGGTTGCAGCGGCAGGCTGTAGTCGTGTGGCGGAGTCGGTAGACGCATACTCGGCATCCTTCTTGCGTTTTGCTTATCTGCCTCAACGGCAGCACGACGCTGCTCAGGCCTCGGAAATCTGCCTTGAACGCCGTAAGATTCGAGCTTCGGATCGTGAGCCTTCTGCTCATCACACTCTTCGTCATTCTCTGCTTGATCCGGCAGGAGCTGAAAGGAGTCGGGTGCATCTTCAGGAACCAGCATCCAGAGGCCCTGGCTCGCTTTCCAGGCGAATTTCTTGCCTCGGGGCGGCAACTTGTATCCTTGGCATTTGAGACACGTCTGTGCCGACATCTGGTCCTGCGGCTCAGGCGGCGGCTGAGATGTAGCAGCCTGGTATGGAGACTCTTTGCGAAGTACAGGGCCATGAAATTCCTGTCCACGAGACGTGATTGCAGTACTAACACATGCTTCCGGAACCGTCTTTCTCCTTTTCGAAGACCTGGCATGGTGGACAGGACACCCACATGTTTTCGGAGCTTTTACCACCCGAAGTGGTCGGCTCACTCGCTCGGGTCTTTTGAGCCAAGCTTGCTGCAGTGCCATTCGATGGTCCTGGCCTTGCTTCGCCATGACATAGAAGTCGGTGTCGCCGACAAGAGCATATCGATTCGGACCGCTTCGCTCCGCTTTACTCAATGGCGGCTGACCAGCTCTTTTGCGATTCCGTTCGTCCACTTCGAGCATACGTTCTGCCTACATGTCAGCATCAATGGAGGGAAGGTGACCACCCACATACCCAAGGATCGTATGCGGAACTCCCAGCGAAGCTTCCACCCGTTCTCGCTGTAGAGGTGCTTGAAGGAGCCAGGCTCATATGGTCGTTCGTGTAGCGGGCCTCCAGGTCCGTCCTTGCTACAGAAGAGTCAGTCCGGTACATTCTTCATTCCAGATTGGTTGTGCACCTTTGCTCTTTCATCGGCTTGTTCTCTTCGTCGAGCCAGTTGGCATTGCCTCGCTGCACGACCACAGCAAGTACTCCCGGGTTGACCATATCCTGATATGCCTTCTTGTCAATCCCGTAGTAGGGTTCTTCCTCGGCTGCACGCATCAGTATTTATACGTTCCATGAACGAATACCACACTTACAGTCGAAATCATCGCCCTCCTGAAACTGCGGGACATCAAATCCTTGGCCGCCTGGCCCTCGAAGCACAATCTGCTGAAACACAGTTTTGGTCTTCTGCCTTACCGTGTAATCGAATTGAGGCGCACTGCGCAGACGCTCTTTCTCGAGCAGCACATCTGCTTCGTAGGTATTGCACTCCATCCCATGATATCTGCTCTGACTCTCGTGCTTCGCAAATGGCTTGCTTTGCCCGATGCCGACTCCAATCAGCACTGCAGAGCCCGAGAACATGTCAAAGTCCTCATTGAAGCGGACGACGATATTGCAGCGCTGTTCAGTATGGCGAACAAAGCAGCAGTTGTGACGTGCGTCGAACTGCTCTGCAGTCTCTTTCGTACCATACATGTTGGGTTTCCACAGCAGTTTCTGCTCATAGCGAAGCTCCGGGTATTTCAGTGTGCCATTTGCTGGCACGAGATACACCTCAACACCGCTTTCGTGCTTCATCGTGGTGTAGTGCTCGTCGGAGCTGGCCCTGTGATTCGTTATCGGCGTTGTGGCATATGATGGATGTCGTTACGTTGTCCTTGAGCAGTGGGCCAATGCTGAGATGTGAAGAGATGCCAGAACAGAGAGCCACGCCTTGTAGAATCGAGT
Source organism: Septoria linicola (assembly GCA_024114885.1). Lineage (NCBI taxonomy): Eukaryota > Fungi > Ascomycota > Dothideomycetes > Mycosphaerellales > Mycosphaerellaceae > Septoria > Septoria linicola. The sequence continues at coordinate 1,698,262 of CP099422.1, forward strand.
GACTGAGGTGCACGAAGTGAGGCTAAGTGTGAGCGGCGAAGTTAGGCAAGTGGTTGCCCAGGACGAGCTTACAGCGGGATTTACTACGCTTTCGGTCTTGAGCTCGTATCTGATCTTTCAAGAATCACTGAGATCGTCGCTGCGAAGTCGAAGATCACGTCGAGCTGTGTGTCTCCCGGCTGGCACAATATCAGCTCACTCCCGGCGAGTGCCTTAGCAGCTCCACACGAGATCTCCCAGCCTGGTCAAGCAACTACTTTCCGGTCCCAGCGTGGTCGGAGTACATCTGTTGTCACCACACTAGGTCCTGCAGCAAGTCATGAACTCTGGCCAACTCAAAGAGGAGGTCCGCCGATTGACTACGGCGACCTTCGCCGCGTAGCTACTGCAAAGGACGACAATTCTTTGCTAAGTCCGTACTTTATTGCAGCACCGATGCCTCCACTTGAGTTGAAGGCCAACGCAACGGCGGGAAATGATCTAGCACAGAGTGAGAACTTGAATCGTGCCAGTGCTTGCGGCTACACTCATCGTTGCCTAGAGCAGTAAAAAATCGGTCATCCCACAGGCGGCCGGATCGTGTGCTTTTCACTTCAGGTTCACAGCGTGAAACTTTATCTGCCAGGAGATGAGTCCACGCGCCGAAAGATGCAAATTTTCGCTAAGTCCGCACTTTATGCCTGCCCACATGCCTTCACCTCGATGGATATCTACTGAGATGGGGCCATATGATGCACTGCAAAAATGAACACTTAGACATTTTTACACGTCGATGAATATGCCACAACCCAGTAGATATCTATTGATCTAAGGGCATATAAGAAGCCTTAAAGTGCGGACTTAGAGAACTTGACGCATCGAGAATGCTCAATGTGCCACTAGCTCAATGGATATCCATTGACCCAGGGGCATACGGGCCCTCACGAAGTGTGAACTGAGACAAATTCCAAGATCAGTGGACATCTTTTGACCCAGGGGCATCTAAAAGTCTTGAAGTGCGGACTTAGAGAATCTCGCATGTATCCATGATGTACATCGCAACGGATATCTGTTGAGCTGAGGGCACATGGAATCTCATAAACTTTGGACTTTGACGGATTACAAGTCCGATTGTCGCCCGTGAAGTTGGCGTCAGACGAGTACGACAAAGTAAATACTCGGGACCCACACACCGTTAGCCACTTCTATCTCCGAGGACGTCTAACGGCGCAGAGGCATTACGAGGTCATCTGACGCGCAACCCAGCACTGCTTTCACTTCCTGCCAATAACTATCTGTCGCCTGCATAGACACATATGAAGCGGCGCCTAGCTGCGTCGAAAGTGGATCTGCATTCGGCAGAGCTGCACAAGCGTTCGATCTCTTAAGTTCGGACTCTTCTGCTGAGCTCAACGACGACAACAACACACAGTCCTGCACAAGAAACTTCGCGAGACGCCGGGACTTGTATCGACGCTGATTAACGACACAACAAGACAAGCAGAGTCAATCAACCCACGCTCCGCACACACATTCCTCCCATCGCCAAACCAACAATGTCCACAAAAGCCCCTCAAAGCGCAGGCGAGCTGGCCGATCCGTGGCGCGGCTCAAAGATCATGATCCGCGACATCCCATGCAAGTACGAAGTCATGAAGGTATTCGGCACTAAGAAGTGGGAAGCCCACAAGAAAATGTGGCGCCTCGACGATTTCGAAAAGACCGGCAGTATCATACACCCTGGCCGATTCACAAACCCAACTCACTGGCGCAACTACCTTCGCGACACAGTTTTCGAGTCGGAGAAGCGGCAGCTACGCATCGAGAGTATCAGCTGCTACGTCTACGACGGACACGACGAAGATCCAGTCGATGAGCTCCAGATCTACAGGCATTTTCCCCCTGTCCGCCTGACTTCCGAAGAGATTCGCCCGCTTTTCACCAATCCTGCGGTAGTTCGAGCAGAGCTTCTCGTGTCCTTTGCAATCAACAAGATTGATTTCCGCGAAAGTGTGTCAGATCCAAATGACTTCATCATGCTCAATGGAGACATCGTGCCGGCCACATCCGCTGCTGCCCTCGAGAGATCAACCAGGCGTACAAGGTCGACACTGCGTCGCCCTCGACAAAGGAGGAGGCCCGAAGCGAGACTGGTCTGCTCGACATGTTGCGCCAACCACCTTTGGACCAGGACAAATAATCGTCTCAGCTCGATGCTCACAGAAGTGGCTTTGATCAATCAGAGCATCGAAGAGTAAGAAAACCTTGACCATACTGATCACACTTTTCTGACTATAAAGCAGTGCAAAACTGGCTCGACAGTACCGTCCAAACCTTTACAAGATGTGGTGGATGTGACTCGCAACCAGATGAAATGTCAGCGATAGGTGACTTCTCCTTCTGCAACGGGGTTGAGATTGGCATAAGATTGACTTTGGGGAGCTGTATCGGAGGAGTTCTGCGAAGCTGGAGAAGACAGCTTGGCGAGAGCCACGATGGCATAGGAAAGAGTGCGAGCAGCACATTGGAAAGCGAGAGGCGCTAGCCAGTTTCCATCGAGCGGCTCTTAGACCTCGATACGCGATCATAGGCTGGCTTGACTTACTCTATAGTTGCACCTGTAGCTGCGAATGCCCATGGCCTCGTCTCATGCGCGTGGTCAGAACGGGGCTGATGCAAAGTGATTGACTCATTCACATGAAATATCTACAAGCTAGGTCAAACCTCACACAATGGTATTAAGTTCCTCCACGTCATCTGTAATTACTGGCTCGTCAAATGGTCAACAGCCTGCATTGTTGTTAGCATGATGCTCATTCTTCAAGCGTCCAGTGCGACTTACCCTATTAATGTCATAGTCAAATTCTTCCAATGCAGCGAGCGCCTGTGTCCTCTGGTATCCCATACCTGTCAATCTCTTCAATATCGGATCATCATGTTCTGTGCCTGGCGTTAGGGCGCCTCCTCTGTCTGGCACACTCTTAGGCGCTGGAGCAGACAGTGACCCTGGTGCAAAGGAAGGCTTCGAAGTGGGTTCTGTGGCTGGAGCTTGCATAGCAGTCGAGCTGCTGAGAGCACCACCAAAACCGTTGCTCGTCGATTCGCCCCAAGGATCACTAGCATTGAGGCTCGTGTCAATCTGCTTGCTGTTGTCCAGCCCTGAGAAGATGGCATCCCAGTCATGCTGTCCGTTCTGTGAACTTTGCTGAATGCTTGATGTGTCGTCGGCATTTGCAGCACTTCCGAAAGCGGGGCCAGATGACTGATATCCGCCAAAGCCATTGGCGCCAGTAGCCTCTGTGTGCAAGCTACGATTAGCAGCTACAGGAGTCTGTTGAGATGAGGCCATCGTGGTAGTCATGCTGGCTGCGGGCGAATCGAAATTCGGGCTGAACTCATCGTCCGCTCCCTTGAAGCCGAAATCGAGATCACTGCCAGTCTTGTCCGCTTCTTTGGCCTCAGCAAGGTCGTCGAACTCGTCAAAGTCATCAAATGCACCCTTTGGTGCCGCTGCTTGTGGAGGCACGCTCGAACTTGCTGCTGCGGTTGGAAATGGATGGATACCACTTGAGGTGGCAGGCGGAGTCTGCAAAGGTGTTTGCTTGCCAGACTCAGGGGCAATCTCGGTCGTGGAAGCGACCACAGGCGATGGTCCGGTTGGCGGTGGAGGGCTCGTTGGATCTTCCCTCGAGGGCAGCAGCCCGTCGAACTCTGGAGGGAAATCAGTCTCTTCTGTGCGCTGACCACTACCCCCATGTGAGATCTTGTTGCTGTCGTCGTAAGCTGGAGGCGACCTCTGAGCTTCTGCTCCGGGCAGAGGCGTGCTCGACGATGGCTGTGACAACGATACTGCAGATAGCGCTGCAGCAGCTGTCGAGGGGTCTTCGCCGATACTACGCTCATGCGACGCAGGTGCTTGCGCGCGAGGTGGTGAAGCAGCGGTGAAGTCATCATCGAAGCCTCGCGAATCCTCATCGTCGCTACTATCGCTCTCACTGTAGTCGTGCTCCAGTGTGCGGATCGGAGGGAACTCAGACCCACGGGCAGTTGCGTTACTCGAAACCGCAAATGGATCGTCCTGTTCTGCATCTTTGGACTGATGGCTATCACCAAAACCGTCAAAGGCCGAATCGAAGTCGTCCTTTGCTGCAGCCGGAGTCTGAGAGCGTGAAGCCACTGGTGTGTCCTCTACATTGGGAAATGCCCCAGGGACGCCCTCAGCTGCTGCGGTTTCGGGCCTAGGGTCCTGTGTGAAACTTCCCGGAACATTTAGTGAGCCAGCGCCTGGACTTTGGACAGCTTCTCTAGGCGTCTCGATACCGCCTGCTCTACTTGGAGGTGCGAGTACTTTCGTGGAGTCATTGTCGGTCTCTCTGCTCTTCTCTTCAGGAGGGATGATCGGCAGCTGGGACGCAGAGAATTGTCGATCCTGAGGCGGTGGAGGTGGCTCAATACCTGCAGGGCTGTCGTGCGCTTGCTCAGACAGAGGCGGCGTGACTGCCGGCGTGTGCTGACCAACAGAAGAAACGCTCTGCACAGAGTCTGACATGCCAGCACCCGCAGCAGCGCCGACTGCAGCACCAGCTACAGCAACACCTGCCGCGGGCAGTGCGCGAGCAACGAAGCTGGTGGCAGGTGGGGTTCCACTTCGGCTGCCAGCCTGACCCTGGGAAGCAAATGCGCCAGGCGGACCGAAAAGTGCATCGAAAGCGCTTGGCGTTGGTCCAGAACCAGTTGGCTGTGGGCTGATGGTGCGTTGCTCGCCACCTTCATTGCTTGGCTTTCTGAAGAAGGGATTGTTGGCGCTGAGTGTGCTTGCGGGGCTTGCCAAAGCTGCTGGGCTGGCAAAACCAGATCCTGCTGCAGCGGTCTCAGGCTCGATCGGCTGTGATCGTGCCTGTTCCTCACGCTCAGTAGCCTCATGCTCCAGTCTCGACTTCTCCGATAGGAACTGATCTCGTGCACCTTCACTCGTGGCAAGCTGCTTTTTGTTGATGCTCACCATACCTTTCTGCTGTCGTGCGTCGAGCTTCAGTTTTTCGATCTCAGGCTTCAGCCTTGTGACTTCGCCGTTGATCTGCGCCAAACGTTGTTTCAGGCTTGCATTCTCCTGTTGATCAGCTTGAAGCTGCTGCGACACACTTTGATGCTGAGATTGCAAGTCCTGATAGTTGCCCTCGAGTAGCGCCAGTTCCTGACTCAATTTCTTCGTCGAATCTCTCGATGTGGCAAGTTGCACTTCGAGTTGCTTCACAGCGCGCACCTCTTGCTCGAACTGCGTCCTGAATTGCTGTAAGCGAACTTCGAGGTCCCGTTTCTGGGCACTGGTCTGGTTGAGCTCGGCCTGTGTCGTGTTCTTCTTGGTCTGCGTTTGCTCCATCTGTCCACGAAGATTTCCGATCTGGTTGCTCATGTTCGCCAGTTCAGTGGTTTCATTCGTGATCTGGCTTGACTCTGCAGCATGAGTATCGTTGTCGCCGAGAAGATCATCGTTGGCTGCAGGAGCAGGAGGCGCCCTCGTGGCAGCACCTTGGCTTGATCCAAAAGAGCCACCAGTGTTTTGTTGCGCTAGAGTAGCACCAAACGCTGACGAGGGAATGAACGGCTTGAACATGCCTGCGGGACCGGTCTGCTGCGGCTGAAATCGAGCTGGACTGCTAGGAGCAGCAGGCGATCCTCCAGCAAAGGGGTCGCAAGTGGCAGAGGCTCCTGTACCTTGAGGTTGTAGAGCTGGCGCTTGCGGCTGGGATGGCTCATCCAAGCCGAATAGATCGTCAGCAGCAGACTTCGGCATAGCGGGCTTCTGAGCTGCGTTGTCGAAGGCTGGCGCTGTCGACTGCGGCTGCTGTTGTTGTGTCCTCATGCTCGGCGGAATCAGCGCAGGGGGCAGAAATGCAGGTAGAGGCGCAGCATTCGGGGCACGTTGCTGCCTGATGAGATACATGGCGACCGCGAATTCGTCCTTGTTGAGCTGACCTTCACTTTTGATATCCGAAAGATCCCAGATCTGAGCCAAGGAATCTTCAGGTAGGCCAGAGTTTGAGAAGAACGATACGGCCTGTTCGCCTGTGATGATACCACGTCCCGCAGGATCAATTGTGGCGAAGAACTGATCGAATTTTGCCTTGTCTGCTGGCGTGATCAACCACGGCTGGCCAGTGGTCTGGGCAGAAATTGTCGGAGGTGTGGCATAGTTTGGTGGACGTGATAGAGGGCTCTGAGCACGTGCAGGTCCTACACCTTGCCCGGTGAGCTGTCTGGGTATTGGTGCTGGCGCCGTGCCTTGCCTGCTTTGAGGTGCGGTTCTCCGCGCGGCAGCTTCGACAAGGCCCTGGGGTAGTGTCGTTGGCAGAGCGGCCATGGAGCGCGTCTTCATGCTCGTCAACAGATGCATGGCCACGATGAATTCGGTCTGATCCAAAGCACCTCTCTGCTGACGATCCGCCAGCATCCATATCCGCCCCAGCGTCTCATTTGGCAGCCCTGCTCTTTCAAAGATCGACTTCGCCGTCCCTCCATCAAGCAGTCCATTCTGTGCCCCCGAGCGCTCAAACAGTCCGGAGTACTGCTGGACCTTGCCTGGATCGAGCGGAGGCACCCGGATGGGAGCAGAGCCAGACAACTGAGGCTGTATCGCAGCTGGCGCGGCTGCAGGAGGGGCGCCTACACCAGGTATCTGTAGTCCTTCGAACTTGGGCACGGGACCCGCCTTGAAGGCCAGCTCGCTGCTCGGCTGTTTGCCTGATTGATAGTGTCCAATCAGTCTCAATACCATACAGAAGCCAGGCTTCGATAGGAAGCCGCGGTTCTCTGTGTCTGCAATCTGCCATATTTCTCCGAGCACATCTGGCGACACTTTGGTGCGTTCGAAGAAGTTGACGGCATTCTCGCCCGTGACGACGCCGAGCTGGTCCTTGTCGGCCTGCTGGAAGAGGAAGGCGAACGCGCGCTTCTCCTCGGGACTGAGATTAAGGATGGAGTGATCTGGCGTGAGTGTGAGTCTGTGCTGGAGCTATGTGTAGCTGTGCATTCGGAGCATGCAACGTACCGGACTCTGCCATGATGATGCCTGGCGTTTCGCATGCAGCTTGTCAGTCAATCCGTTCTACGCCGCGCACCAAGAGTTGCAATGAGAGGAAGCAGCGCTCGAGTGCGACTGCTATATGCAATGATCTACAGACCCAACAAGCCAAGCAAGTGAGATCAAATCGTGGTAGAGATGCACGTGGGAGGAGCAGCAGTGTAACTTAACTTAGTTTGTATGGGATGGCTGGCTGGCTGAGACGATGCACAGATGCAGATGTCCAAGCTCGAAGCTCGAGACGATGACATCGCTTATCGGCAGCCGCGACGCGCACAATTCCACCTGCGCATCCCCCTACTCACAGCCAACGTTCTGCAGAACACTTAACTCAGGCGTCAAGCTGAGCACAGACGGTTGTCGATGATCCGAGTTAACAGCTTCCATTGATACGACATGCAAAGTGTCCATACTAAACAGCACAACGCAAGTCAAATGCTCCCAGCATCTCTTCTCAGGAGTTGGTCACGTATTGGTATCGCTACAAATTCTACACACCCAAAAGACTGTCTGCACCAAATGCCGCAGATGACAAGAGTCCTAGACCACCTAACACGAATAGAGCGTACCCAAAACCAACATTTTCCGCCCTACCCTCAGTCTCTGCTGCAAGAGTGATCGAGTTCCGCCGTTCTTTTCCTGACGACGGGCTCTCCTTCGTTGACCCCGGCAGACGACCTTGGGTGACACTGGTCAACGCAGATGCAATAGCTGCATAACGCGAACTACTTCCATCAACCTCACCATCTGTGTCGGCCTGAGACGTGCTACTTGCCCTGTGGTTCCCACTGGCACGGCCACGATACACTGCTGATGAATCGTCTACACCAGCGGTAGCTCTGCGTTGACTCCGTGTCTTACGCAATGGCTCGTTGTTTGCGATGGGAGGGACGTCTAGCGGCGCTATAGGATCGAAGATGGTCAATCCCCGAGCGGACTGATGCCTGTCGACGGCCTCCAGAACATGCTTCAATAACTCTTCTTGAAGCTCTAAGCTGAGCTCAGTCTTCTGCGTCCCGTCAGCCCCAAGTCCGTCATCCAGTTGTGGCAATAGACTGGTCCGGAGCATGTCTTTGGCCTTGGGGCAGTTGTGGGAAACTACCCATATTGCTGAGGAGATCACATCCCACGCGACAGCATTGACCGAAGCATGATCCCCAAACAGACCATAGATTCCGTCGAGCGGGTGCTTGAAGACATGTCTACTACTGTCGTGCCAGGGCTGAAAGAACGCCATGCCCGTCCAGCGCCACTCACGCAGAGGATTCGGCTCTGTGAAGCATTGCCATATTGAGAACAGTTGTAGCAGCAAGGACGAAGCCCCCGTAACGGTCCATGCCCAGCGGTAATCCTGTCCGGGCCGTTGCTCGCCTCTGACTGCCCACAGCATGCGCTCATCGAGGGCCCATCTATGCATCAAGGCTATTGGTGCAAGCAGCGAAACCACGAGTAGCAGTGCTTGGAGAACCATGAATTGAGTTTCCCAAGACTGTCTCAGGGACCACAGGTCGTTCTCAAGGTTCCGAAGACACCATGGTATTGCCACCAGCAACAGAGCCTGAATCACGGCCAGCGCACCTGTCCATTCGGGTCGCACAAGTCTGATTCTTGTGAGCCGTCTCTCTGGCTGGAGCAAGATCACGGCCTCCAGGAAAGCTTGCATTGCGGCAAGACTGCCAAGGTAAGCAAGCACTATGCAAGACAAGGCAAACGTTGGACCAAGATCGTAACGACCGACGCCTTCAAATCCATTAGCCCGAACACCACAACCACTAATTGGACGCTTCGCGCAACTTACAGGTATTGACCACGTAGATTGGCCATGCGATGAAGCCCATGTACCACTGCCGAGTCCAGAAGACGCTCCGAGGCCCAGCGAACAGCAGCTTGAGGTTATCCCGTACCAGCGAGGTCGTGTTTATCTCTTGCGGTGGCCATGGTACCTTCTCCACAAAGATCTTGGGTAGCTTCGCGTTTCTTCGTTGATAGGCACGATAGCGAAAACCAGTCTCATCTATTGGTATGGTGAGCTGCTCGCCTTGATCGCGCAAGAAGTCGTTCATCTCCTTCAGAGTCCGGACCCCACGACGAAATTGGAACTCCTTCAGGTCTCCCTTCCAATTGCGTTGCAACTGCCATCGGATCATGATGACAGCCACAGCAAAACCCAAAGCACGCAGAAGGAATACATGGACTGCACGCCAAGGAGGCTTTCGCCCTGGTACCACGACGCGAGTTCTCTGTGCTTGATAGTGGTGCGCGAACACGGCGACGACTCGATAAAGGCTGGTCGTGAGCAGTCCAGCTATGGCAATAGTGAGCCAGAAGTCCTCATCTCTGGGGACGGACTTCCAGTAGTCCATCGTGTTGGCGTTCAGTTGTGTTCGGAGCGCGGTAAGAGTCTGCAAAGTTAGCGACGATCTCAAACTGTGGAATGTGCAGGAAGCAAGGCGCTTCATGCATCTTCTCGGGCTCTTTCATGCTCTGTGAGGATTGTACCACTCTGTTTGCAGTGAAGAATTTGTTCTTGTGTATCATGGTAGTCGTCTGCTATCCTGCATCGTCTCGTAACCTGCTCATCGTTACGTTCAGCTTGAGTAGTGATGATAGAGTCCAAATGGAAGTCATCCTTCCTAAAACAGTCATCGCACCAACACATGTGCTTTTCATGCGTTGTCAACATGTCAGCTCACCCAACAGAATCCGAAGCATAGCGCAAAGTCTCGTCGCAGCACTATACCCAACGAGTGGCGATACTTATACCATGAGCAGGGAATGACCCTAGCCTGGAGACTGAATCAAGGTACGTGACTTCGACGGTCTCCTGCTAGAGAGTACTGCCATTAGCGTCCGCACGCGGTCGCAAGTCCTACGCCAGTGCAGTGTAGCTTTTGGTGAGGATGTCGGTGCTATTTCAGCACGACCATGGAAAGTAAAGGTTCGGTGTGCCAGTCTCTTGGGATTTTGAAGCTGGAGCGGTTCGGAAATGGTTGGTGATGGGATCCGACACGGTGGGCTTGCCGAAGAGCTCCACTTGCCGATCTCCTTCAAGATGTGAAAGACTTCATCCTTCCGTTTTTGACATGCGCGATGTGGCCGAAAAGCACCTCTTGTGCCTAAGGGTCCTTTGGAATACTACCATGTCACCAGGTTAATGCAATACCGGCTCGTCGGAGACTCCCGCCCTACGATGCGCTTACTCTATACACCACAGCGTGATACGGACTGCTTCTTCGAAGCATGCAAGAGCGGTATTACGCCTCCAAGAGCAATGCCAGAATACAATGTATTGAGTGGTCGAGATCAATCGTGAGCTGTGACAATCGGTATACCCCTCAGCCTGTGCTGGCGGTGTTTCCGTGAGGGACGAATACACATCTAAAGATATGCGATGCAGATCCATCACTATACGCCTGCCTGCCGTAGGGTCGTGCTGGAAAGTGGCAGCCACCGCTCGCGTTACATTGAAGGAACGTTATAGACAGCCTTCCACGCTGAGCGAAAGATTACATGAATGCGACCGCGCCCCAAGCTGTTGCGGAGTTGTCAAATTGCATAATCAAGGGCCTTGGGATAGCACAAAGTAGGAGGAATCGAATACAGCTATACTGACAGTATGAACTCTCGCGACAGTGCCTACAGACCGAACGTCGACATGCCGCCTTATCTCGCCAGATCTGACCGCAATTTCCGAACACGACTATCAGCCACATTGTTCGAGCACTACTCAGGACGAAAGCACTTCTTGCTAGTTTTGGAAATACTCGAGCTTCAACAACTTTTAGATCCACAGCAGCCCTGACATCTTATACAACGATCTTCGGCAATGCACCGGCAGAATTTATAGCGTGATCAGAAATGATCACGGTGGCCGAGCGACCAGCAAGTTGGTCTCAGTGGGTAGGAATTTCGGAGTATGGACAGAGAACGTGAGGCCGTGGAGCACTCCTCACAGCTAATCTGACTTCTCAGTGGTGATACACTTTGACCTAGATCATATGCACCTTGTGAAAGTCCTCTGCACATCTGGTCTAATTTTGGCGTATCATGCACAGGCAGCCATGCGTACTCGGCAGATACGCAACACCACTGAAAAGCATATGGGTCGTGGTGGCGGCAATCTGTGCAGCTCTGCTGGTCACTGGACTGCTCTTCAAGGAACATCATATCAGATTGCCGCTAAGTCCGGCACTTTTCCAGACTTCCTCCAGCACAGGAGCGAGTACGACAGCACAGCCTGCAGTAACGATAGTAGTTGCAAGCGAGTCAGGCGACGACACGACCTGGCTTGAGCCCTTCAACGACTGGACGAAAGCTGTGTACATTACGGACAATGCTTCGGCGAGTCTCACAGTGCCCAGAAACAAAGGCAGGGAGGGAATGGTGTATCTGACGTAAGTATTGGTGACCACGATAGTCGATCACAGTCTAATTATGAATAGATACATCCTAGATCACTACGATCACCTTCCCGAGATCGTGATCTTCTCACACTCTAAGCGCTACCAGTGGCACAACGACGATCCGCTGTATGATGGTCAAGCTGTCCTGTCCTGGCTGAACCTGACCTATGCTAAGTCGCAGGGCTACGTCAGTCTCCGATGTGGATGGTCGCTTGGTTGCCCCAAGGAAATACAGCCCTTTGTCGAAGCTGAGATGCCGCCGCCTGCTTCCAATCCAACAGCCAAGGATGCTCGTGCTGGAGCGTTCTATAGGCAAGCTTTTGAGCACTTGTTTCCTGAGACCAGCGTCCCGGATGTTGTGGCTGCTCCCTGCTGCGCACAGTTTGTCGTTACAGCAGAACAAATCAGGAAGAGGTCGAAAGCAGACTATAAGCGTATTAGGGACTGGCTGCTAGCAACGACACTAAACGATGCTCTGAGCGGTCGTATCCTCGAGTATATGTGGCATAGTATGCGGACCATCCTTTGACAATTTGGGCCTCTGCTGACGAGTGGCAGTCATATTTGGGCAGCAAGCTATCTCATGTCCAGTTGCGGGAGACTGCTATTGTAATCTCTTCAATTTGTGCAAACTAGACTGCGAAAGCTCTGGAACATGTCGAGAAGCATACACTTTGCCCAAATACTCCACAATGCCCGATGGATGGCCAGACTTCGACATGGACGACAACTGGCAAAATGTGACAGAGATCAGACTCAAGTTCGAAGCCGACAACAGAGGCGCCGCGCCTGCAGATAGGACATGAGGTCTCGATGTGAATTCGCAGAGACACTCCAACATCCTTTTGCAGGTTGCTGTTTCTCGGACCACCTTGGGGAAAGGACCAATCACGTCCATTGTGGGTAGGTCGCAATATGCGCGATCTCAAGCTTTCACTTCGGGGCCTTATGGATTATACATCGTGCACGAGGAAGTGAAGCTAGCGAGCATTGCAACCTCGAATCTTCGCAACTTGATCACGCCAAGCAAACATAAGCTAGCGTGCTTTTGAGCAATGTCAGAAGTGCTATCAACTTGGATGACAGCATCTCCAAGCTATGACTTTGAACTACGCTGGTATGAGCGCAGGCATTGATCGTTGTGATCGTTCCATCACTTAGAGAAATAGGCATGGATTGTATGGTGTAGTGTGCTCGCTGCCATCCTCTTCCTAAGCCTGACATACATGTTGACATATGATGGCATTACTCATGATGCTGGTCCTCTACTCGCGACAACAGCGTGACCGATTAGGAAGGCTATATCTCTCTCTACACACAGCAACGACCAAGTCCAGCCGGAGCATCAACAGCAGCAAATGGCTGTGCCAAACAGCAGAGAAGGCAGCAATGGAGCATCGGTCTAGTTGAGGGAGATCACGAGACTCTACAATGAGATCGAGCTGGAATTCGAGCTGCTGAAAAACACTATCAGTCCGACATCGAGAACGTCGGGACCCATGTCCAGATGTGATCTCATGGCAAGGGAGTGTTAATTGTCAATCTCGCCAAGATAGCCCTCTAACAACGTCTGACGGTGAGTGGAAGTCCCACTTCACCTTCTTTAACGCTTCTGCCCACGTTCCATCAGCATTTCACCAGTCCAGATCTGGTTTACCTGTCGATGATGTTCATCATGCAGGTCGTGCACCAAGCCAAATGACAAGACGTGCCGAGCTGACGCCACGAAGAGGTCAAGAAGTGGCAGAGCACGTTTCAGAAACTTGTATCGGTGGCTTTAGCACGTCCGGAGGCTCGGCCGAAGTTCTTACAGCCAGAATTAACGCTGCGTTCATTCCATTGTTAGCTGTCGGCTCCTGTGGACCACTCTGAGCCGGAGTCTGGAATGCCCGTTGACGTTGCAGGACGAAACTCGGGCGCTCTAGTACTTCCGTCTGAAAGCGATGGGTATATGCGAATAGTGAGTGATATGTGGTAGATCTGTATAGCTGTTCAGTAGGCAAAGAAGGCAGCAGAATGCCAAAACTGCAGACAAGAAGCTGAGCATGTTGAAGCAGCTTGGCTGTGACGTCTGTTCTGAAATAGCAACAGGGGGCAGTCGTGATTGGCGGAGTCGAGTGAACAGCCCACGGAAGATCGGCAATGCGCAGCCGTCTGATCCACCGCTGCCGTTCAGGCCGAAGAAGGGGTTTTGGGGCGCAGCGCAAATGCGAGATGAGCCTGTTCAACAGGTTTGCATTTGCACTCTCTTCCCGATCTCTGCATACCACACCCTCTGCAACATCTTGGACACACTCTCACGACTACACATTCGCTCGTTACGACCCATTGGAACTGCTCTCGACTCGACAACCCGCATCACGAGACGACAAAACATCGATTAGTGTGACGCGCGTCTCTGCCTCCAGCTGATCAGGCTACCAAAACAAGGACGACAACAACCTCCTCAGGCCGAGATTGCACTCTCTGCGATGACGAGTAGACCTCAATTGAAGACTGAACAACTCGACATGGACAGCTTCTTCGACTTCAGCGGCCAGGGCTCGCCCACCGCCCCCTCTAACGGCCGCGCTGACGCCATGTCGCCGTTCGACAAGGAGGAGCAACAACAATTCAATGGCCCCAGCCACGACTACGGCCAGTTCAAGCAGCAGGTCGGTCTGCCAGTCGGCAGTCTCGCGAACATGCCCCAGAGTGGCATGTACGACGGCTTCAACTCTGGCATCGACTCCGACTTTAACAACAACTCCGGCTTCGGATGGAACTCTGGACTCGACATGGACTCTGACATGGGCATGGACTTCAACTCGCAACACTCCATGTTCTACCCTACCGAAGGACCATCTGGTAATTTCGTGGACCCAAACAGCATTGGAGGACAGGAGCCAGCCAGCAATGTAGGCCGTCTGTGGCCGGGTATGCACTCTCAGCAGGCGCAGCAGGTTGCCATGCAAAAGGCTGCCCAGGCTCAAGCGATGCACCAAAGACAGATGAAGATCCAGGCGCAGCAAGCCCAGTATCGCCAAGCTGGCAACACTGCACAATCCAGCCAGGGCCCTGCTCAGCAAGCACACGGCAAGCGTGCCTCTCATGTCACTGAGCCTCACGTTGAGGAATCGATCTCGCGCCTTCTCAACCAAATGCGTCAGAACAATGCTGGTGGCTCAGAGGACTCCGGCTCACCATCTGATGCCCTCCCCCACATTGCTCGTATGAAGAAGGATGAAGAGGAGATGGATGAGGATGAGCGTCTGCTCGCATCAGAAGAGGGCAAGAAGCTCTCCAGCAAGGAGCGCCGCCAACTGAGGAACAAGGTGTCCGCTCGTGCCTTCCGCTCCCGCCGAAAGGGTAAGTCGCTCGTTGCTTGCCATGATCGATTCAATCGCTGACTCTTGGTAGAATACATTGGCCAACTCGAAGGCGAAGTCGCCATGAAGGCACAAGAAAGCAACAACCTTCGCCAAGAGAATCAGGCTTTGATGCAGGAGAACGAACGCTATCGTGGCCTTATCGAGACACTGCTCCGTCATCCGGCCTTCACCCCATTCATCAACGACATCAGCAACGATCCGTCTGCGTTGGTCAACTCCCAGATCAAGTCGCGACCACAACAACAACAGCAGCAGCAGCAGCAACAATCTGCGGTTCATCCCACTCCCACGCCCCAGCCATCCCAAACACCACCACAACCAACCCAGCAGGACATGAAGCAGGAGTTTCTAAACTTCGATGCTTCGCAGATTCAGATTCCTCAACCCCAAGCAGAGCAGCAACAAGTCAACCTCGCCATGATCCCCGAGGAGAACTTCAGCAAGCTCAACATCAACGGCTACCAGCAATCGATGAACTTCAACAACTTCAACCAGGTCAACGCTTACGCAGTGACAAACCTGCCAAGTCCTGACGTGGTCAATCTGCTTTCTGCCTCGCCTGCCTACCTGCCTTACTCTGCCTCTTCAACCGCCACCGACTCTGACCTTGCTGTGCTTCTATCAAAGCTTGACCGAGCGGCGAGAAAAGTGACCATGGTCTAAGAGGG
Source organism: Septoria linicola (assembly GCA_024114885.1). NCBI lineage: Eukaryota > Fungi > Ascomycota > Dothideomycetes > Mycosphaerellales > Mycosphaerellaceae > Septoria > Septoria linicola. The sequence continues at coordinate 1,713,764 of CP099422.1, forward strand.
ACACTTGAGAAGGAATGTGCTTGGCAGCAGCAAAACCTACTTTGGTAGCACCACACGATACCCATATCACATCACAATGTGACTTTTAGTCATCAGCATATCATCGATGACCTCTTCTTCTACTGCGGCGTTACTGTTGAGGCTCCCGGCATGGAATGAACTTTGAGAGCGTTCAAGTTTTTGCTTTGTGTGAGATAGGAAACCGAATGAATGCTCGTCAGAGACAACTATCACCATCAACTCTTCTCATCTCCCCGTCTACTTGCGTTGTGCCCGTGATTTGCCCCTTACCGATATCACTTGTGTATCGTGCAAAGTCTACCGGCAGAAGAGAGCCGTTGGCTGAAGCTTTAAGCAGAAATTCTGCGCGATGTTCAGCTCTGCGCTACACTCAAGCTGATAGAATCCACGGTTGTCAAGACGAGTTTGGACAACGAATCTTGGACAATACGAACAAGGCATAACAACTCTACGTTCAGAACAGTCTATCCTTTGGCGCATACCACCACTTCAGCACCCACCACCTCGCATACCTCAACGCAACCACAGGCCAACTATGCAAATACCAACTCCCAAACGCCACAGCATGAACACGCGTGATCTCGTTGTGCGCCAGGACGTTCTGCTCCCATGCTGCGACTTTCTTTGGGTCGACAAGAGTTCCTGCGGGTAGGACCTCACCTCCTTGTCCTGAAGATGAAATCCCCGCCTTGCCAATAACATCTGCGAGACCATATGCTGCGTACGCTGCAAGATTCGTGCCCATGCCTGAGTTGGGCTGACTTTGGGTCAGAGCGTCGCCGAGGAGGAAGAGGCGGTTGTCGAAGTATGCTGCTTTGGGCGCTGAGATGGAGCTGACGACTGTGACGAAGGGTTGTTTGATGCGCGTGATGAGGTCGTAGATTTCCGGAGGTAAGAGTGGTTTGGAGGCTTCGACTTGGCTTGCCCAGATTTCGGGTCGGAGTTTGCCTTTGGGGACTGTCGTGCGGTGTTGGTGGCCGTCCGTGTCAGTCATGATTTCGGCGATGGTTGGGGATGTAGGCCAGAAGTACCAGGCGATGTTGATTTGGTTCTCGCCGGGCTTAAGGGAGCCGCGGTCGCCGGGAATGGTGTAGATTACGGCGTAGGTGTATTTGCCTGGGTATATGAGAGCTCGGTTTTCGATTCTGGCGCGGATGTTGTCAGGGAGGTCGCCAGTCGGGACTGTGCCGCGCCAGAGGATGTAGCCTGGTTCCTCACGGGCGAGGTTAGGATTGAGCTGGCGACGGGTGGAGCTGTTTGCGCCGTCTGCTGCTATGATGATGTCGGACTTGTAGTGTTGTGTAATGCCAGTAGCGACATCTTCGACGACTGCGGTCAAGTGCTTTTCGGAGGGCTCAACCTTCAGCGTTCTTTTACCAGTCTCGTAGGTGCCTGTGCCTTCGGTCTCGATCTTCTCGGGATGCTCAATGTAGCTGCTCTTGAGTCCATCGAATTTGGCTCTGGTCTGGTAGTATGCGCAGTCCCAGCTAGTCATTCGCATCTCCCTCGGAATAAAGTACTGTACGTTAAGCTTATCATCCAACACTTCGAAGCCTTTGTGCAACACGCCCAGTACACTCCCGTCTATGCCCAGTTCGTTCTCGAAGAATGTTCTGACGTGTAAGGAAAAGCCAATTCCAGCCGCCAGGCCTTCACGCTCAGAACTTGCTGCTTGCTCCAGTATGGTGACATTGTGGCCATTCCTTTTGAGTAGGAAGCCAGCCATGAGGCCACCTAGACTTCCCCCGATCTGTAGTATTGATGTTAATGCTAGGCTGCTGCGCCGAAGCTTGGACAACTCACGATGAGAATGTTTAGAGGCTTGCGAACCTCTACAATCGACCCTGATGCAGCCATGCTGCGTTCCATTGTGCCGTAGCTCATGTCAGTATCTTGAATGTCGGATGTCGACAACTGTGCGATGAGTGATGAAAAAATCTTATAGAGAGGGAGTGCGCGGATGGAAGTGGTGAGCAGTCATGGTCCCCATGTTCATGTCTCAGCTCAGACCTCGGATTGAGATAGCTTTCAAAATGCTGCACTTGGCCTACCGATATGGACAATGCGCGGAGTTGCAGGTGGCATGAAGATTAAAGCCGCGTGCAGAATGCCTGAGCTGTAGCCAGGAACACAGCTGTTCGACATGCGCTGGCGGAAGCATAATTGCGGTCAGCTGCGAGTCGCTCAAGCGAAGCTAGAGTGCCAATACCGTCATGTCCAATGTTTTTTGGCTTGGTACGGATGCCAGATTTGCAGTATTTCCGAGTTCTTCCCGTCTGTGTCAGGCTCAGACGTTAGAGATCACTGCTGAAAGTGAAGTCGGCAGATGTGATACTTCGAGGTCATCTCAGCCCTAAACGGTGGACTGCAGGAAGCAATCGGCAGTTGTCTCGACGGTGATCTCCAATTTGAAGACTGAAAATATTGTGTGGAAGGGTTGTCAGTGCAACAGAAGGAAGCAATGATCTCTGCGTTGAAAAGCACTGGATGCTGTCGCGTTGGACGTGTTCAGCTACTCGACACGTCCCATCACGTCTTCGGGGCCAGATGCTCTCAGGCTTCAGATCCTACTGCTGTCGATACTTCAGATGACTGACTGCAGCATCACACCTTTTGATCGGAAGAGTGTAGCCAGCGTGCAGTCAAATAAACACGGTGCGTGCAACAAGTGTGGATGGATTCAGCAGGCGCGATTCACGTGACTGGCGCGGCTTGATCCGAAGTGCGAGTGCTTGCTTGGCACACCGAATTGCGCCTTCCACCACCACACGTTGAATTGACTGATATCCCGACGACAAGGCAATTCCATCACCCAGCGCACTCTTTGCCGGTGAGCATACAACAACATTCTCGACTATATCGCGACACTCTTTACTGATACAACAGCTCACAGACGATCCCTCTTTGCAGAATATCCCCCGGAGCACTTCGAGATCCACCGCAAAGATGTCTGACGGCGAGGTCGAGGTTGAGCAGGCGCCAAACTACTCGGTGCTGCCCAAGGACGTTGTCGAGAACATTGGCCAGACCAAGCTCTTCAACAAGTGGAGCTACGAGGATGTCGAGATCCGCGACATCTCCCTCACGTATGTCGATACCGTTCCAGTGCAATGAGGCAGAGGGAAACGATGAGAGAAATGCGATGCGATGTGATGGTGGGACGCAAAGAACAACAGGCTGACAGAGGGACTACAGCGACTACATCCAGATCCGACAGCCAGTCTACATTTCCCACTCGGCTGGCCGATACGCCGTGAAGCGTTTCCGCAAGGCACAATGCCCTATCATTGAGCGTCTCACCAACTCGCTCATGATGAATGGCCGCAACAACGGAAAGAAGCTCATGGCCGTGCGCATCGTCGCTCACGCTTTCGAGATTGTGCGTATCATCCCGGACACATGCGCTCAGCACTGAGGCCCTTGTGTACCGCAAACACACTGGAGAACACCACACTAACAATATCCCTCCAGATCCACATCATGACCGACCAGAACCCAATCCAGATCGCCGTCGATGCCATCGTCAACTGCGGTCCTCGCGAAGACTCCACCCGTATCGGAAGCGCTGGTACCGTCCGTCGTCAAGCCGTCGATGTCTCCCCTCTCCGCCGTGTCAACCAGGCCATCGCTCTCCTGACCATCGGTGCCCGTGAGGCCGCTTTCCGCAACATCAAGTCTGTCGCTGAGTGCTTGGCGGAAGAGCTCATCAACGCTGCCAAGGGTAGCAGCAACAGCTACGCCATCAAGAAGAAGGACGAGCTGGAGCGTGTTGCCAAGTCCAACAGGTAAAGGGCGAAAAGAATTGGAATGTACCGTCTTACGACACCTGGGGTCTGTGGTTTTGCATCGGAGGTGTTTGGGTGGCCTGCTAGACATGAGACGGCTCTCCGCGCAATGTTCTCGCTGGCTGCGGCCTAGCAGCAGGTAACGGACACAGTCGAGACACGAACGGCAGTCGCTGCTGTTCCCTTTTTCGCGCAGGCATGAAGCGAATGGAGCCGTAGACTTCAATCATAAACCTCGAAAAGCGACTACCTTCACGTAATGATGTTTATGGATCATGCACACATCCTCCCAACGAGAAGAGACATTTTCGTGGTGAAGATGCCTACTCCTCCAGAATGGGTTGGTGTGTAGAATACGATGCACTACTTTACTGATCAGTACCATCAGTTACCTAGGCCTCCCTGGCTAGCTGCACTTCCAGAATCTCGACATCAAATCGTTGCACCACGACGCCTCAAACAACCAGCAAGTTCGTACCGAGCAAGATACCGACGGTGATTGCCAATGACCCCAGACTTCTCGCCCAAAATGACGTTCCCACAACAGCCATACTAATAAGCTTCGGTTCACAATCTACCTCTAACTCAGTCCGAAATAAGAAGCTTTGATGAAGTCAATTAAACAACATTGCGCAGCACACCCGAACGGTGATTGCGATTTTGGCTGTGTCGACGACCCAGTATTGCTGTCCTCGATAGCAGCTCGACTACGCCCACCAAGCTAGTACCACAGACTAGCATCGCCACCAAGTCAGCATTAGCGCAGCATGCAACACATTCGTTCACAGCATAGAGTCGACAGCCAACCAAGCGCAGCATCATCCGCATCAACGACAGTAACATACGACCTCGGCCTGTACACACCATGGAGTCCTACACCATCGATCACAACATCGTCCGCCGTGTCGGTCACAACAGTCACGACTATAACCATCACTGATTCTGCATCACGTCCAATCTCTACCCTTACCAGTACTGGTCCTGTACCCTCGCTCCCGACAGTATCATCGACAAGAGAAAGTCGGAGCAGTACATCGTCCGCGACGGCTACGAGTACAGTCGCTGCTGCCAGTAAAGCCACCAATACACATCGAGGAAAACTCGCTGGTATCATTGCCGGGAGCATTGCCGGAGCAGTCTTGCTGGGCATGGGTATCGCGGTGCTGATATGGAAGAGGAGGAAGAGACATCCTCTGGCATGAATGAGGATGGAACATTGTTGGAAGAAGAATTTCCCAATAGGCAATGCGAAGACAGACGTCGGTGACAGTCGCCACGCCGGATAGGCTACTCGCTGGGTCACAAGCAGCAGATGTGTGCTTCTAAGCCCGAGTGTAGCTGCACGTTCTGCTGGGCTGGTTCCCAAGACTAAACCCACGTCCTTGGACCTAAGCTATAAGATAGCTGGCGCACTCTTCAGGCTCGCGGCTCAAGGTTGCATGCCAATCATCGTGCTACGCATCGTGCTACAATTGTGAGGCGTCAGTCTTGGCCCACGAGGTTCGTGCAGAGGACTACAGCCTTACGTGGGCTGTGTTCGCAGTCTCCAAGCTGCCAAGGGCAGTACAGCACGTAGCGGGAGGACATACTCACGGGGTCCCGCGAAAAACTATCTGAGGACTGCTGGGGCTTTGCCGCCAGTTGAGACTCGTATGGATGGCAACAGGATTGGGACCAATTTCTGAATCCAAATTGTATGAGCTCGCGACTCTTGTATATATTCCATCGAAGTCCCACTTTTATTGTTGCCTCACGTGCCTGAACTTTCCGAGGCAATGGCAAGACCGACGGACGCCTTCCTCTTCCTCCCACCTTTCTCTTCGCATCGTACAACACGCGTGCTCATCGACGAAATGCTGTCATTGACCATGTCATGCCCCCTACTGCTTTACCCAACACTCCATCCCGACTGAATGGCATGCTGCAATCAAGCTTTGGACTCAAGCTTCCATTCGAGAGGCTGCAGGATTCAGCGTCTAGCCCGCTACTGCAGCTGGTGGTGGGGCAGCGATGTGGCTACATATTCAGCTGAGGACGCACCGTCGTCGTTCAGCGCATCGTTGCTAGCCCGGCCGCCATCATGTTCAACTCAGACCTGCTGAAGAGTAAATTGAGCCAGATCAGCGCGAAAACGCTAAGTCTCGGAGGTAAGGACTATCTAATTGGGCGAAACGAACGAAAGGTGTGTCGAGGGAGGTATACGCCTCGCCCGCGACATTGCTGAGTCTATACAGATCAAGTACTCCGAAGCATTCGAGTATAGCAGCCTCAGTGGACCACGATGCTATCGTCTCTTGCGCATACAGCCCAGTGCTGACACAGGGGTCTTGTCTGTTGAACTCTTCGAATCCAGTCTAGATGATCAGGTCGAGTTTGAGGCACTCTCTTATTCTTGGAACCTGGATCCTAAAATCAGCATCACGAAGGGCGATCTTGTGGAAGATCAAAAGCGAGAAGAGCGTCCCATTCTCTGCAACGGCAAGACACTACACATTACCATGAACTTGTACAATGCCCTGATGGAATTTCGAACACTGAAACTATTGACTCCACTCTGGGCAGACCAAGTCTGCATCAACCAACAAGATGGCCAAGAGAAAATAGCCCAACTTGCGATCATGACCCAAATCTACACCTCTGCAGCTACAGTCATCATCTGGCTCGGTACACTTTCACGATCCAGGAATTGGGCTCTCGACTTTATGCAATCATTGCCTGACCAGCCTGTCACTATTGATGCAGAAGCAGAAGCAGCAACAGTAGCAGTAGCAGAGCTTCAGCTGGCACCTGCAATCCAGCGTACCGATACACTGATGAATAGGATCAATAGCCCTTTCGCGGCTATCTCTGCAATTTCAGGCTCTACCATGCAGAATGCTCGCTGGTTAGCTACGCTGATGGTCTTAGCCGGGCAGTGGTTTCAAAGGATCTGGACACTGCAAGAGTTCATGCTTGCTAAGCGGTTTCGCTTCATGATGGGAAACCGAGAAATTCCTCCGTCAGCTTTCATGAAGGCATCGACCCAACTCGCTGCTTTCTTCGCAGCGGATACGCTTGCGATCCATTTCGGATTCAACATGGCCTTCAGCGACCTTGCGCTTAGGGAAGATCTCTTTGATGAACGAGACCAATATCAGAACGGCAAACGCTATACTGCAGAGGAATACTTCTACGAAGCAAAGACGCGCAATGCTACTGTACCAAAAGACTTTGTCTTCGCTGGCGCAGCGCTCATCGACCAAGGCATACCTACTTCAGTCGATTATGCGTCCACAACAACAGACATATACTGCGCCTTTGCCTCGGAGCGACTATGGCCTGAAATGGGCGTAAGGGCTCTAAATATCGTGGGCGGAGTGCAGCCCACTGTCGAAGGCCTCCCATCTTGGGTGCCCGACCTCAGCACAAGCATCCATCCCAGCACAATGCGGAGCTGTAGCGCACAGATGTTTGTTTCGCCACTCGCTCCATCGTTGGACAACCATCGTATCGATGGCAAGACCTTACACTTGAAAGCCGCAAAGTGGGATGTGGTTGCAAAGATCGGAGAGTCCATGTGGAGCTGGGCCGATTGGAGCACGTCCGAAGATTTTGCTTATAACTGCAGTGCCCATTTGAAGATGACCACTTCTACCACAGCCGCGCAGGAGCGTTTCGGACTCATGTTCGCACTTCTCGACGATATAGGGCAATCATATGGGCCCACTGGCGAGCGATCCATGACAGCGTTCTGGAAGACACTCTTGGGTGGATCTACCTTGATGGAGGGCGAAGAGGACTCTACTTGGCAGCACCGATTCTTCTACTACTTCGCGTTTTTGTATCTGATGATGCGAGCTGACCTAACGGAAAAGCGAGATGAGCAAAGCTCTCGACAGAAGCCATGGATGGTCGCCCTGATCCAGGACTTACCACGCATGGAGCAACGAGTCTCGCAGTTTCTCGATGCTCACGATATCATTGTCGAGGGTGCTGAAGGAGCAGATCAATCAAGTTTGTTGAGAGCTGTCATAACAGAGCTTGGAAACCGCATATGGGGTAGTCAAGAGAGACAAGGCAAGAACACAACGAAAGGCGCATGGGGTGAACTCATGGCTATCGGTCGCGGCGAGGAATTCTACCAGCCTGTGAGCCTTTTCGGACAGAAGTTCAAGTCAGTCTATGCCGGCCGACGCATCTTTACCACGGAGAAGGGCTATCTGGGAATCAGCTCGGAAGGCACCAAACCTGGCGATGAAGTCTGTCTAATCGCTGGCGCTGATGCACCATATATCTTGAGGCCCGTGCTGGGCAAGGAAGCGACTTGTACCTTTGTGGGCGAAGCATACCTCCACGGTCTCATTGGCACCGACAAATTCGATGAGGCGAATCTAGCTTTCGAACTCGCACAGATCGTGTAGATTGAACCCTCAGGCGAGAAGTCGGGCAACGAAGGTTGTTGCTGACCATGTTGACGATGGATTGCCAAGATTCGAGGAGAAGTGTAAATCTGAGGACAACTTCGACCATGACAGTATCTGACCATTCAGTAAGAAGATTACCAGCTTCTTTCATTGCCTTGAATCTCGGAACATTACATTGTATATATGACAATATCCACGAAGCCTTTCCTGAGAGAATATAGCCGCATCACAACTAGTTCTAGGTTTTAAGATGGCGACTTACTACACCACTAATGAGCTGAAATACTTCGAGTGGAACTCAGAGTCACACCCACTGTCGAAAAGCCTGGCAGCTCGACAAGAGTTCACCTTTATTCCACGCCGCACCGCAGAGGATGAGGCGATTGATAGACACCATACCCGTACACTGGGCACTTTCTCGGCACACTCTTACCTACTCGGCTTCGTTGAAGCACTAGAGGCCATTCATTTTCGTGTCCAGCGGATCTCGGAGGACGACGACCTCAAGCAGATCCTCCCCCGTGTTATCGCACACGTCAAAATGGGCGTGGCTGACATCCAGTATGAACGCTGCAGCAAGGTATGCCTCTGCGTCGGATACTACTCCACAGACCTCGATAGCTGGTTCGCCATCCGGCCGAAATTTAGAGGACTCGAAATCAAAGGTGTCCTATCGGGCGGACGATTCAATGGAAGAATTATCCGTCATGTCGCCAAGTATCTACGCAGCACACTTACTCTCAGGGATGGAAACTGTCGATATGAAGAATGGGGGGAGACCATCATCTACGATACGATGTTCGAGATTACTCTAGAGAGGAATGCGAGGCTGGATTGGATGAGGGCGGAGAGGCGTCGGCGAGCCATGCTGCGCCGACGGCGTCGTCAGCGTAGGAAGATGGCTTTGTTCATTCGTCTCTGTAAAGAGAAGCAGGCGAATGAGCGGTTGGCAGCGCAGTGCGTGGCGCAAAAAGAGAAGCTTCGAGCTGCGGATGGGCCTGCTATCGCATTCCATTTGCTTATGGCATGGGCCGAAGAATCGATGGCGGCCGCTGGTGATTTGAACTAGATACTGGGTTGTCCTGTCTCCAGAGATATGGTCTCTTTGCGATGTAGAGCTTGGGACCTCAGCGCCGCAGCGAAGTCAAGACGAGCGGAAGCAAGTAAAAGTTCAAAGGCTCTGCGAACGTGAATTGGCCCGTGCTCTGTAGCCATCGTGTTGGAGACATATATGAATCGCCGAAAGCGAGAATGCATATGTTCATATGTCGTCACTTACTACAACTTCAGCCAAGCGCCAACGCCATTCCACGTGCCAGCCAGCGTAGCATCGAAAGTCCCCTTGACTATCTTGTCTTCGACAATGTACGTTCCAGTCGACTTCCTGACCCACTTCGCTGCCTTTGCCCATTTCGGATCAATCTTGATGCCAGCAGGAGTGTCTTCACCTTCAGCGATATAGGTCCAGTCCTTCAGAGGCTTGGGGTCGTACTTGCCTGAACCAAGCTTCTGCTCAGGATCGGCTGCAGGTGCTCGACCCCCATTCTGGATCCGGTTACCCGGTAGCGAACAGAAGGATGGATGAATTCACAAGTTCTCGTCAATGGTGAGCCTTGAATCTGCTCGCCTGTGACAGGGTCTGTGAGCAGGTATTCGCCTGGTGTTCTCACCTAAGTGCATAGTTAGCAAGGAGTCCAGTCTTCGCCATGCTGCCACTGATCTACTTGCCTTCCTGCCGAGGATCGTGTTGAGCAAGCCAGTGTCTGAAGCTTTTATTAGACCAAGGCCATAGCCTATGCCCTCTTGTGGGGTGCCCTTGGCCGCATAGAAGTCTGCATTCTGCTTGCGTTGGCGTAGAAGATATGCTTCGTCAAAAGCGAGATGCGGTGAGAGCTGAGTGAGCATCCAGCCAAGTGTGATGTCGGATATGCTTGTGTCCTGGAAGCCACCTCCAACGGTAGTGTGTACGCCTGGGAACCATGTCTGCTTGAGCTCTTTCAACGCGTGAGCACTCGGATCTTTTGGTGACTCCCACACTGTCGGCATGAAGGCGTCTCGCTCCTCGTCCAGAGCAAGCGCCTGGTACGCATTCTCCACATTGGGGGCAACTTGTGTGTTAACAAAAGAATACTCGTTCTTTGCACTCTTGTACAGGCCAACGCCGAACGGTCTGACGTCCGGCACGCCAAGAGTGCCGACAGTGTCGAACACAGCAATGGCCTTGATCGCAATGTTTTGTCGTGTCAGTCCTTTGGCGACTAGCTGTTTGTTGTAGGACTTATCGCTGAACTTGGGTCGTCCCTCAATAGGCCACGCACTAGACTCGAAACCCGGCGTGTACGATGAAGAATTCTGATTCTCCCAGTCCTTGAAGATCGGGTAGAACGACTCTAGCCCGGTCTTTGTAAGAAGGCCAACTTCAGCAATGAGAGCCCCTACAGAGCGAGCTGTGAAAGCGCCACGCGAGAAGCCAACCAGGAAGATCTCGTCACCAGGTTCGTAGTTCATGGCCAGGAAAGAGTAGGATTCTCTGATGGCCTCGTCGATACCGCTGCCAAGATAGCCTCCTACTACGAACGAGTAGAAGTTGGCATCAGATCCCAGGCCCCCTTGGTAGTACACAAGCTGCTGGATGCCACTTTCTGATCGAGGTAGGAGTGCTCGGCATATGCGGGTGACATTTGATGGGGAGGCAAGCCGGCCTTTGCCTCCAGGACCAGAGATGGAAGCTGCGTAGCCATTGTCACTGTTGACCCAGGTGCCATCGATAGCGAGGACGAGACGTTTAGGCATGATGTCTAGGATAGTAATGAACTAGAAAGTATGTGCTGTAGAATGATGAGCGGTCAATGTCAGGTTTCTTTGGGAGCATCGGGCAAAGTACTTTGGCAGGCGCGAGACGCATACATATACGGCCGCGTAAGGCAACTCGTCCATCGCACACGCCATTGCTGCTCGAAGCCTCGAAGACGCCTTCTCGCGTGGCAGACAGGTGTCTCTCGAATGAGCGCAGGTTCAGCCAGTCACAGCTGCAGATGGCGTCTGTTATGCATGTTGACAGCAAGCGCCACTTTCGGACTCCCCGTCGCGGCGCGGTACCGTCTCAGCTGATCTCTGTATCGAGAAAGCGTTACTGCATCCAGTGAATGCAAGACTTTGTCTGCGTGGAGGCAGTGAAAACGCTGTCGTGAACGCAAAACGAAGGTCGGTGAGGAACCTCATCACGCCGAGGCTTGGCGTGGCGCAGTTGTCAACAAGAGGCGAGACGACAGCTAAGGCAATCTGAGCGCAACTGGGCATTATTGAAGGCGTCAGCCGTTCGGAGAGAGTCTCGCTCAAGAGGGAGATTCCAAGCACGCGCTGTGACCAGTTCTTGTACGTCGCCTGCGGCTCCGATCAGTGAGGATTAAGTAGCCAGCGTCGAGTACGAATGGACGGATATCTTTGTCAAGTGTGAGATCAATCCATTCCGCATCATGTCCTGTCTTTCATTCTGTATTCGTGCTTGTATGCAAATCCCAACGCCATACAGTGCTCTCCATCCATTCTTGACCACATTATGCCCATGCCAGGCCCTTCTCGCCTCCATGTGCAATCTCCAATGCAAAAGCTCCTCATCCTCCAAAACCCAACGACCAGAAGTAATCTATGCCAATCATCATCTCTAAATACATTTCAATCATCCCTCATTACAAGTCATTCTTTCATTCTCATTAAAAGCCGTCCCAATCATGCGGCCTCCATTTTCCATGCAAATGCAATCCTTTTCTTCCCATCCGATATCTATGTGCCACCAACAATAATTCTCAACAATCTCGGGCTTGTGCTACTGACCAGCCCACTCTGATCATCCTCCGGTCGTGCCGTAACATCGTCATATGGAAATGCATAACCTCGGCTCTCGTGCTCCATGTCATGCACATACTTACTGTACCAATTCTTCGGTGGGTTGTTGCTGTTCGGTCCACTCTTTGGGGTCCTGTAGTAGTCCTTCGGGCTCAGATTCGGTTGGATGTTGCCTCCCTTCAAGAACAGGGTGCTCCGATTGAAAGCTGCGCACAAGCGAGGTACGACAGCTAGATGGACACCGTTGTCGCCAGATTGGATGGAGAACGGACCAGAGTCGCAGCCGAAAATGTCCATAGCGGAAGGCTTAGCGTAGCCGCGGTTGTCGCCGGCGCATTGAAGCTGGTCGCCCTTGACACGGCATTTCACTTTGCCAGCATCGGTCTGGGTGTCGATGATGAGGTCCTCTTTGGCGTATTTGGACCAAGCATTGTTGACGTATTTGTCGTAATAGCCTTTAAAGGCGTCCGGCTTTAGGGAAATGAGGCTGGACGGGGCAAGAATGCGAAGAACTTCACCTTTGCTGCCGGTCATGCAAGACTGGTCCCAGGGCTGCTTGTCCTTCTTTGCTTGAGCTTTGAGCTTGTCGCACAGCCAGGTGGCAGCATTGGACGGGGTGCCGAGAATGGAGTGCTTGGCGTTGCTGGAATCCTCAAGCTCGATACCAAGAGGTAGGCCGATGAAGTCGACTGCAGTGATGTCGGCATAGATACCGTATGCTGCGGCCCAGGACAATTCGACAAATCCATAATTCTTCGACGAGCTCGGATCGGCAGGGTTGACTGCAGCAGGCTCTACCAGGCCAGGGCCTCTTGGTGTCGCAACGACATTGAACGCCAGTGTACCATCCACGATCCAAACGCGAGAGCTCTCGATGTAACCAGGAAGTGTCAAGGTCAGTGTCGTATTCGGCTTGCCCACCGGGATAGCAATGTTGCCAGTCACTGGTACGGGTGTCGCCGAGTTCGTAGTTGGGTTCAGGTATTTGCCATCAGTGCCCAACATGATGAGCGCACCATTAGTGTCCAGACCGGAGATATAGATGTGAAGGTTCTCGCTCGGCCATTTATTGACAATGCTCAAGGTCAGGACTCCATTGGAAGCAGCTCTTGACAAGTCGTCGGCGTCTGCTGGTAGGCGAGTGGCATTCGTAGACGTACGATTTGCCGCGGCAATCAATGCCGGAGGTGGAAATGGTATCAGACGACCAGTGCCGCTGACGATGGTAGTTTCGTTCGTGCTGTTGTTCTTAGATGGAGTGTCAATGACATAAGTTGTGCCATTTGCGAAAGTCCCGGCCGTCCGCGTTGTCGTTCCGGTCGTTGAGCTATTGGCAAAGATTCGAGGAACCTCCTGGCCGTTCCAGGTTGTCGCGTTGAGTGTGTTGAAGTCTCGCACCCACACCTCTTCCTTTGCTCTTGCTACAAGCTTATGTTCTAGCGGAATCGAGCCAACGAGTTGAGGCAATAGTAAGAGAAAGAGCGGCGGTAAAGATAACAATGTGTGCATGGTTAGCATAAACGCAAGCCACGGAATGAATTGTTTGTACTGACGGTTTGTGGAAGTCAATGCTGCTTTTATCCGTTATGAACTTCTTCAAAAATGTGGCAGACGGTGTGGCAGGTCGACTGTTTTCGGCTGTCAAAGTATGTCAATGCAGTGGATGGTGGTGAGGAGTGCAAGAATGAAGATGGCAGGTCTACCAAGGAGATTCAATGTAGGCAGCAGAGCATTTTATCGAACTTGATCCAAACGTTGCCAACACGACAGCAGCGAGCGCGGCAATATGATAGTGGAGCATCTCGATTGCATCGCTACCATTGCTAGCATTGCTACCACTGCAAAGGACAAGCACCGCCGCAGTAGCATGGCCGGCTACGAGGGTCCCCAAAAGAGGCTTACACATGCAGCGTGCTCAAAATGGAAGACGCCGTTGATGCGGCCATTTGCGACGCATGGTCGTGCGATTGGATGAGTTCGTGCGGTAGACCTACGTAGTTCCTGGTTGTTGCTACGACGTGGGGTTGATCGTGAGCGAGCTGTTGATCGTGAGCCCAGAGTGGAATGCCGAGCATTTGCGTACGGTTCGTCGCTGGGGAGTGTGGCGAGCGTTGTAGTTGCTAGGACGTGGCTCGGTCAAGATCCAGCCATGCTTGTGGCAACTTTCTCAATTAGGCATTATCAGGGGCAGCATCTTCGTGGCTCTGACACCGCGTTGACACTTGTTATTGTTAGAATCACAATAGAGTCTGGGAAGACACTGCTGGAATCACTGCGCTGCGTCGTAAACGTATTGCGTCAGTGAGGAGAACACAATAGCATAGACAGCACATGTTGGGAAGTGGTTGGCGGACAGTTGATGGCGCAATCTCCCAAGGCCACGCGGCTGTCCGACCGTTATACCGGTCGTGGTTGCCAAAGGTACGAAGGGGTCTCGATCGCTGATGTGGCGACTGGAATAGGCACATAGTCGCATGACTTGAGAATGCAGTGCAACCTAGGGTGCGATTTGCGAAGAGGTGCACAACGCTGGTCTTAGGGCACACCCAGAGCGGCGTCTGCCTTCCTGCTGGGACATCTCTCAGGTAGGGTCTCAGTCTTCCTGAACAAGTCGTAGCATGACGAAGGCTGTCGCTACTGGGCGTTCTCTTGGTGCGGTGCAGATCTGAGTCGTGTGCTTTTCCTTGACCGCAACTATAACGTGCGCGATCTGGAGGTTGTGTACAGGCCAGGCTCTCCTCTGCGCGGCGTAGCTCTTGATATGTCCGAGATCAGAACTGAGACGAGTTCTGCGCCACCACCTGGATGGTGGAGTGGCATTCCAGGTGTGATGAGAAGAGCATTGGACTCAAGGTATCTGGAGCGGGAAGGTATGGTGCCTGGGTGAGGTTGTGAAAGGAGGAAGGGACGAGGATGACATCATGGCTTGGCGCGACTTTGGTGTCGAGCATGCCTTCCAAGAAGTGTAGACCGGACAACAACAACGAAGAGACAAGCCGATTCAGACCAAGAACAGCCACAATGTCGGAGCCAAATCCTACGCAGACAATCGAGTCCAAGGTGAGTGCAATGCATGCATTCGTGCTGTGTGAAACATGAATATTATTTGCCATTGAAAGCCCGCTGACTGATTGACCCACCCCCAGACTGCAGTGGACTACCTCAACCCGGAGAACGCACCAGAGCCGTCGGAAGAGACGGGCTTGGGAACTCACTTCGCCAACACCTTCGATCCCGCCCTCAAGAAGAATGCTCCTCACTTGCCCGACACAAAGATTGCGCCGGCACCCCAGCAGAGCGCAAAGGAGAAGCTGGCCAAGACGTCGTCCACCATGACGACTGCTCAGCTACAGAAAGCGGCCCAGGAAGGAGACCCCAACGCGCTGGGAAGGAACTCATGATCCACGGCAACAACGACAGAAGGGAAGGTCATACAGTACAGCACACAGAGTATACGAAAGCATGGAACGATGGGAAAGACAGGCAATGCGCGCCAAGGGGCCAAACAGGCTGCAACTGCTTGGTTGAGGGAATTAGCTTTCAGCAGCCTGATCAAGCAACAACACAATACAGCCTTGTATGAGATTAGCTGGCTGTATGAAGCTGCTACTTCTGCCTGGTCCTCAGCACATCATGCATGTACATTGATCTTCTGCACTTATACAGCACAGATACAGCCATGTCCACGCTGACCTCCAACCAGCGCCAGCTCCTCCACGAAGTTGCCGATGGCCTGCTCGATATCTATCAGACGCTCGTTCGCATGCAGTATCTCGAGCCTGAATGGGTTCATAGAGGTCCGCACGACCTTTCCGCTCATCAAGAACTCTACGAGTCACTGAATCTGGACGTGTCCATCATTTATCTATACTCGATCATGCCATATGTCGATGCTGGTCGCGTCACTGAAATCGACTTCTTTCAAGGCTCCTACTTCAGCGACTTCCGAAACAAGGCGGAAGTGGAACAGGGTCGCCATCCGATGTACGGCGATGACGAAGACTTGCTGCGACCATGGATGACGCCACTCTGTGGACTGGGCAATCACTATGGAATGATTGTTTACGATGCTGCGAGCCATGGCATTGCCATGTGTCATCAGGACGGAGGACCTAGCTGTAGCACGGACCACAATTTAAATCGCAGAAACGTGGAGTGGCAAGAGGTCTGGGAGTCTTAGCAAGCGGACCAACAAATGGGCGCAACGGAGCAGCAGCTTGAAAATGGTGACCCGGATGAAGGTTATAGCAGTGAAGGTGAGGATATGTGGATAGAAGATGACGAGGAAGAAGAAAACAATGACCGAAACGAATGGGACGAGATGGAGATGCGCCCTGCAAAATCCGTGCTGCGCAATATGGTGAGCTGGTTCGAAGATCTGACGGAGCTTCCCGGCACTGGAGAGAATTCGGGCTATAAGCAAATGTGGCAAGCAGATGTCATCAAACTGGTGTACCGCAAGCATGGGTGGCCCCGTGCCGATTTCGACGGTCATGCTTTCCGCGTTAGTCAAGTTCGTGCCGATGCGGACAAGTCGGCTCGCGAAGAGCGAGACAAGATATTGGAGGAAGTTCGACATCTCAAGCTCGTGAAAAATTGTCGGCGTGGGCCCAATACCGGCTGGAGTCATTGGCAGAGGCAGCTCGATGAAGCGGTCAACGACGACGAGCGATGGCTGGCACGTCTACATCTCTACCATGTGGATCAAGGTCAACGCAATAACTGCAGTAGGCTTGCTGATGCAGAGGCCGATCTGGAGCGGCTGACCCCCGAACCCGAAGAGATGCTCGTTCTTTGCACGCTGCCAATCGTTGAGGCTATCGGGTTAGATGTCAGCAGAAACATTAGAGCATCACGTATCACACTAGAGAAGATGCGAAACGAGAGTGAAGAGGAGAGGCATAAGTTTAGCCCGCCAGGACGTCTTGCCTACCAGGAGAAGCACGACGCTGTATGTCTCAAGGCTTGCCAGAACTGTCACTTTGAGGCGAATGCGCTCTCGGACGAAGTCAGGCGAAAGTTTGTGCAGAATAAGTGGATCCGAAGGGATATTGATGTCAAGGCTGCGGAGAGAGCAGTCGAGAGGGCTGAGCAGAATGTGATTGAGATTCGCGGATTCTTTTGATCGAATGCCTGGCAGTGCGCAAGTGTACACGAGGAACAGCTTCGAGCAACTGTCCAATTCGTGTCAATGGGATTCTGATCGGATGAAGCGTCATTTGGAAGAGCTCGTGAAGAACAGGCGTGTTTGAGTTGTGGATGGGACATAAATAGTCGCGCAGACGAAGAGAAAGGGATGAAGCGATTGCAACGTGCCGCTAATAGCTTGGCATGTTGCTTACGCCAGTTACACGACAGGCTCAGCCTCAAGTGTCGCGAACGTTCCGTCGCTAACCTCGAGCTGTCGTCAAAGATCATGCGCAGACGATACCTTGGATATGCCGCATGCAATTACGACCCACTACGTAACTAATAACGCTTTGTCTTCTAGACTTTGGTTACCCATTATACACCGATGTCTGATAATGACAACGACCCAATGAGACCTGCCGGGGATGAACAGTGCGGGAGGTCAGAGAGTCAAGATTCAGAACAACAACATGCACGGCAGTCGTTGAGAGGAGGGGCAGAGGCGCGTGATAATTCGAGACAGCACAATGGGGATTTGACTGTCAACGGTAGTCGACGCATCTTTGGCGTGCAACATGCCGTGTAGTAGGTAGGCTATAGCTAACGGACACACAGGACCCTACTACTACTAAGAAGCAGCACGCTACACCATGATGCAAGGTACGTAACCCCAGAGGATGGAAATTGTGACAGCGCTTAACAGTCGACAAGAGCATCGGCAAGGGTGCCAGACTGCAGAAACATCGTCGAGGAGATCACCAAACCACGGAAGCGGCTCGATCGCAGGCGTACAAGAGCTCTTGCTGGCTCTGATAGAAGAGTTCTTGCTGATGGTTCTGCGTCGCGTGCAATCCCTACCTCAGCAGGTGGATGTCAGGTTGTGTACGTTCAAGGACGCGCTTGATCGGGACTTCAAGATTGACCCAACTCTCATTGTAGATTGGGAGGCATGTTACTCCCCTATCTCGATCACATTCTGCGTTGCGATTGACGACGACAATCAGATCTTCGAACTTATCCTCTGCGATACATTCGGTCGTGCTTCTGGCGCAAGAGGTGTGCAACGTATACGAGATCAAATGTACCGACTGCATGATGCCACGACTGAGCAAGTGGTGATACCTGATCGCGGGCGAGCATTCGCACGCGTGTTCACGCCAGGGCGTCACCTTCGAATGAGCATGTACTTCTACGAGAACGAGATGTCTACTGAAGGATGTCCTGCTTGTGGACAGCCACGGCCTCGCACTGGTCGTCGATGGACAATATGGTGAGAATCCCCGTCGAATTTTGGATGTACTAGCTCATTGCCTGATACAGTCCCGCCTGCGATCACCGGTACCAGCTGGAGGAAGATATTCCCGCACAATCGCGACGCAACAGAGCTAATATTGCATCGCGAAAAACATACGGCCCTTGGGCGGCTCCGGATCTCCCAGGTTTCTTCGCGCAAGTCACCATCGGCAAGGCGTTAAGCCTTCCGATCTCGACAGGTGGTGGTGGTGGTGGTGGCAGTCGTTCAGAATATCATCTTTTCTCGCAAAGTCTGTCAGAGAATATGCCAAGCGTAACCAAATCTCCTCCACCGAACTAGGCGAATCACTTCGGAGGCATTCAAATCGCCTGAGACGGAACCCCAACTACTAAACACCACAAGCGATGGGCCAATGTAGCAGGAGAAGAACACGCCATATCTTCATACTCTAGGCAGCATCAGTCGTTGGTATACTTTGACCGAAGGATTCGAAACGGGACGCTGGAACTTCGAGATTCTGGTCCAGGCGTAGAACAAAGCTCACGTTAGAGAATATCTTCTTCAGCGCAGCCTCGTTCAAGTGCAATATGCTTCACAGTATGTACACCGGCATCCTATTCCCCTTCAACCTCGGCGGCAAAATCAACACATCTTTCTCGTCAAAGTCATGCAGCAACCACCACAAACTCATCCTGAACATCAAAAGCAACCATATGTCCTGCCGCAGCTCAGTCCTGCTCACAGAGTAAATACTCGCCGGCTTAGTGCCATTGACCGGCAAGCCAAGGATATTACCAGTCTTCTCGACCACTTTCTCAGCAGCAGACTTGCCATCATGCCGCAGGACCTTTTCGCGAATGACGTCGAAGTAGTGGAACCAGATCTCCTCTTCGGTGTCGCACTCTCGTGAGTGGAGGAATGAATCGGGGTCGTTGATCTCCTCCAACACGATCGAGACGTGTGCGCCAATAACGAACATGACTGTGGCTTCGCCGTAGGTTTGGAGATAGCTATCGCATGATTCGATGACGCTTTGTACTGCGTCTCGCATGTCGATGTCGATATTTGCGGCATGCTCCTTCCAGACTGGTTGCAGCACCTCTCTCCACGCGGCGTCAATCCATGTGAGGCGTTCTGACGGCTCTTCAGAGTCCTGCGACATGCGATGGATGACACGAGCAATGTTGCCTTGGTACTCCGATAAGATCTTGCATGGACTCAGGTCACTCAGCCAAGGGTCTGGTGTGGGATTTGGCAGACGTTTGAAGTTGCTGCCAGGTATGCGATACACCTTTCCCAACATGGCGATCATTTCGAAGCTCACTGCTTTTCATTAGCTTGGTAGGACTCGTAATATGGCGAGCAGTACTCGTACCAGACCGTATTACACTGTGCTCCTTCCGATTGAAATACTTTTCAATGGCCCTACGATCAAGCTTCAATCTTCTCAGAGTCTTCTGGGTGATATACATGTCCTCCCAGGCATCTTTCTTCGGCTCAAAATTCAGTTGCAGTCCAGAGAAGATCGTGTCGACAGTGCCAAATAGGAGCTCTTTCATGCCAGGACAAGGGATCATTCTGTTCTCGGCGAACTTTGCTTTGCCTGTCACGGAGAATGATACGCTGACACCCAGCCCCCACACGGTTTGTGAGAGTAGCATGAAGCCATTGCCCTCAGCTCGCATATTCCAAGTGTCCTGATCGAAGGCCACCCACTGCATACCGAGCAAAGCTGCAATTTCCAGTATGTGGCTGATGTTCGATGTGGCGAATGGCTTTTTCACAGCATCCGGCATCTGATCCCAGCTCCGCTTCTTTTCCTGAACCTGCACGACTATGGTAGACTGCACTCCATTGCGCGGAGAATCAGACGTCTGCGTTGAAAACTTGTGATCCCATTGCCGTGCTTCGACATCAGCTTTGTGTAGAGTTTCCATTAAAACTACCCAGGAGGCATACTCGTCATCTGCGGTATGCACACGCAGCGACCCAGCTTTGGCATCATGGTCCTGTTGTGAGGGCACCCGGCAGTATGTGCTTTTGTAGCTATCCAGAGTTCCGTCGATGTTGTAGATAGGTCGATCTTTGACAGGCCCAAACTTATTGTTCGGAGGCGCGACGAATAGCACGGGAGTTCTAATCATGACTTTGAATCGAAACTCTTCCCATGTGAACACGCGCTTCGTCCGCTTGCCCCACAACCCCATCACGCCTTCTCGACATAGTCGGTAGCCTTCTGCGCTTGCGGCAAACTGCTGCAAAGCTTGAGCGACTGCAACGACAAAGGCAATGATGGCAATGACCAGTGAGACCACCGCCAAGATCAATTCCTCGTTGGCCATGCTAGTAGTATGTATCGATCGCCGACAAGAGCGATCCGCCGAGCTCGATTTGAGAGTAACGGGTGGACATCAAGGACAAACGACCAAGCCCAAGATCGAAGGCGAGTTGTATCAATGAAAACATGTTGTTTGCTCAGCCTTGCATTTCAGCTCTCTATTTGTGTTTCGAACATGCAGATGGCGTCCTCTCCTGATCAGGGTTGCGGCAGAGGCGTCGATCCTTCCGGATCCTTCATATTGGAGCAAAATCACGTGTTGCTCCACCTTATTGGCGCGCGTCAAACTCGTGTCTGAGAGAGGCTGCAGTACGGCAAGGCTGGATCGTGGAGTACTCTGCGCCGCAGAAGCTGTTCTTCGCCACTACGACAAAGCGTGGAACAGGTGTCGATTCGAACACTTGTGCGAAGACGCTCGTTCAACGAGCCGGCTGAAGCTTTGAGTTGTTGCATTCCAACTAGACTATGAATTGCTATGAGACACGACTCATGAGTAGTCGAACCGATCTGGCATGATGACTGGCGCTGCTAACGTCCAGCCAAAGATGCCATAGCACACCCATGCGCATACGATCTTGACCCAACTTGCCCAGTAGGTCCTGCCCACAGGCACGAAATCTCCCACTTCCCTGTCCTTGTCACCACCAATGTTCTGCGTCAGAAGCGTCGCTACCCAAGCGGTGGCCAACATGAAAATGATGTGATACAACGAGTAGTTGTACTGTGTCCGTTGCTTCTCATCGTCGTTCTTGTGCTTGCCACTTGTTGGGTCTTCGTCATCTTCGTCATCGCTTTCGTCCAACGCAGACGCAGGTAGCGCACCCGACTCAACGGCTCGGCGAAGTGCCTCCTGGCGCATAGCACGACGTGATTCCGGCTGCGTGTCCACGAGGTCGTGGCTGTCGGCTTCGTTATCCAGCGAAACATAGCCCTTATTGCCAGCGCCCAAGGCAAGGCCGTATGTAGCAGCGCGTGTCGTGGTGTAGGCACAAGTGATGAAAGTGACGACCGCACCGAGGATGATGCTTGCCTTGCGAGTACCAGCAGCACGTACCAGTGGATTGCAGAACTTGTCATCAGGCTCCATAGCTACAGCACTCAGAGTAAGATAGCTGCAGTAGATCGACACAATGGCAGCTTGAGCAAGTCCTGCGCGTGGGTTGTTGGCTTGGATGTGTGGATGAATCGACATGACGCTGATGCCAATCAGGAAGATCAGGTTCATCGTGATAGCAGCCTGGTTCATGCTACATCCACTGTTGGCGAAGAAGATATACATGATGATGGTCATCGCGATGGCTCCCAAATACATGCCCAGGGTCGAGCCGATCAGAATGCCTCGCCAGAGTCCAGAATCGGTGTCTTCGATCTTCTCGATACAGAACTCTGCAAAGCTGTGTGCCAGATCGACCAATAACACCAGGCCAAGAAGTAGGAATAAGATGGCGCCCACCAGGGCCACATAGTTGCCCCAGACCTCGAAGAAGCGATTCGGGATCAAAAAGCTGACCACGATCAAGCCCAGCCAGATGACAATCTTAGGTCCCCAGAACCCATTTTGGATCGCTGCCCTCTTGTCCTTCGAGTTGTTGACACCAATAAGCAGAGCTGCCAGGACGCAGTGGAACAAGCCCAGCGCAAAGTTGATGCGATGCACAGCGGCAAAGCCAAAGCATTCGTGACCCAGGCAGTCCACCACCACATAATCGAGTAGGACCTTTTGCAGTTTCTTGACAGCCCAGTCCGTGAGCATGACCCATGATAGCAGCGAGTTGAGCAGGAGGATGGCAGCGTAGGCGATTCGGGTTGCGATGCTGTTGTTGCACTTGCCGCAGGCGGAACACACGGCCGAGCATGTCGCGGCACCACAGCAGCTGGCGCCGAAGGTGAGCAGTGTGCCCATGCTCGGAATTGCCAATAAAGGCAACGACAGTAATGCGCCCATGATTGCGGTTGATGTTGCGCGATGATGCGACAGTGGAAGATCAGTGGTAGTCTCGACTGCCTACACTTGAGCCGCAGCAGCACGTCACGGGCAAGGTTGGCACGTGCCATGTCCTGTTTGCCTGATCGTGCCTTACGAGGGGAAATGCTTCACTCAAAGTTCGGAACGTGATGTCAGAGGTTACAATGGTCACCATCAAGTTCCATAGCTCTCTGTAGACGCTAATACAGCTGTTCCAGACCATATCTGTTGACTTGTCTTCCTAGCTTACCCTCATCGCCCCCAGGCAAAGTAACAGCAGCTCCTTAGAACAGATCCACCACCATGACCTATCAGCAAGAGTTCAACTCCTGGTTCGCCCCAAAAAATGGCCCAGCAAGTGCAGAGCCTCCAAAGGTCGGCGAGAAAGCACCACAGCCTAGCAAACTTGAGTTACAGACTGGCAAGCGCACAGTCATCGCCTTCTTGAGACATTGTGGTTGCCCGTATGGCCATCGATGCCTCGTTGATCGATCGCTAGACTGACATGCTCGCCAGATTCGCAGAAAAGACGTATCTTCGTCTACGAGAGGCAGCAAAGACTCACAGAGACATCGACTTCGTCGCCGTCTCGCATTCTGGCCAAGACTCTACCGATAAATGGGTGAAGTCGATACCTCAATATGGCAGCGAGCCTAGCAATTTGAGACTAGTTGTTGATGACAAGAAGGTGAAAATCGACGCTGCTGTTGCCAATGCTGAATGTATAGGTTAACATAAAACAGGAGGCATACGCAGCCTACGGCCTCGGCATATCGTCGTGGCTTCACGTCCTCTCTCCAGCTAGTATGATGAACGTCTTCAGTCTGGCGAGGAAAGAAGGCATAAGCAATCGTCCTACCGAAAGCGGTACACGATGGCAGACTTCCGGCACGTATGCGATTGGTGAAGATGGGAAGGTGAAGTGGGGAGGTGAGCGCTACGTTTCCTACAGATCTAGTGAAAAGAGCACTGACAAAAGCAGGCCCTGCTAGCAGGGCAGACGACGTTCCCGACTTTGAGCAGATTGTCCAATATCTCAGCGCTTCATCGCAGAGTAAACTCTAGTCTAATCGACAGTATATAGCGCGCTTCCTTCAAGTTACTGCTTACTTGTGGTAGAGGATTACAAGCTTGCGAGTGCTCCGCCATTGTCGCTGGCTAACAGCTTCTCCTTTCCGTTCATGCGCTTCATGCTACAAAGTCATGCCTTCTGCTGGTAGTAAGACTTCCAAATGTATGATGGCGTCGTGGTATTCGTCATGATTGAACAATCTCGCTTTGTGATTAGATATAGCTTGATATTTTTACAGTGCAGGGGCATATCAGCGAGCAGTGGCAGAAGACGAAGTGAAAAAGATCAGGAACTTGAGATTGTTCTGTAAGTGCGATTCGCAGTTGTGCAAACGTACTGTAATCTCCACTACTGCTCGACACAAATCATCGCTATCGTAATCATGCCAGATCAACAAACGACCTGATACATCGTCATTTCCCCCTCTCTTGCGAAAGTCTACTCGTCGTCGTTGACGTCGATGACGGTCTTCTTCCACTGGCGAGCAGGAATGCGACGCTTGAACATGATGTCGATCTCGCGGTAAGAGCGGTTTTTCATCTCAGGCAGGCCGAAATATGCGATAACGAGACAGAAAAGCGCTGTACCACCCCTGTGAAGAATGTTAGTATGGATGGTCAAACAGATGATCATCGGGGAAGGAATAGACTCACCAGACGTAACCACACTTTCCGCCGAGGTTGCCGCCAGTTGGATTGAGCATGTAAGACGCTAGGAAGATGCAAGGAATCTCCACAATGTAGTAGGTAGCACGACCCATTCCGGTAGTCAATGGTCGCAGGCGAATGGCGGATGTCTCTCCAATAATGACCCACGAAGCTGGAGCAGGTCCGAGAGTGAAGAAGACCGAGACAATCAGACCAAGGGATGCCTGCGCCAAGTTTGATGCATTGGTTCCCTGGCCAATAGAGGCAGCAACTCCTAGAGCGAACAGAAGAACGCAGTTGGCGGCAGAACCCCAGAGGTAGATGGAACGACGTCCAAACAGAGTAGTCAAGATCCAGGAAAGCATGACGAAAATCATTTGCAGAGCGGACGTGATCAGACCAAGCGCGAAGGCGGTGTTGGTGCCGACTCCAGCCTGTGTGAAGAAGTAAACGGCCTGGTTGGCGATCAAGTTACCGGTAAGATTCTGTGCAGCGTAAACACCACAGACAATGAGCGTTCGGCGGAGATCGGTGCCTTTGAACAGTTCGATGTGGTTTGGCGAGCTCTCAGTCTTCTCCATTTCAATGACACGACGCATCATAGCAACGGTCTCTGGTGTCTTCATGACATCTTTGCGGCCAAGTCTCTCGACTGATTTAGCTGCGTCTTCCAGTCGACCCTTCCTCACGAGCCACCAAGGCGACTCAGGGGAGAAGAAAATGAGGATCGCGAGTGGAGTTGGGAACAGCCACTGGAGAGCGATTGGGATTCTAGGCCCCGTGTCAGTCTATCGAATCAGTAGTCGAGGACTTACGACATACCTGTATGCCATCTCACCGTCGTGGCTGTTGTACACATAGGTAACAGCGCCGACGATGATGCTTCCGATAGCCCAGAACATCTGCAACATCTGCGTAGCTGGCGCACGCAGCTGGATTGGCACAATCTCACTGCAGTATGCCGGGGCGTTGGCGATGAAGATACCCCATGGAATACCCTCGAGAATCTGCGCGGCGAAGTAGACTGGGAGCGAGTCGCCGAAGTAGAAGATGAAGATGAAGGCGTTGAGGAGCATCAGACCAATGATGTTGGCCCAGCGGTATCCGATCTTGCTTGTCAACGGTCCAGCGACGAACACACCGATCAGTGCACCGAGCTGTCCGGAGATTTGCAGCGCAGATTGCCACTTGGTTGCGAGGACCTTCTCGCCATTTGCTGGGTTGATGATTCCGTAGCGGTCGACGAACTACAAGTTGATCAGTATTTCAATGGCCTCAATGCTATGCGAAGCCAACTTACAGCTGGAAGAGCCACGAAATTACCCATCAGGAACACATCGTAGGACTCCATGATCTGAGGCGGTCAGTTACATTCTTTCCGTGTCAACTCAAAAAGCTCACAATAGTGCAAGAGATGACAAATGCCCAGAACGAGGCCATCGGGTACGCTCTGACAGCTTGCAACACTGTCATGTTGTGCTCCATGTCCTCTGCCTCAATGGCAGCAGCTCTGTAGTCGTTGACATCTGCCTTGGCGGCATAGGCCGTCGAGTGCTCGACCTCCGAGGCAACGTAGGAGTGCTTCTCTGGATCCATGGCGAATGATAGTGACCCTACGTCAGTGTGGTCGTGAGGTGAAGTGCTGGAGAGACAAAGGACAGAGGCAAGGATGGAGCAGCGACTTATAGCAGAACCCCGGGATGTGGACCAACCCCAGCTGCAGGGTTCATGCCGTGCCACATGGAGGAACACAACGCATGGAGAGCATGGAGAAGCGCATGGAGAAGCTCACGCGCCAATGCCAAATGTGGTATTGGCTCCTTTTAGCCAAATGCTTGCAAGAGCTTGGGTCCTTGTCGCAATAGAAATTCCACCAATAGCGCTCGATTGTGGCGTTGTCAGCTGTCGTTGGAAATGTTGATCTTTACCCGAGAGTGGGCTATCTGGGGCCGAACCATCGTATCTACTGAGAGCACACGCGATGCAGTCGATATCCGGCACCGGGCCCGTGGACACAGACACACAGGTTGCAGCCACTAGTCTTGCTAAACGGACAATAGTGTACAATTTGACATGTTCCAGACTCGTCCGAGATCCATCTTGACAGTGGTTGTGTTAAAAGTTAGAGCTGCCAGAGAAAAAGCCCACGGGAAGCCAACAAGAAGAATTTCCGCCAAGCGATGTCGCATTTGCAGCGTGCGACGCGTCAAGCAGATTGGTATCAATGCTCATCATTCATTCTGTCTATGGCGATGCGCTGCTGTGTAACAATAGTCTGAGCAAAGAATGTTAGACGTCTTTAGAAGGTTGGCGCAGAAGGGAGTGGCGTGAATTCAAACCATCACACAATGCTTAAGCACAAGCTTGGCTCTCTTCACTGTTCTGGGCATGAGCGTGGCACGAACGACGAGATATTGCCAAGAGCTCGGTAGAAGATCAAGGCACTACCGGTCTTCGACTAGCGCCATCGTGGACGACAGGTCCGGCACCTGGTCCGGTGAGTGAGAGGCTATGATAGAACGGATGCCAAAGGCGAGAACATCATGCGTGTGGATTCAGCAGCAACGATTGACAGCAGTAATTGACCTCGACAGGAAGCTCCCAGCGCGAAAGGCAACGCATCGCATCGCAGGCAGGAGCGACCAAGCACGGAACGAATGCGAGCTGGCTCCTCGTGCACTGGCATAACCATCAATCTGACACTGCTCGATCACGCGCCAGCAGTTCTCACACTGGTACAAGGTAATGCAAGCCATCTGATCACAAGTACTAGACCGTCGCCGTCTATCAGACTCGCAATTATCCGAACGGAGAGGATGGAAATGAACTCGTCATAAAGCAGTAAAAGCAGAATATCACTTCGTGGAGTCTCGTCACATGCGCGGCTCGACTACACCTATACTAGCTATCGGTCTCTGTATCACAGCCTGTGAATAGCCTCTGTCTCCAAGCAGTCCTTCCCTCGCCGATGTATCTGTAAAGTCGTCTCGCGCTCGCAAACCCGGAAGCGTTTGCCGGACCTGTCGAAGAAAGACGGCCAGTCGACTTGCAGGATGTTGGACGAGCGCAGGCGCTTTCTCTAGATCCAGTATCGAACCTGTGGCATGCCATGGGCACAAGATCTTCTTTTTGCCAAAGGCGAGGACCAGCACAAGCACACCACTCAAACCTGCCAGCACTCCGAATGCAACTAATATCTGGCTGTCGCCGAGCCTTGACACTCGATCAGTCTGGTCACTCTCGCTAGACTCTGGGTCGTCCACAGCCTCGATAGCCTCCCCGTGCTGGCTAGTCTTTGGCTCCGCTGTGGCCAAGTATCCTATATCCACAATCTGGGATGTCCCGAGGGCTCTTCCCTCTTTATCCAGGGCCACAACACGCACGAAGCGTCTCAGCGCTTCGTTGAAAGGTATTTCGTGCCGTGTTTCGAAGCCCATCTTGTCGAGGACCAACACATCTTGCACTGCTCTGCTCCTCAATGTCTTCACCGAAGATAGCTCACGCTCATCGGTATCAGAGCCTAACAGCAGCCATGTCACCACTTCTGTGGCACCATTCCAACTCATGTATAGCACTCTGCCGTCCAGCGCGAAGTCAGGCGCTGTCGATGGATAGCCAGTCCAGTTGAATCTCAAATTTCGATAGCTCTGCACGTTGCCCGAGCCAAAAGTCGACGAAGGCTGGAAGTATGCATCACATAATAGTTCTCCATCCTCCGAGAACTCTGCCATGGCCCCATTGAAGCCATAGCCGAGCACAACATGGCCATTGGGAAGTGTCTGGTACGACCCTTGCGAAGAGCTCAAAATATTGGTCGTGGGATCGTACATCGCGGCGTCCAGCCTTGCAGTCATGGAATCGAGATTGATCTCAATTCTGGTGCCTTTTGACTGCTCATCCATCTGATGGTCCCAATCTGCTTTGTTGTCGAAGAAGGTGATGTACTTCTTGCCGTCCTTATACAGAAAGTGCGCATCGTGCTGACCTAGAAACTTTGTCGCTTCGCCCTGTGACAGATCTATGAAGGCATTGTCCTTGCCTCCCAATTGCCATAGTACATCTCCCGTCTTGCCGTCGATGTATAAGAGGGCGCGCAGGTAACGTGCTGAAATGAGGTAGTTGCCGAGGTCGTCCTTCTCCACCGAGTTGAGATGGTACACATCCCAAGGATCGTATTCTTCAGCGGCATTGATCGAGGTGTAGGACTTCGATACGTCGATATGATCACTGGCGTGCCACTCGAATACGGCCTCTCCAGTCTCAAGATCAATCTCCTGGAATATCGAGTCCCATATCCAACCTCGCCGATGATGACCAACTACGCTATCGATGTCGGCGGCCTTCTTGTCGTAGATAGAGATGAGCGCAGTGCCTTCGGCAGTGATGGTGAAGACATGCAGATCAGCACCTAGCCTGTTGGCAGCTTCGATTCGGTACCGCTCGCGATATTGTTGATCCAGCATGAAGTACTCTCCGATACCGTGCCCGCCGACTGCATCGTTGCCAGCCCAGAAGGTAAGAAATGGCTCATCTTTGTATATCTGAACCTGCAGATTATACACCTGACCATAGCTCTGCGTAGCCACCCAAACGGGGCTTCCAGTGACATCCAGTACCATCGGCGTGGCCTCGGCAACATTTCCTCTGGGTGCGATCATCAGGTACGATCCATCATCGCAATTTGTAAACGGCTTCATGAAGTTGATAATTGGCACAGCTGTGATCTGAGGGTTGGATTTGAAGGTCTGCGTGACATAGTCTCCGTATTGCGCGTCGTTGTATTGTGAATTGGCGTAGA
Source organism: Septoria linicola (assembly GCA_024114885.1). Lineage (NCBI taxonomy): Eukaryota > Fungi > Ascomycota > Dothideomycetes > Mycosphaerellales > Mycosphaerellaceae > Septoria > Septoria linicola. The sequence continues at coordinate 1,743,025 of CP099422.1, forward strand.
ATGGTGTTTGGTCAGCAATGGCATGTCCGGAGAGAAAGGAGAAGAGTATAGCTAGACGTAAGAAACACATCGGAGTAGAAAATGTGTTTGTCTCCAACCAACACAGAAGAGAGCGTAATTGCTTAAAGAGGATAGGGAAGAGAAGTCCAGAGCAGTGCTGAAGGACATTGTGCAAATGGACAGTACCACTTACGTTGGTTTGGTACGCGGCGTGGTATGACAGGGTTCATCTTGGGGTAGGGAGATGCAGAGAACAATAGAGCCGCGTCATCTGTGTGAAGTTCGCAGATATGAACGCGTCCGGCACGTCTTCCAGCGCGGCAACTTGAGGAGCACCGTCCTGTACCCGTCAAGGTGAGTTGTGTATGTTTTGCATATGCATTAGCAGTGCACCATTGCATGCAGTATCATCATTTGTTCATATGATCTACGATCCTTAGCTGGACTCAAAACGACTGACCATTCAAAGTCGCATCGTCTATAAGCGGTTCTTGCAAGCCGACAGGTTGCCGATGCACGAGTGGGTATTCGAATGTGCTCGGACGACTTGGTCGACCACCACTCGGCTGACCATCCGGATTACTTGGCCATGTCGTATCTCACCATCCACATCTGCGCTATCGTGCAGGCCAGCTATTCACCAGGCTGATAAAGAAGCACGATTGCCATAACACTGCACAGGAATGTCCGTCGTACGAGATGGCCTGGCGTTGGTGGTAATGTCCCGAAATCCCGACCGCTGTCTGATTCGTGGCAGCGTCGTCATCCTGTTTCTGGCTTGCGCTTCTTCCCACTTCGAGCCGAATCAACAGTTGTCAGAGTATAGATGATGGTGTTGACAATGCGAGTATGTCCAAGTCCAGTTTATATGGATGGAGGAAGGAAGTGAGGTCCGCAAGGCAGGAGGGCCGTTCGTATTCGATCTAAGAATGTCGTGATCGAAGGCGCAACACTGATGTGAAGAACATCTGGAACGATTTGACCGAGTCTGCGCCTGGTGGAGACGCGTCTTTCTTGCTTGGGGCATCGTCTTTCATAGCCCGTCCTCTGCTTCAGACATCTGCTTTCCTGGCGCTGATGCTTCACAGATTCAAGCCTCCTACGTCCTCTATCCGGAACACCAGGACGGCTCAAGCTTCAACCAGATCGATAAGATTGCAGGACGCAATTCGCCACGACCGGCACAGTCATTCGTTTTTGCAATCCCTTCTATGCAATCTTGACCACTCTGCCTGTCGCGTTCTTGGATTTCCTCCTCCATTCCCGCCCAGTGCGTCCCAAGTATCCTCTGTCAGTCCTCTCACGCGCGCGGAACTCCGGTATCATGAGTCTAAACCTCAGCTGTCCAGTGTACACACAGGCATATGTCCGGTATACAGCTTCGCTCATCAGACGGACATGACAGAAGACTGTGTCATCATGCCCTTCGAGCTGTGCGGTTGCGAATAGTAACTCTGGGAGCCATACCCATTTTGCAGCCACTCTTGATTCCGCAATCGGACAAGACGCATATACTGCGTTTGTGTCATGCCGTCGTCTGCGTTAACGTTGCCAGTAGGTGAAGGTGGTGGCGCTTCTGCGAAGAAGTGTCGAAAAAGCGCCCAGCAGCATAGGATCAATGCGCCGGCGCCGAGCAGACACAGCACGATGATCGCCTGGGCGGACATCGAGGGCCCGACTTCCTCGTTCGCTTGCTCGGCCATTTACGCTGTCACTCGAGTGATTGCAGCGGGTTTGATTGCGGTTGTCTTGGCCGCTACGGTCGTGGATGGGCAGTAGTCAAATCAATAGGAGATGATTGTGCGAGGTTCTGTTGCCTTGAGTGTGGCACATGTATACAGTACCTGCAAGCCACAACCTGAAGGTTTTGAGCTTCACTTTGTTCACACATGACAAGAAGCAAGAAGTGATCGCAAGTGAGGGAGAGTGAACGGACTCTGTCTTATGCTGCTTACATCTGCTTGGCTGTGTCTACAGTCGTTCGCCCAAGCTGACGAGGGTGTCAGACTAGGGAGTGGATGTCACAAAGCACAATAACTTGACTGCAGTGCGAGCTGATTACGCGTCCCGCGGGCATGGGCGGGCTGGGAAGTGTGCCAGCTCGAGCTTCGATCCTTCTGGGATGCGCTAACTTTATTTGCAGCTGGCCAGTACTTACTGTCCGTCCCTACATGGATCACGACTATTGCACTGCTGCAGGCAATAATGTGACAGTCGCACTTCAGGCTGTGTGACAGCCGGTCATCCCGCTTGTGGTGGAGGGAATTCTCCGACATCGCAGCCTGGACTGCATTCGATTCTAAAGACCCAATCTGCTTCCAGCTCTTCAACAGTCGAGCTGACTTTGCTGGTGCACATGGAAGAATCGCCTTTGTAGCGGGAATGCGCCCTTATGCCAGGCTCGAGCCGTGCCCAGTGAGTACTTCGTCCTCCATAGAATGATTGTCGTGACCGCACACCGGACAAGGCATATGCCTCTGAAGGGGCGTCGAGGAAATCAGCAGTATTATTCTCGTGCATAGTTTCTCACAATCATGTTGTCCGCGCCCGATACGCTACCAATCTGTCTGCAACGCTCGCGCCATTCCACTTCTCGCCATCGCAATCGGCTGGCGTCAGCACCGGCATACCGACCTGCTCAATTGTGAAGCTTGCGGCTACACTACCCCATCTGGCAGCTTCTACGACGTCAAAGTCTGTCCTCACCAGACCTACTGCGAGTCCGCCAAGCATTCCATTTCCCCCACCCGTCGGATCTATAACACGAGATGCATCGGTGTGGTAAGCAGGCAACCACTGCTTCTGAGTAGCTGTAAGAACGAAGCATCCTTCTGCACCGGCTCGAACAACGACGGCACCTTGCTTGTGAGGACCAATGCCTGAGTCCAGCAATCTCTGCGCATGGTCTTCGATGGCAGATCTCGAAGGTACGTCAGGATGCGTGAAGGAAAAAATTGAGGCCAACTCTTCGTGATTGGGACTGATCACATCAACATGGCGTAGTGCTTCGAGTGTATTGTCGAGCTCTTCAGGTGTGCAAAGATCAGGTACGGGCTCCCATATGAATATTGGGCGCGGAGCAGTCGTGCTACTGTCCGACCTGGTCTGCCCAGACTTCGGTGCATTTTGGTCGAGTGGCAGCGTGGCGCTGTTGCTCGCATATGGAGAGTTGGCTTGTTCGGACGACGCATTACCAGCAGCATTCGTCTTAGAGAGGACTCCTTCTACTTGATCAATGGCTCTCAGTGGACTGCAAATTAGGTGGAATGATCGTGCAGCCGCAAGATCGGGCGTCAAATCATCGGCAGTGAGCCGCAACTTCTCAGTCAGGTACTTGAAAGCTCGATGCTGATTTCCCGAGTACCCATTCCACCCGCGAGTAGTTGGAGCAGGTCTCTGCCGAATCAAAGCTCCAGTTTCCCACGAGCTGATAGTACTTCTCACCTCGTCTGGGAAGTCGGTGCCAGCATCGACTATCCAGCCTACAGATCGAGACTGTGGCGGCGGAGAGAACAGACGTGCACCGATGGCACTATATGTGCCCGCGCCACCTATCACATCAAGTTTCGGCTCTTGATTAGTATCCTTGTGAGGATAGATATCATCTATGATGAACATTCCAAGGGTACAGAAGTCAATAGGTACCGATGCATGCTCAGTTGGATGCGACATGATTCGATGTTGGAGTCTTGAGCTCCGGGAGCACAGTACCTGACACGCTCCTCAGAAGGCAATCGTAGAATCGAGTCGAAAGTGGTGCTGCTTTCGAAAGCCGTGACTGGTCTTGTCCCTGACGAATGCTTGCCACAGCAGGACCAAGTGTATTGGCTTTACCTGTACTGACTTGAAAACGTGTCCTGCTTGCTGCTTTCGGAGACGATCGGACCACCTAAGAATGATATAAAGTCGTTGTTGCAGACAGTATAAGAAGAAATATTCGAATCTTCGAGTCCGATGGCCGTGTCTTCCTGCGATGAGTGATGTATATGATTAGTACGTTGTTGGTCGGTGAATAGAGTCGTGTACACACACTAACTAACAAATAGGCCAGGTACAAGAGAAAGGGCCGAAAAGCGGCTTGTGCCACATCGGACAAGCATGCGCGAGAGGAGCCTCTTCCATTCCTTCTGGAACATTACTAACTAGTCTGCTACCTATACCTCCGCCGACCTCGAGTGTGTTGTTGACCATTTGGACAGCCCGTTTCTGCCGCGCGATCAACCACACACACCCTGTGTGAGAGAGCACATCACTAATCACCTGCAACTGCCCGCATTGCCACGAGACATCCTTGCTCATTCAGCTGACCTTGGGATCCCAATTGGCTACCGCCTGGTTCATTATGGCAGCTCCGCAGCAGGGCATGCACAACTTGACCACCCTGATCAAGAGGTATGCTGAACTCGTTTTCTTTCCTTATTTCTGCTCTTCATAACGCATGTCTCCCTGTCTGCAGCTATGGAGAACAAGGCTCGCTTCAGTAACGGCAGCCCCGTGTCGGTCCTGCCATCTGACAACCCGCTAAACACACTTCTCCGCAGACTTGAGGCAGCAACGTCCCGTTTGGAAGATATCGCTTCTTCATCTCAATCCTACGACACCGTCTCCCCAACCCTTCGATCCGATGGACAGACACGAGATGGCCCGTCCGCAGCGGGCACGAAGCCCTCACAGAGCGCCCCCGAGCTCCCCACCGTCACACCTTCGATCTCACAGCAGACCGTCAAGGCGGTCGAACCTCTTCCGGCGCAGATCAGCGACATGGACGCCCTCATCGAGAAGGAGGTGGACGCATTTCTGGCAGCTGCGAAGGGGCTGGACCCACTCGTAGAAGAACAGGCAGCGGCAGTTGCCAAGGGCTTCGCTGATCAGAGGAAGTTCTTGCTGGTGACCACAAAAGCAAAGCGACCTGATCCGCAGTCGCAGACATTCATGGATCTGCTGAAGGACCTTCAGCAAGATCTGGGTGCCGCGGGAGACATCAAGGACAGCAACCGGGGCTCGCCCATGAAGGAGCATCTGGCCATGATTGCTGAGGGAATCAGCACTCTGCAATGGCTGGTTATGGATGGCAAGCCTGCCGACGTTGTCGCTGAGATGATTGGGGGTGCGCAAATGTACGGCAATAGGATTCTGAAGACTCACAAGGAGGGTGACCAGGCACATGTCACGTTTGTGCGCTCATACTATGCACTGCTTACTGCGCTCAAAGAGTACATCAAGAAGCACTACCCAACCGGTGTGACATGGAACTCTGCAGGCGTCGACCCAGCGCAAGCAATGCGCGACATTGATGAAGCACCAACGACGAATGGCACGGCAGCTCCAGCACCTCCAGCTGGCGGTGCAGCGCCTCCACCACCTCCACCTCCACTTCCCAACTTCGACAATGTCCCACCGCCTCCACCGCCGCCGGGAGGGGCGCCAATTCCGGCGAAGAGTGGTAGTGACATGGGCGCAGTCTTCGATCAGCTGAATAGGGGTGAATCAGTGACCTCGGGTCTGAAGAAGGTGGACAGGAGCCAGATGACACACAAGAACCCGTCACTACGCGCAAGCTCAGCTGTACCGGGCGAAATCAGCAGGTCTAAGAGTCCTGGTCCAGAGATCAAGCCAAAGCCGGGCAGCCTACGACAGAACAGCACATCCTCCCCAAAAGCCGCACCCAAACAAGGCAAGAAAGAGCTCGATGGTAATAAATGGCTCATCGAGAACTTTGACTCTCCCTCAGCGCCGATTGAGGTTGAAGTCAGCATGACACAGTCCATCCTCATCTCGAAATGCAAGAACACCACGATAATCCTCAAAGGCAAGGCGAACGCCGTGTCGATTGACAACTCTCCACGATTACAGATCCTAGCAGAGACACTAGTGTCTTCTGTCGATGTTATCAAGAGCCCCAACTTTGCCATTCAGATCACGAACACTGTGCCCACGATACAGCTGGATCAGGTCGATGGAGCTAGCATCTACCTTGGAGCTGAGAGTTTAGCTACCGAAGTCTACACGAGCAAGTGTAGCTCGATTAATGTTATTCTCCCACCTGCGGGTGACGATGAGGATAGCAAGGAGGCGCCTTTGCCCGAGCAGATCAGAAGTTTCGTGTGGAATGGAAAGATGGTCAGCGAAATTGTCGAGCATGCTGGGTAAGCGTGCTGTAGATGCGGAGCACAGGGCAAATTGTAGGATAATTGTACTGGTACGATGTAATTTAGACCAACTGCACCGCAACCGTATGCGATTTGAAGACACAAGCGTAAGCACCCATCACTATTCCCCATTTCCCAATATCGTTCAGCTTTGCTTCTGCAACTCAAAGTACAGCTACGCTGACTAGGTGACAGGAGCTGAAGCTGGTCTTCCGAGCCCATGGACAGCGGGACTTTGCCTCGATCGGGCATCTCCACGAGCGCCTGAGTCCCTGTGCGGTCTGTAGGCTGAGATGATGACGGTCACAGCCTGATCGTGCTTACTCCGGCCACCATCGATATCCGTGCCAAGTAGCAGCGGGCCTGTCAAGAGAAGCAATTGCCGTGTTCCCGGAGAAGGGACTGTTGCTGGATAGATGGTGTACTTGTCGTACAGTCCTGTCACTCTACTGCAATATTGGGCCTATGACTTTGCACAAAGCACCCCATTCACAATTGATCGCATGCGCTCAGCAACAGCATCCAGATCTTGCTCGCCATTGATATGCTCGGCTGCGCCGCGGGCCTCAAACGACTTCATGACCTCCGATGTGGTCTCCCCGAATGTGGCGAGACGCTTCCGCACCATCGTCTCGTCCTGATCATCGAAACGATTCCGATCTGCCGTGGAGAGACGCTCAAAGAGAATCTCATCCGAGCAGTCGAGCACGATCAAGCGCTGTATGGGAGTAATCATCTTCTCGAGGTATTCGCATTGCTCGAGATTTCTTGGAAAGCCTATGTCTCATTAACAAAGACGTTTGTGGGGAAGGCTAGAGGAATCCCTCTCACCATCGAGAATAAACGTGCGAATTCCTTGTGTCCTGATTGCAATTTCCATGCGCTGTCGAAGGAGTCTGGTGGTCAACTCGGGTGGGCCCACTCGGCCAGCTGACATGTTGGCTCTGATGATTTCTGCGTATAGGCTTCCAGGTTTGTTCATTTCTGCTCGTAATGTGTCGCCGACGCTGAGGTGGATGATTGGGAGACCTTTGGCGAGAAGCGCGCACTGTGTGCTTTTGCCGAAACCTGGTCCGCCGACGAGACCGATAAGAGTGACCTGAGGTAGTCAGCCATGGTCGTCTGCCTCGTGTAATGCGCTCCGGTGCAAGACGTACATCAGGCTGTTCTTGTGGGCGAGCTGTTGGTAGGTCCTTGGACGCCATGGCGTTTGAATCACTCATGATATGGTGATTGGATCGCGGATTCTCCTGTCGGTAGAAGAAGTGCTGAATTCTCGGCAGTTGGTTGTGCTGATGGTAGAGTTCTTTCATGCTTGATTATAAGCTTGAATTTACGCAGCAAACTTTCCGAAGATCATCAGGTTCCATCACGTACTTTGCACTCCGTCGATGAGCCAGCCGCAGTATCAGTGCACAGCTTTCTTCAGAACGAAAGCGTAGTACTCAAATGAGTTCTCACCCCCAAGAGTTTCCATGTGCATGTCCCACAAGTTGTCCTGGTTGAGAAGGGGCTTGACGAAATGTGGTTGTCGATATGTGATGTAGAGGAAGGCGCCTGAGTCTTTCAATGTGCGCGCAACCTACATTGCGTTATTAGTGTCACTAGCTTCACTCTGCATCGGCTCACATATACCTCTTTCATGTACAGAGCGCTGTTTTCTCGCACATCATCAGGCGGACTCCAGGGACTTCCGTGGATCATAGCGTCGAGTGTGCCCTTGTCGAAGGCAACATCGATCGAAGCGGCTTCGACTGCAGGCATATCGCGAACATCACCACACATCCAAGTAAGTCCATCTGTCTTCTGTTCGCTCATGCGTTCAACGATTACAGCTGAGAAGTCGAGACAGAGCTGGTGTTGATAGCCACGCTTCAGCAAATCTTGAGGGATGGTGCTGTCGCCCGCGCCGAGATGTAGAATCTTCGGGCATTGTGCTGGATCATATTTCGCGAAGAGATGTTTCTGAAAGAACGGCTCAAGATCGCTATATGTCCTAAACCACTCATGAGTCGGCTCTTTTCCGTCCGACTTAGCATAGCGTTCGTCCCAGTACTCGGGGGTCTTCAGAGCCTCGATCTCTTCTTCGGACATTGCCATGATTGTTTTTGTGTGTGTACGATCTGGAAGGAGAAGAGAGCCAGGAGAAGAAAGTGCACCAAGAAACAACGGAGCTCTTTCCGCTGCAAGGACGGTGCGCCATTCTGACCAGTCCGCCATATCAAACCTCGGTAACGCAATAGCAATAAACACACTCTATCGCTTCTAATTCACTCTCTATACTCGCTGCACACTCGCAATCATAGCTCCGCGTGCTCTAGACTACTTACTATACTATAACTATATCCGCTAGCGTAGGGAGGTAGGTTATACCCTACTAGAGATCTAATCTACCCTTTACTACTCCTTTCGAGTTACTATTACTAAACGCACCTTCGAGCGCATACTGTCTATATTGTCTATTCGACTTAATAAAGACTATAGTAGGAAGGTATAGAATATTCTAAATAATAAGAATAAACTCTAGATACGTATAGGCTTTATATATAATATCCTACGTCTTAAAGATAGCGAAGCTATATAGGTTTTAATAGACGAGGGCTTTAATATTACTATAAGGTAATACTACTATATTTGGATTAATAGGCTAGGACTATAGAAGATAGAGAGTAGTACGAATTATATAGATATAGAAGTATATATCGTAGAAATACTAGTAGTAGAGCTAGACAAGTTATTAGTTAAAGTATATAGTAAGGGTAATCTCTATACTTATCTATAGTCTAAATATAATATTATTAGGTAGTAGGCACTTATAGCTAAACCTTAAGTACTTATAGCTTATACTCGTAGTAACTAGATTTATTATATTACTTCTCTACTTAATCCTAAGAGCGTATAGCGTCGTCTTAACCGTATAAACGAATACTATAGAGCTATTATTATACCTAGTCTAGGCTTTACTATCTTAATAGATATATACTATAAGTTTAAGAAGTAGCTTATTTAGATCTATACTAGTATCTATATCTATTCGTATTATATAGAGTAGATATATATTAGTCTATCTAGAAGGACAGCTATATTAGTTCTCGCTTAATACCTTATAGTACTACGCGCTATAGGTACTATACCTTAAATCCTCTAATCTAATCGTAGTATAGAGACTATACTAGCTATAGATACTTATTTTAAGATCTAGAACGTTATCTATACTATAGAGTCGGAGGCTATAGTAGCTATAGGTAGTAAGCTATTACTACCGTTACGATTTAACTAATACTTTAAGTATAGAACTAGTAAGATAAACTAATATATTAAATTATAGTAGGCTTAGTAAGCTAAAGCCTTAGCGCTATAAAGAGGATACTTCTATTAATTACTAATTAAGGACTTATACGATAGCGATTTACTTATCGACTATATTATCTTTCTAGCGATATATATACTAATTATACGTAAGGCTATTAGCGAGTTTATACGAGTATAGAACAGCTATAGGATCTAGAAATAGCCTAAGCGTCTATACGTTATTATAGGTATTCTATATATACTACGTAACTATCTATATATATATAGTACTAGTAATTAATCTATTCTACTATTAGATAGCGTTCTAGACGAGATTAAAAGGGAACTAGAGAGCTTCGGTATATAATCGTAACTACTCGCTATAGTAACTCGCTAATAAAATATAGACCTAGAATCCTATCTACCTATAATAACCCTTAAATAGTATAGCTACGCCTTATAGCTATACGGCCTTATACTGCCTATAGACGGTAATACTAACTCTACTTCTAGTAAGCGTATTTACTATTATACTTATTTAATACTACGTATACTCGTATTATAGTATATCGTATTATAGTAATAGCCGACGCTTAGTAAGCTTAATAAGCTATTAGCTACACGTAGGTAGATTAATATATAGTAAATAAGAGATATATTTATAGCCTCTAATAGTATACTAATCCTTAATAAAGATAATAGAATTATAGAGATAGAGTTTACTAACGATCTATAAGTTAATAATCCTTAAGAGCTATCCTAATTAGTAATAGCCTATAATATAGCGTTAAAAACCCCGCTCTACGAGTATATCTACGAGGCTCGGCGAGTACGTACTTCTAAATATTTAACTATTCTTCTCTTTCTTAACCTATACTATTTACTCTCTACCGATCGACCTTATCTATTAGGCTCGCTTACTATAACTATAGCCTAGCTCTAGAGTAAGTACTATATAATATTAGGCGTTAAATATAACTATATATTTAGTAGTTATCTTTACTATAGTTAATACGCTATACGTAACCTTAACCCTCTAAATAAGCGAATCGTCTATAAGCTATTAGTTATACTAGCGCCTACCTTAACGAGTCGCCCTACTATAGCGCCTACGAGTTATACGAGTACTATAGTTATTACTCCTAGAATAAATACTAGAGCTACTACTAATACCTTCCTTTCGCTCTCTTAGGTTACTAATAAGGAGCGTAATACGGCTATTCTTAGGCTTAAGAAATATACTACTCCTAATACTAGTAGTAGATTACTATCGTAGCGTCTAGTATCCGCTCTACTACTAAAAGCTAAGTAGAAGGAGCCTCTAATTAAGTTCCTTTATATATATAAGCTCTATCTATAGTACGTTACTATTAATAACTCTAGCGTTTAGACGTACTAGGATATCTATCTATACGATACTACTATAGATATATAGATAGATTAAGACTAGTATACTAGCGATAATATAACTCTTATAAAGTACTTCCTTTCTCGCTATCTATAGCTACTAGCTACGCCGATTATAGATACTAAGGACTTTAAAGAGATATTCTTCTATACTAGCTTCTAAGAGGACGATTAGCCTAAGCGAGTATCTAAAAGGGTATATATAGACTATTAGAATACTAATATAAGTAGGGCTATAGGTATATTTAGATAGCCGAAGGCGAAATAATCCGATAGGTAGGCCTATTTAATTAAGATCTATATATACTAGAGGAAAGGCTCTTAAGTTAAAGCTAAAGATAAAAGTAAAGTAGATAAACGTAAGTATCGTAAGAGTATAGCTACGAGTTAAACGAGCTTATCCTTAGTGTTTATAAGTATTAAGACTAAAGCTAGAATACGTATTAAGTAAGAGAAAAGTATATAGACTATAGCGGAGTACGATAGTATAAAGCCGCCTAAGATAATTAATCTTTCTAATAACGAGGCCTCTACGAGTACTACGAGTCTAGAGATTATATAGTAGCTCGCTCTATAACCTATAGCTACTTAGTCTATAGAGTCGGAGCTTAATAAGCAATTATAGGCTAGTCCAGCGACTATATAACTAATAATATAGCTAACTATAGAGCTAACTATAGAGTTAACTATAGAGCTAACTATAGAGCTAACTATACCTATTAAGCTAGTAGCGAAGCGATAGAAGCAGCTATAGGTAATATATACTACTAGAGAGACTAGAAGTAGTAAATAGTACTCGCTACGGACTCGTAGAGCAAATACTAGTTAAATTATAGCCTAAGAAAGATAGGATTAGAGGAATTAGTATACTAGGATAGGATAAGAGTAGATATTAGTTTTTATACTCGTAGTAACTCGTAGTTCGATTACTTATAAACTCGCTATACTAACTAGACTATAATAGGCTTAGGAATATCGTCTTTTAGCTATATAGCCTTCTATAGTTTCTATATATCGCGAGCCTTACTATTAGCCTCCGCCTTAAGCTAGTTAATCTAGCTATTAATCTCTCTTATAATACTGTCTATCCTATTAAGCCTATCCTCTAATATCTTTATATAGGTACGGAGCTTCTCTAACTCGCTAGACTCGCTACTAGACTCGCTATCCTTATTATTACTAACTTATTTACTAGCCTAATAACTAGACTTAGCTATACGTATATAGTACGTATAAGGCACCTCTTCTATCTCTATCTTATACTACTCCTTAAGACCTAGACGCTTATACTATAAGTATAGTATAATAGTAGTAACGCTCTAAGTCGTCTCTATTATATAGCTAGCCTTATTAAACTTATATAGAGTATTCTTTATAACCTTCTTCTTATTCTTATCTCTACCTTCTACTTTATTAAGTAACTTCTACTATGTCGCTAGTACGTAGTACTAATAGTCGGCGGTATTTAGTATAGTAGAGTAGCGTAGGTAGTCGGAAGAGTTCGAGGAATTCTATAGCCTATTTTATACTACGAGTTAGTAGCGAGTATATAGAGAGTACGAAATTGCCTACCTAGGAGTCTCTATCTCGTTAATATCTATCTCCTTAACTAGGGCCTAACTAGCTTATATAATTATACCTAGCGTTAAGCCTATACTAGTAGCGTAAAGTATACTATTAAGTATTAGCTAAACTAAAAGGCGTCGTAGAATACGCGCTATAACTTACTTAAGGCGATTAATACTACGAGTACTATATAAGGCCTCGCTATCGCCTATAGTCGCTATAAAAGTAGTATTTATTAGGTATAGTTAGAGTAGTAGCGAGCTAGATATTAGTATTAAGTAAGTCCTATTGTTATTAGCGCGACAATAGCAAGGCTGCTAGCGTAATGTGAGCGTATAACAATGGCAGGTGCGGGTGCAAGTGAATAATAAAGACAATAGAGAGCGTGGCCGCATGCGGAGGTTTGATATGGCGGACTGGTCAGAATGGCCCACCTTATGCAAGTGAACTTCGACGCGCCAAAAAGTTTCGAGGACATCATCAATCCCGACATCACCTCCACGACCGGTGATCCATTGGCACCTCGCGATTTGTACATATTGTCGACATTGGTGTCAGTCTGAATCATTCGCATTGGCTTCCACAACCCAACCGCTCCGGCGCATCACGAATCTCACGATTTCACGAACTGCATTTGCCCGCATCGATCGACTCGCGCTGCACTACTGTGAATCTCGCCCATATTCCACGTTACGTCGGCAGTCAATTCCTCAGCACGCGCAAAGTGAATCGAAAGATACGCCAAAGGTATTGTCAGCACTCGGGGAGCTCTTGTCAGGCCACAGCTCCAAAAAGGATCACAATTCGTCCAAACCTATCGAGGAGCCGCAGTCTAGTCGCAACGCTCGCTTGGTGACACGATTTGAACCTTTGATACGAGCTATCGACCCAAAGAACAATCCAACTGGACGTTGGCGCGAGCGCACATGGTTGGGGTCGAGGAACAGAGCCAAAGATCATGACGCACATGAGTCACGAAACTATCCCTCACTTCATCCCGACCTTGCGGTAATATTGCGTCGACACCATCGGCAACTGCTCCAAGCACCGACTCCAGCCGGTTTCAGCAAATTCATCAAGCGCGATTGGGACTCAGAGGGCAGGAAAATGCGATCCTTCGTACAGATTCTCACAACGCCTACGGCCGACACGCCAGGCACGACTCTTATCCTCCACTTCGATAACAAGCGCTACCTAATTGGCAGCCTTGCCGAGGGGACGCAAAGAGCATGTGTTCAAATGGGCGCGAGACTGCTGAAAGTCTCTGAATGTTTCCTCACTGGCCGGACAGAGTGGACGAATACCGGAGGCATGATCGGCATGATTTTGACGTTGGCAGATTCTTCTGCATCGAGTGCGGCAAGCTCGCTCGAGGATGCCATGAGAAAAGCTCAATCGAAAGCCAAGAGAATGGGCGTACTTGACAATCCAGAAAAGATGCAGGAGCTGGAAGATCAGGCAAAGAAGGAGGCGACGAACTCCCTGACCATATTTGGCCCGCCGAACCTTAATCATACTCTTGCAACCGCGAGACGCTTCGTTTTCCGAAAAGGCATGCCAATCAACATCCACGAAATTCGTGACAATGGTCTTCCCGAGCAGAAGCCTGAGAACGACGAATGGACACCATTCTGGGCGGACCAAAATGTGAAAGTCTGGAGCATGTCAGTTCAGCCAGCAGCAGACAAAGCTCAAGCTCGATCTTCTTCCATAAGCCCGCTCAAGCGTAGCTTCGACGAGATGCGCGCCGGCGATGAAGGTAATGTGGTCCAGATCAATGGTGATCTTGCTCAAGAGGACCGCGATTACCTGACTGTGAAAGCTGTCGTGGGTGAAATGTTCAACTCATCCTGGCGATTAGATACGCTCTATGAGACTGCACTCTCACAAGTCAAGCTTCCTGCAACCATCTTCGTTCGTGATCCCGAGACGAACAAAATACAGAAATACACTGGGCCTTTGCCAAATGATCCAAAGAATCCACCTCCGAACCCCAACTTGACAGTTCTGGTACGGAAGCCGTGGCCCGGCGCTTTAGTGAATAGCCTGCCTGAGACCAAGCCTGCAAAAGAGGCTATCAGTTACATATTCCGCAATCATATGCAGCGCGGTAAGTTCCGACCTGAAAAGGCCAAAGCCAGAGGGATCAAGCCGGGCATTGACTTCTCCAAACTTACGAAAGGCGAAAGCGTTCAAAATGACAAGGGAGAGACGGTGACGCCAGAAGAGGTGATGGACCCATCGCGGGTTGGTGGTGGCATTGCCGTTATCGATTTGCCTGGCCCTGACTACATCGACAATCTTATTGCCCGTCCAGAATGGCGCGAACAGAAGGTCATGGAAGGCGTTGGCGCTGTGATGTGGCTGTGCGGTAAGGCTGTGGCGACCGATGCTAGGATTCATGCTTTCATGAAGGAGTTCTCTCACCTGGAGCATATCGTGTCCTCGCCAGACTACTGTCCGAACAACATCGCTCTTGACTCTGTAGCTGCATCTACGATTCGATTGAAGAAAGTCGACCCAGCTCGGTACGTCGTCCCTGTACACGATGTCGAAGGCGAATCACCACAGCAATACGGGGGAAGTGCAGATGCCCATGAGCAGAGTAAGAAGACTCCACTGCCAGACAAGGTGCACGTCGCAAGTCGAGGTCAAAGTATACAGCTTGAGCCCGCCATCGAGTTCCAGAACAAAGACGTCATACCTCTACTCAACATCGATGCAGCGGCAGCTGAAATACCTGAAGAGGTGATGCAAGAAGCTAGCAAAGCTCAGCAAGCAGCTAGCTCCCCAGATGCTGAAGCAGCGAAATGGCTCCAGACACTACCGCCTGGTGCTGAAAAGGCGGAGGTGATCACTCTAGGCACAGGCTCAGCGCTTCCTTCGAAGTACCGCAATGTATCCTCCACACTCGTACGAGTACCAGGCTGGGGTAACATATTGCTCGATGCGGGTGAGAACACGCTAGGACAGCTGAAGAGGGTGTTCTCTCCAGCTGAGCTCAAAGCTATCCTTCATGGACTGAGAATGCTCGTCATCAGTCACATGCACGCCGATCATCAGCTTGGTACCACGAGTATAATCAAAGAGTGGTACGAAGAAGTCCACGCCAGCAAGCCCGCAGAACGCATCTCGCAATCAGCGGAGTGGGATGAGATCTTGGCACCTCGTGATCGTCTTGCAGTTCTTTCCGAGCCTGCAATGCAGCACTGGCTATACGAGTACAGCTTTGTTGAAGACTATGGCTATTCGCGCCTTGCGCCCCTGTCTCTGCACACTGCGGACGTCCGCAAAGGGATCAGCTCACGGCTGGGCTGGTTCATACCGCCCAGTCAACTCAGCGCCCTTAGCCAGCAAGACTACCAGAATAAGTTGGATGACCACGTAGTTCCTCTCTCGGCTCTGAACCTGAAAGATCTGCAAGCAGTCGGGGTGAAACATTGTCATGGCGCTAGAGCTGTGAGCATCACCACTCCATCAGGCTTCAAAGTCTCCTATTCAGGCGACTGCAGGCCATCGGAGGCATTTGCACAGATCGGCAAAGGTAGCACAGTTTGCATACATGAGGCAACATTCGATGACGAGCTACAAGGTGATGCCGAGGCGAAGAACCATAGCACAACGTCAGAAGCGCTGGACATCGCGCAGAAGATGAATGCCAGGGCATGTGTGCTCACCCACTTCAGTCAGCGATACCAGAAAGTGCCTGTACTGGAAAGGGGCGAGGATGGGCCGAAAGATGTTCTTGACACAAACAGCTCAGCTGATGCTTTGATGGTCGATGAATCCACGAACCCTGAGGACGAGATGTCAGGACCACTTGAAGATGTGGCGGCCACTTTCCCAGATCAGCAAGCTAGCAATGGTGGTGGTGGCAAGCAATACGACATCCCAAGCAAGTTTGGCACTTCCAAACCAGAGGCCGTCAAGTTCAAGCTACAGTCTGATATGAAAGTTGCGGTGGCTTTCGACTATATGCGTGTAAGAGTGGGTGACATCTGGCAGATGGAGAAATTCACGCCCGCGTTACTGAAGCTATTTGAAGAAGAGGCGAAGGAGGTTGCCGAAGCAGGTGACGGAGGTTCCAACGTCGCGGTGAAGGGCCAGCAGGGCCACAAGGGCAAAGACAAGCAGAAGGGCAAGAGTCAGAGAAGGAACTGATAAAACAGCAGACAGCCTTGTTAACGGGGAACATTTCCTCCTCTGCTCATGCATAGACATGTGTACTCGATCAAATGGTAGTTACAACACTTGCACCGCTAGAGCTCGACTCCAGACGAACAACATGCGCGGGGTCACTTCACTAGGCCCGATCGAAGGTGAATGCACTGACACAGTCGACGAAGTTGCTCCAAGAGCGCCTTCTCAGCCTCTACAATAGAGGCTTCGTCGATCAAGAGGTGGCTCTGCCGGAATGGGTCCACGATCTCGACCGTCACTACTACACGCGCTTCACCTTCTCGCTCACCCCACACTTGTTCTCTATGCCATACGTCTTTGACCACATCAGTTACGAGCGAGGTAGGAGGAGGAGAGAGCGACGCAGGGCGCGGCTGAACAATTTGGCGAGGTCGATCCATCAACTTTTTGGGGGCTGGCCAAACCTAAACGCGGTGCAGCGGGTCGTCAGCTATGCGCTGGTCAATGGGGAGACCTACGAGGAGGTATTTCGGAGGAAGACGAATGGCGTGGCTTAAACTAGTCCCGAGGACGCGAGTGTCAGGACGATCGAGGCGAGCTGCAGAAATTAATGGAGATCTCGATATGGCCATTGAAACAAGAGCAAGGAGGGGATATGGACGGGATCGGCGGCAGTGGTGCGGTTTGCGCTATCACAACCTGGAAATCGAAAGAGATGCTTCCATGAACTCAAGCAATCCCATAGCTTGACCCTCTTCGACGCAGCGCTGCCTTCATCTAGCACACCACCGGTCCCTCAAATCACCCCCGGAAACTGCCTCTCCCTATTCCTCTCCCACCAAACCTCCTCATGCGCCGCAATCAATTCACACTCCTCCCCCATCACCTGATCAAACTCCCTCAACCGCTTAATACTTTCCGCGGCCTTCTCCTTATCAACATGAATACACAACATATGCCCGTCTCCATTCTCCCACGTCCCGATTTCCTTCTCACCTGTCAGAAGCCTCCGATCGTGGAATGCGTCTCCACACAGCATGATCCAGCGATCTTTTGTTCGACAGAGAAGATTGACGTGGCCGGGGAGGTGGCCTGGGGTGTCGATTACGTAGACGGAGGAGTCGTTGAATAAGTCTAGCGCGGCGGGGAAGGGGCCGAGAGGTTTCCAGTCTTTGCTGTTTTTATCGCTCGGGTTGGAGAACTCTGCCGTTCGGTCGGGAGGTAGAGTGTCAGGTTCGAAATGCTGATGACTCGCTGTGCCTCCCAGTCCGTGCGCTAAGACGTCTGCGGCGCCGTATCCAATGCGGAATTGTGCTTGAGGAAAGTCCTCCGGGTCGCCGTGGTGGTCATAGTGCACGTGGCTGAGAATTACCAGATCGATGGATGAGGGAGGGAGACCTCCAGCTTGGAGTTGTGCTGCAACGCCAGGTTCGAGGTTGAAGGGTTTGCGGCTAGCGAGGTGGTTTTGCAGAACTTGAGGGTATGCTGAGGGTGATTTGCGGAGACCGAGATCGAACATGAGGTGGAATGGCTTGCCATCTTGGTTCAATTGATACTGAGATGTGGAAGGCGGGTTCGGATGAGTGACGAGGAACGTAAGAGATGGAACTGTTCGTTTAGCACCTGGGTCTGCTGGGTGAACGAAGAAGTTATCTGGTAGTGTGATGAAGCCGCCCGCTATGGACGAGACTGTGACATAGTTCTGGTTTGAAAGAGCTGATGGAAGGGGAGAAGGAGAGGATGACATGTTTGGAAGAGAGGAACGTGTCGTGCCTTAGCTTTTTCGTGTTTGATCAGATGCACTCCAAGTATCATGTCTTGACTGAATATGCATCTTGGACGATTGCCGAGCTATTCTGTCTGTCCCCGCAAGTCTCTTGCTTGGTATGGCTTTGCGAAGTAAGTGGTGACGTCCGGAGCTCTTCGAAGCTATACAGCTTGTAAGGCGGGCAAGCTGCTGTTAAAGTGCTTCCGACATCGCAAGCTACTGCAGCTCCAAGCTTCGGAGAGCTCGACCTCTGCCCTTCGTCGAGAGCACGAGGGTAATGATGTAGCGCTTGAATAGCCATTGTTAAGCTCTTTGCTTGTCCTGTGCAACGTTTAGCCATTACTCTCTCCCACCGCAGATATATACTCATTCGAACGTCTTGTCATCGGGACCCGCCAGAACAGCAGAAGCAGCAAATATGACAGCCAACTACACACCTGAGGAGGTCAAAAAGGCCCATGAGATCCTTTACAATGAGGGAATCAAGATGCGATACCAAGTCGCAGGCAAAGAATACGTCGACAAGTCTCTCGCAGCAGCGAGCAACCCATTTGCCAAAGCTATGCAAGAATGTCAGTTTGCACTTCCCCAACAAATCAACACCCAATTTTCACACTCACTGACCATTCTACCAGACGTCTCAGAATCCTGCTGGGGCAGTATCTGGACCCGCCCTGGCCTCGAACTGAAGACACGCTCTTTCCTTAACATCGCCATGCTGTGCTGCCAAAACCGAGGAACAGAGCTAGCTACGCACGTCAAGGGAGCTTTGAACAATGGCGCCTCTGAAGAAGAAATTCGAGAAGTAATTCTGCAGGCTGCATGCTACTGTGGCATGCCAGCTGGAATTGAAGGCTTCCGTGTCGCGTGGAAAGCTGTGCAGGAGTGGCATGCGCAGAAGAAGAAGGAAGGCGAGAATACTAGAGGGGATGAAGATCGACATGTGGATGTGGATATTGCGAGTAGGAGTAAGGAGGACTAAGGCTGTGCACTGTTAGCATTGCGAAGGCAAGCAGGCGACGCAGGTGGGATTGGCTCCGCGAAAGACAGTCGTAGAGACACAAATGAGATTCGTGGTACATCCTAGTCGCACTATACCTATACCTATCAGATTCTGCCAGCCAGACGCCGCCCGAGACTCACAGTCCCGTGGTCAGAGAAGTGATCACTCAAACTCCTGGGCGTTGTTATCAATCAGCCCCTGCCAACCGTCAACACTTGATTCATTATCGCACTCATTGACCATCACGTGCCTTCCTCCAGCTCTCCTCTTGTTCCTGTTGCAACTCGCTGATGTTCTTGGCCACGTCTTCCAGGATCTCCGCCGCGCGGTTGTGGTACTCAGCTTGAGCCTTGGCCAGCTCAACCAGATTTCTCAATGGTTCAGGAGTGTCGAGCACGTTTCGCATAATGCTTGTGGCCTCGTCTACCTTCTCCACGAAAGTGTCCTCTGCAGCCTCGATTGCGTGTCTTTGTGCTTCGGTGTAGGACTCCTCGTGCTTTCCACCTGCACTTGCCTTGCTCTTCACCGCATCCAGGTTCAACCGCGCGTTCTGCACGGCGGTCCGCGCTTTGTCTGCAGCCTTGATGCTTTGGTTCAGAGTAGTGCTCCAGCCAGCAAGGAACTTGCCCTGGATCTTCTCGTCCTGGTCGAGACGTGCTTCGCCGACCTTTTCAGAGGAAATGGCAAACTTCTCGAGTCCTTGGGACAGTGGATCTGGTTCGGTGCTGCCTTGAGGAGTGGCAGTGGAGATGGTCTGCGAGCCAGCAAGACAGGCCCGTGCGATGGCGTGGGAAAAGGTCTTTGGCTGGGGTTTGGCGGAAGGAGGAGCAGTGAGTGCTGCCTGGGCTTCTGCTGCGCTACCGGCTTTGCTGAGAAGTCCGACCTAGATGGTGACATGTTAGTGACGGTGCAAAGGATCATCAAGAACACCAAAGTCGCACCTTCTCACTGATGCTCTTTCCCAAGTCCTGGAAGCTCTCCTTCACATTTGGTGGATAATCGTAGGCTTCATTGGCATACTGCGAGGTCGCGGCCAACAAGCGCTGGTGAGTCTGCTTCAGCGCATCGATCCTGGTCTCCAGCTCGACATAGTCGTGAGGCAGTTCGGTCTTTTCGCCCGCATTGCCCGTCTGCTCCTTGATCCACTGCTGGCTGCGCGTCGCAAAGGGCGTAACGCTGGAGCCGATCGAGTTGGTGAAAGCGCGAAACTTGTCCATGGTGCGTGATTGAGATTTCTTCCTATTGAGGACGATTTGAAGTGTGAATTGGCGCAAGGTCCGAAAGTTGTCTGCAGTAGGAAACAAACAAAAGAAACCGACAGATGGCACTTAAGTTTGTTGAGAGGCTGACAACCCTCGCGCGAGTGGGAAGAGCACAGGCGCACGTCAGGTTCAAGGGTCGCAGCTTGGATCGCCGTGTGCTCGATGCAGTCACTGTGTTCCCACTTCTTGAAAGTGCCAGGACTGACGCGACAATCAACATCAAACCATCTCGACTACTGGGAGAACTGGACTGGATCATAATTGGATTGCCGCCGATGCTTTCACAATGACCACGAGGCTGCTGTCCTCGAGGCTTGCCCAGCGCACTCAGACAGCCCTCTCACGCACGCCACGCCCGAATGTAGCCACTTTATATGACAGCAGCACTCTGGCTGCGAAACGATCAATCACACTCTCCGCGCTTTCTGGGTCAAGTAGTGCACTGCGAAGATGGACGCAACGGAAAGCCTGGCCAGCAGGCGCGAATGCGATGCACAACTTGCCAGCAGTCCGACATGCTTCATTCGCTCGCGTTATCCCCAAGCTGTTTATGAAGTTGGTGCGTGTGCCCGCAATGATGGGACTGACCATGGTTGGCGGTGTCGCATATCTGCAGTATCAGACAGCTCAAGCAGGAGCCTATGCTGTAGATGTGTTTGGTAAAGCGCGGGATGCGACCATGGGCGCTGCAAATGGTGTTCTGGGAGGTCTGGGAGACGTGTTTGCGCAAGTGAGCAGAGGAGCCGAAAAGACCAAGGAGGATGCGAAGGGTATACAGATGCCACAGTGGATGAAAGACATCTACGAGGGGCGCACTGGCCAGGAAGGCGGCGGCCAGAACGGCGGCCGAGGAGGACCAAACGAGCCGAAGCAGAGTGGTGTTGGCGTCACAGGAGCCGGCGCTGCTACAGCTGCTGCATTCGCATTGGATGCTGAAGGCGAGGAAGACGAGCGATCGCGAGACGAGGCTGCCAGGGACGACCAGATGATGCTGCTCACGCGCAAAATGATTGAGATACGGTCACTACTACAGACTGTAGGGCAATCGGAGACACTGACACTACCATCGATTGTGGTTGTCGGTTCTCAGTCGTCGGGCAAGAGCTCAGTGTTGGAGGCGATAGTCGGACACGAGTTTCTGCCTAAAGGCTCCAACATGGTGACGAGACGACCAATCGAACTCACGCTTGTCAACACGCCTAAAGTGGCAGCAGAATATGGCGAATTCCCCGCGCTAGGTCTCGGCCGCATGACAGACTTCAGTCAGATCCAAAAGACTTTGCTAGACTTGAATCTGGCTGTGCCCGAGAAGGACTGCGTTTCAGACGACCCCATTCAGCTGCGGATTTACTCGCCCAACGTCCCAGATCTTTCATTGATCGATCTCCCGGGATATATCCAAGTCGAAGCCTTCGACCAGCCAACGGAACTGCGCATGCGTATACAGGATCTGTGTGACAAGTACATTCAATCACCTAACATCATTCTGGCAATTTCCGCTGCCGATGTCGATCTCGCCAACTCTACGGCACTACGCGCAGCAAGACGAGCAGATCCTCGAGGCGAGCGAACAATTGGTGTAGTGACTAAGATGGACCTGGTCGATCCAGTTCGAGGCGCTCAGATCTTGGCAGATAAGAACTATCCTCTCCGGTTGGGATACGTCGGCGTTGTGTGCAAAGTGCCACAAGAGTCGAGATCGCTGTTCTCGCGTGGGGCCCAGAATATCACGAGCCTGATCACGAAGAATGAGTCGGCGTACTTCAATGCACACCCGGAGACCTTCGGTCCCGATGCAAAAGTCAACGTCACAGTCGGTACGCCAGCGCTTCGAAAGAAGCTGATGCATGTGCTCGAGAACACAATGTCTGCGTCATTGAAGACGACCAGTGAAGCCATACATCACGAGCTCGCCGAAGCATCGTACGAATTCAAGGTGCAGTACAACGAGCGACCGCTAAGTGCTGAGAGCTATCTGGCAGAGTCGCTGGATGCATTCAAGCATGGCTTCAAGAAGGTTTCTGAAGAGTTCGGACGTCAGGAGGTCCGAGACATTGTTAAGCGCGAGCTGGACCAACAAGTGTTGAATCTGCTCGCACAGCGATACTGGAACAGACCAGTAGAAGATCTCAGACCTGTCGACCGAAATTCGGAGTCCATTCAAGAACCCCTCGAAAGCCTGCCAAAAGCAGATCCGGAGAACCCCCTCTGGCACCTCAAGCTCGACGCGTCCACTTCCACTCTTACAAAGTTAGGCATTGGCAGACTGGCAACCACAGTGACAGCCCAAGCTTTACATAGCGCTGTCCAGGATCTCATCCACAGCACACCTTTCGCGACACATCCCTTCGCAGTGCAAGCGATCACGACAGCATCAGAGAACATACTGAAAGACCTGGCATACGACACGTCAGATGAGCTCGAGATTTGTGTTAAGCCGTACAAGTATCGAGTGGAAGTGTCTGACCAAGAATGGAAGCAGGGACGCGAAAACATTGCAAAGGCCCTCAAAGACGAGCTACAGTCGTGCGAGGGTGCGCTCAAGGCCGTTGAAGACCAGATTGGAGGTCGGAGAAAGGCCAAGGATGTGCTTGCCTTTATCGATCGTGTGCGGAAGGGAGATACCGTGCTCGAAGGCAATGGTGTCGGAGGTGCAGGCGGCTTCTCATCAGCCTTGCTAGAGAAGGGCAAGGAGGCACTGTTCCTTCGCGACCGTTCTGACATCCTCCGCATGCGCCTGGCAGCGATCAAGAGCCGCCAATGCTCACAACCGAAGAACAAGTACTACTGCCCCGAAGTTTTCCTCGACGCAGTGGCTGAGAAGCTCACATCGACGGCGGACCTATTCCTGGACGCCGAGCTTCTATCCAAATTCTACTACCAGTTTCCCCGCGTACTGGAGAAATGGGGACGAGACCTAGACGACAACACAATCGAGCGCTTCGCACGCGAAGATCCAAAGATCCGCAGACACCTGGACGTGGTGAAGAGGAAAGAATTGCTCGAGCACGTTCTCAAAGAAATGGAGGGTTTGCGCCAGCTAGAAGCGCGGGAGAAGCGGAACAGTAAGCGGGGAACGCAGACGGAGGAGAAGAAGCGCAAGAAATGGTTGTTTTGATTCACAGTGAGCCGAAGCGAAGCGAAGCGAAGCACCAGACACATTTTGTATAAAGTACTGGGCGTTTACAGATCGAAGGGTTTCGAAGAGGACCACATATGATACCACGGCTGGCAGACAGAGTATGTATTGAGATTCCGCTCTTGGATGCGCTAATCAGTTTCTTCGAATAAGATTCTAGCTAGACATGAATGTGATCAAATTGTAGAGACGGCTTGGTCAGCCAATTCTCGTCCCTCATCAATCCGCCGATATGTCTATCCCATGCATCTCTGCACTTTGTCGACCACTGATCAATGTCATCATTGCGTCCAAGGACTAAGTAGGGTTGTCATTCGCACAAGCTTCGTGCCTTTGCACTGCGTCGATACAAGGCTTTTCCTCCACTCACGCCTACTCGATCTACGACGAATCAAGCAGCTCTCTAAGCCAGCACTCGCGTGTCGCAGCGCCCCACAGCAGCGACAGAATTCTCGGCTCACCACACCCACCACCTCAGACTTGGGCACCCGTTCGGCCAGCCCTGTACCCGCACCAAACCTTTCCGAGGACATATCGATCGGCTTCCCTCTACGCGCTGCCTCGTTCTTTCAAGATCACAATGTGCTGCCTGCGTGACCAAAGCGGACCTCCCAGCCTTTGACTTCTGCGAGCACATAGTCTTCACATCATGCATACTCAAGCGTCTCCAGACCTTCATCACTCCAGTGCAATCGATCGCGATCGGCTCGCTGACCAGCTCACTGATAGCAGCATTCTCAATCATTTCAATGTCAGTCTTGACATCAGCAGCCGTTGGTATGGCCGTCGAGAAGTCCGTCAATTCCTCCCACACCAGGATATCGTTAAACCATACTCCCATGCACTCCGCTCTGATCTGCTGGCTTGTGGCGAAGAAGACGGGTTCTCGGAATAGCATTGCATGCTTGCTATGCTGCTTCCTTTCCGTGAGCTCGGCGTGCATTGCAAAGAGGAATATCCGGTTTCTTAGCTCGCCTGGTAGCCGGAAGAGCGCTGACTGAGAATTTTGAAGAGCCAAGATGCGTTGGCGGACTTCGTCGAGCTTGTTCTTCATGCTTTCCAGGTCTGCATAAGACATGGCGTCCAGCGTCTTCACATCAGTCGTGTGGTGGTCCATGATGTTATGGTTGGCTCGTTAAGCCAGCCAGGCTGTAGTTCTGGCCCTCGGACTCTGAGTCCGCAACGACTCTTGAAGGCCAAATGGCTCGATCGTTCGATGTCAAGGTGTGCTTGAGCTGTTCCGTTCCAATGTGATCACTATACTACTGTAGGCCAGCAAGGTGTTCATTCGGGTGCGCGGTGTTACCCGAAGTTTGACCGCCAAGTGGGTTCGATCACCGGGGAGAGCTGTGGGGAATCTGTGAGGGGAAAGGGAGAACATCAACGCGAGGTCCGTAGCGGAGGATACTTCAGATACAAAATATATTGTTTGGAATTGCGCAATCTTGGCTGCAGGTAAACAAGGCCCACCGCTCAGCTCAGCTGAGCCACGTACGGCAAGGATCCTTTTGATCCTTTTGAAAGACACGCTCGCAATCGCACTGTCCGTTGGTGTGTAAGACTTGTCTCTTGTGTCTGTGAGAAACTTGGCATTCCGCGCGCGATTGTTGCGGCCAGCGTCTGGTAGGAGCGCCAGAGGCGAAGGTCATCTCAAATCACTCTCATCACCAGGACTCAATTGAACTTCGAATCCTCGCTGTATACAATCGACCGCATTGTCATTGCGGCTGCAGTGGTTTTGGTGGACCGCGCTGATCGCGAATATGGTCAACGTACGTCCTCATTCGCTGAGAGAGATATTCTGTCAACCGGAGAGGTCGCTTGCTCAGTGGAACTGGGTTCGTCTGCATTTCGCGGACCTCATGCTCCGCTGAGCTTTGCTGAAGACAACCTGGTTGTAACGTCTGCCACACACGATGAGGCTTAGATTTCCGAGTGTTGTGCTGCTTTAGCTGTCCCGCGCGGCTCTGACATCTCCGTCTCAGCAGTGCTGTACTGTGCCGCTCCGAGGCAATGCGCTGACGGACGCGCCTCATGTATCGCAAGAGAGCCAATCGATTCCTAACCTTGGAAGCGGGGGATGGCAGTGCCATCGTCGCGCTTGAAGAAAGTAACAGTCTTGGATCGCCACCACGGGCATGAGTGCGATGCAGGATGAAGCTTTCGCGGGTTCCGAAAACACGCGCAGCATACGCTTCTCGCGAGGAGTCACGAAATGCATGCAGTGATCTCTTGACAGAAGTCCTCGACTTGGCAGGAAGTGTCTGCACATTCAAACTTGACGGCCTAGTCACGCCGCCTGCAGTCGGAGCACGACGATCAGAACTCCAACGTGCCTTGCTGCTCACTTGCCACGGGGCTGGAGAGTCTGGCTGGATGTATTGGCCGATTAAAGATGCGAACTCGTTGTCAGTTGCCTTGATGATGTTGACCAAGTCCATGCCTGTGCCTCTGAATAGGTCGCGCTTCCGTGCAGGTATGGTCTTGATTTGAACGCAGTCGCTGAAGCGAACACTCTTCGGAGAACGCTGAGTAGTTTCTTCTCGTGGCTTCGCTAAGGTTGACTTGAGTGGTCGGGGCACTTTGTCTGATACTGATAGAGCAGCAGTCGCGGCCTCCAGCTTATGCAAGTTCTCGATATGTAATGCCGGTAGTGCTCGAGCCTTCTTCGTCGTCTTGGGATACGGAAGTGCGTAGAACTGGTCAAAGGGGTCCAGGCACGACATGGCGGCGGTTTGTCTTAATGTACGAAGTTTTCTAGTCACACCACGAATGCAGGCTGTATCCAGCAGGCAGAAAGGCCAGCAGTCTCAAGGTTTTGGCGGGACCAATGTGCAAGGATGGTGTTAGCTGTTCCCGGTGGCTGAAGGACCGCGATGAGGTGTGAAGCATAAAAGCTCTGACCTGCCATCGTTAGTATATGTACGTTTGCCGTTTGCGCCTGGCCGTTTGTTTCGTTGTGTCAAAGGTTGGCTCAGTCTCAGCATGCCACGTGCAAGTGCCCAAGATAGCGGAGCCATGCAGGGGTCGACCGCGTTGACGTAGCCCTATACAGACATGGCCTGCGAGACAGCGTGTCATGTGAAGTACAGGTACACAGTCCGCCTATTACGCTGAGCGGAGCTCTATGGCCCGCCTACGTGATCTGAGGTGTTAGTGGCTGACCGTTCGCATCGATCGCTTCGTTAGCATCGTGCTCTGTACCAGTGCCAGAGCCACAGTGTATAGCACAGTCGTGAAAGAGGTCAGATGAAGGTAGAGCCGGGGTCCTACTTTTGCGAAAGACACGCTAGTCCGGAGGCTGAGATAGATCATGACAAGTCCACGAGGTGGGCGTGCACCGCCAGACGGGGCATATGTGTGGTCGCGCCTGAGTCTAGGGAAACGCAGAGGCCCAGGCGTCACTGCTGCGAGCCATAGCGCAAGACACGCGAAGGAAGGAACGCCGCGGAATGTGTACGGTTGTACAGGGAGACCTGGAAAACTGGCGGAAAGCCGCAGTGTGCCACCGTGATTCTGCAAACGATGCTATCTAATGTGACTGCCGGAGCCGTGCAGTAGATGGCGCACTGCGATCTGTGGGAATGTGTAGGATAGATAGGTGAAAGAGCGAATGGAGAAAGGGAGCATGAATCAAAAAGAACTCATGCCTGAATGCCTGACCCTGGAGTGCTCACTGGCGACGTAGATGGACAAGTGGCCGTGGCCGTGGGTGTGTGCCTGCCCATCTATTTGCGGAGCTTTGTGAATTATTGAGGACAGCACACTCTCTTTACTCCCTTGCAACTTCTTCTTGCCATCTTTCCCTTGGCTCGTCAGATGGTCAATCACACTCTGCATTAGAAGACTTGCACACACGCACGAGCGGCTCCTCGAGACTGGACACGATCTGACAATAGCGAGAGCCCGCCCGCCATCATGTCCAACGAATACAACTACGACAACGATGCGCAATTCTTTCCCTTCTTTGTGCTGACCGTCACGTCTCTGATCACGGTCCCGCTCACATACACACTCCTGCGAACGCCGACCGACACTTCGTTGCTACAAAAGGCTGGCCACATTGAGTCGGACTACAAACCTCAGAATGAGGACATTATCAACGCGCAGCGCGCAAAGCAAAAGCGAAAGGAACTGCGCATGAAGCGCATATTCACAGCAGTCACAGGATGGATCGTCATTGCCTACATGATCTATCTGGTAGCTACCACCACGCGAGAAGCAGCCAAGATCTGGAATCCATTCGATATTCTCGATGTGCCCATGTCTGCTACCGAGAAGGCGATCAATTCCAGATACAGGAGGCTCTCCATCACTATGCATCCCGATAAGCGCAAACCAAATCCTGCCTTGAACGAGACGCTCGAGACTATCAACGATGAATGGGTGGAAATCACAAAAGCCTTCAAAGCTCTTACTGATGAAGAGATTCGAAACAACTGGGAGCAGTACGGTAACCCAGATGGAAAGCAGAGCACAAGCTTCGGCATCGCACTACCGAAATTCCTGGTTGCAGAGGGCAGCGGCAAATATGTTCTTGCTTTCTACGGGCTGCTCCTGGGTATTGGTCTCCCATGGCTGGTTGGCAGATGGTGGTACGGCATGCAAAAGGTGACACGTGAGAAAATCTTGGTTACGAGCGCTGGCAATATGTTCAAAGAGTTCAAAGACCGCATGGATGGCGGCGAAGTGCTTTCTGCGGTGAGCACTGCCTCTGAGTTTCAGGAGATCTTGCACGGGACAAAGGCAGATGCTGGTCTAGGCAAGGTCGAGAGCAAACTGGCTTCTACGGAGACAAGTGATGCTGTCATGCTGCCAAAGGACAAGAAGAAGCTAAAAGAGCTGGAGGATCCTGCTCGTCGGAAGACGTTGGCACTGCTCTGGGCATACTTGACGAGACTGGATCTTGACGACGCCACCCTTGAAGCCGAGAAGTACGAGCTTGCACCGACCGCCGAGAGGCTGAATCAAGCATTTGTGTCTATGTGCCTGGCCTACGGCTTTACCGCGCCTGTACTTGCTTCGTACCACTTGAGCCAGAGTCTTGTCCAGGCCATTCCGCCAACTCCAGCCGGCAAGGCCCCTCTGCTGCAATTGCCCCATTTTACACCCGGTGCTGTTCGCGAAATAGAGACGGCCGCCAACGACCGCAAGGAGCACATGACCATCCAGGCATTCATGGCACTACCTGCGGAACAACGTCAAGCTCTTGCTCAGGCTGCTGGCATCACAAACGACCGTCTGAAGGTCGCAGAAGAGGTTTCGAAGAAGTTGCCATACTTGAAAGTGGAGAAGGCTTTCTTCAAGGTAGCCGGCGAGAAGTACATCATCCCATCGTCTCTGGTTCAACTGGTCATCAAGGCTCGCTTCATTCCTCCTGGCACGCCCGCTTCTTCGATTCCCAAGATCAACCCAGACGACCTCTTGGACATTGACGCTGCGGAAGGTGATATCCAGGCGGCGAAGAAGGAGCCGGAGCAGCACCATATCCCGCTTGCCTATGCACCATATTTTGCCCGTGACCGTGCGCCAAGATGGCATGCCTTCCTTGCCGACAACAGACAAGGCAAGATCGCGGTTCCACCCTTCAACTTTGACACTTTCGACAGAAAGCCTTTCGACGATGCTGGCAAGCCAACGTTCAATGTCGTGACCCTCAAGGCACAGTTCGGAGCACCACCGCAGGCGGGCGAGTACAAATTCCAGATGCACCTAGTATGCGACAGCTACATCGGTTTCGATTACAAGCAGGAAATCATCATGAATATCGACGATGCTAGCCGTGCTCAAGAAGTCGACGACGACGATGACATTTCTGAGCCAGATGAGGGTAAGTCAGAGATCTTGTCACCCATTGAATCCATCGCTAACATAGCGCAGACACGATTGCTGGTCAGCTCGCAGCGCTCAAGGGCGATGCAACGGCTCAAGACGCACCAAAGAAATCCAAGAAGGCTAAGATCACCGAGGAGGACAGCGATTACGAGTCAGGCACAGACGACGAGGAGGGAGCATCTTCTGGGTCCGAGACAGACACAGACACCGATTCCGAGGCTGAAGAAGAGAACGCCAAGGGCAAATCTTGGTGGTAAACTGCTTTTGCGCGAGTCTGACTACTTCTGGGAGCATAGCGTGGAGTTCAGGAGTCTGCTCGAGATGGATGCACGCTCTATGTTGCGATATAGTCCAGTCAGAATTACGAGTTTCATGTCAGGACTGGAACACTTTACATCTTCTGCCGGCCTGTCGGGCCAAAAGCGGTTCTGTAACACCGCGGCGATATACCTTAGAAGCAGATGGGAGCAATGAGATCTCATGGACGTGTGCCAAGACTGCTCATGCAGCTCCATCTCTGCAGCAACACGACGCTAATAGCACCTGCAGACAAGTGAAGCATGGCCCACCAAATGAAGCGAGCACACTTAGCAGACACAGGGACAATTGCAATGAATCACTGATAGCATCCACATCCATCGCGATCGGTTCGATCATAACGATTCACCTCATTCCTTCTGGCACTATCGTGGAGCTCCTGGTCAAATTGTTTCATTTCGACAACAAGACCAATGCGACAATAACAAAACGGCACCACTGCAGCCTAAACAGAAGGCTGCATAACGTCCTTGACAGGTGAGTCGTTCAACCTGACTTGCATAAAAACAACAACTCCGACTCTTCTCTCCTCGACAACGGAGTCTTGCAACCACTCCAACGCAATGCCAACTGCCATGTCGTCTGCCAAACGCCGTACCACTCGCCGCTCGACTACAAACACAACAGCTGGACGGGACACCAACGCTAATACAACAGCTGAACGGGACACCAACGCTAACACAACTTCGCACATCACAGTCGAGGCTGCAATCGCCAACTTCCGCGAGGAGATGAAGATTGCTAACGAGGCCTTCGAGCACCAAGAGAAGTCCATCCGCAACCTCGAAGAAGAAGGCATCGCCCGCGAGGAACTCCTCTGGAAGCAGCACAACGACCTCGTCCGCCTTGAGGCCGTCGAAGCTCGTTTGCACCAGCTGCGCCAGGAGCTCGCACGACTTCGCAAGCAGCAGAGAGACGTCCCGTACACCGCTGCAGAAGACCTTGCAGGCATTCTCAATAGTGCAAACAAGAGGTGACTTTCACGTGATGACCTTCTTGCTCTCTCGACTAACCTCCCCGTCCTCTAGAATGTTCTCAGAGATGATGGCCCTCCGCGAGCGCAACGCCTACCTGGAGGCTCGCAACAACTACGTCGAAGCCCGCAACAACTACCTCGAACGCGAGCTCATCGACGCCAGAAACGTCCTAGAGAAGTCCATCCCATCACAGCACGCATTGGTGCAGGAGAACGGCATGCTGCGCCAGGAATTGGGCAAGAAGGATCAGC
Source organism: Septoria linicola (assembly GCA_024114885.1). Lineage (NCBI taxonomy): Eukaryota > Fungi > Ascomycota > Dothideomycetes > Mycosphaerellales > Mycosphaerellaceae > Septoria > Septoria linicola. The sequence continues at coordinate 1,774,131 of CP099422.1, forward strand.
TGATTCAGGGCCTGTTCGCTCAGGTGGAGAAGCTGAAGGAGGTGTTGAAGGAGAAGTTGCGTCGCGGATAGAGCGTGTGTCTCCGCAGAACAGAGCGAACCAAGGCACTAGGTGCCAGGACGGCGTGGGTGCTGGTCCGCCGGGATGGCGGAAGCATCGAGGGTTAGACATCTCCACTCGGTGGAGATAGCAGAAAATCGCTCGAAATGAATGTGGTTTGCCCTCGCATTTTGATTTGATCCCCCAATGTAATGCTATCGTCTCTGCTCACTGGCGACGACCAAGGCGCTCAGGCGGAAGATGGTGCTGATTGATGCAGCATCGAATGGCAGAGCGACTCATTTACGTGGAGTTATCCTCCTACTCCTCCGAGCAACAGTGAGAGCACAGCTATCCTGGGCTCATCTTGTTTCCCAGAAGTGGCTGCTCAGATATTGCTTGTCTCAGCTGACGATCACCGACCAAGGCCTCATGGGCGGAAACGATCTGCATCAGTGCGTAAAAAGGTGACAGAGCGATTGCTGTGCTCTCTCCAATCGTTGCGAGAGCCTAGCTCTCTTAAGAATATAGCAAGCTATCTGCGGTGGAGTATGCTCAAAGGTCATCACTCTCAGCAAAAGCCCAAAATCCAAGGCCCCAGGAGCGAAAACAGTCCTGATGATTGGCGGAACGAATGACAGAGCGACTCATGTGTGCACAACTCTCCTCTCATCCTTCTATCGATGGTGAGAGTCCAGACCTCATGAGTAAAGGTGCCTAACATATAGTAACCACAGCTGGTTGTCATGTTTCTCGGCTTGAAATCAACAACGAAGGCACCAGGGCGGCACACAGACCAGAACGGTGCAGCAGCGACCAGCAGAGCAGTCCTTGTATGAGATCCTCCCATCCTCCATCCAGTCATTGCGAGAACCTAAATCTCCTCGAATATTCCCATTTGTATACGGCTGTAACCACTGCCTCTCCATTCGAGATCGATGACCAAGGCGTCAGGGCGAAGTACGGTCCAGATTGATATCAGAGAGCGACCGAGAGACTGTAGGAGTGGGAAGATGCAACGCGAGCACATTTCTCCGAGTTGGAGAGCCTGATCCTCATTAGTCATCGCTGTGTTTGCTGTTGGTGCCATTGATCTCCGCCACGAATTGATAGCCAAGGCGTTGTGGCGGGATACAGTCTCCATATCGGACGAGACGAATGACGACGGAGCGACAGTCTCAAAGCAGGGTGGCAAAACATGTTAGTGAACAAGACCCAGCTTCGTACAAACGAGAATTCATCACTTTCATATCGATCTAACGTCTATGCATCATCAGCTTTCCCCCTTCGAAGTGAAGAACAACAAAAGAGCAATCTTGTCCCTTTCTCCATGCATCAACGTTCCACATAGCTATGCGAGTCATCATTACCAAGCAGTCGCCTTACCTCCATCTCCCAGACGCCGAGAGCCACATCTATCCATTTTATTCATCGTTCATGAAGTCGAAGCGCCTGGTGTCGCGGGTTCAATTGAACGCTCAGGCCTCCTCGACATCAGCTGCCTTCTCGCCATCGGCATCGGCATCCTTCATCTCCTCATCAGGCTTGGACTCTGCGGCCTTCTTGGCCTCCTCCTCGGCCTTTTTCTTCTCGGCCTCAGCTGCCCGCCTGGCATCCTCCTCTGCTCTTCGCTTGGCAGCGGCCTCTTCTTCGACCTTTCTCCTCGCCTCTTCCTCTTCTTGACGCTTCTCGTTGAAGCGCGAGATGATGACTGCTGCCGAGGCACGAAGCTCCTCGAATTTGGCAACGTACTGAGCCTTGATGGCGTCCTCGCCATCCTCGTAAAGCCAGTCCTGCGTTCATGTTAGAATACACGATCTGATGGACTGCGAACCATAAAACTTACCTCGAGCTCATCGCACTTGGCGCGGACCTTAGACTTCTCGTCGTCACTAGCAAAGTCCGAGTAACCGTTACTGGTGTATGGCTCGTCAATCTTGCCGCGCATGGAGTAGATCTCGGACTCAAGCTCGTTCTTGCGGTCCTCAGTCTCGGCGACGAGCTTGTCCTCCGCAATCATTTGACCTTCCTTCTCGAGGAAGAGGTCCTTCTGCTGCTGGTCGAGAGATGCAGTGCCGGCAGAAAGTGGCAGGTCACCCTTGCGCACTTGCTTCTTTACCTTACGGGTCTTGACGGGCGCGGTGGCTTCGCCATTGGCTTTATCAGTGTCCATTGCCTGTCGGGTCGTCAGCAATGGTTCGGTTTTTTGGCGTTTCGCCGCGCGCTCGTCTGTGTGAATTTGCAAGTTTTTGAGGTCGGCCGCAGTCGCCATCAACATCGCCTCCTCCTCTTCTGTTGAAACACATGCAGAACGCGAAACTCTGACTGTACTCACATCACCTTCTTTCGCCTCTGGAACCGGCTCCTCAATCTCCTGCTCCTCCACATAGTAGCCCTGCTCCACGTTCAAGACACCGTGCAAGTTGAGGCGTGCCTTGAGCTTGCAAATCATGAAATCATCCTTGCCATCTGCCTTGACTCCCTTCACGCTGAAACGGCCGATCCACGGGTTGATCTTGCCTGGGAGAAGTTCTGGCTTCGCATACTTGGCCTCGAGGTCGAATGGCTGTTTCCGGTAGAAAGTCAGAATCTTCGTCGATGGCAGAGCACCGCCTCTGTTGAAGACTGTGAGGTTGGTGTCCTCGTCTGGAATATCAGGCGATTTCTCCCAGGCGAATTCGATCGGGTAGTTGACAATGTCCTGAACGCTGAAGTCGCGAACGCGGAACACTGGCGAAAGGATGGCACAGCTGAAGGCACATCCTCGCGCAATTGCCTCGTCCGCGTTCATCGTGAAGTTGAGTGTCTTGCCGAAGAAGCTCTGGATGATGTTCTTCAATGCTGGCACACGTGTGCAGCCTCCAACCAGCTCAATGTAGTCGATATCGTCCTTGGTGAGCTTCGCCTCGGCCAACGCTTGCTCCAGCGGGATGTGGGCACGGTCCAACAATGGCTTGACGAGCTCCTCAAGCTCCTCACGCTTCAGCATTCCACGGACGTCCACATCGTTCATGAGCGACTCAATGTTGATTGGAGCCATGGCGTTGGCGGACAAGACCTTCTTGAGCTTCTCCACGGCGGCCGCCACACGCACACGTGCCTTCGGGTTCTCGTAGATGTCTGGAATGAACAGAGGTTAGCTGGGCTGCGTAGCTCGTGGATTGGACAAAGGAGATAGTTCATTCAGGAAACGACCCTCCAGGAATCGGCCCTGATCTGAACACTACCTTGCCGATGAAAGTTGTAACTCACCAATCTTATTCTTCTCTTTGAATTCATTACGGAAGTGCTCGATGATGGCCTTGTCGAAGTTTCGACCACCGAAGTGCCTGTCATAGGCAGTCGAGATCACCTTGAGCTCGCCTTTCTTGAACTCGCAAATGGAGACAGTGTAGTTGCTGTGGCCAATGTCGACAATCGCGACACGTCGTGGCTTCTCCTCGGGGCCTGGCAGATCGAGCTTGGTGATGCCATAGCCGAGAGCGGTCGCGGTGGTCTCGTTGATCAGACGAAGCACCTTGAGGCCTGAGACCTCGGCAGCGTCCAGGATGCCTCTGCGCTGCGCGTCTGTGTACCATGCTGGAACAGCAATAACCATGTCATTCACAGGTAATCTTAGCTCTTTCGATGCGGTCTCGCGCGCCTTTGTCAGGAACATGGCGATTAGCTGGGTCGCTGTGAACTTCTGCTTTTGCCCCAGATATGTGACCTCCGCTCCGACTTGGCCATCGACATCGACCAGCGGCGCCGAGACGAATTCCTGCTCCACCTGCACATCGGGATCGTTGATCGAACGGCCTGCGAGGCGCGAGAGAGAGCCGACGGTGTTTTTAAGGTTGGAGATTTCCTGGGTCTTTGCGGCCTCTCCCAAGAATCTTGCTTTCGAGCCAAAGCTCACGAGTGTTCTGTGCCACTGTCAGTGTTTGTTCAGTACATCTTTGGGTGAAGAAGTAATGCGTACGGTGTTGCGCGGTTCGAGACCTCGTTCGTGATAACATCAACGCCCTTGTTTCGTGCAACAGCCTATTCGCCGGTTAGTGATCCCACGTGCCAGTGGTAAGCGTGTTCAGTCTGCCTTACGATGACGCTGTTTTGCGTTCCGAAGTCCAATCTGTTGAAGTGTCAGCGCTTGCTGCAGTACTTTCGTGTATGATATGCCCAACTTACCCGACGACAGACATGTCGAAGGCAATATGATGTGTAGTTCTCGGTGTCAAGTGAGGTGTGTAGTGGGATTCGGAAAAGGTTGTTGTGTTGTTTAGAAAGTTTTCTGGATCGTTTCAGCCCGCAGCTGTACACGCACTAGTAGAATGACAACACAGCAGAGATTTGACGAGGAAGTACCAGTGTTGATGATGTCTTTTTGGTGGGCTGGCAGCGGTGGGACACTCGTCTAGCGGCCGGCACGACTTCACATTTCTTTAGAACTTTCCTGCCAATTCTTGATCCTTCCTTCCCTCCAAGCACGGCGGAACTGTCGGCCCGAGACGTCACGTGCACTCAAGGAGTATCGCTCGGCGGACACATACAGATTGCTGCCATATGCCTTCAATTGCTCTACATTGACCATGGAGGCACTATTAGGGCTTTCTTAGGGCCTTCGGCAGGCCCAATGCTTGCCCTTCACCCCTGGCAGCTGCTCCATGTGCTAGGCAAGTTGGAGTCAATCACCTGACTCAGTCTTGCAGCTGTGATATGTGTCTGCCAGCTCAATGTATCGACTTGTTCTAACAAAGCCTGGCTAGCCTTACTGATCTCTGAAAGACTCGTGATCTGCCGGCCTTCCGCTCATCTGGACACAAGTCTCTGCTTTCCTGACTCATATCCGGTAACCCAGCAACACTTTTCATACACTTGGTCAAACGAGCGTCTCACCATGACCCTTTCAGCCAATCGAGGTTGGGCGTGATGCTTGGCCGACCTCCACGAGGTAATGGGTAGATCTACGTTACCGCGCGCTGCGCACCATTCTGCGAGACAAAGTCTGAGACTGCCACCAAGTTAGCACATTGAGCAAGTGAATGTCTTTGCTCCGATTGGTGACTTCTCATCGGACGACATCTTCACTTGCTGTTGTCGATTTACAAATATGCCGCGCTTGTCTCCCTCATCGTCCAAATCACCAACAGAAACGACCACAAACCATTAGCTCTCTTCAGGTTCATTGTCAAGATCCTTCACGAGCACTCAGGACCCGACTCCTTTCCACACATCAATTCTACCACTTCTCTCGGAACCATGCACTTTCTCAACCACAAGACCATTCTGGCGACCCTCGCCTGCTTTACCATGACAGCTCAAGCTGGACCAGCAGCCTACGGCATCTGTCAGGCCGGGTGTGCTGCGAGCGTCGTTGCCTGCTACTCTGCCGCGGGTCTCGTGTTCGGGACTGTAGCTGCTGATGCTGCTCCTGCTGCGATTTTGGTCTGCAATTCTGCCTTTGGCACTTGCCAGGCAGCCTGTTGGGCCGCACTCATGGCGCCGGTCCCATGAGCCCGCACGAGATATCGTCGATGGTGTGTGAGGCTTGTGAGCGCTAGAAAGCGAGGTGTCTAAAAAGAGTATGCTGAGGCTAGACTCGCAGAAAGAATGGCCGTCGAGACCGCGGAACCTGGGAGCTTGCTGTAACATCCGCTACTCCAGCGGAAAGCTTTTGGAGTTTGTGTGCGCGCCTCGCTTGCACCTACTCTGTACACCATTCATGCTTCTCTGCTTAAAAGCAGACGACGGCAACTAGGAATGGGATTGTGGATTTGGTGTAATTTTTCGGATCGACGTGCCCGTCGCGGCTTTGTGATTCGATGCTGCTGGAGGCTCACGAGGTCACTGCTGATAATCGCCAGATGTCACTAGGTGCGCCTGGTGTCCGACTGTCATCAGGAATAATTCATGGTGCTTTTCAATTGTACTTCCATTCTTTGCGTCGAAAACGTCGTCAAGAGGCCATTCGGGGCCGCGTTCGCTTCATGTGATGTCTTCGCGCTTCCATCGCCTATTCGACCCTCATAACTGTGCGTGAATCTGGTAGGCACGAATCTGGCTTCGGATTCAGGATACTACGCACTCATGACAGAAAAAGGAATTGCACGAACGCTTGGGCATCAAATGGTTGCGTCACGGCTCGATCAGGCAGGTCTTCGTAAATCTCGAGGCGAGTCTCTGCTTCATCGACGCAGGGGTGTAGGTCGCCGATGTAATACCAGTGAGATTGCTGTCAAGGTTGATTGCGCGAGCCTGTGCTGAAGCAAAGCCTCACTGTCATGTCAGAAAGCCGCAATGGTCTGGAAGCACGAACAACGTGAGGCTTGTGGCGCCTGGACCTGGATACCCACAGACTGCCTCCCATGAAAATGGCTGCGTTCCCGCTCATCTGGATGCAGCGTTGTTATGACCCAGTGACCGGGTCGAACAGAATGTACCTGCATTAGTGTCTATCGTTGTTGCGCAATGCGATCGACACAATAGTGGAGTCTTGATTGCGAGCCGGAGAGCCATGGCACGCTTGTGTCTGAGTGCTCGGTCCCTTGCCGAAGTGTTCTAGTATAGGTGAGACGTTACACCCGTGTTTTTAGTGAGCAGGAGATTTCTCCGTCGGTATGTGTGTCTCGGTGTCACCGAAATGGATGGTCGCGCCTGCATCGGTAAAGCATAGTTTGGTAGGCGATTCGAGCACTTGCTCTGCAGCATGCTGTCTGTCAACCTGCATGATGTGGGCTAAGAGAATTCTTGCCGTGATATGTGGCGACGCGAGAATGACTAAATGTTCGAAGCAAGGGTAACAATGTGGTTCAGTGTTTCTCCACTGAATCTAGCTGTCGAACCTCCCAATCTGCCATCGTCAGTCATAGCTCAGAACGATCTGTGGAACCCAACAGTCAGACAACAGAAATATTGAGAATTGTGCCCAGCCAAGAAGTCAATCCTGAGGAGATGATGCCAGAGCACAAATTTTAGAGAGTGATGCCATCACCGAGGATCTCCACGCTCAACCCACATTGACCCTGCGTGCAGAACGCAAAAGCGTTGTTTGGGTTACTTCGCGAGGCGCCATACCCGCGAGACGGTAGATCTCATGGGCTGACAGGGCGCTTGTCTGGTCTTTGGACAATCAGAGCATGGGCTTTCCTCTTTGCGCCACCGCTGCAGGTGGTCGATGCGTCTGTCAAGCGCCATCATATGAGTTGCCGCAACGAGCGCCAAACCCCAATCTGCACCTCGGGCTTCAAACGGGCGCCCATGTATGACATGTAGCGGTCGAATGCGTGGCCCACGAGCATTACGCAAATTCAAGGTGTGGCTGCATGAAAGATTCCCATTCTGAACCGGGTACCAGGGACCACGACCAGGTGCCGAGCATCGATCTGTCAAAAAGCGTGCGTTGGTACCTCTTACCGTTCTGCAATGGTGACAATTAACAAATGCACGATGTAGTCCCCGGTACCTCATGATATCGCATTCCAGAGCAGAAAATTGGAACCGGGGGGTCGTACGTATTGGCTGGTGGTGTATTTCCAGAAAGCAGTGCTGTTCATGATGCAGATAAGGTATGTGGTGGAAAATGCGATGTGTCGGATTTCAGATGGTGTGATGACCCGAAGTCGAGACGCCAAACTTTCTTAGCCGCGATGGTCAGACGCTACGCGTTTGCTTTGGAACAGCTGACCGCGCTTGTAATTTGTAGCCAATAGGCAGATACTCCGTGAAGTGATGCACGACGTAAGGCGTGTGCTGCCGACGTCTGCTTCATGATCACAATTCATCACATTCTTAGTCTAATCCTGGCCTCAGCATGCCTTTGTAAGCGCAGATCGGCTTTGCACGGGCTCTTTTGCGGCGTTCGTGGCGTCTGCAACGGCTCCTGCAAGGAGCTCCTTGCGGTCTGGAGCCCATGCTCGACAGCTTCTTTGGACGTCTTGCGTGAACGGGAAAATGCTGGTCGTCGCCTTTTCACACCATCCAGCGGAGATCTGACGGCACAGAGGTTATGTTGTTGCGTTATACTTCCTGCCCGAGAGGAGAATCGCTCTCACAGCTCTGAGTCAAATCAGAGATGCTTAAGCTGCGTCGTAAGATGGTCGACAGGTCATCCGAGATCCGCTGAGTCGCTGCATCTGGGAGCTAAACCTTAACCAAAAAAAACTAACTGCCTGCGGCTGTGTTACACTCCAGTGCCCGGGTGCTGGGAGCGCCAGCCGATTCGTGATGTGTAGGATCGACGGCTCCTACGCCTTTCTGGAAGAGCTTGCTCTGGCACACATCACTCCCGCCCACCTTTGCTCAAAACAGTCTGGCCATCTGCCTTACCGGCAGGGATCTAGCACAAAAGCATTGCAACCCACAGCCGCGGCGACGGGGAGGAATTGAGCCACGTCCGCACTTAGCCTCTTGGACCTTTTTTCTCTGCTTGCTGCTTTTGGCGTGCAATGACCACGGCCTGGCGGCGGGATGAAATAAGGGCAAGCATGTCGCACGAGTGCAGCCCTCCATGGTATCACCAGATCTTGCCTCTTTACGAATCCATCTCTTGTTGTCTCTATTCGACGAGACTTGTGTACGCCGGAACTGTCACTGGCTGATGTCGGGGTTTAACCAGTGGGTAGCATAAAGGACAACTCTCTGTTTAGCGTAGAAGCGTCTGAAGCAACCTCGTCCAGGCTGTTGCATCGGGGACTCTCAGGATCTGCTATATAGACTCGGTGGCCACCTCTACGTTTCAGCTTTCCCATCATCGTCCAACAGTTCGGGTCATCTCAAGGACTATACGACCTTCGCTACACATATCCCATCATTGGCCGAAGCTATCCGCATACAACCACCTCAACGGCATACATCTATCGATTTGCCTGACTCAGCATACCACTCAGCAGGTTCAGACTGAAGTTAATTGAGCTCAACGCTGAGGGCAAAAGTACATTCACTGCCCGGAACCTTTCACTCACTTACAACAACCACAAACAATCACAGTAAGATCACTGCTACTTCGCGCCTCTAACGTCTAACTGACCAATCTTGTAGATGGCAAAGCCGGGAAAGTGTGAACACGCATTCAAGATGATCAAGTCGGATACAACCCTGATCCTATGGAACTGCAACATGTGCCATTCGGGGCCTCACTGGTTTATCTTCGAGTGTGCGAAGTGCAAGCTGAAGACTTGCCGCCCATGCACACAGAAAGCTTCATGAGGTGCGCGCTGCTTCCTTTCCTTGCTCCGGTCTCGGACTCAACGCTGACGACTAACACAGCTGTGCACTGCAGTTTCGATTTCCCAATCAATTTTATGAGAATATTGTTGCAGCGTTAAGTTGTTACCCTAGCGTGGAGTCTTGGAGGGAGGATAGAGGTCAAATCGACTAGGCTGAAGACCGTAAAGGAATCACCGTTGGGAGGTGAGGGAGGGAGGGCTTAGTCTGCTATTGGCGTTCCGGGGAAAGTGAAGAATGAGAGAGGCTCGTCCGCGAGGACCAATATCAGAGATCTCAACAGAGAGATCGTAAATCTAATAAGCATCTGTCTTGGATGGATGCTACTTGAGTAGAACACAGCAGGCATGTCTTAAAAAGAGTACAAGAGTGGCCTAAGTGCAGGCAAAAGACCTTCACTTCGAAACTAAATGTTCACTTTCACAAGCATACGATACTCTACCTCGACCCCTCGTGATATGACTAGAGCAGTTATGACACACGAGTCTGACGTCTTCTGTCCAACGAGCTTACTGCATTCGCGGCTTCGCGAAGAACAAAACAACCTCTGGATAAGAGAAGTTTCGAGGGGCAGTACGGGTGAAGTCGAGTGATATGGCGCTAGCATCACGAAGCTGCCGTGTCCAGCAGGTCGGCACTGGCCTTGCATACTGCAACACGTCGCTTGGCGGCTGTCAGGTATCATGTGTACGCCTCCCACCGCCATGCCGGGTCTCAACGGTACGTCAGCCGTAGGAGTTAGTACGGGATCCGGAGTGCCTCGTCTCGTCAGCGACTCGAGCAGCAAATTCCTGCTCCCCGATATCGAATCATTACATGCACAGGATCGGCACACAGCAGCGGTTGTGGAAGGATATGAATGGTTGGCCAAGTTGGAGATCCAGCTGACTGCTTACGCCACTGACTTCTACCTCACTTTGGTGTTCCCCAGCTGAATCTCAGGTGCTTCATCATTACTCATAGTAGCCTGGTCCCATCTCGTCATTGCGTCGTCTCATCATCTCATCAACTCATGAATCGCTCTTCACTCAGTATGCCTATGCATGAATGGGACGGCTGCAGCGCCTAGTTCGGGCAGCTCTGTACAAGATGTCAGCGAATACATCAAATGCAGACTCGCAGCACATACAGCTCCACAAGAGCCACAAGTCTTGCCAGAGGCAGCAGCATTGCATTTGGGACCTAGGAGAGTCAGCTTGTCGGATCCTTCGGGTGTATCGTCAATCTAAGCGTACAAGTTGGATGCATGTTGGGTTGTCGAGGCTTGGCACTTGTCTTTGACCTTGATGGTGTATATGTTCCTAGTCTGGTTGTGAGATGAAGAAGATCAAGTTGAGAACGAGGATCCAGTCGGTCAGCAGGCAATAATAAGCAGGAGGGGAAGAGCGACTAGTATTCGCTAGTGTGGGGTGAAGACGTGGTGGTGGTCGCACTGTCGGTCTCGTGCTTCCACGTTTCTACCATCACCGTCTTCGATACGCGTGCGCTGAGCATGCCTTGGAGCACGCAGCCTGCACGACAAATTTATCTCGATTATGGTATCGACTGGACATTTCATAAATGGCCCAGACTACCTGGCAGACCACGACTTTCCAAGCTCAAGCTGTCGGGTGCCGAGCTTCGAACAAATCGCGACTTCTACAATCTCATTCGCTCCTTCAATAGACATGACCATGCTTCATCCCGCACAATTGCAAGCCTCGTGCGCTAAGAGAGGCAGTCCTAAGATGAGACTCCAACGATTCCGAACCACTGCTCTGCCCAAGCACTTACCTAACTAGCCTTCAAACACAGTCAACCGGTCCTGGTCCCACTTCACCTCGACTCGTGCCTTCCTTATGAGGTAGGAAATACGCCCATCACCAGAAAACACGCACATAGAACTGGTACAGCTGCGCCCATCTCGCACAAGAATGGCTCGCTTCCTGCCATACCATCATTGGCGGCGGGGAGCAAGCATGGCTTCGCGGTTATGGCCATTCGAGCGAGGCCAACTCTGCCTAGAGAAAGAGTAATAAGTAAGTGAGCGCATCTGATTGCATCTGACTAGCAAGCATAACGTGAACGTGTTGTCAGCGTGCACGGCGAGGCCTCGCGACATTCATACATCCGCTTCACGAACTGCGTTCTTTCACAATGCTGTTGGTCCGTTCTTTCTCTTTACTGCTCACAGCAACCACATTCGCTTCTCCACTTGCCAAGCGCGCAGCTCCAAGCTTTGCTTTCACTGGAGATGCTCCATTCTCAGTGGCGACCGAAGAGCTGGCTAGATCGTTGACCTGCCCGAATGGTTTTCCGACGACAAGTTCTCCACCCGTTTTGCTCGTCCATGGCACGGCGACAACTGGGGAAGAATCCTGGGGCAAAGGCTATGTGCCAGCTTTGAAAAGCAACAAGTACACGGCTTGCTATGTCACCATTCGTGAGTACTTTGCTAGCAACACTGCGCGAAGAGATTTAGCTGACCATCACCAGCCAACAGGAGCATGGGCGACATGCAAGTCAATGCCGAGTACGTTGCGTACAGTCTACACTACCTTTCCTCGCTATCTGGAGGGCTCAAGCCAGCTGTGATCGCCCACAGTCAGGGCGCGCCGAACACGCAGTGGGCATTGCAATTCTGGCCCAGCACGAGAAACGTCACTCGAGCGTTCATCGCCCTCGCGCCCGACTTTGACGGCATTGAGCTCTTCGGTTCTCGCTCATTGTTCAAAGGCATCTGCAACAGTGGTCTGTGCCAGGCCGCCCTATGGCAACAGAATGCAGGGAGCAACTACTACAAAGCACTCCACTCGCAGGACTTTCGAGCCCTCGTTCCCACCTCTTCGATCTGGTCGCAATTTGACGCAGTCGTCGATCCATACGAGAAGAACGCCCAACTTCCTGGCGCTACAGTGGTATCAGTGCAAGACCTCTGTCCTTTCCGGCCAACACTACACTTCACAATGACAATTTCTGCCGCAGTTTTTGAGCTGACACTGAACGCACTCAACAACAACGGCGCGGTCAACCTCGCTCGCGCCAACAGACTGCAATGTCTGCGCACCACAGCAAAAGGCATGGACGAAGGCATCTCGCGCAGCATCGAGTCTTACACGAAAGAGCTGATTGGCGGGTTTCTGCTTGCCACTCCATTACTGAGGTCTGAACCGGCGACGGCCGATTATGTCCAGTAAAACTTCCTTTAGTAATGCTCTCAAGCTGCATATCATCGGCAAACAAATCTCAAATCACGATTTTGCCCTACATGCTGCTCATCGGCATTCCTTGCCGGTCAGCCCTTTGCGGGTATGCATATGCACGACTACGGTAATCAAATCTCGTGATGTTGGAATTCGTGCGTTCGGCATACCGGTACATGCATCCCGCTCGTGAAGAGACGCAGCCGCACAGCTTTCCACATCTGCACAATAAGCGGTGTGCGAAACGCTGTTGAAGGTTGTCGGACCGAAGCCCGCTTGTGCCGTGATGAGAGAGAATGTGGACCATAAGTTATGTGATCTCACAAGTGGATAACGTGATGTGCAATATGTTTTTCCAGGTGAGATGTCTTGATAGAATCGTCTGGTACGATGCCTCGACTGTTGATGGACTATCGACGGACGTTGAATTTGATCCACTACCGACAGACATTGAACTTGCTTACACTAGGATCGTGATCACTCGCCTGCGCGTCAACACTCACCCAAGTATTGACATGCACATGTTCGATCTGACTCCTCGCTCTCGTAGCCAGTCTAGGCGAAACGTACATGTGATCCAGAGCCTGCGTGTTCATGTCGAAGAGGTAAGTATACTTTTCCTCCTCGGGTGTGCGAACTGCGTCATCAAGTTCCTCGAGTCCAGAGACAGAGGAGAACGTCTTTAGAGGCTGGACGACTTCGAATTCGTTGTAGTCGCCTGCAGACATGATGTTGGCGTTGCGGTCAGCGTCGAGAATTTGGCGGATGAATGAGCCGAGGACTTGGGCTTGCTGGGTGCGCTGATCGACACCGCCGTTGACGGGAGGGCGAGCGTCGCCGTGGAGAGAGGAGCTGCCACCCTTGGAGGTCCAGTGGTTGTTGAATGTAAAGAATGTGCCGCCTCGGCCACGAGTCTGTACTGTCTCCCATTGTGCGGCAATCGGCTTGCGCGAAGCTTGCCAGGCGACATTCGCTGGGTCGATCAGACCTGGGTTGTAGCGGAGGGCAGGACCTGGCAAGACTTCATTGGCTTGGGTGCTGGATCCTGCAGTACCGTTGACAAGGCGCACGCGGTCCGCTTTGTAGAAGTAAGCATTGCGGATATTGCCACCAGGCTGACCACCATCTTGGTCATCAACCGGATCAATGTCAACGAAGGAGTACTACAAACGTGTTAGGGCACAAGCCACATAGTGGTCATAATGTCTCAGTATGGGTTATGCCCATCAGACTTACATTGGTGCCAGCCGAGAGCGAGTTGACAGCATCACGGAGAGTGGACAAGGTAATATCAGCCGACACAACAGCGTCATTGACAGGGCCATTGTTGTCCTGAATCTCCTGAAGGAACAGCAAGTCAGGTGTCTTCAAGTAGTTGACAATGTGGGAGGCAATGCCTTGAAGGTTGTCCGATGCTGGCTGGAGATTCTCAACGTTGTACTGGCCAACTGTGATGCCATTGCAAGATCCACTCGACTCGAGTCTGGTTGGTGGTGGTAGAGCTGGAGAGCGAGAAGAGACCACTTTGATGTTGGTGGTTGGCAGAATCCTGTAGAATCCAAACCCTTGAGTCACGACACCTGTGATCTCCTCGAGCGAGTCACCCAAGAGAGTGGTTATTGGGTTTGCGGTGCCATCGAGAGGGCTACCGATCAGGATAGCCTCTGGGTTGGCGTCCTTGTCAGTGATGGTAAGTCCACCGCGGCGGTTGTCCCCAGTTGTGCGCCACTGTCCGGCGACCCAAGTATCGCCAAAGTTATTTGGCCTGTTGACCGCACGAGGCCTGCGGACTGTGACAAGCTCTCCGCTCAAGCTTTCCCAGAAGTCGAGCCCATATCTGCGGACATCCAGAGTTGGGTTACTCGTCGAAATCAAGCTTCTGTTGTTAGGCACAGCAAACACGTCGCCGCCATCGAGCGAGCTGTACTGCTCGGTCTATGTCGTAGTCAGTATCTGTCGAGGCGATCAAAACGCAGCACAGCTTACTGGAGGATTGAGGCCTCTCTGACCGATCACTAGAGGAACGACTGCATTTCCGGTCGAGACTGTGACAATGTTTCGCGGTTGGTCGATCTCAGTGAGGAAGATGAAAGCTGGCGATGTTCGGAACTCTGTGACACGGCCGTCGAGTGTGACAATGTTGCCCACAGTCGCGTTGGCAAGACCTTCGCGTCCGAATACATAAATCGACTCCGAGGTTCTGTCATCTCTGTCTGGTGTAGTTGACCGAATCCAGAAGCCTTGGGGACCCTTCGCAGTGACCAAACCGCGTACGCTTGTCACATTCTGCCCATTGAAGGGCGAAATATATCTGTTGCCATTGATTTGGGCGATGGTCGGGTTGACCTGTTGGCTGACAGCTGTCGCGCAGAGCGCCGCAACAGCGCTGAGGGTGCTGAAGGGAAGCATGGCAAATCGAATGGTATGGAACGCTCTTCACCTACCTTTTCTTCTCGACTCTACCGCCCTTCTTGATATACACTCACAGGTCCGGCCGTCCTGCCTGTTCGAGACTCGAGGTACGGCAGCGGGGCCAAGATGTTCGCGCGCAAGCTACTTTGGCCGTTGCGCACCTCGACTGGCCGCCGCAAGACGATCTCATCTTGGCCATGGCAGCGTGCCTTGCGCAGTGCCACGCTTACAGATATGCTGCATATCTTGGCCTGCCCTTTGTGGCCTCGTGTGTGATAAGGTCGATGTGAGTGGTTGGCCGACCTGGAGAAGCGGCTGAGCATCTGGTCGGATGCAGGTGCGAAAAGCTTGGTCGGCGAGGCGAGATGCGAATAGGACGGCGATGATGATGTCTGTCACTGCTGACCGCGGCGATAGCGACACACGCGACTGAGCGGACTGAAAACGCGTTGACGGTCGACGGTGGAAGACACGTGGTTGACTAGACGAGACGCGCGAAATTGGTGTTGGGAGATTTGCAGCACGGCGTGGCAGTACTTTAAACTGTGCACTTTCTCGTTCGTGTTACAAGGCCGATGTTATGATCAGTCGCGACGCGTCTCAAGTCTCTTCTCCAACCGCCAGCTTGTGCCAGCAACTGATGAAAAGTGGTCGTCGTGAAGACGAGTTGGCCATCAAAAATTCCGCCGACTGAGCCCCCGAAGGAGATCAGATCCAGTCTGCCGCCACGCTGTGCAATGCAGGGCGTCGTGGATGGGTCGAGTATTCGTGAGCACCCGATCCCTCAACAAGGTCTAAGATGATTGTTAGTTGTGGTTCAGAAGAAGTGTAAGGGGTGGAATGGGTAGAACTCACAAGTATGGTTGAAAGAAAGAGGTTGTGAAGGGAAGGGAAATACTTATACCACAGAATTGCTAGTGCCATTTATGCAGGAGTGCCTGGAGATCTTGAGGAAATGAGATCAGGTGTCCTTTGTGGTGCGCGAAAAGGAGGTCAGACCCGCTTTTTCCGAACTCACGTGAAGTGAATGACCATGGCACCGTTGAAGGCACACTTCAGAACATGATGACCTATCTTGCTCAATGACCGGATTCACTGCATTGAGGCATCCACATTCCGGAAGTGTCCCGTCGAAACAGCTGCATCACATGTGCTGAGCAGGTTTGAGCAGTTATCCTTCACGTACATATGGCCCGTTATGGCCCAGTGCTAGCTCGGAGATCCGCACGAACGACAGACCTTCGAATGAATACACATTTGCCAATCACCTACCGACCGAACTCCAGCTGAGGCATTTGCACGTTCGGAAGACCCGGATTGCCGTGGAGCACGAGCAGGACACAAACACGATAACGCCATGATCTAGGCACATCTACGCTCGCGAACTAGCTGTCGGAATGGAGGCGGTCGATGGACAATTGTCGGACAGTCGTGTTGCGACTGGACCAGAAGAGCTGTATTAGGCGAATGATTGTGGATATCTTGATCTGGTAGCTGTCCGGCCGAGTTGGCCTTGGCTCTGGAGAGGGCCTCTGCATTTCACGATGCGTCGAAGCGATGCAGTTCCGCGGACACCACATACGGCGGTATAGAGAAGCAGGAACGCCTCTGACGAACGCTCGACGAAGGATCACACTCCGATAGCAAGCTCACAAGCCCTCGGATATCCGTTCGTTCTGTCCGGTTGTACCTCACCTTGGCTCTGGGCACGCACAACTAGCGCAATGTCACGACCTTCCACATCCAGCTAGTATCTGCATTGGAGTGGAGAGGCCAAGGCATTTCCTCACGTGGCACGCGTGGCATACCACCCTACCGAGCTGAAGCTGCGAACAACTTCTTATGTCGTCTTATCTGACAAGACCACACTCAAGAGCTCTCTCCGTCTTGGGTCTCATAACCAAGCGTACTACTCTCGTGAGAGGATTGCTGTGCACATGCAGTGACGGAGGCCTCCCAGAAGAGGAGTGGCTGGAGGTAGGTATTTGATCATGCACTCGCTCGCACTTTTTTCCTTGTTGTCTGTACTGTATTTTCCAAGTTCAGCAGATCTCTCATCATGGTTCGCGGGAATCTTTACGCAGCATCTCTATGCTCTGCCTTGATCGGGGTCAGCAATGCACTCAAATACAGCTCAGAGCAGTATGCCTCTGGTGAAGTTCACGCTCACATTATGGGCATCAAGATGGTATCACTAAAGTGCTCCATGTTGCAGTGTCGGTTGCTGATGACTGCAGGCACAATGGGAGGCAGAAATGCAGGCTGGCCAGATGAACAGCACTCAATGGCCTGAGCTCGGCTACACGAAATGCGAGAACGGATTCGCTGCCGCAATTCCAGGCGATGTGAACAACACCTTCAGCTGCAACAACATTGATTTGTACCACTTCTTGCCACACTCTGCGCTCGGGAGTGTTGGCCGAGGTAGCAGCATGTGGGGCTGGACATCGCAAGATGGACGCGAGATCGTCGCAATTGGACAATATGATGGCACCGCTTTTGCAGAAATCAGCTCGGAAGGCAAGATTATCTATCTTGGTCGTCTGCCACAGTACGATGCCATTGGTTCGAACTGGCGTGAGATCCGTATCGTTGGAGACTATGCCATCATCGGCTCTGAGGCCATCAAGCACGGCGTGCAGGTATGTTATGAAAGCCATGTCTGGCACATACAGATGCTTACTGTCTCAGATCTTCGACATGAAGAAGACGCTCGAGCTAGACCCAGCAAATCCACGGAACTTCACCCAGGACGACCTCTCCAGTCACTGGGACGAACTTCCAGTTGGCAGAACTCACAACATCGTTGTGAATGAGGAGCTCAACTATGCCATTGCTTGTGGTTCTGTTGGTGGGAACGAGACGATTCGTGTTCGCGGCAATGACCTGCCATGTCGTGGTGGCCTCATCTTCTTGGACCTCAGTGATCCGAACAATGTGACATCTCCGGGTTGTGCAGCAGGTATGACCGCAGTTGCCTTCGAGTGTATGTGAGCTATGCTTACCCAATTTAGGCGATGGCTACGTGCACGATGCTGAATGTGTCGTCTATCGTGGTCCAGACGAGCGCTACTACGAGCGTGACATCTGCTACGGCTACAACGAGGTGAGCTGCCAGCCAACATATGAGCGCTGGGAATAGGACACTGACCTGTAGCAGGACACCTTGACCATCTACGATGTCACTAACAAGACTGGCAACGTCACGAACATCATCTCACGAACCACCTTCCCAGGCGCCGAATACGTCCACCAAGGCATTGTCAACAACCACACTTGGCAAGAGTACATCTTCCTTGACGACGAGTTTGACGAGCGCGATGCCGATGTCGGCCCAATGACTAGAGGTCTTCCTACCACTCACATCTTCGACATCCGCGATCTTGAGAACCCTTTCTACACTGGCAACTTTGCCGGCCGCAAGAGATCGATTGACCACAACCAGTACATTGTCGGAGACTACCTCTACCAGTCCAACTATGGCAATGGCTTGAACGTGTGGGACATCAGTTCCGTCACCGAAGACCCTTCAGGAGACAGCATCTGTGAAGCTGGCTGGTTCGACATCTACCCGGAGGACGATGAGTTCGAAGGTGGCGGTTCCGTTGCGTTCCTCGGCTCATGGCACTCTTATGCCAAGTTCAAGTCGGGATTCATCTTTGTGCATACCATCGAGAGGTAAGAGAAGATGCGATAAGCTGATACGACGTGGCGTACTTGCTGACTTTATACAGAGGATCATTCGTCGTCAAGATGACCAGCAAAGAATGCCAGAAGCCCAAGGTCTGCGAGTCGAATGCTTGTCTCAGCTCCCTTCGTGCGAGCAGCATCGAGGGACGCCTCGAGCAGAGTCAAGCCTTCTGTCACACTTGGCTACAGAGACTGCGCGACGAGGAGAGCTTGATCCCAGATTATGCTCGCACTGGATGTGCTGGCGAGGATGTCGTTGCTCAGGTCAGCAGCGCGTGCAGCTGTGGTCCAACTTCTGCTGTGCCAGAGCTGCCGCGAACGACCAGCAGGCCACCTGTGCCAACTGTGTTGCCAGCGAAGAGGTCTCCAATGACGGCTGCATGAGTGAACAGCAGATGCATGAGGAACCTTAACAGCTGCTAAGCAGACATCGAGCCTGTACCTTCGATGCCAGAGGTAGCTTACAGCAAACGACTGATAACCATAGCATGACTACAATAGCAAATGAATCTAGAACATCACAGATCGTGTGTAGTATAAGCGTCAACCCTAACTAATCAGCAGGAGACTCATTCACGACGTTTGCCAAGACCTGCGCCTCGGGTTGCCGACATGTTGTGCTTCGAGTGTCCCATCGCAACAGATGCCATTCCATCAAGCACGCCAGCAGATAGAATCAAGCATTTTGACATGATCATGATATGCAAAAACACATGGCAGAGCCTCGTGGCGAGCACGTACAGTGGATCAGCATCGGTCGTGATTCGCTCGCCGATGGCGCAATGCTGCTGATGTATCACTACAGTCGGACTACTCTCGAGCTCTGCATTGATCCTTGACATGTTGAGAGCACGCATATGTAGGAATCAAAAGCGGATGACATCCAGTATGTGTTGCACACTATCGCCTACACCTTCGGCAACCGCGGTACAGCATGAGTACTACTACAGCAGTGAAGCCACGACGCTGATATCACTGGTTCCATCCAGACGACTCACCGGAAGAACGCAAATTGATCGTCAAAACTCGATCTACTGATTGTCGTCTACGCTTTTATTGTCTACTGGGTAAGCATTCCAGTGATACACGTTCATTGCTGCAGCTGCTAACTTGAGCAGGTAAAATGCCTCGACCAAGCCAACATCAGTGAGCACGACTCTACACACCCATCACTTATGCATATTCTTGCTGACAGATAGTCCAGACAATGCCTACGTCTCCGGCCTCTCCGAGGACCTCAACTTCCACGGCAACGAGCTCGTACACTTCCAAACAATGTACAGTCTTGGCGCAGTTCTCGGCCAGATCCCCTTCGCATTCATCTTTCCCAAAGTCCGCATGAACTGGCTGATCCCATCACTGGACATCGCCTGGGGGATCTTCACGCTGCTGCAGTATCGCACACAGACGTACTCGGAGATGATGGCATATCGCTTCATGGTGGGATTGTTTGAGAGTGCTTTCTTTCCGGGAGTGCATTATGTGTTTGGGACGTGGTATCGGGGTGATGAAATTGGGCGGCGAGGTGGAGTATTTTATGTTGGGTTGACGTTGGGGACGCTTACGGCTGGGTTGTTGCAGGCTGCTGCGAGTAGGAATTTGCATGGTGTGAACGGTGAGTGTTCATCATGGAGAGAACGTCTGGGTGGACGAGCTGACAGTAAACAGGACTAGCTGGATGGAGGTGGATGTTCATCATCAACAGCATCATCACCCTCCCCCTCGGCATCATCGGCTTCTTCGTCTGGCCAGGCACTCCCGACAAAGCCTCAACACTAATCCTGACGAAAGAAGAAGTAGCCTTGGCCAAGAAGCGACTTGAAAAGGCAGGCCACAAGCGGGGATCCTCGTTGTCTTGGAAGACGATCAAGCGTATCCTAACGAGCTCCAAACTATGGCTTCCGATCGTATGGGATGTCTTCTTCTGGAATGCCTGTCTCAACTCTTCGTCGGGTGCCTACCTTCTCTGGCTGAAGAGTCTGAATCGGTTCTCCACTGGCAAGCTGAACGATCTCAGCACGACTTCTCCCGCGATCGGAATCTTCTACGTCCTGTTCATCTGCTTTGGATCGGATCTGTTCCTAGGCCGAGCTGGAGCGATAACAGTTGCTCATACCTGGAACTTGATCGGGCTCATCATCTCGATCGTCTGGAATGTGCCCGAAGCTGCGAAGTGGTTTGCTTTCAATACGACATACTCATCCGTAGCCATGTCGTCCGTTCTGTACGGCTGGGCGAACGATATCCTGAAACACGATGATGATGAGCGAGCCTTTACTCTGATCGCCATGAACACGATCGCACAGTCGACGACTGTATGGACACCTTTGCTCGTGTACAAGACTGTGGAAGCGCCGCGGTTCTTGAAAGGATACTCCTTCACAGCGGCATTTGCCGTTTTATTGATTGCTTCGTCATGGGCCGTTCGCCACCTGCATGCTCGTCAAGAGTAAGTGTGGACCAATTGAGTGCATGAGTGCATCACACTAACAGCTTGTAGAAAGCAGTACGAAGAGAATGCGCAGCTACACTCTCCCGAGCTTGTCCACTCGTCATCGGATGAGGACGAAGCACACGATAAGACACGTGCTTCAGCAAACGTCACCCGTCTGTAGATCATGGCTGCGTTGTTGAGCGCAAGAAGCATTTGAGATGCTTGCAGGGTAGCTCGTACCAGAGGTCGCTTGATGATCATTGCACATCCGACTGGTACCATGAGCTGCCACATGATTCGGATATGATAAGCTCCTGATCTGTGGCCAGTTGTTTCAAGAATCGCCAGGAATTGCAGCAACATGCAGACGGGCTGCAGCTTTTGATTGCGCGCTCCGCTGCAGCAATATCATCGTGAGGGGTCGGCTCCGCTTTCTGACTGCTCAAGCATGTTGTGCAACACAGTTTCCGTGAAGGCATATAAGGGCAACAAGATTTTTGCCCACTCGCAGCTCCCGCGATAAGAACTATTACCTCAAAACTACGAGCCGTCATGTTCATCACTCTAGCAGTGGTCGCTGTTGTCGGAGTCGCCCTTGTCGTGTTGAAGCTCGCCAGCAGACTGCACAAGAAGCTGCCGCCTGGGCCAAAAGGCTTCCCCATCGTGGGCAACTTGTTTGACCTGCCGCCCACAGGAGGTCGTGACTGGGAGCACTGGGCCACGCATAAGGACCAATACGGTATGCATTAAGCTGACCTGGAAGCAACGCAGCTGACAATTTCCAAGGTCCGATCACATCTCTCACGGTGCTTGGGTCGACCATCATCGTACTGCATGACTATGCAAGTGCCTTTGAAATCCTCGAGAAAAAATGCGGGCACAGCGCGGAACGTCCTCGTCTTGACTTCTTGATGAACATGTATGACGCCGATTGTGGAAGGCAGGCCATTTCATTGACATTGCTGTTTCGTAGGTGCAACTGGGGACACAATTTAGCCCTTCAACAGTACGATGATCTCAGGCATCGAACTGGTCGAAAACAGCTTCATTCCTACATCGGTACGCCCGCTTCGATGGCGCGGTTCAATGATGTCCAGGAACTTCAATCGCATCGATTCTTGCTGCGAGTGCTTCGCAAGCCAAAGACGCTTGGGCATGAAATTCGAGCGTGAGTTTATGAAATCCAGATCGAGGTCGCTACTGACTCCTGCCTCAGAGAAGCGGGTGCTATCATCCTTGATATGGCATATGGCTACACTACTGCCACCGACGGCAGTGATCCTCTGGTAGATCTGATGGAGCTGGCGCTCACACAGATGGGTGTTGCTTCGCAACCGGGTGCTTGGCCTGTTGATAATATTCCCTGGCGTGAGTCTTCATTTAGTTTCGCTGAGCGGGGAAGCCCTCTGACGGTCACAAAGTCAAGTATTTGCCTAACTGGCTTCCCGGGACTTCGTTCAAACGGATCGCAGCACAATTCAAGGCCAAAGCAGACGAATCTGCAGCGAGACCATTTCGCTTTGTGGAGGCAAAGCGAGCTGATGGTACAGCAATGCGTTCGTTTGTCTCGACATTACATGAGAAGGCCGGAGGCCAACTCCAGGGCGAAGACGCGCACAGTGCGATGTGGACTGCACAGTCCATGTATGCAGGAGGCGCCGACACCGTAAGTTCCCCTTTTATGCCTTTAAATACCTATAAGGATCATGCTGATGAGGCTCCACAGACTGTCAGCACTCTGGCCTTGTTCTTCATGGCCATGATGCTGTTTCCTGAAATCCAAAGCAAGGCCCGTGAGGAGATTGATCGAGTAGTAGGAAGCGATCGTTTGCCTTCGCTAGACGATCGCGAGCAGCTACCATACGTCGGGGCAATCGTGAAAGAGTGCTTGAGGTGGCATCCGGTAACCCCGACTGGAGTGCCACACGCACTCACGGCAGACTATGAGTATGATGGCTATACCTTGCCGAAAGGCGCGATGGTCATCCCTAGTCACTGGTACGTTAATCCCCGCTCCCGAAGTCGGAGTGGCACTGACATGTTGCAGGGCTATGGCACATGACCCGGATGTCTATGCAAATCCGAGTGCATTCAACCCAGATCGCTTTATGGGCGAGCAGCCAGAGATGGACCCAAGCCAGTTCATCTTCGGATTTGGTCGACGGGTCTGCCCTGGTAGATTGCTTGCTCGGTCTTCAGTCTTCCTGACCATTGCAAGATCGCTGGCTGTCTTCCGAATCTCCAAACCAGTAGACGCGAATGGAAATGCCATTGAACCTAACATGAGGTTTGAGGCTGGTCTGGTAAGCCATCCAGCGCCGTTCGATGCAATGATTACTGCCAGGAGTGATGCGCATGTTGCGCTCATTGAGGAAGTCGAGAAGACACATCCGGAGAGAAGGAGTAGTGCGAAAGAGTTAGAAGCCATCACGACGTGGTAGGATGGGAAGGCATTGTGATTGGTGGCGACAGTAGATGCCACCTGCCTCTGTAGTGTTCACCATCATTTGCTCTGTCGATGTCTTCACTGACACAATTCCATGATCTTTCCAGCGTGGACGCATTTGTTCCGTGATCGAGATGCTGAAGACAGTGTCGTCGACGCGTCAAGGTGGAAGCTCCGGGAGAAGCATTGACCTGGGCCTTCCCGCCTCCCGCCTGCCGCCCATGTGAATCTCACGATGAGCACATTACTTGAGACATCTTTGCCATTGACACTGCTATGGCCGCAGTAATGTCATCCACTTCGCCAACCCCGACGAGCAAACCCATCGTGCCCAACCCTTCGCGTTCACCGCTTCCACTATCTGCATCCCAGGAATCCCAGGTCCGAGAGCTGTACCATAAACGAGTCCGACAAAAGTGCGCCGATGAAGTGAGAGGTATGTAATCTCTGCAACTTGATGTTTCCAACTCGGTCTGACATGAGGTTTGTAGACTTCGCAGCATGCTGTACATCACGAACATTCACCGCCACCATCATGTGCCGGAAAGAGCAAAAGGCCATGAATAATTGCATGATGCTCTACGCTACACAAGCTGAGCAGGATGCCGCTCGAGAAGAATGGTTCGCGACGATGGATGAACGGAGAAAAGAGCGAGAGATGAAGGAAGCCAAGAGGAAGGAAGATGAGAAGTTCTGGAAAGAGTGGTGGGACAAAGATGCGAAGGGCGTACCATCGACAGAAGGCCGTGACAAGAAGGGACGACATATCGAAGGTGAAGGGCAGCGGTGATGAGACACACGTTCGACTGGAAAGTGTGAAGCAGTACGCTACGGAGTACGAAAGCGCAGGAGGATGGCAAGCTTTATGGACACCGCGCCGCGGTCTGTCCGTATAGTACACTTCGAGGCACGCACGCCTCTCTGCATCGTCGCTATGGATGCTGGGTATCTCTGCTCTAGAACGCCTCTCCGACTCTTGGTCCGGCGCCTGCACCTGGAATATTAATTCCGCGCACCTCGAACATTTCTGGCTCAGCTGGTAGTGGCTGCGCGATTCCAGCTCGCGCTGCCAACATCTCCCGCTGCCTGGCTGGAGACTCTCTGGTCCTATAGCTCGGCGGGCTGCTGTGTGTTTCGCTACTAGAGGCCGCCGTCGCCTCTTCGTATGTTGGAGAAGGCAAAGCTGGAGTATCTGGACTGATTGGTGAGGGTGCCCAATGGAGCAAGTCCGGATTCGCTCGAACGCTGTCTCGCCAACGTCCGTAGGCTGGCGGCGGATTCGCGATCTTGGGCACGTCTTTATCCCAGTCAAGAGGTCTGTGAGTTGCAATTGCAAGATCGGCTACGTCGGAATCTGCTCGAACCTCATCACTCGGCACGTGGACTTCGATCGGCGAAGACGGCACAAATGCCTCCTCATGCTCGCCTGTCACTGTTGGAAGACGACGCACATGCGGGTGCAGATGATCTCGATGGTGGTGGTGGTGGCGATGTCTTCGCTGATGCCCTTGTCTGGTCACCCTTACGAACGTGGGAAGGTTCCTGTTTCGCCGCTTGCTGTACAGAAGAAATCGAATGAGGGCGTGGGAAAAGACAATTGTAGCCAGCAGAATCCCAAGTATGAACAGAACATGAAAGGTCGTGGTAATCCCATCAACAGTCATAGCCAACGAGACATCTGCACCAAAGTTAGCCATGGTCATTACGTCTCGATTGGAAGATGTACTCACAAGTAGCTACCAACGCTGCCAGCAGAGTAGCAGACATGAAACATAGAAGACCCGTCGATCCTCCTGCTCGATGTGCGCGACGCTTGTGCCGGCGGTGCGCGCTGCCGGAACCATGAGATCCAGTGCGATGTCGTTCCCATCCTCCATGCTGTCTTCTATGCTGAGATTTCTGCTGGGACAGGTCAGTCACAGAAGGGTGGCTCAGATCTGGATGGTTGAAGGCCGCCATAGCTCGAGTGTCAAAAAGCGCAGACTGGTGGGCCATTTGCTGTACATTCCTTTGATAGCTCGATGGTGGGCATGGGAAGCTGTCGATATGCGGTGATCGATCCGTGTTTACTGAAGTTCCTGAGTCTGTAGGACTTGGGAGCACTTCTGGTCGTGATGGAGATGCTCTGACAGGGAAACGGGTGTGAGCTGGATGCCTCGTTGATCTTAGCACTGGGGATGGAGGGTTGGAGCGTAGTGGCTCGTCTACTTGAATCGGACGAAGTGTAGGCAATGTTGGAGAGCTGGCGCTGGCTGAAACTTGTGGTCGAGCATGGACTGGCGTTGTTGGTGAGCTGGCCACTGATCCGAATACTGATGCCCGCAGCAGATTTCGGACATTATCTTGCACGCGTGAGAGTCGTGATGGTCGTTCGTCTTCTATTATGCCCGACTCCAAGGCGGTCGAGTCTGGTAATGGGGATGCTGGTGGCATGGCTGTACCAAAATACTGCATTCTTGTCTGCAATAGCCCTTTGTTCGTAGCGTCCTCCTCTTCGCCTCGTATATAAGATCAAGAAGCACGAGAGTGTACAAATTATCACGTTCGTAGAAGAACAGTGAAGCGATAGAAGAAGTGACTTGAGTCTGCAAGGCACTAGCTCTCATCTAAAGGAAAGTAAACAATACAATTCCAATTGCTGCACGATCATGCCCGTCAAGGCCGTCGACGTGCATCCATCGCCACAGAGTCACCAGCGACGACCAACTTGGCGGCCCTAGTAAAAGTACAATAGGGACACCTTACTGCAGCTCCCAAGTCGTGCAGCCATGCAGAGCCAGTCGTTCTAGTCGGCAAGTGCAATCAGCAGACACACCAGATCTTGACGTTGCACAACGAATCTCCAAGCTAGTGCTGTTTCGCAAGGGCGCTCCATGTTGATGTCCGCTACGCCAGGGCAAGTCGCCGTTCATCTGTCGTGGACAAATCGACGGAGATGGGCAGAGACGCGTCTGATGTGGCGTCCTGGCGGTCCGCGACTGTTCACAGATGCGTTCGTGAGAGCATGTCGAAACAGTGAATGGTGATGTTTCAGATCGAAGGAGTTTGGAGGTAGTGTGGGAGAAGCTCTGAGGGGGACGCGCTAGAGACGCATGTTTCATAATGAAGGAGCAAAGCTAGCCAATGAACACAATGCGACGCCGTTGTCCTGAAAATACAATGTATTGATACCTTTTGAACCTGCTGTGGATCAAGCAGTTGCATGGGCGCCAGTCGAGATAGAGACTGTCGAAGTCTTCTAGACCACCTGCTTCGGCGCAACGCACCTATATGCTTCAAGTCCGGCCTTGGCTCACGCTCATAGAGGCCCGATGTGACCACAGCCTTCGATTGACATGTCGAAGCGTTGGTTGACTAGTGACTCCGACTTGTTGCTGCGCTCGTGCATCAATCATATTGCTCAAGGTGATCGGCATATTTGATGTACAGACAGTAACGAATTACTCTGCCACGCCTGCAATCAAGGTCTTGATACCCTTAGCTGCCTTTACATCGCCAAAGGCCTTCTCAGCATCCTCAAACTTCACCGTACCAGTGATAAGCTTCTTTACATCGACTCGTCCACTCTCGATCAGCTGCAGCGCAAGCTGATAGTCTCCGGAGGAATATCTAAAGCTGCCTTTCACGTTCAACTCTTTCGAGCACATTTGAGCGATCGGGAACGTGATGTCACTCTTGCCCATGCCACCCTGCACATAGTTGCCTCCTACTCGTAGAGTATGGATCGAGGTCTGTATCGCAGGCTCAGCACCAGATGCGTCAAGCACAACATCGGCTCCAGGTCCAAGATCGGCATCTGAGATTATGCGTTGAGCAGCGTCCTCGGGAGATTCTCGTTGCGATAGGACGCCGTGGGTTGCGGCATACTGCTTCGCAAAGTCGAGTCGCTCCGCATTGATGTCCACTGCAACGATCTTGGTCGCGCCAAAAGCTTTCGCAACTGCCATGCAAAGCAAGCCCACTGGGCCTGCACCGAAGACAACGACGCTGTCACCTGGCTTGATCCCGCCCTGCTTGGAAATGTGTACACCGACAGCAAGAGGCTCCATTAATGCTCCCTCCTCTAGCGACACTTTCTCAGGCAGCTTATAGCAGAAGTCTTCTGGCAGTGCATAGTACTTCGCAAGTGTGCCGTCAAATGGAGGCGTAGCAGCGAAAGCCATGTCGGGACATAGGTTGTATTTGCCCTCTCTGCATCGAACACATCTTCTGCATGGCACACCAGGCTCCATTGCAACACGGTCGCCAACCTTCAAGCTCTTGACGCCATCTCCAATCTTTGTGACTATACCCGAGCTTTCATGTCCAAGCACCATTGGCGACTTCACCACGAAATGGCCAATAGCACCGTGAATCCAGTAGTGGACATCGCTGCCGCAAATACCCGTGAACTTCGTGTTGACAATGACATCGTATGGGGACTTGAGCTGCGGAATTGGTCGGTCTTCGAACTTGACGCTGCCAGCTTTCTCGAGGACGAACGATAGATTCTAATTGTGGCATCTTAGTTCGCGGCCGCTTGACATTGATGGACCAGGACATGCTGCTAAACGATAACTCACCTCTGCACCCATTTTTGCGGTATCCTAGTTTTGCGGAAAGTTTGGATGATGAAATCACAAAGGAAACTTGGAGATTCGATACTAATGAGCTATGACTTACTGCTTCGCGCTGAATATTTCCGCCGTGATCGTTGAGCCTACATCTTTCGCGTTACATCAACAGCCCACTTTGACAAGCTGGTGACGGACCACGGCGGGACATTTTTGCTGCGTGACAGGCAATTTAGGCACGATCCGCATTCAGCCGCTGAGTTGCGACTTCTTACTCATCCCATCTTTCCCATCACGTCCTCGATTCTGTTTCTATCACCATCAGAACGGAGATGCATGTGCATAATATCCCCACGAGAGCATGCCAGAAAGTCGGCCAGCACCGGTCGCTGCAGATGCAAGCCCATAGCGTAGGCACATCTCCTGAGGGCATATTGCCGCCTCCTCATTCGTCCGACCATGCCAAGGATGGCCTTATCAGTGCTCGAAGCACAGTCAAGCTGATCGCAGGAACATGAGAGCAAAGATAGTGAACTCTATTGCACTGGTGCTGTCTTATCGCGTGGCAATTGCATCGAGTAATAATCCAACATGAGCCACTTGCCAGCCAATGGTTCTTTGATCTGCAACTCGGCTGGCACGCATGGGAAGGAGAGGGCATCTCACAGCTGCGAGCTCGGCATGTGGTGCGCTCAATCGACCGCAGATTGTAGTTCAGTGTGTGGACAGCACAGATAAGTATATCAGAAGGGTATAACCTAGTTGGACAGAAGGCTGTTGGTCATCCTCTGCTCGAAGCATCTTTTACACGCTCAGCGGCCGCACCAGACCGCGTTCAAGCTAATATACCTGCTGAGTCGCATCGCTGTTCGTTACTGACAAGCACAACTAAGCAGCCATGGCGACAAGTCCGCCTCTTAGTCAGGCTACTGGCTATGGAGTCATCGTTGGCCTGGGCTTCCTCTTCGCGTGGGTGTCAGTATAGCCAAGAACAGAACATGTGCTGACAATGGCAATCACAGCTTTGGCATGATGCTCACGACCTTCGTTCTCAAACGCTACAACAACGAGTTGCAGACATCTGAAGTCTTCAGCACCGCCGGTCGATCCGTCAAATCTGGTCTGGTGTCTTCTGCTGTCGTTTCTTCTTGGACCTGGGCAGCAACGCTGTTGCAATCAAGCTCTATCGCATACCAGTACGGTGTGAGCGGGCCCTTTTGGTATGCATCTGGTGCAACTGTTCAGATCATCCTGTTCGCGACTATTGCTATCGAGCTCAAGCGCAAGGCACCTAACGCCCACACGTTTCTGGAGGCTATCCGTGCCAGATATGGCCCTGTCACACATGGCGTCTACATCACTTTTGGACTGATGACCAACATCCTGGTAACGGCTATGTTGTTGACCGGAGGCTCGGCTGTAGCGACTTCGCTTTGTGGTGTACCAACGGCTGCAGGCTGTTTCTTACTCCCTGTGGGTGTGGTGCTGTACACCATGTTCGGAGGTATCAAGGCAACGTTCTTGACCGATTATGTCCATACTGTGGTCATCCTTGTTATCATCCTGACTTTCGCCTTTACCGCTTACGCAACTGGAGAGCAACTTGGCAGTCCAGGAGCCGTGTACGATCTGCTCATGGCGGCGACCGAACGACACCCTGTAGAA
This sequence comes from Septoria linicola, assembly GCA_024114885.1. Lineage (NCBI taxonomy): Eukaryota > Fungi > Ascomycota > Dothideomycetes > Mycosphaerellales > Mycosphaerellaceae > Septoria > Septoria linicola. The sequence continues at coordinate 1,803,753 of CP099422.1, forward strand.
GGCAATGCCGGTGGATCCTACCTGACGATGCGATCGAAAGAGGGCGTCATCTTCTTCGTCATTAACATCGTTGGCAACTTCGGAACGGTCTTCATGGACAACGGCTACTACAACAAAGCGATCGCCGCTTCTCCTGTCCATGCACTTCCAGGCTACATTGTGGGTGGCCTCTCCTGGTTCGCAATTCCTTGGCTTGCAGCGACTACAATGGGTCTCAGTGCTCTCGCTCTCGAGAACAATCCCGTGTTCCCAACATACCCCAACCGTATGGATCCAGCAGATGTGAGCGCCGGTCTCGTCCTGCCCAATGCAGCTGTCGCTCTTCTCGGATCTGGTGGTGCAGCAGCCACTCTCCTGCTGATCTTCATGGCTGTGACATCTGCAATGTCTGCAGAGCTGATCGCCGTGTCCTCTATCTGGACCTACGATATCTACAAGACATACATCAACCCGAACGCGAGCGGCAAACGATTGATCTACATGTCGCACACAAGCTGTGTAGTCTACGCCCTGTGCATGGCGGCGTTCAGTACTGGACTTCACTACGCGGGTATCTCTATGGGCTACCTCTATCTACTCATGGGTGTCATCATCAGCGGTGCCGTGCTACCTTCCACTCTTACTCTCCTGTGGAGCCGCCAGTCCTGGGCCGCAGCAACATTCTCGCCTCCTCTAGCTCTCTGCTGTTCCGTCATCGGCTGGCTCGTGCAAGCCAAGAGCCAGTACGGCGAGCTCAGCGTCACAACTACGGGATCCAATTATCCTATGCTTGTCGGCAATGTGGTTTCTCTCCTCGCACCGGCGATCTTCATCCCAATACTCTCTTTGGTCTTCCGTAGCCCCGTATATGACTGGGTCAGCATGGCTCAGATCCGCAAAGGCGACGACTCCGATCTTGCTGCCGCAGCTCACGTTGACCTAGAGATGATCCCTGGCGAACAGCAAAAGCGTCAGGAAGACGAAGCGGAAGAGCAAAGCAAGCTCCAGCGCGCAAGTAAGATTGCTCGCTGGCTAACAGTCTTCATGACGCTCTCATTCCTCGTCCTCTGGCCAATGCCAATGTACGGTTCTGCCTACATCTTCTCGAAGAAATTCTTCACCGGTTGGGTTGTCGTCGGTATCTTCTGGCTGTTTTGCAGTTCGTTCTGTGTGGGACTGTACCCACTCTGGGAGGGCAGGAAGACTAGTGTCAGGACTTTCAAGGCCATCTTCGCAGATGTTACAAATAGGGGAAAGCCACGGCACGTGCATCATGGACGAGCGGTGATGATGGACGAGGATGAGGAGGAGGAGAAGCAGGCCGAGAAGAAGACTTCTACGCCTCCGCAGGTTGAAGTTGAGCATTAATCAGTGACTGTAGAGATGGTGATCTGAGATCGTTGACGAAGAACAACAACCTACGATGATGACTTTTGTATGACAATACTCTAGATATAGCGATACCCTTTACGAGTTCACGACCACCTCCTTCCCATCTCTCCACATCCGCACCACCTTTGTTTGCCCTGCACGAAGGGACTGTGTCTAACAAATCTCCACCACATCACTCACAGGATAAATCCCATACCCAACCAACCCCACATCCACATCAAACGACTCATTCGCCCTCAATGTACAATACTCCGTCTCTGTACCTTGATCATAGCTCTTCTCACAAGCATAAGAACCAGTCTCTTGGTTCTTGAGGAAGAATGTGCCGTTTTGAACCACGCTGTTGCGGTAGGAGTAGTATTGGAGGAGGTCCTGTTTATCCAATCTCATCAATACCTGATGTGAGTGGGATGTATGTGTTGGGATGGAGGAAGGAGGGAGGGAGGAGAGAGATGGGGGGGGGGGAAGAACATACAACGGAGATATCATCAGCAGTTTTCCCTTTCCACCCCGCGGTAGGATTGACTCGAGCCCAGTACTCTGAATTTCCAATGCCGACGCCGGTGGATGTACAGGGTGTGTAGCATGTCTTGGGGTGGCAGCCGTCCCTATATCGTGCTAGATGAGCTTGCGCTTCTCACCTCGAAACCTCCTACCTGGCGTAGGACGGGATACCGAACTCACCACTCGACTCGACAATGGAATTGACCATCACCACCTTGTTGTGGCACGGCAGCGGGTCTGGAGACGTTGAAGTCGATACAGTGTGATTCTTTGTATGGGTTGCTCAGGTCGTCGCGGACGCCAGAGGTCTTATCCGTGGCGTGGAAAGGGTTGACCGTGAAGACCTGTTGTGCTGAGGCGGTGCCTAGAGTCACAGCGACGGTGGCGAGGAGTGCTGTTAGAAAGTGCATCTTTAGATCGATTCTGCTGTTATGAGTAGCTGATTGGAATGGCAAAATGGGTCAAATAGTAGGGAATGAACCTGCCTGCTATACTTATACCTATTCTATTCTGCTACGAGGCAAGTAGTCTCAGCTCGCCTATGCACATCCGCAGAGATGACTAGACTACCACCACTACGATGTGAAGCCTAAAAAGGATGCAAAGTGGGAAGAGCACGAGAAGAAATGTAGTACCAGAAGGATCGCCAAGGCGCATCCGATGAGGATCTAGCAAGGTGCATGGAGCCATTTATGGGTTACACAACCCTGCAGGTGCATTCCAGGTGGCGTTGCCGAGCATCGGATGGGGAGATGGGAACTGGAGCAGATGTAAAAGTAGCTTCTTTTCGTTTCTTGCTCGTATAGCGCGATTGCTTCATTCAGTCATTTCTTCGTGCTACGTAGTATCGTATGCCACTGTCCTTGCATGGCAGGATGCGGGGAACAACGGGGTGACGCTTCATGCTGTATCAGGATGAGCGCTTTATGGTCGAGCGGAATCGTCAGCTGGTTCCAGTAACAAGACTTGCTCGTCTGTTCCGAGCATTGGCAGACCAGGGCGTGGAATGTGTGGTGTCGCACAGTGCAACATGTCGTCCAGCTCGACGCAACTGCCGTCAATGGCGAGTGCGAGCAGCTCAAGCCAGTGACCAGTCTGAGTGCAAGATGGAAGATGGTCCAGCACCGAGACAGCGATGCGACACTACTTCGATCCCTTGCCGGTGAGCTTGCCTAGCAAGCCTGCGCTCTTCTTCCTCCCTCCCACCGTCCGCCCGCCATCATCCACATCCATGGCATCCTCGTCCGCTTCCTCGTCTGCCTGATCGCGTTTGTGGGCGCCTCTCGTGTTGTGTCCTGGTCGTGAGCCTGGAATACCGCTTCCGCCCGCCGTTCCATCGCTACTCTTGCTCGCTTTCTCTGCCTGTTCCGTCACCGCCTTGATTTGCTGCTCCGTCTTTGCCTCTCGCTTCGCACGCTTCTCGGCGTCTGCCTTGACTTTTCTGATCTCGCCTTCGAGCTGCTCCAGTACGGCATCGCAGCGTCCGCTCCAGGCGGCCAGTTCCGCCACCATGGATTGCACGCTTCCGGGAGCCAGGTCCCGGAGTGGAGCTACGGAGGTGATGATGACGGTTTGTGCTGCAGGGTTCAGAGTGGCGGTGATGAGGTTGCTGTAGATGGCGTGCGTGACGAGGTGTTCGAGGTCGACAGATGAGGACAGATCGAGGCGGGAGCACAGCGAGGCATAGCTGAGGTTGGAAGCGGCGCCCTTTTCGGCGGCGATGCTCAAGAGGGAGAGGAGACGCAGCTTCAGCGCTTGTGCATCGGACAGCACCGGCAGATGTGGAGTGGCTAGAAATGCAGTCAGCGATGTGCTATGGAATGGAATGGAATGGTGAAGTATGGACGGTGGACACACTCTTGCAAGTCTCCCACGTTCCCCAGGCAAACGTCTGCAGCAGCGTCCAGGACGAGCCGTACTGCTCATGGCCGGCCAGAGCTTGGATGTTGGCTTGTTGCAGCAGTTCGGCGAAGACATATGTGTTGGCCGCGGATGTTGCTTGCTTGACCAGATCGGCTGCTGCTCGTGGCGAATTGGCTGATTTGGCAAGCGCGATAAAGGGCGCCAGCGCGTTGATGGCTTTCGTCTGGTCCATCTTGTCCGGTGGAGATCGTATCAATGTGGTGGAACGGAAGCGAACAACATGTAGTTACTCGTTTGATCGAAAGCTCAAGGTCGATTATGCCAAGAGAAAGTGGGGCGCCTTCACTTCGCGTCACTCTTTCACGTCTCACGCGTCGTCCGATAGACACACTACCGTCTGTCTATTGATCGACAACACATAGTCTATCCATGACTGCCTGTGTCACTGAAACACAGGATACGCAGCACTAAACACCGACAACCGACTCGCTCCACCACACATCTCAGCCCCATTACCCGGACAAGCCAGCCGACACGTGCTATCCACCACCGCCACCGCACTCTCCCCACGCAATGCATTGCCGCAAAAGCACTGCGACCCATTCTGCAAGCCAGCAATCGCCCATCCTGCTCCCTGACACCCACTCGTGCACCCTTCAATGCTGTTTCCCGCGTTATCATACAACAGCGTCTCTAACGCCGCAGCAGTCTTTGGTTGCTGATCCGTCCAGCAGCCTTGATATGTCCATCCATTCCAGTTACCATTGATCGTCACTCCGCTCGTGCCTTCTTGCGCAGGGTCGGGGAATGGATCATCACCCGCTTGTGCGCGAGGATAGCCAAAATCGTAAGCTCGTGATCCGTCGCCGTAGAAGTTGTCGTGGAAGAGTCGGGCTTGGCCCGCCGGTGAGTTGAACATTTGGCCGTTATCGTGGGAGACGTTGATGAGATCGACGGTGTCGCAGTTGGCGGATGTAGAGTCCTCGCAGCTGGGTGGGAAAGCGGAAATGTAGTAGAAGAATCGCTCGTGGCGGGAGGCACCGGTCGTGTTGGCACCGCAGTCAGAGCTGTGGTCGCCGTGGTCGAGGAGAGCGCGTGCGTAGGCGATTTGCTTGGTCTGGAAGTTGGCGAGGATGGCGTCGCGGCCGGAAGCAACAAGAGCACCGCTGTAGTCGAGAGTGCCGCCGTACGAAGCATAGTCGGTGTATCCAGCGCGGTACTCGTCATACGTATCACATTCGGCTGTGCTCAGAGGACGGTCGGTAGAGAGCCACGCGTACGAATCAGGGTTACCGATCCAATATGTAACAGGTCGAGTGAAGGATGCCTGGCTGACTGCTGCGTAGCGTTGAAGCATCTGACCACCCATGCTGTGTCCCGCAAGCACAATCTGCTTCAGGTTCGGGAACAGAGTCGCATCATCATAGTATGCGATCAACTGGTCCAACACATCGAAAGAAGAAATGTTCCTGCTGCTGCGTGGGTACTGGTTCGTAGCTCCTGCTGACCATTGCGATCCAGACCAGACGAGAGCACTGCTTTGCGAGCCTTGGCCTGCTGCAAGGCCGTCCGTCCATGGGTACATGTAATTCTTGTCGTTGCCGTTCGGGAAGCAAGGCGAGATGACCGCAACAGTATCGACATTAATGTTCGCATCGGCAGCCGTGGCCACCTTCAGGGAGTTGAGCATCTGTTGCAACTGTCAGCATAGCTGCTCAATCCCTCGTCCTTCTTGACCAAATCTTCCAACCAAGCTATCAGATTCAATACACATAATCAACCCCGCCCAACAATCAAGCCAGGCAAGTCAGACTCTTCCTATCATGTAAAATATTTTGCATAAATCATCTCATCATCCAGCTTCTAAATCTCCCTCCCTCTCTCACCCAACCCCCCAATCCCCAAAAGCAAGAAAAGGAACGTTCAACTCACATCATTCTCATAATTATTGCAATCCCTCTGCAACCCCGCAATCACAATCACCGCCCTCTGAATCTTACTCTCCACGATTCGACCTCCATCCGTTCCATGGCTGTAGTAGTTGACCAGAGTGACATCATCGTTCTGACCAGAAGGATCCGCGATCTTGAAGAATGCTACTTCTGCGCCAGGGACCGTGGGGAGCGAGGCGGAGATGATGTCGCCTTGGTATTGCTGTGCGAGAGCCGCGCTCGCGGAGAGAGCGAGGGTGGTGAGGAAGCGCATTATTGCTGTCGTTCGTGTGGCGCCGAGTAGTGAGTGGAGGATTAGATTGGAAGGATGTTCGATTCAAAACGAAAGGACGGCCGTGGCGGAGACTACCAGTAGGAGGGAAGAAGAAGAAGTTCTCGTCAACAGCAGAAGCAGCAGCGAAGATAGAAAGAGAGAACACTCTCTTCTCAAGCCTCTCAACCCGGAGTCAGTAACAACAGCAACAAAGACCTCTCGTGCGACACCAAGCCGCGGTAGCGACAAGATCTTGTATCCATATCTATAAGTAGGTCCCCTCCCAGCAAGAAAAAAGCGGATGGATCAGGTACCCGTATAGATAGATAGATTGACGTAGATATGGTGTACCACCACCAACAAGAAGAGAGGCAGCCAGAGGGAAATTCCCACTTCGCGGCTTTTTCTGTTCAAGCGAAAACGTCGTATCGCGTGCAGCGGAAGTGTCAAGGCTAAGTTATCGGTAAAATTTCGCTGGAGATGGAGTCGAGTGGAGACGGAGGACAAGGATGTCGATTGATGATCCTGGGAAGAGATGGATAGAGATGCCGGGTACGCGCGTGCGAATTGTTGTTTACAAGAATCATGTCCGGCCGAGGCGTTCGTGTTTGTTGTTTGTATGAAACTGATATTCATGCAGGAATTCGGATTCGGGAGCGATCTGGTAGTACAACGAGCATGGTCGCAAGCATATGTCCTTGGTCAGTAGGTCTAGATCGATGATCAGAACTGACTTCGTGCCTTAGCCTTACATTGACAGTCCAAGCTCGCCCATACGAGCCTGTGTGCGTAAGCGAAAGGTACCAGATACTCCAAGTCGATGTATCGTGCTCCATTAAGCCTCAGCCTCATGCTCATTGGCGAAAAGGGTGCTGTCAAAGCACTCCTCGACATTCTCAGCAGCCTCCTTCTGCATCTCGATCCCCTGAGGCGATTGCACAGGTCGCAGAACGACACTCGGCAACAACCCAATCTTTTCTGTCCTCGCCACAGCCTCATCAAGCCTTTTCCCAGTACTCTGCCAGTACAGCAAAGCAAGCATAGCACGCAATGTATAGTGTGCATCATTGCCAGCACAGTGCAGCTGCGTAGGCTCGAATGGTATACGTAGAGTCTCCAATAGCTTCTTAAGACTCATGCCTCGTCCTAGAATCTCTCGAGCAAGCTGGCAAGTGTCTACTATGCCGATGAAGTTGTCGAATCGCTCGATCGGCACTCCCAGCGCGTCCATGAATTTGAAGTCGTGGTCGATGCTATGGCCTACAAGAATGATCTTCCGCGACTCAACTTACCTGGTGTTACGTCCTCATTGATGCTTCTCACTCCTCCAACCTGCTGCGCAACCACTCTCGGCAGCAGCTCTGGACTCACCTTGGTCGACGTACCGAACGCGAATTTCCGATGGCGATGTGAGGCGTTGGCGAAGTTTTCACTTTCGATCATGACATCTTCAGGACTATGTGCTTGGATCGAGCTGAGCCGGCTGACACCGAATCTAGCAACGCCGAACTCTTTGACGCCTCCAGGTTCACATGTGCCTTCGAAGTCAATAGACAACAAGTCAAAGGCCGGGGTCTCCAGTGAGCTCATCCAAGGACGCGACAATCTTGTCGAAATACCGCATGGCATTCTGCTGAATGTGCTGCTGTTCCTCATCGTCAAGTCGGAATCTGGACATGTATCGCTTTCTGTCGTGGTTCCATTTTTCTCGTAATTTGTGTGTAGCCGGGTCCTTCCTGACCCAAGCCAATTCCCAGGCATATCTCTTGTGCTGCAAGCTACTGAATTCTCTTGGCATGGCGTGGAGAGGCGCGCATCTGATAGTCTGTCATTTTGTCGTTGCGCATCTTGAAGTTGTTCTCTTGAAGAATCCCGTGGTGAAGGAGCTGGTCAGCATTTTTGCTGGCTTGATTTTGAACCAGATTTCGGGGTGAACACTTGGCTGTCTTCCGTGTCAGTACAATCGGAACCCGCCACCATGAAATGCATGGGCGAAGTGGTTGATGTTATTTCATGTCGATTCATTATATCATACATCGTGGCGTTCACCACTGTACTGTGATCCAGTCCTCAGGATTTCGTAATCTGCCTTGACCATGATCCGCGTGCATCGATCATCTGCTCATTCATTCGTCGTTAGGCGACACTATCGCATCTCTCTTCGTCTGCCTCCAATTTGCGCTTGCCACCGGCTTACAATTGCATAGTGCTTCCTTGAGCAAGCTACTAGGTCCGTCCTTGAAGGCGATGCCGACCGCGATAGCCAAAGTCATACTAAACTTCAGCCACAACATGGGCGAGTGCTTCCACCGACCTTGGCTGTGGGGACAGTCCTTGTTCTGTCCCTTGGAAGTGCCAGATGCCCTTTTAATGCCTTTGCCTGCCATCAGACTACGATTACGAAGAATCCCAATTCCAGGCGACGATGATGGCGGCGGTGTCTGGTACAATGGTCCATATTCGAGGCCTTGCTCGTAGCGTGAGGGCGTGTCTTCCAATAGATGCTGCTCGGACTGCATGCCCTGATCGCAGCAGGGCGTTTTCGCGAGTAATCGTCGCTTGGCCATAGGGCCCAGCAGAACTCCAACAAGCCACCATTGGATGTTTATCAATGGTCGAGGAATCTGCAGTCGCGCTTGCGCTCGCTCAACTAAGTGCTTAGCCATGCTGAGAGGTGAGGCAACCATGTCACCGAAGAATTCTCGCAAAGAATCCAAAGTCGATGTCGACCGTATCGATTGCACACCAAACGTCTTATGGCTGGCGCTATGCTGCAAGTTCGGCAGGGAGAGTCCTCGAGGTATTGCGGCTACTGCTGTAGACAAATCAGAAGGGAATCGCGTTGGATTTGTGCGTTCTGGTAGATCGTGTGCCCCTTGCTGGTCATCACCAGCAGTTGACACAAACGGGCTGGAGCTCGCGTACGCCTCCTCCGAAGACTCCAACATATGCGATGCTCGACCTCCACTCGAGTGCGACTGAGCGGCTTCCAGCTCATCCAACAGATTACGACCAATAGCAGCGCCGGCCACAGATCCGAGTGAATTGAAGTTTCTCGGAGTGCCCTGCGAGGTTGCGCCAGAAGTCCGATCATCGAGAGCACCGTCCAGCAGTGCATCATACTCGCTCGAAAACCGGGTAGCATGATAAGGCGACGTGTTGTCGCGTAGAATAGCTGTATCCTGTCCATGGTCATGGTCGTGCAGGCCTTCAACGGCCTGGAAATCGGGAAAAGGTGAACCTGCCAGATGCACAGGCGAGCCAGAGCTGCTCGCCATGGCAGATGCTCTCCGGCGGTAAAGCATTGGACTACTGGGCTCTGCCATACCACGTTCCACAGAGAATCGGAAAGCAGTATCAAAGTCGTACTCGCCTGGCTCGTAAGGTGGTGCAGATGCTGGAAATTGCTCGCAGTGGGCTGTCGAAGGCAGTATGAGCGGCTTGGGTCCGATACTACCAGCTCCGAATCGCCGCATTCGTCGCATCGGCTTCTTTGCGTTTGGCTGTTGTATGCTGCTAGAAAATCCGGAGAACTCAGATGGTGGCACATCCTCTTCCGACGATGTCACATCTGGAGAATATGCCGCGTTCGTTGGAGAGATGGGTTGACCAGGACTGAAGCGAGTCTGGATTGGAGACGTGGGCTGACGCTCGGGAGACCTAGCTAGGGAGTTCGCAGTCGGGAAGCGAGGCAGGATGGAAGGGTGCCTCGAATGTCGCGGTCGTCCAGGGGTCTGTGCATGCAGGTCGATCTTCGTGGGTGAGGTAGCAAGAAGATCAGAGAAGAATTCAATTCTCTTCTCCATGCTGACATTCGCAGACTCTGTAGCTTCGAGTGCCTCGTTTGTGCTATACAGCTGCTGTTCGAGTTCCTGGATCCGGTACTTGGAAACCTCGAATCCTTCTTGAAGTGCTCGAAGCTGGATTCGTAAGCTCTGTTCCACTTCGCGACACTTATCAACCTCTTCGCGCAACCGATCGTCAAATTGCGTTTCCCACCCTTCGATCTCCTCCCGCAGTCTTGCTGCTTCTGCTCTCATATGTCGCACATTCGAAGACTGCTCTCGAGTGACACTCGGTGAATTTACAGCCTGCAACCTGGCTTGCGCAGCACTCAACTCCTCTTCCAGATGGTCGATATATCTCCGGCTCTCTGCACTAAGGGATCGTCTGGGCCTGTTCGACATCTTGGAAACTCGAGTTCTGAGCTTGGAATTAGACAGCTGAATGGAAGTAGAAGGTGGCGAGTCCAGAACTTCGCCAAATGCGCTGTGTTTGCCTTCCGGGGTGAAGAGCTTGCCAGAAGTCACTCGCGGTCTCGTACGTTTCGCGCGTAGAGTGCCAACGGTATCAGCGGCATTTCCAATGTCCTGTAGAGCTGTGGTCTGCTGTTGTGAGCCAAAGCTGAAGCTGTCGCGAGCAAATCGTTCTGGCGACGAGGCCTCGGGTGGTACATTCTCAGCATCGGACGGCTGTGACTGTTGTGTCGATATAGACGTTGATGCGGATGGCAAGGACTTTGGTGTCACCTGTCTTACGGAAGGTCCACGGAAGCCTGCATTGTGTAGCTGCAACCTGCGTGTGCGTGTTGACTCAGATCCACGAGATTCGTTCAAAGACCCAGGCGACTGCTGAAGAACATTGTTATCGCTAGAGACTAGACCTGCCAGAGGTGATTCATGCAGTCGTGAGGCCATGCTGGCACCAATATCATGCAATGCTGCCCTCAAATTCCATTGAGTGTGGTTTCTCCAAGAAGTGTTTATGATGTTGTTATTGTCTCGGTCCTCCGCCCACAACACTCTGTAGCCATTGTTCCGGTCGCGTGTAAAAGTGTCTCGAACCTGCCGACCGTTTCTGTGACCGCTTTTCTTCTTGCTCCTCTTCGAAGCTGCAGCAGGAATGGGGTCTTTCTAGAATAAGTGAGTGCATTGGTCGGTCGTCCTTAACGACCAGGTGCCGAGGTGTGGAGTGCCGGAGATTTACCTCCAACGCGAATCTGTCGCGATATCATGACCCTCCTTTCTCTCCTCGACTGTATTATTCCCGCCAACCGCAGTACGTCAATGCGCCCATCTGACAATCCATCACCAAATACGCATCGATTTTTGAGTATGTCAATCGACTGGCAAACAATGCTGTCCGCTCCCAGCAGCATTGCTATGCACATGCAAGACCAAGTCGTCCAACACTCCAGGCTGTAGCGGAGCTGTTCTCTGCCTCGGTGGCAGACTAGGCTTCGGCATGATCCAAGAGCTAGACATGCAGTGTGCAGCAGATTATAGCTGCTTTGCAGTACTTTTGGCTGAAGCACCATCTTTCCTATGGCTCACTTCGTTCTGTACTGTAGTCACCTCGAAAGTATTTCTGCCAATGTGACACCTTGCTATCACAGCTGGTCGTGCGCATCCGCGTCATGTCAACGATGTTGGCTGGCTTCCTCGAACTCTGGCGGTCACGACTCGAAGTCAGCCACTGTACGTGTTGTCCAGAGCTGCTATCTTGATTACTAAGTCAAGAACACCGAGGCACCATGCCCTAGCAGGCTTCTGCCACATCATGTCAACACATCCCGCAGCCCAAGATACATGGAACTCGCGGAACGCAGGGTGTAGAGGTCTGAGCGGAGGTCAATTGCGAGCTCTGCATCTGCGTCGACCGCGGTATATCTCTCTCCATGGTTCCTGGGCGTCGCACCGAGAGACGAGATCGTTGCGTTCCCTGGCACATATCACCGCTATGGTCTGACCTTGAATCGTTCGCCAGCTACGTGCTACAGCTGATGGCACTCCCAAACCATTTGCCTTTCGGCGTCATTGCTGAGTGTCGAACTACGAGGAATGTTGCTGAGTGCTTCATTGCCACTCTGTGCCTTGCGGCGCCGTTGTGATACATCTTGCTGATCGTGCTCTCGAAGAGCCAAGCGCGGACTGCCTGTAGACTTCACCTTTGTGGTCCCATCAGATTGTTGAAAGATTGTTCCCGCATATACAGTGTCTCATCGACTCATCTGCTGTCCAGTTGACATGCACAGAATTTACTACAGGCTTATGCTTCAACAACGTTTCAGGATGCAGCAGTCTCCATTCACGCCTTCGTTCACCAAGAGAACAACTGCTCGAGCAGAAAGGCTACAGTCCAGGAATTGGCAGAGGCAGACTTTCATGTCCACGTTGCACCACAACCGCTGACATTGGTAGGTTTATCGTGGGGCCATAACGCGTGGATGCAATCTTGGCGCCACGGAGGCATGGCCGACTAGGATACTGCTTCCACTTGACTTCAGGCCAGGTGATCACAAATCGGCGAGCTATGACGCCTACTGCCCAGTGCCGGAGGACAACTGTGTTTGAGATGGACGCGGGTGAACATGATCACCGCGATTCAGCTGGCTGATCTACTCCTTGAGCATCAACAGCTCTGTTTGCATACGCTATTTCTGACAATCACTGACGCACAGAGTATCACGCTCATCATACTGCAAGGCAATATGCAGAATAGATAGATTATGCATGAACACGGCCACGTGCAGAGAAGATTGCGTACCTTGGTGGGAAAGCCGCAGCCAAGCTGCATCTCCCGAATTGGAACAGAGCCGCCCCAAGGTCCGGCCGTTTCTCAACAACCGTTCGGCAATGAGCATGATGAATCTTCTCGGCGTAGAACTCAAACAGGTGTTTCACGAAGTCGCTGCTCCGAAGTGTTTGCGATGAACCTCAGCTGTGGTCAAACGCCTAGGGACGAGGTCGTCATCAGCACTATCGACCTTTCTGCTCGTCGCAAATTTGCCATGATGTGTCAACGCAACAAGGAGATGGAGGGCAAGAGGGGCAGAGCTAGACGAGGATGGGGCATGGTGCTTGTTCAACACTGTAGCGAATCGTAAGGCTGAGAGGAATTAAAGATCATGCACAATGCCAGATGGTGACAACGGGCCGTGCATGGGTGAGGCTTCACTAGAGAACAGGTCGTCCAGTCGGAGATGGTGTTGGGACAGGCGAAGGATTGATTCGAGAAGACGTTGCAAAACACTGTGCTTTTCTATCTGATTCCTAGTGTTGATCGCCGGTCTCGAATTCATCTTCGGGTTAGAAGGAGTTGGAGTGCTGCGATTTCGGTGCAACCACGACGCGCGTACGTTTGCAGTGCTTTTGCGTCGAGCCAAGATGCGCAACAAGCATACTGCTCGGGCAAGATGGCGATCGACCAGTGAATGGCTTGGTTCGTCTCTTGCTCTGCAGGCGAAAGTGAGTGCCGGCTCGGTGCAGTAGTCGGAACGCCATCGCCCCATCGGCTGGATGAATGTTGCGTGTATGGACAAGGTTTCGCTCTGGCGGGCTACTGGCCCAGCAGTTTTCGACGATGCTGGTCTTCTGCTTAATTATTGATGGACGAGAGATTCGTGTGAGAAGGGGCTTTGGTTGGAGTCTTGTGTCAGATGCACAGGCTTGTTGCTTGCTGCACCATTTCTTCGTCTCCTGTTTCCTTTTGCATCACTGTTATCTGCATCACCATTTTCGAGTGTACTGTTTGTGCTCGCATCCTTTGGCACTTCTTTGGGGGCGCGTGTGACAACAGGGCATTCTCCGACCTCCGTACAGCAGCACCCGCATTCAACCGGCATCGCTGTAGCACTTAGCGATATCTCGACTGCGCTAAAGCGAACATCCACTTTGGCGGTGGTCCGAGATCGAGAGCGCACGCAATCGCCAATCCGCAGTGCCCGTGGGCCAGAGGACGACGACGACTATCATTATTCTTATCTTTCCTTCTCTCCCGCAAAGACAGCGGAACTGGTGCTGAGCTCGTGTTGTTCTCGAGCTACTTCGGGTATTTGGCCGGTTGTGCTGTTTGGTCCGGCTCATCCTTCACCGTGGCGTCTACGAATCTCCGGCAGCGCAGCAACACTTTGCAACAGGAAGCTGCCGCTGGATCGGCTGTCAAGCTGGAGGACAGCAAGGAGTGGCAGTCAGAGAGCAGCCGCTCTTCTGATGCCGACCAGTACGACGGCCACTCGTGTTCACATGCTAAAGATATGCGATCCGTTCCCCGCTTAACATCGTGGAATCCTCTGCGCATTTTCACCAAACACAACTTCACCTACCAGCAAATACCAGCTCTCTCCGCAGACAGCCTCAATGCGGTCGCACTGGACTGGCCGCAAGGCGGCATACCGTGGCGGGATGGCAAGCGCAGGAGGTGCGGCATTGGGCGAATTTCTTTCACACGCTCGGTGTTCCTGGCGATAGCCGGGCTGTTCGTGGTGATGCTGCTGGGCGGCGGAGGCTACCATCACCACAGGCGTAAGCTGGCGCTGGAGGAAGAGAGAAATCGGGGCGTGCCGTTTGGGTGGATGGAGTATGCACGACTCAATGGTTTCTACAACGGTGTGCGAACACTGGTGCCATTCTCAAAATGGGTACCTGAGAACGCGTGGAATAAGAGTGAGCCCAACACATATGTCAGTCCGGAGGATTTGGGACGGCAGCGATTGACAGCGGAGCCGCCCATGGATCCGGTCAAGTTCGATCCATACCACGAGCAGAACATCCAGGCGTGCTTCATTGACGAGCAGGAGACGGTGCAGCCTCCGGATGTGTACGCATACCCCGGAATACCACAACACATGGCAGCGCCATTCTACGGAGACTACGACACGATAGGGCTGAACGATGGAGTGTGCTTTGAGCGATACGGTCGATACGGACCCTACGGATATGGCTACAACGATACGCTGGGGGGACTTGGGCCTGGAGTCAACGCAGAACAGGCGGGCAGTGACAAAATCTATCAGAAGATGGGCTATGTTAACTACGACAACGTAAACTGGGGCGACGCTCAAGAGCGATGCGTGAAGAAGAACGAAGCCCGATTCGTCGAGGATCCAAAGACCGGAAACACTGGACGACAAGCATACGTCTTGCGAACCTGGACTGGATTTGAGTATGGTCCGCATCAGATGTATGCACTGCGAGCAATGGTTGCTGAGCTCAACTTGAAGTCGGGCGGGCAATATGATGTCCACTTTCTCGTCCATGTGAAGGACAACAGCATACCAATCTGGGCAGACGAGGATGTGTATCAAGCCACGCTGGAAGCAAACGTGCCAAAAGAATTCTGGGGCCTCGCCACGCTCTGGTCAGAAAAACAAATGGAAATGTACTACCCAGAGCCATTCCCGGATAACTTTGCCAACATGGCTGGAAGTGGCATTCACGGCGTGTACAGAAGTGCGCATTTCGCCCTTCAATGGTTCAGCCAGCAGCACTCAGAGTACGACCACTTCTGGAACTGGGAAATGGATATCAGATACACTGGCCACTACTACCAGTTCAACGAGAAAATTGGTGAATGGGCGAAGAAGCAGCCTCGCAAAGGACTGTGGGAGCGCAATAAGCGCTTCTACATACCTGAGTACCACGGGAGCTACGAGAACTTCACTCGCTTCGTCGAGGCTGAGGTCGAGCACGTTGACAAGGCGAAGAACAATGTAGTCGAGAGCGGGCCACTGCCTGTCTGGGGGCCAGTTCGCGATTTCCCCAACGGCGGCATGCTGAATCCTCCGGAGAATGTGACTCCACTCATCACTTACGATATGGACAACTACGACTGGGGTGTTGGCGAAGATGCCGACCTCTTGACCTTTAACCCGATCTTTGACCCGTCGCAGACGAATTGGGTTTTTAGCTGGGATATCACTGGCTACCGACGAGATATGCCACCACCACCAAGAAGATGTGCTATAGTGACGGTTGCACGACTGTCCAGACGTCTTCTCGACACAATGCACGAGGAGACCTGGAGAATGAGGCATACAATGTTTCCGGAGATGTGGCCTCCTTCCGTGGCACTACACCATGGATATAAAGCGGTATACGTGCCGCATCCGGTGTATTTCGATAGGGATTGGGACTTGGAGCACATGAACCAAGTTTTCAACTATCCTATAAACACCTGGGACTCGCCCTTTGGCTGGGGTGAGCACAACATGCTTGGAAGCAGTTTCTACTACAACTCTGGATTTTCCGGTGCCCTATGGCGAAGATGGCTTGGACAGGCGGAAAATGGCGAAGGCGGACGCAAACAAGAGGAGGAAGGGACAGGGAGGATGTGTTTGAGAGGCACACTGCATCATCCCATCAAGCACGAAAAGAGCCCCGAAAATGGCTCATAAGACGCCATTTGTGGCATCCATACAGACGCAAGTCTGTAGACTTTTGTGCATATGTGACAGTACCGAATGCATATGGGCGGTGTCGTTTTTCACCAAGTTGGATTGGGCGTTCTAGTGCAGCACTTCAGGCGCGCATCTGCATTTGTTTCCGGCATATCGTATGTGCCTATGTTCGAGAGAGATGACATGGCCTCCTTGAAAGGGCGTCAAGCGGCAAATCATTGGGAGGCAGGCCTTTCGGATCACCTTGTCTTATCCTATTGACATGATGACGACGACTACCTTGATTTCGATCAAAAGCGCCTTGCCATTGGGTAGCTGTGGCGCTAATTATGGAGTCGTAGATAGATTTACAAGATATAAGACTAATGCCAGATATGGTTTCTATGGTCGCCTCTCGGATGTAGAATCGAATCTTGCTTCACCTGTGATGTTCCTCGACTTGAGCGTCGCGCCACGAGAAGTGGTACATGGTACAATGATTGAGAGGCTGTTTGCGTTGATACATCAGCATTGGCCAAGCAATGATGAGAACCGCGATTCGAGCTCTCGTTCGTCCACTTCTGAAAATTCGTCCGATAGTCGTCGTGGTCCGTTCTATTATACGAGTGAAATACGAGGAGGACTGGGCATGTCGCAATGGCCTCGTAGTGCTTAGTGGATACTAGTATATATTGGCTGCCAGGATCTTGGGGCTGCTTTTGCCATTTCTTGGTCGTGTCCCAACTTCAGCTGTCGTGTTCCTACTGTTTTCTTCCTCAACTCAACACTTTCGCCACGTCAACTCGAGTGACAACAATATGTCTATACAGCATGACCGGGATTGATGCCGGCGATGAACGCGTGGTTCTATCAGCACGACCGAGCAGAAAGTGGATATGCCACATGCGATTGCTTGTAGTGCGCCATCAATGATGTTCGAACAACAAACGGGGGGCGACTGAAGACGATGAAAGACGAGCGAGTGAGCGACTCGGGCTGCTGAAGCCTGCGCATGCCGGAGAGCATGTCAAGCACAGCAGCTGACACAATCATGATGCCTCTCCAGCGAACGGCTGAGCGCGGACTGCTCATCGACCTGCGGCGCGCGCATCGTCTCACATCCTCTCCCGGCAATTCCGATGTATGCTGCAGCAGTGATGCGATCAGGCCACATGCCCTATCAAGAATACGTTACTGTGGGAGTGGTGCTTCTCATGCTGGTTGTCTCCGTATCCACGCGAACGCGAAGGGCTGCCACGCGATCCCTCGGCACACATTGCATTGTTTTGGCAGCCAGCGACTGCATAATCGAAGCCATGCCGTCTAAATTCTGCGCGAACGTGTTCAATCACAATGCGCAGTGGCTACTGCTTCGGGCAAGGCTTCAGGTTCTTGTCGACTGCTCACGAGGCTCACAAAGCTCTCTGGCAACAGGTATGCTAGCTAGCTGCCAGGTGGAATAGACAGTGCAATTTTTCGATGGGAAGCATGCGACGCCAGGGCTAGAATACCCATGCACATGGACCATCACAGGGCAGTGCGTTGTGATAAGCCATAGCCTTGACTGTCTGAAGGACCTCCTCATTCTTGGTACTAAGAAACAGTTGAAGACATCTGGAGAGCTCAAGCTACGCTGTCTTTTGCAGTGAGCGGTCTGCGAGGCTAATTGCAACCTAACTTGCTGCTTACAGATAATCCTCGGTATGTTGTCTCTTACCCTATGCCACTTTCGGTGTGCGATCGCATATTCAACTCTGAACACAAGCCACAATCCGTTTTCTCACCAATGGCCTCACTCACAATGGTCACCCCACAGGTTCGATCCGTTTCGTCCCGTGTCTAAGCCTGCTTGCAAAGCTTCCCACAAGCTTCTGCAGCTATACTATTGATTCTACACCATGAGCTAGAAGATGGATTCCACACCAGAATACCACTGGGCGAAACCTACAGAGCTCGAGCTGACTGAGACTGCAGTGCAGCTGCATGAGTGCACGTACTAAATCTCTCAAGAAGTGCTCACGTGCCTTGTATGGCCGACTTCTAAGTTCGACAGGCCACGAGGCTCTCTGTTGAACCGACGATCATTGCGATTTGTAGCAAGCGTATCAGTAAACATGGCAGCAATACGCTCGAGATTTGGTCACGCCAGGGGAACTATCACTGAAACTCCCCGTACTGCCCTATGGAGGCCGCGGTGTCCGAGGCAGCAACAGTATCTGCAACAGTAGACCAGTGACTATAAGAAGCAAGAACTATCCGAGTCGATACAGCAACAGGCAGATAGACCAAGACATCCAACAAGCACATCCTTCCCAGAAAAGTCGCCTTTTCACAATGGCAAAAGTCCTCTTTGCCCTGGCGGCCGCACAGGGTGCGTTGGCCTACCCATGGGTGCTTAATGCTCCAGGTGTCGACTCGTCGATGCTTCCAAGACGATCCGCTCGTACGGAGATGCCACGAGACTCGCCAGACTGCCCTTTCAACGCGAACCACGTTCCAGCTGCTCCAATCACTGCCCAATATCCCTACCTTGGTGCTAAGGATGGAAAGCCAGGAACAGGAAAAGGTGGTATCCTGGTTCCAGCTCCCGGCGATACTGCACACGAGTTTCGTGCTCCCAACCCTCAGACAGATATCCGTGGACCTTGCCCAGGTTTGAACACGGCTGCGAATCACGGGTTGTAAGTATAGTGGATCACCAGTAGCTGGTAGCCATGTCGCTGATACGTTCTGTAGCCTGGCCCGCGACGGTATTACTACATACAACGAGCTTGTGGACGCGCAGCAAAATTTGTACAATGTCGGATACGATCTGGCAAACCTGCTTGCCATCGCTGGTGTTGGCCTTGATGGCGACCTGGTCGGAACGACTAAGCTGTCGATTGGATGTGATGCCACTTCACGTACAGCTACTCCAGGCAATGTGCTTGCAGACGAGCTTGGACTGAACGGACACAACCACTTCGAGGCCGACACGTCGCTCACCAGGAACGACTACTTCCTTGCCAACGGAGATAATTACCGATGGAATGCTACTGTAAGACAATGAACAAGCAGAAAAGATAGACTCGTGAGCACTAATATGTTCATAGCTGTTCACATCTATGATGAGCTACTGTCAAGGCAACTGCAACCTTGAGCACCTCGCACTCTACAGGGAGCTGCGATACAACCAGTCCAAGGCTGATAACGGCAACTTCTTCTTCGGACCAGGCTCGCTCCTGCTCTACGGCGCTGCTTCATTCTTATACGAGTTGATGCCCACTGCTGGCGGTATTGCGGATGAGCCAGTAAGTATTCCACACCTGATTTCGTAGTGCTCGAATTGATCTAACATGAATACAGACAATGATGTCCTTCTTCGGAGCCGACAAGGTCAACGGTCAGTACGTCTGGAACGGTGGTGAACGTATCCCACCAAACTGGCGCAACCGCGTTGACCCTTACGACAACAACAAGGTCGGTGGTCAGATCAATGGCATGTATCTGCTTCACCCAGTGCCCTTTGGAGGAAACATTGGACGCAACAACTTCAACGGCTTGAACTTCGACACTTACATCAAAGACGGCAAGCTCAACTCCGAGACTCCAGCAAACGCCATGTGCTTGATCTACCAGGCACTCACCGGTGGTTTTCCAGCCGAGCTTGGTCAGCTCATCAACATTCCTGTTGCAGTGCAGAGCGCAATCACGGCCAAGCTGCTGCCAATGTCCCAGAACTTTGGTTGCCCACTGAACCACAACTCTGGAGGTAGCGTCTCTGGTGCGCCATAAGGTATTGGAGGGACGAGTAGCAGTATGGCACCTCAAGCATTCGATAGCATTTTAGCCGGCGATGAAATTATATCATTCTTCAAACCTATCCTTTAACCAGCTGATGATAGCCTCGCCTGTCTCACGTGCTTTCTCAAGCATAAGCCAGTGGCTTGCTGAGATTTGCTTCACAGTAACATCTGGCAAGAGTCCTTGTGCCTTGAGACCCTCCACCGCTACAGCGGGAGCGAGGGGATCTTCCAATGCAGCAACGAAGAGGTATGGCACTTTGACCATGTAATTGCCGGCCTCGAGCGCTTGTTGGTCAGCCGCCAGAGTAAGGCTTTCCACAACTGCCTTGTACCACAGCATTGGTGCACGGAAACCGTCTCTCTTCAGCCTTCCAGTCCATTCCCCACGAAACTCGTCGGTATTGGCGTACGGCATCACCGCTTCTTTGCCACCACTGCCGTCTTTCAACCAATCTTCAAACGCATTAGGATAACAGCAGACCTGCTTCATTCTTGCACCGCCGCCATGCAATGCCGTGAACATTCTGCCGACATTGGCATCCATTAGCTCGTATCCGCGGTCGCTGGCGAACAGCGGGAAGTACCAGCCTGAGCAATAGCCAAGGTACTGCTCTTGCATGGCACGAATTTTTTCGAAATCGAAAGGTTCTGGAGACGGCGGATTGTGAGCTGTTCCCAGAGTGATCAGGCCCAGAAGTCGATCTGGGTGGTAGGCTACCATCTTACTCGCGAGATAAGCACCAAAGTCGTGACCAAGGACGATGACTTTCGACAGATTCTCAGCATCCAGGATCGAGACTATATCCTTGCAGATAGAGTCGCCCGCGTAGAGATCGATATCGTCCGGCTTGTCTGAATGCCCGTAGCCGATCAGATCCGGATTCAGGACGCCGAAGCCATTAGGCAGGAGATAGTCTCGTATCAAACCATTCCATACGGAGGACGAGTCTGGACAGCCATGGAAGAGGAGAAGTGTTGGCTTCTTATTTTGAGTGGCTGCGATGTAGTAGTTGTAGTTGACGCCGCTTCCCGCCCTGTGGCTTTTCTGCTGAAGGCCACACATAAGAGGATTGGAGGAGATGCGATCTCTGGCCCCAGTGAATATGATGAATCGAGGACTGGCGTTACTCTTCGGAGCACAGCTTCAGGCTCAGCCGCAGTGGGTCAGCAGGATTGCCAAGCATCGTGTCAACGAGTCGCATATAGGGCCTGGAGTATGCGGTCACTACATCTCAAAAGAATGGATCTGCCAATTCCAATATTCATGTTCTTCTACGACCATGCTGTCATCCTGGTGCCGGCCATTGTCTAAGACTGGCCAGCAAGTGTAGCGGTAACACCATAGTGCCCGAGCGTGGATCTCCGCTTCGCACTCGACTCGGCGATGCAGTTGCCTGCAACTCAGAACAGACTACAAGTCACTGTATCATCGAGACGGTTGGTCCGGCATTGCTTTGTGTAGATATCTACCGTGTCTGCCCGTTTCATCAGTCTATGCTGTGAGCTTTGATAGAAGATGCTAGGAGTAATACGACGCGAGCAATTGGAGTATCAGCGGCAGGTTGACCACGAGAGATCCAGGTGCCGAGTGGCATGCTCCGTAGAGGTCAATATGAGCTGAGCCTGCTGAGGATGGTGGTGGTGAATAGCATCGCGTATTACGTAATGCACGAAAACAGCATGGCTGCTAAGTGTAAACATCCTCCACCTCAGCTCCTGCTTTGATTGCTTGTTAATGTTCTTTGATGCTGTTTGATGCACTTCCATGTGCTACGATTAACAAAGAAGCAGACTATCCTCTTTCAAGATGCACTCCGCCTCGAGTAAACCAGCCCAGCATGCTCACGATATGCGGACAGGAGCAGGCTTTCGCTGGAAGCACTCCTCGACGCAAGTCATGCCTCAGGCACTCACGAGCATAAAGACCAACGGGCATCAGAACCAGATGGAGCCGGATCCAGAGCAGTCCAGTCGGATAGCGGATACACTCCCGTTTCCCAATGCTCAGAGTCCTCACTCAACCGCATTGCCAGAGCTTTCGAGGTCTCTGTGTGGCCTAGCAACCAGGACATCTAGCAATATCTCGACATGGCTTTGAGACCTGCGCCCGCCATTGTTAGTGAAGCAAACTTGGCTATCGGCTTGCAGTCTAGATGGTATATCACACGGGTCGACTCAACAAGAGAAGCTGCTTCGACGTCTCGCCGTTGGCCTAGTTGCCGCTCATCATCATTGATGAGACCAAGTGTCGCCTCCGGCCTTGCCATATATCTTTTCGTCGTTGTTATAGCTTCGATCTACATTTCGTCAACAGGAGAGGTTCAATCGACGTTGTCGATGGTCTACCACGCGAATCGCCCGCTAGCAGATCGAGGGCATCGTGAAAGACCTTCTAGTTGGTCAATCTCCGCCTTCGTGCCCCCCGAATAGGGGCACAAGATACGGCTATCATGGGCCTTCTGCTGCTTCTGCGAACGGAGGCGCGCGGTTCTAGGTTAGATTGCTAAGGCGAGGCAGTCGTTCGTTAAAGCATTACTGACTATGCAGCTGATCCGCCGCGCGTGCACCTCTCTTCGCGATGCCACCGTCACTTTTATCTACCGGAGCTGCTACTCCTGGCGGTAAAGCTTGGCAGGGCCGCTTATCGACTACATCGAATACCACAACACCACACCCTGCCAGCCTCAACATTCACGAGCCTCAACAAAAAGCTGTGACTGTGAGGACTTGCACCAAAGATGCTGGCAAGATCGACGCTGACAGTAATCTGCAGTGTAGTGCTTCAACACCCTGCGTGTCTGCGACCATAGCTCTGCGCCGAAGGCCGCTCTGCGATGCGTGTCGACACACACAGCGTTCTCAGCCGCTGACCGCTTCGCATCTTTTCGCTTCGCGGTCTTGAGTCAACCAGAACAACTTCTTTGCGATCTGTAACACAACTTCCTCGTCAACAACAACATCCACCCACACTGTCACCTTAACACAAGCGCCAGCACCTGGTCCGACCGATAGCGCGACTTCAATACCAAATTAGAGCACGTCGTTCAGCAACAAGGGTGATCTGTATTCGCCGCCTGCGTTTGATAGACATCGTGATGGTGAGCTTCCCACCGTCTATGCGTCCAGCGATTTTGCTCGTCTGCCCGTCGCGAAGTGTGCCTTCAACGAACAGGTGCTAGAAAGCGGCCTATCACCACAGTTGAGCAGAAGCGAAGTATCGCTAGCTGAAGAGGAGTCGATCCAGACTTCATCTACCCAGCTCTCGTCGAAGTTGAATATCAGACTCAGCTTGATGGAAGGCGTGACGCGATACAGCGAAGACCTCGTATATCACTCAGGCAGATCACATGTCAGCGTCTTCCAGTACAAGCTTCAGATCTCACGAGCAGAACACAAAGCGACACAAGATCCAGAAGCCATCTACAAGCAGTTCGACAGGATCTGGAACGGCACATCATCAAAATACACACCAACCGAACAGCAGCACAAGTTAGGGCGACTGATGAAGGACGGCGCGCTTATCCGCTGCGGCGGTACACTCGTGCCGTGTAATGAGCATGGCGACCCTGTTCTTGGGGTCTTTGCCGTTGGTTCAGGCCGGCACTCTTTGCCCTCTTCGAATGTCTGACGCGAGATGGGGATCACTGGCTGGAGAAAACCGTATTTGAGCAACATCAGAATCGATTCGTGTAGGTCCGTGAAGTCACTACAAAACAGACCAGAGTAGGTCCGCGCCGGCAGTACACGCTCAGATTGAAGCTGCGCAGTAAGAAGAGCGCGACTGATCTGGATGGTTTCGGCATGGACGTCAAGCACTGGAGTAACGACGACCCCCAGACTAACTTCACGACCAGCCTATTGGAATCAAACATCATCAGGCCTTCGCCGCAGCAGATACAGGACCATGACAAGGATAGTGAGATTTGTGGCGACCACATCCCCACTCTGCGCAACCTTCGGTCGACGCGGATTACGAAGGAGCAGCCAGATTACATGGCCCTGCACCGCGGACAAGTTGTTGGCCTAGACCAACCGCATGGCAAGGGAATCATGCTATACCAGGAGAAGTTACCAGACACAAATGCCCAGAACCACATGAGCCACGAATTGCTCCGCGCCAGTCTCCCTAAGCTCGCGCTTGGGCCGAACCGCATCACAACTTCGAGCATGGGAAGTGGCAAATCCACTCGTGCCAGCTCCATCTTCACTTCTGAAGTCGCTACCCTAGCAACGAGCATGACAGATGGCGATTCGAGCTCTCGTGCTGTAGTACTGAAAGTGCGCAACAAGGACGAGCTCCAACAGATCATCTCTCTGCCACCCAGTCCAAAGCCGACTAAGATCGTTGTCCTTCCACTAGGGCCAGGCCAGTCATCCGAGGCAACGGAAATCATGGCCCAGGCTCCACAACCGAGCCTGAACCAGCCACTATCTCAGAGCAGCGAACTGTCACTGTTGCAGCGGCCAGAACGCAAGAGAGCCGCACCCGCACGATTCGCTGGCGACGATTTGGTATCAACGAAGAGACAGCGCTACTAGGTCTAGTTTGGGCTGCTGTAAGAGCAAGGAGGCGTTTACATAATTAAGACGATGACACGCTCATCACGTCAAGCGACAACACTCAATCAGGCGATACAGACATGAAGCATACACCACGGCAATTAGGGCAGAAGCATGGGATCTCGGCGGAGCTGAGCATTACAGGGAAGACGAATCCAAGAACAGAATCGTAGGCATTGCATAATACATGTCTCCATGAGTTTAGAACTGTCACTGTATCATAAACTTCGCAAACCAATTCTCCATCTTGTCCATGTCTTCAAATGTGCCGAGCCAAGCCACAAATTGATCTGGCCTCACCACAACGAGTGCTCCCTTTTCCGCGACCTCGTACACCTCATGTGCATTTTTTCCTGTACTGTTCGGCGCAGAGCCCCCGAAGATCGTGAAGTAGTTCCGGCCGTAGATAGGATGCGTCTGGTAGTAAGCGTCGTGAAAGTCTGCGAGCTCCACATCGCTAGTACTACTGGAGTGGAGCAGCAAGACCTGCAGCCAATGTTGAAGTCGAGGAGAAGCAGCAGGATATCTCTGCGCAAGTTTCGCGATTCGATCGCCAAAACTGTTGATGTAGCGTAGCTGTTCTGCCTTTGATGCATCACCGCCAAAGACAAGCAGCCTCCAGGAGCCATCTGACTTCAGCAGTGTCTGTACAGAAGAACTGACTCCATTTGCTTGACTGTAGACCTGCGCATCTGACAGTCGCATACCGAGTGGGATCTTGGTGGCTGCAGATTGCTGACATTCTTCTGGCTTAGCGATAAGAGAGCTTGCATCATACAACAAGTGGGTTCCATTCTGCTTCTTCACCATCTCGTGGACCCTTTCCGCTACGTTGATGTCGAAGTTCTCCCGAGCTGTCAGCATTTTGGTCATCTCTCTGTCGAGCCTCATGAGCTCGTGTGCTGCGGGAAGTCGTTCTTCCGCATAGGTGTGAAGCACAGATGGGTCGAGTTGGCCCCGCAGAACGCCAGCGAGCTTCCACGATAAATTGTAAGTGTCTTGCTGGCTGACATTCATGCCTTGACCTGCTTTTGGAGAATGGGCTGAGAGATGTTAGTGTTGTTCTCGGAATAAATATAGCCACTTACTGTGCACCGCATCTCCAGCCAAGAAGACGCGATCAAGATGCGAGTTCTTCGTGGCAACTCTTTGTCCCACTCGGTACAACGTCCACCAGTCGCAATAGACATAATCCATGGTGTATGGCGCAAAGATCTTCCGTGCGACTTCCATGATGTCTCGGCACACGACTTCGCCGTCAGTCCTACTGTGGCTGTTCTCGGCGCTGTAATCGTCCGGAAACTGTACATAGAGTCGGACCAGATTATGCTCCCGTGGAATTGCAACACAAGATCCGTTGCGTGAGACCACGTTACAAGCCCTTCTGATATCGGGCCAGTCTGTTATTGGAATTATGTCGATTACTCCCCAAACAGCAGTGGTACTATCGCCTTCCATCGTGACACCGGGTATCTGATGTCTTACCCACGAATGAGCTCCATCAGCACCAATGACATACTTTGCACGCACGATCTCTTCTCTTCCTTCGACGCCATCGACTCGTGGAACAATCTCTGTTGGGTCAGTACCAAAGCAGTCTATGAAGCCGCGCTCTGGTTTATGGGTGCCATCTTTCTGCAATGTATGTGCACCAGCCCGAGGCTGAGGAAGTTCTGACTTGAGCCCACGGCGCAGCCGAATCTTCACAGGGTATTCGGACTGTGTACCAACCTCGAGTGCGACAGGAGTCGTGCCTCGCTCAACTCTGGGTCCTCCCCGTGCTATTGCCGCATCGTTCAGAGCAGCTTCAATATAGCCTTGATGAATGGCGCCAATGGACAGTCGTGAGTCCCGTTCGCCAGCTATGTCGGATATATGATGACGCGAGATACCTCGATCGTCTTCTTGAGTCCAGACACCCCAGTCGCCGTACGGAACGCCATACTTGTGCAACCGATCAGATATTCCAAAGCTGTCCCAGATCTCTATTGTTCGTACATGGAAGCCGTCGGAGCGTCCATTGAGCGTTCTTGTCCCAGAGATGTCAACAATTCTGTGAGGAACATCGTGCTCGGACAAATACATGCTCGCCATGAGCCCCGCGGGTCCAGCACCTACGATGAGCACATCAGTAGTGCTACTTGTGTCCATTGAGCCCATGTCTAAAGTAAAGTCAGTGATATGTGGCAAAGAGTTTGACAAGACTTAGATGATCACGGCACAAGCAAGCTTTGTGAACATAGTGTCTGGTGGGCCTCAGTGATCTGCAGCGCGGAGCTCAAGCATCCTCTCGGATACATGGGTTGCTCATGGCCAACTCGTGCAGAAGATGCTGATCTTCAACGAGTAAAGCCTAGTAAGCTGACAATTGCCGTTGCTGGCAATCATGAGATGCTTGACTGCCATCAAGCTGGGAGGGCCTCTGTGCTACACAACACGAGCATCTCCGTCTTCTCACGAATGCTTCTCAACCATGAAATGGGTCGTGTTCAGTCCACAATTCGACGAGGGGTACCAAAACTTTGCCTCGGTTCACAGACATTCTCTGCAATGGGGCAGATAGTGTGATCTGGGAGGTTTTCCGAAGCCACTTAGTTGCAAACCCTCTTGCAGCTGGATTCTGATCCTTCTGAGGGTTGATATGCATGTCAGCCAGAGGAAGGAGAGCCTCCAGATTGCAATGGGGTCAGGATCAATGCTACGGAGTACTATAGCAGCAATCACCAGAAAAGCAATTTCTGCCCCGCTCCGACCAGCCCATCGGCCGACATCTTCACCTGCGATACCTTTGTATTCCATTTCATCACGAGACATCGATGCTTTGCAGCAATAGCGACAGACCTTGAGTAGGAATAGCACTGCTCAGATACTAAGTCACGGCTCGACTGCTGTCGCTGTCTACGCAATGAAGCGTGGCTGATCTTTCATCCAATCATGCATCTCAAAAGCGGCTCCACGTCTTGCCTCCGCCTAGTGGCAGCCAAGCATCAGTCCAGATTCATCGAGAACGTCTTGTCTATGATTTTGGGCACCCGCTGAGTTAATACGTTCTGTTCTGCTGCATACTGCTCGAGGACCGACCAAGATGAAATCCCGCTGAGAAGCACCCATGAGCCCAGTCTGTCAGATACAGCATACAGCAATCGCCACCAATGGCCAGCTCCGCGGCTCTTGTGTCCTTCAATTCGGAAAAACGCGCCAAAGCTGTGAGAAGTCTCTGGACGCGTCGAGCTGAACAGAAGCAAGCGGCGTTGCCGTCTCCAGAGCGAGTGATCGAGAGTGACATCGACGACGTCTTCCTGGTCTTAGGTGAGCTGTCCTTCAAGCGGACTTTTGAACCAACCTGATCAGCGTGCTAGCTCTCATCGGAGAGGCATTACTGCCACTTGGCGTCCTGGACGAGAGCCAATATCATGGCACCCTCTCAGCAGTACAGACTGCGGTAGCCAGCTGCGGAAACGCTATAATCGGCAATGTGTTTGAGAAGATGACCGATGAGTTGAAATATCTTCTGGTGGCAGGACTGACTCTATGTGCACACTTCGCGCCAATGCACGTTTTTCGAGGGTTTGGGTCTTGTGTCTTCAATGACTGGGACTGGGGATGCCCAGACGCAGATCATCTCGAGCGAAAGGTCAAGAAGGAGACAAGCGTGTTTTCGAAGAAGCCCGACCCACAGCCCAATAGACCGATTCTGCTCGCATTTGACAGACTCATTCAGGTGCTGCAAGTCAAGACTGTAGCATTTTTGTCTAGACGGCCGTCTATATCTGGATTCGCCGAACAGCAACCTCGTTATACGCCTAGACCAAAGAAGGAGATCAAAGACAACTTGTCACTTTGTGAGGACTGGTTCCATGAGCTTGAGAAGAGAGGCCATCCGGCTCCTACAGGCACAACAGTCTCTTCGTGGGGTATGCCATATGCGACTTGGACGAGCCAGTTCAGCTGTCAGCTCACTAAGGATCCTGAAGTAGTGATGCTAAACCAAATGGATCCTGGCCGTTTGGTACATGCTTTCCTGTGTCGAGACGCATTGAATTTGCATGATGGAGAGCTCATGATCTTACCTCCTGCCACTCCAGCAGAAGCACTCGTATGTTGGTTGACCGGGCTGCCTGGGATGACACACAGAATCGTCACCTGGGACTTGTTCGACACAGTGAAGTTTGAGAAGAAAGCTGGGAAGAAGCTGTCTAGCAAGATTGGGAATTACCCCTTACCAGCAAAGTATGTACTTCGAGATCCGAACGTACCTCGAGCAGCAATCACGACACCCCGACTCGCGATCTATACTCCTGTCGAAGCCACGTCAAGCGCCCCACCACCATATTCGGCATCGCCAGAGCGGCCTACCACTTCGGACACAAAAGCTTCATCGTCTCCAATAACAGCGCGCATTCAGAGCCTCAAACAGTATCGGAGCTGGGAGAACGCAGTTCGGTGGAGCTTGATCCTCGCGTAATGCTGCATCGGCAAACACCCGTGCGGCATGCTGCAACGACACCTGCCCCGAGGCGGGCGCCTCCTTTACCGCCAAACCGAGACCAGGCTCAAAGAGTTGTCACGGCAATCAGGCGTAAGCCCACCCCAACGGACATAATGTCCTCCGTAGGGACGTCACCTTCAACGCAGCCGGAAAGAGCCGCCACTGCTCCGCCTTCACAACTGAAGCATGAATTACATTCCTTAGATTCTGCCGCGCCTCCTCCGCGACCTCCGAAAGTCCCATTGGACGCCTCGGCCACTGATGGGATATCGCACTCTCCAACGCATGTTCGCTCGCCGAGTGAGCCAGTAAACGGTGACATGAGTGGACACTACTTGCAATTACTCAACGCAGTGGCACAAGGCCACTTGAGCCCACAGCAGCTGCAAGAAATGCTTCAAGCACCGACACAGCAGTCACAGGCTGCGGTTGCAACGCCATCGTACATTACCGCAGAGCCACAAGAGCTTGACAGTGACCCAGCGCCACCGAAATTTATGGGTGTGTCGATCCCCCGTGGAGAGATACGACGAGCCTACCTGGCAGCAACAGCCGATCCTGTTCTACATCCGTCGTTGAAATCAGGAAGGCCAAGGACAGATGGCCAATACGAGTCATGAGGAGAAGATTCTCTGCTATGATAATGTCTACACGCCCTTGAACATGTTGACGCTCTTGCGACTGTAAGCCGTCACGTTCGGGAACTTGCTCCAGTCAGAATCGAACAAGATGGCGTCCTGGCATGCGCTACCCAGACCAGTGTTATTCAACCATGTTGGCTCCCAGTAGTTGATACCCTGACCAAGTCCGTTCGGAATTCTATTCATTGTCAGCGCCGGCTCTATAAATGCCGAATAGTAGTAACTCACTGCTTGACTACATCAATGACTTTGCCCACCCATTCAAGCTGGCCGTCAACAGATGCAGGAATGCTTGGCTCGCTCAATGTTGGAACCCCCTCGCCTTCGCAGATCGCAGGCCAGTCGGTCTCAACGACATGAATTGGCTTGCCGTACTTCTTCGCGATCCAATTGACGGTCGTCTTCAGATTCGCCAAGGTGGCGCCCTAGGAGTTGTGTCAGAGGTCATCACAAGATGTCAAGTCATATCGATCAGCTGTCTTACCTGGCCATAGAAGGGATACAGGGAGAAGCCAAACAGATCCCAGTCAGAAGTCTTCACCTTGCCAGTTGCAGTCAGAGCACTGAACCAGCGCTGTTGCAGAGTCAAGTTGTAGCCATTGTCAATGTGTATCATGACTTGTGGCTTCGGTACGCCGGCATGAACAGCATCATCTACACCTTTGCGCGCAGCTTTGTAGAGAGTGGCCAAGCCAGTAAAGTTGGCTACGCGAGCAGAAGTAGGCTCAACGTCCACGCTGACACGGCCGAGAGGCCAGATCATACCATTGCGGATTTCGTTTCCCAGGCTGACCAGTGCAAGGTCGACGCCGGCTTTGTGGAACGCCTGCATACTGCTCGATACGTAGTCACGAAGAGTTTTAGAAAGTGGGTCAAGTGTCTTCGGCCATGCTACTGGTTGAGCTTGTTTCTGCGGATCTGCCCAGTAGTCTGAGAAGTGGTAGTCGAGATAGATCTTATATCCCTTCTTGTGGAATCGCTTGGCCAGCCCGAGAACATATTCGAGGTTGTAGGTCTCGTAGTCTCATTCGTGTCAGCCTGTCGCATTGGCCCAGTGTAGATGGCATACTCACACCCTGGCGGTCCATCGAAAGGTACAACAGGATTGACCCAAAGTCTTAATCGCACCGTGTTCATGCCACCATCTCCGAGAATGTCCTCAGCTGGCCTAGTCTTGTTGCCTTTGGCAGTGTCTTTGTAAGATGCACCTCCATCTTCGAGAATCTTGAGCGAAGATAGATCATGCCCTTTGTAGAAGAATGGCTTCTTGGAAGGAGATGCCGATGAAAGTGCGGCAGCCGAGAGGGCCGCGAACAAGTAGGACGAAAGCTTCATCCTCGCAATCAAAGATATGAATCTATGCCATCAATCATGGCGATGTGCATTGGACTTCTTATACTATAGTCTACCTCGTCAGTAATTACAGCGACCTTTTCGTTCAGGCATGGAATAGCAAGCGAGGACACCAATTCCACCAATCATACAAGGGTGTGTGGGGTCGCTAGACTATTCCGCTGCGAAGCAAGCGGGACATGTAGAAAGAGGAGGGGAAGCCGATGTTCACTTGCTTCACCTCCACATCCCGAACTTGTGGCGGACGAATTGCGACTGCTAGCGTCTTGCATTGGAATTGATGACTCTATGGCAAAGGGTGTCATGGCTTGGCCATGGTCTCGAGATGACTAGTCGTACATTGTTAGCCTGGTCGCGTATAAGGTTCAGCCGAGCAGACTCACCACACAGTCAATGCTTCTGCGCGTAAAGCCGCTTGCCACGCAGCTGTCTATAATAGAAGCCTGTTCTGGCGATCGAAGCGTACATTCCCCACGAACAACGGTAGGACGCGTGAGTTTCCCGTGTAAACGCTCTACCTCGAGCCAAAGCTTGCACTGGCACTGGCGCTGGCGCGGAGCCCAGATGCTGGCTGTGCGCTATTTCGTATGAATCAGCTATCAATCATCGTCCCAGCTTGTCAAGCGGACTCACTTCTTCTTGAGGATGGGCTCCGTATCTTGACCAAAGAAAATCACATGGACAGTAATGTCATCGCGCACATATCTTGCGAGTGGTGTCTGAACGCTCATCACTCCTGTAAAGAGGTCTCGTCTCTTGCCCCCAAGTGCGTTTTTAACAAGATGGATGCCGCAGTTCTCGTCCTCGTTGACGAAATGCTTCGGAGACACTTTCCACTTCGTACAACCTTCCACCTCGTCGAAGTACACGTCCTCGTCATTCGCAAGGTCCGCAGCACTGGTAAAAGTAGGAGCACGACCGGGTGGTGGTTGCTTCTTCAAGAGGTCCTTCCACGAGCTGACTTCTTCCTCCGGCTGTTCCTCGAGAAATGCTGCTGGCTTGTTCTTCTCGAGCCACATCTGCACACATGTGACAGCATCTTCGGATGACATTTGATCCCATAACCCATCGCTCGCCATGATCAGGAAGTCTGGATGCTCACCATCAGTGCGTACCTTTGTTTCCATGATCTCAGGCTCCGCGGTGAGGTATGGTGGCGTTTTGATCATGCTGTCTGGTCGTGGTGAAGGTCCCCAGAATTTGTCGTGTGCAAGTTTCGTCAAACTGTTCGGCCATTTCCACCTCGCATCTCCGAAGGCACGAGAAATTGCGATGCCGTGCACGCGTCCAGAGTTGGGGTCGACGATTTTGTCCTCACCAGGATGGTCCCGATTCAGTCGAGCGACCTCGTCTTGGTTGAATCCGGTCTGGTCGATAGAAAGTGGTTGCACAACGTACTTCGTGCCATCCCATCTTCCGAACACAGCTCGCGAGTCGCCGACATTGGCCACGCGTAGTACCGATCGTGCCGGATCATAGAGGGCAAGGAGCGCGCAGCTGCCAGAAAACGCTGCTGCACCGACGGCGACCACTTGCGCCAATGGACCTCCAGATTGGATCAACTTTCCAGCTTCTCCGATGATCTCCTGATCAAGCTCCAGAAATGCTCTTTTGAGGGTGTTGATGGTTGTAGGATCATTTGGTACATATGGCTTGTCCATACATTTGGCGTCCCATAGACGTTCGCCCACGATGGACGGGATGAGCTGTTTTAGCACTTGGGCAGTCCGAGGTCCTGCGTGGCCATCAAAAATAGCCCACTCGCACCAATCTTTTTTTGTGTCGTTGAACAAAGTAAATGCACCTGCCGACCATGTATCTTCACATGGCATGTTGGCAGGCGACTGGCACGTGTGCGCCACCGCCTAAGGATTATCAGTACATTTTCGCACATGCAGTAGCCAACTTTCGCCATTACATACCTTGGATGTTACAGAGTACCCAGACCTAGCTCTCAGTAGCTCATCAGCTTCTTCTAGCGTGATCGGTGGGGTCTCGCGAGCAATTGCGTCCAGAGCAGCAATGGCCACGACGTCTTCCATTACTTCAGATGCGCCGCCCATCATATCTGCAAGATCATCGAGCGGTCCCATTGCAAGACGCGCCCATGCATAAGTGCCTGCAGCGAAACATCCCACGCTCCACACTGCCAGCCCGAGCCTTCGCGGCCATTTTCTTGGGGGTTGAACAGGTTGCTGGAAATACGTCGTATGAGGTCCCTGTTGAGCATTGTTGTTGTATCTCCGTGAGAAGCGCGTTGTTCGATGCGCGCGCAGAGTCTGCCGTTGGCCGACTCTCAATGTGTGCGACAACATTTTGGCTGATGCACAAGGGCAGGTGCAGACACGGAGGGAGACGCGTAGGTGGAACACCAGATATAAGGTTCGGACCGCTCCGAGACTCCGGCGCTAAAAGTGAATTGGTCGTGCACTCTGTCAGCAGTTCATAGATTGAGAACATGACTTGGCCATGGGAGAACTTGCTCAAGTGGAGAGACGAGAAGATGAGGTGAGTATCTGTGAAAGTCTATCCACAACATTTTGATTTATCTACGACCGCCCCGGCTTGATTCTGGACACGGACCGGCGCTCTCCATGTGTTCTGTCGCATTTACCGACACCATCAACTACTCTTGTCTATGGCTTGTACTGTGGTTGCTTGGGAGTGAGAAAACTTGACTGCACTCTAGAAGCAGAAATAGATTCAACCTCCATCATGGTCCAGCTTCGTGGTATTCTGGTCCATGACCTGCTGCGCAAAGCTCGCCGTGTCCTGGCGTTTGAGATTCGGTCTCCCAGCTTCGTCTTGCTTCACATCTAGTGGCGCCTCTGGCCCTGGCTTGTCGGCAAATAGATCCATGATGGCGCCCTTGCCTGTAGCACGTTGATAGATGGCAAATGTAGTGCCAAACTCGTGGTGCGAGCCAACTTGCACGGCCTTGAGTAGTTCGACGGCAAAATTCTGACAGTTATTGCTAATCAGATTGTAGGCAGGACGTTTCTCTCGCCTAGCCATATCAGTCAACACGGTAACACTCTCTCGGAACCACTCCACTCACATGTTGTGAATAGTCATACGGCTTGCCTCGCCGAGCGCCTGATCATTGAAGCGCGTTTTACCGACTTCGTATAACGTCCAGTCCTCACGCTTGAGCTTTTCGTTGATGTAAATGACGTCGAGATTCTCATCCTGCAACAATCGTCAAGATCTCGTCGCCTTCATTTATTGCTCGTAGTCCGTACCATCCAAAGCTGATGTACATAGTCACCGACAATGACCGCCCAGTGCTGCGTGGGATCGGGATACTTGCCGATCTTCTGCGAGATCTTGTTCCCTATCATGGTTTTTTCCGCAAACCACTTTCCTGTTGCGCCAGCTACAGGATGCTGTCACTGGTCAGCCGGCGCAATAGCCATTTTTGCTCCTCTTCACGCAAATGATGCTTACCCAGCCGAGCTCCACAACCCTTGGCTCGCCAACAACAAGCGCCTCACCCTCTGGAATGACATTCGGTCGGCTACCAAGGCCTGCAGCCTTCTGCAACTCTCTCTTCGCATCACTTGCTTCTTTGGCAGTCCAAGATTGTGCTTGCTTCATGTAAGGTTTCAGGAGGGTCATGGTCTTGTCGGTCATGGAGCTCTTGGCGGGCTTTTCTTGCCCGTTGTCTCCATTTTCCAGAGGCGTGTCCCTCGTGGACTCTACACTAGCCTTATCCTTTTTCCGCTTGAAGAGATTCATGGTTTAGTTTTCTCAGCTCTCGGACGAGTAGTCGTTGGCTCGAAAAGTCAATAAGAGTCTAGAGTACCCCGCCGAGCGCGGATCAGGCATCCATGCATATGTATAGCATATCAACGTGTACTTGAGTGGTGCATGGCAATAGCGACAGCTGGAGTCGTATATCCCGTGATAGCTCTTGTCACAGCTATTTGCGCATTAAGGATGCAGGCAAGGGCAGATGGTGACGAGGCCGCGTGGCCACTGTGGCACTCGCTTCTTGAAGTCTCGCTTCTTTGCACAGTGCTTTGGAGACAGTCAGTCGCGCTTCCAGAGTGCCAAAGAACACCGAGGGGCCGTTGACATGAGCAGAGAGAGATGCTATAGCGTTCAATGTAGCGTTCAAGGTCAATGGCGAGCCTCTAAGTTAGGCCAGGTCAGGAGTTTCGGCATCACCCGGTGCCAAGAGCAGGAACGAGGGTGAGCGCTCTTCTTCCTCCACGACTGTTTCCATTTTCATACAACGGCGATATCTCCAACGTGTCAGAAATGATTTATTAGCCTCCAAGTCTATCTCAAAATGGGAGCACAAGCCCGCTGGAGTCAAGCTAGATCAAGATCGAACTCTCCGGGTACTGGCAGAGCGACCTCCGGCTTCTGCTGATGAAACGGCAACAAAGCCAGCCTGAGCCGAGATGGTAATTCATCGAGCTTTGTACAGCTTCGAGATTGTTCCTCAGGAGACGCTTGCCAGTGCAATGCGCTCCTTCCCTTCTGACATGTAGCTTGATGGCAGTAGCAACGATTAGAGTGGCATTGTTAGTGACAAAGAATGTCCGTCTTCTTTCTTCGACTCCCTTTGAGCCTCTGCTGTCAAAGAGAATCTTACTGCTAATTGTGTCCAGCAATGCACCTACAAATCAATGTGGCCACCTTATGTGGAAAGCCAGACCTTAAACTCCCTACCACAACAGAAGCTATCACAATGTTTCCCACCTGGTACGATACCAGCTTTGGCAGCTACGAAGAGCAGATCCGAGCTGCGCTGGCCGCAGTTACCGGACCTGAATCACATGAGTATTCCTTTGAATTCTTCCAAAATTTCTTCCGATCCCAGGAGCCGCCCCATCCAATATTCAACCACGCGCGATACGATGGTTTCGACGATTACTCTTTTGAGCGTCTCGCCCCGGCTTTCGCGCTGGCTTCAGATTTTCTGACCTCCGAGCACAGTCTACAGTTCATCAACGCATTCATGACAGGAGAACGAACACACCACACCGGACACAACGGAAACATGATCAAGCGCTTTTGGCGACCTGTTATTCGTGATGGACGCCTGAGTCCCGCATCAAAAGCACGAGCAGAGACCATTCTCCGCGAGCTCGCGGAGTTTGTATATTTCATCTTCACTGACCAACCCGCAGAGGAAAACGGCACCGGACCTGATGCGTGGACATCTTGGTACGAAGAATGGCACCGAACAGAGCACCTCCATGGACGCCGTAGTGTGATCAGGATCGGTAAGTGGAACCTAACACGTGATAGCAGGCAGAGCTCATACCCAGAAGATTTGTGCCAGGAATGGTTCTCGCTCGCAGTACTAATCGCTCACGAGGTATTGCATGCACTGACTAATGCCACACTAGGTGAAGCAGACAATGTCTACATACCAGAGATGCGCTTCGAAAACGACGAATACAGCGAGCTCGGCTATGCCTGGACCACCTTCGTCTTTGGCGGACACGTCGGACTCGCTCAATCAGGCAACTATCTCGTCCTTCGACAGCTGCCTCACGCAGACTTGCTATCGCCATCGAGCAAGACCTGTCAATGTGGCGAGGGGTATCCTTATATCGCGACTTACAGTAAGGACGAGAAGATCTGGAAG
Source organism: Septoria linicola (assembly GCA_024114885.1). NCBI lineage: Eukaryota > Fungi > Ascomycota > Dothideomycetes > Mycosphaerellales > Mycosphaerellaceae > Septoria > Septoria linicola. The sequence goes on from CP099422.1 coordinate 1,840,285, forward strand.
GTGCCGAAGAGCTACGTGTATGACATCTTTGAGATGCTGCAAGGTAAGAGAACTCCCGGCTGGTCGTCACTGAGAGTTCCACGTGTAGAGATTGAGCAGACCGGTAGCGATTTCGCAGTTGTTTCGTGAAAAGCCAGGTAAGTCAGGCTCATTTCATATTTGAACTGTCACCTTAATCTAGACCAAACCCAATTCACTTCCCTTGTACCTCCAGCACACTCCAAATGACCCCGTCTCTCATCTCTTCCTCCTCTCTCGATTCCACCACCCATTCCCTCTCCACAATCATCGCGAATCCAAGGCACTCTTCAGTCCACCCCTTAGGCATCTTCATGTTTGTCTCGGGGTGACATCTCGGCACATCCATATCCTGAATCGACATCTTGAACGTGATATCCACTTCCCTTCCAGCCACATCTCGCGCTTCTCTGATCCAGCACGCCTCGTCAACCAACACCCGCTTCGGAACCCAAGTCCTCGAATTTTCGAATGTAACCTGAGAGAACCATGTATCACGTAATGTGTAGAAGTATCGCTTGAGCAGTAAACGGTCTTCTGGCTCGCACGTGCTTGGGATGACGCTGTCGAGATCTCGGATGGCTTTGTGGATGGTGTTCGCGACGGTGTACCAGTGACATTGTGCTAAGGCGTCTCTGATCTCGTTGGGGGATGGTGAACTCTCCGAGTATGTTGATGAGCGGGATGCATAGGTTCTGATGCAGTCCAACATGTCCTCCTCGTATGATGCAGCGCCAGCGCATGCATCTTTGAAAGTCCAGTACGCTTTGAGATCGCGGGAGTCTTTCGATTTGGCATCCATGGAGACCACCTTCTGAGCAGCGACTTCGTTGGCGAGCGTCTCCCATAAGCGTAAAAGCGGACGTCGACACTCCTCTTCTCGCCACGCTCTCACCTTCTCGCTCAATCCGCCATCAAGGCAGACCGACGAATAGTCATCAAAAAGCCCGAAGACTTGCCTCCACCTCATCCTCACCAAATCTTCCATCATGGCATGGTCTTCCGACGAGAGTGCCCTTCTGATCCATGCCTGTCTCTCGATCTTTGCTTCACAGAATCGAATATACTTCTGTCGCTGTTCTGTGATACCAAGCTCTAAGGCATCCATACAAGCAGTCTTGAGTATCACAAGTGCAAGTAGAGCGCCAGGACTAGGCTGGAAGGCAGCGTTCAGTCGTGCATCAATGTAGTCACATGTGGTGATGATGCGAGGCCGCTTAAAGCATGTATAGCTTGCTGTTGCTTTAGGGAAGATCAAGTCGGTAGCTTCTTGCGTAGACGCCATGTTCTTGCTAGCCGTCAAGGGATCAGGCGATGTCTATGATCGAGCGAAGCATATGGAGTGGAAGCGTTGAATTCGACTCACTAACATTCGACAACAAAGTTTAGTCCAGTCAAGACCTCAGTGAAGTCTGGTGGTCAGCATTGAATTCTTTGGTAAGTTCAAGGATAGAGCCCTGAATCCACAGTCTGGAATGCCATTCGGGCTCACAAGCTACGTGATAGCATATGCCTCGCGATGCAAAACACTCCAAATCTAGTCAACATCATCGTTCTCATCCTCCTCGTCTTCATCCTCATCGTCCTCCTCGTCGTCACTATCCTCATCTTCCGTAACTTCTCCGCCGAGCTTCTTGATCTTCTCCTTGTACTCGTCCCTCCTGGCTTCGATATCGCCCATAACGAGCAGCATGCTCTCGAGTTCCTCCTTTGCATTCTTCTCACTTTCCTTTGCTTCCTCAAGAGCCGCTTGCGCCTTCTCAATGTCCGTGACAGTAGATTTGATCTTCTCTAGATCGGCCTGGGCCTTCTGTTCGGCTTGCTTCGCCGTCGCGAGTTCGGCCTTTGCCGCCTTATGCTCTGCTTCGAGCTTTTTGAGCTTCTCGAGCTCGGATTTCGCACTCGTTTCTGCCTCACGGGCACTCTCAAGCTCTTTGCGAAGTTTATCCGCCTCTTCGGATCCTGCTCTCAGCTTCACAAGCTCGTCTTGAGCCGTCTTCTCGCTATCTTGGGCTTTCTTCAAGTTGTCCTCAAGTTTCTTCAGCTTGTCGCTCTCGGCCTTGCTCGCCTTGCCCGATGAAGCCTTGGACTGTTCGGTAGCCTTCTTGGCCTCCGCAAGGTCTTTCTCCAACTTTGTGATCTTGTCCTTGTCAGCCTTCACCTGCTCAGCGACCTTCTCGGCCTCCGACAGGTCCTTCTCGAGCTTCGTAATCTTGTCCTTGTCAGCTTTGGCTTGTTCAGCAACTTTCCTGGCCTCTGCGAGATCCTTCTCCAGCTTCGCGATTTTGTCTTTATCAGCTTTGCTTGTGTTGCCTGCATTCGCTTTGCCACCAGCACTCTTCCCAGTGTCAGCGGCCGTCTTTTCGGCGGCAGTCGCCTTTTCTTCGGCTTCCTTGGCCTTCTTCTCTGCAGTGACTGCCTTCTGAATTGCCTCTTTAAGCTTGTCTTCTGTTGTCTTGACCTTCGCGTCAGCATCGCTAGCTTTCTTCTCAGCTTCAGCAATTTTCTTGTCGCTGTCCTTGCCTGTAGCTGAAGCCTTCTTGGCATTTGCTTCAGCATCTTTGGCCTTCTTCTCAGCAGCAGTAGCTTTCTGTTCTGCAGTCGCTGCAGTCGACTCGGCTTCCTTGAGCTTGCCTTCCGTAGTGGAAAGCTGCCGCTCGATTTCCGCGAGCTTGGTTCGCGCCTCTGCAGCATCCCGTGCGGCCTTTTCAGCGTCTGCTTTAGTGGCCTCGACCTCCAGTTTATGGGCTTGTGAAGCATCCTTCGCGCTTATCCTGGCCTCATCAAGCTCCTTCTCCAAGTCTGCGAATCCAGTGCGCTCCGTCTCGAGCTCCTCATCTCGCGCGGCGAGGTCAGCTTTGATCTCTTCGGCCTGAGTCTTGAGCTTGCTGAGTTCCTCCTCGCGTGCATCAAGAGACTTTCTGGCTTCGTCGAGCTTCGATTCCGCTGACCTTGCTTGATCTTGCGCAGCCTCTAGCTTCTTCTCGGTGGCATTGTGTTGCTGCTTGAGCGTTTCCAGCTGACGCGACAGATCACGCTCACGCTTGATGACTTCATTCAGTTTGTTCGTCGTAGCGTCAAGCTGCTGCTTCGCGTTGGCATGTCCGCTTGCCTCTTTGCGATGCTCATTTCCAAGCTCGGCGACCTTTCTCTCCAGCTCCTGTATCTTTTGTGCGGATGCTGCATCTCGCTCGCGGAGGTTAGCCTGGTGTGTGCGGTCGAGATCTTGTTTATTATTGTTCAAAGCATGTTGGTGCCGCGTCTGGATCGTGTTCTTTTCCTGCTCATGCTGTTTGGTCAACCTTTCGAGCTCCTTTTCGTGACCCTGCTGCATGGCTTGATTAATCTTGCGCATTCGTTCAATCTCGGATGATGCAGTCTGTAGCTCTTTGCTTATGCTCATTCGGTCTTGTTCTGCCTTTTCAGTGGCATCGATGGCCTCCTGCTGCGCGGTAGCTAGAGCGTCTTTGGCCGCTTGCGCTTGCTGACGAAGCTCATCGAGCACATCGCGATCCACGCCCGCTTCTGCTGCGGACTCAGGAAGCACTTCGACACCGGGATCCTTGTCAACAGCCTTCCGCAAGCGAGTGTACTCGACTGTGAACAGATCAACAAAGACATTGCTCAGCATCCCGTCGCCGCCTTCGTCCGTCTCTTGGTCAAGCTCGAAATCCCGAATCGCGGGCTCTCTGCGCAGTTGGAGAAGTGCATCAAGATACTTCGTTCGTCCCAGCTTGTGCTGCACAAGGGGCGCCAGTGTACGTCGTGGGATGGGCGAGTCTTTCGTGCTAAACTCATAGACGATGCCAAGTAGCACCGCAGCAAGGCCAGTGACAATAGGATCCTTGGGTGTCTTCACCACGTCAACGAGACGTTGCAGCAGACTTGAGCCTTCAGCGAGCAGATCGTCGACCCCAGGCGCGAAGTCCCATAGCAGTGTTGACAGCAGACTGGAGTATGCCGCGACTGTTCTTGCGTCAAGGGGTGGTTGCAGTGCAGCATGTAGATTGGCTCCGAGCGCTTGCACGATCGTAATCACGTCCTCGCCTTCTTCTTCATTGCCCTCCGAGACTGCGGTGAATATGGCTTTCGCTTCTGGCTCATCGCCAATAAGTCCCTGCACAATCCAGGAAGCGTGGACGATGGCAGTCTCGTCACTCTCAGGGGGGTGTAGCAAGGTGAAAAGCACGTTCGCAGCTGTTTCTCCCTCTGCGTATCCATTGATGGCACGCTGCAGGAAGTGTGACTTGACTCTGTCGTGTCCGCTGAGATAAGCTTGAATGAGGCCACATGCCGCCGCTCGAAATGCTGATTCCTCTTCACGATGATCCAGCGCACTGCTCAAGAGCGCTTCTATGATGTAGCTCCGGCGCTGTTCCAGGCTCACTCTCGTGCTCTTCTTGCCACGCGCATTGGACGTCGTGCCATTTGTCTGTTTCTGCTTTTGTTCCTCCGCTGCGTTGTGCTCTGCGTCATTTGGAGTGACGACAGTGAGAGCCGCGAACTGTTCCTGCAGTGGCGGGTTGCCATCGATCAAAGCTGCCGTTGCGCGGACTGCAGATGCTCTCACAGGTGGAGGTATAGCGGTCGAGTAGCCGAGTTCGATCAGCACCTGAGCAGTCCCGGCTCGGAAGAATGCTGTCTGGTTCTGCGGTGTGCTGGCTTCCCCAGGGATCAGGAATAGTCTCAACAGCATCAGAAGTCCCCATGCGGCTTTCTCCCGCGCCTGTGTGTTGAAGGCCAGCTCGTCCTCGGCAGGAAAAGACTGTTGCAGCAGCTGCACGAGCTGAGTTACGCAGCCGGACTCCCGGAACATGGTCTGATTTGTCGATGAGCCACGGATGAGGTTGGCGAGCAGGCTCAAGCAGTCCTGTGCTGTTATTCCAGCTTCTGCCAGCCCGCCCTCCAGTTGTATCAGAGCGAAAGTCTTGCTAAAGACGTCCTCGAATGCGACAATCTTCCGCAGCTCCTCGTTGGCACCACTCGTTAGGTCGACCAGCAGCAGCAAGCCAGCATTTCGCACGGCATCTCTTCCATCATCCAGTATTCCGACCATGCTCGACACACCCAACGGTGCGGCGAGGATGCATTCCTGCAGGCGATCGGGCCGTGCAGCGCATATGGCGGACAGAATCTGCACGGCGTAGAGGCGCGAGTAGTAATCCGCAAAAGGACTTGTGGGATCAAGGAGATGCAAAAGTATGGAAATGTTGTCTTGACGCTGCACCTACCTTAGCACTATTCTGTCTTGCAATCTATCGCGCGCGAATGCATCGCAAAGGCCCACGTTTGACCTACCATTGAGAACTCGTCAGCTAGAAACAGGGCAATCTCGTCTCCAGCCTCGGGAGAAGTGCTGTCGGGGCTGAAGAGCATGAGCAGCGTCTCCATGACGAGTCTGATGGTGTCGACATCTCCGCCTTCGGGCTGCTCGGGGCCACTATCTTGACTTTTGCGCGCATTGTCGTCGCCGAGTCCGTCTCGTTTGAGAGTCGCTATGAGCTCTCGTAGGGAGCCACTGGCCACCGAGGCGGGAAACTGCTTCGCGAAGCTCCGCAGACCCAGGATGGCAGCTCTACGGTCTTCCAGCAGTGTCGCAGACTGCAGACGGCCACACAGCGTGTCGATGGTGGCCGTGGCCGTCTGCATGGGAGGTGTTTTGAGCATCGTTCCAGGTAAGTTGCTGCCCGGAGGCAGTCCCGCGTCTATCTCATGCCACAAATACTGCTCAGAGGAAGTCGTTCAGGAGTCTTCAAGCCTTTCCGGCTGGTAATGGGAACAGCGAATAGTGCAGGTTGATTGACTTTTCCAAATAATGCGGTCTGCTGTCTGTCCTCAGGGACACGGTCAATAATCAGCAACGCGACGTCACGTGATAGAACTGGCTTGCAGCAAGGATTGTCGTCGGTCGTTCGCATTCTCCATCGGTGGCCCTTCTTCTTCCCATCACCACTCTCGCCCGCCAGCAGCATCGTCAACCACCTCTGCTCGGCTTGGAATTATTCCCGACGCGACTTCACTCCTGTGACTCACTCGCTCTTTCTCTCTCACCGGACTGGACGGACGAAGCGCGACACGCTGAGGACCATAAAAGGCAGCAACCCGCGCACGCGACGTCGAGATTCCTCTCTCCCATCAAGAAAAATCACAATTCAAAGCAGAGATTTTCTTGTTGTCGCGTAGCTGCTCTGTTGCCATCTCTGTCTACCTGCTTCTCATCACAATATACACGGCTTGATAGCCCAGCATGGGTGTTCCAGCGCTGTTCCGATGGCTCAGCAAGAAATATCCCAAGATTATTTCTGCTGTGGCCGAGGAGCATGCACAAAAGGTGCAGAATCCCGATGGCTCAGAGACCGTCATTCCCATCGATGCGCGTGGGCCAAATCCCAATGGCGAAGAAATGGACAATTTGTATCTCGACATGAACGGTATTGTGCATCCGTGTTCGCATCCCGAGGACAGGCCACCACCGGCCAATGAAGAAGAGATGATGATTGCCATCTTCGAGTACACTGAGCGCGTAGTCAACATGGTTCGCCCACGTAAGCTTCTTATGATTGCTGTCGATGGTGTTGCCCCACGTGCCAAAATGAACCAGCAGCGAAGTAGACGTTTCCGAAGTGCCCAAGAGGCCGCGGAAAAGGACGCCGAAGCTGCTGAGTTTCACGCGCGCATGGTAGCTAACGGCGAGCGAAGTGCTGATGGCGGCGATGGTGACAAGCCCAAGAAGACCTGGGATTCCAACTCCATCACACCGGGCACACCTTTTATGGACTTGCTAGCTCAATCGCTGAGGTATTGGATCAGCTACAAGTTGACCACTGATCCTGCATGGGAGAAGCTCAAGATCATCATCTCTGACGCCACTGTCCCGGGTGAAGGTGAGCACAAGATCATGAACTTTGTGAGATCGCAGCGCAGCTCGCCAGAACACGACCCAAATACCAGGTAAGTCAATCCAGCATCTCTTCTTGTCATTTCCGTGATAGAGCCCCAATGTCAAGAGACTTCGAAACCAGCATATGCTAACTGATTCAGACATGTCATGTATGGTCTTGACGCCGATCTGATCATGTTGGGTCTCGCAACCCACGAACCGCATTTCCGCATCCTACGTGAGGATGTCTTCGCCAACGACACAAAGCCAGGACACTGCAGAAAATGTAATCAGCCTGGCCACATGGCTGCAAACTGCATGGGACTACCAGCCAAGCAGGACAGATCGGTGGAGGACAAGGTCGAAAAGCCACTCAAGCCGTTCATCTGGCTGCATGTGGGCATTTTGCGTGAATATCTTGCGATCGAGATGAGCGTACCCAACCAAGGTTTCCGCTTCGATCTCGAACGCGCCCTCGACGACTGGGTCTTCATGTGTTTCTTCGTAGGAAACGATTTCCTGCCTCACCTGCCGTCTCTCGATATTCGCGAGGATGGCATCGATACACTCATTGCCATTTGGCGAGACAACTTACCTGTCATGGGAGGCTATGTCACCAAGGATGGACACGTCGATCTTGCACGCGCACAGCTGATCCTTGAGGGGTTGGCTAAACAAGAAGACGCCATTTTCAAGAGACGTCGCGAGACGGAAGTAAAGGCGGCCCAGAGACAGAAGCAGCGCGAGGATCGCGAACGACGACAATCGAATAAGCGCGCCCGATACTCCAACAACGGCGCGCCAACTGGCTTTGATGAGTCTGTCATCAGAAGAGGAGCAAGAGGCGGCATAGTGCGCGGTGAGGCAGCTCCTGATCCGAACGCACTGGCAACTTTTGCACCTGGGTCAGCGCAAACGATGAATGACCCACGCTATCACAACAACCTCACTCATGCCGACATCGTTGGTGGTGCTACTGGGCAAGAGAACAAGTCTGCTGCTGCAGCACTGAAAGAGAGATTGATGGGAAGCAACAAAGGCGCCGAAAACCAGAGGGCGGACATTGAGACACTCATGGCTTCGGCAACGGGTGGGCAAGACCTGGCACCCACCCTGGGCAAGCGCACGCGCGACATGATTGATGATGCAGCTGCAGATGAAGCTAGCTCGGACCCATCGACTCCGGGTCGCAACACTCCCGACAAGGAGATCGCTAATTCGATGGATCGTGGAACGTCTGGCCAGCTCGGAGGCAACAAGGATGCGTCTGACGCCATGCCAGAAGATACTGTCAAGCTCTGGGAGGACGGTTATCAAGATCGATACTACGAGCAGAAGTTCCACGTTTCACCTCAAGACGTCGACTTCCGCCACAGCGTTGCACGAAGCTATGTCGAAGGTCTCTGCTGGGTCCTGCTCTACTACTTTCAAGGCTGCCCTTCATGGACTTGGTACTATCCACACCACTATGCACCTTTTGCGGCCGATTTCGTCAACATGGACAAGCAAGTCGTGCACTTTGAGAAGGGCAAGCCGTTCCACCCATACGAGCAGCTCATGGGTGTCATGCCAGCTGCCTCCAACCACACTCTGCCATCAGTGTTCCACACTCTCATGACAGACGACGACAGCCCCATAAAGCAATTCTATCCAGAGGACTTCGAAGTCGACTTGAACGGAAAGAAGTTCGCCTGGCAGGGTGTTGCCCTCCTACCATTCATTGACGAGAAGAAGTTACTGGAGGCCATGCATACCAAGTATCCTCTCTTGACCGAGGATGAGCAGCGGCGAAATGGCTTTGGCGAGGAAGTCCTCATCTTCAGCACAAAACACCCACTCTACACCGAGGTTGTGTCGAATTTCTACGGCAAAAAGGCAGACAAGGACAAGTTCAAGATCAATAGCAAAGTATCTGAAGGTCTTGCCGGCAAGGCGTCGAAGGATGAATCATACATCCCCAACTCGGAACTCGCTTACCCACTGCCAGAGGGGAACCAGGACCAATTCACCAGCCTTGACGTCGACGAGAGTGTCAAGGTCTCCTACCACATGCCCGTCTTCAGCCAAGTACACAAATCGATGCTCCTTCCTGGCGTCAAGTTCAACGACCCTGTCCTCGACTACCAAGATGTAGAGCAAACACGCCAAAAGGCCGAGCGTAGCGGGCGAAGCCACGGAGGCGTGCAACTCTCACAACACGGCGACCGCTCCGACGGCCGCCAAATCAACTACTCCGCGCGTGACAACGGCCACGACAATCGCAATGGCGGAGGTCGAGGCGGTTACGGTGGAAATGGCTACGGCGCAAACGGCGGCTATGGTCGCAACGGACCTCCTGCACAAGCAGCTGATCCTTACGCGCACCAAGCCGCTGCTGCTTTCCAGAACCTACCTCCACATCTCGCTGCGCAAGCCGCGCAGCACGGCTTTGCGCCTCCACCGGGCGCTGGTCCACCAAGAGGAGGTGGAGGATATCATCAGCAGCAGCAAGGATATGGCTATCCGCCAGCTCAGAATGGCTATGGAGGCGGACGTGGTGGATATGGAGGTGGAAGAGGAGGGTATGATAACAGAGGTCGAGGAGGTGGATATGGATATGACAATAGACAGGGAGGCTACAACAATGGAGGTGGTGGTTATCAGGGACGAGGTGGTGGCGGTAGGCGGTACTAGGCGCCGCTGTGGAACGTTGTACGATAGGCGTGTACTATTGAAGGGCAGGCACGTTTGTGGTCTGTAGCATAGCGCAGTGTAGGAGGAGACTACGCTCCAATGCAGATGTTGAGCATTGAGAGAGCATGTAGCATTGTTTCTAGTCTTACGGGCAGATCTCGCGTCCCGCATCTCGCATGTTCGTGTCAACAGTGCTCATGTGAAGCTCAAAGTCTCCATGCACATATCTCGTGGCATCCCGCACGCAGGCGCATCCGCGCGCCATACAATGCAACCAGGGTATCTTCATCACGCCATGTCACCCTTCACACCCATGCAAAAACAATCACTTCTTCAATTGGTCCCTCGCGCCAGCCACAGCTTCACTCTCCCTCGCCCTCCAATCATCACTCTTCACCCGTCCATGCGTCTTGACATGCGCTTCATTTTCCGCCGCAGCAAGCTTCTCATCCCGTCTCGGGCCCGCAACGCAATCACACAAACATCCAGCGGTAGGACAGCCCTGACCATTGGCCACCACGAACCATTCATGCAAGCAAGCTGCATGGCCACTGTGTCCGCATAAAAGACAACAGGAGTGAAGAGTGGAGGAGTGCGTTTCGTAGGGACTGCGGTCCATCCAGCATATTGGGCAAGGTTCTTGTTTCTTCTTGCAGCCTTGGCAGCGGAGATAAGTGGAGTTTGCGAAAACGGGGTTGCCGCATTGGCCACAGGACAGATAGACACTGTTGTCGCCGAGAAAGTCTTCGTAGACTGCTGGGTAGGCTGGATAGCAGAGAGTACGGAGGACTGCGGCTTCGTCGAAGAGCTGGTAGCGTAGCAGTTGTTCGTGGTATGTTGATAGGATGCTTTCGATCTGGAGTGGCTGGAGTCCTGCTTTCATGGGCTGTTCGAAGCATTGCTTGATGAGTGCAGGGACATCGTTCGGATCCCACTCTAGGCTGTTGATAAAGTAGTCGACGTAGCTAGACACTGTTTGCTGAATCTCTGGCGTGGATAGTGGATGTGTGCGTGGTAGGAGCGGGCCAACAAGCAGCAACAACACAGATGCCATCTGCGGATATGGCTGGTCTCTGCTGTAATAGTCCACCAGCTTCTGCAGCATGTCTACGAGTGTCCATATTGCTCTCTCTTCCAGATCGACTTCCGCCTCGTCCGGTAAGCCTTCGGTAGGCGATCCACTGGCATATCCTGTGATGGTCTCAACAGCCAGACGAGCAATCTTGTGCTGTGGTGTCTTCAGCTCGCTGCCAAATGTTGCTGTATCGAATGCTAGCTTCTTTTTCACAGCTGCAAAACGTCGCTGTAGAACTTCGGGAGAGACTTGCTCGCGGTGGGCAAAGTCTGTAGAGTCCGTGACACCGTCTGGGATGTCATTTCTGCTGGCGTTCTGGGCCGTGTTCCTCCCAGGTGGCGCGGTATCTGCCAGAGCTCCGGAGCCATCGAAGAGGAGAGACTGTTGAGTCTCTCCAGACCCGGCCGGCGCCACGGACTCGGCTGTCTGCGCACGCGATGGCCGGGGTCGCGTCGGATGTGCGGAGACCATTGGCACTCCGGCAGACTTGCTCTCGAACGACGCAGGAAAGGATGCCTCTCTCGACCCGGCAGAGTCCTCAAGGAACAGGAAGCTCTCACCACTTCCGTGGTTTTCGAGCTTCGAGAGTGGTATCCTCACACCTTGATTATCTACCGGGTCAAGACTTAGCACCCCTTTGGCTTGCGCGCTCCACTTCTTCACCATCTCACTTCTCTCCGCCGTCTCCTGGAAGGTCTGGTTCTTCTGCATTTCTGCGAGAGTGTCCATGGTCAGTCTGCGAGCAGACGAGCTTAGTGGTGTCGGCGCGTGCAGAGATGGCTTGCCCAGCCCCGAGGTGAGGGAAGGGGGAAGTGTGATTCGTTCGCCGGCATCCAGGTCTGGCAGTGGAACGCGATCACCGACTGATGGGCGTGCTAAGGGTGTCGGCACGTTGGAAGTGCTCTCGGGCAACACAAGCTGCTGGGTGATGGCGGAGACGGCACGCATGCTTCGTGGAGAATTGACAGGCGATTTCAGGTGCTGTGCTGCCAGTCGTGACGCGAGACTCTCGATCGAAGTCGGCTGTTTCCCTTCAATCTGCGGAGAACCTTTCTCGGAGGCACGCTTTCGCTTGAACGCTGCGCGGTCTGTGAGATGCTTCATCACGCAATGGTTGACAACTTTCCAAGTCTGCGCTTCTCGTAGCTGACCAATGGATGCCGCGTATTCTTCGTTGTCTTTCAATGCCTTGTTCACGACAGCCAGGAAGCCTCCATCGCTGGGGTCGGCCTGGAACTCAATGGCGTATCTCTCTGCCATGAATGCAACGTGTTTTCGATTGTTGATGCCCGGCAGCTGTCCTCGGCAGGCAATCTGTTGTGGTCGGAAAGATTTGCGGTTCCCCAGAATGTCGTCAAGTTTGATGGTGGCGGAAATGTTCTGGTTGCGAGTGGGCTGTGCGATATTGGAGAACCTGCTGTTGCTGCTCACATGTGTCTGCCGTTTCGATGGTAATGTGCTGAGGAAAGAATGGTCGACGCCGTCATCTGCCCAGCTTCGACTCAAGAAAGCTGATTCTGGACTGGTGCTGAGGCTGCTTGGCTTTGGCTTTGACTGCTTTTCCGGTGACGGAGTCGGCTTCGGCACGCGACGTTGCTTTCGTGATTGTGTAACAAATGTGAGCTCGCCCAACGGAGAAACGTCCAGTGCTTGTAAGTTGCATCTGTCAATCACCTTTGGCGTGTGCTGAATATCAGTCTGCAGCAGCGTCCCCTCTCTGCCAACAGTCCACAGCAGATCTTGCGAATGCCACAGCATATCGGTCGGTGCAGATGGATGAGGCTGCAATTCTCGAAACGGCAGGAGCGGCCTTCGAAAGTCCCAAACTTGCAGCAGAGGATGATCCCGATCATAGTATGCGACCACTTGCGTACAAATCCCAGCACCATGATCATGTGCCATCATTGATCGACAAGGTGGACGCCATCTGACATGCATGACAGGATGCGGAGCTTTGATCTCCCAGGACGCCTTCTTAGGACGACTACCGGACACATCAAACACTCGAATCGTCTTATCACTGCCAGCAGTGACAATGTGCTTGCCATCAGGATGCCAGTCGACAGTATTACAAGCAAGTGAGTGGGCCGGAACTCTCATCTTCGCGGCCTTCAAGTTTCTCATATCCCAGCGCTGAACCTCACCAGCATCAGTCGCAAAGGCGAAATCAAGACCTTCAGTTGGACTCCATTTGACATCTCGGACTCCATCGCTTTGGCCTTGGAATCTCCTCTTACTCTGAATGTCGCCGACTTGTTTTTGGCTTCTCACATCTCGTATATCCCACAGCCGAACCGTCCCATCTTGGCTTCCGGATAGCAGGAGACTTCCGGAATGTGGACTGAAAGTGACGTTGTGCACTTGTCGCTGATGTTCGATAAGCTGTGCTGCCTGCAGTCCGGCATGGCCAAGATCGTAGACGATGATCTTGCCACTCGATGTGGCTGCAGCAACATAGTGGCCAGTGTTGCCCTTTGCCCATGCCACATCAGCTATATCGATTGAGTATATCTGACGAGGCTGTCCGGATGCGTGGTTCGGTGTACTTCGGATCTTCGACCTAAGATTTAAGTCTTCCGCACAATGACCATTTTCAATCCGGACTGTCTTGAAAATCTCCTTACCTGCAATAATGGCATGAGTTCCAGGCTCGTTGATGCTGAGGGTTTTGATTTCCAGTCCTGTTTTGTGGCTGGTGGTAGCATTCTGTGATGCGCCAAGTGATGCGGACCTCATGAATTGACTTGAGCCGTGTGAAAAGCGATCCTCGTCCTGCACACTTTGAGGACTGGGAGGCCTCGAAGCGTACCCAAGGAAGCGCGACGCGGCATCTCGAGCCCGCTGCAGTGGTCTTGGGTTGGGTGCAGGCAATGGTGGAGCTCTCGGTGGGATCAGCGCCGCAGTCGCCTTGCCCGTGGACGCTCGCTTGAAGTGTCCCAAGTCGTGGTTCATGGTGGCGACTTCCCACAGTGCCAGATCCACTTAGACCTGGCTGTTGCAGACGATAGATCCGCTTCAAGCATGCTGCTAGTGGCAGCGATCGTGTTCGATTTCGATGAACAGGCGAGGAACTGGTCCAGCAGTTCACAAGCCTTTCGCGTCTCTCGCGTCGGCCAAACTTTCTTGGCGGTAACCTCCATCCGTGTCTCCAACCAGATTCTTTTTCTCTTTCCATCTACATACCTTTCCATCAATCTGCTCGCCCGGAAGCTGCCTCGATAGCGAGGGCAGTACTCGCAGGGAGCATGTCAGGCCGATTGATCTCTAGATTAGGCCCTATACACTACAGAAGCCTGGCAGAGCAGACACAGCACGGCCGTGTTGGACTCTGTCGGAATGGCGGACAAGTGGTCGTCTCACATCACGCACTGCACTCACATCTCGGTTGCTAGGTAGCGCTGCAATTGGTGCTTTTCATTTATCGCAGCGATGCCTCAAGCGGCAGAACGAGCAAATCGTGCAACAGACTCGCACGATGCACAGCGGGCTCAATTAGATGTCACTGTCAGATGGCGTCTAATCGTGCTTATGGGGCAAGATGCCAGCGGTCCCACAAAGCATTGTGACGGCGGCGCATGCAGACGGTATTCTACGATGTCTGCGACCAACAGCTGACTGTAATAATGAGCAATTGCCGCCAGGCGCTCTTTGCCACGAACGACTCGACTACCTGCGGATCGCGGTCTGAGATAGTACATCATCCAGCCCAAAGTAGTGGCTCTCAATTCTCGAGGCCGAGTCCTTCACCAAACACATTTCTTTGTCATTTCTCATCCGCACAAAGTACTTGACATAGATCCAGATCCGGCAGAATGAAGCACGTCTTTGTTGACCGCCCGATGGCAAGCTTCCACTCTTTGCATCGCAGCTGCCGCCAGCTCAGAGGCAATCAGGACCTACTCAGCCATGGAGGCGAATGACTGGCAGACATATCTGAAATGGGAAATGAGGTCAGTATCGAAGGATGTAACTCTCGAGTCAGAAATGCTTACCGCTACACAGCACCGCGATCCATCCAAATGCCGTAGCAAAGTTCACCCACTCTCAACAGATCCGCAGCACTTGGCTCGCTAGACCAGACAAGGCTGCTTATGTACGCCTGATCAGATCTATCGACGGCTGGAGTAATAGTGCAAAGATATGGAAGACAAGGGTAACTGATGACAAGCAAGCCGGTAAGCACGACAGAGTCTTCGAACATCAACGAAAACAATATCGCGCTCTGCACTGGGAGCACAATAGACTCTGCAGCCTATCTAAACAACAGGAGACCAGAGACACTGAAGGAGTGCCATACACCGACGACCGCAGCCGACAAAATACCACTGTCGCCATACAGATGACACTTAGAGAACTTCGCACGCTAGAGCCTCTAATCCCGGCAGAAGACATTGCTGAACGTCTATTTCCGAAACTCAACAACCTCCACGAGCGTCTCCGCGCTCACATCGTAGAGAGTTGTGCCAAATTACAGGACGAGATTAATCCAGACGACGGCACTGCAGAAGCAGATCTTACGGCAGAGTTGAGAACTACAATCCAGGCCTTCCGAGATTCTAGTGGGCGAGCCTTTTCTAAAAGACCTCTAGCCCAGGATATAGCGCGGCGAAGTCGAAGGAACGGCTACCGTAGAGAGAAGACATTGGCGTGTCGCGGCATACAGCGAACGTGGAATAAATCTGGTGGGCCAGGAGGAAGAGTGCCATTGACTGCAAAGGAGAAACGGGCGTTATTTGAAGCAGACTTAACACCACCGCCATCGCCTGATCGCACAGGCATTGTGAAGATGTATCGATGGCTGAGTGGAAGCAAGAAGAGGAATTGACACTGAGCGAGAGCGTAAAATGTACCAAAATGATGTTCGAAATCTGTCTAATGCGCTATTCGTGTCGCATTCATGCTGCTGCTGCGTGGGTATCAAAGCTGTTATCACTGTAAACCTCCCGCTCCGATAACGCCGTCCATTCCCGTTCCCATTGCAAACCATGTTCGTTAGCCCTGTTCGCTTCTCATTCATGAACGCCGAGGTACCGCCGGTGCATACACAACGAACACCTACATCCTAAGTATGCTGGCTTCAGCGACGAGCGTTCGCCGCGCGATACTGGACCTGTTCTGCTGGGTTGGCGGTCACGCCGAACAGGTACGCTAGCTCCTGTACGCCCAGTCGAGCCAAATTGGCAGCCGACTTCTCGTCCAGTGCCTCCGAGATGAGCACGCGCTTCTTCTCCTGCAGCTCAATAATGCGGTCCTCAACAGTGCCTGCGATTAGGACACGATGGACCGTCACTGGTCGCATCTGGCCAATACGATGAGCACGATCAATCGCCTGCTCCTCGATGTAAGGATTCCAGAATGGATCGAGAATAATGACTTGACTAGCCATGTTCAGGTTCAGTCCCGCATTGCCAGCCTTAAGCGACACCAGCATGATGCGTACGTTCTGCTGCTCATCCTTGAAATCATCGACAGCATCGGCTCGCATATTGGCAGTCATGCTACCATCGTATCGTCGATAGCCGAAGCCTTCACCGTCAATAGGAATCTCCAGCAAGTCAAGCAGCGATGTCCACTGGCTGAAGATGAGCACCTTCTCACCCTCCTTGGCTTGCATAATCTCCTTGAGTATCTCCATCGTCTTGTCAATCTTGGCAGAGCCGATGTACGTCTTTCTTAGACGCTTGAGATACTTTTGCTTGGCCTGCCGACTCTTGGTGGCGTCCTTTTTGAGTTCAGCCAATGTGACCGGACCTTTCTTCTTCTTCTTCGGTTGCTGCTTGGCTTTGCCCTTGCCTTTGTTCGACTTCTTCGCCTTCTCCTTGCCTTTGGACTTCTTGCTCTTGAGCTTCTTAGGTCTTGCAGCATGAGGGCCAAAGAATCCGTTGGTGACCGTGGATGGGCCTGCAACACCCTCCCCCACATCCATTCCAGATCGTGCGCCAATGTCGTCATGATCAAGTTCATCAGTCTCGTCCGGTTCGTGCTTGATCTCCTTGCCCCTACGTTCCTTCTTGACTTTCGACGGCCTACCTAGATCGTCGTCGTTATCGGATTTCTCGGCTACACTCTCTTCTTCATCGGATGGAACAATGAATCCGCCAAGGGTCTCATCACCGTCGTCTTCATCCTCGCTTTCTGTGGAGCTGTCTTCGTCACTGTCATCGTCGCTGTCCTCCGACTCATCCACCAAATCATCGTTCTCACCATTCATCTCAGCACGCTCCGCATCAGTCAGGAGCTCTGGCATGTGCACCTTCTTGAAGCTGTTGAAGTCAGTGAGACGCTTTGCATCGATTCCGCCACGGCAATTGGGGCAGCGGGCGCCGCCATTCTCATTGCCTTGCTGGATGGCATTGGCTGGGTCGGCAATCTTTGAGAAACACTCCGAGCAGGTGTCGTGACCGCAAGGGATGAAGATGGCAGGATTCGAGACCGCATCATAGCAAACCGGGCATTCGAAATTGCCACCCGTAGCCTTGATTCGCTCAACTACTTGAGGATCAAGCTGCTTGGCGAAGGTCAGCATCTGATCTTCTGTCATATCTGCGGCTGCGGCGACGCCGAAGTCTTTGATGAGATGTGGGTGGCAGCATGCCTGCCTGAGTCGTAGGAGCAACACCAGGATTGCTGAATACTGCTGGCCGACGGTTCCTCTGCGTAAATACTTGTTGAACTGCACTTGCGTCTGTGTCTCGAGAGCGGTGTAAAACGCCTGTTCATCCTGGTCAAAGACAGGATTGTCTAGCGTAGTAGACCTCTCTGGCAGGTTCAAGATTGGTTCACCCTCGAACTTGCTCTTCTTTGTTCGTCGTAACATGATAGATTTGCACAGCACTTGAAACTGGCGCATCGCACGGTTGCGGGAATCTTCCTGCGCAGAACGTAGTGGTGTGTTGAAGTCAATCCTAAACTTCTCCCAGTGACAGTATGGCTTGATCCTCAAGAACTTGATGAGCGAGTAGAGTTCTTCGACATTGTTCATCATCGGTGTTCCAGTAACACAGAACCGGTACTTTGCCTTCAGCAAACATGCACCCTTGGCAGTTTGTGTGTTCCGGTTCTTGATGCATTGGGCTTCGTCCAGGACAACGCGATACCAATTGGCATTGTCTGCAAGAAACACCAATTTCTCGGAGGGATAGGGAACGGCGTTAGGATTCGCCTTCTTGCGAAGAGTGAAGTTCTCTAATTTCTTGAGCTCCGAAGCAATGCTGCCATAGGTTGTAAGCACTACGTCGTATGTTCGCAGTTGGTCGAAGTCTTTCGCCTTGGTGGTACCGTGATGAGTGAAGACGGAGAGGCGATACTGAGGAGCAGCCTTCACCCTGTTCTGGATCTCCTGCTTCCATTGCCGCAAAAGAGCAACTGGAGCGACAATCAAGGTTGTTTTACAGCGAAAATCTTCAGACTTGCGAGTGACCATCAGAGAGAGCATCTGAATCGTCTTGCCGAGTCCCATGTCATCTGCAAGTATGCCACCTTTAGCAGATCCTTCTTCCTGGTTCTTCAGCCACGTGAGGCCAACCTCCTGGTACTTATGAAGCCTGACAGTCAGGTCTTCTGGAGTTTGGACACGCAAGTGTGCTGGCATGTCCTCATCCGGTCTAATGTTCGAGAGCAGATCTTGGATTTCTTCGCGGGTCTTTGTGGGATCGTAGTTCTGCATGGCAGCGTAGCGGTCCTGATAGAGTGCTTCCCGTCCGGCATAGCCAGCAAGAGGACGAACGCCCATGTATGTCACATCATCGTCGCCGTCGTCATCGTCCAAGTTCCATGGCTGGCCAGCGTTGTTACCATATACCAGGCTTCCGACTTCGTGCAGCTGATTGCGGAAGTTGTGTGTCCCATCACGAACCATGTTCTGCAGATTTTGCCACATGTTGTTGTTATTGTTCATGGCATGACCTGGCGGATTGCCGAACACACCGGGCACTTGCATGTTCGGACCGTTGTTAGGCGTGGTGGGAAAGGTACCTGGCATCTGGTATTGTGGCTGCGCGACGCGCTGCTGAGGGTGCTGCTGGCGGTGATTGTGAACGAAATTAGCTGGACCAATTTCCGCTATGTCATCCTCGCTGTCACTATTCGTGAGGTCTATCGTAGTCGGCGGTTGACGCGGCCGGGTCGCCAACTGCTGGTGTCTCGGGAAAGTGAACTGCTCAGTTTTGACCTGTGGCTGACCAAAGGATTGACTGTAGCTCGACGCCTGAGCAGGATCATTGCGCCGTGAAGACTCTGCCTGAGCTGCCACTGGGGGTCTTCTGAAACCGCCATTCATGTTAATGGTTGTCTGCACGTTAGATCTAGAGGAAGATGGCTGACCGTGCGGTGATGCACCTTGCTGACTCAGCTGGCGAGCGTATTCTTCGTCTCGCAAATCTTGTTCACGTCGTCTTCTGGCTTCTTGTTCCGCCATCTGCTGACGCTGAAAGAGACGATCACGCTCCGGATCTTGCCAAGACTCACGTGGAACGAACTCGTAAGATCCATCCGATGATGTTGGCGTTGGCGCATTAGAGGGATCGGGTGTCTGTCGCTTGTATGCTTGCCCATCGGGCTGGAGATGCGCTGATTGTGGTCGCGGTCGCTTGACGCCATTCAACATCGTGCCAAATGGCATTGCAGAGTCTGAGCTGAAGCCATTCCGAAGTGCGCTACTACTGCCATGCTGATGGCTGCTCGGCTGGCCTGTCATGGTGGAATTCCAGAATGCGGCGTAGCCAGCGTCATTATTCATGCCGTTCATGTTGGAGTGATTCTGAAATTGATTGCTCGCTTGACTTTGAGTTCGGGAATCTTGGTTGAGGCGCGCCTCTAGCTCGGCTCTCTTTGTTTGAAGCCCAGCTCGCTGTGACTGTAGATCATCCAGCTTCAGCTGATATTCCTCGTCGTCAGCGTCTAGAGACTCGATCAGGACTGCATTGAACGAGATGTCGTCGAGGACGACGTCAAGTTCGTTTGCCGCGTCCATTGTGCGGTACTGCGGAGCGCTCGCGAATGAGGCACAGCACCTTCACTTGCTTGGCGTCACTTTCTGCAAAGCACGCCGCAGAAAGGTCTAGCGCGTGTCGCACAAAGTGAAGCGTTCCTCAGGGCGCAGAATCTGCGTCTCCTCGTGGCAAGTTGTCGCGGCAAAGCAGATGCAGCGTCACGCCTGACGGGTGGCGACGGCGGCCACCTGGCGTTTGCGTCTCGAACAGTGCGGCCTCATGGGCGTTGTGCGCAGTACGATTACGTGGCGAAGCACTTCGGCAGGTAAGGCTGTATCGTGAAGTGGTGATGATTGTTTTCGAGGTTCGTGCTATCCCCGTCACGCGTTTAGTTCTAGCGTGACGCACGGGTGCCTGGTCCACAGAATTGAGGAGAAGTGCCGGGGCGTAACGCCTTCACTTTGCGACTCGTTCACTGCAGTGAAAAAGAAGTCACATGCACTTCCGAGGCAGTGACGGAAGACAATTTGCACGCTTCCATGACTTGGAGAAGTACATCACAATGCAAGACTGCACAGAGAATCATGGTTAACTGTCGTTGGCTTTCGACCCTTGTCAGAATCACTAATAATGCAACAATGAACGATATGCAATTCCCATGCACCCATGCAATGATTCTACACTGGTACAGATGCTCTTTCCCACAAACTCCCGCTCCAACGCACGATCATCTATAACATATGCTATGCGTAAGCTCACTACACTTCGAAGTACCATTTCTATCGCTCCTTTTGAGGCGAGTTCTTCGCGGTTCCGGGAGTAAGCTGGCTTATCCCGAGGCCAGTTTCTGGATCCTCTCTCCGGTCTCTATGTCTGATGTGCAGTTCCTGTTCACTGGTTTGTCGCGGCGTACGGACATCGCTGTTTCCTGGACTCAATTGAGGAGTGCGTGGCGAGTTGCGATTGACTGGAGAACGAGCACCACCTCGGGAGTCTTCTGCTTCAGATTCATCATCATCGTCGCCCGTTTCGCTCTCGTCCTCGTCTTCTTCCTCGTCATCCCCATCTTCTTCCTCGTCAATCATGGATTGCGTCAATTCGTCATTGGTGTAGTACTCCTCGTCTCGCTCCAGAGCCGAGACTATCGACTGATCCAAACTTGGCCTTCCATCAGATAAGTACGAGTCCATCATATCGTCTCCCGCCTCGTCTTCACTGAGAACGCTTTGACTACCTCTCGTATTGACAGGCTGTAGCCTTAATAGTGCAGAGTTGATGGGCTCGTCCTCATCCTCGGAGTCAGTGAAGTCCACTATGTCTAGAGGCTTGCTGCGCCAGTAATTGAAGTCAGTGAACTCCTCGCCACCTCCCTTCACGAGCAAACCCACAGGAGGAAAGTAGTGATCTACAATCTCTCGCATGCTGTTATAAGCTGTTTTGTAGGTGTTCAAGGATAGGAGGTCCAGACTGACTTCCGAGTTGCTGTTAATAGTGAAGATTCGTGTCGACGGAATGTTGACAGAACGGTAGCTTAGCGCATCTGTTAACCTGTTTCCGAAACCCGCATAGAATGGCGAACCAGATTTTCCACGACCTGTGCCGAGACCTCCAGGCATATCCGCGCCGTTCATCGGCTTCAGGCCAGCCTCGAGAGCGTTTTCGGTGATGTTTTGCGCTCCGCCATGGCCTGAGAACAAGGACATGATGTCACGTAAGCAGGCCATCTTGAAGATCTCTGGCTTTCGCAGATACACCTCACGGCGCAGTGCTGCTATTGTTCGATCTGGACTGAGAATGACAGGACCTGGAGGCAACTTATACCCCTCCTGCGCGACTCCCTTCAGATACGCTCTGGTTGTATCCGCTTGGCCTACACTCCGACTGGTCAGGTATAGGAAGTTGTATCCGTTGGCAGCGATCTCAGTGTACAGCTTAGCGACTCCCTGGTGCGTCCAGTCACGGCCAATAGTGTTTAACACGTGTCCCAAGACGTCGGACTTGGTAATCGTGCCGTCGATATCGGAGATCACAATTGGCACGTCATGTCGCCAGTACCAGAGTGTGGCCTGGCAAGTAGCACGATTTACAGTGAAAGCCATGCTGTTCGCTCCCGACTTCAGGTCCATACCTTTTAATTGATCAGACGTCAGACGCAGAGTCTTCGCATAGTTCTTATTGGGATCTCCTGCCGCAGCAGCAGGCGATGAAGGCTGGGAACCAATGCCGAGAGCGCTGTCAGAGTCACGCCTGTGGTGGGTATCCACGAAAGCAGACTTCGAATCCACGCTCCTTGCATCATCGGAGTGATAGCCAGGATCCGAAATGGCGTCGACAGAGGCATATGCTGAGGGTTGGAAGCTACCCATGCCTGCCGCAGCTGCACGCTTGTTGGCTGCGTCCTTTGCCTCTTCGCTGCTATAGATCCATATGTTCCCCTTCTCATCAGCACCAATAAGTGACCCGATATCATAAGGGCCTTCCAGTTCTTCCGAGAGCAGTTGTCTAGCAATACCCTCGGCCTGCAATGCTTCCGCGTTGCCGCTTCCATAGCCACTCATATCGAGCATCAGATCGCCGGATTCAGTGACTTGATTGCTTATATTCGATGTCCACAATTTCTTCGATAAATTCATGGCGCGCTCCTTCGCCTCAGCGGTCTCGGCAGATACGCTTGCCTCGCGATTCGTGCGTCTACTCAGGGGACTCGGCGCGCGTTCCGAACCTGGCGACATTATAAGTTCTGATCGATCGAGGGATTCGTTGATGGCGGCTCGCGCTGCTGGAAGCGCACTATCGGAAGACGTGCGATCGAGGGTGGGATGGAAGCTGGAGAAATCGCCAGACAGAGGGCGCGGCTTTAGCTGCTGTTCGTTGGGAGAATTCGAGAGGGGGATCAGATTGCCCATGTCACTGTTCGGTCGCCTTTGAAGGCTAGACGTGATGGGCATGCCCTCGGTCGTGCTCCTACTATGCCCTTTCCCTCGATATGGCGCATCCAGTGGTATGCCTAGAGCACTCTTCTCGAGATCGAAGGGATCCGGTTCTTGTAGAGCAGGAGTCTCTGGCGCGCTCGCCTTCAACTCGGGGCTCGCTGCGGGCGATACCAAAGGCGAAGTTTGAAGCGCTTCAGGGACATCCTCGTGTGTTTCGAAGACGAAGAATGCCTCACCTCCCACACCCAGCTTCATGGGGAAGTCCAGCTTCTCGCCGTTGACTTTGAACTCGACCTTCTTCTCGGAGGGTCGCAGCAGTGAGAACTTGCCGAACCTGATGTGAAATGGACTGCATGCCAGCGATCCGTCTTCCTGCTCCACCACGACCACGTCTATTGCGCCAGAGAGGGTAGCAGGATTGATGGAGTTCCAAGTGCTGGACACGGATCCAGTTATTGATCGTACGTACTGCATTACTGCGAAGTGAAGAGCTGAAAGCGAACGTACGTCCCGCTACTACGAGGACATTGGCCGTGAGTTTGTATAAAGCATGTGACAGGCGCTGCGATTTAGGTCAATCGATGGGGAGTAGCTCAATAATGACTGATGGGTATGCGCTGCAAGTAATGGAAGTAGTGGACGTCGTCTGCAAAGTCGTCGCAAGTAGTATCATGTATCTTCTGTGCTTCTTCTTGCTGCCGCTGCTGACGTCGTTACCGCTTTCGCTTCTGTCTTGAAGACGCGGCAGCAGCTCGGGAGATGGAGATTGGAGTCTTGTGACACCGTCAGCCGAGGAGGTCTATACGAGTGGACAAAAGCCGCGGACTGTGTTTCTAGATTGCGAAGAAATGGCTGACAGAAAGCGCAATATTTGACAGTGGTAGAATGTAAGGAAGAAGACGGTCGGATCAAGTGGATTCTTTGTCACGTATCGGTCTGTCAGAGCAGCTAGAACTATGTTGAGTGCATCATGTGCACAATGTTGAGAACAGCTGCTGCATCCATGCCGACAGCCAGCCAGCCCTATCGAAAGCCCCAAAAAGCTTAGTTCTAGTCTTTTGCGGAGGCCTTTGCCGAGAATGCCCTCACGCTGTTGCTGTGTAGCTGCACATCAACCACCACCGACGCATATTAATACTGGTTCCTTGGTGTAGTCGCAGCTCAATGCTGCTGCTATACTCGTCATTCCCACCATGGCCGGACGTCCGCAACAGGCTGCAGGCTACATGGCCGTCTTCGCCGACACGATAAGAGAGAATGGCTACCTCAATTCCAACAGCCAGTTCTGGCCATATCTGTTCGCGTTCTGTCAGTCGCTGGCAATCCCCATGGCCGTGTATTTCAAGCCTGCCGTCGTGTTTGTGGCCATGTCGTGGTAGGTGCAAGGAATATATACCGCTGCATACACTGTAATTCTGACAAACATCCGCATAGGCTGTTTCTGCGAGCTTACCAAGTTTTGAACAAACCACTCGAGGATCTGGCTGGCCTCCTAGGATTCGATATACCTTCAGCGCCTCTCATTGATCTAGCTGGAGTCAAGGCAGACGGGGCGATCATTCACTGGCAACTCCCGGAAAGCCCTTTGCGCATGAACAAGACTACGCACAAGTTTGAGGTCATGGTCAATGGTGATGTGGTAAATTCGCTGTCGGTCAAGGAATCGGCCGCTTTAGTCACAGGGTTGCAGCCGGGTTGCTTCTATGTCGTACGCGTATCTTTGGTTAATAACATGGACTTTGCTTCCAAGAGCCAGCCCATTCGTTTCCGCACCAAGCAGCTGGCCTCGAGCGACTTCTTCTCCATCTCGGTCGACGATGATGGCGACTATGACATTCCTCAGGTGCCAATTCAGGCTGTGCCATATCGAGGCTTGAAGGACATTCTTCCTGCTTCGCCCGAAGCTTCACCGATGACTCGAGAAAATAGCACCGGAATTGGACCAAGCAGAAGTGTCAAGGGCCGCAGACCTTCTCCCTCTGCGCTCGACCTACAAAAGCACGATCCGCCCGCCGAGGAGACCGAGCCTCCAGAAGGTGCCGAGACAATCACGCGATTGACCGAGCGACTCGATGCGATCCGCAGAGAGACTGATGAGGCCGAGAGACTGGCAAGGGAGGAGGAGGAGGAAGAGTCGCGGCAGAAGGATGAGCTGGCGAAGGAGAGAGACGAGCTGAGAGCAGAAGCTCTGGAACGTGACAAGGCCAGTCGCAACCTGAAGAAAGAGGTCAACACGCTCGAGCGACAGAACACCAGTGCCCAGAACGACCGAAATAAGCACGAACGCATGCTTCAGCAGAAGAGACAGGAGCGTCAAAAGCTCAAAGAAGACATGGTCCGCTGGGAGCAAGAAGCCACTTCTATGAAGGATGATGTGGAAAGAATCGAGAAGGAGAAGTCTGTCTATTTGCAACAGGCGGAGCAGGACAAGGAAGCGCTACGTGTGAAGCAGGCCGAAGAGGCTGCCTCAGTCAAGTTGCTGGATGACGAGGTGAGGGAAAAGAGCGCAGAGATCAAGAAACTGGAGCGGGTCATGAAGAACAGCTCGCCAAGCCTCGTTGACCATGAGCCGAATCTCGTGCAGCAGTTACAGCAGGACGCAGAGGATAAAAGACTATGGGATATTCAGTATGGAAATCTGCAGCACCAGTATACGACAACCCTTACCAAGCTGGAGCAGGCCAAGAGGATGCACGCTGAGCAAGCGGCCTACCTGGAACAGCTGCGATCCAAGAGACGACAAGAAGAGGCAGCACAGCAGTACGCCTCGCCACCGGCTACTCAAGAACGGTCTCTGCGAAGAGGTGATAGTAATCGCAGTCGAAGAGCACAGAGTGGTGTCAGTTCTTCCGAGAGCCCTCGAATGACAACTTTCCCTATCACGTCTGCACCCTTCCAGCCAAGCAATACTACCACATCCTCGATCTTCTCCGGGGCGCCAGCCTTCTTCAATTTTCAGAACGGCATGACTCTTCCGGGCCCGACCGGGGAGATGTCGATGTCAGATGAGGATCGCGACCGATTGACCGGAGGCGCGCTTATGAGTCCTGGCGCAGGTGCCGAGCTCTTGCCTGCTGATCTCTTCGGTGATGGCGACAACAAGCCACCTGACATGATACTTCCCGGTCTTGGTGCTCTTCCTGGACTCCCAGGCATTGCCAGCTCAGCCTCGCAAAATCAAACTACTTATGATCCTGGTCCCGCGTCGCCTGCATCAGGTAGTAGTCGACCTGCCAGTGTATTTGCTAGTCCTAGAGCAAGCGCGCAGAATCTGATTGGATCTCCTGAAGGTGTAGAGCGCATCATGGATTCTGATGTGCGATCGATACGCTCCACTCGCTCGAACCGCGCGACTAGTGGCAGTGGTGCTGGCAGTCGCTTCAGTGGCATGTTTGGTATCAAGCAGCGCGCCAAAACCACTTCAGGAGAGGAAGGTCCGGCCCTGAGCAAGTCCAACTCAATGCCACGACAGGATGGCGGCCTTATGGGCATCGACTCGGAGACACGCAAACGCAACAGTAGTATCTCTGGTTCCATGCTCAGCGGACCTCCTTTCGGTGTTGATGCTGCACCACCACTCCCGGCTGCATCACGTCGTAGTAGGGCTCTTGGCTTCTTCAGCAGACCGGCGGAGCAAGGCTGGCCAAGCTTCACCCGCCGACCTGCATCGCCCAGACCCGGATCTACTCATTCTAATGAGCTGCCTCGTCCGTCTTTCGATAGCACTCGCTGGGGAGGAGATAGTTGGGCACCCAACGATGCAGCAAGTGGGAACAGGAGCAGTCCACTCGCGTTTGGCGCTGGCTGGAACCCTAACCAGCCCCAGCAGTCTCGCATCTTCGGCTCACGCCACCCTTCCCGTCGTCCTTCAGCACAATACGGAGGTAGTGGGCCGCCAGACGACATCACCGAAGATGAAGACGACGATAGATTTGACGATCACCGCGCTACAGAGCTTGGTCCTATCGGCAGTAAACCGCCTCCTGGCTCGAAGAAGGCAGACAAGGAACCCGTCGACGACGTCAAGCTTAATCCGGCAGCGAAGGATTTCAAATCATTCCTTTCGAGCATGAAGCTGACAAAGTCCAAGGGCGAGAGCTCCTCAAACGCGGGATCTGCTAGCAACACTCCCAACCTTGCTCAAGGCGAGAATGATGAAGACTTCTCACCGCCAGCCAGTCGCAAGTCGAGAGACACACGTAGCATCACGACTGCTGAGTCTTCGGTTGCTGAGTCTGGTCGGAACTCTGCGGACCTGATTCGGATACCCTCCTATACTTCTGAAGCAGCGCCATCTCCACTACTTGGCGGAAGCTCGGTAGGCAAGGAATCTTTCATGCAGAAAATCTCTCGGAAGTCCTCGTCGGGAGGCTTCGGTATTGCCAAGTTCCAGCGTAATAAGTCGAAGCTCGACACCACTACGCCTACAAGCGTCCCTGCCGAGGACGAAGAGGATGGTGCCGGCTCATTGAGCGCGAGTATCAGCAGCGCGAAAGAAGGAAAGGAGACTTCGGGACGTGAAAGCAAAGAGCAGGGAAGAGGCAGCGGCAGGAACTGGAGCAATGTCTTGAAGCTGGGAAGTGGCAAAGATAGGAAAGAGAAGAGGGGCAATGAGACTCCGAGTCTCAGTGGCATGAGCATAACCACCGATGAAGATCGTGATGAGCGTGAGAGGGAAGATTGAGGGACCATTTGAATACATATCACTCAGTGGATTTGTGATATATTGCATCGCTACAGCATCAAGCTCGAGGTTCACATGTCTCAGCATTCACAGCAGAGTCGACGCCAGCCTGAGATCTTTCCTGCCGAGCTTTTCTAAGCTTGATGAAACTACCACCTGTCCAGATAGCTGTCGGCAGTGCTGTGAAAATGCTGACACAGCCCAGAATGAGCGTTGCAGTACCCCATCCTTCCGAGCGGTTGACCAGACCTCCAAGCAGAGGACCGATCATTGAGCCAGCGGCCCATGCCTTGGAATTTGTCAGCGCGGCGACAGCAAGACATTTAAACGATCAGTCTTACCATGTTGAATAAACCATAGGCCTGGGCATACGCGCCGTTCTTTCCAAAGAATCCAGGTGGCCTCCGCTTTGCCTTATCAGCAACAGCATAAGATATCTCCGCCATCACAGGAGTCAACGCAAGAGTCAGGCCAACTCCGAGGATTGCAAGAAATGCGCAGAGCATCACTTTCTGGTTGAGATTGTTCTCATGGACCAGCCTGAGAAGGATCAAGACCGGGCAAGAGAGCACGAATCCTGCTGTCGCCAACCATCTGGGCCCGTACTTGTCTGAGAGCGTTCCTATGACTGGTCCAGAGAAGGACGGCAAGATCACTGGAAGGAAGATAAGACCAGCTCCGATTGAGTCCCAGCCAAAGGTGTCTCTGACGAAGAGCGGTAACGTCGAGTCGAAGGATGTGAGTAACGTGGCCTGGATCATGCAAGCCCATAGCGCTGCCAGGATACGGCGTGAGCCGAAGAGGAAGACTACAGGAGGCAGTCGACCGACCACTCGCTTTACCAAAGATGGCGCATGGTCAGGCACAGCTGCCTCGGCCGCATTGCTAGGCTGTCGACTTACTGCAGGTCTCTTGTCGACGTTCGTTTCCAATGTTTTGGTTGGAGATAGCTTCTCGTTATTTTCAAGAACGTCAAGCGGGCTTGCTCGACCACTTTCTGGATCCTTGCCAGGCTCTGCCTGATCGAACTCAGACTTTCCAGAGCTTCCAACGATTTCCAACTCGGGCAACCAGTTCTTTGCCACTTTTCGCTCGATCATGGCGAACCGAAGGACAAGATCCAGAACGATGAGTCCAAAAGCCATGGCATAAACCGAGTAGTATCCAGCCTCCTCAAAGACAATGCCGCCAAGCAGAGGAGATAGTAGAATCGCCAGACTCATCGACAGTCCAACATATCCCATAGCAACGCCAATCTCATCAGGTCCGACAGTGTCAACCAGTAACGCGAGACCAGTCACCCATACCACAGCCGCACTAACGCCCTGCAAAACTCGTCCAGCAGTGAACATAGCAATACTCGACCCTGCACATAGCAAAGCCGTACTCCCACCCAATGCTATCAGTCCAAGCAAGAAGGACAATTGCCTAGAATGCATGCGATCCGCCAGCCACCCACAAATCGGAGAGGCGACCAGTAAAGCTGCACCGTACACGGCCAGGAAGATCGACACCCATAATTGCACATCTTCTTCTGCTATCGCTGCTCGTTCCGTCAAGGCGAATGGAAAGACAGGTACGACTATGCCATAGGCGAATATGTCAGTGAAGACCGCCGAGGCGACAACCACGATGATGAATGTCTTTGAGCTCCGGAATTTGAGAAACGCTGGCGGTTTATCGTCCGAGCCGGAGAGCCATGTGAACATAGCTCGTCATGTGTATACCTTGTATCGATCGAATCTTGTCCAGGTTGTATCCTTGTCCAGGCTGTATCCTTGTCCAAAAAAGTTGATGTGATAAGTTGATTGTTATTAGAAGAAGTAACTAGCTACGGAAACCTCGAGTTGCGAATGCGTGTCGACATTCTTGGCACGCTAAAGTGCCTGAGGCATCCATACTAATCAAGTCACCCCCATGTCGACTGTTATGATTAACTCGTGCTGTAATTAGTAGACAGCCAAACTGCCTTGTCTATACTATATATACTAGAAACGCTTAATCTAGTATTAAACCCTTCGGCTAATTAGAAGCGTTATAATTCCTTAACCTCTAAGTCTTAAATACTATCTATTAGTCCGAGCTATTAAGTAAAGCGCTCGTACTTATTATAGTTAAGCGCCTTCGTTAATCTATCTACCTTCTAATACTCTATTATAATCTACTAGATAGTAATAGTATCGTCTACTAACTTCTCGTAAATAAAGTAGAACTTAATATCTATATACTTAGTACGAGCTTCGGCGGCTCTACTATTACGTAGCGTAATATCGATTACTAGCTAGTTATCTTTATAGATAGTTATTAGAAACACTCTCTTATATCCTAGCTCTTTTATAGTATTACTAAGTATAATAGCTTCTTTAGTCGCGAGTACTATTTAGACGTATTCAGCTTCTATACTAGAGTAAGTAACGATTAGTTATCTACTAGACTTCTAGAGAATTAGTAAGTTACTAAGTATAAAGATAAAACCCTCTATTAATCGCCTATTATCTACGTCGTCGGCCTAAGACGCGTTAACGTAGTATAATAGCTTGTCGTTATTATCGCTACTAAGCGTAATACTATAGCTAGTATTATAGACTAAGTACTTTATAACGTATATAGCTGCCTCTAGGTATTCTAGCGTAGAGTTTCCGAGATAGCGTAAGAGATAGCCTATATAGTAGGCAATATCTAGTCTTATAATTATAGCTAGCTATAGAAGCTTACTAATAATTGTTTAATATTACTTCTAAAGTAAAGCGGTAGCTTAGTAGCCCTCGGAAGCCTTATAGAGTCCGTGCCTCGCTTATAACGGTATATATAGTAGTAAGGAAGCCTTAATTTAGTACTTCTTACTAAGACGGTCTATATAGGTAGTCTAGCTAATAAATATAGTATTAGAGCTATAGATAATATTTATTCCGAGATAGTAGTATACTAGTCTAAGCTCGTAGATCTTAAAGCGGTCTCTTAGTTAATTAGCTATAGTATTTAGTTCCTTAGTCGTACTAATAGCGATTATATCGTCGATATAGATAGCGATCGTAACCTCGTCGTTACGGAACACGTATATATTAGTACTAATTACTATAAAACTAATAGAAGCTATAAACTTCTTAAGTTCTTAGTACTAAAGAAGTAGTAATTACTTAAGTCTATAGAGCGCTCTCTTAAGTAGGTAGACCTTACTATATATCTTAAAACTATATAGTATCTAGATATAGATATTACGCTTATTAATTAGTACGTTAAGAAACGCCGTAATTACGTTAAACTACTAATAATCTAAACCCTTTATTACTATCTATATTAATAGTATACGGACTATTACTAGCTTGACTACTAGCGCGTAGGTCTCGTTATAATTAATACCTTTACGTTATATAAAACTACGTATAACCTAGCGTGCTTTATAGCGTATAATATTGCTTTAAGCGTTACGCTTAATAGCGAATACCTAGCGTCCTTATAGGATATTATAACCTACTAGTTTATCTACTTCTTACTATATATTATTGTCTATTAAGCTCTTTATCTCTTTAACCGCTACGGTATACTACTCCTTTACCTATAGTAATAATATAGCTACCTTATAGGACTACGGTATCTTAATTTCTTAACTATTACTAGCCTATACGGAGGTTATAAACGCGTAGATAGCCTCGTATAGTATACTAGCAATATAGCTATTCTACAGGTCTCGAACGTGCGTAGGCGCTCGTCTATTATAGCTAGAGCGTCGTAGCTCTAGTATAGTAGCTAGTAGTTAGACTTCGTATTATTAAGAGGCGACTATTACGTCTTTAATAATATCTTTAATATCGTTATTTAGTAGCTTCTCGTCTTATATAGGAGCCTCTAGAATTATATAGATATCTACCTATAGCGTAGGGCCGTCTAGTTAAATATCGCTTACTTAATTAATTATATTTAGAAAGAAGAAGTCGCTAAATTCCTTAGTGTCGTTAATAGCTTTATTAACGAGTAAAGTGTTAGTAAACTTAACGTCCTTAGTACGTATAATACGATTACTAATAAGTATACGATAGAGAGAGTAGTTATAATAACCTACTAATTAACCTACCTTACTACGAGCTTTAAACTTATCGCCTCGAGCTATATTATAGTCGTATATAACGGCCGTAGTACTATAAGCTCTTAAATAATCAAGTCTAGGTTTATATTACTATATAGCCGCTTACGAGGCGATAATAGCGTATAGCGTATTATTAAGTATCTATAAGTGCGTAATATTAAGTAGGTAGACCGTAGTAGAGACTACTTCTAGCTACTACTTCTTTACGAGTCGTATAGTAAGTATAAGCTTACGCGCCTTTATACTAATAATATAGTTACTTACCTCTACGCGTCTATTCTACGTTAATAAGTTTAGTACTATAATACGTAGTTAAATACCGTTGTCTATAGCCTATTATAATAGCGTATTTCTACTATACTCGCGCTCTCTATTAAGTACGTAGACTAGAATACTAAGGTTAAGTTAAGTCTAGATATACTAATAGTATTACTTAAAGAACATCGCTACGAATAACTTAAAGCGTAACGTATAAACGTATTAGTAGAGTAAAGTTACGTCTATAAATAGAGTATAATACTTAGAGCCGTCGTAGGCTAGTATTAATACCGTAACTACGTCTATATAGATAATAGTATATATTTAAGTCGGTCTATTACGTAAAATACGGCTATATACGCGTTAAGCGAGTACTTAGCGATATAGTAAGTAGTTAGTAGTCTTACCTATACCTATAATATAGATTTAGCCGTTAGTAGCTATCTTATCGAGTATTAATTAATAAGGGTAACCGAGTCGGTCGTACTACTCGTCTACTATTACTAAGGATACTCTAGGTTAAGTACGTAAGTTAGTAAGTACTATTTAAACTAGCGTATTAATCTATAAGTATAGTAAGCTGTCTTACTTTATAATATATATAATAGTAACTATATTACCGTTCCTACCTCTTATATAAAGCGTCTAAAGCTCTATTAAGTAATAATAACGCTTGTTATAGAGTTATTCTATAGAAATTAGGTTAGCTACGAGGCCTAGTATAAACAACGCGTTTATAAACTATATATCTTGTCTAGTAATACGTAGCTTAATCGTATAGCGCGTAGTAGCTATAAGTTAACTATTACCTATCTTAATATAGATAGTATATAGCGTACTATTAACGATAACCGATTTATCGTACGTTATATATATTATCGCGCCGGAATCGACTAACTAAGCGTTAGAGCTTAATACGGCTTATAAAGCGCGTACTATTAACTCGTTAAGGATAATATCGGTTAAAGCTATAAATATACGCTACGAGTCCGTAGTCGTAGTTATATTAAGTTATAAGTAGTTACTTCTAGACTATCCTTAAGTAGACTTCTTCTATTATTACTTCTATAGACTACGACGATATTCTACCGTTATATAACTAGTTATCGTAATATAGTTATCGTAGTAGAGAGTAGAATTCTTACCTTTATAGTAGTCCGCTACGATATAGCTAATCTTACTATAGTTATTATTAAGAATATATCCTAGATAGTTAGTCTAGACATAGGTATCTAAGTATAGTTCTAGATGCCTAAGGCATCTACCTAAGGCTTAGTAAGAGGTATATCTTACTTCTCTTTCTTCTCTTCTTAGATAACTAACTTAATTAACTTTATATTTAGTTCCTAGTATATTACTACTATACTATATATATAAGTTAGTTTAAGATTAATCCCCTATTCTTCTTTACTACGCTATACCCTCCTTAATATTATATAGTATATAATACGCCCTCTACTTTTAATAGGTTATAAGCCTAGGTTTATATATTAAATAGGAGTAACCTATATTAGTATAGGTTACTTATATCCCTTATAGTTTATAGAAAACATTTAGGGCCTAGAAGTTTCTCTAACTATATTACTAACGAAGCTAGTTTATACCTAGTAGTATATAAGTTAGTAAAGATCTCTATAAGATAGTAGTATGTTTCTACTTTATTAATACCTGCCTAGTTCTCTACTATTACACCTAGTATTACTAGAGTTAGAAGAGGCTACCTAGCCTTCCTACTACCTAGTAGTAGAAACTCTACTAAGAGAGAAAGATCTAAGTCTTAGCAATTTCCTAAATACGAGGAATCCCTATCTCTTAGAGCTAGTCTCTCTATTATAAAAATTACTCTTCTCTAGAATCCTTAGCTAGTCTAAAGTATTCTACTAATTATTTATTCTATTTACCTATTCCTATAATAGACTAAGAGGATAAGAAGAGCTAAAGGATTCTAATCCTAGATAGAACTAACTAGAAGAAATAGTTTAAGCTATAGATAGATAAGCTAGAAGGAAAGGACTAGTTCTAGGCAATTAGCTAACTAATTATTAGAGGGAACCTATATATAGTTTAGTAGGACACTAGTCTCTAGATATATGTTACTTAGAATTAATACTTCTTAAAAGATAATATAGTATATAGGTTTAGTATTAGATATAGTATTAGTAAGGATAATAAGATAGAGCTAGAGATATAGTATATTACTATATTAGTAGCTAAGATATAGGTAATTCTCTAGAACAAGTATAATAGAGTCCTAAAGTCCTATACTATAGGTCTAATTAAGTAGTTTATTATATATAGGATATTACCTAATAAGATAATTAGAGAAGTATAGAGATACCTTAGAGTCCTAAGTAAGAGGATTACTAAGATTAATCCTTAGGAAACTTACTACTAGAGCTAAGAGAAAAGGCTAAAGTATCTCTTATAGTCCCTACCTATATTATACTAAGTAGCTAAGGATACTATTATAACTTAACTATTCTTAGATATAGATACTATTCTCCTTCTACTTAAGTCCTAAGAGGTAAGAGATAACCTAGATAAGATAGATATAGGTATAGCTATATTCTATCCTAGGTAGCTCTACTAAGGAAAGTCTCTACTAATATACTAGCTCTATAAGAAAGGGAAGTACTAGTTAAAAGATTATCCTAACCTCTCTACTACTAAGAAACTATCCTAGTAAAGAAATAGTACTAAGAACTAGAAGGACCCTTAGGGATTATTCCTTAGAGAGAGAGTTAGAAGATCCTTTTTACTAAGGAATACTAGATATATTAAGAAAGCTATCTATAAGTTATTATTATATAATAAGCTAAAGAAGGCTATCTAGAGAATAGGTAAGTAGCTTTAGAGGATAGAAAAGTCTAGAAAGCTTCTAAAGAAAGAATTTTTAGCTTAGGAGTCTAGTTCTAGTTCTAATTCTAGAACTTATTCTAGTTCTAGAGGTAATAATAATTCCTTATTAGAAGATAATAATTAAGATAAGTTAGCCTATTCTATAATTAAGGCTAAAGGTAAGTTATTACCTTAAGAATAGCTCTTAGATTCCTATACCTTATCCTATATAACTAACTAACTATCCTTCTTTAGATTAGTAAAGCTACTAAGAAAGAAAGTATAGATTAAGGTAGGAGGAGGATACCTCTATATAACCTACTCTAGACTAGTATAGATAAAGGGAATCTTAGAAGGAGAAGTTCTACTTAATAGGGTACTATTTGTTCCTAATCTTAGAGTAAATCTTATATTATAGGATTAGTTTAGTAAGTAATTTAGAGTCTAAAAGCCTAATTTTACTCTTACCTTCCTAGATAGCTAAATAGTTATAAAGACCAAGCTAGTTAGAGGTATTCTATTTATTAGTAAGATATTATCTCTTCTATAGGAAAAGTTATATTACTTACTATATAATTCTATAGAGGTTAATAATACCTATACTACTCTATTAGAGAAGGATCTAAAATAGTAGGAGCTATAGTATAGAAGATTTATATACTTTAGAAGAGGGTTACTCTTAAACCTTTATAAAGTTACTAACCTAAAGAAAAGAATTCTAATTCCTAGCTAGGAAGAGTATAAGTATAGGATCTATATAATAGGTAAAATAAAGAAACACCTAGGTAAGTCTATTAAGAGAAGACCTAAAAGATTAGCCTTTATATTAGTAGATATCTATAGACTATTACTATTATTAGTAAAAGGTTTTATATAGTAGCTTAAGATTATTAATAACTTCTTAAGAAAGAAATAGGTATTTCTACTTAAGGCTAGATTAGATATACTAACTACTCTTTAGAACTAGAGGATTAAGGTAGAAAGGTAGTTAGTAGTACTCCTTAAGTCTATAAGAGCTAATAATACTAGAGAGATTACTACTTTAATTAAATAGTAGGAGAAGGACTTTAGAATTATCTTTAAGCTAACTAAGGCCTATAATTTACTCTAGAATAGAGTAGTTAAGAGGTCTATCTAAATATTAGAGGCCTCTATTAGAGTAATACTTAAAGAGAGTAAGATACCTATTAAGTTTTAGCTAGAAGCCCTTAAAGTATAAGTATATATAAGGAATAAGCTCCTAAATAGACCTAATATTAAAAGATTTAAGCTCTTACCTAATAAAGCTTTTAATAGGATTAAACTAATAGTCTCCTACCTTAAGGTATAGAGATATAGAGCTATAGTATATATAGATATAAGAGTATAGCCTTAGTAGGTAAAGAGTAATAAACTAATAAATAGAGGAAAGGATACTATATTTATTAGATACTATAATAATATAGTAAAAGTATAGAAGTTCTAGGAGCTAGATATAAAGGCTATTAAGTAGTATACTAATATAATCTTCTTTAAAAATAAGCTAGGTAGAGAATTAGACTTAAATATTAAGATTAAGAATCTCTCTAGTTTAGCTCTAGAAAGAAGACCTATTAGAAGGCTAAGAACTATTAGCTAGCCTACTCTATAAGCTAGTAGGAGTACCCTAGGTGCTCCTAATCTAAGCTAGTAGAAGCCTCCTCCTCCTTAGCTATTAGTATAGGTTTAGGAAGGAAAGAAACTCTTTATATAACTTCTATCTCTACTAGAAGATATAGGAGAGTATAGAAAATTCCTAGACTAAGAGAAAGTTAAGAAAGAATCTAAGAATTCTACCTAAGAAACTATAGAGATAGATTAGAAATAGATAGTCCTAAGGTAAACTCTTAGAAAGAGGAAAGTATCCTAAGAACTTAATAGATTTAACTAGAAGCTAAAGCTAATTAGGCTTAAGTTAGATTAGAATAGTTAGCTAGATAAGGAAATGCTTCTAGAGTATTAGGCTTTCTTCTTAGCTATAAGCTCTATTAACCTAGATATCCTATAGGACTTAGAATTCTTAAAGGAAGTTAAAGAGATTATATTCTCTACTACTAAAGAAGTAGGAATATATAAATAGGAGGTTCTAATCCTAAGGAACTATAAGGAAGTAGTAAGTAATCCTAAGTAGAGTTATCTCTAGTAAGAAGCTATTTAGAAGGAGCTAGATATACTTATAAGTAATAATACCTAGACTATAGTAGTTCTACTAAAAAGAGCTAACTTAGTTACCTTAAGATAGGTCTTTAATATTAAGAGAAAACTTAGTAGTACTATTAAAAAGTTTAAAGTAAGACTAGTTATAAAAAGGTTCTCCTAAAAGTATAGAGTAGACTATATAGAAACTTTTACTTCTATAGTTAGGTAGGATACTCTAAGAGGATTTATAGCTATAGTCTATAAGAAGGACCTAGTTCTGCACTAAGTAGATATAAACAATATATTTATAGAGAGTACTCTATATAAGGACATCTATATAATCCTACTACTAGGTATTAACCTACTAACTAGTATAGTCTTATAAGTTCTAAGGAGTCTCTATAGGCTAAAGTAAGCTATAAGAGACTAGAATTAGCTATATATATTAAAGCTAAAAGGAATAGGATTTAGATAATTAGAAGTAGACCTATATCTTCTAATCTATAAGAAAAGGAAAGACCTAATAATCCTAATCTATATTAATAATATACCTATTACTATAGAGAGACTAGAAGATGTCCTCTAGTTTAAAGACTAACTTAGTAAGGTCTTTAAGATTAAAGATCTTAGAGAACTAGATAAGATTCTTAGAATAAGACTAATAAGAAGTAGATAGTAAGGCTAGCTAAAACTTAACTAGAAGTACTATATCTAAGAGAACCTAGCTAAGATAGGAATAGGCTAAGAAACTATATTACTAACTCTTTTACTAATAGACAGCTATAAAAGTCTAAAGCCTACTAGACTAAATAATAAAAGATATTATAAATAGGAGTACTAATCTATTATTAGAACATAGATATAGCTTATAACTATTATAAGACTAGATATCTTATTTACTCTTAGAAGGTTAAGCTCCTATATTAGTAATCTAATAGTAGGGTATATAAAGGCTCTAAAGAAGCTAACTAGATACCTAAGATCAAACTTAGACCTTAGTTTAAGATACTTAAGAAATAGTTAAGGCTATCTTACTAGATATATAGACTCTAACTATATAATAGACAAGACTAATAGAGTCTTAATCCTTAGATATGTTTTCTTCCTCTATAGTATACTAATCTCCTAGATAAGTAAGAAGTAGAAATCTATAGCTATATCTATAATAGAAGCTAAATATATAGCTATAGGAGTATATATAAAACAGTTATAGTTCCTTAGTGCTCTTTTAAGAGAGCTTAGATACCTAGAGTTAGTAGGAGAATATTCTTACTAACTAAGGATTCTTAGTAACTAGGAAACTATTACTAGAATTAGGCTAATTTAGCTAAAAGGTAATAACTAAGCTACTCTTACTCTAGTTAAGGACTTATATATTTATAATAAGTCTAAACATATTAATATCTTATATAATACTATAAGAAAGCTCTAGTAGAATAGACTTATCTCTATAGAATATATAAATATAAAAGAGATAATAGTAGATAGTCTTATTAAGCTAAAGAATAGACTATAGTTTCAGGATTTTATAAGGTAGCTCTACCTTATATAAGAGATATATAAAAGATAACTCTAAGCCTTAGAGTTAAACTAAGAGGAGTCTAAAAGAATGTTTTTAGTTACTTAACTCCTCCTTAGTTAGACTTTATAAAGTCCTAAATACCTTTACTAATATTAGACCTATTACTAACTATAATATTACTATATAGTACCTAGCTAAACTAGATACCCTCTAAGGCTAAGTACTAGTTAATATTAAAAACCTCCTCTATAGTAGCTATTATCTCTACTACTAGTATATAGTTACTCTACTCTCTAGCTTAATATAAGATCCCTATAGCTAAGAATAGTATACTCTAAAAGCTATTAAGGAACTAAGAAGCTATATAGAATATAACTAAGTAGGGGACTAGGCTATAAAGAATCTAGGAAGCTATTAGAATTAGCTATAAGAAAGGATAAGGGTAACTTACTAGATAGTCTATATCCTAAACAATCTACTCCTATATAAGAGAGAAAGAAGATCTTATAGAAGGCATTTCTTTTACCTTTTTATAGGAGATAGTAGTATAGAAAGTCTATTAGATTAATAGTTAGTACTATCTAATTATTAGTCTAAAAAGTAAGTACTTAATAACTAATTAAGATTAGGACTAGTATTTAAGTACTATAGATAATCTATTAAAAGATCTAACTATATAGTATAAGTAGGAGTGTTAAGAATATATCCTAGATAGTTAGTCTAGATATAGGTATCTAAGTATAGTTCTAGATACCTAAGGTATCTACCTAAGGCTTAGTAAGAGGTATATCTTACTTCTCTTTCTTCTCTTCTTAGATAACTAACTTAATTAACTTTATATTTAGTTCCTAGTATATTACTACTATACTATATATATAAGTTAGTTTAAGATTAATCCTCTATTCTTCTTTACTACGCTATACCCTCCTTGACATTATATAGTATATAATACGCTCTCTACTTTTAATAGTTATTATACTTCTTCGTACCTTCTAAATTCTATTTCGTAGGCTTTACTATATTAAAAGTAGTCTCTAATCGTATACGTATAAACTATTTATTATTAGTAGTAGCGATAACTAACTCGAGTATAAGTTCCTTCTTATTACGTAGCTATATACGCTATATCTAATAGAAGGCTTCTAATAGTAAGTAATAACTAAGTAAACTAATTATTTAGTAGGCTACGAATATATCTATAACGGTAGCCTTCGTATCCTTTAGGTTATTAACCTTATACCTAAATTCGTTAGTAAACTTCTTAATATCCTTACTATTAAAGTAGTATTCTAGGAACTCCTCGAAGTCGCTAAAGTCGCGTATAAAACCCTATTAACCGTAGGTCTTTAAGAGTTACTCTCTAATCTTCTTAGAGGTTTTAAGAATAGTAAGTATAACGTAGACGTAATTAGCGTATTATATAAGTATATATAGGCGTACTTATTAGTCTCTTACGACCTATTTATCTACCCTATCTTTAAAGGCTTCTTATATCTCGTCCTTGTTTTAGATAAGTAGTTTAGTATATAATCTATTAATATAGTAGAGTAGTCTCGCGCTCTAGAGCGCTAATTTAATTAAATCTTCCTATTAGATCTAATTCTCTAACTCCTTTAGCTTAAAGCCGATAGAGGGAATAGTATTAGTAGATATAGTACTTAATATAGTGCCCTAGAGGGTCTTCGAGTCGCCTTATTAGAGGTCTTAGAGTCGCTTACTAGAGATCTTTAAGTCGCCTTATTAAAGGTCTTTTTGTTATACTAGATAGCGCTACTCTTGCGAGCGGTAGTACGAGGGCTTATAACTAGTTAATATAATAAGTTAATTATTATTAGAAGAAGTAACTAGCTACGGAAACCTCGAGTTGCGAATACGTGTCGACATTCTTAGCACGCTAAAGTGCCTAAGGCATCTATACTAATCAAGTAAAAAGTTTAGCGAATATCGATATAATGCGACACCTTCGCCCTCGAACAATGTAGTAGGTAAGTGTAGCAATTTAGCGTGGCAAATAAAAATTCTCTTTCCGTGCCTGTTTGCTGCTAGTTCTGAGACTCAAGTACAAGACTTCTTACAAATGAACGACGGAGGCTACCTACAATCCGAAATGTGAAGTCACTGTGATCAGGACATCGTATACTTGCACCTCGTCTGCCTCGGTGAGGAGAAGGCATACGACGGCTGCTCAGTATTCTTCGGATCGCGCGATGGACTGCCAATTCGAGCCTGGTGTTGGGAGCAGATGGATATGTGATTGGTCAGATCTGATCTCTCTGCCACGTGAGCGGACGCCATGCATGATGTGTTTGGAGCTTTGACTCGCGTGTTCATTGTTGTCGTAACTTTCGTGGCTATGTTGCTTTATGTACACTTGTAGGATTGAATTTATGAATGTGGACGAACACGATTCTGCGAACGACAGAGTTCTTCCCTAAGAAACATTCTCTTCATATTATGACGCGTGGCAGGCGCGTGAAACGAAGAAGCTCCGGCCCCTATGCTCTCTTAGCAAGTGCATCTCCGATCACGACTCCCACGCAGTTGGTGCAGGCGGAGCAGGCACTGCGGTTTGAACGACGGATAGTGCAATAGCTGGTCTGCCGCTTGTTGAGTATGGCAATGTCCAATTACCTGAGGCCAAAGGAATCACACTTGCTAGACCTTGGGATGCGTCGGCTGCTATCACGGTAGGGCTGGCATACGGTACTGTCGTGGTACGTATTCGCGTGGACGTGAACCTCGAGGTCTGGAAAGTGGTCTGGTATACAATGGCAGCAGTCGCGCTTGCAAGAGACTGGGTTATTGTGGGAAGCGGGATCGAACTCGACGCCGACAAGGACAGCAAGGTTGGTGCTTGAGTTGGTGGTACAGCGCCTGCTTCTGTCGCTGATTGTGTTTCCAACACAGTCGGTACAGGGATAGTGGCGGAACTGCCCATGAGCTCGATGAGCATTCGTTCCATGTCTTCAAGTCGAGCTTCAACGGCTTGAACGAAGGATAGCAGGTTCGCCGGCAAATCTGTAAGGCCTTCTTGTATCTGCTGAATGTCTGCAATGGCATCGTTGCCTGCTGTTATCGATGCCACAGGGACATTCACGGTCGTGGGCGAGACTTCCTCGCTTGTGAGGGCGGATGTGGTAGTCACGGCCTGTCGACGCTGATGCTCATGGTGGTGCATCTGAGCTCGGTGGAGATGACGGGCGCTGGCAGAAGCC
Source organism: Septoria linicola (assembly GCA_024114885.1). Taxonomy (NCBI): domain Eukaryota; kingdom Fungi; phylum Ascomycota; class Dothideomycetes; order Mycosphaerellales; family Mycosphaerellaceae; genus Septoria; species Septoria linicola. The sequence goes on from CP099422.1 coordinate 1,881,552, forward strand.
GCGAGGAATGCACAGCATGCCGAGTAGAACGAGAGCGAAGTCATGGTCGTGGTTGGACTGCGTAAGTATGCTAACGAAAGTGTTACGCTGTGCTTTTGCGACTCGCCTTTTTCACCGATGATACAGCTCCATCTTGTACTGCACTTATTCAGAGGCTGTCTGAAGAATGGAGGCTTTCGAAGGAAAGATGGGCCGGGCATGAAAGATGTTCCAGCTCATGCGGCATGTTGCAGGTTGGCCACATTCCTCGACAGACCTCCCCGTGCTTCGGCCATCGCTGACGACCATGTTCTTCCATCGAGGCAGCCTTCTGGAGCCCAAATCAAGCCGCATCGAACTCTGTCACATGCGCGAGGCCCTCCGTGAGCCAGCACGAGAAGTGTGGGGTAAGACTGTAATCCTTCTCTCGCTGGCATCTCGTCGCTTGCCAATTCAAAGCGACGGCCGCCCCTGCAGCCCAAGCTCGCCAGGCGTAGGTCGTCTGATCTATGTTACACGACCGATGCATGAGCTGAGCTGAGCTGAGCTAGAGCTTTGCGCTCCGTCGCGTATACCTCAGCCTTATTGCCCATCCAGATAAAGTGCCGTGCTGGGCTTTACCACAAAGCAAGATCTCCGACGGCTCCACCACTGCAATGTCAACATTAGCCTCGACGACAACGGTACCGAACCCACGCACGAAGGCCGATTATCAAGTCGCCTGGATCTGCGCATTGCCTGTGCCAGAATTGTATGCTTCCAGGCTGCTCTTTGACGAGACGCACCCCAGCTTGTACCTCGGCAACAATGCTCAACACCAATACCTCTACGGATCCATCAGCGGCCATAACGTGGTGATGGGCTGCCTGCCTGACGGCCAGCTTGGGGAAGCGTCTGCTGCTGCTGTGGCTGCTGAGATGGTCTCCGCCTTTCCCTCGCTGAAGTTTGCCTTGCTTGTTGGCGTTGGAGGCGGCGTGTGGTCGCCGCACAACGACGTTCGACTTGGAGACGTGGTTGTGAGTCGCCCGGATCGAGATCAAAGGCATGGCGGCGTGGTGCAGTAAGTTCAAGCGACTTGACTCTTCTGGGTCATCATGGTCGCCGCATAGCCTTCGCTCTAATATCGTATCAGGTACGACTACGGTACAGCCAGGCAAGGTCACAGACTACAATTTACGGGCACGCTACAGTATCCGCGCTCGTTGCTAACTTCTGCGCTGAACATACGACTCTCAGCCCAGAACGAAGGCTACTTTCCATACTTCCTCGATCACCTCTGCCGCTTCACACTTCCGAATGGTCGGGTACCTTTCGCTAGGCCGAGAGTTCCCGATCGTCTATTTGCATCAAAATGCATGCACGAGGAGGATGAAGACGACTGCGATAAATGCGATTCTGAGGGCGAGATCGAGCGCGAACCTCGGCCGTCGCAGATGCCAACCATTCATTACGGCACCATCGCTTCAGCCAACAAGGTTGTAAGAGACGCCAAACTGCGTGATTATCTCGCGCGCAAGTTGGGATCCCGCCTCATGTGCTTTGAGATGGAAGCTGCTGGAGTTCTGAGTCAATTCAATTGTCTGGTCATTCGTGGGATTTGCGACTACTGTGACTCGCACAAGAACAAAGTCTGGCAGCCATTTGCTGCTGCAGCGGCTGCTGCTTGGGCGAAACAATTCCTACGCGAGATCGCGACTGACCATGTACAACGAGATCCGGAGCTAATACTGTCTCGATGATGCGGTCGGCCAGCGTGGACGTGGTGGCATGTATGAGGGCAGATCTACAATCTTTGAACGCATGGGTGGTTTCAGGCAAGATAGCGAATCATGTCGCTCGAATAAGTCCCATCCATCTGAGCGAGAAGCGCGTCCTGCTCCTAGGCAGATGGGAAATGCTACCTGCAAGGTCGACGGATTTCGTGACACGGTGACATGGCATGAGACAGCAGCTGCATACCAGCTGGAATTCGACACATGGTTCTGCATCGCAATCGATTTCGTGGCGAGCCGAAGAGCTTCCGAGCGCTTAGCAACTCTATATGGCTGCACCTACCTTCGTTCAGTAAACATATATCTTCTTCCATCTCACACACAACTCTCCTACCAGTCATGGCCAATCATGTCACCAGTGGAAGAGGTAAAAGCTGGCACAACCATCTCACAATCGATCTCTTCGCCCACGTTCTTGCAAACAGCATCTTCCACCCATTCATTGCTTGGCTTATCCCGCTATGTCTGCGATCACTGCAAGCACCGTACGAGAGCACAGAATTTATAGCATCCTGCGGATATGCCGGAGTCGTAACTCTTTTCTGGATCCTGTCCGTCATCAACAAGCGTTTTGCGTATGGCCTTCCAAGAACAATTGACTGGGATGACGAAGTAGTTGTCATCACGGGCGGAGCCAACGGTCTCGGCAAGATCATCGCTCAGACATATGGCATGAGGGGAGCAAGTGTTGCAGTGCTCGATATTGTAGAACCCGAGAAAGAGAGCGAAGGTCTTGCAGGTGTGAAGTACTACCACTGCGATATAGGCAATGCAGATGCCGTTGCCAAGGCCGCTGCTGCAATTCAGGAAGATGTATGTCCAACCCCATATCAGCACATGGCACAAGCTAACAAGAGTTACAGCTCAATACACCCACAATCCTGATCAACAACGCCGGAATCGTGAACGGCAAAGCCATCTGGGACCTGACCGAAAAAGACGTACAACGAAACATGAACGTCAACCTCATTTCCCACTTCAACACCATTCGCACATTCCTGCCAGGCATGCTAGCATCAGACACTGGAGGGACCATAGTCACTGTAGCATCCGTCCTAGGCAAGCTCGGCGCTGGCAATTTATCTGACTATTGTGCTGCCAAGGCTGGTCTCATCGCCATGCACACTTCGCTACGGTCAGATCTGTCGTCTCTGAGTGCTCCGGAGGGCGCGAGAGATATACGTACAGTACTCGTCACGCCCGGACAGCTCTCCACACAACTTTTTGCAGATCTCGAGACGCCATCGAATTTCTTCGGTCCAGTTGTGGAGACGGTGGAGCTTGCGAAAGCAATCGTACAGAAGATTGATGCCGGTGAGAGTGGTGAAGTCAGCTTGCCATTCTATACGCGCTGGATTGAGTGGAACCATGTCCTTCCCGCCACTGCTCAGAAAGTGCTACGCCTTATCAGCGGCATCGACCGAGCAATGGGCATGGCCAACACGCGAGCAGCGAAGAAGAAATAAATCCATGACGAGAATTGCCGAATTGCGACTTAGATTTCCAGGTTACTATGCCGCACTTCTTCGCTGCATCTCAGTCCTTGATCAGCTTATTCAGCTTCCGAATTTCCGTCCAACGCGACCAACTTCCCATCTCGAGCAGATTCATGCGCCTCATCTTGCCAGACGGTTTCCCAATTATCACGGCCTTCCACTCGGGATCGTCTCGACTCGGATCCCAATCTTTGCTCCCACGCCTGGTTCCCATCGTGAAGTTCGGAATGACTTGGACATCCTTCCAGCGCCATGATACGACCAGTAGCATGACTGTGACGCCCAGAAGTATGGCTGCCACGACTGAAGTGGCCGTTTGTGCGCCGTAGTTATCGGTGATCCTTCCAGCTGCGACTGTTGCACCCGCTGCCAGGAAAAAGCCCAGCGATTGTGCTGCGAACCATCCTGCACACACTCGTGGGAAGCATGAATAGTTGGTGCGGCGCTTCTTGGCGATCGCCGACATCGATTGCACGCGATGAAGCGTGTTGACCCCAGGCTGCAGGTCACAGGTGTCAAAGGTCTCCATGATGAGCCCCACGCACTCTGCAGTGCCAAGATCCGCAAGAAACCCTACCATACCGGCGAAGACAACGGCGGCGCTCCAGTGCAGAGGTGGTCCAGAACTCGACAAACAGAAAGCTAAGCCAGCGAAAGGTAGCAACAACGTGAATATCGTTCTCCGAAGAAGGTGAGAGGTCCAGACAACTCGTCGTTGCATAGTCATACTGTCTGTCCGCACCGGAGTGACGCGAGAGCGACTGAATGTCGAAGCTTTTGCCAGAGGCATGGCCAGGGCAGCGCCGACCGGAACAGACAATGCAGCAATCCCCACCCAGTGGGAGGGCCAGCTGTAATTGCGCGACAACAGAGCACCAAGCAGCTGCATACGTCAGCCCATGCCTATCTTTGCGGGAACTGCATCGCTTACCAAGATGACAAGTGTGAGCTGAGCTTGTATCCAGCCCAGATATAGCATTAGGACCAGAAATCCAGACTGACAGACCATGCGTTTGGTGAGCACGAGGCCAGCCCAGACTTCTTCATACCACCACTTTGGTCCGTCGTTCGAAATGTGCAGCTTGACCTCGGCTCGTGCAATGCGGCGCTTGACTCGTTTGGTGTCTTGAGTCTCGAAGAATTGATGGAAGAACTTTCGGTGCTCCGATTGCCTGGTTTCTGGAGCGATCATGTTGATGAGTAGGAAGAAAGTCAACAGTATGATGCTGATCCAGAAACCCCAGCTAGGATTAAGCTTCGAGATAATGCAAGCCCCTGCAAAAAAGCCAATTGAAAGCGAGCTACTGAAACAAAACGTCCACAGCCCTAGCCAGACTCCAATACCATTTCCTTGCCGACGGACATCGTCGTAGGCCACAACCTCTTGATGTGGCCGATCTGACATTAGGGACGCTCCCTAGAGGTCCCATAGGGTGGGCAGAAAATTGACGTTGGCGAAGCCTAGAGCAAATCCAGTCAACGCACGTGGTAGTAGTAGTCCCACTTTGTAGAGCATGGCTGAGCCATGAGGGCTCTGAACGATCATTGCTTGGGGAATCTGTAACGGTAACATGATACCAAACGCGATGAGCGTGTATGGACGGCGTCCGTGAAGCAGTGGCAGTGGCCAGAAGATCAAGGTGCTCAGACCGAGACCTATAAATAGTCTGCATACATTAGCAAGCGTCGGCTGTCATGGATGTCACGCAACTTACAACATGTTTCCAAATATGACCCAATGTGTGTCATCTTCGAGTTGGTACTGGATCCTTGGTACTTCTCCGGCCTGTGGGAGCACATTAGTGAGGGTGTCAGAACGAAAGGCAATGAACTTACGTAGATACCAGCGATGAGCCCTACGAATATAGTGTTGAGGCACGCAATGAAGGACGTCAGCCGTTTGCGCCGTATGTTCCATTCTCGCGCTACCGGCTGAAGCTTGTGATACCTTCTCAGGTAGTTGTCCTCTCCCTCCTTGACACTAATGTGATTCACACGTGGATTCTTTAAACTGAGATCACTGTTACACATCAGCATAGCCGCCACCTGCACCGCACTGAGCAGAACTTACACTGCATCAGAATCGCTGGTCGCCGACTCCTTGCGATCCTGGCCTCCGGGATTACGGTCCGTTGATTGCAAGAGTTGAGACGGATGTCCAGGCTCAGCTGACACGTTGTCTGGCAATGAGTGTGAATGCCTAGGCGCCGATGGAGCAGTATCGACAGATCGCAGACCGGCAGCTGGGGTCAACTTCGCTCTTCGGAGCGGTCTACATGGCATGCATGATGCGACACGCTCCAGATTGTGCTGTGCGTGAGCTCTCTGCACTCTGCCATGTTTACCAGGCTGGGCGTGATGGCTCGGATCTGCTATCACGGGCACGACTGGCAGTGTGTCGGGTGCGAAGATAACGCTGTGTCGTATTCCTGGCTGTGTTGCTACTGATTCCCCGTGGTCGCCATAGTACGTAGCTGCGCCACCGTACTTTGTTCGCTCGAAAGATCCTGCTGAACACCTCCGTTGCTTTGCCGTTCGCGAGTAGGCGAAATCTCGCACTACTGAGTCGGCCGAGCGTGGGTGGTACAGTCGAGGAGGTGTTCTCGACATTGATTGCTCTGTCGAAGATGTGGCGCTCAGTCCGGCATCATCCTTGATAGCAGAATACTTCGCAGCGACCACATGTTGAGTATTGTGCAAGCGTACAACGGCATCTCCAGCGTTGTGGTGATGCGCCACGGCGTGCTTTGTTGTCCCCGGCAGCTTGTAAAAAGATGACTGCACAGAAGCAAGGTTCAGCGGCAGCACAGTCGCGATTTCTCGATCCGCGGGTACTAAGGTGGTAGTAGATGGTCCGGAAAGATCTTTCACAGGCTTACGCCCTTGCCTAATCCTCGTCGCTACTTTTGCCACAGGTACACTTCCTCGTGGACTTTGCGAAGAAGAGCTAGTAAACTCGTGTAAATCTTGTGGCAGAACAGTCTTTGAAGTTGTCTGTAGAAACGCTAGATGTACACGCTTTGCTGGCAGCTCCTTTCGAACAGTCGATCTTCGACGAACCTCTGGTGTCGTTTCACGAGCTGTCCGTCTGCCGGCCGGTGCAGGTGTTGCAGTGTGAGAGATGGTCGGACGATAGGGATTCGGGTTGGGCTTGGGTCTTGTGGTACCTCTGCTTACTGGCTCTCGCGACGAGGCAGCTGCATTATTCTCGTCGCGATGTGTTGATCTCTGCGTCAGACCAGGAACGGGACTCTCGATGGGCCTGATGAGCCGCTCGTAGGATGCAGGATCCTTCTTTGGAAAACCTTTAGGAAGCGAATCGTGGTCACTCAATGTAGATGGGCTACTGTACTCAGAGGAGGCGTACGAAGGCAAGACTTCGCTCGTAGCAGCCGCCTTGCCAACGATCGGACTCGATCTCAGCCCGAGAGGCTGTTGTGAGCTCTGCGAGTGGGATCGGACATTCGGTGGCCCAGTGGCCTCCCTGATTTCAGGCGTGGATCCTGTGGGACGATATCGCGGGTCGTCACTCAGTAATGCGGACGGGATGTACTGAAACGTGGTAGAGTCTGGCTGCCCACGCGTTTGCCCACTAGTCTGCGGTTGTATCAACCGCTCTGCATCCACAGGACCGACTCTTGCTGTATCAAGCCATGGCAACTTCTTCCTGAAGGGCAGTGTGGTCTGTGGCACAGTCGTCCTGGGCAATTGTTCGACTTTCTGGTCTTCCACTTCTGGCGTGTGTGCCATGCTGCTATAGTTCTTCCGCGATTCGTCCGTGCTGTGAGGGCGGGGAAGGAGCCCGTAGTCTCAATGGCTGCAGTCCCGTGTTGAGCTGACACCAGTCTAGAGAAGAGAAGGCCTGCTCTCTGCCATCAGGAGCCAGACGAGAGCTTAGATGTTGAGGTCGTCGGCGTGGTCGAAAGTTCAGTTGACAGGGCACGTTATGAGGAGTGAGCAGGAGGCAAGCAAGTAGTGATCGTGCAGCCTTCGAACACTGTGTAGGTTAGGATATGCTGTTTGGGACGATGTCGAGAATGATGAGGAAGATGGTCTTGTTGAGTAATTGACTTTCGAGTGTCGATCGAAGTAGAAAGCAGTTACGTACGATGCTCCTACCTGTTGCTGGCTGCCTTCCACTTTATCACGTGCTACTGCTTAAGCAGCTGATGAGAGCACAGACAGAGTTTGTTTTCCAACGATAGAGCTCAAGCCCGATGGCGCGGACTAGGGCTGCGCCGCCAGAGAAACGCACCATGCCACATCGCTGTGCTACTCTTCGGAGCGGAACTTATCGCTTACATCAACATACACATCAAAGCGGCGCTGTGTGTAAATTGGAATACCCTTCCGCGACTCAATCAGCGTGTCATTGTCCAGATCAGCATACGTGATGCCTTCGTGCTCGTCCAGCTCAGACTGAATGGACGCATTCGGATTGACAACCATCGAGTGTCCCCAGGCATTGTACTCAGCTTGCATATCACGTGCAGGACTGCAAAGCCCGACATAGATTTGGTTGTCCATAGCTCTCGCGCGCGCTTGCAATTCCCAGTGCATGGCACCGGTGGTGAGGTTGAAAGCACCTGGGTAGAGCAACAAGAAGGCGTCCTTGCGCGCGCCTATCATGGCTAGCTCGGGAAAGCGTATGTCATAACATATCGCCACTGCAATCTTGCCATAATCTGGCAGATCGATGAGTGTCACTTTGTTGCCTGGCGAAAGAACCTCGCTCTCGTGGAAGGAGATCTTTCCAGGAATGTCGATATCGAACAGATGCACCTTGCGGTGTGTGCCAATCAATTTGCCACTTGGATCAAAGGTCAAAGAAGTGTTGTAGTACTTTTTCGTCTCCTCCCAGTACTCTGGTATGCTGCCGCCGACCAGATATGCTTTGGACTCTTTCGCGAGCTCGGATAACGCGTGGAAGGAAGGTGCTTGCTCCTTGGTGGGTGGCGAAGGCAAGAGCGTTTCTGCGTACTTTGGAAAGTGCTTGGTCCCGTATGGACTATTGAAGCACTCTGGGAGGACGACCAGGTTGGCACCTTTGGACGTGGCCTCTAGCACTTCGGTGCGAGCTCGAGCAAGATTGGCAGCTTTGTCTGCGCCAGTTGCAAGCTGCACCAGCGCTAGCTTGAGCGGTTTCTGCAGGAGTTTCGACATTGCTGAGACTTCAATATCCGGTGTCAGAAAAGTGAGGAACAGCTCTCGATGCTGAAAGCTCCATCTCTCTTCCAATCCGCCAAGATTCGTCACACTTCACCTCACCGATAGGGCGTCGATAGGCCAAGTCTAGCAGCTGTGACCGATCATGTAATTGATCGCATCAGTACTGCGATGAAGCGCATCTGTGTACACAAGACTACACGGCCATGATCGAGTAAAAGGACACTGTGTAGAATCTGCCGGTCGTGCACAACGCGTCACGGGTATCCATGTGCACTTGGCGCGTTTCAGCCGTGTCAGTCGGCAAGCTGTACTGCCAGCTTCATTCCATATTCTTCGTGTCTTCGCATCGGCTTACTATGTTGCTTCTGGCGAGCATGCTTATGGCCACAGTGTGCAATGGCTAGTATAGATACAATACGTCGCGTGCAGAAGTAATGCCCAGCAGATATCGACTACGTCATGCAGGCTTCCTTTCCAAGATGTTCTCTGGGCACAGCCGACCTGCATTCGCGTCGCTGAAGACTGATCACAGAGAGCACAGCCAGCCTCGAGGCCCGAGAGCACACTCTCCGACCACTTCTAACATTGCCTTGAGCTGCAGCGCGCATCAACAATCATGGCCGACACGGGAGAGCAGCAAAGCAGTCTCAAGCAGTTTCTAGCCGTAGGTAGAGATCAATGGATGCTACCTTACCATAACTGACAATCTGTAGTCTATAGCCACAATCAAGGGAGATCTATCCACAATCACAGCTCCTCCCTTTGTTTTGGCGAACAAGTCTACGACCGAATTCCCTCGATATTGGATTGAACAGCCAGAACTCTTCACTGCGCCTGCTCATGAGCAGGACCCTGCAAAACGAATCCTTGCAGTCTTGAAGTGGTTTCTGGCAAGTTTGAAATCTCAGCAGTACGCTGGCCGACAGCCCAATGAAGGCGTGAAGAAGCCGTTGAATGCTTTCCTTGGCGAAGTGTTCATAGGCGACTGTGGTCCTGAAGATGACGAAACTCATCTGATCTCGGAGCAAGTCAGCCATCATCCACCCGTCACAGCATGCTACCTGTGGAACGACAAACATGGAGTTCGAGCAGAAGGCTATACGCGACAGGTGAGTGGAGACCGGAAGCACGCTTTTCTCCTCCCATCGCGCTGACATACAGCTAGGACATTCGCTTTACTGGTACAGTGAACATCACACAAATCGGCCATGCCATTCTGCATCTTGATGAGTTCAATGAGGACTATCTCATACCTTTACCAAATGTGAAGGTACAAGGCATCCTCACTGGTAGCCCATATCCAGAACTTCAAGGGTCGCATTCTGTAGTGTCATCAAGTGGCTACACAGCCGTGATCGATTTCAGTGGAAAAAGAATGCTTGGATTCGCCGGAGAAAAGAATCACATGCACGCCTCCGTATATGCTCCCGAGGATAACAAGCATAAGGAGGCAATATACGAGGTCGAGGTATGGGACGTGACCAGACCATGACAGTGTCTATGACAACCACTGACTCATCTTTTCGTTCTAGGGCAACTGGTCGGAGCAATTCGAAATCAAGGACAAGTCTGGAAGTGTGATCGACAGCTACAGTGTGGTCTCTGCCAACACAACGGAGTTCCGCACGCTCCCTCTAGATAGGCAAGATCCGTGGGAGTCGCGCAAAGCCTGGTACGTAAATCGATTGCCAGAAGGCATCCGTCCCCACCTCGATGTCTCTGCTTGATATGCCGATGCTGTGGCACTTTGTGCTCAGCTCGATGCACCAACAATGCGGATACACAGGACATCACTTAGACACCGCTGACCTTCTACCTTTTACTTTTAGGCAGGGAGTCATCTCGGCCATCAAGGCAGGTAACATGCAAGGTGTGGCCGACGCTAAGAACAAACTCGAGAGCGCGCAGAGAGAGCTTCGGAAACGATCTGGTTCTGATGAGGCATCGTGGGAAGCGTTGTTCTTCAAGAAGGAGGCCGAGCATCCCGTTGCCGAGAGACTGTTGTCTGAGGTGGGGGAAATCCTGGATGTCGAGCGCACGATCGGTGTGTGGAGGTTCAACCCTTCGGCTGCCAACAATCTGAAGCGGCCATGGAGAGGCGAGCTGACTCCATATGGATGATGTGGCACGGTCGGCAGTCGCCATAGGATAAGATGCGCATCTCCTGGCTGAACAGCCGTTCGAGACATGGCGTCCTGAGCGCACTATTGTCAAATTGAGTGATAGCTCACTTCTTCAGGCCCGTCCTTCCCACACTAGCGACTACCGCAGTGAAGCCTATGGGAGCATTTTCTAGCTGCATCAAGCACATGTGTCGATGATAAGCTCTGACTGGACACAGTAGAAGAGACAGTGATCACGTCTTTATCGCCGATAAGATGCTGATATGCGCCTAACGAACGGAGTGTTGTCCACTCGGTCGGCTCCTGCGAATGACTCCCTGTCGCCGATCAAGTGCAGACAACTGTTTTAGGCCCGGCCAAGGAAACCGGCGGCATCCATTCGGGCGCATTTTCGATAGTATCGAACATCCCAGGCAATGACAACATTCGTCGATACGAAAGCCGAGTCAAACTTGATATCGGCGACGCATCGGCAACGGCGTACTTTGTGGAACGCAGATTCGGTGCCCCATCAAGACGCGTCGTTTGAGCTTGGCAAATGCATGTGCAGCGGAGTGCCGCGCGGGACGATGTGATTGATCGTCATCAGGCTGGCCCAAGCGACCAGGATCTACCCTGGTCGCTACGTCCAATTGCACAATTCGACTTCAGGACCTTTTCAAAATCGTCAATGGACGTAAATAATGTGGCGCCCGCGAGGCCGGACGTTTCCTTTTGATAATGGTCGCGCATGCTTCACGACAGCTGACGACGATACAGACCAGGCACCTCGGGTTGCTCTAAATTTACATCGAACAATGTCTACGCGTCTGTGTCTGGAGCACTCAATGCGCGCCAAGTTCTGTCGTTTGAGGTTGAAAATACTGCTTCCGCGAAACCTCTGATGCTCCTGGATCCTGCACTAACTAGCACTGTTACACGACACTGATCCCGCTGGCCGCAACCCGCGGAGCAGCAAACATGAATGGAGAAGCGGATACATTCGAATCCCAACATTCAGCAGACTGCATATAACTATCAAACATCATATGCCCTGTTTCAGATGTACACCCCGAGCATCTTGAATGTGTACCTTACAGCCCAGTCTAGATGCATTGGGACTGTGGCACTGTCGCTTGCAGCCATACGGCTGCTTTGCGACTGACGACACGGACAGCCGCCTCGAACATTGGTTTCTGTGGCGTCACTTCATCTATCATCCGTGACCTACTATGAAAAGAACATGATGAATCCGTTGAGTGGCTGTTCTCCAAGCGACGATTAGCATAGGAGACAGCCCGGTCAATTCTCGTCTGTGATCCGCAAAGATGTGCTTCATCGACTTCAATCCGAACATGAACCGTCCACATCAAGACGTCGAGCTCCGCAACTGTATGAGCAGTATTGGATGAAGCAAATTCAAGCAAGATTGCAGAAGAGATGCCGAACCCACACTTGTGGGTCGACAGCAGACCAGGGTATGTCACTGCATGTTCTCAGATACATTAGCCTCACGGGCCCACTATATGGCTTTGCATACTTGGTGGTCCGGATAGTGGCTTTGCTAGCCTTGCGAAACTGGAGGCGCACAGCATTCGAGTTGTGCGTCGATGTCAAGTCATGGAAGTGTTTGATCGTTTGGGCTGAGTGTCTCCGTTCCGCTCCTCTGTTTGCCATGGGCTTGGGTTTTGCTGAGGCGCCGCCGACATGGTGATACTATGGTCGAGGCAAGGCGCATTGCCCTGATCATTCGATGGTCGAGGCCATTGATAGATAGGCGTTTGTTCATGACTCCGCTGCTCTCTGCCACTACCGTGCTGATCCACATTCTACTATCTCTCGTTTAGACCCATACTTTGTCTCGCGCTTTGGCCGCATTGTCCCCTTGTGGGCCACTTTAGATAGGGCGATGGCCACGCTGTCGACGATAGATGATCTTTCGATGTGCCTCAGCTACCTCTCACAACCGTTGACATCTAACCTGTAATCGCTCGTTGTGCAGGTTATGTTTTGTCCTTTCACTCGTTGCAAGGCATACCCATTCGCTCAAGATGGCAGATTTCCTCTCAGACAAGTCGCTCGTCGATGGAGAGGAGTGTGCTGTGTTGAGCCAATTCCTCGACAGAGCCACTGAGCAGCCGATCAATCACATAAAGCTGCTGTCCACAATACCACGGCCGGCAACACAATCATTCGGACCGCTAGCATTGCTCTCGGCACTCCTTGATCGAATTGATGGTCCGTGGCCAGTTACTGAAGTGCAAAGAGCTCATAACACCCTCTGGAAACTACTTCCTGAGGACGCGAAAGCTGGACACGCATCCGGGCGGGTGGCCCAGCTGCTCGATTATGTCTCCAGACAATGCCGATCGACATATTCCAGTCTACTGGATCTCTACCACCCTACATCAACAGCGGCCGCAATCATCGATCCCGAAACCGGAAAGTCGATACAGCACCACGATCTAGCGTCCACAGTTAGCAATTTCAGACTACCGTTAGTACATCGACAGGGCCAGCCAAAGCCTGTGGTTGCGATTTCCCTACCGAATGGCCCACTTTTAGCCATGACAGTGCTGGCCACTGCCACATATTACACAGCGGCTCCTGTGGCGCATGGAAGTGGCGTAGGAACAGAACAATTCAAGGCCGACGTCTTGCAATCGAAAAGCGATGCAGTGCTTGCTACATCAGCAGATGTGTCACGCCTTGGCCTGGGGGACCCGTGGCTGGCAGAGGCGGGCATTCGAGTGTTGCTCGCAGAGCTTGACGAAGATCTGAAGATTCGTATTACAGATGTAGAAGGCCAGGATGTCTTCCAAGAATCCTCATGTCTCTCCGCGGTACACAACACAGCTGAGGATACTGGTATCATGCTGTTTACCAGTGGTACATCGGGTTCGAAGAAGGTATGTCAACGTTCGAGTGTTGACGCTACAGATAACTGACAACAAAAAGCTCGTGCCATTAAGCATTCATTCCATGGTCTGCGGCGTGGCGAAGGTCGAGCAGTCCTGGGGACTAAATCCATCGATGCGGTGCCTCAATCAGATGCCTTTGAACCACGTAGGCGGCTTGATACGAAATTTGTTCGCGCCTGTATTCTCAGGCGGCTCAGTCATCTGCTGCAGTGCGTTCGATCCTGGCCTATTCTGGGACTGCGTTGAGGACTACGAGCCAACTTGGTACTATGCCTCCCCCACAATGCACCAGATGATTCTTGAGTCTGGCCGCGAAAGGCCTGAGAGTGTTGCCAAGAGCAGGATTCGACTAATATGCAATGCCGCTGGCGGATTGCTTCCTAGTCTAGCGTTGCAGCTACGCGACACTTTCTCCACAGACACCGTGCAATGCACGGTCTTGCCATCCTACGGCATGACAGAGTGCATGCCTATATCGACTCCACCTCTCGATTACCGACTCGATCGTACTGGAACTTCTGGAGTCAGTGTTGGACCAGAGATCCGCATTCTGAATGGCAGAGACGAGCCTGAGCAAATGGGAGAAGTGGGCAGAATCTGTGTTCGCGGCTCGCCAGTATTCGGCGGCTATCTCAAGGCAGACAATGTCGTTGATAAGTCCTGCTTCAGCGCCGACGGCTGGTTCGATACCGGTGATATGGGTTATCTGGACCAGGACGAGTACCTCTACATTACAGGTCGTAGTAAAGAAGTGATCAATCGCGGAGGTGAGCTTATATCACCTTTCGAGGTCGAGGAAGCCGTTGTTGGTGCCGCGAACAAGCCAGGATCGCCAACGTATCGACGAATCACAAAAGCTCTGGCGTTCTCGGTGAACCATGATGTGTTGCAAGAAGTGGTCGGCATCGCCGTGGCTACAACAGAAGGCAGCCTTCGGCCGTGTCTCCGCACTATCCAAGAGTCCGTCAAGAACGTTCTTGGCCAAGTCAAAGTTCCTGTCGCAGTCGTGTACATGGAAGGCGGTGTCCCCACCAACAACAACAAGGTCCTGCGCATCAAGCTTGCCGAGCGTCTTGCTCTGCCCACCATATCAGACAGCACGCCCCAATCCGCTCGCCATTTCGAAGCCACTTGTCCGCCGCCGAATACTGGTTTGAGCAGTCCGATTCAAAGCCGGAGCCTTGAGATATCCCACGAGGGTCTAGGTGAAGTCTGCCAGAGAGAAGTGCCAGCCGGACTTGAATATTTCATCAAGCACACCGATCTCTACCCCGAGCTGGTGCTCGCGCCCAAGAAGCCAGGTGACAATGGTACGATCAACAAGGAGTCCTTGACGGAAAGCATCGGTGCACACGTCCACGGCTACAGTATTCCCGCGAAGGTCCATCAACTTGAGCAGCCGTTCGATCGCAACGAGTCTGGCCAGATAGATGAGGATTCCATCTCAGCGAAGATAGCCAAACCCAAGCCCACGATCGTGGAGTCAGTACCAATGTCTGGTCCTGCATCAACAGAAGACACCATCTGTCGCGTATTCGCACAAGTCCTATCCCTCCCCGTTGAAGATGTGACGAGCTCGTCCGACTTCTTCGAGCTAGGAGGCGACTCCATGGGCGCTGGCCGTCTGCTGAACTCTTTGCGCAAGGAGTATCCTATCCGGTTGCCCATTAATGTTCTGTTCACCAATTCCAAGGTCTGCCAGCTCGCACAGGTGATTGACGAGAAGCTGCCAAAGAGTTCACCAACGCAGGAGCAAAATGTCATCCTTCGAGAGCCGGAGCATATGCCTGGTTGCGAGGAGACCTACAGCTCAAGTAATGTTGCGCTCATGATCTTGCAGCTTGTTCCGATGGTTATCTTCTACCCCATGAAACGTGCTTTGACATGGACCATCTTCATGTATATGTTGTCTGAGACGCAGAACTGGGTCACAAACAACTACATCCCAGGACGTCTCCTCGACCTCGTCATCTCCATCACGATCGGTGGCACAGTGACACGAATAATCTCTCCTCTATTGGCAATCTGCTTCAAATGGCTTATCATCGGCCGCTATCAGCAAGGACTTTATCCCATGTGGGGCTCCTATCACACGAGATGGTGGCTTGTGCAGAAGACAACTGCTGTATGCGGCATGGGTGTGTTCAAGCTGTTCAATTGGAGCCGTGTCCTGTATCTTCGCCTGCTCGGAGCCAAGATTGGCAAAGGCGTAACACTGCAGAAGGGTGTCACTACCGGAGAGTGGGACTTAATCACGATTGAGGACAATGTTGTGCTCGAGCGTTCCATCGTTCGACCATTCGGCGCCGAGCGCAACACCTCGATGTATCTCGGCCGCATCCATATTGGCGAGAATGCATCGATCGGACTCGCTTCTATCGTTGCACCAGGTACATCAGTGCCGGCTGGAGCGTGCATTGGTCCCAACTCGTCGTCTTGGGAGACGGATGCCTTCGATGAAGCCAACCGCGACCTTGCTTCAAGCCAGATCGAGGGTACTCACTGGATTCTCGAGTACATCGTCGGCTGGCCATTGTCGATTATCAGTGCATTCATTGGCGCAGTACCATGGCTAGGCTGTCTCATTGCACTGGTTACTCACGAGCCAAGAGAACTCCCCGACATGCTGAGAGAGGTCGTCATCTGGTTCGCCTCTCCAGGCAGAGTAGGCTTCCACTACTGTGCTCTGGCTGCCAACGTCGCACTCGGCCCTCTGTTCTTCTTCGCTGCCATCCTTGCCTTCAAGAAAATCTTCGATCTATGCTTTGGCCAGGTCAGGCCTAGTAATGGTGAGAGAAGCCAAATGGACAAGTTCCGCATGGGTTGGGTCCGAGCGATGATGCCAGCGCCTCAATTCCATAAGCTTACTGAGCTTTTCGGCACCCACTACAACGCAACTTCCCACTTTGCTAGAGCTATGGGCGCCAAGATTGGCAATCGAGTCTACTGGCCAGGTACAGGGCCTTCCATCCAGGATTTTGATCTACTCGACATCGGGGACGATGTAGTATTTGGCTCGCGCTCTCATCTTGTAACCTCAGATGGAAGCGGGAACGACTACGTCAGAATCAAGTCTGGAGCTATGGTGGCCGATCGTGTAGTCCTACTGCCTGGTGTCGAGCTTGGAGAGCAGACGGTTATGGGCAGTGGCGCGCTCACCAAGCGCAATACTCGTTATGCCAACGCCACAACATGGGTCGGAAGCAAGAAGGGCGAAGCAGTATGCCTCACAGCTGAGGCACCCTCTGGAGCATCTTCGATTCTCGACACGCCATACAACGATAAGCAGAACCCATTCTCCAATATGTCGAGCCTGAACTCTACCGCCACGACGCTTGCCAACATCCTGAACTCGGAGACTTCCAGTCTGAGCGGCAACAGCAGTCTTGGAAAGGGTAGTAAAGAAGATCTGCAACCCGACTACGGCTATCTTGATAAGAACGATGTTGGCTCGCAGCGCGTGTTCGTCCGTCAGAATACCGACTCCGCAAGCTCTGAAGAAGAGTCGACTTCGCCATTCGGTCGCGCGTTCTACGAAGGCAAGGCATCGTACCGAGTCTGGAGCCAATTCGAGATCTTCTTGTACTCCACCATCATTGCCATCGCCAACGGAGTATACTGGAATGTTGGCTCGGTCTCAGCGGTCCAGATCGTTGCGCATCTGTACAAGCAGCACCACTGGCTAGCACAAACATTCCTAGGCCAGAACTGGTATCGTCCACTTACGATCTACGTGTTCTTCACAGCTCTCATTGTTGGCATCATGGCTTTGCAAAGCATCTTCGTTGTTGCAGGCACGATTGCCGCGAAATGGATCCTCATGGGCCGACGACAACCAGGTAATTACGATTGGGACAAGTCTTCGTACTGCCAACGATGGCAGCTCTTTTTGAAGCTGGAGACTTTCCGACGACATTGCTATGGTGGCCACGGAATCCTTGGACTCTTGACTGGCACTCAGTGGACGACCTTGTACTTCCGTGCACTCGGAGCCAAGATTGGGAAGGACTGTGCGCTCTTCGCTGGCGGGCTGCCTTCGCTAATGTTCACGGAGCCGGACCTTATCTCGCTCGGCGATCGAGTCGCTCTCGATGACTGCTCCGTAGTCGGCCACATCAACACGCGCGGCAAGTTCGACCTCAACCCTCTGTCGATCGGCGCTCGATCCGTGCTGCGAAGTGGCTCGCGACTCTTGTCCGGCGCAAAAATGGAAGACGATTCATGCTTGCTTGAGCATACACTCATCATGGCTGGTGACGTTGTCGATGCAGGTACGACAAGTCAAGGCTGGCCCGCCGAGGAGTTCAGCACCAATCGCATGCCTACGCTGGAATCTGCTCGCCACTGTCGCGTCAAAGGCTGATCATTCTTCTACATCCATACGAGTTGGACTTGTTGTTTTGTGCATTCGGCGTTCTTGAGATCTTGTTTGGATATGATACCCGGTCGACGTCGCACTCGCTTCATGCGTTGACACTATAATTCATAATCAGCTTTGTTGTAATTAGCCATAGACATAGAGACTTGAAGTCGCTTCGTTAGTCAATTCAATGTAGGCGCTGGAGAAGGCGCTCGTAGGACTTATGCTTCCTGAACCAGCCAACCGCTTCTACGGACTTTCTGTAAGAGTGAGGACTGGATGGCATGCTAGACGTGAGAATCGGACCAGGAAGTCAGAAGCACGGTAGGTCATGCTGAGTGACTAGACGTCCAACTAGGTCGTAGTCGATGTCACCCCGGTGTTCTCTGTTGCGTTGGCTCGGCTGCATTGTGTCGCGCCATCGATGGTTCGTCCCCATCTCGTACTCCATTGTCGCCTCAACACAATGACCAGCTGGCCGCGTAGGTCTCAGGACTTGGCTTTCAAGCATCACCCACAAGCATGCATCATCTCACAGGCTTCAGCCCACGCTCCAGCAACCCAACCAACTCATCAAGAGTACTAATAGCGACATCCGTCCTCGAATCCGTTTCCAGGTCCTCTTTCCCTTCACTTTTTAGCAAAACTGTAAGTGCCCCAGCATCGCGCCCAGCAGCCATATCATCCACAGAGTCACCCACCATGACAAGTGGGATCGGTCTCTGTAGCGCATCTTCCTTTGGCACTTCTGACGATTCAACAATACCCCAAGCCTTTGCAATATGCAATATCCCCACGGGTGAAGGCTTCGGCGGCTTGAAATCTCTCGTAATCACTGGCGCGAAAGGATTCAGATGTCCTGGGATATGCTTCTCTAGTAAATGATTGACCGGCGCATCGAAGTTCCTCGTGCAGATGCCTTTTTTGATATTGTGCTTGTCCAGGAATTCCATCAATGTGACTAGACCAGCTTGCGGGATTTGCTTGGACATGGCTGCGCTTTCGATGGCTTTGATCTTGTCGAATGCTTCTGTCTGTTGAGGTTCAGGTAAGTCGTGGACGTGATCTAATATATCGATGTGTTTCGTGATGCCTAATGCTTCCCGCATTTGTCCAAACATCCAGTTCTGAGGTTCGCCTTGACTTTGTGTCAGCTTCGTGGTGCGATAAGCTCACGTTGGCAGCACTGTGCACTCACACAGTGTGCCGTCCATGTCGAAGACGACGCCCCTGAGACGCATTGAGCCACCATCTTGAGTTGCGGTGCTCGCCGCAAGAGGTGCAAAGTGGTGGCGGGTACCAGTCATTTTCGCGGAAGAGCAGCGGACTTGTGATCGCAGCCAAGATGCTTGAGTCTGTGTCACATGCCTTGGAAAGGATGAGCACCCAGTGGTCAACAAGCCTCGGGATGACTTGCTCGCAAACATGAAAGGTGGTAGAGATGGTGTGGCCGACATATTGATGCTATCAAAAAGCAGGGATCATACGCTCTAATTATGCAAAAGTTATGCAAACACAAAACTACCATTGATTTACAAGTACATCAGGCTTCACCACAAGCTCTACCGTATCCCTTGTCCCATGCCGTCTTTTCGATAGCTCGAAGGCAATTTGTACGCTGTCCTACGATATCGCCAGTTCCGAAGAACAACTACTGACGGCCTCGGGCAATAGTATCTGCCAGAGATCATAACTCATATCCTCGTTTCTACGAAATCTAGCAAGAAGTACAACATGGCGCCTCCACGCATCGGCCTCATCGGCGCCACAGGCGAGACAGGCTCCAGCGTCCTGAACGGCCTGCTATCAGCCTCACAAGACTTCCACATCGTGGCCCTTGCTCGCCCGTCATCACTCGCTAAACCAGCCAATCTCGCCCTCAAAGCCAAAGAAATCGAGCTACGCCCCCTGGACCTTACAGCGTCCTAAGCAGAGATCGTGGCATCCCTCCAGAACATCGACATCCTCATCTCTGCCATTTGCCCCTCGGATCAATTGGCCCAAATCTCGCTCGCGACTGCAGCTAAGACTGCAGGAATCAAGCGCTTTATCCCATGTGCCTTTGTTACCGTGATCCCAGCTGGTGGGATTCACCTCCTCCGTGACCAGAAGCAACAAGTCTACGAGCACATCTTCAAGTTAGGCCTGCACTACACGATTATCGATGTGGGCTGGTGGTACCAGATCTCCATTTCCCGGGTTCCATCTGGAAAACTAGATGCCTACGCTTTTGTAACCAACAAGAATGAAATCCCAGGTGACGGAACTGTATTGAGCGGATTGACGGACCTTCGGGATATCGGTAAATATGTCGCTAAGATCGTTGTCGATGACCGGACGCTGAATAAGTGGATATTTGTGTACAACGAGCTCTGGAGTCAGAATTCGATATACGACCTCGTGGAGAACAAGACCGGCGACGGCGAGAAAATCGCGAGGAACTATGTGTCTAAGGAGGACTTGGTCGCAAGGATCGAGGGCGCCGGCGACGTAGCGGATATGGCGGCTCTGATGGTGAAAGTGCCGGCTCAGTACATGCACTCATGGGGTGTTCGAGGAGACAACACTCCAGAGTATGCCAAGTATTTGGGAGACTTGACGAGCAAAGACCTGTATCCGGATCTGCAATTTACTTCCTTCGAGTCGTATGTCGATGAGGCGCTTGCCGGCACGGCGAAGACTGTGTATGAGGGGCTCAAGGCCAAGTTTGCTGCAGCACAGCAACAGAACTCTAGCTAGTCGGAGAGTCAGCAGTCACATGTAGCCATGTATACTCACAGTAATGCCACTCGCTACCACAAACGGTTGATAGTGGTTGACGTGCCATTTTGGCTGCAATAATACAAGCCGTGCCCTTCTACTGGCATGACTGTAGAGGTATGGTATCTCAAAGGAGCGCAAAGGTCGCTAAAGCGCCAGTCAGGTGCCTCTGACGTATGGTACAACTATTCCGCTGTGGTGTGATCCTTTTCCCGCCATCCTAACGCCGTGTTCCGGAAGCACTTTGATGTGCTACCTCCATTCCTGCTACCTCTCTGCTTCCGACGGCCCAGGAGGTGAATTGAAGAGCGCGAGTCGCATGCGGTGAAACTGAATCATGTCAGAATATTGTCAGTCATATCAGTCTTGCAAACGTGCTTACTGCTGGTAGCTTGGGCACCACGACTGCTAACGTCGCAAGGAAGTTGATCATGAAATACGCCAAGTCGTAATGCGTATAGTGGGTGCTGATCAAGAAAAGCCCAATCGGCATGGCCAGTAAGAACTTCTTAGCTGGCGTATATTGGTCTTCATTGTCGATTTGTTCCCACATATTCAGGTTGTCGTAGGCTCCAGCGTTGAACTCGAATGGTATGCCTCGCACGTAGTGGAACATCAGGTAGGAGCCGGCCATGTATGTTATGTTAACCATAGTCCACGAAGTCTCCTGGGTGATGGACGGTACGATGTCGTAGACAATCTTGAGCAGCAGAATGAGGATGATGTGAATCATCCATGCGCCTGCGGTGAAATCCATGTCAGTGTATGCACTCAGTTTCCTCCCCTCTGCCGTTCGTTCAACGTTTCCCGCCGGTCATGACCTACCCTTTGCATTTACCCACTGGGCGTTGAGGTTGGGGAGGACGGCCTGGTCCGACTGCTGCTCGAGACTCTCCGGAGGCTCCTGATACATCAAACTGCTACTTCTCCGCCGCCTCCGGTGATCCTTGTCGATGTTCATCTTGCGCTCGGCAGACTGCACACACAGCGGTGGTGCGGACGGGGAGGTGTTGACACCTTCAGCAAAGCTAATGCCGCTCCGCGACTGGAGGAGTGTGGAAGACAGCTTGGCGGTATTGTCGGTGTTTGATGGGGTGCGGTGTGGTAAGAATAGGAGCGGCGCCAGAGTGGCGGTGGGCAGCGTCTCGTTTGCTGTCTCCTCACAAGCTGGCTATTGTCGTTACCGTCGTCGTGTGGTCGTGGTGTGGTTGCTCAGTGCTGCGGTAGCAAGAGGAAACTGGCTGGAATGGTGTCGCCGCTCGTCTGGCCTTTGTTCGTTCCGACCGCTCAGATCACTGGGCTCGACTTGTTTGGCAAGGGCAGGTTTCTCAGTTATGGCAGTCACGGTCACACGGTCAGTTTTTTCGACGTCGAGTGATGTGTTCAGGTGATGGAATGATTAAGAAAGATGTTCACTTCATCACGTCTCCTCCGCTGCAGCAAGACAGCGCCGACCCAGGGCAGGGCAGGGTGACGGCGCGCCATTCTGACCAGTCCGCCATATCAAACCTCCGCAACGCAATAGCAATAAACACACTCTATCGCTTCTAATTCACTCTCTATACTCGCTGCACACTCGCAATCATGGCTCCGCGTGCTCTGGACTACTTACTATACCATAACTATATCCGCTAGCGTAGGGAGGCAGGTTATACCCTACTAGAGATCTAATCTACTCTTTACTACTCCTTTCGAGTTACTATTACTAAACGCACCCTTAAGCGCACACTGTCTGTATTGTCTATTCGACTTAATAAAGACCGTAGTAGGAAGGTATAGAATATTCTAAATAATAAGGATAAACTCTAGATACGTATAGGCTTTATATATAATATCCTATATCTTAAAGATAGTAAAGCTATATAGGTTTTAATAGACGAGGGCTTTAATATTACTATAAGGCAATACTGCTATATTCGGATTAATAGGCTAGGACTACGGAAGATAGAGAGTAGTACGAATTATATAGACGTAGAAGTATATATTATAGAAATACTAGTAGTAGAGCTAGATAAGTTATTAGTTAAAGTATATAGTAAGGGCAATCTCTATACTTATCTACGGTCTAAATATAATATTATTAGGTAGTAGGTACTTATAGCTAAACCTTAGGTACTCGTAGCTTATACTCGTAGTAACCGGATTTATCGTATTACTTCTCTACTTAATCCTAACGGCGTATAGTATCGTCTTGACCGTATAAACGAACACTATAGAGCTATTATTATACCTAGTCTAGGCTTTACTATCTTAATAAATATATACTATAAGTTTAAGAAGTAGCTTATTTAGATCTACGCTAGTATCTATATCTATTCGCGTTATATAGAGTAGATATATATTAGTCTATCTAGAAGGACAGCTATATTAGTTCTCGCTTAATACCTTATAGTACTACGCGCTATAGGTACTATACCTTAAATCCTCTAATCTAATCGTAGTATAGAGACTATACTAGCTACAGATACTTATTTTAAGATCTAGAACGTTATCTATACTATAGAGTCGGAGGCCGTAGTAGCTATAGGTAGTAAGCTATTACTACTATTACGATTTAACTAATACTTCAAGTATAGAACTAGTAAGATAAACTAACGTATTAAATTATAGTAGGCTTAGTAAGCTAAAGCCCTAGCGCTATAGAGAGGATACTTCTATTAATTACTAATTAAGAACTTATACGATAGCGATTTACTGTTAAGGTATTAACGGGTAATACCTTAAGATCTTACTAAGTAGGTGCTTAGCTTAATCGAGTTTAGGCTAGGTAGAGAGGTCTAGTTAGAAGTATAACGAAGTAGGAGATTATAATCTAATTAGTAAGATAGAATAGTAAGTTATATACGATAACTACCTAGGTAACTACTTATCGTATATATATATAAAGGAGATTCCTATATCTTTTAAGATCACTCTATAGAGTTATAATTAATAGTTACTCGTAGTAACCGATAGTCACCTTAGTATTACTAAGGAGTAATTAGATATATACGCGCTATAGCTATCTATTAGTACCTACTAGCTACTATGTTTTCCTAATTACCTTATTACGAGTAAGTAGCCTTCCTATAGATAAGGCCCGTTATCTAATAATCGTAGAGGTTCTAACGGCTACGCTATTAAACCGTAATACTATCCCCCTTCCGGCTTAGCTTCGTCTCGAAGCTCTAAGGTTATAAGGTTTAGGTTACCCGTTCCTCGTAGTATAAAGATAGCTTCCTCTTCTTCGAAGAATCGTCTTCGTCTTTATAAAGAAACCCTATCCTTTAGTTCCTCTATAATTCTTTCTTATAACTACTATTTCTTAAACGGCTACGATTATATTATTATAGAGAACTCTAAGTATCGTCTTCGTTATACCGAATATATTAAGCGAGGTTAGAAGTACGTAAATCTCTCCTAGGAGTCTCTTAATTAGACTCGAGAGGAATATCGAAAGAAGGTAGAGCGAGATAAGGAAGAGCTTACGTCCGTCCTTTCCTAGTTAATATAGAATAAGAGAATCCTAAAGTAGGTAGAGGAGCGTATAAAGAAGAAGGCTCTCTATTTTTAGTCTAAGATAGAGGAGTCTAGAGAATTCGTAGAGGACGAGGATATCGATTATCTCGTAGCGGGTGTCGGCGCTACGTTATCTCCTACGGTCTAGTCCTCGATTAATTTTATTAATAATACGATAGATCCTACTAGCGTTATTCCTAGTAGAATACTTTTAGAAGCTATTAGTAATTCGTAAGGTTCCTTATTAGTTCCTAGGTATTTTCTAAGTCGTAGTATCCTTTCTATTTAACTAGGTATTTCTAACCCTTCTAGTCTAGGATCTTCTCGACTTCGAATTCGTTAGTTTCTTTAGGTTAGAAGTGAAATGTTTCTTAGTAAGGTGTTTCGGGGTCGGCTAGTTCTAATAACGAGATATAGAACACTAGGTGGATCTTTACGTCCTTAGGTAGTACGAGTTAGTAGTTAACTAGT
Organism: Septoria linicola; assembly: GCA_024114885.1. Taxonomy (NCBI): domain Eukaryota; kingdom Fungi; phylum Ascomycota; class Dothideomycetes; order Mycosphaerellales; family Mycosphaerellaceae; genus Septoria; species Septoria linicola. The sequence continues at coordinate 1,906,080 of CP099422.1, forward strand.
CCTCTAATATCTTTAATTAGAAATAGTCCGACTTTAACTTAATCTAGTTTCCTAGTTTTTCTTCTTATCTTTAGGTTTTTATAAGAAGATAGACCTTATCCCTCTTCTTTAGCTAAGGTACTATTTTTGATTTTTTGTTTTAGGATTTCGTTAGTAATTACTAGGAATCCTAAATCCGATTCTTTAGTTTATAGTAAAGTTTTTTTATATCTTCTAAGAGTACTATCGCGCGTTCTACCTAAGAGTAGTTACCTTATAGTCTAAATAAGTTAGGATTCTTTCCGTAGTTCGCGAAGAACGGCGTAATTCTTATAGTCTCTAACATATAGTTATTAATAGTAACTTGCGCTATAGGTAGTAGTAATACCTAATTGTCTTATATATAGTTAACGTAGTACCTAAGATATTACTCTAGCGTCTAATTTGCTCTCTCTATCTACTCGTTAGTCTATAGGTAATATACGGTAGACAGCTTATACTTGATTCTAAGTGTTCCGACTAAGGTCTTCTAGTAGTTTAATATAAAGAGCTTGTCTCTATCTATAATAAATATTTTTAGGAATCTATAGTATCGAATAAGTCGATCTATAATAAGGTATCTAAGTTACTCTATAATATAGGTTTCACTATAAGGAATAAAGTATACGTATTTCGAGAGCCTATCGACTATAACTATAATTATATCGTAACTAGCTTATATTACCTAATCCTTTAAGAGTAGGAGTTTTGTAATAAAGTCTATTATAACCTCGTCCTATAGTTATTATAGTAGAGTTCTAAACTATAGGTGTCTATATTTCGCGTGTCGTTCTACTTTATTCCTTTAATATTACTCGTAGCGTTTAATATATTTAACAATACGCTATCGTATTTATAGGAAGCTAAAACTTCGTTAGACTAGTTCTATTATCTTAGTTACTCTAGAGTGTCTATATATTAGATTATCGTGATTCTAGTAAATATACTCGTCTTCTCGGTCCTTAGGAACTTAGTACTTCTTTTATATAATTAGGAATTGTTCCTCTTTATCCTAAAGGATACGTACTACGTAGTTAAATTCTATCGTATTCACGCTAAGGCTTCTATCCTTGTTTACCTTAAGAACTCGTTACTATACTAGTTCTTTTCCTTCTATATAGTCGCTTCTTCGATTTAAGGCATCTACTCTACTATTGTCCTTACCTAGGGTATAGCGGATTTCGAACTTATATTACCCTAGTAGTTCCGACTAGTAGGCCTACCTTCGAGTTAGTACTTTAGTCGTAGTAAAGTAGGTTAGATTCTTATAATTAGAAAGAATCGTAAGTCCTAGTACTCCTTCCGCGTAGATCCTCTAGTATTATAAGGCCGTAACAATTATAAGTAGTTCCTTATTATATATATCGTAGTTTTATTCCGCGAGAGTTATTTTTCGTAAGTAGTAGGCTACTAGGTACTATTTCCCGTTATACTCCTATATATAGTACGCTCCTATAGCTATATCCGATACGTCTATCTCGATTCGCCCTAGCTTCTTTAGGTCGAAGAGGCGTAATACTAGTACTTCGTAGTAAAGCTACTTTAGCTTCTTAAAGGCCTTTCGATAGTTTTCTTCCTATCGCTACTATATCTCCTTCTTTGTAAGGTTAGATAGGTTAGTACTAATCTTAGAATAGCCTTCGATAAACTTCCTATTATAGTTAGTAAGTCCTAGAAATACTTATACGTCTTTAACGTATTTAGGCTCTAGCTATATCTTAATTAATTCGATCTTTACTAGGTCGATCTTAATCCCTTCGAGGTTAATTACGAACCTAAGAAATTTAACTTCCTTCTAATAGAATTCGTATTTCTCTAGCGTAGTTTAGAATCTAACGTCGATAAGTCTTTAGAAAACGTCCTAGACTTTCTTAGTATATTCCTCTCGAGATCCTTTAGTATAGACGAGGATATCGTCTATATATACGATAACGTATACGTCGAGTAGATCTCGTAGAATATCGTTAACTATCTCCTAGTAGGAGGCTAGGGTATTAGTTAGTCCTATAGGTATAACTAGGAATTCGTAAAGTCTATAGCGTGTCCTAAACGCTATTTTCTATTCTTCGCCTTCTACTATACGGATAGTATAGAACGCGTCTTATAGATCGATCTTAGTATACTAGTATAATCCGGTAAGTCTATCTTAAAGTTCTTCGATATTCGGTAGTAGATATCGGTTCTTAATTATAATCTCGTTTAATCCATAATAGTCGATAACTATACGTAGTTTCCTATTAGGCTTTAGAATAGAGAAGATAGGCGCTCTAGCGCTCGACCTAGATTTACGTATCTAGCTCTTAGCTAGTATCGTACGTAGCTATTTATCTTCTTCTTAGAGCTCTTTTTCGGATTTCTTAAATAGTAGCTTAAATAGGGGCTCCTTTCCTAGTATTAGGTTGATTTTATAGTCCTATCCTTAGTATTTAGGTAAAGCGGTTAGATCTTCTACCTCTTTAAAGAGTTTCGCCTATTTTTAATACTTTTTAGAGATAACGGGTTCCGACGCCGTATCCTTTATTAGTACGTTACTTCCGATCTATCTTATAACTTAGTTAACCTTCTTACTATCGCGAGTATCTATCCGAGTTAGTCTATCTATCGTATAGGTTCTAGTCGGCTAGGACTACGTATTATTTAGCTGTCTCCTAACCTTATCTACTAACGAACGCTATTACTACGTAGAGTAAATGTCGATAACGTAATCGTATTACTTAAACCTAAGTACTCCTTTTCTCTAGTCGATTACTAGGTTATACTTTCTTAACTAAGGTATACCTAGTACGATATTATAACTAGCTATGTTAGTAATATCTAAGATAATCTCCTCGTAGTACTATTAGATCGCGAGTAGTAGCGGTATTATTTCTCGCTCTACGCTAGGTAAGGCTAATCCGTTAACTACGATCAGTTCGTATTCTTCCTTCTTACGCTAGGTTATAAGTCTATAACGCTTTATAAATAACTTAGAGGCAAAGTTCCTACTCGCTCTAGAGTCTATTATAGCTTCTAGCTTATAACCGTTAACGTTAATTCTCGTATAGAAGACTATTATTAATACTTAAGTATTTATATTATAGAACTCTCTAGGAGCGCTTATTACCTAAGAGTCGATCCTTTTCCCGACTAGGTCTTTATAGTCTATTCTTCGTACTATGCTTAGATCTACTATTCCGTGTCCTTTATTATTTAAGATATACGCTTTTCTTCGATTATTTCGTTATAGGCGTACTTAGACTAGTAGTATTATACTTTTCCGTACTATTCTCTAAGTTATCGTAGTAACGCTCTTATAGCGTTAGTTACTATATCGTTATCTAGTATTATATAACCGTAGGGTGTAAACTAGCTACCTATTAGTACTTTTTCTATAACGATTTATTAGAAGTCCTAGAGGTACTTAATTCTTCTATAGCTCTAGAATATCGTCCTTAGGCCTATAAGGGCGTTATCGAATCTAGTTAGGTCTAGGCACCGTTGTCCCTTAACGAGTAGGAAGATCTCCTCGTAGTTACGTACGAGGTAGATTATAATCTTCTATAGAGGTCCTACGTTTTACGCTATAAAGGTTATCTCTTATCTTTTAGAATCTAGTTCTTCCTTAGAACTTTCTTCTACTAATTCGTCCTATTCTTCCTCTCTAGATTCTAATTCGAGAGAGGTGTTTTCTTTATTACTCTCGTTATCGTCGTAATAGGATTTATCGATATCTTCTTCGTTAGTAAAGCGTAGATTTAGGTATAGTTCCTATAGCTCGTCTAGAACTAGTAGTAGTCTACTTCCGTTCTCGTACTATCGGATTAGAGGCGAACTTTCGCGTAGCGGTACTAGCGGAAAGAAGTTTATATCCCTCTTAGAAGAGTAATATGTCTAGTATACGTCGTCGTAATAGAAACGCTAGTAAAGGCTTCTATGTCCTCGGCGACCTTCCTAGTAAACTTATAATAGTATAGTTTACTATATTATACTAAAGAGTCGAGTATTTCTATATAAGGCTACGTTATCGTTATAACCTCTACGCCCTTCTCCCTTTCGTTATATTATATTAAAAGGCTATCGCTATACTATATTATTAGAACGGTAGTCTCTCTTAAAGTAGCCTGTTTTACTATATCTATAATAGGTTAGTCCTTCCTACTTCCTAGGCTTTCTATTACCTCTACCTTTCTTAAAGGTTCTCTTCTAGGTAGCGTCTAGTTCTATTAGTTATAGACCGTAATAGGGTTTCTTCTTATAGTTGTCGTATAGTCTAAAACTCTATCGTCCGACTCGGTCTAGAACGTATCTAGCTACTCTAGAGACCTTAGAATCGTAGCGTCTCTCGAGAGTATGCTCGTAAAGGCTATCGTCGATTTTAATCGATTCCTATATTAACTACCCGAGGTTCTTAATATTAACTACTCGATAGACCCGAGATAGTTTATCCTTAATATTTTCCTTAAGTCCTCTTCTAAACATTACTTAGAGGGCCTCGTCGTCCTATCTAATAATTTAAGTATACTCCTAGAACTTAGTAGTATACTCTACGTAAGAGGTAGTTTATTTAAGGTATTAAACGACCCTAACCGCGGTACTAACCTCGTTAGAGATTCCGAATAACTAGGTTATCTAGGCCTTAAACCGGTTAAAGTTAGTAAATATTCTATTTTCGTCTTCGTTATCGTAAAGGTAGGATTCTAGATATAGCTTAAGCTAGTACTTAGCTCTTCCTCGTAAGAAGGTAGAAGTAAAGAGTACCTTATTAGCTCCGGATACTTCGTTAAACTTAAAGTATAATACTAGTTAATTAAACTAGGTAGAGAGCTTATTATAGTCTCTATAGTAGATATCGGGTTTAGCGATCTTAAGGTCCTTAAGATCGATTTGTCTACTATAGGCTTAGCTAGTTTATAAGGAACGAATAGTTCCTACTTCGCTAGAGACGAGAGTTCCCTAAACGCTTCTATTATTAGTAGATATCCTTAAGGGTATATAAAGCTATTAAGGTATTAACGGGTAATACCTTAAGATCTTACTAAGTAGGTGCTTAGCTTAATCGGGTTTAGGCTAGGTAGAGAGATCTAGTTAGAAGTATAACGAAATAGGAGATTATAATCTAATTAGTAAGATAGAATAGTAAGTTATATACGATAACTACCTAGGTGACTACTTATCGTATATATATATAAAGGAGATTCCTATATCTTTTAGGATCACTCTATAGAGTTATAATTAATAGTTACTCGTAGTAACCGATAGTTACCTTAGTATTACTAAGAAGTGATTAGATATATACGCGCTATAGCTATCTATTAGTGCCTACTAGCTACTATGTTTTCCTAATCACCCTATTACGGGTAAGTAGCCTTTCTATAGACAAGGCCCGTTATCTAATAATCGTAGAGGTTCTAACGGCTACGCTATTAAACTATAATATTTACTTATCGACTATATTACCTTCCTAGCGATATATATACTAATTATACGCGAGGCTATTAGCGAGTTTATACGAGTATAGAACAGCTATAGGATCCGGAAATAGCCTAAGCGTCTATACGTTATTATAGGTATTCTATATATACTACGATATTATCTATATATATATAGTACTAGTTATTAATCTATTCTACTACTAGACGGCGTTCTAGACGAGATTAAAAGGGAACTAGAGAGCTTTAGTATATAATCGTAACTACTCGCTATAGTAACTCGCTAATAAAATATAGACCTAGAAGCCTATCTATCTATAATAACTCTTAAATAGTATAGCTACGCCTTATAGCTATACGGCCTTATACTACCTATAGACGGTAATACTAACTCTACTTCTAGTAAGCGTATTTACCGTTATACTTATTTAATACTACGTATACTCGTATTATAGTATATCGTATTATAGTAATAGCTAACGCTTAGTAAGCTTAATAAGCTATTAGCTATACGTAGGTAGATTAATATATAGTAAATAAGAGATATATTTATAGCCTCTAATAGTATACTAATCCTCGATAAAGATAACAGAATTATAGAGATAGAGTTTACTAATAATCTATAAGTTAATAATCCTTAAGAGCTATCCTAATTAGTAATAGCCTATAATATAGTATTGAAAACTCTACTCTATAAGTATATCTACGAGGCTCGGCGAGTACGTACTTCTAAATATTTAACTATTTCTCTCTCTTTTAACTTATACTATTTACTCTCTACCGATCGACCTTATCTATTAGGCTCGCTTACTATAACTATAGCCTAGCCCTAGAGTAAGTACTATATAATATTAGGTATTAAATATAACCGTATGTTTAGTAGTTATCTTTATTATAGTTAATACGCTATACGTAACCTTAACCTTCTAAATAAGCGAATCGTCTACGAGCTATCGGTTATACTAGCGCCTACCTTAACGAGTCGCTCTACTATAGCGCCTACGAGTTATACGAGTACTATAGTTACTACTCCTAGAATAAATACTAGAGCTACTACTAATACCTTCTCTTCGCTCTCTTAGGTTACTAATAAGGAGCGTAATATAGCTATCCTTAGGCTTAAGAAACATACTACTCCTAATACTAGTAGTAGATTACTATCGTAGCGTCTAGTATCCGCTCTACTACTAAAAGCTAAGTAGAAGGAGCCTCTAATTAAGTTCCTTTATATATATAAGCTCTATCTATAGTACGTTACTATTAATAACTCTAGCGTTTAGACGTACTAGGATATCTATCTATACGATACTACTATAGATATATAGACGGATTAAGACTAGTATACTAGCGATAATATAACTCTTATAGAGTACTTCCTTTCTCGCTATCTGTAGCTACTAGCTACGCCGATTATAGACACTAAGGGCTTTAAAGAGGTATTCTTCTATACTAGCTTCTAAGAGGACGATTAGCCTAAGCGAGTATCTAAAAGGGTATATATAGACTATTAGAATACTAATATAAGTAGGGCTATAGGTATATTTAGATAGCTAAAGGCGAAATAATCTAATAGGTAGGCCTATTTAATTAAGATCTATATATACTAGAGGAAGGGCTCTTAAGTTAAAGCTAAAGGTAAAGGTAAAGTAGACAAACGTAAGTACTATAAGAGTATAGCTACGAGTTAAGCGAGCTTATCCTTAGTATTTATAAGTATTAAGACTAAAGCTAGAACACGTATTAAGTAAGAGAAGGGCATATAGACTATAGCGGAGTACGATAGTACAAAGCTGCCTAAGATAATTAATCTTTCTAATAACGAGGCCTCTATAAGTACTATAAGTCTAGGGATTATATAGTAGCTTACTCTATAACCTATAGCTACTTAGTCTACGGAGTCGGAGCTTAATAAGTAATTATAGGCTAGTCTAGCGACTATATAACTAATAATATAGCTAACTATAGAGCTAACTATAGAGTTAACTATAGAGCTAACTATAGAGCTAACTATACCTATTAAGCTAGTAGCGAAGCGATAGAAGTAGCTATAAGTAATATATACTACTAGGGAGACTAGGAGTAGTAAATAGTACTCGCTACGGACTCGTAGAGCAAATACTAGTTAAATTATAGCCTAAGGAAGATAGGATTAGAGGAATTAGTATACTAGGATAGGACAAGAGTAGATATTAGTTTTTATACTCGTAGTAACTCGTAGTTCGATTACTTATAAACTCGCTATACTAACTAGACTATAATAGGCTTAGGAATATCGTCCTTTAGCTATATAGCCTTCTATAGTTTCTATATATCGCGAGCCTTACTATTAGCCTCTGCCTTAAGCTAGTTAATCTAGCTATTAATCCCTTCTATAATACCGTCTATTCTATTAAGCCTATCCTCTAATACCTTTATATAGGCACGGAGCTCCTCTAACTCGCTAGACTCGCTACTAGACTCGCTATCCTTATTATTACTAACTTATTTACTAGCCTAACAACTAGACTTAGCTATACGTATATAGTACGTATAAGGCACCCCTCCTATCTCTATCTTATACTGCTCCTTAAGACCTAGACGCTTATACTATAAGTATAGTATAATAGTAGTAACGCCCTAAGTCGTCTCTATTATATAGCTAGCCTTATTAAACTTATATAGAGTATTCTTTACGACCTTCTTCTTATTCTTATCTCTACTTTCTACTTTATTAAGTAACTTCTACTATATCGCTAGTACGTAATACTAATAGTCGGCGGTATTTAGTATAGTAGGGCGGCGTAGGTAGTTAGAGAAGTTCGAGGAATTCTATAGCCTATTTTGTACTACGAGTTAGTAGCGAGTATATAGAGAGTACGAAAATTGCCTACCTAGGAGTCTCTATCTTATTAATATCTATCTCCTTAACTAGAGCCTAACTAGCTTATATAATTACACCTAGCGTCAAGCCTATACTAGTAGCGTAAAGTATACTATTAAGTATTAGCTAAGCTAAAAGGCGTCGTAGAATACGCGCTATAACTTACTTAAGGCGATTAATACTACGAGTACTATATAAGGCCTCGTTATCGCCTATAGTCGCTATATAAATAGTATTTATTAGGCATAGTTAGAGCGGCGGCGAGCTAGATATTAGTATTAAGTAAGTCCTATTATTATCAGCGCGACAATAGCAAGGCTACTAGCGTAATGTGAGCGTATAACAATGGCAGGTGCGAGTGCAAGTGAACAATAAAGACAATAGAGCGTGGCCGCATGCGGAGGTTTGATATGGCGGACTGGTCAGAATGGCCCACCTTACAGGGTCCACTTTTGCCGTGTCGATGCTTGGTATTTGCTAGCTTTCCCGGATCTAGACACTCTCCCTATTTGCCTTCTAAATGGGGACCACCGTCAACGTGTCGGCTCACGCAACCGGACTGCCCTTCACAGTCGCGCGATCAACCATAACTTTTCGTCGCGACAGATGAGCAGAACATCATATCATCATAGAATCAAGGCATAGTAACTGAAGTAGCTGCGAAGGATACTTGACAAGCTCCTTTCCTCCGAGCGTACCATCAAGGAGGACAGAAATGCGGCTTCCCATCACTTCGGGACTCTAGATTTCGCACAAGACAACAGGCAAATCAGCATATAATGAACCACCGCGATCTGCACTCAGATTGTGAAGAAGGAACGGCCAGTCCGCGCACTGACGGGCAGGAAACAAGGGTTCAACGTTTTCTGCATCGGCACATCTCCCAGCAAGATGCCTGCCAGGACGTGAATCAGTACACTGCCTTAGCAATGTCCAGATGACGTTAGTGGTAGTAGTCGTATGCTGAGCAAGAGGACTTTCACTTTGCTTGACCGCCGTGATCTGTCTTGTTGGACATCATCAAGTTGTCCCGGGAGACAATCGTGCTCAACATCGGAACGTGCAATTGTGATCTACTCCATGTATACGTGGCAGGGGACTCTTGGACCGAGCACATCTCCACGATGTCAATCTTGATATCATGCTTAGACGCCGTCTAAATGCTATGTCAACGCTCATCTTCATCAGAGTTGGGTATTTATACTCGCTGCAACAACGCCAACTCTCCACACAACCACTCAACCCACCTGTCGTTGTAACTCGTTCAGTCTGCGCCTCATGTTTTCATAGCAAGAACTCGCTCACGTATTTATACTGGAGCCTGGTAAGGCTTGACGAGCATCTCGCTGAACCTGTAGCAGTATTGTTAGCAATGGCTCATGCATCCACCAAACAGGACTACTCACTTTGAAATGCTTTCCACTCCACGGACTTCGTCCACCAGCAATGGCATCTTGACCACATTGAAGTCTTCTCCGTACAGATCATCGATCTGCTCCAAGTACTTCTTCTGCATCTTCCTCCTCGAATTGCACTGCTCACAAGGGTTGTCCTTCTTTGGGAACAACAGCTGATTCACCACCATGGCATGTGTGTCGATCTCATAGGTGCCCAGCTCTTGAATCATGCGCTCAGTCTCGTACAACGACAAGAATTCTGGAATGAGTACAGGTACGAAAGTGGTAAGGTCAGGGTTCTTGAACTGTTTGTTCACTTCTCCAATCGTCTCTTGGAGATCGTGCATCTTCTTCAGGACATCATCGAACGACTGTCCATTTGGTAGGCCACCACGAGCACCGATGAGGTTGTTGATCATGGGTCCAAACTGGGAAGAGAGCTGGCTGAGCTTGTCCAGAGCCTTCTCGAGTACAGTAGGAAATTGCAGGAATCGCAGAGTATGTCCGGTAGGCGCAGTGTCGAAGATGATCAGCTCGTACTCCATGCCCTTGACCTGCTTGAGCACTTCTGCAAAAGACATGGCCTCGTCCACACCAGGTATGCTGAATGCCATGTCCTGGAACATATTGCCCACTCCTCCCAGACCAGCCATTGCGTCTTGAGCATCATCTCCTCCGGCTGAGATCAAATCTGAAATGCTCCCGTTTGGATCAATTTCCATGGCTGCCAGGCCAGGCACACCAGGAACTGGTTTGGCATCTTTGCCAAACTTGACGCCAAATGCATCAGAGAGATTGTGAGCAGGATCAGTGGAGATGAGAAGCACGCTCTTTCGTGCCTTCGCCATTTGCACCGCCAGAGAGCAGGATGTGGTGGTCTTGCCCACTCCTCCCTTGCCGCCCACGAAGATCCATTTGAGAGTCTTTTGATCCACGATCGGCTGAAGGGAAGGCTCCAGTTCGTCGGCCATGGTGAAGATTGTAGGGTGTTGTATGTGAGATTCGTGTCGTGAGGGAAAAGTTGATGTAGAACAAGTCAGCTGTTGGAAGCACAACTCTGTGTTGCTCAGCAGACCAACAATCCAGCCAGCAAGCAAGCACTATAGCGCGGGGCCCTTGTCGCGTCTCTGATTGACGTAGTTCGGCCAGCTGACCATTCACATGCAACGAAGCTAATCCGGACTCGCCTCCGATCAAGCTTCCTGGGAGTGTTTCGAGGTAGAAGTTCCAGAAAGTGAAGTACATCATCGTGGACGATACGACATCCATTTTCACAACAATGCCACAACCCGGCCTAATATCTCGAGCCTGGTTCAAATGGAAGGCACTGCGTCTACCGTGGCGGAAGACATTCCTCATTGGCTTCGATCTTAGTGGCAACACGTTCTGGGAGTTCAAAGATGCCTTGAATGCGGGTCGCATGCGGCGAATCGTCAAGTATAGTAACAAGACACCACACTATTCCGATGTCAAAGTCACTCGTAAGTTCAGCATACCACCATTGGAACCATACACATCGATACTGACATGTATCCCTCCAACAGCACAATGGCACCAATGGCTACGACATACCCGCGACGAGCCACCCACCATCTCCGAACAACAACTCGACATCTCCCGACAAGCAATGATGAAACAACTCGCAGCCGAAGCCGACGAACGCTGGAACTCCAAACCCTCTTTCCTCGATGCGCCTACACGAAACCAGCCTCAAGCAGCCACAGGGCTGAAAGACCCCGGAGGCTACGCACCACAGACCGAGCCGGAGGCCAAACAAGGGGTGAGAAGCGCGGTAGACGAGCCAGAAAAGGTCGAGGCAGCAAGTCAAGGCAAGCAAGAGGGGCTGGACGAGGGAAGATTTAAGGGAACGAAGACGAGAGATCGGAAAGAGAATCCGTGGGAGAAGTTACAGCCAAAGGGAAATGCTGGCGAGAATTGGCAGCCGCAGGGGTGGACGCCGGCGCCGGCGCAACGAGGGCGATGATGTGGATGTGTCAATGACTATAGATGGTAGGATTTACAACACAGTTCTGCTACGCCTGGGTGAGGATACAATACTGCCTTCCATCCCTGGTCCTTTGATCTGGACATGTTCAGCACGCGGAAGTCAAGCACCTATCGAAAATATGCTCAACCTGCATCGATCGAGATTATGCATCCAGGACATCAATTGCAAGCCTCCTGAGGTCTCGGCCTATGCCAGCACACTAAGCTTCATATTGATACCAACCTGATCCCACCTCCCCAAGCCATCACCTTCCAATCCAGCAGGATCTCTATTAATGGTCTGCTGTTCAAACCACCTCCTCCTCTCCCTCTGCTCCTGACTCGGATTCGACGTCTCATATGCTTCAACAATCTCCAACCACCCCGGAAAGCAGCCAGCATCTTCAGCTACATAATGCCCACCTCCATTGATGCACTTGATCTTGCGTGTCGCTGCAGCAGTCCCAACAACCGAGATATCATGCCGCCAGCAGTCGCCATAATCATACAGATACGTCAGCTTCTGCCCTTTATATGCAGGCTTATCCAACACCTCGAACAACCGAGTCTGGCTAGCACCTTTTTGCGGCGTACGAGGATGCACCCACGATCTCTGATGCACACAATCGACCGGCTGCGGGTTCTCTCGTGACCACTCGCGATCATCGACGAATCTTGCGAGGTATTTGCGTGGCTCGTTGGCGTCGCCTTGCCAGCCGCCACGGTCGAATTGTGCTTTATCCATGGCTAAAGTCTTGGATATGATGTTCATCAGATTGTTCGTGTCGTCTGATGCTGCAGCTGTAGGGTCATACTGGATCGTGGACGTGAAATTCGTAGCTATGCATGCCTGCCCAGTTGAAAGCTATTTGGAGAGCGCGGTGAAGCTCCCGAAGAGGTGTACTTGCTGGGACGGATAGAGTTCGCCATACGGGAGGATTGGTGATTTTATCGGGATAGATTTGCACCTTGAGCACATATTTCGGTCGCTTACAGTCTTGCTTGTGGGTCGGCCAGTCTTGTGATTGGCATTCTTGAGAGCAGTAAGCTGTGGTCTTGCATCGGGCCAATTGGAGAGTGAAGTGTCAGTTTTGCTGCACACTGAGCATTGTGATGAGATGGCCATGGTGGTGAGTGTGTAGACTAGGAAATACGAGACCTTCAATACTAGTCCTCCCCGCTATGTTATAGACTCCAGTTGCCTGGAGCGCGGAGCAGGCCAGGCCCAAGCACACATTTGGGCGACGCGTTGCGGACGTGAAGCAATATGCAGGGATCAAGCTGTAGCTTGGCGGAAACACCAAAGTCGATTCGCGTATGCCATAGAGATGGTTTCTGTGCCAGAACGACTGTTTGTTGCGACCTTGATGTCTGCCATGTCCCATATACTGATGGACTGTTTCAAGTACAGTGTGCTTGAAGGAGGTGTCTTCGTCTGACGGCGACAGATGAGCTAAGTTAGTGTTTTTGACCTGGCACGTCGGAAGTGTGACGAAGGCGCTTTGCCCCTCCAACGGTTTCAGGCTGTTGCGCTCTCAGCGAATTGTTTGACTGACTGCTGCGGCGGTGAAGCTGAGTAGAAAGGTGGCAGCTACAAACAAGCTCTCTGAAGAAATCTCACCATTTCTTCCATTCTCTTTCTCACTCTGGTCAGAGAAGCACATCAATCCCCATAACCACTCCTTTCCCAGAACATATTCACCACACCTCGTCTGACGACTGAACCCCGCCAAAACACCCGCCATCATGGCTCGAAACTGGCTGCCTGTATTGGCGCTGCTGGTTGTCTGCTATGCAGGACACGCCCACGCATTCGGCGCTGGCAACATCGGCAGCACCAGCAAGATTGAGGGACAGAACTGGCGTCATGGCGATATCGAAGATACACTCCTCACACTCCTCACTGCTCGAGCGATGGGCGGCAAGAAGTTCAGCAAACTCGATGTGAAGCGCACATACTTCGGCAACTGGCTGCGTGATTACAGTCAAGCCGTGGATGTCGGCACTGTCAAGTATGTCTCAGCAGAGGCAATTCGCTTGCTGCTCTGGATTCTCGGATTCATGAGCTTCGGATATGGAACTGGCGAGTTTGAGGTCACCAAGGAACGTCTTGGGTGCTACCGCCCAGAAGAGCACATCGACAACCCAAAGGACTACGCAGACAACTTGGACGCGCGCGATTACGATCCTCGTCTTCGTGGTCCCATCGACGAGCGTCGTGAGTTGAGCATCGATGAGCGCACAGGTCTGAAGAACTACATTGCTTCTGAGGATCTAGGCATTACTACTTCCTCGGGCATGGTTCGACAGTTGTTGACTCGATGCATTGAGCTTGGGCGCCAGTACAAGTACAGCAACGACAAGAAGGACTTCTACGAGGCTCTCCGTCTGCTCGGAACTGCTTGCCATTGTATGGAAGACTACTCGGCACACAGCAACTACACTGAATTGGCTCTCATCGAAATGGGTGAACGTAACATCTTCCCTCATGTTGGTCGTGACACACAGATCAACCTCCGAGGAGCTCGCGGGCCAGTCTACCCAATTATCACCGGCACTTTTGGTGGTACTGATTTCCTGCACTCAGTTATGGGCGAGTTCACGGACAAGGCCACGCAGTTTGAGCTGGACGAACTGGAGAACACGATGCAACAAGCTCAGAACGCCGACACGAGTGTGCTCAAGGAGCTCCTCGACAAGCTTCCACCTGGACTCTTTGGTGATGCTGATCAGAAGGGCAAGGCGGACCAGCTGCAGGCCAATGCACAAGCTGCTCAACTTCAGAATATGCACATCTCTCCCAAAGAGCCTGAGGAGTTCACTCAGCAGATGGAAGAGATTACCAAGCAGATTTACCCAATGTAAGTGTGGCCACTCCCTGACATGTTCGGTCACAATGAGTGCACTGCTGACCCTGTACGCCCACTCCAGGTTCGAATTCCACGACAGCATCGTCATGGGCATCTCCGAGGCTGTCGAAAAGATCCCAGTGCTGCCAGAGATCATTGAAGAAGTTCAGAACCAAGTCTCCATCTTCGTCTTCTCGCTCATGGCGCCATTTGTTGTGCCCATCGTCAACCAGATCAAGCAGGAACTGAAGCAGGGCTCCAGCGAGATCATCGAGTCTAGCAAGGCTCAGCAATTGAACGTATTTCAAGACGACAGATGCTCCGACCCAACTCACAGTATGCTGAGCAAGGACCACTTCTCCAACATCCTAAACGAGCCAGCTGGCAAAGTCGCAAGTGCCGTTCTCAGCTGGGTTGTGCCGCAAGTTGTTGCGTGCTGGGATGACGATGACATCGACATTCGTCGCACCAACGACCGCATCGTGAACGGCGTGTTCCATCACCCTGCACTCCGCGATTACGGAGAGGATGGCGCTTCTGATGGCCGCCAGGCCATGTTCCAGGTCGTCGAGCGCTGGTGGCATGAGCAGAGCGAGCGCGAGAAGGATGATCTTCGCGAAAAGCTCTCCCGCGAAGGCGTTGAACAAGGCCGCAACCACAAAGAAGGCGTGCACGATGGAGGTCACGGATGTGGTAAGCCACTTGGGTTGCCTAACATGAAGACATCGCAGAGCTCAGGCGCCATTGGCGGCGTGCTCGGCGCCCTGGGCAACGCTGCTCAATCGAGTCAGTCTGGCTTCCAGGGCAGACAGTCTAACGCGCAAGCCAACGAGTTTGGCGACGCTGTTGGTGATGCAGTGGGCGGTGGCGCTCTCGGATCTGTGGTAGGCGGTCTCGCTGGGGCAGTCGGAGCTGGTCTGCTTGGAGGTGCTTTTGGTAAGGACAAGAAGGCGGAAAAGAATACCTATGAGAGCGGCGGATACAACAACGACAACTCGTACACGTCTCGAGTCACCGAGACTGCTCACCGACCCGCCAGTGGATATGGCGGTGGTCGACAGGAGGAGCGATATGGGCAAGCCTCCATGGAGCAGACGCAGTACCAGAGTGGTGGCTACGAAGAAAAGTACCAGCGCTACGAGCAGGACGGACGTCAGGGCAACACCGGATATGGCTTCGAGCAGCGCACTGAGGTGCGACCGTCGCGTGATGGCGGCTACGAAGAGCGTTCTGAGCGCCGATACGAGCAACCGGGGGGCGGCTACCAGCAAGAGATCCAACATAAGCGCGTGACGAGCGATGGACGATCGTACCAGCACCAGGAAACACGCTACGGCAACAAGAAGGATGACAGCGAGGATGACGATGATGACAGCAATGACGACGATGACTACGAGAAGAAGCAGAAGAAGCAGCGCAAGAAGGAAGAGAAGCGCCGCAAGAAGGAGCAGAAGGAGCGCGAGGAGCAAGGAGGCTACGGCGGCGGCAGAAACAGAAGCGGCAGCCGTGAGCGCAATCGATCTGGTAGCCGTAAGCGCGACTCCAATGAGTACAAGAGGCGCAGTGGACAACAGCAGCACGGCGGCGGGTATCAGCGCGAGGAGGACTCCCAGCAGTCGTCAAGCAGTTACTCCAGACAGGAGTACAGCTCTGAGAGCCGCTACGAGTCACAGTCTAGCTACGGAGGCGGGAATGAGTACGGACGTCAGCAGCAACAGCAGCAGAGCTATGGCGGCGATTCGTACGGCGGTGGCGGCTACAATCAACGCGAGGAGCAGCAGAGTGGAGGCTACGGCGGAGGCGGCTATAGCCAACGCGAAGAGCAGCAGGGCGGCTATGGGGGTGGCTTTGAAGGCGGACGACGCGATGACAACGAGTATGGAGGTGGACGACGCGACGACAACGAGTATGGCGGCGGAAACTCTGGCTATGGCGGCGGAAACTCTAGCTATGGTGGAGGCAACTCTGGCTACGGCGAAGAGGAGAGGCGTCGTTGGTAGACACGTCGCTGACTCTCATGCATGACGCAAGTTTCTGTAGCATGACACGCATAGACTAGCACGATCAATGACACAAAAGTTTAGAAGCCGAAGCTTTGCATTTCCAGGAATTACTCCTGCCCATAATTTGATCGCTCTGCGAGACCAGGCTCGGAATTTGGACATGATATCAGCTTCAAGTGGCTCGGAGTGCAATGTTCTTCGGAGACAACTTGATTTCGTTGCTCATTGACTCCGAGAAACCTAGGCATAGCTTCCTAAGGCGTATCCGCTTCCAATGGCCTGAACACCGCTGCATGACAGAGACACAATCGAGACCGACAACGCATCGTTTCGCTCTGGGGAGTCCGTCTTAGGAAATCGGCATCGAATGCGCTTCCAATGGCGCGGTGGGTGCGGAAAGCGCGGAGAGACGTTGCAATGTTGGCGATATACGTCTACGGTTTTGGACAATTAGACAAGAACACGGTGAGGGGATCATTCGCTTTGCTTTTGATTTGCAAAATTTTATTCCCGGAAACGATCAGCTTCCATTAGCTGCGACTTCGATCAAGGTAAAGCCTCCGTCATATCATTCGCTCACAAGCCTGTTCAAGTAGCATGATCCGCATGGAACTTGATAGTCACGTCCATTGCCATCTTAACTTCCTGCGCATCAAAACTCAAATCCTCCGTCCTCTCATCCTCGCCCCCATCATTCGCCACAGCTCTCCTCGCCCGCGACGATACCATCGGCGCCGCTGAACCAAATAATCCTGCTCCACCAGACGCTCCACCACCAAAGCTCGAAAGTTGCGACCCAAACCCAAACCCAGCACTCATCGTACTCCTCACATCGCCCTCCTGCAACTCTACAGGCCGCACATTCGTGCACCCGAGCACTTCGCAGTAATCCCTCGCTTTCTGCATCGCGTCTTGTGCAGCCTGTTTGCGCAGTTCAGCTTTGAATGACTTCTCCGTAGCGTCGGTCAGATTCCAAGTAATATTCTGTACCTCGACATGGCTTAGACTCGATAATTTCGTGCCGAATGATCCCAAAGCTTTGAATTCTCGAAAGCGAATGTCGAAGTTTATGGATGCGTTGTATTGGCGTGGGAGTTGTTTGTCGGGGCTTTTGTGGTTGTAGGGGATGTGGGAGGTGGAGGAGAGGGAGGTTTTGGATCAGTGGGCGAGGGGGGTTTGGGCTTTGGCTTCGGGGGACAGGTCGTGGGGGCAGATGGCGCCGAGGAGTTTTTCGATGTGTTTGGCTGTTGTGACGACTTCGTCGGAGACGGAGGGTTTGTTTGTGCCGGAGCTGGAGACGGAGACGGCGATGATGGCTCGTTCTGCTGGGTGGGGGATTTCGGCTTTGCCTGTGACGAGGAGTTGGAAGGGTGTTGTGGAGGAGGACATTTTGATCTTGCTTGATTTCGTGGCTCGATTTGGTCTGTCTTGTGAGGAGTTTGATTGTCTTTGCAGTGCTTGTGGGATATGTATCTGTTTGTGAGTATGCTTGAAGTGGTGAGAGGTGCACAGTGCAGGTGGTGTTCAGCAGCTTTATGCTTGACGCTAGGCAGCTACCAGCTCCGCCACTCAGTGCTGCCTTGGCTTGCCTACGGTGCTTGCCTACACAACTTCAAGACAGACTCAAGATGTGAAGAGTCGATCTGAACCTTGATCATATACACGATGCAATCAAGTGAGACAGTGCGCAGAGGAGAAGCGTGAAGTGGAAGCAATTGCTTACGTCATCGTTCCTGCCGTCGAGTACGATGGTGGCTGCCGCCGGCGGCTTCCTCTTACAGAGCGTCAGAACCTCTGTTGTTCATATGCGGACATGGCGCTGCTCCGCCAAAGACAGCACCATGCTCGCAGGCCGGGTCATCGTGGTCTAGAAAGCCGAAGGTCTAGAAAGCCGAAGGTCATCGCGTCTTGGGCTCGGTGCCAATGTGTAGATTTTGAGCGCATCCCGATGCGACTGGAAACACCCGACTACTCGATTTCCAGATGAATCGCTGTACGTCAATGGTGACAGCTGGCCCCGTGGATATGTCGTGATCAATGAGACTGTATTGTCAAAGCAGTACAGATTTCTTCATTCTCGCATCATACACTACCGACCCTTCTGACCCATTTGCTTCTTGCCCTGCTTGCCTGCAGGCAGTGGCCGTCTCGCCTCCTCCATAATCGGCTCTTCGATCTGCTTCAATTTGAGCTGGCGATCGGCCTCAATCGCCTCTGCGCCAGACACAATCTGTGCCTGCTCCACCTTCTTGCCCTCCTCGAGCAGTGCCTGTCTCCTCTTTGCCTCCAACTCCTGCCTCCTCTCCTCAGTCATCCT
Source organism: Septoria linicola (assembly GCA_024114885.1). Taxonomy (NCBI): domain Eukaryota; kingdom Fungi; phylum Ascomycota; class Dothideomycetes; order Mycosphaerellales; family Mycosphaerellaceae; genus Septoria; species Septoria linicola. Next base: position 1,924,918 of record CP099422.1, read on the forward strand.
CCACTCTTCGGGGAACTGCATAGGCTTCTTGAATTTATGATGCCTCGTGTCCAACGGCACATCCTCGAACGAATCTGTCTCCAAATCCTTCGCTTCTATGATGAGCTTGTTGACCGTATCTGCCAAGCACCTCTTGTTCTGTGCTATCGTCTCGAAACTTTCACAGCTCATCTTGACAATTTGTGATTGCGGGTTATATCTGCTACCCGCCAGTTTTCTCAACTTCTGTGTCTCCCCTTTGCCGAGCTTAAGATCGTGCACATTGAACTCTACAACCACTTTTCGCGATGCCGGATGTGTTTCGGAGAAGTAAGTTGTGTAACGCCATCGCAATGGCGAGGTGCCTTTCTTCTCGGGTCGCGTATATGGTTTGGCGTGTTGTGAGAGAAAGGGCATCTCCCAGGCTGCGAGGCGCATCATCTCACGGAGTTCGCGGTGTTGGTCGAGTTCAGCATGCGCCGTTGAAGACAGCTCAGCTTCAGAAGGGAGGTTCTCATCGAGAGCTTCGAGGGAATTGTCGAGGTCGTTTTCCACGATTTCTTGTTGCGCGAGGCAGCGGGAGGATGTTTGGATGGCGCGGGATTGCTGAGGCCATTGCGCGCTGCAAATGGTTGATGTGCGCGGAGTTGGCGTGGGCGTCCATCGTGGTACTGATTGTGATACCTGGCGGCAGACTCGTTTTAGTGGTGCGGCCATGGCTGCGCTGTGTAGATGGATTAGCTGTGTGAGAGTGAAGCTGCTCCGAACTTCACTCTCTCCTGCCGCGCCAAGACCTCCGCGGCCAGAGCCCTGACTTTCACATGCGCAGCTCACCTCGTACACTTGCTCTTGCTTCTCCACCAACTGGTGCAGCATGTAGACAGCACCTCTGCAGTCATCTACAATGACTTCAAAGACGTGTTTCGTGACAATTGGCGCGACAGCTTCCTTCAGCAGCTTGGTCAAAGCTGTACTTGAGCATGACTTCCTTGCAGCGCTCGAAAAGCAAGGCTATACAGACCTGCTAGTTCAGTATGGAGCAGATGGCCAGCAGCTGTTCGACTCGCAAATTACTGCTGCGAAGAACAGCGAAAGTGGTAGTGTGTTGAACATTACAGGCTTCACGATTGATAAGGCAGGATTGGCGAAGTACATGAAGCAGGCAAAGGGTGGGAAAGATGGTCAAGAGGGGGTTGTCATCAGTCATGCTGGTATGTTCGTATCCTGATTCATGATGTATCGAAATACCTGACATGATCTCATCAGGTTCTGGCACTATTCTCGATGCTCTCAGAATTCAAGTGCCGCTTATCGTGGTCCCAAACGAGGAGCTGCTAGACAATCACCAAGTCGAGCTTGCCGAAGCTCTTGCAGAGCAGGAATATGTGGTTCATGGCAGATTAACAAGTCTGGTTCAAGCCCTTGACGATGCCGAAAAGCTACGAGTGAGAACTCGCGCCTGGCCGCCACCAAACGCTGGACACATGAGACAGCCGAAAACCCTCAAAACTGTCATTGACGATGAAATGGGCTATTTGGATTGAGCTTCGCTGGAACCCGATTGACCGGCATGAGATGATCAAACGCTCTGACGTCTATTTACCTTGGATATACAAGATCTGTTTATGCGTTTAGTTGCACGTCGTCACGGTCAGTCCCAGGGCGATTGACAGCGAAAACGCGGATCCCGACGATCGTTAGAGCAGTAATCCTCAAGCATAAAGAGGACTAGTGCTCCAGGAGTTGGACTCTGGCTTGCGCTGCATTTACACATGCTTGAGAACGATGAGAGGTACTTTCGCAAGTCGCATTCCACCTCAGACGAGCTTGTCCGCTACTTGTTCTTCTGCTGCGATCTGCTGTGCCGAGCGTCCGCAATGCGGTCGGCTCCTTCTCGATTCTGCCACGTCTCGACTCAGTGTACCGCCCTCTCTGCTTATGCTGTAAGGCGAACCAGCTACGACCTCATCAATATTGCTGCCTTTCCAAGATGCTCAGCCAGGCTCCGCAGCTTCTGTGTGATGTTGGTCGTCAATCAATCCACCGAACATCACCCTTACCATTCGTACCAATCTTTCCGATGAAAACCCTGGGACGCAATCTGCATCATTTCGGCGCTCACAGCTCTGGAACTGCCGCAAACTGTCACGCGAGCAGGGACGTCGCTATCTCCTGCTGGCTCTGATAGGACATCATTCCCATGCAGCATGTATCGCAGATCAACTTCCTCCAGCTGGAATGCACGGGCAACAGCTCCAATAATGTATTCCCAACTTTGAAGGCCTTCGAGCTGAATATGGCTAAGCTTGAGTGACTTGAGTGAACCGTTGTGCTTCTCCAGGAAGCTCAGGAGCTCTTCTGCTGTGGTATCTGCACCGTGCAGCACGATGGTTTCTAGGGACATCGCCACTAAGTTCATAAACGAGGCAATAGTAAGTTTGTCCGAAACCGGAGTCCAGACATCATAGCCAAGATCTGCATCGAGGTGCTTGAGCGATGTGGCACTGGCTAGCAAGAGTCGAGCATTCTCGAACCATTCTCCTTCTTCGACGGCTTCAACTATATGCTGGTAGCCAATACTCCATTTGTGGCGCAGAGTCAAGCTTTGTAGAGACTGAAGTGCCCGAGACATGCCACGTGCGCGTTGCTGGTCAGATGTGGTTGAGGAGGAGCCAAGTAAGCGAGGAGTGACCGCGCGAGTCTGGATCATCAGTGCGGTCAGAGGATACGCTGTGTCGTTAATGGCGCCCAGGATTGTCTGTGCGGCCCCATCGTAGCTTTTGGGTTGCATGCTGAGCATCTTTCTCAGCAGTCCCGAGCCTGGCTCTCTTCCTGTCAAGTTGAGCTCCAAGCGACGCTCAAGATGGCGCAGTCCGAGCGGCGGGGCAGAACACTCTGGCTCATCAAACCACTCATGGCGGACTTTGAATGCGATGGCCACATCATTGCCACATTTTCCAAGAGCATCGAAGATCTTTGACAGCAGCTCAGACTCTTCGGCGGAACCCTTAAAGGAAGCCGGTCCGGAACACCATCTGCGCCATGCAGTAGCCAGTCTCTGTGGAAAGGTTGCCGTCGGCTTGATGCTACCAGACCAAGGTGGTACATTGGATGCTGACCCAACTCGCGCGGGCGGGTGTTCGCTTTCTTTAAGCCAGCTTGGTCTGTTGAGATCAATTGCCCACAGCGTGATCTTCTCCAGATTCTTGCGCAGTCGAGGATTCGACACGATGTCTTTCAAAGCGCGCAGTCCGAACTCTGTCATCAAGTGCTCGCGCTCGGTGAAGTATTTGGCCAGGAAGGCGCGGTCAGCGGAATCGGCAAGTTGGCGACAGACCTGTCGAATGGACTTGATGTTGTCTGCGTAGTCGATGATTTCCTGCTGCACTTCCGTGGCAAGAGCAAGCAGGCCCATTGCTAAATTGTCCGACGGCCGCATCTTGCTGTTGTTGCGGTGCGGCAGTGGGGAGTCTGAAGGATGACGAGGGAGAAAGAAGAGTCGAGTCGTTTCGAAAAAGGGGAACAAGGTTCAACTAAGCGACAAACAAGCTGACTCATGCATGCGATGTGAATGTTCGCGCGTTGCTTCACTTCAGGGCACTTTCACCGAGCGAGCGAGGGCTCGTTTCTTGACGATCATATGCTACAAGACGCCACTGTTCGAGACCGGAAACCGCGCTTTGAAAAATTGGTGAGAACAATTGAGAAGCAGAAAGACACAATATCCCTGGATGTGCTGTGCAATCCTCATCTGTGTATAAATCGCACCTACGCTGGAGAGGTCAGCAAGACCGCCGTCTCGGACAGACTTGAACATACCTCAAAAATGCTGCAGACCTGGCCTCCACTTTCGGCACCTCACATGCTCTCCTTCCTCTGCACAAATTGAAGCGGGAGACGTAGATGCTACCCATCTCGACCGTCGAAGACATCCCTCTCCTGAACGCGAAGCACGTCCACTTCCACGCTTCTGGATCGCTACCACATACTAGGCTCCTAAGCCGACATAATCCAACCACTCCCTGTCGTGCTGCCAGGACAAATCGACCTTCCCGACTCGAGCTGGATTTTGCCTCCGGTGCAGTATGTCATGGTGCCTCAAGCAGACTTGCCATCTGGAGAGGCGTGTTCCAGGTTGCAGCTCTCGATGTTGACGAGAATGTCCAGACAGCCGCAGATGGATCCTGCGTCCCCACCGTTGTACTGCGAGTCGGTGTTCGCGTGCCAGGTTACTGTGCGTCCTGGAGTGCCGAAAGATCCACAGCTTGCCCACGCGGTGGAGCTTATGAGTAGGATGGCGGCGGCGATGGAAAGCATCTTGAGTTGTTGGAGTAGCTGTCTGGGAGTCGACTGCGGCAGCTGTGTCTCTGAGAAGTCGTACCCGGAAGTGTTCAGAGATCTCAAAGGAGATGTGAGCAGGACATATATGCTGCGTATGATTACTAAACCCTCACTGCTAAGTGTCGCGCAGATCTTCTGGATCCGTACACTTACATAAGCCCTAGAGTGACCTAGGCCGCGAATTGGTGTCCAGCGATATACAGCCGGACACCGCTGCCTCCGAGCGACATCTCTCCGAGGACGGTGTGAGACATCATGGCGACCACACGTCGCTCTCTGAAGATGGCATCGCCCAGTCCAACGCTTGCTAACATGCACCTAAAGGTGTTTGGAAACTTTTCTCAGCTCATAATTTGGGCTACGAACATCATTTCATTAAAGATGAGCTGCCTGTCAAGGATATCACATCTACCTGGACTTGCCGCCAAAGCCGCGGCCACCGTTGCGACCACGACCAGAGGCAACTCTGAGTACGTATGCTCCACGCTCAAAGGTGTTTGCAACGATGAAGCCAGATGGGAACTGGAAGTTGCCCCAAGATCTGTGCGTATGATTAGCATCTTTCTGTCACAGGCGTCTTGCAAATGGTAGATACGTACCCCACGAAGTCGTTGGATCCTCCAGCAGCATCGTCTTCTGGGTGCATGTCGAAGAAGGCTAGGGTACAAACGCGGCTGCCATCTGGGTGACGGGCGATCGATCGGACGTCCTTGACCCACACGCCTGCGCCATAGTTCGACTGGTACATGACGCCGTCCTCGATATAGAGATTGTGGTCCACAGCGCGGTGGTCGGTGGACTTGAAGGTACCGGTCTACGAAAGTCAAGTCAGCAAAGTCCGGCAATACAGCCCTTGAGTGATCCGATACTTACATGCTTTGGGTTGCGAAGGTCAGTTAGATCGATGATGTGCGTGATCGGAACACCATCAGCGACAACGCCCTCAGTCTCGTCAAGCTCGTCGTTCAGCAGAACGAACTGATGCCAGTTACGCTCAGTCCACCATCCTTGATGGCAGTACGTGGCACCAGGATACTCCAGACGGCTGAGCATCTGGGAGTTCGCCTTGTCGGTCGAGTCCCAGACAGTGACGGAGTCCTCATTGTACGCTACACAAATGTTACGACCACGGAAGCGACGATCAGGACCGTTGTATATCACGCATTGCGCGTCGTGGGTGTAGCCATCAGAGCTTGCACAGCCTGGCTTGAATGGGTTGGCTGGATCGTCGAGGTTGATGTATTCCAAACCAGCAGCACAAGTCTGGTTGCGAGGCTGGGCGCCGACTGCGATGGCATACTCGTTGTCCCAGTCGATGACGATGTTGTGTGCTCGGCCGATGCTAGGGTCGTCAGCAAGTGGAGATTTGACCACTGATGTGTGTAATGCAGACTTACGGAAGGTCGTCGAAGATGCCTTCGACATCGTCTCTGCTGAAAGTCACTGGGTTGGCTGGATCAATTGCAGCGACTTTGTTCATGTCGAAGATCTGGGAGTTGAGGATATCAGTGTCTGCTCACAACACCAACCAGGGGGAGCAGGCTCACCTGCACGTTATGCCCAACAGCCTCAGATCCGATGATGGCGAAGTTGTTCAGAACTCTGATTTCTCGCCAGGACGAGCCAATCAAGTCGTTCGAGGGAAGACGTCCCAGATATGTCATCTTGCCACGACGATCGACCTCGACGAAAGCTGTGCCTGTCTGTTGGCCGATCAGAGCGATCTGTCGGTTTCGAGGTCCGACCCATCCCCAGATGCTGGATCCTCTTCTATTTGGAAACCGTGGATCGGCTTCACCACCACCCATGTCGTTGTGGTTCATGAAGTCGTACAGGTCCATCTGAGAAGGTGTTAGTATGCAACGATATGGTTGACGGTACTAGTGTTGCTCACGTTGTCACAACGGAAGGTCTGCATTGGGTTGCCTTCCTCGGCAACAGCAACGCCACGACGACATTGGAGTCTGTTATTCTTCACTCGGCGATCGAGCTTGTCCCAGGTGCTCCATGAAGGCCATTGGCTTGAATTGAGAGCACCGGCAGCTTCTAGTGCATCCCATTGTTTCTGCAATATCATCAGCAAGAGTTCATGACTTATGCCATGCGAAGGAACCGTACATTCTTCATATCCAGAATCATCTGATGCACCTCACCAGACTCATACTGCTCCTTCGAAAAGTGAGCCGCACTAGCCACAGCAGGCAAAGCCAGCAAAGCCTGAGTAAACTTCATCTTGGCTAGATCACAACGATGATAGGTCGATCAATGAGTATGAATGAGCAAGATTTCTGATCTAGCACGCGAGCAAGCATACTTATAAAACCCACCGCCTCGCCCGCCAATACCACACTCGTGCATCTACACACATCGCTCCGCACATCAACTCTTGTTATCGAACAAGTTTCACACCTCCGTCACTGCTCGTACGCCCTCGCCTGCCTGATCGGGAATGGTATGCCGAGCAGTAGATGGAGGCCAAGCCATGCACGAAAATGCTTGGACATGCACCTCACGTGTGCGACACAGATACTGATAGACGGTTTCGACCCTGGAGAGGTGGTCGCTGCGCGGCAGTGGCGTTCTGAAGACGGGTACCTTCCACATTCGAGGGCTTGAGAGCGTGCCATGCCAATGGCTCTATCTACCCGGCGGAAGAGGCGACTCTTGTTATTCGTATGGCGGTGAGGCTGGGCGCTGCGGCTCAAGAGAGCGGGTCTGTAACCTCGTTTTGTGTGCATGTAGAGTGCTGCGGAGAGCCGAAGATGACCGGTCTTTGTTGGTCGATGTAGTGTAGTTGCGCATGCACGTTGTACACAAGGACATGTTCGGAAGATGGTCTCTCGAGATCTGCCATACACCCGGAAAGGGGAGAAACTATCGGTGTCGATTCGCAACACTGTATGTGCCACTATGCCTGAATGGAGAACTATATTCTCATGGGTACGGTCTCGAACAAGACCGCTAACGATGATGGCGCGCATAAATCGAGTCCAGTGGTGTAGTACAACGCGAAGTTACCGTAGGCATGCCTGATTGTTGGAGAAAGAAGAAGAGAAGAAGAGCGAGTGGGCGGAAGGACCTTTTTTGTCTTCGATGCTCGCCCATCATTTACCTAGGAGAGGAGGCCTCGTGACTTGGGATGTTTGTCATGAGTATTAGCATTAGTGTTAATTAAGGTGAATGGTGGTGGTGAATTGGGAATTTGGTTTAGTTGGCCCGATCAAGGGGAATGGTCGACTTCGCATGTAAAGGAGTATCAAGTACCCCAGCATAAAAACACCCTTCAACGGCTTCGTGGTGCAGTGGTCAGCACGTCCAACACAAGTGAAGGGCTGGCTCCGCTACGGCGCGATGCCAATTGCTCGGCATTTCCGGGCCACGGCCGACAGGAGTGATTGGAAGACCTATGTTCGATTCGTAGTGAGGCCGATGATATGATCTTTTTGCCGTAGAATCAACCTTGACGAAAAGGAATCAGCGGGTGTACACTAGTATTGAGGTTTAGACAACTCCAGAGAATTTTTACATCATATACAGATTACTTTACATATATACACTTACATATACAAGGTCCATCCCAAAGCAATATCAAACAAGGAAACAATATCTCCAACGCGATGCTCCCTCTACTCCTGCCATTTCCCGCCCACCACCGCACTAGTCGAACAACTCCTCGGAACAGTGTATACACGATTCGGATCCGCCTCCCACGCCAACAGCGCTTTCGTCGTGGTGTTGTACTTGATGAACTTGTACTCGAACGTCGCTCCGGCAGTAAGATTCACCGTACCGCTCCAGAGTGGTGTGGTAGAGGTATAGCTCGCAGCAGAGAGGTTGAACGCGTCGGAAGTTTTCCAGCTGCCGAGCTCGGAGATGGAGCCGACAAGGGATACACTTTCGAGCCATTGGGTTGTGATGACTTGGTTGAATGTTACGGCGACGGTGGAGGCGACGGGGCAGGATGATGATGTAGAAGTTGCCGAGCTGGAGGTAGAGGATGGTTGGGTAGAAGATGATGCGGAAGTGATGAGCTTAGCACCATAGACATCGTTGTACACGTTCGTGCCAACGGAATGTTTGAGGTAGCATGCGACGCCAGAGAGTGAGACGTCGACGCAAGCAGAATTGCTGGCGCAGGCATCGATGCACTGTTTGAAGCCGTTTGTGGAGCTGACTTGGACTGATGCTAGGTCTCCGCCGAAGTGATCGACGCCGCATTCGATCAGGAAGCTTTTACCGTTGGTACTCGTCGTATATGTTGTGCCGTTAGTCAAGCCACCGCAAGTCGCAACACTGGTCATTGTCGGAGCAGTGCCATCTGTCGATGAAGTTGAGCTTACTGAAGTCTTGATGGTCGTTGGACTCGCCGCACTCGTCGAAGCAGCTTTGGTAGTTGACGACGGGGCAGAGGTTACCGATCGCGTCGAGCTCGTTGAAGTGACCTTTGTCGCAGTCGATGTGGATGTTTTCTGCACGTTTGATGTGCTTGATACTACTCTCGCAGTAGTGGTAAGTTCCACTCCTCCAGTATTAGTGTATGCACAGATGTCACTTCCGCTCAAGCTTGCGCTCAGATACAATGCTCTAGGCAGACCATCCTTGATCACAACTGGAAGGTTACCCGAAGTATCCGTAGTGAAGACGTCGCAGCTCAGTAGATCAGTGAATCTTGTATTGGCCTTGAACGATGTCTTCGCGACAGGTATCGTGATCTTACCGCTGTTACCAACACCTCGGTTCGTGAAGATGGAGATGAGCGATGAGGCTGAGGCGCCTTTCCGGGTGACAAGAGTCTGCGAGTCCGAGTAAATGACCGATTGCTTCACTGCCGCGTAAGTGGTGTCTTTGGTGATTGCGAGCCTTCGTGCGCCATTGAGGCTAGCAATAAATGTGTACAGGGAGGCTTTAGTGCTGTAGCCTGAAGTCCACAAGGGTTCGCGATTGTATGGATCAACAGCTCCTGAAAAGCCCTGCTCTTGCCCTTGATAGACGATTGGAATGCCATCGTTGAGGACGATGAATGCGATGGCGTTCTTGATTAAGCCTGCATCAGTCGTGATTGATGGGAAGCGTGCCTGATCGTGGTTCTCGATGAAATTGCCGAGAAGTGTGATATCCTGGCAAGTCCCAGCGAGCCATTGAATGTTGTTTGCGAGCTCATTCATGGTCGCAGTATTAGTGGAAAATGCACGAATCAACCAGTAGTAAGCTGCGTAGTTCAGCATACCAGGCATGTAGTTCTGCCATTTGCACAAAGTGTTGGGGTTGCCGTCAAGTACCTCGCCGACAGAGTAGATTCCAGAAGCTGAGACGAAACCAGGCCAGAATTCTTGGTTGGTCTGCATAGCACTGTCAAGGCGCAGCCCGTCAATCGAATAGTCTTGCACGAGCTGCGCAATCCATCGCTGGAATGTCTGCTGCACAATGGCATCTTCTGTTCTCAAGTCAGGCAGAGGTACTTTTGTGTCACCCATCCAGCAAATCTGCACACTCGTGGCGTTACTGTAGTCGAGTGGGCAGTATGGGTGGTAGTACTTTGCGTCGTTGAACGGAAGCAATTGATTGTACTTCACCGCGCTCGGCGCGCTGCTTGATGCCATGTGGTTGGCAACGACATCCACCATGAGGTACTGTTTGCGAGATTAGTATCGGCATCGCATTCCTGAAATGGCCAACTTACCATGCCACGGGCGTGCAGTCCAGCGGAAAGGGCCTTCAGATCATCTGCAGTACCAAAATTGGAGTTAAGTGAGTAGATGTCTTGCGCCCAGTATCTTGTGACTGGTCAGTATTGCAATCCTAGGTGAACGTGATTAATACTTACCCGTGGTACGGCCTGCCATATTGCGAGTCTGCTATATTCTTGACCACAGGGGATATCCAGACTGCTGTGAAGCCCATGCCTTTGATGTAATCCAACTTGTTCAGAATGCCTTGCCATGATCCTCCGCAGTAGTTGCCCCAATCACAAGATTGGGAAGTCGATCCATTGGCGAGTGCAAATCGATCCGTGAGGACCTGGTAGATTGACTGTGACCGCCATTCCGCAGAGCTGAGAGCAGAGACAACTCCAGCAAGGAGCGGCAAGGATTGTAAGAGCCGCATGCCGAGTGTGTGGTGCCGTGCCGTTGATGCAAACGCTGGGAGCCGACTTTTGATATGTACCGAATCGTCGTTCTTTGAACTTCTTGTGGTGTGCACTGCTTCCACACCCTTCACGTCAAGAGTTACCCCGTCTAGACCTGGAACACCTGCTTGATGCCGAGAGATGTTTCTTTGTTGTGCGCGGGAATGCCTCGAGTTGAAAGCTCTAGAACGCCTTCTGGCCAACTCGAGTCGACAGCATTTCGGACAATGGACAAAGACAAAGCATCGTCGAGATATAGTCGGCCGAACACCTGTTCGGTCGCTGACGCACTGAATATTTGTCAATTATGGAAGAACAAGTGGACCTACCATAACAATGCTGTCCGGCTACATGCTATTGTGCCAAGCGAGATGATGTCGATGGATTGAGGAAATTGGTTGCAGCATTCGCGGCCGGACCCAGTTTCTGGTTGTAGATTCGAAGTTGCGAAATAACTGGACTTGAGTATGCCATGTCTCAGGTCACCACTTCGAGTGGGCCTGCAACCAGTCAATCATTACAGTCTGCTTTCCACAGTTGCCGCATATGCAGAAGTCACACTGTCAATCACGAGGTTGCAGGTGAGATCATCACTGTAGAAGTGTATGCTACCACTCATTGCGCTGCTGCTTCTGGTATATGCTCCTGCAATACGAGGGTCGAGACCAAGCTTTTGATAGTGGCAGCACAGTTTGGTAAGCGCTATTCTTGACATACTTTGCAGTGACTTGCACGGCTGGCATAGATTTTTTAGTGACGACACTTGACGATGACTACGATCGCTCGTTGCATCCTGCTTGTCCGTGCTGCAGAGGCTCTAGAGCTGTTCATTCGTGGCCCTGGTGGGCACTACACCTGCCTTTGCCAGGACAATAGCTCAAGCAGTATTGGACCGCTTCTGCTGCTGCGTGCGATAGACGCATTTTGCCGCGTCTGATGCAGCGTTGTAGCAGACGCCTGATCGCTATGTGCGATTGTGTGCTACGTGCGATGCCGTATGCTCCGGGCCCACGCTAGATCTTGGTTACGGCTCCTGCACGATCAGATCTGTTCTCAGTATTATGAGCTACAACATTGTCAGTCTGATAACATCGAGAGCTGTGCAAGGCCCGTAGAGAGGAAGTCAGCTCATGCTCGGCGTAACCTTTGGTGCAGACAGGGTCATCGTGGTTGAGGAGAACGACCACGATCCCGGAGCTCGCGGAGCACCCAAGGATCCAAGCTTGAGCACATGCAAGTGATACCACAGGTGGGGTGTTCCAACGAGTCGGTGCGCCTGCCACGAGCCGCATGTTTTCGGTATCTGCGCAGTCGGCAATCTCACTCCATCTCGGATCCGGCTACAGAGGTGCTTTGCAGCTGGCTGTATTGCGTTGAGAGCTTGACGGAGGTGAGTGATGCATTGGGAGGTGCTGGCCGCAGTGGAGGAATGTTGCAGGAGGACGCCTCCGGACGGATAAATGCCTCAACAACGCTTGGCTAGATCAGGAATCTGGGTGGTGGCTGTAACCTCCAACAGGCTGTTTTTGCGCCTCCAACAACACGGAGTTGCACGTGCTGGTCGATGAGGGAACATCCTGGGGCAGGTCGAACAGCGATGAGACAGCCGCGCACTTGGTCCACTGCGCAAAAGTGTATGCAACAATGCGATGCGATGCGATGCGGTAAGATGAGGAGGTGGGCATGTGAGACGTATCTCTTTCCCTCAATATTGCAGCAGCTTGTCCCTCATCAAGGTGTAGTCCGGCTGTGGTGGCATTGCCAGATGGCGCCAGCAGTAAATGGCTCTGCAAACATGCAATTGGTGTTGCGGAGAGTTTTGTGAGGATCTCGGCGCGAGCGTCTAGATGCGTGCATGCCAACGCCCACGAATGCGTAAGCTCAGCTCAGCTCATCAGAGGCATCGTAATCATCAATGTACAGGGCCGCTGCCGTCTTGACCGTTTGGCAGTGACGGCGAGAAGAGGTACTTGACACACAGATTGCGAATTATTCACATCATATCCAAGAAGCTGTATAACGATTTGCGGACTTGGCTGTCGATGATGATGTGCTTTGAATCCTGCAGCTCCACACTGTTTCCTGCGACCATGCTGTGATTGGACTAACTTAGAGGCTATCGGTTGCTGCAGCAAGTCTGGACCCAAGCATAATCACAGGCCGCTCACTCCGAGAGTGTATCTGCGTATCATAGCGTATCGTATCGCATCCTCCTCACTGTTCCCCCTCTACCTCCCCTCTTACCTGGAGACAACGATGGAGAAAACGTGAGCGAGACACACAGAGACATTGTCACGTTTGCATCGCATTCCTGGGGAAGACAGACAGACAGACGGGTTCAGCTGGACCGGGAACGTCTGGAACGGCCTGAGCCACAGCCTTGACGACTGACGATCTGGGACCCGGCCAACTTCCATGCATGTTGCATAACTGTCGGCCTCGCTGAGCCGTTGCAACGATCCTTTCATCATGGCCTCTCTGCTGCATTCTCACCGCAGCGCTGGCCGCAGCAATACCTCCAACTCATCCTCCACGACGACGACGCAGCATACCAAAATATCCACTTCACTGCCCAAGCTGACGCTCTCCACGCGGAATATCCGCTCCGGCTCAAATCGCAATGAAAGCAGTCCGGGCTCACCGCTATCGCCTGAGACTGCTCGCAGTAGTGCTGCACGACCCAAGCAGAGCAGTAGTCTCAGAGGAGAGCGAGACGTGATGTCTTCTCACAGCAAACCATCACCCCTCGCCAACACCAACACGACCACTTCCGGAAAGCAATCTGCTGCTGGCAACCATGCAAAGTTACACAAGCGAGGAGGCTCTGGCTCGTTGCCAGGTCCACCTTCTCCCTTTGTCTGTGGGAACCAGTTTACCACGCCGTATGCCACATACGAGGAGCCATTTCCGGATGCTACTGCCACCACGACTTCCTCGACGCCCAAGATCAAGCCGTATCTGAGGAAGATGTCTAGCGCCAAGGAAGACCAGGGCACGATTGACCTCAACAAAAGTCTTGCAGAGAACGAGCGACTGGCGGGTCTGGGCATTCAGGAGTTTGGCACGAAGTCTGCTGCAGATGTCAGCTTCGGCCACCCTTCGAGAAGACAGACACATGCTCGCAATACGAGTATTGGATCGCAGGTCTCCAATGGATCAGGCACTTTCCGATCAGGTCAGCCATTCGTACATCCAGCGACCAAGGTACCTAGACCATACACGCCTCCCGCCGCAAGCTATGCGAGTTCGGTCAACGACGAGTATGCCAACGAGAGCGACGACGTGGTCGAGGATGAATTTCGTCTGGGAGCTGGCTTTCGTACGAAGAGGAGCATGTCCATCACATCAACCAATCCGACTCCACTATCGCAGTCACATACGGCCAGCGATTTTGGTCTCTTACCCAAGCTGACTAGCGCATCACAATCGAATCTCTCGATCATGTCCAGAGCTTCGAGCGGATCCGGCAAAAAAGGCCGACCGCGAAGAGGCACAGACCATTCCGACCTCGCCATCTCGCCACAAACCACAGGTCGACCCAGCATCGACAAGGCATTCAGCCTGGTTTCTGGCCGACGATCAGACACCGACGCCCCTACTCGAGACGAAGCAATTCGCAACGCCCGCCGCAGGTTTGAGGAGAAGGAGGCCAAAAAGGACAACAAGCAGCAGAAGCGACGCGAGTCGGAAGAGGCGAAGAAGGAGGCAGCAAGACAGCGGAAACAGTCGTGTGCTAGTGAACGCGCTGTGAGTAAGAGTGCTCCGCAACGGTCATACTCCGAGGACAAAATTCCGGCAAGAAAGCAGCGCAAGGGCTCGTCAGCTACCGTCCTAAGCGGAGCACAGCAAGAGGGCACAGATTCCTCAGATGTTCTCTATGCGAGATCATACGAAGATTACCGTCCAGCTCATGCTGCGACTTTGCCCAGATACGGCGACAGACCTGGCGAGAGCGAAAAGTCTGGTCAAATACAGTCCACCACTACTGCTGCAAAAGAGTCGCAGAACGGGAACTGGCTGCGCTTCAGCACCTGGGTGCAGACACGCATGCTCAGCTGCGGCGGCGGTGGTCGACGAAGCTGACAACATGCAAACAGCTGTCCAGCAATGACAGCATTGCTAGCGTGAGAAATGTCCATCACATGCTGATCGGCATGACGTTGTTCGGATTAAGCGGAGATACTAGTCGTTCGCAACCGGCATATGAAGAGTATGCGAAGAAGATGATGGTGTGGAATGTTGTCTTTTGCCGTTTTCAGCGATACATCTCTTGAAAAGGCGCTTTGTTGGATATTGTTTCATGCGCGCATAACTGGATACCCGCACTGGTTCTTGGATTTTTGGCATTTTCCTGAAACGGAACTGGTGTTTTTGGGTTCAAGACGAGATACATGAGTGAAGCATCATGAGAAACAGATGATGATGGTATATATGAGAAGGACATGTCGCGAGATATATGTGAAGGACAGCATGGCGAGGAAGAGAAAAATGGTCGATCATGTAGATCCTCGAAGGAACCACCAACATTACCTTTGCTCGATTTCTGCCGCGTCCACTTCGCGTTGTATTACTCTCGTCCTTCGTGTTTTAATGGAAGCCGCGCGCGTTGACATGTATTTGAACAAATACCCATTGCAAGTAGATTCAATGTACGCAGTCTGGTATGGAAAGCGCGATTCGGGAAGAGGCAGTCACGGCTCAACAACCACATCGCGAGGTGACTCATGCCACGTGAATCACCTTACACGATCTCCAGTTCCGTCTGCCACCGTCTCTACGCAAAGAAAACCGTTAATCATCATTTGCACAGTCTTCCTCGTGCAGCCCCCGGACTCAGGTCCGGCTTTGGCAGCACTCCGACATGCCTCCCGGGCCATGGCATGACGCAAGGTCCGCAAGTTTGCAATTCTGTGGAGAACATTGCCATCCGACTCGTCGAAGTGATTTGCGAATTGCCCAATACAGAAGAGTCGTTGAAGCCCTCTCAACTACTCAAGATGTCGATACCGATTCCTCGCGTCACGAAAAACAAAATGGCGATCGATAGCGCTTTCTTCCAGAAACTCGAGAGCCAATTCCCGGGCGCTGGGAGGGGAAGTTGGTATGTGTATGCTGGGTTGGTGTTTCAGACGAACGATCGCATGGATTTGATTGAAGTGCTGTGGAAGTATATCAAAATTGCGAGTTTTGATAAGGAGTTGGTGGGGAAGGCGAGGAAGTTGAGGGAGGCGTTGTTGAAGGCTTCTGCTCTGGTTGGGTTTCCGAAGGTCAGTTGAATGTGGTTGCCTGGAAGTGGATGTTTTGTTGATTGCAATGTTGACTAGATCTGTGTGTAGGGAATTAATGCGTGCATGGCGTTACGGAAGGCTATCGTTGCACATTCTCCTGAGATCGAAGAGGAATTGAATCAAGACAAGTCGCTCAGGCAATCGTTACAACGACCTGAGAAGGACGCCAGAGGGAAGGCTTTTTTCGAGAAGATATATGGTCAGCATACAGATCGTGTACTGGAGAACATGTCGCTTGCATCAGGAGGTGATTTATCAGAGTGTAAGTCGCGAGTCAGCATAGACGATCAGCTTCACGTTCTCGCTGTCAAGATTATGTGCTGACTATCGTCCTGCGAACTCTAGTCGCAATCAATGCCATCTACGGGTGAGTCGTGCCCCAACCATATTGCGTGACAATCACTGACCTGTTCGCCAGCGATCTAATGGCTGAAGAGACGAGACTGAACGCCAAAGAAACCGGACTGCTAGAATTCCTAGCATGTTACGCATCTGGGTAAGACACTACCATCTAAGAGGAAGTGACTGAAGACGCTGACTGGATCGACAGTGGCTCAGCCTGGGCCCAAGCCAAAGGACATATGTATGGAAGCCACAATCTAGGCAACGGTAAGGCAGAAATATACGGCGCCATTAATATCTGCCATGAGATCGAGAAGCGGTTGTCGATCAAGGTGAATCGAGAGCCGGAAGAGCATTGGGGCTGGGTGTCAAAAGCATATTCATGGTGAGACGGTTTGCAGCACAAAACCATGGACTCTCTTGCATCGCCCAGTCTGACAGCAGCATCGGCCAGTGTGACAGCAGCATCGACCAGTGTGACAGCAGCAAGAACCTATGTGTCCGGATCCCCACTCTATGGGCTCATAAGCCCACACTGCGCAGAACCACGGACACACAGGGCGAACGTGGGAAACAAGCCTTGATGATATTGAATGTCAGGCAGCTGAGGTATACCTGAACCGAAATCATCGGCATATTTTACCGGATCCAAGGAACGAGTTGGATCAACTGCACACAGGAACAGACATGACTGATCTTTACAAAAATTGTGTTATGACTGTATAATTGAGAACAGTAACTTTCATTTGAAGCGTGAGACGAGCCCTCGCGAAGAATGACGACGATGGAGAGGATCGGGTAGATCTCTATGCCGTAAACGCATGCAGCGACCATCGAGAGTCACCAGATCCCCTCCGCATTGCCCCTGGCTGGAGACTGGGGCATGACCATGTGTAGCTGGTCTAGAGCTGGATGGCGTCCACGTTCTGTGGCTTCGCGGAATTGGCCGCGGTTGTGGCGCATCATGCCACTCCATGCGTCTATGCCTGGAGTCTTTGAGTAGTAACAGTAGCTGGGGCAATCAGAAGAGTCGTACATATGTCTGCTCTTGTGTCACATCGTGGCGGCGCACCGAGGGCCAGATATCGAAATGTGTATACAGAAGATCGGCGCCCACTCCGGCCAGCCTCAACTATGGCGGCTGTTCATGCAGCCACCATCACTTCGTATGCCCGTTTAGGCTGGTTAAACCATCGGGTCGCATCGATGATGGAGGTGCTCAAAATGCTGCTTCCTGCCAACAGTTGAGACTGACCTCAACGAGTGGACGTGACAGGCGGCGTTGGACCGTTGCATTGAAGGGAGAGAACCTTGGTGCATCTGGCTCTGAGTCTCCCTCTAGGGCCAGCTCCCGAAGAGTGATTGTTACTCACAAAATCAGCCATGATCACTCGACTAATATCAGCCCAATTCCACGCTAGTCTGGTATGGCTTGAGGATGCTCGCATTTGATGTTGCCGTGTCTCTAGCTCGACAGACGCCTTGTTGCAGGAACAGCGTTCCAGGTCAAGCTTACATTTCGGAGTGCCTTGATCGCTCTTCGTCGTGCTCCCGGAACGTCCCAGCCTGTGGTATAAGTCGTAACAAGAACAACGTGGCCATCGTCTTTCATCCTCGAGGGACACAGTGCCGACTTTAATGCTGCCGGACAGCACAGTCGCGAAGGCACCCAGCACTCCGTGCCACGTCCACATGTGTGAGCAACGATGGTGTCGTCGTCGCTGATGTCAGTGGGATGAAGTTCGTCAAGGTCTGAGCTGAGCTGTAGTTGAAAGACACGCCCTCAGGCAGCAATTTTCGTCAGGCTGTTCCTCATGACACAGTTGTCGAATCTGACTTCGTCTCTTCTTCCTGTCGCATTCTGATGCGATCAATGCGCTCATCGACCGCCGTCTCACGGTCTATATGGAGCTCACGCCGCCAGACCTCCAGCGCTAGCATACGCACAGCTTGATTGCCAATGCGATTATCTCCCGTGAGGCCATCATCCTGCACGTCAAAGTATAACGCCCACATCTGGTCGCCATCCACCTCTTGCACGGCCACGAAGCCTTCCCAGCCCTCGAATGTCAGCCGGTGATCTGTTTTGGTCACATCCCAAGGCCCTACGCGGTTTTGCGCTGCATCATCCCGCACACCATATTTGACCTCGTGTGTCTCGCGGTCGACGTAGACCCAATTGAGGAATGGCGGATCATCGGAGATGGTCGTCACCATGCCCTCGCCTTTTCGAAAACCTGCTTCCCGCCAGCGCTCCTCCATATTATCATGCGGATACTGGAGGAAGTAGCCTGTGAATGGATGCAAATTCAACCTGTTCGCCTGACCGGTGGTATCCACCCACAGCTTATTGTCCTTCAAGACAATGTACGCGCCGTCAAAACGTGAGCTGTACTCACTACGTTTCAGCAGCGACACAGTCAGGTTCGACTTGCGACCACGATGCTCATTTCGCATGTTCTCACGCTGGCCATAGCGGACAGCTTCCGTGGTGCCAATAATGGCGGGACATGCTGCGATCGCCGCTGCACGAGCACTAATCAGTAGTGATCGGGGTACGCAAGTGTGCCTGACCACTTACTCAGAATACCCAGCACCATGGTGAGATGGGAGGATGGAGGAGAACCGAAGCACCAGGGAAAGCAGCAATACAGCAGAGTGTATCTACCCGTGTTGTCATCGTCTACGCTGCATCACGACTGGAACTTATGTGGCATAGAAGCTAGCAACAGTCCTGCAGCTCCACGAAACTCTATCTGGCTGACCAAATTCTGGATTTGCCGAATGTGGATTAGATCTCACTTCACCTGCATGCATGACAGCATTGTGCCATGGAGCAATGCGCTACGAAGTCGTCATTAAGCGTTGAAGCCGTGCTCACCTACGAACAGCTTAGACGAGAACAGTTGGATACAGTGGAATTGTCATGGCCCGGGCAAATGCCCAACAGCACGTATTTTCAGCTGTCAACACGAGTTGCTGATACTGTATGCGTGCCATGCTCCTGCTCTTCCTAGCTACAAG
Organism: Septoria linicola; assembly: GCA_024114885.1. Taxonomy (NCBI): domain Eukaryota; kingdom Fungi; phylum Ascomycota; class Dothideomycetes; order Mycosphaerellales; family Mycosphaerellaceae; genus Septoria; species Septoria linicola. The sequence continues at coordinate 1,944,019 of CP099422.1, forward strand.
AAGCATTAACAGCCGTTGGTCTCATGGATGGCGCTTCGTTATGGAGTCCCTTACAACAAGCCGATCGTGATGTCTCCCTTCACCTAAGCAAGAGTCAGCGGCTGTATCAGCAGCGAAGATGCAATGAACATACTCTGGCAGTGAGATGAATTTCTACATCGAGGTCAAGCTTGATTCGGATCTGCAGCGAACTTGGCTTGTCCTCCTTCTCTGTTGGAGTCTGTATATTGCTCAGGGATTGACCTGGATACTTGATAGGCACAACTTACTACGCCTTCCTCATCTGGTCTGTTAGCTGGTCCTGCTGGTCTGCGGCCACCAGCAACTCCACCAAGAGCTGAGTCTCCTCCCGTGAGCGCGCCCGCCGCGCCTGCAGGGTTGGAGCTACGAAGATGTGAGCTTGCAATCCTGTTCCGCTCGATAGTCACACCTACGTCGCGTCTGTTGCGGTCTTGGTTGCCTTGTCTGCCATGTTGTATATGTGGTCGGAGTTGATGTATGCTGGATTAGAGCACGGGAAGCAGAGTGCTGGCGAGCCAGTATATACGTGAGCTCAGCTACACGTCAAGAAGCTCCGATGAGCTACTGCATTGTCCCAAACGGCATCGTCTCCGCAGCACTACGTCCGATCTAGCAACATTCGGGAGTGATGATCTGGATGAGCTGCAATGACGAGCGCGGGAGCTCGCCATGTGGGCCGTTGGCGTGCAGATCCGGATCATCGAAACTCAATTGTTAGTAGAGTTGCAGCTCTCATCCTAAGAAGATCTGCCATACGCTGACGACACCTGCATCTGCCAGCCTCTGCTGAGACGCAAGAAATGCTGTGCTAGGCCATAGCTTCCCTCGGTACCTGCGCTGCTGTGCGAGCTGTCACTACCGAAGTGCCTCACAGTTCCCGTGTGTAACAGTTGCTGTCACTTCTGAATGATTAGTCGTTGTGGTATCACAGCATTCTCGCAATTCACCAGGCCAGCTGTAAAGCAATTGCTTCCTACCAGGATGCCGAATCCTTCATACTTCCTGGTGCCTGCCTCCAGTGGTCTCTGCATCATTTCCAAGAATGGCAGTGTCTTCACAGCAGATCTTGATGGGAGTCAGCCGCAGCAATGGTATATCGAGCGAGAGGGTGATCAGAAGCTGGCACTCCGGAATGCGGAAAGTGGTGACTACCTGCGAGCAAGTGCTGGTCATCGCGGAGCGAAGGTGATCACTAGTGCGCAGAAGCAGACGTGGACTTTGGAATCTGGAAACACTCCGAATTCCTTCTGGATCAAGAACGATGAATTTGAAAATGCATATCTTTGCAACTCATATGGAAAGTACACGGCCAACAACTTGATATACATCTGGGCGCGAGAACAACGTTGGACGCAAACAATGTTGTGGTATATTCACGATTTCGACTCGTGGAATACATCTAAGAACTGGCCAGACACGCGAGCCACCTCGTCATCAGAGCTGGAAACCCGGCAGCAGCAGATTGAAGCTAAAGAAAAGGAACTGGAACAGAGGCAGAAAGACCTCGAGAGAAAACAGCAAGATGCCGAGGAGAGGGAACGCGAGGCCCTTGAGTTCGAGCAGGAAGCTAAAATCAAGCAAGATGATCTGGCAGAGAAGGAACTGGAGCTGGAGGCAGAGAAGAAAGCGATGAAGGAGGCACGAACGACATACGCATCGGGACCAGCCACGAACGGAGATGATAGTCAGTGGCTTCAGAGATTCTCCAAAGTCCAGGAACGATTAGAAGCCGCGCAGAAGGAGATCGAAAGACTTCGTGCTCAGCCACAGATTTCTGACAAAGAAACTATCACCGACCTCAAACAGCAGCTGAAAAGAGCCGAGCAAGAATCAAGCGAGCACAAAACGGCGTACACCGCACTGCGAAACCATATACGGGCTGAAAGCCAATCGCATGGCATAGATGGCAATAGCATCAAGGGTCGGCGGCTTCACACTCCGTCGCAAGAGTTTGAAGCAGCATCAGTAGGTGAGCGCTGGGCACCACCTGGATTCCGTGCAGGAAGGGATTCAGCTGTCACGAGAGGTGAAGGAGGGCCGATCGCCATGCCGAGAGAGTTCAGTCATCTGCGCCGGCTCTGATAAGTGAAGCAGTGTTTACCATTGTCGACTTTTGTCCCAGGAATTCGGATGCAGCTTTCCGCACAAGAGTGCACAGAGCCCCGTCAGAATCGTTCAACGGGATCCAAGGCGACCGAGAAGCGCAGACAAAGTGATCGACCACCTCTGTGATAGTTCATAATCCGGTGGCTGGTATGGTCGCATCCAGCCATGTGCATCCAGGATGGCCTTCAGCAAACATGCTGTGCAGCGTTCGTGATGGCAATGGCCACGAAGACGCGTTGCAGACGGGCGAAGCATAGCATATCGATGCTAGTTCTCGTGCACCATGAGCTCTTTGTGAACTCTGCCGCTTGAGCCACCGCCTTCCAAAGTATCCGCGTGCAAGTGGCATGTGGCTGCTGAGTGACGCCCAGTGCAATAGACCGGTCGCAGGGCTTTGGTCGTTCTGATCCGCGGAGTGCCATTGGCATCTTGCTACGGAAATGATCGCGGCTTCCTGCTGCTGTCGCCTAGAAATTATCCTTGTGTCGTGTGTCGATAAAATACAGAAGCGAATCCTTGGTGACTCTTTGTGGCACTCCTCTTCTCGCCTCGGCACCGGTTCTGAGGCAGAAGCGTTCTAGCGCATGCTATGTTTGATTAGTCTCCGCAACGGAACCAGAGACACTTCTTCCTCAGCCTCAAGCCACAATCTTCACATCTGGACTTCTACACTCAGATCAGGACAGTCTTGTTGACTTGTGGTGACATTTGTCTGACGAAAAGACGTGTGGTGCACAAGAGAAGAGTTCGTAATTGGCCAATTCATGATCTAATGTAGGCAGCCGCAAGGCAGTGGTACAAGTTGCTTGCTGTACCAAACGACTAGAGACGTTGTGCCTGGCGCCCCCCATTCCATCGCTTGGTGTCTAAGCCGAACCATTACAGCGCGTAAATCCGTGGCGTCGACGCTATTTCGGCGCGACAAAGCGGTAGGGCATATATGATGAAAGCTGGACCCGTTGTTGAAGGTAGCTCTCAAGTACACTTACCAAACGAGCTCATCAAGACACACCAGATTTCGACCTTCCCCAAGGCAAAGCAGCAAGATGCTTGCACAAACGCTCACTATTGCCTCTCTGGCTGTCGCTGCGTTTGCACAATCAACCACATCTGCACCATCTGCGGGTGAAGCAGAAACTACAATCACAGCACTCTTTGGCACAGTCACCAGTGGCTTCGCCGGATCTGTCGTGTCTGCCAACGCCTGTGAGACCACACTGGCCCTGGCCTGTACAGCAACCGATGTGCCTCTTTGCGAAGAGATCCCAGACCTTACAGTATGTTGTCATATGGTTCCATGAACGAAAGTCGACTCCCTTGCTAACTCCTACCTCTTCTAGGCCACGGTAGTCCTTGGTCCAACCGCATACGAATTCATCTACGCGACCTCGACCCTCGGCGGCATTGTCACTATTGCCCAGTCCTGCGATCTCGAAGGTCCATCTGGTAGCTTTACCGCTGCAAGCTGCACGGCTTCTCTGGACGTTTCTGCTGCAGGCGTGGCCACAGCAACCACCGTCACCACATCGATCACTGACAGCGCTGAATTCATGTACGCTCCAATACCAATCACAGCTGGAGCCAGTCTTCTGCCATCTGCTGGCGCTTCTTGCTCTGCTACGGCGGATAGCGGTGCTGCTCCGACTGGTGTTGTTGAGCTGTACAAGATCCTTGTGCCTGTGGGTGCTGCGTTGGCTGCTGGTGCTGGAGCGATGCTTTGAGTGTGATGATAAGTTCAGAATGGGGATAGAGGGCTTGCTTGATGTCGATGTTGGACATTTGTACTTTTGAGCGCAAGATACCACCATGTATGATGATACGATCATGATGAGCAGCTGGAGATACTGTTTGGAGTCGCTGCAATAGAGCTGAGTGTTAGGCCAAGAACCAGACATTGGCCAAGCATATCAAGACGCCAATACCAATCTCATTACACCGGGTCCAATACGGCGATCGCTCGGCATATTCGCGTCCACTGCTGAAGAGGAATGAGGCAGCTGCACTGCCACGAGGACGACAGTAACCTTCTCTTCTCCAGTCTTCTGTTGGTAGTATCTCTGCTTGTTGTCAGTCGTTCCTGCTTACCTGCCTTCGCCATGTTCTCCAATATCCTAGCATTTGCCGTTCTGGCAACTACAGCATACGCGCAAAGCACAACAGAAGCAAATGTCGAAACTACGACAGCAGAATTGCTTCTAGGCACGTTGACCGAGGGCTTTTCTGGCACAGTCGTCACCGCAGCGCCATGCGAAACCATCTACGCTCTCACCTGCTCAGGTCAAGAGCAATGTCCTGACGACCCAGTGACTGTACATCTCACCCTACCTTTCATCTTTCTCATTGTGACCTCTACACTTACTGACATTCTCCTCTCCACCAGCTCACAGCAACCCAAGGCCCAACAGCCCACATCTTCAACTTTCAAAACTCCGTCAGCAATTCCAAAGGCGAAGGTTCAGCCTCCATGTCACAATCCTGCTCCTTGCAGAATGTCAATACAGCAGTTTGCAACATGTACGAGTCGATATCTCACAATGGAAGGAGCTCGACTGCACGGAGACAGACTACGCTTTCTGGAGGGGATTTGGTGTATGCGCAGATTCCGATTACGGGAGGAGTGGAGATATTGGCGGAGGCTACGGGCGCTTGCAGCACGGCGACTTCATTTGGGAGAGCGACGGGGACGAGCGAGGGTGCGGCGAGGGCGACGAGTGTGAGTGAGGTGGTCAAGGTCGTTGTGCCGATTGGGATGGCGGTTGTGGGAGCTTTGCTGTAGAATTGGGATCGGTGTGGTGTACAATCTCAGGATGCTGCTTTGTCGAGATACAAAATGCTGTGTGCCGGTCCAGTAGATGACACGCGAATTTTCGTGACTTCAGCGATGTCCAGCATCGCAGGTGTCGCATAGGCAGAGACAATTCACTCTCACCACTGAAAGTTCAAGATGGCAGAGCTGTCCGCGGAAAGTGGAGAAGCTCTCCGCCACACGAATGGCGCCCGCCTATCCCTTTCAGCCATGCGTCAACTATGTATGTCGTACAAATACACCGCTGCGACATGCCATGCAGTTCCAAGAAGTGGCTAGTTCTCTAATCACACGATGCACAGCACAACATGCTGTATGTCCGATGGACAGAATCGTCCTAGGCATCCGTGATCTCGAACTTGACCAGCACAGTACAATGCGTCTCTTTCCCCTTAAGATTCAGCATTCGCACGAAGACCCATTCTCCACTTCGAACGTAGGATAACCGTACTGCTGCCACGCACTGGACCGGGTTCCGCGCGAACTTGTCATCAGACTTGATCAAAATCCGCAAGAAGACCAGCTCGTTTTCCTCAAAGTCCCAGTCCAGTTGTTCGTCCCAGATTGGATCTGTAGGAGGTGGCTGCTCACCTCTGTGAACGATTCCCAGCTTATGTTGCTTGTAAGCTGATGTTTTTCGCTTGGGAGGCGTGTTGCCGACGTCGTCCGGATGTACAAGGGTACAGGTCACATATGGCTTGATCTCATCCTCGGGATCGCGGTCTTTCGGGATAGGTACATCTGTGGCTCCAGCCACGTGCATACGGAGGTGCTTCTTCTTGCCGCTATCTAGCTTGCCAGAGCCGCCTGCTCGTAAGGCGGCAGGTTTGAGGACATATCCGTCCGTGCCTGCAAAGAGAGCTTCATTCAGCTGCATGCTTGCATCGAACTTCTGCCAGTTCAAAGCACAAATTTGCGCGCCAACGCCCCAGAATGGTACCGGATTAAGGTTCTTCGAAGAGATGCGGGTTCCTTTCGGATACACACGCATCAGATGCTGCGAGTTGTGAGTCCCAATCTTGGGCCCATTCAGCTCCAAGTCTAATCCCAAGAGGCCGGACTCGGAGACGTTGATGAGGTGATGAGGAGGTCCATCCTGTAGAACACTTTCGAACCAAGAATTATTGGCAGGTTTTACGCTCTGGGCATAGACGCCCAGCTCGGCCAGCTCGGGTATGATGATACCTTGTGCGCATTGATTCTTGTCTTTGCGCCACTTCTCATGGTCGATGCGGGATTGCTCGTCCTCGTCTTCGTCATCGCTGCTATCCGACTCTGCTTCATCTGGCAGATGGTATTCGACAATGACCGCAATTTTCGACCCGAGTTCAGTAAGATCCACATGCTCACCAGTCTCGGTTTGTTCTCGTTTACCCTCGTCACGGACCGCTTTGCTTAATAGACGATCACCCCAGACTTCCCGCATGATCTGTACCAGCCCTGCGTGCTGATTAGTTACTGAGGGCATTTCGCCATGCTATATTCATGGCATCATTACTTACTCAGCTGGCCATGGTTGCCACAATGGTTTTCAAGAGAGATCAAGACGGGAGTCGGAGCGTACCCGGTCTCTTGTGGTTGAGTTGCTTCCTTATCGACCACGTCTCGAATGGTCTCGCAGACAGCTCTGAACGAGACGCGGCTGGCTAGCGTCCATCCATGTGTGACCTTCGGCTCATCTGGATGATCGCTGTTGTCCCATGCGTCGATCTCCACGCAGCGAGAGCCAGCGCTCAGTGCAGTCTCATACGCTACTGCCGAGGAAGACCCGTAGAGCTGATGAGCCAGTAGATATGTGTTGTGGCTCGAGCTGATAAAGTACTCAGTCAGTGGGTGACCCCGGCTCGTGACCTCCCTAGGAACATGAACATGGGGATTGTCAAGCATTTCCTTCAATGCTCCGGAGTTCTCAGCATCGCGAACATTAAGGTTGACTTCTTGAGGGCCCAGAATGTGGTTATTGATTAGAAAAGTCTTGAGAGCATGGCTGACCCGCAGCTGCTCTTTCGTTATCTTGGACACTCTCGAAGCGTGACCACCACCAGCTACTGAATCGACTTCCACAGCCTCTCCGAAATCATCTTCGTCGCGTTCTTGCTTTGCAAATGGGTTGAGCTTCGCCACTGCGGACGTCAGGAAAGCAGCCATGTTGGTCTTTGGGTCTGATCTGAGGATTGCACGCAAGTTTGCTCGTTCTGATTATGCAGCAGCAATAGTAATAGCTCTTCCCGCGGGCGACTCCAAGCAGTCCTACGTCAGCGCTATGGCTTGGCTTGGCTGGCTGTGGGCAGATATGGGGAGAACTGCAGCTTACGGGCACAAGTCAAGGCCTTACTAGGTGCCTGTAGGTGCCCTGACTGGTATTTGACGCTCTGCCGTACAAGATGTCACGATCGTCTCAGGTGCGATCGGGATGTTGATCTTGTGTCAAGCCAAGTTGGTGTGAGGAGGGCGCCGAAGTCCACCACTTTTGGCAGCCACGCTACAGTTGCTCCACATCCCGCCTCCAATCTCCTGCCTTTCTTGGACTTCGAAGTGCACTACAGTACTCAGCACATTACTGCTCACACGTTTGCTCTCCAAATCAAAGGGTAGAGGTCAAGATGTCTGACAAGCCCATCACAGAGACAGAGTCTGCTCTTCAGCAGCTTGATCTCGAGAATGGCGATCAGGAAACTATAAATGAGCGAGAACAGAGAGAGTTCGCCGAATGGGCAAAGAAGGAAGGACTTCCAACCATGGACCAACCTTTCATTCAGAAGTACCTCAATGGCAGAGACGCGCTGATTGCACAGGAAAAGCAGCGTCGGAGTGATAATATCTTCCGAGAAGCAATGACGCCTATGCAAAATGAGGCAGCAGCGATCGTGGCGGCCATCCGATTCGAGGAGCAAAACACCTTGTGGCAGCCTGACTACGAGGACAGCCTCGCGAAGACGACTGATCAGCCCATATATCCAGGAATGATGTTCTCCTTGGCCAAACAACGAATGGAAACCAGCAAACTCTGGCAGATTGTGCGGAAGATGCCTAAAGGTGCGCTGCTACATTGTCACCTGGATGCCATGGGCGATCTCGATTGGCTAGTAGAGACGGCTCTGGCAACACCTGGAATATGTATCCGAGCACCGCACTCCATGCACACTGCTGGTATCCGCACAGACCATATGCTTCCCTTTTCTTTCAAGTTCGCCAAGCAGGAATCTCAGTCCCAAGGACCTTCTATATGGTCTGAGTCGTACGTGCCCGAAGACTTGATGCCTATAGCTACAGCTGCCGATAGCTTTCCTGATGGCGGCGTCGAAGGGTTCAAAGAATGGGCAAAATCCAGAATGTCCCTCTCACAAAAAGATGCCATATCACATCACCTGGGACCAGGCGACATTTGGGATCGCTTTAAGGCTTGCTTTGGAATTCTTGTCAGTCTGCATCATTACGAGCCAATTTTCAGAAAGTTCATCCGAATTATGCTCAAAGGTCTACACGATGACGGTGTAAGGTGGGTTGACATCAGACATGTGTTTCTCTATCCATTCTACCGCGAGAACTCCGAAAAGCCAGACGAGGATCATATGTATTTCTTCGAAGTCCTGGAAGACGAGATCGAGGCTTTCAAGAAGTCGGCGGAAGGCAGAGGGTTTTGGGGAGCGAGTGTGATCTGGACCACAATCAGACAGCTTGGGTCCAAGGAGGTGGTGGAGGACATGAAAAGGTGCATTGAGCATAAGATTGCATTCCCGGATAGCATTCTGGGTTACGATCTGGTTGGCCAAGAGGATGCAGGACGGCCGCTGCAGGATCTCCTGCCGGAGCTGTTCTGGTTCAAGAAACGTTGTGCGGAAGAAGGCGTTGACGTTCCATTCTTCTTCCATGCTGGAGAGACCCTCGGCGATGGAGACGAAGTAGATGAGAATCTATTCGATGCAGTGATCCTGGGCACGAGGCGGATCGGACACGGCATATCGCTGATCAAACATCCGTTGCTCATCGACATGGTGAAGGAGAAGAGGATCCTCATCGAAAGTTGTCCAGTCAGCAACGAGGTCCTCAGGTATACTGGAAGCATCATGTCTCATCACCTACCTAGTCTTCTGGCTCGCGGTGTGCCATGTGCTCTAGCCAACGATGATCCAGCTATTCTCGGACATGGTACCAATGGCATGACACATGACTTCTGGCAGGCTCTCCAAGGGTGGGAGAATCTTGGACTCGCTGGGCTGGGCAGTCTGGCCGAGAACAGCGTGAGATGGGCCAACTATGAGGAATGTTCTACCAAGCAGTGGCAGCAAGAAATCAAGGACGGCAGCTTTGGGAAGAGCCTTCGCGCTAAACGACTGAAGCAATGGCAAGACGAGTTCGAAAAGTATTGCCAGTGGATCGTGCTCGAGTACGGTGCTGAAACGGATATCAACACGCTCGACTGAAGACGTGACCACTTGTGGCACATAGATGATTGGATGATGAACGGCAATGAACGGAACGCTTTATACAGAACAGATTCGCATGACACAGCATACACAGCCTACGGAACAAAGCTACCGCCGCTGCCATACATTATAGGTACAGTCCGCTCGAATGCGCCCGAGACAAAGGTAGGGTCAAATTTGGATGCCTGTGCTCATTCTGCATTGCACGGCGTCCGTATTGTGGTTCGAACTTATTGATGGTTGTGGCGTTCGAGCTGAGTATCATGAACTCAGGCGGGCTTGCACTCACACGACGCCAGCTCAGTACCCTTGACTCGCATCTCGGTGAGCAGATGACAGGCTCTTCGCAGTCCTGCCGTGTTGTCACTGTCCTCGTCTCGCAGGCGAAGCGAACAGTGCGCCAGCCACCAGTACAACAGACAAGGTCTTATACGCTGCAGACAGCTCTCATCGCTTGTACACAAGTGAGCAGTGGTGGCACAAACTGGTGGCCACAGTAGTGTCAAGTTGTTTGTTTGACAGGGCACTAAATAAAGAATTGATTGAAACATGTTTGTCGACATGATTGGCTGCACCGGGCAGCCGGCACGCGCGCGAAAGAGGTTCGTCATGGGTGTGCGTGGCTCAGCTAGAACTAGAACTACTGTTGCCTTCCACTCCTACCTACCACTTCACCCCGACTCCTCCTTCACGGCGGCGACGCTTCTCACTCACTTCCCTACCGCCCTTCCTTTGTTCACTTTCCTTCTTCTCACCGACCACTGCGCACTCGAACTACACACCACACACACTCTCACCATGTCCGGTGTGCAAGGACACATTCTCGGCCACTTGGCCAAACGCGGCTATGAGGCGGCGCAGCAACACATTCGCGGAGGCAGTCCAGACATGATGGCCAAGTTGCAGCACGACGCTCAACTGTACGACCAGTCTGGCCCAGAGATGGAGGTCTCGGGATGGGAAATGTTGCCGGTCATTGTCACCGGCTTCTTGACGCTCCTGCTGGTTGCATCGGTATGCCCGAGCGCACAAGGTGGACATTAGTGACACATGCTAAGAAAGAACAGATCAAGTACACCGTCGGTGAAGTCATGGCAAGTCTGGCCATGATCGAATCGCGTACCACGACTGCCATCGTTGAGAACCACGACAAGCCGCCAGCCTATGCCGACGAACCAGATGCGCCCATCGAGAAAGAGCCGCTCATGCCTTCTGAGGCTGAGGCTGACGTTGAGGTCACCCTAATCAACAACAAGCCAATCACTTCCAGCATTCGTACAACCTCGAGGCACTTGACTCGGATCGGTGGATTCCGTGCAAGATGGAGGGGCGCACGCGTGAGCATTGCCTACCACTTCATGCACTCCCTCATCACCAACTTCCTGGCTGGCCTCCTCGGCTTGGGCTTGTTTGGCAGCGCCATGATGTTCATTGTCGCCTCGGTAGGCCTTGCTCGCTTGCACATGGTCTGGACGCACTCAATGATCGCCTACCCATCGGCTCAGCCATTCTACCGCCGATTTGTGCCTCGTCAGCAGTGCCGCGCGATCCTGCTTCCATCCTTTGTTTTCGCAGTCGCTCAACAGGCCACGCTTGTTCTGCCAATGATCGTCGCCTTCGCACTTGGACTGCCGGAGATCAACCACAGCCACGTTGCCGATGCAGCTAAGCACGACTGCAGCAAGATGATCTGGATGAGCTTGCGCTTCTTGGCTGTCCCAGCCACTGGCATCTTTGTTGCCTTTGCGGTCCTGCTGCCAGCCACTGTTACCCTCACCCGCATCGAGGCTCTTCTGCTTCCAGAGGACCAAGACACTATCGTGCCATTCGACCGCCAGGCAATCGTTGGTAGCCTTGACATCACTGCGAAGGGTTCTTCGCGCGCGCTGTTCGTGCAGGCGTGGAAGTCATTTGATAGCTCGTCTCGCTGGAGATTGATCAAGCTCTACTTCAAGATGATTTGCATTCAGGTCGGCGTCATCTTCGTCAGCATTCACCTTGTCGCTGCGGAGATGTATGTGATTGGTGGTGAGAGACTTGGTCTGCTTCTAAAGAGCCTGAGCGCACAGATGCAGATTGCGGCTGTCCAAGCTCAACAGGAGAACTAGAGTGGTACAAAACTATTGCGTTCATGTAGTGTTTCAAGATTGAGCTGTGGCTTAAATCCGCACGGGAATGCTGGAGTCATATTACGTAGTCACTACCTTATGTAAGATACTAACGAGAACCTTGCAATCAGCCATTTCTGGCATGCGACCACGTCTATCTGTGGTGTAGCGACCCTTGGGCCCAAAACGAGCCACTAACTGACAGAATTTACATGTACCCCAAGCTTGAATTGCGACTCCACACAAGTAAGCTGATTTGCATACAGCTCTACGTCAATTCTGCTTCAATGATAGCCTGCTCGGAAAGAGGAGAAAAGTACCAATTGATGATACGAAAGCCGGAAGCTTCGAGCAAGGATTGCCATTCTTCTTCGGTTCCTATCAGACAGGTCAGCACTACTCGCTTAGAAGGGACTAAAATACACATACTTTCGCCTGCTCCATTCATGGTCATATGGAGGTCACTGGCAGAGACCATCGTGTCCATGCTCGCTGTCAGGACGATGTCGTTGATGAGAAGGCGACTATAGCCGCGCTTGAAAGCCGGCTTGAGGTTGGTGAGTATTTCCTTGGCCTTGTCGTCTGGCCAATCGTGCAGGACTAGATGCATGAAGAAGATTGCTGCGCCATGAACCGACTCTGGCTGAGGCTCGAAAAAGTTGTGCTGCATTCGAACGATGGAGTCGCCAGCTGCTTCGGCCCGATTGACCACTTCGGCTAGGTCTTGAAGGACGATACTGCCCGCTGGAAAGCTGTGTGGAGCCTTGAGTCGCAATGCCTCTGAGTCTTGACCAACGCCGCCGCCAATGTCGACAAAGGCTACTCGTCCGGGAGTCAGGCGGTCCACGATCTGCTCTTTCCAAGGGTAGAACTCTGTCCACTTTTGACTGTGGTTGCCGCGCAGTCGCATCACATGGTGCAGGCTGATGAAGGATTCGGAATTTTGTTGGAACCATGGCACAAGCTCGGACCCAGCGATGTAGGGCCAAAGTGACAACAGAGGATCGGTCGGATTGGTGTACTGAGTTGCAGCCAGGAACTCGGGTAGCTTGGTCGCAGCAGGTGAAACGACGTTGCTGTGGAATGTCATTGTGGCTGCGAGCGACGTATCTTGAATCGCCTTGGTGAAGGAGGTCAGCGCAAATGTTTGATCATCTGCATAGTATTCGAGCCAGTGCTGTGGGACCATTGCGAGCAGCAGACGATAGAGCAATCTTGACTCGCATTGCGTAAGTTGTGCAAGCTCATGTAAAGTTTTGGGACTGTCAACAGGTTGCCATTTGGTGAAGAGCCCCAAATTGCTCAATGTCTTGAGTGCCGCGACGGCGAAAGGATCGATCAGAAGCAATCTTGAGGCAGTCTCCCAAGGACTCTCGATCTTCGGGATCAGCTTGTGCGCAAGCTGCACCGCTTGACGGCGCTCATGCTCATGCTGGAAGCCGTCGTGTTCGATGGATGCCGCCAATCCCTCCAGGTCGCGCAAAGTCTTCGAAGGAGCCATGTTGGTAAGGTGATGGATCAGTGTCTTTGCGACACCCGGATACCTGTCAGATTTATACCAGTGCGCACTGTGCAAGGTATTCGATCACTTAGCATACGCCCCAAATAGAGGTGGCAGTGAAGGAGAAAGTGCGGGCAGGTGGAAATACGAACCACAAAGCAACTAGGTCACATGAAGGATCACTAGCTTCACTTCGGCATCTCTCAGCCTTATGATGACACCAGACTAGCGTTCACCGCTGGGCCCACTGTGCATCATCTGTTGACCGATCACTTTGTTGTTGCCATTCACTAAGCAGTCATCGCGCCAAACCGAGATGAAGTGCTCAAAGGTCACTACGCACGTGGCGCACTGCCATGTGCGCAGACAAAGGAAGGCGGCTCAACAGTTTCCACGTGGCTGCCACGGCCAAAGGGCGACATTTGTTCCTTTTTTAAACTAACCGGCGGCTCTTAGTGAATAGTGTGAGATGCCAACATATATGCTCAGGTGAATGCAGTCGAGGTCAAACAGACAGAAGACATACCTTGCATCTTCCCTACCTTCCATCATCACATACACTATCGAAGATGGCTCCTGCAATAGACACACTATACTGCATGCTGCGTCAAGCCGCGCAGAGCGAGCAAGACACGGGTATTATGTCCTACCCTAGCAGCGATGTGCTCCAGCCGCGCAAGACCACGTACGCCAATCTGTTAGATCAGTGCAGCAAGAATGCATCGATACTCCAGAAGGAACATGGTGTCAAGTCCAATGATGTCGTACTGTTGCACTTCGACGATCACTTCGACAACATTGTCTGGTTCTGGTCAGTCCTATTGGCTGGTGGTGTGCCGGCTCTCTCCTCACCATTGCCGAACGATATGGATCAGCGACGACAACATCTAGAGCATCTTTCGACATTGTTCGATGATCCGATATGCTTGATGCGGCGAGCAAGCTTCGTCGACTTTGGCGTGTGCCCGCGCCTTTCACTCTTAGCTGTCGATGACCTCGAAGTCCAGGTGACAGGCCGGGACGAAGCCCACGACATGGCCATACCCGAGCACGACCCGGAAGACCTGGCTGTACTGATGCTCACGTCTGGTAGCACTGGCAATGCAAAAGCTGTCGAGCACACACATCGAACGATCCTCGCTTCATTGAACGGCAAGGATAGTGTTGCCATGCTTGCTCCAGGCACTTCACTGCTGAACTGGATTGGCATGGACCACGTTGCTGCACTGATGGAGACACACCTCCTTGCTGTATACAAAAATCTCGATCAGGTTCTTGTCCAGCCTACCGAGACGGTATCAGACCCTCTGCTACTGCTCAGGATGATTGCGAAGCATAACGTCGCGAGAACTGTTGCGCCGAACTTTCTCTTGGCAAGTCTGCTAAAGGCGATCAAGAGAGGTGATGCTTCGGAGCTGGCTGGTATCGATTTGTCGAGTCTGACGCAGCTTGTTTCGGGCGGTCAAGAGAATCCGGTCCAGCTATGTGTTGAGCTTGGAGAAGAGTTGCAGAATCTAGGCGCGCCTGTTGGTGTGCTTCAACCTGCTTTTGGAATGACGGAGACTTGTGCTGGGTGTACCTATAATACTCTGTGTCCAGTGTCGGACCTGGACAGTGGCATGGGGTTCGCATCGCTGGGCCAGTCTGTTGGGGGATTTGAGATGCGTGTTGTCCCAGATGCAGTGAGTTGATTCGCGCTCTGCTTATCTTCTCAACACTACTAATTCTTCGCTAGACCGATGAGCCTCCGCGGACAGACCAGAGCGATGCTCGTGGCACATTGCATATTCGTGGACCTATGGTCTTTTCAAGATACTACAACAATCCGCAAGCGACAAAGGAAGCCTTCACCGAAGATGGCTGGTTCGACACGGGCGACGAAGCTGCTATCGATGCACACGGCAACCTGCATCTCGTGGGGCGCATCAAGGATTTGATCCGTATCAATGGGCTGAGTATCCTCGCATCGGATCTGGAAAGTCAATTGGACTATCTTGGTCTTTCAGGCGCCGTGGAAGGTTCCTACATTGCTCTCGGACACCGTCCAACACCCACGGACGACGAGAGTCTTGCGATTTTGTACTTGCCCACTGATCATGGCAGAGATCAACATCAAAGAGCAGCTACACGGGACGCTATTGTGGAAAGCATCATGCATAGCCATCGCATCTGCCCCTACGTGTTGGCTGTGGATGCAAGCGAGATGCAGAAATCCACGCTCGGAAAGCTGTCAAGAGGAAAGCTGCGACGGGCGCTCGAAGCAGGCAAGTTCAAGCAGTATGAGGTTCCGAACGCGAACGAAACTGTTCCGGCGGTCGTACAGCCCAGCACCGAAGTCGAAGCACAGCTGCTCGCCATCTTCCGTCGGACCCTAGAGCAGAGTCTTGGCATCTCTCGAGACCTCATCGGCACTCAAACTCCTTGGTATAGCTTGGGTGTCACTTCGATCGAGCTCATCAGGCTGAATCGTGACATCAAGGTCGGATTGGGTCTCTCCGAAGCGCCACTAGATAAGCTTCTTAGCTGCTCCACAATCGAAGCGCTGGCCTCACAGCTGCCACGGTCAAGGAAGCGTAGGGATAGTGTGACTGGTGTCGAGGTCATAGTGGAAGACCCGACACCACCAGACACGTACAATCCTGTCAAGACATTGGAAGCTGAAGGCTCCCAGACACCACTCTGGCTTTTCCATCCTGGCGTTGGCGAAGTGTTGGTGTTTATCAACCTTGCAAAGCAGGTACAAGACCGGCCAGTCTATGCATTGCGAGCAAGAGGCTTCAACCCTGGCGAGACGTTCTTCGAGAGCATCGAGGAAGGAGTCGAAGAGTACTACCAGGCTATCAAGAAGCAGCAGCCAAAGGGTCCTTATGCGCTTGCAGGCTACAGCTTCGGTGCTATGATTGCTTTCGAGACGGCAAAGAAGCTGAACAACGACGGCAACGGAGATCAAGTCCAGTTTCTTGCCAGCTTCAACCTACCGCCACATATCAAGTTTCGTATGAGACAGCTTGACTGGAGGGCGTGTGCTCTGCATCTTGGCCATTTTCTAGGACTGCTGCACGATCCTGATCTTGACGATGATCCGCAACTTAGCAGCAACAGCAGTCATGAATCGATCGTGAGCACCATCTTCACGGCAGCACCCCAGAAACGGGTGGCAGAGCTTTCGCTCACTACTGAAGACTTCCTCCATTGGGCCAACCTGGCACACTCCATGCAGTTCATGGCTCGCGACTATGAGCCACAGGGAAACGTGCCAAGCATGGACGTCTTCTATTGCCAGCCGCTAGCTGTGGTAGCGCAGACTAAGCAACAATGGCTTGATGGCCATCTCAGTCGATGGCATGAAGTCGCTTCTGATGTACGCTTCCACGAAGTCGGAGGTGAGCATTACACCATGATCGACATAGAGCACGTTAAGTCTTTCATGGGTACATTCTGTGCTGCGTTGGCTGCTCGCGGACTATGAGCTGGCTCCTGTCAGAGTGAAGCAGACGAGAAGTACGATGTCGAGCTCGAAGTTGTTGATTCGTGATGCGAAGCGGATCTGTGGAGAGATTGGGCGTGGAGCAATAAAGCGACTTAAGCGCGGTGTTTCGTGGCGACATGGCTTTGCTGGGGTGGGACACGTGTGACTTGACTACGTGGCTTGTTGCGTTCGTGACTGTGGCGATAGACTGAATTTTTGATGATATTCAATGCAGCATAGCATACCATGATTCAAATTGTCTTGCTCGCATGGTCTTGGCATCGCTCTCCGTACCATTGCATCTACCGGAGAAAGTTTTGCTACAGCTTGTCACCCCACGGCTGGCTGCATAGGATGTCATGTATAGATTGCGGAAGACAGATGCAGAGTGACTGCATCGGCGACAAGTTCATGCACATCGCCAACCAGAACGGCTCTCGCCAGCGGATCGGTCCTCGTCGGCTCTTTCGAGAGCTTGCCACGTCAATGCCTTGAGGTTTGACTTCACTTCGAATTGCCACATCCTCAAGCTTATCCCTCTCGCGATTCTTGTTCTCATTGGGTGCCCATCAATGTATCACAGGCTGATACTCGGGCCGCAAGATGCGTTACACCAACCATTGGACAGAGCTTCCGTCCTCGGATTTCTGTGCAGCTTTCTTTGAGCCTCCAGAAAATGCAAGGCAAGCTGCAAGCATTGGCTCCACGGCGCACGAAACGAATCGGGTACCTTCAGATGCTCGGCCGATGCACGAGGACCCAACTCTTTCTCTTTAGTCCTGCAGCGTCTATACTCTTCTCGTCTGCGCTTGCAGTGACTAGTTAGCTACCATGCTGTCTCATCAGCACATACCCGGCGGGCTGGTACCGCCTGTCTGTCGTGAAGCGTGGTTCCAGTCGGACCGTGGCTTGCAAGCCTAGTGGTTCACGCGTCGATTTTCATCCTCTGCATCGGCAGTCGACGTGGAGGTACGTTACCTATCTAACATCGAGATCAGAAAACACATCAGATGTGAGCAAGGACTGCGAGGGTGTAATCGAGGTCGAATCGGCGTTCTGTGCACCCTACTTCGTGCATGTCTCTTGCTATCTTGAGCACCTGCACAAGCAGCTTCTACTTGCTCGAGCATACAATTTGCAGGTCATCCCACGTTTTCGTAGGAGGTAATCGCAACTCTCACCTTTACACTTGACATGTCACAGGACCAAGCAAGAAGTACTGCTATAGTTTAAGGACGAAGCAGCAAGGTGGACTGTGCGTTGTGACCTTACTTGGACAAGCTACCAACATCATGTCGTGGGATGCAGTAAGAGAGCGATATGGCTACAAGGAGATCTCGATAGCAACATGGCGAGATCCCAGACTAAGCGTACATCCCGCCCGAGGAGGACCGAAGTCTCCTACGATATCTCCGGAGACTGCTTCGAAACCATTCATCCCTAGATACAAAGTGAGGTATCCTGTACCAGAGCCAACTGACGATGAGGAGTCAGAGGACGGAGAGGAAGAGGAAGAGAAGGGAAGTGAGCCTCCAGCCGAAGGTATGTTTATTCACTGACTATCGTCGCTAGTGCACTGATCACTTGTAGAAGTCACACCTCCCGACACAGCTCCAAGCGAAGGAACAGCTGATGCAGCAATCACTGAAGCGCAACCCGTCACGGATGAGCCTACAGCCGATGGTGCTGAGGAGAATGAGCCTCCTCTCGATCCCATATCTGATCAACCTAGTACAGATGGCACTGAAGAGAGAGCAGCAGATTCCGAGCCTCCCACCGAGCCTCCGGCAGCGCAATCTGAGGAAGTCATCACAGAATCTAAACCGGACGAGGCGGTTGAGATCACAGATCCAGTACCAGTACCAGTTACACCAGCTCCAAGTTCTGACGATCCCGTCGAGGTTACAAAAAGCAAAGACGAGGACGAAGACTCCATTGGGGCTTTGCAGGATCCAACACCTCCGTCAGCTCCTGACTCACCCGCTGTAGAGCGATCAGTGGAAGAACCAATTACAGACAATCCTGCTGACAGCTTCTCACCTCGTTCTGAAGACGATGTTTTCCACGACGTGCCACCCGAAGCACCAGAGCCGCCTCCAAGTTCGCAGGATAGCATTGAGCTAGGCTCAGAAGAGCCAAGTGCAGAAGAACCAAATGTCGTTGACGAGGTTCTGGACGAGAGCGAGAAGAAAAGTGTCCAGTTCGCTCCTGGAACCCCAGATGGAAAACCGACGAAGAGACCCAAAAAGGCTGCCAAAGGTGCCAAAGCCAAGAAGAAAAAACCAGCGGCTTTGACCTCGAACGAGGGCGACCCTGATGAGGTTGTTGCGATCGTCGAGGGTCCTGGAGATGTAGTGCAGGTCGTCGACTTCGACAGCACGCCCGAGGAGTCTATTGAGGGGCCGCCTAAACCTGTTGAAGAAGTCCAGGCGCCACAAGAGGTCCCAGCCATCGAAGATTCATCCAACAAGGAGTCTGTCGTAGAGAGCGTTGATGATGCCCCGCTCGCGACCAGCAAATCAAAGAAGAAGGAGAAGAAAGACAAGAAGACCAAAGGCAAGGCGAAGAGTAAAGAGCCTGAACCTGTCATAATCGCACCAATTGAGTCCAGCAGATCCAGCAAGAAATCCAAAAAGGGGTCCAAATCGAAAGCAAAGGACGTCGCACCGGCACTCGGCCTAGGCATCGATTTCAGTGATACTCCCCCGGCTCCGCCTCCCACCGACATCGAGATCACTCCGATCTCTGACGAGACCGAGGTTCGACAAGTCCCGGATAGTGCTCCGTCCAACGAGGAGCTCTCCGCATCTGCACTAGCGACAGAGAACACCCCAGCAGAACCCCTGCAGGGTCCAGACCTTGGATCGCCACCTGCGACTGATCACGCTGAGGGCTCTGAGACGCAACTCGAGCCTTCAAAAGAGTATGTCGAGGCAACAGAAAATGGCGAGACCCAGAAGGAAGACACTGTAGAGAAGAGCGACACGTTAGAGGAGGGTGACGATCCACAGCAGAATGACGAGCCAGTGAAAGATGATAATGATTCAGGGGAGAGTGACGAGCCAGAGAGTGGCAAGCCAGAGAAAGACGAGGAGAATGCAGACAGAGCACCATCTGAAAGCGAAATCGATCAGGGAGCAGATTTGCCACTTCAAGACAAGGCAGAGACCGCTGTCGAGATTGTCGAGGTCATTGAGGAGGAAAGTACGAATCAAGATACACCAGAGACCGCTGTCGAAGTCGTCGAGGTTATTGAGCAGGAGAGTACGCATGTAGACGACCAGACACCTGCAGAAGTCAGCCAGCCGATCAACGAACCTATCGAGATCGAGGGCAGCGAAGTTAGTGCGGAGACTGATGAAGGAGAAGGTACTCAGACTGAAACAGCCAAGGACGAAAGCGAGGAGGTCGCACAGACGCCTCCCGACAGTGCTATCGATCTCGAGGAGGCTCAGGAGACGGGATCTCCGACCGGCGATGAGATCCAAGAGGAAGGGACAGAGCATCTCGCGGACTCCGCCTGCGAGGGAGATCGCCACGATACTGCGTCAATCGCCGAGTCGTTAGCGCCGTCATTTTCGGACACAAATGAGCAAGAAAGCGAGAACGAAAGTGCCTCTGAGGCAAGAGAAGGCGAAGATGCAAGTATTATGGCCGAAGATCAAGGCGCAATTGTTGCTTCTGAGTCAGGGATATTGGCAGGACCGGACAAGACCGAGCAACCATCGGATAACAGCGGAACGAAGCCCGTGATAGACGACGGAGTTGACTCTGTAACAGAGGAGACTACTGGCGAGGTCGATGCGCAATATGAATCAGACATTGCCAAGCCTGTCGAGATATCGATGATCTCCAGCGAAACAGAAGAGCCCGAGCAATCAGATGGGAAGGAGGCCATTGCGAGTTCAGAGATGAATGGGGAAAGTGAAGAGCCCGTAATCGAGGCAAGTGCCGAGGGCGAGAACCAGAGCAAGTCTGGCGATATCAAGATTGAAGAGCCCGTGCAATTAACTCCAGATGATGATGAGAAGGAATCTGAATTAGCTGTCACAGAGGGGACATCCCCAGTGGTTGAGCAAGAGACTCTTCCGGCACCGATTGAAGCATCGTCCAGCGAATCCAAGGCTCATCTCGACATTTCTCCCAAGACCGATACCGCGGAGATCAGCGCTAAACTCGACGACCAAGACACAAATCCTGTTGCAGAAGAGCTTGCAGTGATTGAGGATGCAACTCCCATCGCTCAGGACAGCCCCAGTCACGAAGACGATGCGGAGACCGATCCTCAGACCAAGAGTGTTGAGCAAGACTCTGTGCCAGAGCTATCGAGTGATACCCCCGACGAGATTACTTCCTTGGAGCCTGCTGATGATCTCAAACCGAGCGAGGAGGAGCTTGTAACAGTGAATGAGACTGACGGCGTTGTGATCGATGGAGAGCCAAAGCCCAGCGAGGATGCGCCGCAGATGGAAGAAAAATCAATCGTCGATGAGGTGAAAACTGCTCCATTACCAGAGCCTTCACCAACTGAGGAAACTAAGGAGACTTCCTCCATGGCAGTATTGCCCTTGAAGTCTACCGCACCGGTGCCTTCCATCGAGAACGATACAAATGACGTGGTCGAAGCACCAGTATCCACCGACAGCCCACCAAAGGAAGATAATGCGCCGTTGAGTCCTGAACCTCCACCTTCGCCGACATTGAGCAGACGCAGTAAGCCTGACCACTGGGAACGACCTCCGAAGAAGCCTGACTCTAGTGAGAAGAAATCTTCGGAGAAGTCTCGCTCGAGCAGACATAGCAGTAAACGGTCTCGGTCAGACAGGCCTAGGACGCTAGAGGAAGAGGCAGAACGACAACGCCGGCGGGAAGCACGTAAAGCACAAGAAGCCGCGCGGATCTACGAAGAGGAGCTGAGAGTTGCCGAGGAAGAAGAGCTTCGCCGTATCCGCCACGAGGCACGTCGAGCCGCACGAAAAGCGGCGGCAGCAGAAGCTTCCCGGATCGCCAGAGAGGAAGCTGAGGCTGTAGCTCGTGAGGATGCAGAGCGAAGGCGTCGAAGACGAGAGTCTTACTCTGATCGCCCTCGATCGCAACAACAAAGCAAGTCCACGTCTGTCGTCCCCAAACTGTTTGGTCTCAGCAGAGGTACCTTTGCCCGTACAGATAGTGCACCTATCCGCACAAGTAATTACAAGTCAAGGGACAAGCATGACTCTCGTGAAGAGGAGCGCCCGACCAGTCGCAGGCTATCGAGCGCCGCGAAGGAGATTCTCGTTGTTGATGATGTGATCATCGACGAGAAAGAGCCACCTGCTCAGACGAGCTCTCAAGACAGCTCATCGCAACGAAGGCATCGTCACCACAGGCATAGATCAGAGGCTGAGAGAGCTGAGCGTAGGAGGCGCGAAGATGATCGGCATCGGAGTGAGCGCAAAAGTGAGCGGAAGGAAAGTGAGCGGAAGGAAGGTGAGCGAAGAAGGAAGAAGTCTGCGCCTGAGCCGAAGTCGCGAGGATTCTTTGGATCTCTTTTCCGGTAATAACGACCCTCTCGACTTATTCAGATTTGAGTTGACTCCAGTCTGTGTCCGGTGCATCGTTACGCGCGATTCAATATCACATTTTGTTTGTTGCGTGAGAATTGCTGGAATACATAGCCTGAGTGTCAAGTGAAGTGAAGTGGGTGCTCCAAGTAGAACTGGGGACCGACTTCTCCAAGACATACGGAGGTGTTGGGGTGTTGCAAAGACTTCCGCTGCGTGCAGTCAATGAGAAAGCAATTGAGCCTCAGAGCGGGATTTCTAGTAGTGGAAACCATCAGAATTGGCAGATAGTGGATCGTGTACGGGCTCACTTGCAGCTGAAAGGCAGCTCTGGAACGCTTGGCAGCCCCTGACCACCTCACATTCACTTAGCGCTCACTGACTTAAGGCCGGCGCTTGTCCTGAGGACCTAACTTGTTTTAGTATCGACAACCACACCTGGTACCCAACAACAGATACCACTACTTCACGACGACATCACCAGCGACCTTCTGAGGATTCACGATCCCCATATCTCTCACGACACTCTACCACCATCGCGACCGACACAATATTCGATACCATCATCTGCCAACCACTTCCTAAAACCATCATCCACCACTGGCATAATAGACGCTCCCGCCAACCACTATTACCAGGCATACCCGCAGCCGAACAAACCGACGAAGCCTTACATCGCGCCGATCTTGGAGTACAACAAGCAGACGTACTCCGCGGCCTACAAGAGTAAGACCGGCAACATCAGCGCTGCAGATGACAAGTCATGCACGTACAATCAAGCATTCGGCGCGAACACGCAGCAGACCACCAACAAGTCCAAAGGACAGAGCAAGGTAATGCTCGTGCTGACAGGAGAAGTCTCAGAGCACGTCGCAATCGCAGCGAAGTGGACGAAGAGAACAGAGGACGACCCAGTGGCGAAGCTACGAGCGAAAACCAAGCAGTTAGGGTGACGTCTTCTCTCATGAAATGCTCCAACTCCAAGGTCCGGTCCTCATAAACCCTCTCGGGCAAGGTTCCACGGATTCAATGACCGTCCGCGCACTGGAAGCCGCAGTGTAGGCGATTTGGATAGAGACATTGGCTTATGATGGACCGCTGACCATTTCCTCAGATCACACTCTTCGCCACCATCATCGAGCACTGCCCTGAGGCGGTCTTGACCTTAAAACGAGCACTATCAGCAGCAGCGCGCGGACGAACGAGCAGGACAAGATGGCATCGAGCAGCTGGGGTCGGAGCTCTCGAATGTCCATGTCCATGAGAAGGCCCTTAGGGTAGAAGATCTCTGCGATTACGACGATGACAGAGGCTTCGCGATTCAGATACCGCCAAATCGTCCACAACCAGTGACCTGGCTGGCACTGTGCTGCCCAGCGTGCGAGTGGTCACCACTGTTTTCCAAGTATATGGCTGACAGATCTTGCTCACCACATCTGACACACTGACCATTAAGCGACAGATACACCCGCCTGTACGATCATTTTCTCGATCGCCACCAGCGTGAGCTGCCGACCCTGACTAGCAACACCAAGGCTAGCATCCGCCTCGGAAAGATTCGAAATGTGTGCAAGGTCTGGACCGTGGCTGCCATGCTAGAGTATGGACCACAAGAGGTCGAAGGATTGACAGAGATCGACACGGCCGCCATCCAGAACTGAATGAAAAGACCAATGCATGAAGCACACAGAAATGACAGTGTGACGAGAGGGACTGGCGTGGGAAAGTATAAGATATGCTCGAATAATTTTGCTCAGTAAGAAGTATTGCCGCCCCGCGGCACTTTCCAGCGACCATTCTTGCGTAGCTGCCTGGAAAGGCAGTGCTTTTTTTCGTCGTAATAAATCAATCATTTTCCCACACGCCGTAGGTCTCTTTACTTCGTCTCAATATCTTACACTTGCCGAATTGCACTCATCTCCTCGTTACTTCTCGAAAGTGCTCATCGTCTCCATCCCAGTCAACTGCAGCACCAGCTCCTCCCTGGCCCTACTGCGCTGCGCGGCGCTGCGCTGGGCGCTCGTATGCTTTTGACGGCTCGCGTGGGCCGCCGCGGGCTACCTCTTCGTGGAACACGAAGTGCTGCATCACGCCGTTGGGACCATCAGCCTCCATACGCGTGTGCTGGCCCGGCAGCTCAATTCATGCCACACGGATGGTCAAGAAGTTTTCGGTATTAACCTCTGCATCGGCCATGTTGCCGTGGTTGTCATCGACCCGCCCAGCATGCTTTGGCATGTGCCACCCTACGGATGCCGATGCGCTCATTGTCGAGCAGCACGGTCAGCTGCTTCTCCTGCGGCGTGACAGGACCAAACTGTTGCCTGCGAGGTTGGTCTTCAGGAAGAAGCAAAGGAACATGTACGCAACCCCAGCCTCATCGCGCAGACTGGCAGCCAGAACCAGAAGCCCATGCACGGGGCGGAGCCACGAGTACACGACCTCGTCGAGTTTTGGCTGGAAAAGCGCTACCTTGCTGGTCCCATGGAGGAAAGCGTTGGCCGAGGGATCTTGGTGACGTGAGCCCAAGATCTGGTCTCCCAGATACATGTCTCTGAGGTTTCCGCCTTCGGGTGGCTGACCAGCGTCTGCTGGTATATTGGGCGACGAGCGAAGCCGATTGCGAGTCGCGAGGAGCGTGAAAGTGTCAACGCTCGACAATGAATTCGTAATGGAGTGTGTTGGTATGTGTTGTTAGATGTCGAGTCAATGCTTGTGTGAGGTGTCGCCATTGAAAACGCGAAGGTTTCCAGGACGAGCGGCGGTATTAAGACGGTGGTCGGAATGGATTCGCGATATTCATGGGCTGCTAAGTTGTTCCGCATCTGCCAATCAGTCACGCGTAAGCTGTGCGTTTTCCATATTTGCCTATCCCGAACCGTACTGACTTTCGTTATTCAGCTTGGGGCTCAACTGCCCTAGATCAGCCGCGCACACCGCACAATGCTGAGGCGTGCTGCCATCGTCATGGAAGCTCACCTCTCGACAGGTTGAATGGAGTGTCTCATTGCTAAGGGCATGCGCCAAGAGATCAGATATACAAAGGCGGACATTCAGAGCGACCAACAGCGTTGAACAGCGTTCAAGGTCTGTAGATGTCGACGTAGACGCCATCGACGAGCACACCAATCGCTTCGGCACTGTTACGATCATCATCACTGTTCAAAGTGCCCTCTGGATCGTGGAGTGCCTGTAGAAGAATGTATTAGGCTTTCAAGCTCGTTTCCAGACTCGTTTCCAGGAGGCAGCGTCCTTGTTGACTGCTAGGAAACGAGGTTCTTTCACACCGTTCGCCAAATTGTCGCGCGTTGTCGAGAAGCTCTCCCGAAGTTTCACGAGATATTCAGACGATATCGAGCAGCTTGCGATTGCGATGACGATTCCTGCGGTGATCTAAAGACTCTGGAAAAAGACATTAGCAGATGACATCGAGCCACTTTGTGTGGATTCAGCCAGCATCAGAACGACTTGTACACGCTTCGAGCTTTTGGATGCGCCACTTGCCGAGAGCGTTTTGTTTTGCTGCTCTGTCTGGTGAAGTATGATCACACCTTCCTCAACGCTACATGGTGTATCTGGACTTTCTCCACCTCTTTCATCAACTGCGGCATGTACTTTTTGTATGTCCCACTATCCCTGAACGCCTGGTGCGCTTCTATGCTCTCCCAGCCGACCACCAAGACCACGGCGTTCCCTTTGATATCCCCAAACTCAACCTCCTCGTGTGTGATTCCCACCGCGCTCGCGATCGGTGTCGCGCCCGACTCTTTTCCCGCTGCTTTTCGGAAAGCTTGGAATATTTCCAGACATCCTCCGGGAGGCTCATGGTCAAAATTGAATAAAGCTATTTCCATGACCGGTGCGTCCATTGCTCGTTGCACCTCATCGTGGGGTTCGAGATCGACATGGTACATATAACCTGCTCCAGTGAAGATTGAGCTTATACTCTCAGCGACTGCCTTGTAGTCTGGTTGTCGGAGGGTAGAAATGTGCGCTTCCATGCTATCCCATACTTATTATCCTCGTCAGCCCTGCCTACCTTCCGTAATAACAAACAAGCATAGTACCTACTTATGACAGCAACCAGGTCGCTGGGACTTTCAGCTATTGTCCCATAAGATGTAGCGTGATATCCTTTCTGCCGGACGATTTCGTCTGACCATTCTTTGATCCTGAGGGCCGCTTCGGAATTTGGATCGTCCGCGATGGAGTCCATGGTGACCCCATCGATCAAAGGAAAGCCTGCGATCTCCGTGGTAGGCATATCTGGAGTTCCAATGTGGTATATAGCCAACGAAGCAGCACGCGACAGCAGGTCTGGCTGCAAATTCCTTTCACTTGCAGCTCAGGATGATCTCAGGCTGGACCCACCTCCTGTTGGGGATCCAGGAACCCGTAAGTTAGTTCTGGTTTCATGCATCCTGTGCATAGTTGTAGCCGAGGCTGTGGAGCATGAGGAGAAGCCCCAAACATGTCGGGAGGCTGCCCTGAAAGACTGCGAGGGAGTTGATGTCTTTCCGAGCATCATAACTCACGACAGACAGGCCAAGCAGAAGACAAGATGGAAGTCGTCGGTCACGGCCCGGACGTAAAAGCGGATCACCTGTGAAACCTTGCCTGTGGACTTGACTCGTGGGTTTCTGTCGTGCAGACACCACATCATGAATATCAAGAGAATGACAAAGAATGAGCATGCCATTGGTTGACCGCACTTGCACCACCGACGTCCTCTGGCGACGTCTCCACAGCTTAATACTACGGCCGATATCGTCGTGATATGTCTGTGGCCAAGCCTAGTTCTACGCCGACCTGGAGGCATGTAAACGGCCACCGGCATCTGCTGTCGAGTTAGTCTACCAGTACTCACCATGAAGCTAAGTTCAGCCTGGAGAGCAATACACTACCACTAGTTAGACTTGCCGCCATGCACAATACTACTCCCGCATTGGCTAGCGTTCCGCAGTCAGCAGCTCAGTATGTTTAAACTGGCAGCAGCTGGCTGTGAGACTACGAGGTCGATAATGACATCCTCTCTACAACTGCACAAGCTGCCTGGAGGTCCATCGACACTGGATCTAGAGCTTCTCATCCCCAGACAACACCGCCGATGTATCCTTAATGCGCTCTACTTTCAATTCACGGGTCACGATCGGCAATACCGACACACCTCACCCGAGGTGTTGAAGAACCGATAAGCTCTGGCAAGTGGGGCTGTTACAGCTCTAGCTGACTGTGCTTGACAGCTTCTGCTCGACTCATGAGTTGGTTTGTATACATATCGCACGTACCGTACGACTTCTGAAAGTTGGTCACTACCAACAAAAGCTGTTACCTGATCACATCTGCGGCGCCGGCTTCGTTGAGAAAGTGGATTCGACGTTGATCAAGACGACTCACCATCTTTTCAGCGACCACATATAGAACTCTCAATGGGCTCTGTTGAGTCAGATGGAAGCTACTCGGTGCCCTCAGAGACCCAGAAGATCTTCGAGAAGGGGATACTCAACAACGATCTGATTCCAACGCTGCCATGGGAGATCAAGGCTGCAGGCAAGCATGTCCGCTTCACAGGCAACGATGCACCCAGCATACCGATCAATTGGCGATTTGCTGAGAGCGCTGCTGCATTGAAAGCATTCGAAGCAAGCATGCTCAATGTGCTTCGTTATAGGAAGTACGGGAGCAAGATCTCGGAGGTCAACATCAACACCGACCATGCTTCGTTGTTTGTCATGTCGCCTTTCTTGGCGAAAGTGATCGAGGGCGGCGAGGTCAAGGACTGCAATGTGTTCTCGCCAGCAGTAGGTGAGAAGTATGGCATCCGGGACTGTGACCTTCACAGAGCTTCGGCATCGACGCAGCGCCTGCTGGCTACCAACATCTATAAGACAAAGGACGGCAGATGCTATCATGTGCATGGCAGTATGAATCCAGAGCCGACTTTGACAGCGCTCGATATGGATCTCGAAGGTCAGGCAGGTGAAGAGTACGAGACGATTGCACGAAAGTTTCAAGAAGTTGTCGGTCAATATGATTCCCAAGAGCTTGACTCGCTTATGAACGACAAGTACAAACAAGCAGGGACTATTTGTCATTCGACAGAGGAGTTCTGGCAGACTGAGCACGGAAAGGCGAATGCTCACGTAGGGCTCTATGAGCTCAAGCGATCGGCAGACCATAACCAACCTGCCGCTTGGTGGCCAGAACACGACTCCTTCCCTTCGTCTCCATCGAGACCTCTGGCAGGGCTCAAAGTAGTCGACCTGACCAGAGTCATCGCCGCCCCAGCGCTGACTCGCGGTTTAGCAGAGATGGGTGCAAGTGTGATGCGTGTCACATCGCCTGAAGTGACAGACCTTTCGGGTGTTCACCAGGATCTGAACTGGGGCAAATGGACTGCCCATCTTCATCTCAAAACGGAAGAGGATCGTAAGCAGTTGATTGGATTGATCAAAGAGGCAGATGTAGTAGTCGAAGGTTATCGACCAGGTGTGATGGAGAAGTATGGTCTGAGTCGTACCGACATCTTCAAGCTCCTTGAAGATCGTGATCGAGGAGTAATCCATGTCAAGGAGAACTGCTACGGCTGGAATGGACCTTGGCAAGGAAGGAGTGGCTGGCAACAGATCAGCGATGCTTGTTGTGGAGTTTCGTTGGCATATGGAAAGGCAATGGGTCTGGACGAGGCCGTGACGCCCGTCTTTCCCAATTCTGATTATTGGTAAGTATCTCAACATCACAGCAAAAGTGGCAAGACTGACCGGGAAATAGCACTGGCATAGCAGGCACAACCGCTGTCCTCCACGCTCTCATCCGTCGAGCCGAAGAAGGTGGCTCTTTCGGTGTGGACGTTGCACTGAACTACTACTCGCAATGGCTCGTTAGATCTGTTGGCGAATATCCCAAGGACGTATGGAGCGAGCTGTGGCAGAGACATGGCTCACCAGTCTACCGGAGCTACCACAACATGGGCTATCTACTGCCGAGCATGCTAGGACTACTGCATAAGCATGACGCAAAGACCTTATTCAAGCCCGAGTTCTTCGAGCGCAGGAATTCCAAAGCCGTCGGATTCGAGTTTGTTCAACTAAAACCTGTTGCCCAGTTTGTGGACGATGTGAAGCTGGAATACAACGTTGGCACGCGTGGAAATGGATACGACAAGCCGCACTGGCCTGCTGATCTGAGGACAGAAGTTGTTGCGTGAGCAAGGAGGTGTGTACAGCTCCGTATTATGTACTTGTCCGGCCTAGTCATCAAAGTCGTTACGAATTCTTGCATACATGTCTGAGTGGTGTGTCGGGATCGTCTATATGTGAACACTGTTGGACATCGCAGGGTGTCTAGCGGCACCGCCACGCGGAGTCAAGATCACTTTCGTACCTTTCAAACTCGTGCATGTGAGCGTGAGGAATTCTCTCCATGGCTCGGGGTCGCACCCCTCGAGTCCACTGAAAGCTTGGCACAGTCGAACTGTTGTGTAGCTAGCCTCAGTAAGGGCGAATTGTTGTCCGAGGCAGATGCGAGCACCACCATTGAATGCTACATTCAGGTATTAGTGGTCAGCCAGATGACTGGAACGTGATGACTTACGTAGATACTCCCATCCAGGACGCAAACCTTTCTTTCCAGTTTCGGGATCATCGAGCCATCTCTCAGGCTTGAACTCCTCTGCATCCTCGCCATAGTAGTCCTTCCGCCTATGCATTGCATACACGTTCCATGCCATGATCTCGCCCTTCGGGATAAAGACTGGTGCGCGTCCATCGGGACCGCCACCTACGGGTAAAGTGGTGTCCTCGAGCGCCTCTCTGCTATTCATAGGGACGACTGGGTGCAGTCGCAAGGACTCATTGAGCAGCGCCTTCAAGTATTTGAGCTCTTTGAGTTGCTCAAACGTCGGTCGAGCGCCCTTCAGCTGAGCAACGTCTGCTTGCAATTTCTCCCAAATGTCTGGCCGCTTACCAAGGAAGAACCACGCGTTGGAGAGCAGACTTGCAGTTGTGTCCCTGCCGGCGAGCAAGATGTTGAGCAGTTCAGATCGAATTCTGACAGGATCCGTCGTTTGTCGGACAAGCTCGTCGATGAATACGTATCGACCATTCTGATCTGCGGTGCTCTTCTCAGCCAGCAGTTGATCTCGCTTTGCCAGTCCCTTTTGCACGTAGTAGTCCACAAAGTCGTGAACAAATGTCTTGTCCTTTTGAAATTGCTTGTTAGCTGGGAACAATTTGGCCCAGGCTCCCCATCGAGAGAGGTTGGCAATGAAGTCTTGGCTGTTTGTGAACGATTCGGCAAATCCGTCGTTGCTAGCGTTAGTGAGCGACTCGGTAGATTCGCCGAACAGGAATTCCGTAGCACTGTCGATAGTGAGACGGAAGAAACGCTCCGACAAATCAACCACTTGTCCCGGCTTGATAGTTTCGATGAGACGTGACACGTGTTTCTCGAATGTTTCGACATCACCGACTTGGGATCTCACGAAACTTGGTCGCAACATCTCGCGTGAGTGCTTCCATTCTGCGCCATCGGTCGTGAAGATGCCTGCAGTTGATATTAGTGTGCGTTGAGGCCACGATCGCGAACACTCCTACCATCACCAAGCAGGGGACGGAAACCAGTCTTCCGACGCTTTCCAAGTGACCACTTCTTGTGGTCAATGGCCTGGATCGTCTTCAGGTTCTCGGATCTGGAAGCAAATTAGTCATTCTCGAGGGACATGGCTTGACGGCGTCTTACTCAGTCGTGACATGCATATGGCGACCCAAGGCAGTAAGCTGGAAAGTGTTGGCCTTGATTTCTTGGAAACGCCTATGTCCTAGCTCCAGAATGATGTGACTTTTCAATGCTGCGATGTTCTCGAAGAACAAATCAAGTCCGTAGATTGGATCCTTTTGCGGCCATCTCGGAGCATCTAACACGCCTTTCTCTCGCTTCAAGGCTCTGCGTCTACTCCAGAGGTCTAAAGCGGTGTAAGCATAGTACACCAGGTACACAACTGCCAAGCCGAAGGCGGCTTTCGTGGTAGTGTGCGATTGAGCGATCTCCATGGCCTTGGAAGTCAAGCAGACCGTGCTATACAGATGCAAAGGAGGTGAACATAGATGCAAGTAAGCGTGATGGCAGAGAAGCTGAGAGGCGGATGATAACGAGGAGGCGACTGTGCGAAATGCGATGCCTGGAATCAGGAACAGGCTGGGAGCTCAGCTCGTGCGCTGGCCAACCGGAAGAGATGCTCCTCGGTCACGCACTGGCTTACGAGCATCCAAGGCGGTTTTCAGCTTCGCTCACGGCCGAGAGAAAGCGCCTTCGAAAGGTTGACTGGTGGTCGAAGTCTCTCGTGCCCGCACGGTCGGCCTTTCACATTGCTTTCTCCGTTCTGCCCTGCCAAGGAATCGCCTCCCTCCCTCCTCAAGTGATCCGCAGTCTCTCCTGCTTCACGCGTCTCTCATTGTGCACGTGGGACTGAATGTCGCTCTTGTTGGAGACAATGCGCGAGCGCTGCGTTCGGAACGATACTTGGCATGCTATCTAATTGAGTCCGGCGACATTCTGAGATGGCTGCCCTTCTACGTGTAGAATTGGCTGTACCCATCGGATCCCACGAGAGTCCGGAGTTCTGCTAAGAGAAATGATCATGCTGCCTAGAGATAGTCACCGCCAGGCCGAGACTATGGGCCACATTATACTCCCAACAAACGCTTGACTTCGCCCTGGATCGCCTCACTCATATCTCTCGTGGTCGCTTTACCACCAAGATCACCTGTCCGTATCTCCAAGCCGCCGTCTTTCTTGGAGTCTAGCACTTTAGCCACTGCTTGCTCGATAATGTCTGCCTCATGGTGCATATTGAAGGAGTATCGCAGCATCATCGCAAGACTTAGCACTTGGGCTACTGGGTTGGCTAGGCCTTTGCCAGAGATATCAGGCGCACTTCCGTGCACAGGCTCATAAAGACCCATAACGCCACCGACGCTGTTCTGACCAAGACTTGTCCCTGGCGCGCCTGCGAGACTGGCACTAGGAAGCAGCCCAAGGCTACCAGTCAACCCTCCAGATTCGTCGCTCAGAATGTCGCCGAAGGTATTATCAGTCACGATCACTCCGTTGAATGCTGTCGGCTTGGTAATGAATAGCATTGCCAACGAATCTGCCAACTGGTGTTGTAGTTTCACAGTTGGGAACTCCTTCTCGAAGATTTCGGTCACGATTCTCCGCCAAACTCGAGAGTTCGCCAATACATTGGCTTTGTCGACGCTGAAAACTGGCTGAGGCGGATCGGTCTGCAGGGCGAGCGCACCTGCAACACGAGCGACTCGCTCGATTTCTGGCCTGCTGTACTCCCATGGATCGCATGCATAGTCGGCTTGCTCAATCTTCTCGCCGTAGTAAGCACCGCCACAGTTCTCTCGGATAAGCATGAAGTCCACGCCTTCTATGATTTCGCGCTTGATTGGAGACCAGTCAATCATCGTCTTTGAAGCGAACTTGCAAGGGCGAAGGTTGGCAAAGATCTAACGGGAGATCAGTAAATTGCACGATGCAACTGGAGTGTACGCTATACATACTTGCATCCTTTTGCGTATCCTCAGGAGTCCGCTTTCTGGGTTCGGCTGAGCTGTACCCCATTCTGGACCACCAGCAGAGCCGAAGAAGACAGCATCGGCTTGCTCACATTTCTGTAGTACTGCTTCTGTAACGGAGTCCTTGTGCTTATCCAATGCACACCCACCACAAAGGTCGAAGTCGCGCTGGAATCGAGCTCCAGTGGCTGCCTCGATGATATCAAGCACTTTCAATGCTTCCGCAACAACTTCAGGGCCGATATGATCTCCAGGAAGCACCACAATCTTCCCTCCTCTGGCTGCTGGCTTCACAGTCGGCCCATTGGCTCCGGCGTTGGCAGACATGTTCGAGAATTGACCGTCAATGACCAGGAATAGCAGCAATACTCAGACCACGGTTTGGAAGTTCCAAGGATAGTGCACTATCTCATGGCGTATAGACTTCTCGAGACGCAGCCGTTGCCCACTATCCCAAGAAGTGGAGGACACCCACCCCGCCCACGGCTCCGTCATCGGTGCTTAGTCGCCAAGCTCCAGCTTCACGCGCATCCCGAAACCGGTGTCGTTGTTGTCCACTTAGACATTAAACAATGCACTGATGCATGTGAGAGCAATGATAGTCGTGGTGCTCCCAACCTAACTTCATCGTCGACCGGATTGCCATAACAGGCCTCTAAAATGGCCAATGCTCTGGGCATTCGTGGCCCCCACACAGTCCAGCCGCTTGGGGCCGGCTCATGCAACCAATCATCCTTGAACGTATTCGGGACTACCGATCGAGCAGCGTTCTTCTGGTCGAAGAGCTTCGCATGTGGAATTGGCGGATCCCGAATGTGGCGCTGCGTGAGAGCAGTCGAAGCCCGGCCTTTACGCCTTCACCGTCGTCGAACGTGTACTCGGCGCCTCTTCCTGTCGTTTCATCCATGTCTGATACACATCGTTTGGGATCAGTACTGTCTCGGGCGTCTCCTCGGGGCTGCTCATGAGGAGTGTACTTACGGTCGTAGCCCTGCTGAAGCCAGTGCAATGTCAAAGCATCAATCGAAAACTGCTGTTGTATCCAGTCAAATACGGCGGCAAAACTGTCTCGAGGCATGATCGAGATATGCCTAAGGGTCAAAGCCCGAAGAGATTCTTTGTGGTGGTAAAGAGTCGCGCACAGATCCTGCTGCCGTAACACAGCTCCAGTGATCCGGAGTGTCTTAACGGCATTGGTCCGCAAGGCTGCAAGCACGATTGGTGGTATCAGCGACTTTCTTGCTCCACAACAGCCGGTGATGAATTCCAGCTCGAGCACTTCCACTATTGGCGCTGCTTTCATCAAGCTGCCCAAGGTCTTGATGTCCTGGATGTTCATCTTATGGACACACCCGATGGTCAGCGCCAATTTCTTGAGCTGAAACATCGTGCATCGAAGTTGCGTCACGCTATCCGCGATGCGGGTCAAGGACTCGTGGTGCAATGGCGTCTGTTTCCGATAGAGGGTCAGACTTTGTGCAGGGAACTCAGCTTTCGTGACGGCGGTGAGTAGCATGGTCGCTGTCTCGCCTTCGTCATCTGGGAGCCGCCCGAGTAGCATGTACTCACTCATGTTGCGCGTCTGATTCGCTGCTGAGGTATCGCACGAGCTGTCGGAAGCCATAGGGTGTCGACGAGAAATGAGTGTGGGTGTCGACCCTGAGCTCCGGGACCACTGCTGCCTCTTTCAGATTCGCCAGCGCCTCGGTGAGCATTGATACGTCGGTCCGACCATGCAGCAGTTCTTCCGGTTCAGGATGCCACAAGGACCAGACAGATTGCTGGGAAAGGCTTGTACTCTTGCTGAGGTGTGCTTCGTTGGGTTTCTGATCGTGTCCGAACGAAGGCTTCCTGATCGAGGACGACAGATTTGTGACTACGAGCTCGATGATCCTTAATCTTCGTCGCAGCCTGTGACTCTTGCTGATGTCGAGAAGTGCCTGGAGCGAGAGTCTCGTTACCAAGTGCCGGCGATGCCTGAAATATTTTTCCACAAAGATCTTGTCGATGTTCCTCGATATTTCTCTGCAGATCATTCGTAGTGCTAACAAGTCTCGGCCATCGGTCGCAGCCGCAATATGTTCGATCAGTTCGGGCGGCAGGTCAAGCAGTGTCAACAGCATTCTTGCTGCTGACATGATCAATATCAGTCGCGGGTGCAATGGAAACAGGATAAGTCGAGCGTCAGAATGTGTGTGAAAGGAAGAGTGCCAAGTATAAAAGTACCTTAGGACACCCTGCTCAAGGTTTCGGAAACGGTGGTCATTACTGGCCCAATGAGCCCAGACCATCATTGGTCGGCAAATTCTCCAAGTGAATATTACTCCGGCGCCGCGGATCATGTTCGCCTACAGAACATATAAATATACGACTACACAAACGCTAGAGCGTCCCGAACATTGATCTCGAACTGTTGACGCAGGGCTGAATCGACGTGCCTTAACAGTAATCTGGGTTCATGCTACAACGATTCAGGATCCCAGCTCGATGCGCTTCGAGCGAAATGGGACATAGGATGCGAAACGATCAACTCAAGGCTTAGCGACAATGTAATCAGTATCCGATGCGACGGGTGTTCATCGCAAGTAGCAAAATGACCTATCAACTCTAAAATCAAGCACTATCAACAGCATACATTTCGCCGTGCAGGCGCTCAAATCCATCAAACATTAACATTCAAGCCTGGAGATCTCCTACCGGGACCAAAGTCTCTTCCGAAGATGTCCGCTCGTTTACATACAAATACCGCTCATTGCTGAGCACAGCGGCCTGTGAGATCTCCTGCCAGGAGCAACGTCCTTTGCGTAGAACTCCCTTGAGGCATGTCCAGCGATCTGCAGAGCCTCCTGCCAGGCGCAGACTCTTCCGGAGATCACTGCTTTGCAGTGCTGAAGCTCTCTAGACCAGGTTTCCGCTACCTTGGCAGCGAGCAATTGGAGCGTTGTTGGCCTTCCTCTGGCAATCAGAGATAGAGCCGCCGGTCCAGTCGACGCCGTTGAAGCTTGCCGAGAAGCGGTCATCGGCCATGAAGGTTCCAATCTGCTTCTCGGAGCCGATGCAACCCTGGTTGATGGTTCCATAGCGGCGAGTAGTGGTGGGGTTCAGGACCATGGCACCGCAGTTGCCGATCTGGACAGTTGCCTTGTTCTGGTTCGAAGCAGTCGATTGCCAGGCGCGAGAATAGCTGACGCCAAAGTTGGTAGAGAGCCAGGTTTTGATGGCAGTTGGATTGATACCACCAGTTACTAAAATGGTGTTGGTGACAGAATTGCCGCTCATGACGAAAATGTCAATCGCGCTCTGTCTAGCACATGCGACGTTGGACATTTGGATGTCCCAGTCAACAAAGGTCTCTGTCTTGGTCACGCGCTTGGCTTGAGTGTCGCGGCATAATTGGCGCTTGTTGATGTCGACACTGACGTCCACGTCGACATTGACATCAACTTCGGCAGTGAAGTTGAGGAAATCGTAGTCAATCGGTGGTGGCTCAAGCAGGATTCCATTTGCAGTCAAAAGATCCTCCCACTCTGTCTGGTTCAAGGAAATCTCTGTAATTTTGGTCAGGAACTGCCGCGATCATTCGGTTGTTGTTACAAGCACTTACTCTGGTTCTGAATGTCCTGCAGGAACTTGGCCAACTCTTGGGCCTCAGCCAACGTGTCCGGGGTAAAGTCCACAACTGGCTCGAGGATCGGCGAGGCGATGGCAGCCTTTGCGGCGATCAAGCCGAAGAGAATCTTGGAAAGCATCTTGAAGATTGAGATGTTCGATAGTGAGTGTGGAGAAGTGGGTGTCGAGATTTGTGTCTGGAATTATGCTTCAGAGAGTGCTGAGCTGGAGTCTTTGTAGAGGACGATCTGCTACGCTTTGACAGTCTGTCCGTTCATCGGCCACCCCATCTGTGCCTGACATTTCCGCTACTCAACCGAACGATCGAATGGAGAACCTCATTACAAGCACGCGACCCTTGAGGATCAAGCATGTTTGACGTTGCAGTTCGTGCGAAGATTTGCCTGATAGGCTGCATGGTCATCAGGGTTGCTGGAATGGTCGTGAAGTGGATAGTCTCAGCTTCTGGTTGCCCGTGGCACAATCTATTTGGCGGTCTCGAACCTCTTCGCGGATTGTGCCATCCCGTACTCTAGTCACGACTTTGACCCCATTCACTGGATTGGGAACATAGCCCTAGATGTGTGCCCGGAGACAGCATCCGGATACTGACCTTCGTAAAGCGGTCGTGCAATATACAGCCAGCCGGCGGGCATAGCCTGAACAATGGCGGCTCTTACTAAGGTGAAACAAGCCTAACAAGAGTCGCCATTACGCCATTGGTGGCGCGCTTCGAGATCAGTGCAAGAGATGCGTCTCATGAGAACAACGATGACGAAAACAATACCTGCTGAAGTTCATTCGTAGCTATCATGTGAATCTTTAAGTGCACTGTGGTCAATAGTGCTGCTGGTAGAGAATTGCAGCGCAAGCCAGCAGCTGTGCTTTGAGCACGGCTACAACACGTGGCGGACAAGGCTTAGAACAAGAAATAGCTAGCCTATGCCGGAGTTCTCACGTTGGTCAAAGTTGAATCCATGGGTCCAGCCGAGATGCAAGTGCAGACTGCCGGCTTGCTACCTCGCCCACTTACCTGTCTTGTCATAGTGTGTCACACCAAGCGGAATCTAATTATTGGTATAGACCTACACACTACAAACGTGGGGCCACGACAGTCCAATGTTGCTAAGCTCACTAAGGGCACAAAACGCGCTTACTAACAGCGACGGACATTTTGGTGTCGCTTGGCAGGTCACAATACGATTTTTAGCCACAACAAGCGCTTGCTGGACCTCACATCTACACATCCGGCTACGGCTAGCGTTGGCCAACAGCAATAACGGTTTCGTCTTTAGGCCCGCCGCCTGACTCAAGTATGGTGTTTTTATGACCATCCGATGATCATATTCATGGTGCACTCTTTCAATATAGCAACAGACCACATGGCGGTCATGAGGGAACGACCAGCAAACACGTGGTGCGCTTCCCCACCGGAGATGCGGTATCTGGTGAGCCTAAGCAGTGCTTGCTTCCAGTCATCACGGGGGCGAACTATGGTCTGTATAGCAAGCATTTCACCACGCCGTCTCGGTTGCAACAGCAATACATAGCCACACCGCACACCGAATCTCAGCACCCTCAGCTCGACTCCAGTCTTCACATCCACGATCAGACCACCATTTCCACTACTCCTCGACTACTCCAGATCGACGACTCCACATCCTCCTCACTTTTCAAACGCCAAGATGAGAGTCACATCCTTTACGCTGTTGGCAGCCTCCCTTGCCGTTGGGTACGTGTCTTTCCCTCAACTCTAGAGCTCGCGCCGCAATACGACCGACTCTACAAAGCCCCTGCGTGGCCATAGTACTGTGCTGCCATACGCAGTGAAGGCGTGTTTCGGCGTACAGCATCGGTATACCTCGCTGCGTTGTCCCTACGTGCTCAACAATGCAGAGATTGAGCACGATCTAGCAGCCGCGTAGCACCAAATTTTGAGCTCAAATGCCATGTGCTGACTGGCGATGCTCACAGAACTCTGGCCGACCTACACAATGTGGCTGTGTGCGTCACAGGACGAACCTTTAAGAACCCGGGTGGCAGCCCCTTCTCGCCTAGCATGGTCTACTACAAAGACTACGAAGTCCTTGCAGAGGCCACTGAATGTGCATGCGGTTACTACAAGAACCGTAACACGGGCAACCAGTGGTGGGACAAGTGCCCAGATTGCACTTATGTGAGTCGCGACTGATTCCACCTTACAGCAAAGTGATTGTTTACTGACGCTGCATGCTCTCAGAACGTAGAGGATGGGTACTGCCACTCTGATGAATGGCACATAGGTGGTGACGAGATGGAGCACTACTGCACGAAGTACTGTGGTGCCCAGGGCTCTGAGGCGAACTAGCAGAAGACGATGGTACGACTTGGCACGAGCATGACTTTTCTCACAGGTGAGGAACGGATCACATAGGGAGGGATGGCTGGTTCGTTAGGACAGCAGGCTTGTAGGATATGACGCGAGTGGAAGGGAGGTAACAGCAGGGACCTTCGTTTTTGAGGCATCTATGACACAATTTAATTCAGTGCTGTGTGGCCAAGACATCGTTTTAAGCGCTGTATGTGACTGATGCTTGCTGGCCAGAGAAAGATCCATGTATGTTGAGATAGTTGCAAGGCTGCCAATACACGCGCGACATGGTTCAAATGGGCATATTGCCATGAGCTATAGGCAGAGTAATGCCGCATCGTGATCCTGATGAGTGCACAGCAACCTTGGTCATCAATGCTTGTGCTCGATGTGCACAGGAACCATCTGAGCCCTCGTCCTGGGGCATGTAGAAACGTGACTGTGCCTCGCAGCTGCACTCAGACATTGATGAAACGGTGAGTCCAATAGTCGTAAAGCCGAAGAAACCACAGCCGCAGCATGTCCATCAATGCGTCGCTGGGCTTCCGTATGCTATGCTGTGTCCGTTGATATGCTTGCGTCTGACCTTTGGCACCTGCACGTATGTTCGGGCAGTAATGTCTGCCCTCATGGGCGCGCAAATTGTGCAGCATAAAGTCTAACAGGAGTACACATCGTCAACTCGGAATCTCTTTCCCTATCGTTGATATCCTATCCATTCACTCTTTCCGGCTTGACGCGACGAACTAGTATCGGCGGCGCGTGCAGCGGGCTGTGGTTGTCTTAGAGATCTCCCGAGGCTTAGGCGAACACCATGATGTCTGAGCTCAATGTGGCCGGCAGGGATGGAGGTTCGGCGATGTTCCGGCTACGCCATACCGCTACAACGGCGCCGTCGTTACCGGATCACCAATGTGGAAGCAATCTCGCAGCGATACAGTACCACAGTGTACTCTCGTTAGACCGTGGTGCGAAGATAGGCGGTGATACCGGATGATTCAGGACCAATATCGGACGACAGCACACATGGCTGATACGTGCGTCGCTCGTGAGTGCTGAAGGACGTGATCTGCCTTTCGGAATTCTGTAAGATTGCGGCTGTCATTCACAATCGCTTTTTGAGATTGCGCGACCAAAGCCCTCAGGTCGTGCCTTCGAATACGCGAAAAGTGGTTCAGCGAGCGCTTCTCGGGGTGACCTGGTCGCCTGCCCGACTTCACTGTCCGTTAGGCTCGATTCGATTCGTCACTTCGCCAGAGTCAGGAATTGCACAGGCTCTTGATGGACAACCAGCACTCGCTGGCACGCTGAACATGCCTCTCACACGACTGAGATGGTCAAACAGAGCCACCAGCGAAGTGTGCCTGTGCTGAGTCCCGTTGTGTACGTGTTGTGCAGTATCGCCGCCATCCAGACGTTCCGTCGCTATCGAGTCAAATTTCGAGCTCCAGCACGTGGTACAGCACTTAGACAAGGTCCCCAAAAGCGAACCCACGGTGATGCAACTTTTGATCAAATTATCGATGGACTTGCAGCGTAATGCACATATGATGTTGAGGCTCGACATGTTCAAATCGATCACGTGTCTGAGATCGGACTGTGAAGTCCAGAGCTGACAGCTCGACCCCTCCATCGACCCTCTTTCGCTACGCGCTGGAAAGCGGCTTTTCTGCTCGCTGTCGCACAAAGCCAGCTGTCATTGCTATCTTGCGTCGCGGCGGGTATAGAGTTTAGAACAGCGTTGCAATAGGCCGGCGCTGCTCGCTGCCATTGGTAAGGCCAGGTCGATAATGGACTATTTGTCAGTGACATAGTCGCTGACACCTCGTTGTACGTCGAGGCGGAGGGTTTTCCGTTCGCAGAATGTGTAGGATCTCCAGGTATAAGTAGTTGTTCGAAGACGAGGGAGTTCCATCAAGGTCCTCATATCTGAAGCCAGCCAACCAATCAACTCCAGCAAACGCATATTAGCTCTCCAATCCCATCATGTCGTCCGGAAGCTGTGCCTGCGGTGCCATTGGCATCAAGACTACTGGTGATGTCCAAACCAAGGCTCTCTGCCACTGCGCCGACTGCAAAAAGGTACGTTCGTGATGCGTTATATGTTGCGTGCATTGGCTAATGCTAGCACCGCAGATTACCGGAAGCACGTATTCCACCAACATCATCGTTCCCGGCGTTGAAGTGACCAAGGGATCTCTCAAGAAGTGGACCAAGACCGCCGACTCAGGCAACCCAATCACCTCTGTCCTATGTGGCGAATGTGGCTCGACTCTGTACCGGGAGGGTCCAACCTTTGGCGATGCAAAGGTGATTAAGGTCAGAATCTTGGACGGCAACGCTCTCGAGGAAGCCTCGCCTGGCGTTGAGCTTTACACAAAAGACAGAATCAGCTGGGTATCGGCCGTGAACGGGGCCGGCCAAATGGTTGGCATGCCAGACAGCGCAGATGCATAGAGCGCATCCTTGCTAGAAGCCGGTAGACGAATTTGTCGTCTTCGTACTAGGTGGATGCTTAGAACAGTCAACTGCGAGTTCTTCGATCTCGTGCCAGCGTTTTCATTCTCCGGCAATCATCATTCTATCGTCCGCAACAGCCGTTGGAATGCTCAGATCGTATTATGGGCGCCGAGGGTCCTGCATGCAGAAGTGCTGCAGATTGGTGCTTGTGTAGGGAGGTGTCAGAAGCTATGTCAGACTTGGCGGCGACTGACACGTATGTGTGGCTTCGGCGGATTCAGTCTCGGCAGATTCAGATTTGATATCTCAAGGACGCCGCAGAGGCCGCACAGACAGACAGGTGAGTAGGCTAAAGTCACCTTGGACCAGGTCGATTCCGATGCTTCCGCGAACATACTGCAATACACAAGTGCAGTGTATTAGGCGCAGCTCAAGTTCCATTTGCAATGAAGCAGCATATGAAGTCGCCATAATCCCGGCAGGTACGCGTTGCAACATGCCTGTGACCGCGCGTCGAAGTATCGGTCAAATCAACAGGATATCATCTTTTACTCTTCTTCCGAGCTCTCTTCTGGCTCTCTGACTGTGTCCTTGAGTTTCTGAAAGTTGTCAGCGTGCAATAGAGCGGGCGAATGAAAGAACAAGAACGCACATCCTTGAGAAGGGCTTTTAGGTCGTCGTGCTTTTTCGCGTTGACAAGCACATGCTCGTCGTCAATGTCCTCGATAATGATACTGTGGGAATTGTCCTGGTCAATTCTCACGATGATGGCCTTGATCGATGGGTCACACTGGACGAGCACTCCTAGCTTTGCTGTTAGCATGAGTCGGAATTCATTCATGCCCGCGACCTGCCCTGCATTGCTTTCGGCATACTGTATCCCGTTCGATTCGATAATGACTTGCTTCTGAAGTATAATGCTTCGGGCGGTGTTCGTGGGATGGCGATGAACGTGAAGGAGTGATACCGGTCGCACTTTCTTTGTTAAGCGACATGCAGGGATCAGGTGTGGCGTTACGCCGCAAGTGATTCGTGCATGAGCTGTGTTTCTAACACTTCAACTTCTAAATCTTTCAAAACAACACTCACCAAAACAACCTCACTTGCCAGAATTTTGCCAAAGCCTATGCCAAAGCCGTGACTGGGACAGTACATCGCTGGACAAACAAGACTAACTCGTCTTGTTTCAGGTTGATCGCAGCAACGTTGACCCAGACGTCATCCTCAAGAATGTAGACGCGTCCAGCCTCACTCGGATTTTACGGACTCTCTCTCCCGCAAGACGACCCCGTTTTACAGAGCAGGAGGAGAAATCTCTCAACGACGGCGCAGCTCGACACAACCTCACAAATTCGACGATCACAGCACAACAAAATTGACCCAGCATGGAAATCTTCACTCGCAACCGCCTGGTAGCAGGCATTCTTCTGCCACTCACTGTGGTATACGCTCAGAACAATGATGGAGCAGACATCGCAAGCTCCATCTACCCAGACTCAAGCACTTCATCCACAGCAACGAGTTTCAGCTCCAGTACACCGAGCAACACAAACGACAACAGCACCGACGACCGGAATTCCGACACAGGCGGCCTTGTGCACTACTACTTCGTCTTCCTCGCACTCATAGTCATCCTCGCCTTCCTCGGCAGCTACCTCATCTACCGGCGCAAGCGCAAAGCCGCCTCCACGGCAATCATTTACCACCACGGTCAACACGGAGCTCTTCAGCAAGACGTCGGAGTCTGGGATCCTTCGCGCGCGAGACGGAGGTACTGGCAAGGGCGGTGGAGATCGACAGAGGAGACGCACAGAGATGAGGGATTGAATGAGAATGGAGAAGCTCCGCCACCGTACATGCCAAAGGGACAGCAGCCAGGGGATGTGGAGGCTGGGAATGGCGTTGCAGGTGGTGCACCTGCTGTGCCGTTGCAGACGCTGTCTAGGGATCAAGCGGGACTGAAGCCGCCAGGATACGATGTTGCTGTGAGCGGGCACTATGGACGCAGCGGTGGTGATGGAGACACAGACGCTCGTCCAGGATCCTCGGTCGGTGGTGGTCTACAGCAGCCTGCTGGAGCAGCACCACAGTATCGGTAGGCATGCTCGCGCGGGAAAGATGATGTTGAGCAAGAGGACGAGACAACACTTCAGCATTGCGTGATTAGCGTACGGGACGTTCGACGACGATTGTTTACAGCGAGGCGTTGGTAGGAAGATACTACGGCCACGGCAGTTCGCTGTTTCGCTGCAACATGATGACAGGATCAAGGTTATGATCGATTCGGAAGAGGAGTTTGGCAGACTATGGTGTTCTCTGAAAGCTAGAGAGTCACTACTTCGCAGCGCGCGAAATCTGTACAAAAAGCTTTTCTACCAAGGCACAATCCTCACTTCTCCTGTGTTATCATCCATCTCCATGTGCGTGCCACTCTCGCCATCTTTGGTCAATAGTGACAGCCGCACGGCATTATTCGCGCCGTCTTCTGTTTTACCCGGCACAATATGTCCTCCCTTACCAAAGTCATTCAATGCCGTGGCCTGGTCATTAAGTCAGCGATTGTCTTTTCTCTCTCCATCTCTCACTAGAGCTCGAAACAGGATGAATATACCCTAAACACCGGTGCCGAAGCATTAATCTTCATCTCAGGATACTATGAAAGAACCACAACATCATCATATTCAACGCCGCTTTACTCGCAGCATAAGCGGGCCAATTCTTGTTGTTAAATGTCGCCTGTCTTGTTAAACTTCCCAGCCCAGTGGACATGAAGACAGTCTTCGGGTTTTCGGCTTTTTGTAACAGCGGGATGAATGTCTCGGCCGTTTGAGCGGAGCCTGCGACATTGGTATCGCAGGCAAGCTTAATGAGCTCGGAGATAGGAGTGGCACCTCCAGCGGGTGTTTGTGCTTCGGTTGCTATGCCCGCGTTACAGTGCAAAATGTCGAGGCGGCCGAAATTTTGGGAGATGGTGTCTGCTGCGGAGGTGAGTGAGGATGTCGATATTATGTCGACTGCAATGGGTTCGCAGTCCATAAGGCCTTGACCGCGAAGGTCTTGGACTGCGGCTTCGCCTTTGGAGGGGGGTTCGTGCTCGGATGAAAACGTGAAAGCGTCCAAAGCGGAAGCGTTTGCGGGCAATTTCGAGCCCGAGCCCTGTGTTGGCCCCTGTGATGAGCACGATTTCTTTGTCGTTTGGTGCGGCCATGGTGTGGTAGTTACTGCTGTTTCCTACTTGCTTGTTTTGAGAGTGTACAACATGAGGGTTTGGTCCTACACTTATGGGCGCGTGGTACTACAAAACACTCAGCGATACCTACAGCATGATTGAGGTCTGTCTGTATCTCCGTTCGGGCCTCCCATGCATATTGTCGGGATTGCTCAATGGATATCGAGGTCTAGCATAACCGTCGAGCTGTCGGACATAGAGATGCTCAAGCCCGAAGATTGTGCGGGATGCCACTGGCAATTCCTGGAGCTAAGAGACAGTCCTCCGAAAGGATCATTTAGGTGGGACGGCAAGTCTGCTTCTGGCATACATCGTCGCTGTGCTCTTTGTCACGTCGGACAGCGCGAGGAGGTGAGAGGGCGTTGTGGCAGTGTGACGGAAAGCATGAAATCAAGATCTGGGCCTGACGACGGCGACCAGGGCATGCAGGTCATAAAC
Organism: Septoria linicola; assembly: GCA_024114885.1. Taxonomy (NCBI): domain Eukaryota; kingdom Fungi; phylum Ascomycota; class Dothideomycetes; order Mycosphaerellales; family Mycosphaerellaceae; genus Septoria; species Septoria linicola. The sequence goes on from CP099422.1 coordinate 1,988,669, forward strand.
GCCTGGCGGAAGCTGCTCTCTTAGTGGCCCATTTACTAGTGGTGGCTTAACGAAGCCACATCGATAGATGGAGGACTAGCGCATCGTAGCTTGATCGAGCTGTCGCAATCGAGAAAGTGCTGTTGTTGTGAAGATTGCTATACACAAACATGTGCGGACATTGGGTGGGAGTCAGCAGTGGAAGACCAAGATCAAGTGCTTGTGGCCAGCTGGCTGCAGCACACGCAAATGATCAAAAGAGCCAAATCAAGGTGCAATGGAACTGCAAATTGAATGTCGAAACCTTGTTGGAGTAGTTAGCTGTAGAATATGTGTCCACGTAGAGCGCACAGCCTCAAGCGCCAGTGAGCTGCACTGCACCGGGGCCAGCCCAGCTCGTCTATTATACACAACACGTTCGTCAGCTCTCTCTTTTGCGTTCACGACACTCGCGCTCCTTTCTACACATCTTACTCCCTTCTCGCGCGTCTTGATGGTGTTGTTGCTGGCCGCAAACATTGAAAAGCTGGCGACCAAGACAACATCCTAGCCCGGCCAAGTGCTGACCCAGGAGATTGAGGAGCTCGGCAAGCCTGCATTATTGCCAGCTCACAACCTCAACACACGCCAACAGGACTCGCAGACAGCCGGTCAGCTGAGTGGTTGCAATAATGGAGGGCACGGCCAAGGGTAACGAGGAGCTCAAGGCGCAAGGCGTGGTCGAAGCTGCTCAGGATCCCAACAGCAGCGTCAATGCTGCCGATGCCGAGGAAGCTCTCAAGGACCACGCGCGTGCCGGAGGTGCTGCAGCCTTCGAATTCAACCCGGACGCCAGTCCTGAGGAGAAGGCTGCTCAAGCGAAGGAGGTACAACTGCAGCCTAACCAGAGCAAAGATCGTCACGAAGCTAACACAATGGACAGCGAGCAGGACCACGGCTGCACCGAAAGCACCAGACTGCTGCCTTGGTGACTGACGCCGACGATGGCTACGAGAACCCCGACCTTCCACCGCCCAGCAAGGAAGGAGCCATATCAACGATTCAGGATCCCGCAGTAGACGCGCCCGATGGAGTCGCGCCGCACGAGGACGACGAGTATGGAAAAGTAGGGTGGGCTCCTCGTTTTGGCAATCCGGGCGACGCAGACGACGAGGACGATGGACGAGATCATCAGACATTTCTAGAGGGCAAGATCGACGACAAGTTCTTTGGCGACTGGTATCACAATGCGGGGCTCATCATATTCGCATGCTTGAGCTCATGGACCATTGCAGTCTTGGGCGGAGGTCTGGGCTGGATCTTCATCCTCATGACAGTCTGCGGCACATACTACAGGACATCGTTGCGAAGAGTACGGCGGAACTTCAGGGACGACATCATCCGGCAATTGACCAAGAACAAGCTGGAGACTGATGTGGAGTCGTTGGAATGGATCAACAACTTCATGTCGAAATTCTGGCCAATCTATGCGCCGATCTTGTGTTCGGGAATAATCGCGTCAGTGGACCAGGTTCTGAGCACATCGACTCCAGCTTTCCTGGACAGCATGCGCATGAAGTTCTTCACATTAGGCACAAAGCCTCCACGACTTGAGCATGTGAAGACTTACCCGCGCGAGGAGGACGACGTGATCATCATGGACTGGAAATTCAGCTTCACTCCAAACGATGTCTCCGACCTGACCACGAAACAAGTGAAGCTGAAGGTCAACCCAAAGATCGTGCTCGAAGTGCGTGTGGGTAAAGCCATGATCTCGAAGGGTCTGGATGTGATTGTCGAGGACATGGCATGTGCGGGAATCATGCGCGTCAAAATGAAGCTGATGCTTTCGTACCCGTTCGTTGAGAAAGTCGAAATCTGCTTCCTCGAAAGACCAATGATCGACTACGTCTGCAAACCACTCGGAGGTGACACGCTTGGATTTGACATCAATTTCGTCCCAGGTCTCGAAAGCTTTATCCAGGAGCAGATCCATGCCAATTTGGGACCCATGATGTACTCGCCAAACGTTTTTCCGATTGAACTCGCCAAGATGCTTGCTGGCACACCTGTCGACCAAGCTATCGGCGTGCTCCAGATCACTTTCCATGGTGCACATGGTCTGAAGAACCCAGACAAGTTCTCTGGCACTCCAGATCCATATGCCACTGTGTCGATCGACAATCGTGACGTTCTCAGCAAGACCAGAACGATCGAGGGCAATGCTAACCCAAGGTGGAATGAGACTGTCAGCATCATCTTGACAAGCCTTAGGGAGCCGCTCACTCTTGGTATCTTCGACTATAACGAGTTCCGCAAAGACAAGGAGCTCGGAATAGCAACCTTTGATCTGGAACAGCTGAGCAATGACCACGAATTCATCAATCAGAATCTCGAGGTAATCGCCAACGGCAGACCGCGCGGTGCGGTGCAGGTCGATATCCGCTTCTTCCCTGTCATCGAAAGCCAAAAGCTTGATGATGGTACCGAGATCCCACCACCGGAGAGCCTTACTGGTATCGCAAAGTTCACTGTCGAGCAAGCCAAGGACCTCGACGGGAGCAAGTCGCTTATTGGGCAACTCAATCCGTATGCCGTCCTGCTTCTCAATGGCAAAGAGGTGCAAATCTCGCAAAAGCTCAAACGCACGAACAACCCGATCTGGACCAATGCAACCAAGGAGATGCTCATCACTGACCGTAAGAAGGCCAAGCTGGGACTGATCATCAAGGACGACCGCGATCTCGCATCCGATCCCATCATCGCCAGTTACCAAATCAAGCTAGATGATATGCTGAACTTGACTACCAAGGGACAAGAGTGGTACAACTTGGCGGGTGCGAAGACTGGTCGTGCGAAGATGAAGCTGCAATGGAAACCAGTTGCCTTGAAGGGCGGAGCATCCGGCGGCAATGGTTACATCGACCCTATCGGTGTCATGCGTTTCCATTTCCAAAATGCTAAGGGCCTAAAGAATCTCGACACAGTGGGCAAGTCCGATCCATATGCAAGAGTGCTTCTCTCTGGTATCCAGAAGGGCAGGACTGTGACTTTCAAGAACAATCTCAACCCCGAGTGGGACGAAGTGTTCTATGTCCCAGTGCATTCTACTCGCGAGAAACTCGTAGTGGAGGTCATGGACGAGGAGAACGTTGGCAAAGATCAGACAATGGGCCAGATCGAGATTGATGCAGCCGAGTACATTCGCCAGACCGAGACGGGAGAATATGCTGTGCAGGACAGCAAGCACGATGTCATCTCTGCTCAACTTCGGATTGGACGCTCCCAGCCTAAGGGCGAGCTCAACTTCACCGTGGCCTTCTACCCAACTCTCAACGTTGCCGAGCCTGAAGAGGAGGAGGAAGAAGGAACCGGCGAAGAGGGCGAGAATGGCACGCGCACCAGCACAGAGGTACCAAATGGTGGCTCGGTTAGCGGCAGCCGCCATAGTAGAAGCGGTACCGTCAGCAGCTTGAAGGCTGGCTCGGTGAACAGCAAAACAGAAGAGATGCGCAAAGCACTCGCGGAGAACGAGAAGGAACAGACAGAGGCTGAGGAGGTCAAGCAACAAGAAGTGCCGAAGATCAAGATCGGCGTCGATGATCTCGTCAATTATGGTAAGCAGCAACTGACAGCCGCGAACCGTTCACAAATGCTAACATTCTCTCAGAGTCTGGTCTTATTGTGTTCACGATTCACGAAGGCGAGTTGGCACACTCCAACAGCTACCTTCAAGTGCTCATGGACGACATGAAATACCCTGCATGGCAGAGCGCCAAGATGAAGACACGCAATCACACGTTCAACGAGACTGGTGATGCCATGGTTCGCGAATTGGATCTTTCACGCATTACATTACGGCTCGTCACAGACACCGATATCGAACACGACAAAGACGATGACATCAAAGCCAGAGTTGCTGCTCCGACGATCGAGACTCTCAAGCGAAGTCTCTACACCCCACAACTAATCGTAATGAAAGATGAGCACGGCCATGAAAGCAAAATCAAGGTTTCGATGCGCTACCTTCCAGTCAAGATGCAACTCGACCCCAGCGAATCATTCAACAACCAAGGCAACCTGCGTGTCGAAGTTCTGGACGCGGCTGATCTTCCTGCTGCTGACCGCAACGGATTCTCGGATCCATTCTGCAAGTTTGTACTCAACGGCAAAGAAGTGTACAAGACTGCCAAACAGAAGAAGACATTGCATCCAGCTTGGAACGAGTACTTTGAGGTACCTGTCATCAGCCGGACTGCCGCGAAGTTCCAGGTCGATGTCTATGATTGGGACTTTGGTGACAAGAATGACTTCCTCGGAGCCGCCGCTATCAATCTGGACGTGCTCGAGCCCTTCCAAGCACAGGAAGTACTTCTCAACCTCGACGGTAAGAGCGGAGTGGTTCGCTTGAAGGTGCTGTTCAAGCCAGATTACATCACAAGATCGCGACAAGGATCTTCAACGTTCAGCGGTACTTTCGCGGCGCCTGGCAAGATTATTGGCGCGCCAGTCAAAGGTGTAGGAAAGGTCGCGAGCGGAGTTGGTGGAGGTATCTTCCGTGGAGCAACATTCGTCGGTCGTGGCTTCAAGCGAAGGACTGTCAGCGGTGCTCAAGAAGTGCCCGATGATGCAGCAGCAGAGTTGAGACCCACCAGTATGGAGTCACAAGAAGGTGCTAGCAGGCCTAGCACCGCTGCTAATGGAGGCTATGTTAATGGCAGCTCCATCGATGGAGTGGCTGGAAAGGACTCCCTCCAAGCACCGCGAACTCCTGGAGGTCACCAACGGGAATCGAGCTTCGGACAGCACTCCCTCAGCCCTGCCAGTGGTGAAATCGGCACTGCCACGATCAGCGTACTCAGCGCGACCGGGTTTCCAGAGGATGTGAAGCTGGAAGTGCACGTCCACCAAGGCAGCAAGGAGGTCATCAAGACGAAGGCCATCAAAGCCAAGACCGGAGAAGCCAGCTGGGAAGACGAGGAGAAGAAGATCGAATGCAATGCTGCTGCGCCATTCAGGCTTGAAGTCAAGAACGATAAGGTCTTCAAGGACGAGAAGCTCGGCGAAAGCACTTTCTACATCAACGACTCTGCAGGAGGCGGCGAGCGTGAGGTGCGCTGCGGCGCAGGTCATGTTGTGATCCGGACATCCTTCAGACCTACTGAAGCTGGCTCCATCGCACCCAGCACACAGTCTCCCGCAAGCAAGAAAGGCTTTGGTAAGCTACTGGGACGATCTTCTGGACGAGACCGAGAGCGCAGCGTGACGCCTTCAGGCTAGAGTCCCGAGGCAAACTCAAAAGTGCGAAGCGGACGCCTTGCAGAGGATAGAGAGGAACGTGTAGGACGTAGAGAGAGTCTGAAACGTACTTTGACGTTGCAGAAACAGAAGATCAAGGAGAGAACCAAGACTTTCCTACGAAGAAGTGGCAGCACGAGCTCCTCCAAGGCCTCGCAGCATTCCATCCAGGGTCGTCGCTTGTACATGGACGATACAAGCACATCTGAAGATGGACCCAGCCCGATGTCCCTGTCCCCTAAGACTTCGAAGACAAGTAATGTTTCTACAATCAAGGCAACTAGGCGCGGTAGATGAAAGGGGTAAACGGAAGGTAAATACTAGTGAGAGCCAATTTTGTTTAAGATACCAGTCAATGCAATTTTCATTATTCATCATCAATACTGCATCAATACTCTCATCAATTCTCATCCATCAATCATGCTCAATACTCTGCACGACCCTCTGGTGCACCGGCGGGACCCAAAATGGCAGCGGAGCGGGAGCAGTCTTTCTGCGAATTTGTGGCTTCGAAATGCCGGCCGGAGGCGCACGTGGTGGCGGGGTTGGGGCGGGATTCAGGAGAGACGCGATGCTGATGCGCTTTGGCGGTGGCGGTGGTGGTGGTGCTTCACCACAGAGCAGCAGGAGAGCAGAGGCCGCCTCGTGCTCGGCGAGGGTGTGGCCCACAATCGTGGGCATGGGCGTGTCATCTCCGAATGGAGCATCGGTGGTGGTGCGGCGCGAGGGAGCACGAAGTGGCGCGGGCGGGCGGGGGCCGTGGAGAGCTTTGAGGCGTGGGAGCTTTTTTGGTGGTGGCCTCACCTCACTGTGGTCGTTGTCGTCGTCGTCGTCGTCTTCTCTCCGTCGTTTCATCGCACCGCCAGCTGGGCTGGTCGGCGCCGCCGCGGCGTGGTGGTCGAGCCAGGCCTGGAAGTTGTCGGCGGGGTTGTTGACAGTTTCATCCCCACCTGGATCGTTGATCAGGAATTCCACGGGAGGCATCTGTACCATGCCGCCGTGGTCGAATTCGTCTTCGATCCAGGTGAGGATGTTGTCGAGGAGAAAGTCGACAGGCCTCTCCTGGCCGGCAAAGTGGGTGTCGATATGGTCGGCGTGGGCTGGGCTCACCGCCTCGGCAAAAGAAAGGGGGAGGGTCTTCTCTGAGCGGCCGACCTTGGGTTGCACCGCGATGGCTGCGCGCGCGGCGGCTTGGTCGCCGCCATTCTGGCGGAGAGCGGTGTGGTATCGGTCTAGCCGACCTTTGGCTGGCAGGCTGAGCTGCACCACGAAGGTGCACTCTGGCCGCCACAGCTTGATGCGAACAAGCTGCTGCCGCAGGTGGCGAAGATAGAGAAGCCCTGGGCCCTCTGGGCCAGCCTTCTCGGCGGCGTACTTGCTTGTCTGCACTCGATGGCTTAGTGGATGAACGAAACGCAGAGAGGGGATGGGGAAGTTGTGGCTGGTGAATCGATGAGGTGACTTACCTGGTAGCCACTACGGCACTGCCAGTGCCAGACATCGTCTGGTATGGCCTTGGTTGGGTTCTTGTTGCGGCCGAAGGTGTCTGACGTGACCTTACGGCCGGTTTTGTGGCGTGGTTGGGAGGTCTGACCACTGGCGCAGTCGCGGTCGCTGCAGGACCAAAGCTTCTGAGGGGTGGTGGAGGAGGACATGCTGGTCGTGGTACTGGAGAGCGGCTTGGAGCGTGTGAGAGAGGCGGAGCGGTCGAGGTCGTTCTGGTTTGTGATAGTGATCTTGACGGGGCAAAGCCTTGATGGTGATGTCTTTCTGCTTGCTTATCGTATACTCAAGTTACACGAGAGGTACTGGTGATAGAAGTGCAAGAAGAGGAACGAATACTGCCAGCAGTATTGGTATGAAGTGAAGTGAAGTAGTAGTGGTGCTGACGAAAGGCTTGCTGATGGTGATCTGAACTGGAGAGAAGAAGACAGGAACAGGACGAGAAAATCTCGAGATACTTATCCTCTGCTGTACCTATTGTCAGACGAGTATACAATAGTCATCTGGAAGTATACCATGATGGGACAATTGCCCATTGTGCACTCGTGAATGTGTCCCATTGTTGCGGTCACACATACTGTATGGACCCACAGCAAACGCGAAAGGCACGTTTCAGGTGTGACCAGATGGTCGTCCAGGAATAGATCGAGACGATTGAGTGGCCAATAGCGGAACGGAGGTCAATTGTTCAATAGCGAGGAGGCTGGCGACAATGCGACTGTTCGTCTTGACCAGCTTCAAGATGACTTCACTGGCCGCCGCTGTCCCATTGTGCCCGTTCCGCATCGCTTGTGAATCGCGCAAGTGCTGCGTCAACGTGACAGGAGCAGTCTGTGATATCACGGGAGTCGTCCACCAGCGACAAGACGAACGCATCATGACCGAGTGTCCTTAACGGCCTGCCTTCATCCACGAGCTTTACACAAACAGTCGCAAGAACGCCTTTCGTTACTTCGTGCTGCAGCGCGAAGCTTCACTTCAAGCCTGCAGGGATGTCTTAGCGAGCCAATAGTATTGGACCTTCACCTCGCAACCGTAACACACGAGAGGGAGTACTGAACATCAGTAAACCGGCGTAAATGGTTTTCGATAATACATACGAATGCTGCTTCCGATGCTGTACCGTCGCCGCCAATGCTTTCCAAACCATGTGGGTATATCGCCAGCCAGTGCCCACTTTTGCCTGCCATAAAACGCCATCGCTAAAGTCCAGTGCCTTCCTTATCATGCAGTGTACAAATATGGAATGCAGATGTGCATGTTCTCCCGCTCTTCGCGATTAACCAAAAGCTTGGTCAATCCAGTTCTTTGGTTTTCGCATCTCGGTCATGAACTTCCTGACAGAATCGGGAGTCTTCGCCGCCTCCCTGTCAATGGGCGACTTCGTCCCGTCGGCTCCTTCGTCTTCACTGTCGTATTTTCCACCATCTAGACCCGCTAGTCAGCTTGCGCACTGTTTGCGCCATTCTTGTCTCCGTGCTCACTGGTAGAGGTAGAAATGGCGATGGGCTCGACAATCTGCACGCTTCGTCGCTTGCCGTTGAGCTTCGAGCCTGTACTTTGTGATATCAGCTGCGCATCAACTGCGTCACGCGCCTCCTCGGCTTCAGCTTCTAATTCTTCAGCAACGCCATCCAGGCCGAGCGCGGGTGATCTGCCTTTGCCTTTGGACACTTTCGATTTGTTGCTACGCTGAGAAGATTTCTCATCAGCCCCAGCATACTCAGGAGCGGTCTCGAAGTGGTCGGGTTCTGTTTCCCCGGCACTGCTATCTTTACCCTTCGAGCTTCTGGTAAGCTTCGATGAAGTTTCGAACCACACATCACGGTGCTGACTAGGCGTGGCTGAGTCCAGGTCGTCATAGGCGATCGAGTTACTACTAATGGTACGCGATGGCAAAGTGGGAGCCCCGACACTTGCCCGCTGCTTGTTCTTGAAGCGTGGCTCATTATGGGCTTCCTCCTTCTCGTTGGTATCGGTAAGGCCCTTGATATCGCTCCAGTACTCCAGCTTCCTAACCTGTTGCTCTGCAGCGTGAATGGCTTTGTGCAGATTGGCAGCGTGTCTCGCGTTCCGGTCATGCTCTTCCTGCTTATCCTCTTCGTCTTTGTGATCGTGCGATTCGAGTGGTTTCTGCTCTTCACGCAGCTGATGATGTCGCGCGATGAGATCGTCCAGCAATTGTCGACGCGAAGACTGGAAGATGAGATTCTTCATGATGTCCTCCATGGACTCGCTCAAATAGTACAACTCGTCGCCACCTCCGTCGGTGAACTTCTTGATCGCACTGATTTTCTCCCTGTCGACACTCGACTTTCGAAGAGCCAGAAACAGGTCGGCGATTGTGAAGACTTCCATCTTTTCCACATCGAAGTCTGGCTCCAGCCTCGCTCTTGCATGTACTAGAGTACTCGTGCGGTCTTGATCGTCGTCGCGAACCGTTTTGGGGTGAATAGTGAAGTAGTCCGATGTGAGTTCGTGGGACCTTTCCTGCGTTCTATGCACGTTGTCCTTCCGCTTCCTCATCCTCAGCCAACGCCTCCTCCGGACAAAGCTGTGAAACCATGGGTGATTGCCATGCCACGCGAACTTTTGTCCCTTCTTCCCCACGAATGCAAAGCTGTACTCCCATCCTTCCTCATCCACATCGCGACTCATGTCCACATACCAGCTCTTCCAAGTCCACTCCCAGCTGGGATCGGGCACCTGAGCATTGCGGATGTCGACAGCCGCAGTACGGAACTGCCCGTTCTGCCAGGGTTTCGGATCTGCTGGAAGAAGTGAAGCTGAGGAGTATTTGGGTATGCCAAAGAAGAACATGCCGCGCTGGTTCTCATACAGCACGTCAATGACCGTGTCCCGCTCGTCTGCTTTGCCCAAAGTCTTCTTCCGCTTCAGCAGCTTGTTCTTCTTGGCCTGCAGGTTCGACTGAGCGCGATTCAAGTAGTTCCTCTGCCTGGCATTGGCTTGCTGCACAGACTCTGGCATGGCAGGAGCGTTGCTTTCATCAATGGGCGCATGGGCAGGCTCTTCGACGTGGTAGCGGTCCTGGCCATACCTGGCATACTTCTGCTTGTTATACGTATTACGTGCAGTCTGGCGAAGTCCGGTCGAAGTGTTGGTCACCCGGCGGTAGAGGGATCCTGGACCAGGTGTGACAACTGAGCCCTCACTGTCACTGATTTCAGCATCAAGTGAGAGATTGGAAGCGTTTCGTGAAATCGTGCGATCAACGAGGACAATGTGGTGCTCGGCCTTGATTCGCGTTGGGCTAGGCAGACGGGTGAGGGAGGAAGTGGATGTCTCGGACATTATGCTTAAGACGGTAGTATATAGATATGAGGGAGTGACAAGAAGGGTAAATGGTGGTCATCAGAAGGTAATGGGCAGAAGAGTATTACCTGTTAATGAGTGTGATGGGCTGGTGAAGGACGTCGCCGGTGCCAGTGGTGGTGCTTCGAAGGCGTCTGCCGCGTTTGGAGGATGAAGTGGATATGATGGAGCTGCCGTCGGTCTGTGGCGAGCTCATCATTTGTTCATTACTGTCTGTCCAGGCTGCTCATCTCGTCGTGGTCATGGGAAGCGTGAGATGAAAGATGAGCCTTGACTGCTTCCAATCTCTCTCAACACGGCCCAGCTCCTCCTGCTATTCTTGGCAAGCATGGGCACGGACGGGGAGTCCGCGATCGTGCTTGACCTCAGATGCACGATGACGTTGCAGCGACGCGTGAAAGAAGCAGGACTGGTCATTGGCTTGGGCGCAACCAGGCAAGCTGTGAAGAGCTGTCGGCTTGCTTGTTGTGCTGCTGCTGCTCCTCTTCTACACACACCAACCACCACGCTGTACCACCTGACCTCATCTACAGCTACCACATCTTCCCTCAGATCAATCAACTAGCAACCATGTCGAACCGTGTCGTGACCGTTGGAGGAGGAGCTCTCCTTGCTGGTGTGGGCTACTACCTGTACTCCGCCGGCGGTGACCCAAAGGTCGCCGAGAAGAAGTTTGAGGGTAAGCGCATGCCCGAGTCGCGACTGCCTTGAGGACCTCCGACTGACAGCTTCACTTCACAGCCGACGCCGCAAAGGCCTCGCGTGAGGTCAAGTCGCACCTTCCAGGTTCCGGCAAGGAGGCAAAGAAGGACGCAGAGCTTTACGGCGAGCAGGCACAGAGCAAGTTCAACCAGCTTGTCCAGGATGGCAAGCAGGAGGCATCAAAGGTCGATGCCAAGCTAGCAGAGTACCGCCAGGATGCATCGAAGCAGCTCAACAATGCGTCTAAGGAGGCAAACAAGGCGATTGACCAGTTCGATCAGAAGGTCACCCAGGTGAGTGATACACTGTTCTGCAAGCCAGGACGAGATGGGCATCGATGGGCAGGAGGTGATGACGATGCTGGATGAAGGATGTTTGAATGAGTGAACGCGTGCTGACAACAATGCAGGAAGCCAGCAAGGCAAAGAGCGGCCTCTCGAGCTGGTTCGGTGGCAAGTAAGGAAGAGCGAACAACGCAGATTTTACGAAGAATCCGAGTTTGATGTAACAGAACATAAGAGTAATCACAGCACGCGAGCAACTTCACTTCAAAGACTATCACCTTACTTTTGGCATATTGGCCCATGTTAACTGAACAGACAATGCTTTCATCTTGCTTACCTGACTTCGACATCTTCGACATCGACCATCAAGACTCGCGCCTCGACCGATTCATACATCTCAGCCCATCATTGCATAAATCATGAACCAAAGTCTGGTCTCACGCCTCCTTGACGAGCTCCGCAACCGGATCTACAGCCTTGTTCTCACACAAGAAGCTCCAGTAGAACTATACGATGTCGAGAGGCACATTCAGTTGACCAGTGTGTGTCGCCAGATGCGCCATGAATGTCTGGGTCTGTTCTGGTCAGCCAACACTTTCGCGTATAGCATCTATATTGTACGATTCGTGGACGCAGCGTGGGTACAGCCCTGGAACTCACACGCACGCTTTTCCTTCGCCTTCGCGCGTTCAAAAGCTGCACAGTCAGTCGCATTCATAAGCTTGAGGTGCGCATCGTGCAAGACTCGATGGCACTTTGAAGAAGTTTCTGGCCGGCCTACCGAATACTTCTTCACAATCCACAATCAACTCGGCAATTCGACATCTAGGGCAAGCCCTACCCTTTCGTACCAACCATGGCGCGCTCATTTCGACGTTCAAGCCAAACTTCGGAGTCCTCGGATCCGGACGATCTTCAGAGAGATCTTTCGCATCTACGAGTACCTGGACGTTGTGTGCTGCCGACCGCAGAAATTGGAGCCTGATGGGAATGTTCTCAGCTTCGTCACAGACCGTCAGTTGTCACTGGAGGTCCTGCCACTGCCGATACCCACACATCGAAAGTGAGCAGTTGTCGCCTGTCTTTCACGGACACGGAGCCCACCTATTAGAGCGCGGGCACTCTGGGTCACCATAACTCGGTCTCGAGTTAGAATTCGACATGCGCGGCTGTGTTTCCTTCACCTCACATGCGCCGGTCCCTGCTAGCTTTGCTTGGCAGCACAGCCACAACTACCTCAACCAGCTTACACTTTTCCCCCATAATTTCGATCTTTCCAACGCATACCGCAGAAATTCATCTCCAGTATCATCGATCATGGAGAGCTCCCCGCTGGTGCTGCTCCCGCCGGAGCTACGCAACCGCATCTATGAGTCGGTACTCAAGGACAATTGCGCTATCGTCCTCTCCGGCATCAAAAATCGAAATCAGCTTACACGTACATGCCGCGAGGTTCGTGAAGAGTGCTGGAAGATGTTCTGGGCACTCAATGAGTTCAGACTGACTGTCTTACCCGAGGATGACAAGACGAAGCTTGCTCACTGGATTTTCGATCTTCTATATCACCGACTTGACACTGTGCTTCCGCTCATTCCGTCTATGTCAATCACCATTTGGCATCACGGACACGCCTGGTGGATCCAAGTATTGCATGCTCGTGCATTCGAAGACATCGCCGTAGCCGACGGGTGCAGACGCCCGAATCTGGGGGAGTGGGCGGCCATTGGGGATGCTGGCACTCCTACTAATAATCTGTGCCGGCAGATCGTCCGTGCTTACAAGGACATCAGCTTGACGTCAAATTGGGGTTACAATCGGCCTGAGGCCTTCGACGACGGGTTCGCTATAGTACACACTGCAGTGATCATGCCATCGGGCACGAGGATTCGACATGGAAGATTAGTGCCGAAGAAAGGAGGGAGATATAGTCAGAAGGGAGGTACGCGCACGAGTAGCGGAGGGAAGTCATCGCCAACGTGATAGAGCGGCAGGGAGGACCGACGAGACGGCAGCGTAAACCATAGCTTCAAAACGAAATTAGGTCATGCTAGGCATGGAGGTCGACGAGTCTCTGCACCGCGATTCTGCATCTCGCTCGTCACGTCAACGCCCTAGCACTTGGTGCTCAGATTGCCATAGAGCGAGCCAAGACATCTGTATGAGATGCACTTGATCTGAATTCCAACAGTTGAAATCAATCTTATAACGATGCAAACATGTCACGAACGCGTACAACCGCTCAGCTGTCATGGAGAGATGACTTGGGTCGAGCAGAACTCTGTACTCTCGTGCTCCACATAGCTACCAATTTCACACTTTCCACGTCTTGACTTCTGAGCCTTACACCATGACACCCGTACAACGCTCAAAACTCTCGCGTCCCTGACAAGCGGTTCGCCTTACCTTACGCCCAACAGTCACTTATTCCGAACTCACTAACACCATAAGCTGCTAGGACCAGCGCCCTACTTGTACTACTCGGGGCCCGCCTCTCCTCCAACAGCATAGATCGGAAACAGTCTCTTCGAGCCACAATCGAAGCTCATCGATTGGAGCACGAGAAAATGCTCGAGGACGACCTTGGGCGCCAAGAAGCTTTACTCGCTATTCGCTGCTCTAAGAGCTTCATTTGAGCTTGATATGAGATCTGAGCGACAGCTTGATAGGGAGTGGGTAAGAACTCAGCACTAACTTGATCGGGAGTCTAAGAGAGCTGAGCATGAGCTGAACCGGGAGTGTATTAGCGGGCCGCGTATCTTGAGCAGGGTAGCGTGAATGGGCAGCATAAGCTTGGCCCACAAGATCTGAGAGGCTGTCGAAGCGCAATGGGTGGCGGAGAAGAGGCAGCTGAGAGGCCAGAATTGAAGGAGCCTGTCGTCAATCCGTAGCCTCAAATCATCGGTCTTTGGTGAGCAATGGAGCTCCTCTTCAGCGATATGTGAATTGACAGATGACGATGGTGCGGCTTTGCGGGCGATACTCGGAGTCTCAGTCAATTTGAGCCACAGTCGAGGAGACCTGTAGTGCTATGCTACACATCTAACAGTCTGACCGAGAGGGTGGTCGCATGTGCTAGTCTTGTCAGTGAACACAGATACTCTTCCGGTTTCTCGTATACCCTTCGTGCCAGGTAGATTCACATCCAGTTGTCAATCTGATGCACATCATACTTTGTGATATTTTCGCATCCTACTGGCTGGTCAGAAAGTAGTCCTATTGCCGGAGCACGTACGAAGGCCTCTCCAGGAGACGCGACGTGAGATGAGTGGGGGCAGAGCGGCGCACGGACGACCGACCAAACGACGTCAAAGCTCGCTCTGAAGCTCGAGAACATTCTACCCAGCTTGGGATATGAGCAACACCATTAGCTGTTCTTTCCAATAACATCACCTAAAACACTCGAGAAAACTTGTATCAGAGAAACATAAGAACAGGAAGAATCAACATGGCGTCAGCAGACGAGCTGAAGGCCGAGGGCAACAAGCTCTTCGCGGCCAAAGACTTTACAGGCGCTGCAGAGAAGTTCTCTGCCGCAATTGAGGTCGACCCATCAAACCATGTTCTCTACTCAAATCTGTCAGGCGCATACGCTTCGCTGAAGGATTGGGACAAGGCGCTCGAGGCAGCCACCAAGACTACCGAGATCAAGGCAGATTGGTCGAAAGGATGGGGACGAAAGGGCACGGCCGAGCATGGTGTTGGCGATCTGATGGGCGCAGTCCGCTCGTACGAGGAGGCGCTGAAGCTCGATGCCAACAATGCTCAGGCAAAGTCGGGACTGGACGCTGTGAAGAGAGCCATTGATGCGGAGGCACGGGCAGATGGCGTCGATCCTAGCGGCGGCCTGGGCAACATGTTCAACGACCCTCAGCTCTACCAAAAGCTGGGTGCAAACCCAAAGACGGCGCACCTGCTCGGCGACAGTGCTTTCATGGCCAAGCTGCAAAACATGAAGAACAACCCACAAGGCATGCAGCAGGAAATGTTCTCGGATCCTCGATTCCTCCAGGTTATGAGCGTGCTTCTTGGCATCGACATGTCTTTCAACCCAACCGACAATGCCGACCGCGATGCTGCCAAGTTTCAGGAACAGAATGGTGGTGCTGAGGAAGATGTGCCAATGACAGACGCGAGACCGACCAAGAAAGAAGAGCCAAAGAAGGCTCCTGAGCCTGAACCCGAACCAGAGCCAGAAGATGAAGAGGCCAAGGAGAAGGCCGCTAAGAAGGCAGAGGCAGACAAGGAGAAGGCATTGGGCAGTGAGGCATACAAGAAGAGACAATTTGACGAGGCCATCTCGCACTACACAAAAGCATGGGAGACTCACCAGGACATCACATATCTGACCAATCTTGGTGCTGCAAACTTCGAGAAGGGCGACTACGATGCTGCCATTGAGGCATGTAAGAAGGCTGTTGAGTACGGCCGTGAAGTCTTCGCCGACTGGAAGATCATTGCAAAGGCATTTGGCCGCATCGGATCATCCTACGAGAAGAAGGGTGACCTCGCGAGCGCCATCGACAACTACCAAAAGTCGCTCACCGAGCACCGCACACCAGACATCCTCGCCAAGCTACGCGCAGCAGAGAAGGCGAAGAAGAAGGCTGACACTGATGCCTACATTGACCCAGCCAAAGCTGAGGAGGCGCGTGAGCTCGGTAACCAAAAGTTCAAGGAGAGCGATTGGCCAGCTGCCGTCGAGGCCTACACCGAGATGACCAAGCGCGCACCAGAGGACCCTCGAGGATTCTCAAACCGTGCCGCCTGCCTCATCAAACTCCTCACATTCCCGTCTGCAGTCACCGACTGCGACGAGGCCATTAAGCGCGATCCGAAGTTCATCCGAGCTTACCTCCGCAAAGCCCAAGCTCTGTTCGCCATGAAAGAGTTCAACAAGTGCATCGACGTTTGCGCCGAGGCACTCCAGCACGACACAGACGGTAAGAACACGCGCGAGATCGAACAGCAGAGCCAAAAGGCCCTCGAGGCACAATTCTCCGCCCGCGAGGGCGAGACGGAACAGCAAGCACAGGAGCGCATCCAGCGAGACCCCGATATCATGGCCATTCTCCAAGACCCTGTCATGCAGAGTATCCTGCAGCAAGCAAAGAGCGACCCAGCTGCTCTGCAGAACCACATGCAGAACCCAGACATCAGAATGAAGGTGCAGAAGCTGGTCGCCGCAGGTGTGATCAGGACCGGCAGGTAGATGAAAAGATGCTATCGAGAGCATGAGCACGAGTGAAATGACTGCTTCGTATGATTTTGAATGCTGGATGTGTATGTCTTAAAAAGAGCATAGCGCTGGTTCATACTGGTAATGTACAAAAATGGTCTGAAAATCCTTTCCAGTCTTTCGTCACGCGAGTTCTACAATGACCGTATTCATCTCTCACGTCTCAGTGTCTGTCATCGAGCGAAAAGTGTACAAAGCTTCCTTGAAACCCATGGTGCTGCCTCATGCTTCACTAGTTAGTCTCTGCCAAACGTAGTCCTTAGGGTTATGCTTAGGGTTACATCCAAGTCGACGACAACATCGATATGAGAATTCTGAGTGGGCCAGTGTCTTTCAATGAGAGCTCTGGTATTGTTTCATTCGTATCGTTGTCTCGGGACTCGTGTGGAGAGTGTTGTGATCAAAGGCATGATTTACGAAATTTGCAAAATTGAGCTTTTGTGAAAAGGTATACCTACACTCACACAGTGCTAGGCCTCATTGCCAGTCAACACTTGCGATCAACCGAAAATTGGCAATGAGTGTATGTAAGCATAGCTTAGTGGCCGCACATCGTAAGTTGGTGATAGCACTCTAGGTGATTGTTCACCTAGCTTAGCTAACCATGTCATAAGAGCCCCTGAATGGAATACCAAAGCACACGTTGGACTGCATGCAGATGGTACCGAACTCACGCGGAGGAAAGGATGAGGAGCAGTCGGTGTGGGGTCGTGAGAAGAGTATTAATTTGTGCAAGAAACATTATCATCAACATCATTAGCTGCCGCCAAAAGCCCATAAAAAGGCGCCCAACCCAAAACCGCACAACACAGGTATCGTCAAGTTGTCGTCGAGTCCCCATAGGTCGATCGCTTCGCTGACACTGGCTACAAGCCCAGCGACCACCGACATGACGGCTAAGGCGACAGGCCCTTCTATCGTGGCCTGACTCGTGCTCAGCCCAAGGTATTCTCTTGCAGGCGCAGGAAGTGTAAGCGTGCCCTCAAAGGAGAAGCGATTCACGCCCGAATTATACTCTGCCGGCGTTCGAGGTGCTATCACGCCCCAGAACAGCACCGCGCTGGCCACACCAACGACGAACGCTGCCAACGAGCCGGCCAAACTCTTCCCTCTCCTTATCCTGGGCGTGTATTTCCCCAACAGTCGCCCAAATGTACTCGCTGCAGTATCGCACCAGCTCAGCAGCAACACACTCATCACAGCCACATCTTTCGTGCAAAAGTACATAGCTGCCCACAGACCTGCGATGTAGCTGATGACTCCATTGAATCGATCGTGCGCTTCACTTTCTCGCATGAAGGCGCCAAGGCAGCGTATGTAGAAGCGATTGAACTCAGGCCATTTGAAGCGAATGAGATCAACAGAGAATATCGGTATGAGGAGGCCCATGAGTAGAGGATGAATTTGATACGTCTGTGTGCCTTGCCAGTATATGAAGAGTGTGACGAAACCTATGCTCACGTGTAGGATCTTCCGTGGGATTTCGTGCTTGTGGACGAATGCGCGCCATTCGCGATGTATAGGAATTAGGCCAAAGGGACTCGGGCTTCGAGAGAGGTTGCGCCAATATGCTGATCCAAAGCCTTGGGGAGCTGCACTTTCCGGGGAGAGTAGGCCGTTCTCTTTTATGGGCTCTTTCGCGGACCCATTTGTAGACACTGCCTCTTCTACTTCCCGTCTCGTCTTCGCAGTGGGCGGTAGTCCCGTCTTTGCGCCTGTCGTCACTCCACCATTTGCAGTCATCCGTAGCGCTTCCCCCTTGATGTGCGGACTTCTACTCCTGCTCCGCGCGCGCCTCCCATCAGGATCCGTGTCGTCGTGCACACCGAGCTCGTTGTGCTTATCGCCGGCATGCTCCTCGATGGGCTCCACGGGAGACGTGACGCGCTTTCCCTTGGATCGCGTCGTCGGTGGGAAGTAGCCTTCCCTGCCGCTGGTCTCGGACGGCGTCGGCGAAGGGGATATCACTCGCGGCGTGTTCGGAATCTGGTATTGTGACGACATGGCGACTCAGTGTCGAGTCCGATGGGACGAGTGTCAGCAGTCGCGCAATATGCGCAGTGCGAGTAGCGCCGGAGCCAGGCGGAAGCGATACCAGTCGAATGTGCTAGGTGGAAGAATCATGCAAGTAGCAAGTCGTTCGCTAATCGCGCAGTATCGTAAGTGATAAGTGCAGACTTTGGCGCGTGCTGATCAGGAAAATGTGAACTCGGACTCGTGGAATCAAGTTTGACGCGTTGTCGATGACATCGTCCTGATCCGAAGTCCAGCAACACGCTTCTCGTCTCCAGCTGTACCTATGGTCGATATGATCCTGCACAGGTATTGACCGATGATTTATGTAGATTCTCCGAAAGATGTGGAGATTGACGAAATGCGAGCCAAAGCATGTCGTCTGGACAACTTTCTTTCGAGAGACATGTCTACACATGACACCCCTGTCATTGTCACATGAACCTTCTCGGTTACTGCTTCCGAAATGGAGCTCGGAGGCACTTCTCGCCGTGAATTAGTCGATTTGTTGACGCATCGTTCCAAGTTGGACAGTCATATACCGTACAACAATGCCTTTCGATATCACAAAATGCGCGAGGCCTAATATCCTCGCGCTTGAGCCTTACAGATGTGCTAGAGAGTATGAGTATCATCGCAAGGTCACGGGCCAATGGCTGACACAACATTTCTGAAGTGACTACAAGGATGATGGCACAAATATCCTCTTGGACGCCAACGAGAATGCCTATGGACCTGGTCTAGCTCTCGCGAACGATGGAAAACTGGCAAACGGCAGCGCATCCAACATTGAGATCGATCTGCTAGGCCTCAATCGCTATCCTGATCCGTATGAGAAGCTCTTCGAAAGTGACTCATTGCTACATACTGATCGAATGATAGTCACCAGCACGAACTCAAACAGCACCTGATAAATCTCAGAAACACTCACGCTCACACTTCGAAGAGTCTCACGCCGGATAATCTGTTCGTTGGCGTTGGCAGTGATGAGGCAATCGATGCCTTGCTGAGAGCTTTTTGCACACCAGGAAAAGACAAGATCCTGACATGCCCGCCAACATATGGCATGTACGCTGTCTCGGCTCAAGTGAACGATGTTGGCATTGTCAAAGTGCCGCTCGATGTCGACAATGACTTTGCTGCACAGCCAGAGAAGATCAACGAAGCACTGTCGGCCGATGCATCGATCAAGATGGTCTATCTTTGCAGTCCTGGCAACCCCACTGGTAGTCTTGTAGACCAAGAAGCTGTGCGTAAAGTGCTGGAGCACCCAACCTGGAATGGCCTCGTTATCCTCGATGAGGCTTATATCGACTTCGCTCCCGAAGGGTCATCGTTGGCAGAGTGGGTGGCGGAGTGGCCAAACCTGGTCGTTATGCAAACACTGTCAAAGGCATTTGGTCTGGCTGGTATCCGTCTCGGCGCAGCATTCACGAGTCCTGAAGTGGCGAAACTACTCAACAGCCTGAAAGCACCATATAACATCTCCAACCCAACCTCCCAGCTCGCCATACAAGCATTGCAGCCGAAGAACCTGGAAGTGAACTACAAGCACCGTGAGCAGATCATCGAGCAGAGGAACCGACTTCTACAAGATATGCCGAAGATCTCTGGTGTGGGCCGCTTTCGAGGCGGCACTGCAAGCAACTTTTTGCTGGTGGAGCTTACAGATGCAGAGAAGAAGCCTAGCAATGAAGTTGCTTTACAGGTGTACGAGAGGTTGGCTGAACGTAGAGGCGTCGTTGTACGCTTCAGAGGAAAGGAGCCCGGCTGTCTAGGCTGCATTCGTATCACTGTTGGCACTGAGAGTGAAGTAACGCGCTTCCTGAAAGAGGTGAAGAGCGTCTTGGAAGATGTGCACGCGGGTAGAGCGAGTCAGCACTCGAAAGCGCGTGAACAAGAGAAGGAAAATGATGCAAACGGAATCGTCGCTTGATTAGAAAAAAAAAATATACGGTTTAATCACTTCAGCAGATGCCAAGCACTTTCACGTGAAGTCGCGATCAACCGAGCAACGTCATCGACGCCTCACGCTTCGTTTCTGCTCTGACTTCGCGTCTGCTCCGCTGCATAACATATTATCTCTCGACTACATTAAACATGACCAACGACTACGAGACGCGTCGTTTGGAAAAGATCAAACAGAACCAGAAGTTGTTGGCCGATCTTGACATCAAGCCTATCATACCGAAGACTACACGACACACAGACAACAAGCCCCCACCCAAGAAGCGCAAGTTAGCTCAAGATACTGCGCCGGCGAGGACTTCAGCTCGAATTGCTGCAGCGCCACCCAAACCAAGCTACAACGAAGATGAGATTTCCAAACCCATAGCATTGCCTCGATCGACAATCAAGAAGACTAAGAGCACAAAATCATCCACTCTTGGCTCAATAGTCAAAGACGAAGATGAACCTCTCGTGCCGACCAAAGACGTCGACACAATACGCACAGGCTGGTCATCTTGGACCGCGACAGCATCACCGCCAACCAGAGATGCAGACCAAGTCATCCACTTCGACGACTATCCCGACTTCACGCCCAATAAGTCTCCTGAGGAAATGCTCCGAGAAGGCTGTTTCGGCGGATCATACTACCGTCCTCTTCGCTCAAGGAAACTAGGCATCGTAGTCGAAGACGACTGGAAAGAGATCCCTGAAGCCTGGATCTCAGGCCTGAATGTAGAAAGATTCCTTACCAGTCCAGACTACGACCCTGACGTAAACAAATACAAAGTCGCATGCGGGCAGTCAATCGAAGAATGGGAAGCCGCAGGATGGATTTCGCATGAACATGATGTCAGAGGATGGTTTCAGTGGTATACACGCTTTTACCAGGGACGAAGGTGCGACGATGATGACAGGCAGGTTTCGCGGTGGAAGAAGTGTGTTGGAGAGACGGGAAGATGGAGGAGGATGTTGTTGAAGAAGTACGGGCAGGCGGGTGTGAGGACTGTCTTTGATGATGGAGAGGATGAAGAGGGAGTTGAGGTGAGTCCAGTGATGCATCAAACTTGTCATCATTGGGCGTTTGAGGTGAGGCAGCAGCACCTGGATGAGTTCTGGGAAGGAGGCGCACGATGAGCTCGATAGTTGCACGGCATTGACTGAAATCTCGGACACGACGCGGACTATTGAATGAATCCTCAGAAGCACATTCGTTATGCAATATAGCGCTGCTGTCTGCGCAGTTGTGAATCCGGTCTATCTGGACCAACGTATAAATAGCTCTCGGCCTCGCGGTCTTGGACAGACAGAAACCAGCAATGTCGGCACCCACAGACCTGCACCACAATCGAGAGCAGCAACTCCAGCTCAAAAACGAAGAACTCCAGAAACGGTTCCATGACTGGACCACGACACCACAAGCTCACTGCCTGTGTCTACGGTTCTCCTGTCCAGGAAACTGCAGCATGAGCACCTTCCAGTACTCAGAGGCTTCCGTGCCCACCGGGGGAACGAGCTTCTGGCTCGAGAGCGACCCACCACCAGAAAAGATCTTTGGTGCTGACAGGCTCAGTCTGGACGATAAGCCAAATCGGTATGCTCGACAGTCTCCCGACGACTATGTCAGGCAGTTCAGAACGGAGAGACATCAAGTCGACAAGAGTGCTTCGAAGAGAGTGAGGAAGGATTTGACAGAGGAGAACGATAAGGGTGAGAGGGATTGAGAGGCTGCACGTAGGGCTCGGCGAGTCGGCTGCTGGCCAACAGAGTGCTGTGCGGAGGACGTATGGTGAGCATCTTTAATAGCAGCTTACACTGTCATTGCCTCAGTGACCTTGCCTCTACCAAGATCAATCCCCTTATTGAACCTATTCTCAGGATCATACTTCTGCTTAGTTTCTAATAGACGCTCCCAATTCTCGCCGTATACTTCCTCCAAGTTATTCCACTCATGTAAGAACCCAGCATGATACTCTCCATGAAACGCATCTTTCCCACCAATTTCTGGGCCCACTTTCACAAACTGCTTCATCGCAATATCTTCCACATCGTCCGGAGCCCCTTCCGGCGCCGTGCCAAGCAGGACTTGCATCACATGTCTCCTCCCTCGAGCATGTGGCCATGCCGTCGACGTAGGAGATTCTACAGAGTTGAATGCAGCATGCTGCATGAATTCTAGCAAAACGCTACTTCCAACGCCGAAGCCAGGGTGCAAATTGTAGGAATCCTCGTACCATTTGAACGCCCGGATCAGAGTTTCATCGTCTATGTCGGAAATCATAGCGGCGGAACACCAGAATCTGTTGACGCCTTGGTAGTTTTTGAAGGAATCTGCCATAGCGTTGATCTGCTGGAGGGTTTGCTCGAATGCTACAACTTCGATGGCGCCAGGAAGCGCGAAAGCCCATGCGAAGCCTGCGTCGCTGCGTGCGTGTGCTTCTCCATTGAAGTCCATCGCCATAATCGCAATATTTGGGCGTGCGCCTTGATCTGGCTGACCCATGCCGGGTCCTTGGTTGCAGACGTGCATTGAGACTTCTGGGTCTGCGGGCCTGCGATGCATGGCTGCTACGGCTTTGGAGGTCTCAGTGAGGGATGAGTACGGAACGGAGATGATGGCACCAAAGAGGTTGCTGGAGACGCGCTTGAGGTGCAATTTCAGAGCAGACACCCCTTCGAAGTTTCCGCCACCGCCTCGAAGTGCCCGCAAGAGATCGTATTCTCCGTCTTGCTTGGCCCAGACTGTGCGGCCATCGCGGAGAACGACTTGAGCATCAATCATGTTTTGTGGGTCAGAGATCATGCCGTGCTCGTGGGAGAGCCAGCTGAGACCTCCGACTAGCGGAGCTCCTGTGACACCGACCCAGGTACATCGTGCACCAACCACGCCGTACCCTGGTGCTTTGGCTTCAATGAGCTTGTCGAGCTCACCCCACGCAAGACCTGCACCAACAGTGGCGATCTCCGTGAATGGGTCGAAGTCAAATGTCTTGAAGCCGTGCATGCTGATGATAACATCTTTCGCAGAAGAACCGCCTGTGCCAGTATTGCGAATGGCAAAGTCGAGAGATGAAGCGTACAAGAATTTGATCACTCCTTGTAGTGTTGGAAGATTGGGCGGAGTGACGACGAGCTTGGGGTTGCCATCTGCCCAGATAGACCACGGCTCGGCTTGTTCCCTGAATTTTAGCTGTTCTGGTGTGTAGAAGCTTGAGCATATCTGCTTGAGCTGTCCTAGCTCCGATTGCACTGGATGTGCCATGGCGTCGCGAACGACTCTTGCGCTGACGCAGATGATCGAGCTAAGATTAGGGTCCTATATCTATGCCAGGCTTCGGGGACATATGTAAATCAAGTATGTCGAGTAACCGTTCGAAATTTTACCATCATTTGAACAGGTACGGCTGAGGTGTTGATGTGCGAATCGTAAGCTGAAAGCTAAGCTCGGGCCAGTCGATCCTCTGTTATAGGGCGAGCCTGAAGGATTCGGTGTAACTTAAACCGGAGTCACTCATGCTTAGTGGCTGGTCAAAAGTGGTATGCTGAGTAAGGATTATTTTGGCCTCAGCGATGTAGCCTGAATTGTTTTCTTCCGACGTCTGGTTTTCCGGGCCTTAATGTGGTCGCATCCTCAATAGCTGCGAGGTAGGCCAAGCGCCTTTTCACTGATGAAATTCATTATCATCTCCTGCAATTCTGTCAGCATCCCGCGAGCTCATCGGCGATAAGATTAATGTCACATACCCGGCTAACAGGCGCAAGTCTAGGCACAAAGCACTCTCGCAAGTATCTTTCCACATGGTATTCGGCAGCGTAGCCCATGCCACCCATGCTCATGACACTTCTCTCGCACGCAGTGTATGCAGCTTCCGCCGCAACATACTTTGCACTGTTGGCTGCCACGCCTACCTGATGCTGTGTGATGTTCTCGTCGTATTCTGGGTGTTCTGGCGTGCTGCGATCGTACAGTTTGGCAGCATGGTATGTGGCGAGCTTGGCAGCCTCCAATTGCATGAATGCTGACGCGAGCGGATGCTGGATGGCCTGATTTTGGCCAATCGGCCTACCAAAGACAACACGCTCGCGAGCGTAGTCAGTGGCTTTCTTCAAAGCTGCGTAGCCAAGCCCGAGAGCCTCACCAGCGAGCAGACAACGTTCCGCGTTCATGCCGTGCAGGATGATCTTGAACCCTTTCCCTTCTTCACCAATCAATGAATCCTTGGGCACGAAGTAGTTGTCGAAAAAGACTTGGTTCGCATCGACCGCTCGGCCACCCATCTTCTTGATTCGTTTGATTTCGAGTCCAGGATCTGACTTATCGAGATCGATATAGAGCATGCTCAGGCCTTCACTGGGTTTCTTCACCTCTTCGATCGGTGTCGTTCGGGCAAGGAGGACCATTTTCTGTGCGATTTGCGCATTCGTAATCCAGATCTTCTGTCCAGATATGCGATAGCCGTCTCCCTCTGGTGTGGCAAGCGTCTTGAGCTTGAGAGTATCAAGTCCAGTGTTAGGCTCTGTCACACCAAAGCACGTTCGCCATTCACCGCTGACGATCTTCTTGAGAAATCGATCACGTTGCTCGGGCGTGGCGAACTTTGAAACCGGTTGCGTTGCATACACATTGGCATGAATTGACTGTGCACCTGCCATTCCAGCACCACTCTCCGAGATGGTCTGCATCATCATCGTGGCTTCAGCTATGCCTAAACCTGCTCCACCTAGACTTTCTGGAAGAGCAATCCCCAGCCAGCCATCTTTGGCAAGAGCAGAGTGTAACTCTCCAGGATACTCGCCGCTGTAATCGTGCTCCATCCAGTAATCATCTGTGAAGTTTGAGCATACTTTGAAGATGGACTCTCGAACTGTCATCTGCTCCTCTGTGAATCCAGATGTCTCCATCAGCCGACATCGCGGTGTCATCGAGAAGCTTCGTGTTGTGCATCTTGGTTTATGGACAGTCAATGATGAGCGGGAAACATTGCGCAATGCATGGCGAAAAGGTGATATGAGATTCTGTGCCATAGTGAGAAAATTACTGCTAGAGTATAGACTGAAGGAAAGGGCCAACAACAACTATACTTATGTAGATCGAGACCATTCAAAGGCACGGAAATAAGGTTGAAGTCGAGCAAGACCGAGAGTGAGGAGGCGAAAAGCACACTTTTGGCCGATCACGTGCAGTCGCTTGCCGGACGCTCTTTCCGAAGCTGATAGCCAAAACAACAATGACGATCAACACGCGCTTCACAACGACAACCGCCCACCACCACGACCCGGACGCGACGGACGACGACGACACTGCCGGCCATCTTGGACCATGTACAGCTAACCAACATTGACAGCGTTGAATAATTGGCGGCGACTCTGGACGCGCAGTGACTGGATCCGGAAGCAGCATAGCAACGCGCACAACACCACTACATAATTCGACAAAAATGGCCGCGAGAGGGAAAGCGATGCCGGTGGGCTCGTCGCAGTGGGTGCAGAACGAGAGAAGTCAGGCGAACGAGTTCATCGAGCAGGATGTCGAGGAGTTTTCGTATAGTGTGCGGAACGAGCTCGAATGGCTGAACGAGCACATGGCCGACATCTTCAGCAAGACAGAAGTGTAGGGTGAGCCATATGTAGACGCACTTTATACTCGCTAACAAGCATAGAAACTTCGCCGACATGTTCAAGACGCCTGGAAAGCTACGAGGCAAGACTCCACGGACTGCGCGCAAGGTCAACGCTCTGGCGCCTCGACAACCTCTCACCGACATCTTCGCGCCGAACGTACCTTCGGCAGCGCCGTCACCTGCAAAGAGTACTGCTTTCTTCGAGAAAGTGTCGCAATTCCAACTGCCGATCAACGATGAGAACAGGTCACCACAACATAAGCCAGCTGGACGAGGAACGAGCCCCCAACGTGTTGGCAAGCCTTATCCGTATACCGATTCGGGATACCATGGTATGATGACTGAAGACGAGATGGAGCTGGATGCGCAACGAACCGACAGTATCGCGTCTTCCTCGCAAGTCGGCGACCACACATCGAAAGTACCTGTCCGGGACGACCAGGCGCCAATCCAGCGACTGCATGATGGGAATGTAGACGACCACGTCATTAGTGATGATTCTTTCGTCTCCGCACAGGAACGGGAAAGTGGTGTTGCGAATGGTGCTGATGAGCTGATGAGCGATGCTCCCGGGGACACACAGCCATACACGCGTGAAGAGGAGGCAGAGTTGGCTGCAGAAACGCTGCAACAGGACGATGTCGTAGCTGTCTACGAAGATGAACCCATGGTGGACGAAGTACAGGAAATCAGACAATCAGATACCGCAACAGAGCGGTCCGAGGCGCCGATCGCCCACGAAGTTGACATGGAGGCTGAAGCTGAGGCCGAAGCCGTAGATGTCCAGTCTGATACATCAAGCCCAGAAAAACCGCTGAACCGCAAGAGCAGCTTCACATTCTCGTCTTTGCCGGCACGAGAGCCTCTCACTGCGAAACGAAGTATGGGCCAAACGGAATTGCACCGGAACAGTGTTTTCAACAAATCTATTGGCGCTCGGCAGACCGAGGGCCAGAACACGGAAGACGCGCAGGATAGAGCGGCAATTGAGGCAAAGGCGCATAACAAGACCACGGCTCAGCTGCTCCATGATCGTATCAATATGCTTGGCAAGACAAAGGAGCCACGGCCATCCAAGAGCATCCACCAAATGGCTTCGCTAAGTCAATCTGCTTACCCGCAGCTACCCACGGCCGAGGAAGAAGATGACCAACGTGAACAGCCAGGCGACTTCAAGTTCCTAGACAAGTCTCTGGAGAAGCCTACAGATATTGTTGAGGACGACGAGGACGACTGGATCGCGCCAACCAAGCCCGTCAACACTTTGCAGCACAAGCAATCAGAAGGCGGTCTACAACCCAGTCCGGCGAAGCTGGCTTCTCCAAGACCTGCAATGCACAGCAAATCAATTTCTACCACTGACATAGCGTCACCAACTAGAGCAGAGATGACCGACTTGCGGCATCAGAAGGCGATCTCTGTGTCGCATCCAAATCTCGCGGAAATCCTTGAGTCTACTACACCCACTGCATCGCCCTCGAGAAAAACGAATGATGGGCCCTTAAGTGCCTCCAAGAGCAGGCTTTGGTCGGCGCTAAAATCTGCAAAGAGCATATTTGCTTCCTCGGCCAGTGCCAGTGCGGCGGCCAAGCTCGAGGCACACAACACTCCAGTGCTGTCGCGCTCTCCAACCCGTGACACCGTAGAGCAATCGCACAAGGAGTTTAACATGCCCGGTGCTCTGTGGTCTCAGAAGGATGTTCTCCAAAGCGCTGCTAGAAACAACTCTGTCATCTCATTTAGTCCTAGTCGGAAGACACGGCACTCTAATGAAAGCGAGAAGAGGCGCGAGAAAGAGCTCAAAGCTCAGGAAAAGGCTGCGGTGGAGCTCGAGAAAGCTCGCGAGAAGGAGCGCATCAAAGCTGCGAAATATCAGGCGGAGGAGACAGCAAAGGCCGAGAAGGCTGCCAAAGCTGAAGCCGCAAGGGTCGAAAAGGAGAGACAGCAGGCGGCCAAGGCTGCCGCGAATGCTCCGAGACCTCAATCAGCGGACAGCGAGAAAGCTTCTGAGAACGAAATGGCTCCCCCGCCACCGCCGAAGACTAGCATGCTTCCGGCTGGTAAGCTGAGGGCGCCTGGGCGACTCATGAGACCGACCAAGGAGCCTGCGCAAGTCAGACCTGCGCCAATGGCAGTCCGCATGCCATCACAAGCTCCGCGTGCCGGTCAGGCACCATCTTCGTTCAGCAAGTCACAACACGAAAACTTGGCTTCGTCTACCAGCAGTCATGCTGGGCCACGCGCTGGATCCGCACAAGGACATCGACCGGGAACTGCGGGTGGCAATGCTCGCGTCAAGGCACTAGAGGCCGCTGCACGCAAAAAGGAGGCCGACGAGAAGGCTGCTGCGAAGAAAGCCGAGCAGAAACGAGAGCTCGAGCGCAAGCGTGCGGAGAAGGCAGAACAAGAAAAGAGAGCTGAGGAAGAGCGAAAAGCTGCTGAGCAACAGCGCGCCCTCGAGGCCAGACAGGCCGCTGAACGCAAAGCTGCCGAAAAGCGTGCTGCCGAAGTCCGTAAGCGCGAGCAGGATCGTGCTGAGCAACAGAGACGAGAGCAAGAACGACTCGATCAACAACGTAAGGAGCAGGATCGCATCGAACAGCAACGCCGGGAAGCCGAGCGCCTCCGGCAAGAAGAGGACGCTCGCAAGGCTAGGGAGGCACACGATCTGGCTGAAGCCATTCGTCGCGAGCGGACACAGCAAGCTCAGCAGCATCCTCGTGGCGATCTGCCAGGCACCATTCGACAGCTCGGCAAGAACACTATTCCGAGCGCAAACCCCTCGAAACCTGCGAAGCGACAATTCCCGCTTGAGGATGATGACCACCAGCAACCACAGAGACCAGGCATCTTGCGCAATGCTCCATCCTACCAGCAGACAGATGCCAAACGACGACGTACCAACGAGGAGCAGGACGAAACAAACCAACGGAATTCAGTCATGGCGCCTCCGAAGCGGCCTTCGACCATGCGCAAGGTATGTTCCGACAAGGAACGATTGGCAATGGCAGACACTAACACAGCACAGGAAACACTATCAAAATTCTCTGGCTACACTCATGCGCCTCCACCTGCGGCGCATCACTCTAGCATGTTCAAGTCTACTGTCACTGCACAGCACCAGATGCAGCATGGTAACAAGCCAATGCACCCAAGCCAGCTTGTGCAGACGTCAAATGCACGCATCCCATTCGCTGAGAGTGCGAGGACTCCTGGCCACGCCTCGCACTCACAATACCAGTCCAACTACGATTCAAATAAGTTCAAGACGCCATCGAGACCAATGCAAGCTCCGAAGTCAGCGAAGTCTACACCACAGTACCCGCAGGGTGACAACATTGAGCTGCCTGATATTGCCACCGATTCTGAAGATGAAGAGGACGACGATGATGAGCCTGGCGGCTTCCGTGCACCCTCATGGACAGCTTCGCCGGCCCTCCGCGACCTTCTCACTCAGCAACAACTCATGGACCCTGAAGCCGTGTTCGGACCCATCGGTGAGCTGAAGATGGAAGAAGTGTTCAAGAACGGCAAGAATCAGGATCGCTTGAAGCGCTTCCGTGACCGTGGCAGCAGTGCAATGTGGATAGAAACCGGCGATGCTGTCACGAGCGCAGAGAAACGCCGCGACATGGAATTGCGGGAGAGAGTTGTAAGAGAAGGTGGTTGGCGTTACGAGCCTGGCGTTTGAACCTTGGCGAGCTTGTGAGCTCATGCGCTCTGGCGACCACGATGTTGATGTTGATCCATGTTTGTGCTTTGGTGGTTGGCGTTAGTAGTCAGGAGGCCTTGGAAGGGTTGGAGGGCTACGTCGGTCCTTGCGACCTACCTTTCGTATCTCAGTAACTGGTGGCTACGACTATAGACCCTCGTAAAGTCTCGCAGAATGAGATAGAGGAGTAAGTCATTGCATTATACATGATATCGTCGCCTTGTGTGGCGAAACTGCAGCGTGAGCGCCTGCCACTTTGAGTGGCTTATGTCCACCTTGCTCGTAGTGCCAGAACCATAACCTTGGCACCTCTTCGCTCGCCGTTGTGAGCCGCGCGAACGAGCATGCAGACGCTTGCCACAATTTTGACGCTGTTTTTCCAGCGGTACTCGATTCTCTCCATCAGAAGATCGATAGATGACGCCGGCTCAGCTCAGCCGCAGCACCTCAGACCTTAGACCTAGTCATCCTTATGAACAGACTAGCAGCGTTGCCTTGGGGCTGTGAGATTGCTCCATCAAACATCGCGTGTCCAGGCAGTACTCGATCATGTAGTCGATACCCAGACTGCATCGCGTAGGGATTGAAAACGCCGGACCCTCCGAACAGCTGACATCTGCTCGACCTGAGATCGCTGTGCCGCGTTGAAAAGATGTATACTTTCGCTTGGAGAGTACACCCTGGATCAAGCGTCCATGGTGAGAAGACAGTCTCTTCGCTGTGAAGGACCGACCGTGTGCTCTTTCCACGAGCTGCTCCTTGTCTGAGACGGCAATCGCCACAGGCCTCATTATCCGATCAGTTCTTCCATGGGCATGTTCGTGATGTCTTTGCGAAGTCTCTTTCTGCAGCATCACTTCGCATTGACTTGGCCATCTGTGCTGTCGCTGACGTTCTGTAGCTTTTTGTATTGCTCCTCCAGCTGCCTCTGGATCTCAAAGTCTGCCTGTCGTTCTTTTTTGACTCTCTGTTGCTCCATATCGCGTATCACTCCTGCGTGCATAAGCTAGGTTATCCATTAGCAAGATTCCACCGTGATCTTTGATGTTTTCGCCTCATACAGCTTGGTCCACCTTTTGCTGGCGATGCACAAAGATGACAATGCCAATGGCACTGACAATAGTACCACCGAGGGTCAGCTTCGCGGCAGTAGACATGCTGGGCAGTGAAGATGATTAGATGTGCAAAAAGTAAGGATTAAAGTCATCGCCATCTTTCACGGATCATCGTTTCGTCTCGGCGGCTGGCCAGCCGACGTCAACTGCACCCAAGCTCCAACTTGCCTGCTCCCAGACATCACCAAACACCACACCATTTCACTCTCCATACCACTCGTTTATCTGCAAAACTAGCAAGATGGTATGCGCAACAAGATAATTGAGGCATGGCGCACGACTGACAACATCACAGGCGGCCCAGAACTCAGCAGGTATCCAGACGCTGCTCGATGTACGTGCATTGCGACTCCGACTAGACTAAGACCAGCTCTGACGTACTCTCTAGGCAGAGCGCGAGGCCCAGAAGATTGTACAGAAAGGTGCGATCTACACCGAGTCACTATAGAGACATCGCTAACATCAAACAGCCAGAGAATGTATGCCTCAACCGCTATCCACGACCGCAACCACGAATACGCAACCGCGCGCCTCTCCCACTGACACACTCTAGACCGAACAAAGCGAGTGAAGGACGCCCGATCAGAAGCCCAAAAGGAAATCGAAGAGTACAAGAACCAGAAGGAGGAAGAGTTCAAGACATTCGAGTCAAAGGTACACCACTACTCTCTCATCCCCACCGCACAAATCCGTGTGTCGTGGCACATCTGCTGACCGCAGCAGCACACATCCGGCAACAAGAAAGCCGAGCAAGACGCCGAGAAGGAGACAAACGAGAGGCTGGACGAGATCAAGGGCATTGGCAAGAAGACGGGGCCTAAAGTGGTGGACGATCTGTTGAAGGCTGTCATGGATGTGAGACCAGAGGTCCCCAATCGGGTTGATCAGCCGCAGGCGTAGGAGCAAGAAGTATGATGAGAAGAGGAGGGGTGGGAGATGTAGAGTTGTGGAGGCTTTGATACCACTACTATGAGAACAAAGTACAAACATTGACTGGTCTTAACGAATTGTGTTATGTTGTGGACGCCTTCCGCGCCGGGAACATGTCTGCGAGATGCAGTCTACACAGACAAAGGACTGGACAAGCCGAAACGTTGGGAGTAGTGATCTGTTTGAGAACTACACAAGCTGCTGTTCCGCTAATCAGACAGTAGCCTAAAACCCCAGCTACATCAAGCTCTACCACCTCTCATTAAATTGCGAACGCGAAGGCCCGGAAGCACTGCCTTGACGTGGCGTGCTCGCAGACGACTCTGGGTCATCCTCAAAGTACGCAGTATGCATCTCACACTGACAGCAACAGTACCCATCAGCGGGCACACAAATCGTGCAGATGAACATCTCCCTCTGCCGAAGTGACTGCTCCCATGCGCGAAGTTCAGCTTCTCTGCGTACGCAAGTGGCCCATCGTGCTTCAAGCTCGGTCTGTGTGTCTGCATAGTGAGGCGGATCTGCTTTGCCTGCGATGCTGGTCATCTCGTGGTCGCTGTGGCTGCTTGTGCTCATTTTTGCTGTTTGTGGTGGAGTGAGACGACAGGGTAGTGGTGCTTGAATGCCTTTTGTACGTCTTTGACATCTGATCGCGAGTTCTGTGTCACGATCATCGCGCTGATCGAGCGTATCAGAGTCCCTCTTTGGCAAGCATATCTGCGATGCTGAGGTAGAATGCGATGGCGTTGAAGCTGCATCTGATCAGTACTATGTCGATACAAATTACTGAGTCACTTACTTTTTCTTCTTCTTGCCAGTCAGCTGCCAGAAATACCATCGTAGTCGATTCGTCCAATTGATGAGATCGAGATGGCTGACGTGGTTCAAAGTCCCCTTGTAAGTGCCCCATTTACTGCTTTCCACGCTGACCATGCCATCATTCGGCCCTTCCACCGGCTCGATGACATTATGCGACTTGCGGAATACAGACGTGAAATGTGGCTGGAAGGCGGCGCCGTAGCTGTAGTATTTCACGCCTTCGAGGTCGGGCGTCCTCGGATTGAAGGACTCGGCCATGTACTTGAGCGTTAGTTGTCGGAATGCACCTGTCTCCATGCCAAAGAATTCGAGCACTTTGTAGATCTTCGGTACGTTCGTGTAGCCGATCTGTTCGAAGATGTAGTCGGCGAAGGATGATCCACGGTGTGGTGTGGCGACGGTGGTCAAGGACAGGACTTTGACATTGGCTGGCTTCAGTCGCGAGACCATGTGTCTGGCATCGAGGCCGCTGGTATCTGTTAGTGCTTCGTCTCGTGTAATTTGTGATCTTCGTACCCCTAAAGATTGTTAGCATTCGATCCAGGCAGTCACTACAGTCTCAACTGACCATGCTGTGCCTAAGTGACTGTTAGCCTATATTGAAACTCTGATGACCGCAGATACATACGCGATGATGTTGACGGCCTTGCCACCTGCTTGTTTCTCAATGGACTCCGCCAATCTCTGCGCCCGTACCTCTATCCTGCCAGAGGGTGGCACGGAGCAGGTGATTACTTCAACATTCTTGGCCGCTAAGGCCTCCTTGATGCCATACCAGTACTCAATCCCACGGATGGGTATGGCACTTCCCAGAGGTCGGAGCTCATCAAATCCGAGAAGTCCATGCGCTAGGATGATCGGATGCTTGGGCGCATCGTAGCTTGACTTCTGCACTGCAAAGTCATCTTCAATCAATTCGCCCTTTTCGTCGACTGGCTTTTTCTGGTCTTCAACATTGGTGATCCGCGGATCTTTCGTGTTTTCTGGAGCTTCGGTTTTCTTGGGCTGTTCCCAGTACGCTGTCGATTTATGCAGCCATGCCCGTTGATTGTGCAGGCTCCTTTTGATGGCTAGACCACTCCACCGCGTGCAGATGGTCTGCCGTAGGATGAGCATAGCTCGTTGTCCTTCTCATCATTCACTTGGCAGAACGACTCGAGCGCTGGTCGCGTCTTACTCAGCATAAGATGACGCTATAGGATGGACGCGTTATAGGTTTTCTGGCGACGACCACGGTCCTGCACTTGCCCTCTGCACACAGTGCATCATCAAAGCCACCATGACAAGCTCGTGTAGGCTGCACCTGGCAGCTCTCGACTATGATGCAGGAGTTACGCTGTCGAGCTGGCCGACATGCACAAAATCAGGCCGAGGTCATCTTAGCTGCATCAAACGGGCCCCGCCCACCATGATGCTATATACCTGCTGGCCATGAGCGTAAGTTCGCGTCCCTCGTTTCCATAATCAGTCGCAGTCATGTCCGAAGGCAAGCAGCGCACCATCATCCAAAGCGCAAAGGAGCGCCTGTCCGCACTGTCAGACTCGCTTGCAGGACAACCGCACTTTACC
This sequence comes from Septoria linicola, assembly GCA_024114885.1. Lineage (NCBI taxonomy): Eukaryota > Fungi > Ascomycota > Dothideomycetes > Mycosphaerellales > Mycosphaerellaceae > Septoria > Septoria linicola. Next base: position 2,022,709 of record CP099422.1, read on the forward strand.
TTTCCAGCATTCGACCAGCTCCCACGCATCGAAGGCCAACCACAGGGTTGTGCATGGGGACTTTTCGACAGGAATGGCGTAAAAGATGAGCTTGGAACGCTCAACCTCTTGACTCAAGAGGTCGTGCAACAAGCATCGAAAGAAATCAAGACCGGGCAGCACGTCCAGCTTGACTGGAATCTGTCGGATAATGTCCAGTTCCCTGGTTTTGGTCGAAGGAAGCTGGAGCACAAGGTCTTGGATGCGCGTGCAGCTTCGAATGGGAAACATGCAGGATTTGATGATGAGCTTCATCTGAATACGCAAAGTGGCTCGCAGTGGGACTCCCTGAAGCACTTTGCGCATCAGCCGACGCAAATGTACTACAACGGCCTCTCGCATGACGCGGCATTGAAGTCGGACACAAATGGTATCCACAACATATGCGAGGCTGGAGGCGTAGTTGGCAGAGGTGTGCTTGTAGACTGGCTCCGTTGGTACGAGCAGAAGCACGGCGACCCACCATCCGCTGTCAGCAGACACGAGATATCTGTCAGTGAGATTGACGCATGTCTCAAGTGGCAGGGAACAACTACCAGAGTTGGCGATATATTGATCGTGCGATCTGGGTACACCAAATGGCACGAATATGCTTCGCCAGAAGATAGGAAAGCTGGGACCCAACAGAACTCAATTGCAATCGGTCTGCAGAACAACGAAACCACAGTCAGATGGCTATACGACCACCATTTTGCAGCTGTTGCTGGCGACACGATTGCCTTCGAGGCATGGCCTCCGCCATTCGAGACCGGCTGGACACTGCATGAATGGCTTTTAGTGCAATGGGGCACTCCAATCGGCGAGCTCTGGAACCTGGAACAATTGAGCAAGATATGTGAGAAAGAGCAACGATGGACATTCTTTTTGACCAGCGCTCCGCTGAATGTACGTGGTGGTGTGGGCAGCCCACCTGGAGCCATAGCCATCTTCTAAGAAGCACATGGCTTGGTGTCTCTTTCCAAGCATTGTACGTACATGTCTATGCCCTCTTGCTGGTCTTCATTCAAGACGGCCCGCCCGCCATTGTGAGCCTCCCCAAGTCCTTCAACAGCTTCAATCTTGCAGACAGCGCATTTGCATTCAGATCAACGAGCCGTCTTCTCTGACCATCTTGATCTCCTCGAAGGCCGGCTTCTCCGCCTCCGATAGCGGTGGCGCCGCCGCCATCTCGTGGCTTGTGCCGACCTCAGGGAAGAACTGCCTGGCGTGGTCGTAGTACTGAGTGAGGTGTGCGACGCACAAAAGCGTGTAAAGCTCCTCCTCATTGGTAGGCATGCCTCGCTCGCGTGCGGCATTCACGAACTCCTGCATCGCCTCAAAGTCGGCTTCGGCGAGTGGCTTGCCATCCGTGCGCACCATGAGTACGCAGCCAACCCTCTCTGCCCATCCTGCCAACGGAGCGGTTGGGTCTTGGCCGTTCCTAGAATCGCAGCTCATCATCACTTTGGTGACTTCTGGATTCTCAAAGTAATCGCCATCGATGGCGGACCCATAGGCGAGCTTCTCTCGAGCAATCAACTCAGGCCGCTTTGCACGCGGAAGGCGCATTGATGGCCTCAGCTTGAGGACGGCGATGGGGACACCGAGCATTGCAGAGACGGGGCTGATTTCGCCCTCATCGATGATGCGGTGCGTGAGTGGGATCTTGTAGATCTCCAGCTTCTTGGTGGAGTATTTTCGGCGGCGCTCCTCCTCACAGGCGAGGCGGATGGCTGCGATGTGTTCGTCCATGATGTGGATGTCTTGCACTGAAGTAGTGATGATGCAGTGTGGTTGTGTGCGTTGGAGAAATTTGTGACTTTTCAAAACAAGCGGAAGACTGCAGAGCGTTGGCTTTACCGCTGAATTAAGCGAGTCGCAGCTTCCTTACTTTCGCTCCAACGGCAGCAGGAGCTTCCGACTCGCTCTTGCCTCACTCGCTATCGTTCTTCAGTGTGAGAACAACGACTGAGAGCTCGCACCTCACCTCCTCACGCCCTCACAGGCACGCGTGGCCGGCCAGGACGATAGCTTCGTCAGCTCTGTCGACAGGAGACTCAAGCAGCACAGCGTTCACCACCAAAACCAGCCCATCATGTCGGCAGCAGGCCGCACCTTCGCCGTGGCAGAGCTGCTTGAAAGTATTCTACAGGAGCTCGATCCAAGAGACTTGCTGTTCGCACAAAGAGTGTGCAAAGAATGGCAAACGGCTATCGCCAGTTCTAGCAAGCTCCAGCAACTGCTCTTCTTCCGCGCCAGCTCAGAGCAAGTGATCACCTACAGCTACGTCCCGAAGTACAGTTGCTTGCGGCCAGACGTCGAGTGGATAGACAGGGATACGGAAGAAAAGGCCACACCCACTCGCAACCCCCTGCTCGAACCGCTGTTCAAGACTCTTGGGGAGCTCTCTCATGTGCCCTACAAAGACCGTTTGTCAGCGGCATGGGCGAGGCCAGATGCCTCGTGGCGACGCATGCTCGTCGCGCAGCCCCCAATCAAAGGGATATTGAGGTTGTCGTGGACCGGCTATGGGCAGAAACAATCCAAGCCTGAATTTGAGCCATACCTGGATGGTCCAACGGCTGGACAGTTGCCTGGCAAGGCTGAAGAGTTGCGCATCAAGCTCATGCGCGAGGGGATCCAACACTCTTTCACTGAGGCAAAAATCGTCAAACTCTGTGAGCAGGACGAAGGTACAACCAGAAGCTTTGTGGAGATGGATGCGGGAGATGTCTGGTATTGAGTGAAGCTTTGACACACGCTCCCATCGTTCTTCAATGTCCACGCCAAGCAGAGCGGCTACATCGAGCGTTCTCTAGGTAAAAGCTTTCAGAGAGGCTGGCCCGGCTTGTTCGGCGAAAATGCAATTGCTTAATGTCAAAACACTTTACCTGTCACAATGCTACTAATCCGTGCTGGACCTGAGAGGAATTCACTCCTGAGCAAGCGTGATACAGAGCTCCACCATCCGCTCTCAGCGTTTCTCGTTCTCCGCGCCAACAAGAGCGACCACACCGAAAATTCTCCAGCCAAGAGCTGCCAGAGAAGCGGTTGAGTTTCGTTCTCTGAGATACATGCAACGGGCTCGAAAGAGGTCTGCTCACCAGGTGATACTACACAAAACTCTATCACGCACTCTCTGCGTTTCTCGAGTCTCTGTGCCAACAAGAGCGGCTACGTGGAGAGTTTTCCCGTTAAAAGCTTCCAGAGAAAGCTGGCTCAGTTTTTGTTCTCTACATGATTCTGCAGCAGCCATGGCAAACACTCTACCTACCACGAACCTGTCCACCTTTAAGTTCTTCTTGCGTCTACCAAGTCAAACAGAGATTCGCTAAACATGTCAAACCTACAGGCAACGATCGACCAACACCTCTCCTTGCTGGACGGGCTGGAAAGAGCGACATTCAATCTTCGCGTCGAGATTGATAGACTTCTTTAGCAGCTGCAGATGTCACTATCATCTGCCGCGCAGCGAACATTCAATGTAGCTGAGCTTCTTGAGATGATACTTTTGGAACTTCCTCCCAGAGATGTTCTGCTCGCACAACGCGTCAATAAGCAGTGGCAAGGCGCGATTACAGCTTCACTGAAACTCCAGCAATTGCTCTTCTTCAAACCAGTCTCTGCTCAAGTACTAGTCTATGAAGACGATCAGGGCCTCAGCGATTTCGATGGATGGTGGGAAGACAGAGTCACGAAGGAGGTGGTTCCCGCAGTGCAGAACCCAATGCTACGCACACTCTTCTACAACCTGACAGACGACGTTCTGGGATGCTGCGCTTTACTCCTGGTCACATGGTCCCGGAGGCAAGGAAGAGATGGCGGTGGAGGCGGAGATATGGGGTTTGAATAATAGCACAGAGCATCAAGAGGATAACTCGCAGATATGGAGACTGTGCCGCTGAGTGGCTCAGGAGTCGAGGTTCAAGCTCAGGCTTGTGGATTCAGCAGCGCGGAATCTGACCAACGGGAGCGACTCAGCGCAGTGGGTGCTCCTCCAATCTGTGAGTGTTGTGTATGTCACATACTGCACTGATAAATGCCTCCTGCTATGGCGTTGTACCAATACTGCTAGACTCCGCTTGAATTCGACAGTGACCAACAAGGATAGAGAAAATAGCACGAGCTCATCTACGCAATCTGCAAGTCTTTGCGCAGTGTGGTTTCCTGAATTCTATACCGGACAGCTAATTGTTCCTGCAATCGTAGCGGCACAGATGGTCCTTAGGCTTGGAGCGGTAGAGCCTCCAGCCTTGACTGTCTATGCTGACATGAGTCGTCTGCTCCACTTCGCCGGACCTGTTGTCGGCAGACTGCCAGCGACTAGAATCGTGCCTACTTTTGAGTCATGTTCATCATGCACGTTTCCATCTCATCCTCAATCATCACCTCCTTGCCCTCCAGCACTTCTCGCCTGCTTTGCGCCGACAATATCGTCCACTCTCAGCAGCAAGCATGCGCTCTCGATGGCAGTCTTGACACTCTGCAGCTTGATCGCTTGTGGTTCCCAGATGCCAAAATCCTTCTGGTCCACGACCTTTCCAGCATCGCCATCGATACCCCAAGTCGAGCCGCCCTCAGCATGCTTGGCTCGCAGCGCAGTCAAGATTCTGATTGGTGAGGCACCGGCGTTTTGGATCAATGTCCGAGGGATGACCTCCATTGACTCTGCGATAGCCTTGTAAGGCCACTGCTGCACGCCTTCGATCGACTTTGCGAGCTGGCTGAGACGGACTGCACAGGCCATTTCTGTTGCGCCACCTCCGGGTGAGAGGTAAGGGTGGAAGATGACGTTGCGAGCCACTGACATGGCGTCGAGCAGGTTGCGGTCGATCTCGTTGAGGATATCTTTCGATGGTCCACGAAGCAGGATTGTGCAAGCCTTGGGGTTCTTGCACTGGGTGAGGAAAGTGAAGTACTCGTCTCCAATCTTCTCGATCTCGAACAGGCCACACTGAGTTCCGACATCGCGCTCTGTCAAGTCGTAGACCGAGTTGACGATCGTCGCACCCGTTGCACGAGCGATACGGTTGTTGTCGGTCTTTCGTACTCTGCGGATGGCGGTGATGTTGGCCTTCTGGAAAAAGTGCTGTGCCAGATCCGACACACCCTTTTCCGTGATGACCAGATCTGGCTTCACAGCAAGAATGGCATCGCACATAGCCTTAACCTGCTCCTCCTCGAGTTGCAAAATTCTGTTCCAGTCCTCCTCTTTGCTGATCTCAATGTTCGTTTGTGACTCTCCCTTCTTGTACTCCAACGTGCAGTCCAGCAGCACCACTCTTGGGTTTTCTATTCTCCTCCTCATCTTTGGGTGTGTGATGTCCTTGTTCACCATGACTCCGTCCAACACCTTGCTGTCCTCAATCTCGCCGCCTGGCACTTTCTCGACACGCGCATACCGCTTGATGTCGACTTCCCTCTGGCCGCCATGTGCATCGGTGCTGACTGTTCGGACTGCCTGCAGAGCCAAGTCGCACATGAGATCTGAGTATCGTGACGTGAATTTGGTGCCAATGGAGGTGGAGATCAAGTTTCGCATGACATCGTTGTCGTTGATGTCGACGGGGATCGAGACGTCCTGGATGACCTTCAAGCAGTCTGCCAGTGCTCGCTTGAAAGCCTGGATGATTACAACGGGATGGATACTGCGCTCGAGCTGAGGTAATGACAGCGCAAGAATCTCACCGGCCAGAATAATCACGGTTGTTGTGCCATCTCCCACTTCCTCGTCTTGTGTCCGTGCCAGCTCAATCATGCTCTTCGCAGCGGGATGTGCGACTTCGATTTCTCGGAGAATAGCGTGGCCATCGTTGGTCAGGACGATCCCGCCCATGGGATCCAGCAGCATCTTTAGCATGGCCTTGGGACCCAGACATGATCGAATAATGTCGGCCACGGTCTTTGCGGCGGTGATGTTGGAGAGCTGTGCCTGACGACCGGTCTTGCGGTCGCCGGTTGCCGTGTTCATAACCACGACGGGAGCCTGCATGATGTCGGAAGCTCTCTGTGGTGCTGCTGTTGGGGTGTTGTGGTATGTGGTGCAGTTGCTGTTGCTGCTGGTGCAACTTTTCTGAGGCAGCCCAAAGCAGCTCCCGCTCGCGTTTGACGAGAATCGCGACCCAATTCTACGGCGCACCATATCTTGCATAGTGACAACTCCACTACGGCTAGTGCTATCAGACCATACAGACATATCTGATCGCGATAACGAGCACTCACTGTATGGTACCACCTGAGCTACTTGGTCTGGGCACACTCGCCCATCTGACGTCGGGTCTCGCACGCGACTTGTGTCCTCTCACCCATATCACACAATAATACGAATATGCTGCGATAGCACACTCTGCCTGCTTCCCTTCAGCCCCCACCTCACCGCGACCATGAAGGACCCATTTCCCCTTCCACCGCCCGAATGGCTCGTCGCCAACGTCCAACCGCTGGCCGAGTACGTTGGTCTGCCGACTCTCGCTCTCCACGCCCACGAAGTCATCTTCGCCTTCTGCCTCTACACATTCATCGGCAGCGTAGTCTCGCCCATCCTCAGCACATGGCTCGTGCCGGACACGTACAAGAGTCTCAACCACAGGACAAAGGTCAACTGGGATGTCCACGTTGTGTCCTTCTTCCAGTCTGTGCTCATCTGCGCGCTGAGCTTGTATGTCATGTTCTACGATGAGGAGAGGAAAGCTGTGCGACCCAGAGCGCAGTGGGAGGGCAGAGTCTGGGAGTACACAGGAATGAGTGGCCTCTGCCAGAGCTTCGCGTTAGGCTACTTCCTGTGGGACTTGATCCAGTGCACATATCATGTCGAGATCTTTGGCATAGGAATGCTGGCCCATGCGATCAGTGCTGTGAGCGTGTTCGCGTTGGGATATGTAAGTGACGCTCTCCTTCATGTTCATCCAGCACTTCACAATATGCTGCTCTTTTCGAAAATACAAATACTGACTTGTTCTACAGCGCCCATTCCTCTACTTCTACGCCCCAGTGTTCCTCCTCTACGAGCTCTCATCCCCCTTACTCAACATCCACTGGTTCTGCGACAAGCTCAATCTCACCGGAAGCCCCATCCAAGCCATCAACGGAGCATTCCTGGTTGCTTCATTCTTCTCCTGCCGTCTCGTCTGGGGCAACTACTCCTCCGTCCTCGTCTTCATCGACGTCTACAACGCGGTCTTCCATGGCAACACCTTCATCACCAAGAACAGCACTCTCGCTCCAACGCACTATTCCACGCAAGACCTCCTGTCAATCTACGCCGACGAGCAGGGTCAACGATTAGCTTTCGCTGGAGGCGAGGGAGTTCCATTGTGGCTCGGCCTTGTCTATCTCGCCTCCAACTTAACGCTTAACTCGTTAAATATCTTCTGGTTCGGCAAGATGATTGAGACGATTCGATCCCGATTTGAGCCGCCACTCGGCACGAAAGGTGTGGGCAAGGATGTCAAGCATTGGGAGCCAGAGGAGAAGATCAAGGCTGCCGCGAAGGATGGTGCTAATGCTGCGAGAGCTGCTGCGGAGCGTGTGATGAATGCTCCGATTCTGCAGGACGATGTTGATGTGCAAAAGGTCACGCAGGCCGATGGGAGTAAAAGTGTGGAGGTCACGCAGAGGACTTTGAGGACTAGGCGGAAAGCTTGATCTTCGCGATGTGTGAGGGCGGTCCGTCTGATGCAGGGGGTTATGTTGGGAGCTACAATAATCGTTTGGGTTACTTGAGCGTGTGGCGCGTTTGGAGAGCGCTGTACATATGAATTAATGAATGTTGGAAGAAGCCATTGAAGCGACAGTTTGCTTGGATTGCGCCTATGTTGCACACTGTAGTTGTATGCTTGCCATTCTTCAGCGATGTCTCAGCCACCAGCGTTCCCTCGATGACCAACCAAGCCCATGATACTCTCCGTACCCTCGCTGGGCCAGCTTCCCCTTCCTGCACCTCTGCGAGCACTCACCCCTAGTTCAATCTCGGAAACACCTCAACCCCCATCTCAGCACACTCATCCTCGACCATCTGCCCCCAAACCTTATACTTGAAGATGAACTCCATCACATCTCCCACATGCATCCGTGCCTTCTCATCCTCCATCTCCTCAACCTTCTTGCCCAGCAACCAATCCCGATCACTATCCAGCAATCTCTCCTCCCATGTATCCGCCCCCCAAGGTGCCTGTGGCTCTTGACCTTTTCCTGGCGGATCTCTCAGACCATCGATGGCACAGCGGAATTGTCCGTCATGAGCTCTGAGAAGTCCGCAAACATACATTGCCGCTCTCTTGGCGATGTTCAATGGAATACTGTCTTTCTCGGGAGTGAGAGACGGGTCACGTTCCATGATCGCTGCATCAAAACCTTGCTTGAGCTTCAGCATGGCAGTATCTTCTGGTGTATTGCTGGGCTTGTCGTAAAGACAGAGGTCGTCGGGGTATGGTGAGGGAGTGAAGCGTGTGTCATTGAGGAGAGCCTGCTTGGCAGCTCGTTCGAGGATTCTAATCTTGAAGTCGCTAACTGCTTCGAGGGCTTCCTTGCGCGCTGGGTTAAACCACTCGGTGGGTTTGCTGTGGCCTTTGACTGCGCCCCGGTTGCCGTTCTCCTTACGAGCTTCGCCGGGCTCAACAGTGTCGACCGGGGTGTTGGTGGTTTCTACCTGACCAGAGCCATTGTTGCTGTTGCCGGCGGACACCAGTGGAAGCTCATCGAACTTCTCCTCCAGATCAACAGGGCTGTCATTGTGAAACTTGTTCTGTTTCCTGGCCTTCGAGAGAACCGGTGGGTGTGACTCGCCGCCGTCAGCACCATGAAGGCCCTTGTCGCAGCTGGGAGTCAATTTCTTAACCTCCTCGCCGAACGTCGGCTCTGCATTGCTGATCAAAGTCCAGCTGTCACTTTCGCTCGAGACGTTCCTGTTCTTCTTGCGTGGCTTTGCAAGAATCGGAGCGTGAGACTCCACGGCGGGCGGCTGTACTGCCACGTGTACGGTCTGTTCGATCGCATCATCGTTTGGGCTCTCGCCCTTGGCCTTGCTCTTCTTCTTCTTTGCTGCCATGATGGAGTGGGTAATGTGTCGAGTGAAGGTTAAGAGAGAGCTTTTGAGTCAAACTGATCAGAATAGGCAGGCGCGTCACGCTAGCAAGTAACGTGCATGAACAGCAAACAGCGGAATTTTATCTAGAAAGTACGCGAAACATTATCAATTCTCTGTATGTCGTAGGGGAATTCTCGTGGACTAGATATGTTCACAGGTTGCCATGGACTCTGAGAGCTCAATCTCAATCAGTCGTGCCCTCATGTTTTCGAATTGACCTTTGTCTATCGCGAACCAATATGGTTGAACGAACCGGTCCTGCATGAAGTATTCGAATTTGAATCCTTTGTTGGACCGCGGTGATCTCCGGCCGAGGCAGACCTTATGACCAACATGGTGATTAAAATTCGAATCGCACTTCACAAGATCGAGATCCTTCGGTGGCCTTTCCAACCTTCCCTCCCTTACCTCCATCAGGACTGGAAACACCACGAGCAACATTATGCAGAAGAGTACACCGATTGCAGTATGAATCTTGCAACGCCAACGTTGTTTTGACGTAGCCCTAGCTGCACCTTTTTCTGCATCCTCAGTCTGCTGCTCAGGATCGCGATTCACATCCGTGAACGCGGGCTGATTGGGAACAACCGCCTAAGTCTCCGCCTTGACCTCATCATCTGTCGGCGGGGCCGAAGATGCAGCCTTAGGTGGACCGCCCGCCTTCGGAGGTGGAGGTGGAAGATTGCTTGCCTTCGGCGTTGAACCACCATCGAGCTCACGGCTTTTCTGCTCTCCTTCGGCAAAGTAATCGTCAAGACCTGAGGCTGGCGTATGATGGGCCCGTGCTTTCCTCGCCTTCCCAGCTGGCGGGCCCTTCGGAGGTGCGGATGTAGCATCTAGAGATGGCGAAGGTGAAGTGCCTGGCAAGTCCATATTGGCTGGGACCAGGAAGTCTCCTCCTGATGGCGGAGGTGCACTGTTGCTCTCGCTACCTGGCTGCGACGCATATGCTGGTGGCACATCCCCATCAAACATAGTCTCTCCAGGCCCAGTCGATGGTTCTTCTAATGGTGCCGGAATGCGATGCAGAGCGCCGTAGCCCAGGATGCAGCCCAAGGATCCCTCTCCGCCCCAATTCCTCGCTGGCGTGATAGTGACCATCCTCGTCACATCGTACTCCTGATTGTACACCCACAACCTCAAAGCAGAATTCATGTATGCTTCGACTAATTGTCCTAAAGCGGCATCGCCGCGTAAGGCTTTTGTATCAGGACTACCAATAACATAGTCCGAATATGGCAGGAGCCCAGCGACATCAGCAGGTGAGTTAGGCATGACATCCAGAATGTGCCAAACATCATTCACCATGTCAAGTGGTGCCCATTGCAAAGCAAGGCCTAGGGCATCTCCGGCCGGAGGTACTGTGAGGTAGACCTCGCGAATTTGGCTGCCTTTGGCTCCGAATACACCTAAGCTGATCGTGGAACCAGCACAATTCCGAACCTCGGTCATGAAGAGATTTGGATCTGGGTTGTCGATGTTATGACCGTTGATTCCAATGATGAAGTCAAACCAGGGCTCAAGAGCAATTGAGCTATTGGTGTTGCGTAGGATCTGGAAGCCATAGTGGTTCCGTGTGCTAGGTGCAGATGGCTGAGAAGTTGCGTTCGCCGCGTCGGGATCCGAGTCCAGTCGCGAGATGAAGCGATTCAGCGTGCCGAAGAGATTGGCCATGATGTGCGACGTGTATGAATATGTAGCTTTTGGTTGTGTTTGATCAAGGCAATGTTTACTCTACAATGGATGGAGAGAGGAGGCGCGATGTGGCAGTTCCGCGAGCCAAGAACGGTGCGGACAAAACTCGGCCGAGATGATTGCTGGCTCTTCCTTCCTGCGATGCCATGCCTTCTCACTACATATCAACGAGACGGTCAACTCATCATTTGCAGCTGCTCACATTTCGGGCTTGAACGGAAGAATGCACAAAATCGGAGCTCAATGAAATACACTTCTTCTGGCTGCTAATCTGAGTTTCTAGGCTCTCATGCCCATGCTTTCTGTCGATATGGAGACCACTGCGCACTTAATACCATCCCGTGCTCAAGCATCAGCCAGCATCTTCTCGAACATTGCTTCAATCGTTCCCCTTGGTGCCGCCAACTCAAGCACCTCCTTGCTAGTGGTCTCCGACTTGGCCTTTCCCTCCCACGAAGTTACTGGAGCATGCTTGATTGACCTGACCAGATTTGGAGAGTTACTCTGAGCTGCCATGTCATCTAGAAAGTCCAGATTCTGGTAGCGGACATCCCGGACTTTCTCGCCAATCTTCTTCCCGACCAGCTGAGTGACGTACTCTCCAGTGATGTCAGGTCCGTTGATGACGAGCTTCTTCTGGTTGTACGCAGCAGTATCCTCCTCCGCTAGAAGGTGTGCTGCGAGCGTGCCGACATCATCGGCATCCACTACACCTGTTGGAGTGGTGTCGTTCAGCATCAGCCGGAGAGTATCCTGCTTGCCGGTCCCTTTGAAGTGCTTCACGAGTGCCACGGCTGGTCCAATGACCGTGCTCTGAAAGACGTTCGGCTGCAAAGAGGTCCAGTGCATCTTCTTGAACTCCGGCGCACTGAGCATTTCCTCGATCGCCCAATAGGAACGTGGGTAATAAGCCGGACAGTCTGCTGTCACGTTCGCAGCTGTGGTGCTGATGCGGACCACGTATTTGACGCCAGCTCGGAGTGCATTTGTCAGAAATTGGCCTTCGTCCGCGAAGTGACTTGGCTCGTTGTGGGACGCAATGAATACTCTGGTGACGTTGCGTTCTCGTAGCCATTCCTCCGTGATCTCGGTCCAAGTCTGCTCCTCCACTTCCACACCTGGTATCTTCGCAAACTTCTGTGCAACTGCACTGCTCTTGGAACATGTCAATGCAAGAATGCGGTAGCTAGATTGCGCTTTGCTGTTGGCGAGCAGGCTGGGGAGAGTGTTGACAACATTTCTGCCAGTATTGCCAGTAGCACCAACGACAAGGATTGTAGAAGTCATAGTTGCAAGAGTAGGGCGGTGGGAATGCTGGCGAGCTGTATGATCCTGGAATCCATGTTTCCTCAACTCCCTTATAGCAAATCCAAATGTGGCAATATTGCTATGCCATTGTACTGCACAAGTAGTTATATGTGCATAGTGACGAAGCCTGGCTTCCTCTCTTGGTCGATCAGTAATCATTGGATCACATACGCAAAAGGCTTGGACCTGCATAACTTTGATTCACCCCCAAGTAGTAATTGCGTCGAATTCGTGCGATCTATGCGCTGCAGCATATTGGCGCTACCAAGTGGTGACTTTGTCATCACAGAGCCAACATTGGCCGGACTCCTTTTGGGAGTCCTTCAACGTTGCGCGTTGATGTTCTAGACTGAGAGCAGGACGCTGATCTTGCCTTCACTTTGCAAGCAGACGCTTTGTGTCGAGAAGAAGAGTCGAGGGTTGCAATTGGTAAACAAACGAACGAAAGCAATTCGATGGGCATGGATGCATGCACAAAGACGAACAAGAGAGCAGATTTTGTCATTCGACGATCGTACCGCAGCAAGCCCTTCTTTCCCTCCCAAGTCCTCTCGTCCGTCTCTCATCTGATGCAGCCACAGCTGTAGATACAGTTGATTTTTCCAATTGGCCCTTCAGGCACGCAGAATTGATTGCAGGCCAGCCCTGGTTAACAGTATCCCGCATCCGAATTCTTGACTCCAGGACCATAGCACAGGTTGCCTGCGGCGCCTCGCTTGTCCTTGTCCCAGGTGCATTTCTGTGAGCTTCGGGCTTCCACGGCTCTTGCTTCACCCACGATGCCGCCAATAGTGTACAGAATTGGACTTGCGAGAGTAATTGTTGTTGCTCCAAGAGCCAAGAGAAGGGAGAGGAGTTTCATGGTGGCTTGGTATGGATGCTTGGCTGGATGCTTGTTATAGCTTGATGATTTGTCGGTATCAGTTCGTATGCTTTGGCGGAAATCTGAACTGCTTCGTGTCCTTGGAGCTGTCTGTTGGTACAATCAGCAGACTTGTTCGAGGATGCTCATACTTATATTCGTGGACCAGGCTCTCTGGTCTGCCCTCATCGTACTCGTCCCTAGCCCCTCCGGAGGGCATTGTATTGCAGCCTCAGTGTAGTGTCGCTGCATGCCTACAAGACTTTTCCGAAGTTCGCAATCTTGGTTGTGGGCGCCTTCCTCGTGTCAGCCCTTCCGAGGGATGTCCCTCACGAATACGAGAAAGTCTGGAGTAGTACTGGTGGAAATGAGGAAGATAAAAGCCGCTACATGTGTAGCAACGCTAGTCATCACACCTCCTGCAAGCTAGTCATTCATGTCATTTTGCTCATCGAAGCTTTCGTCTAATTATCATTTCTTGTTCCATCACAGATGGCCGCCTTTTGCCTGCCCTTCAATACGGCCATTGCCAAGTATTGTACTCTTCGGTATCAAGGCCAGTCTCATACGCATACGTCTGTGCGTGCAGTCTCTTCTCAAGAAGCTTCTCACGTGGACCAGTCCCCTTGTTGCCCAAAACGTCAGACAGATGGTCAATTGCCAGAATGGCCAATGAGTAACGATCGGCCTCATTGCGGATGGCGAGCTCAAGAGGAGTGTTGATATTGCCCTTCTCCTTGTATCCACGCACGTGCATCTTCTCCTGACCCTTGCGGTTATAGGTCAGGCGGTGCACCAACCATGGGTAAGAATGGAAGTTGAACACGACTGGCTTATTGCTGGTGAAAAGCGACTCGTACTCGACGTCCTTCAGTCCATGCGGATGGTAGCCGTTTGGCAGAAGTTTGAAGAGATCGACAACATTGACGAATCGGATCTTCAGCTCTGGAAGGTACTCTCTGAGCAATGCAGTTGCAGCAAGAGCTTCTTGGGTCACAACATCACCACATGAAGCGATGACAATGTCAGGCTCGGCGCCATAGTCGTTCGAAGCCCAGTCCCAGATGCCGATACCACGTGTGCAGTGCGATGCAGCTTGTTCAGCGTTAAGATACTGCAGGTGATTTTGCTTGTCAGCGACCACCACGTTGACGTAGTTCTCACTCTTGAGGCAGTGATCCATGGTCGAGAGCAGAGTATTTCCGTCAGGTGGCAGATACACACGCACAACCTCTGGAGACTTGTTGATGACAACATCGAGGAAGCCCGGGTCCTGGTGTGTGAAGCCGTTATGGTCTTGCCGCCAGACCGTGCTGGTAAGCAGGATGTTCAGCGATGCCACGGCTTGTCTCCATTCCACCTCGGCACACTTCTCGAGCCACTTGGCGTGCTGATTGACCATCGAGTCCACAATGTGGATGAAAGGCTCGTATGAGTTGAAAAGTCCGTGTCGACCACTCAAAGTATAGCCCTCCAGCCAACCCTCGCAAGTGTGCTCGGACAAGATCTCCATGACACGGCCATTAGGGTCGAGATTGCCGCCATCCTCATCCTCAGGAAGCATACCATTGACCCAGATCTTCTTGCCTTGCTCGTAGACCGCGGAGAGCTTGTTGCTTTCCGTCTCATCCGGACCGAAAAGTCGGAAAGTCGTCATATTGTCTCGGACAACATCTCGAAGGAATTCTCCAAACTTGCTCATGCCCGAAGCACTTGTTACTCCGGCTTTCTTGACCTCGATTGCATAGTTCTTCCAGTTCTCGAGGCGGAGAGGCTTCTTCAGGAGCCCACCATTTGTGATCGGGTTTTCACTCATCCTCTTGCCTTTGGGTGGAGCCAGCTCCTTTAGCTCCGGGACGAGCTTTCCTTCCTCAGTGAACAGCTCTTCTGGCTTGTACCCTCGCATCCATTTCTCAAGTGCCTTCAACTGTTCTGGGTCAGTGTGCACCTTGGTCAAAGGCACCTGATGGGCTCGCCAGAAGCCCTCAAGGTAGTGACCCTCGACTTGACGGGGAGCGGTCCAGCCTTTCGGACTTCGCAAAACAATCATGGGCCACCTTGGCCTGAAGACCTTGCCAGAATCACGAGCTTGCTTTTGGTAAGCGCGAATCTCGTTGACACAGTGCTCCAATGTGCCCGCCATTGCCTGATGCATGGTCTCCAAGTCACTGCCCTCCACGAAGTATGGTGTCCATCCATAACCCTTCATGAGACTTCTGAGCTCTTCCTCGTCAATGCGTGATAGCACGGTAGGGTTGTTGATCTTGTAGCCATTCAAGTGCAAGACTGGCAGTACGGCACCATCCTTGATTGGGTTGAGGAACTTGTTGCTGTGCCAGCTCGTTGCCAGTGGTCCAGTCTCTGATTCTCCGTCACCAACGATTGTGAGAGCGATTGTTTGTGGGTGGTCGAAGACCGCGCCGAAAGCGTGAGAAAGAGAGTAGCCGAGCTCTCCTCCCTCGTGGATCGATCCTGGCGTCTGTGAAATTGTCAGCTAGTGGTCGACCCTCTCAGCTCTGCGTATGCATACCTCTGGCGTCATATGGCTGCCGATTCCTCCTGGGAACGAGAAGGCCTTGAAGAACTTCTGGAGACCTTCGATATCCTCGCCTTTGTGTGGGTACACCTCGGAGTAAACACCCTCTAGGTAGAAGTTGGAGATGAGACCTGGTGCGCCATGACCGGGACCAGAAATCACGAATGCATCCAGATCATACTTCTTGATCAGTCTGTTCATGTGAATATACCTAGTACAGCGTCAGTCTTGCTCCAGCATCGCCCACCTTGCCCACTTACGTGAAGCTTTGTCCAGCATCAGAGCCCCAATGTCCGAGCAATCTGGGCTTAAAGTGCTCTTTCTTCAATGGCTCCCTTAGTAACGGGTTCTCCTTCAAGTACAGCATACCCAAACATAGGTACATCGAGGCATGGAACCATTTTGTCGTCTTCTCGAGCTCGTCTTTGCTCAATGGCTGTTCGTTGATAGTGGACCGAGTCTTGGTATAGACCGACCATGTGTTCTGTTCTTCGGTCAAGCTGTGTGCGCCATCAGTAGGCTGCTCAGCCTGCGATTGAGCTGGTAGTGAATCCATGTTGTGTCACAACGTCAAAGAGAAGTTGTTCGGTGAGTGAGAAACGCAGAGGGAAGAAGAGTGCTTGCGACCTGCCTTACGACGATTTATTCGGCAAGAGCGAGTCCCAATGACACGGCTCATGGCAACCACGGAGCTCTTCGACAATTGTGTCCGGCAACGTCGGAAGCTCACAATGCGTTGAATCTCGATAGTGATGCGATGGGTGACGTCAAAGGTTTCTGCAATTTTCATGCGCCTCTTGTGAACGGCGGCCGATCACAGCGATGGCCCTTCCACAAAGACGGTGCCGAACGAGGTGGAGCTCTTGCATTTGAGCTGAACTGCCTTCAAGCCTCGCGCGCTACTAAATGCTTTCTCGCGCATTGCTGCCACAGGTTCATCTGGTGAAAGGATCGAAGCGGAAGTGCGACGCGAACGCGTGTGGTGTGAGAGGTGGGACCGTGGCACCAATGAAACCTGCTGCTGGACGTCTGTCTCTGCCGGTGGCTGTTGTGCTCTGCATATTATGAGCAGTCTGCAGACGCGTGGTGCAGCTTATCTCATGAGACTTCGTGTCCGAGTGCTAGGCATGAGCTTGTTGGCGCGCCTGTAGCCTTGGTACAGTTCAGCCAGAATTCTCTGCAACAGTCCACAAAGAAGAAAAGCGCGACAGAGCGTAAATCAATGAGGCGCAGCGTGTTCAAGGCGAGGAGTCAAGTCTGTCACGGTCGGAATATGAAATGTTGGCCGACAAAGCCCGTGCGCTACGGAATGAGTTCTGGGCGAAGACGAGTGGACGTGATCACGTTCTCTGGTATTTCTATGCTATGCTCAAAGGTGTCCAAAACCGAAGATCAATCCGTATCCGTCGACGGCATATCATGCTCACGTCTCTCATGCCCTTGGAACTCCAAAACTCCGCGCTCAGAACACAAAAAAGGAAGCTCAGACAAGTCTGCCTCGCCCTCCTCTTCCTCTAGAAGTTGATGGCTCACCAAGCTCACTAATTCCGCCTGCGCTTGTAGTCCTGCTCATGGGTTCAGCACCCAGTCTGCCGCTGAGAGCTGCAGCCATAGCGCCGCCAGAAGCATTAGACATTACATCCGCCGCAGCGGTCTTCAATCGTGATTCGATGCGCACAATGACCGGTTGCACAGGGGCGAATCCTGTTCGAGGCTCTCGATCGACGCCTCGCCCGATCAATGCACCTGGCCCGGGCTCCAGTTGTGGTAGTCGATATGGTGCTTGCACTCCAGAGACACCCAGCGCTTGGTCGAGGAGTCTTCTTCGCAAGTCTTTTGCCTCGTCAGCCGCCATCTGATCCATCTCTATGTCGCCGTCAGGGTCAGCGGCGTGGTAGTCCGCACCTGCGTCGCGCATCATGTTGAAATCGTTCTCCATGTCAAGATTGCTCACAGGAGGAGGTGCCGGTGCACCAGACTTCTCTGCTCGTGTCGTAGCGTGGAAAGACGGCTGCTCAGGAGTGAACGGATTCCTTCTCACGACGGGCTCTGTAGACGAGGCTGCGGCTGCGGCATTGGCAAGGTCTGAGAGCGCAGCAAGTGGATTGGCTTTAGCGCCGCCTCTCGTGAGAACTTGGTGTGAAGTCTGACGTTCCATCCCGACAGCCGCCAGTGGCTCTGCAGGTGGAGGTGTGTTCGTCCCATTCGCATCTGCCATAGCCTCGTCTGCTGGAACATCGCCATTTTCGGCAGTAGTCTCACCGTCGACCGAGGCAACTGCGGTACCATTGCTGTTGGAAGACGATTCTTGCTCTTTTTGGTAGAAGTATTTGTATGTGGCCTTCTTGGCCAGGTCTGTCGCCAATGCAAGCTCTTTCTCCGTGAACAATCGTTCGAGACTGTATGCTGGCGCTTCGAACTGGGCGTATTCTCGAGAGCTTTTCGCTTCCTTGAATGGGCTTCTGCCGCCAAAGTTTGGTATGGGCGATTCGTTGCCATTATCGTCTTCCCCCAATTTGCGCTTCCTCTTGCCATTTTCTCCTTCTGCGCCGGGCGGTGCTGGACTCGCTCCTCTATGGTGTCTCAAATGTCGCGTCCGCTTATTGACACCCACGCCGTTTTGGCTGGGCGACGCTGGGTTGTTGCCAATGCTGAAGTGGTTGGGGTGGAGAAGCATAGCGTTACTGTCCGAAATGTCCAACTGATCCTTGTCGCGCAGCAACTGCTGACGTTTTTTGTTCAGCGTGCCCACGAGACGCTGCCGAATCGTATTGGAGAGCTCGCGGTGCTCCTCTTCGGCCTGGCGAAGGCGCTGTGCGTGGACTCGGTCGAGTTCTTGCAAGGCATTATCGTAGTTATTCTACGCAGAAATGTTAGATCGTAACCAAGATCAGTGCCTCTCACGCTTTGGTCAACCTACATGCAGCAGCGTGAGATCAGCATCGCGGCGTTCGATCGCATCGTTGACCTCCCTTGCAAATTCACCGTACCGCCTGCCAGCCGTGGCCCAGAAGTCGGTCTTGATGTTCTCGTCTTCGGGCAATGCGATTCCTCCATTGCCTTGAGCATCTGACTGCACTACGCTTTCCACCAGTTCTCTGATGTCCTCGTGGCTGTCGCCGAGCGGCACGTCTGTGCTGTAGGGATCTGCGCGAAGCACCAGCGTCATATCGACCTGGACGCCTTGCAATTGTGCCCGATAATGTTGGTTCTGGTTTGCTGAGAAGCCATCGACCATGGCCTGTAGCCTTTCCATGATTCGGTTTCGTCGAACGTCGCGTTTCGTGAGGGGCTGTGGTTGTGGTGATGCTGAGCCGTTGAAGATCGAGGCATCTCGATGGTTGATTGCCATGGTCAGACGACGTCGTGACGACTGCTTCGCCGATCGATTGGGCAGGAGTGTCGCTTCGTTGCTGGAGTGTGCGGTGTGTTGGGTAGAGAGAGTCTGCAAGAGCTGGCAGAAGAACGAGCTCGGTGTGTGCGTGCAGCTCGAGATCGTCGCCGACGGTGCTCTATTGGGAAGTGTGCTAGATCGGTACAGACAAGAGACATGCAATCGTTCACATTGCAGCAGACTTGAACGACACGCACGATGGCCAGGAAAGCAACAAGGCGACGTTATGGTAGGAGATGCAAATCAACCTTGAGAGCACACTGCTCGGGATGCTTTCCTTCACTTCGAAACCGGCACAAGCCATTTAGAACTAGCCTTTCCGATCACCGACGACGTCAGTCTCACTCCGCATTCGTCCTAGCCTTACCCTTCCTGCCTACTGCGAAAATAGCACTTCTCTCACATCGCGTCTCGCCAGCATGGAATTCAACACCATCGTCAGTTCTTGCACGAGACTATATGGAAGCTGAACGCAAAGTAACGTCAAAGTGGACGGCCACGTGCAAAATCACGAGCTCGACCAGTTGCCTCCGATGTCTCCACTAGAGCATTCAGCCGAAATCAGGAACAGGCAGGTCAAGTCTGTATACAAATGCGGGGATACCCATTCGCTACAGCAAGAGCTCCAGTGCTGCATAATTCTCCGCCTGTCATTGACGGTCTATCCCATGTCACTCAGCCGGAGAGACTTGTTCCACGATATATTGGGGGCCGGAGCGGTATGCATTCGCACGAGATGTCACACCAGGTAGGATTGCTTGCAGGTGAGTATATCTCGTCATGTCTCCTTACAAGCACAATTCTGTTCGTGTTCAAACATTGGCACTATGGCTGTTCTTAGGAGACTGCTCGCTGTCAGCGTAGCTGTAGTCGCAGCGGCTCAATCATACAATGACCACGGAAATGCGTCGCTTGCAAATGCGCCATACAAGGACGCATCCTTACCAGTCGAGATTCGCATCAGCGACCTGCTCTCGAGAATGACGATCGAAGAGAAGGCTACTCAGCTAATGCAGGGCGACATCTCGAACTGGCTGAACACAACTTCTGGTGCATTCAACAGGACCGGTCTGGAACTCAGCTTCGAGCAAAAGGCAGGCATGTACTACGTTGGCTATCCAATTTCATGGGATCTCCTAGCAGACAACATCAAGATCGGACAAGACTATGCTATGAACGAAACCCGTCTAGGTATTCCGCCAATTGTGCAGACCGAAGGCATCCACGGCTTTCTCATTGGCAATGCAACCATCTTCAATAGCCCTATTGCCTATGCCTGCAGCTGGAACAGAACGCAAGTGCAAGCGATGGCCGTGCAGATTGCCAAGGAAGCACAAGCGCTGGGTGTCTCCCAATTGTTCGCCCCAGTACAGGATCTTGCCAGGGAGATGAGGTGGGGAAGAGTCGAAGAAACCTTTGGCGAAGATGGGTACTTGGCTGGCGAGATCGGTCACTCTTATGTTGTTGGCCTGCAATCGACAAATGTCAGTGCCATGGTCAAGCACTTCGCAGCCGACAGCAATCCTGAGCAGGGACTGAACGTGGGTCCTGTACACGGAGGCGAAAGGGAACTGCGGACGACGTTCATGCCAGCCTACAAGAAAGCTATCATCGACGGCGGTGTATGGTCCATCATGAGTGGCTATAACAGCTACGATGGTGTCCCTGCAGTCTCGGATGAGCACGTCCTCAATCAGATACTCCGCGATGAGTGGGGATATCAGTTCTTCGTCATGTCCGACGCAGGTGCCACTGACCGTCTAGCTACACCGTTCGACATCTGTCCAGCTCCTCTTAACAAGTACGGCAGTCCGGTTAATGCAGGAAACGAGTGTGTTACGCTCGATGCGCTCCCTGCTGGCGGCGACGTAGAGATGGGTGGCGGCAGTTTCAGCTATCGCGCCATTCCAGAGCTCGTGGCCGTAGGTCGCCTCGATGAAGCAGTTGTCGACAAAGCTGTATCGCGTGTACTCCGTGCCAAGTTCACGATGGGGCTCTTTGAACGCCCATATCAGATAGCAGCTTCAGAGGAACGTGGGAGCATCATCAATACGCCTGCAGCTAAGCAGCTCGCGCGAGAAGTCGACCGCGACAGCATAGTCCTGCTCAAGAACGACCACGAGATTTTGCCCATCTCGAAAGACAATAAAGTCGCTGTCATCGGACCAATGGCTCATGGTTTTATGAATTATGGTGACTATGTTGTATATCGCAGTCAATACCGCGGCATCACACCTCTCGATGGCATCCAAGCAGCCATTAGCAACGACTCAGTCACATACGCCCAAGGTTGCGAGCGCTGGTCCAACAACCAATCCGGCTTCCCCGAAGCAATCTCCGCCGCGGAAGACGCAGACGTCGCAGTCGTAGTCGTAGGAACCTGGTCTCGCGACCAACAAGAACTCTGGCAAGGCCTCAATGCCACCACGGGCGAGCACGTCGACCTCGCATCCCTCAACCTCGTCGGAGCCCAACGCGCCCTCCTCGAAGCCGTCATCAACACCACCACCCCCACAGTCATCGTCTTCTCCTCCGGCAAACCCATCACCGAATCCTGGATCTCCAACACCACCGCCTCTCTCGTCCAGCAATTCTACCCCTCCGAACAAGGCGGCCACGCCCTCGCAGACATTCTCTTCGGAAACTATAATCCCTCTGGAAAACTCAGCGTCAGCTTCCCTTACGATGTCGGCACCCTTCCAGTCTACTACGACCATCTCAACTCCGCCCGCCAAATCGGCGACTCGGGTTTCATCGGCGCAGACGAGCAGATATATTTTGGCCACCAATACGTTATCGGCAATCCCAACGCGTGGTTTCCATTCGGCTATGGAGGTAGTTACACGAGCTTTAGTTACTCCAATGTCACCCTCTCTGCTACAAACGTCAGCACCACCGACCTCGTCACTGCAACAGTCAGTGTAACGAACAACGGTACTCGTGCTGGCGCGGAAGTGGTGCAATTGTATGTCAAAGATGTGCTGGCAACTGTCGATGTGCCGAATATCCAATTGAAGGGCTTCGAGAAGGTCTGGTTCGAGGCCGGGGAGACGAAGGATGTGAGTATTTCTGTCAATGTTAGTGATGTGGGGCTGTGGAACCGGAAGATGAAGTATGTGGTCGAGCCGGGTGAGTTTGTGGTGTATGTGGGAAGCAGTAGTGCGGATTTGGGGAGGAATGGAAGTTTCTGGGTGGTGTAGATGGTGTGCTGTGGTAGGGCCGTCAGGTCTCAGCAGCAGCGGGGCGATCCAATAGGACCGTGACGCAGGAAGAATGGTCTGAGCATGAATGTGAATGTATATCTCGTTCATAGACTGCAATACATTCTATTCACTCGAGCGCAAAGTTTCTTCGGCTCGGCGGTTGACTTCTGCCTCCCATATGCACAACCCTCCTCCAGGGATGGTATGTACAGCGCAATACGTGTCACCACGATAGTCACACAACTTCCAACAGAGATCTTCATTTCAAACATTAGCAGCCCCTCTCATTCGAGCTGGAAGTTTTGTAGAGTGCTAGTGGGAAGCCACTTCTCTTTTGTACAATTTATTTCGCTTCCTCCACAACAGGGCCGATGTTCGTGCTCTTCGATGCTGTTCGACGCTGCCAGAACCAGCCGACAGGCGCAGCGGCGGGCTTGATGTCCTCGCCTCGCTTGGTCACGTTGACATCGGAGTCGGTCTTCTCTTCTCCTGGAGTGATAGTGCCAGGTGAGACTTTGCCAGACCCGCTGCTGTTGCCAGATAGGGGATTGCTGCTCTCTACGAATGGCGTTGAAGGCAGAGAGAACATTGGGCTTGTGATAGCGTGGCTTGCCAGTGTGGAAAGTCTCATCGTCTCTTGCTCAGCAGAAGTCTTCGCTGCTTCAGCCTTCTCGACCGCGAGCTTGGCTTCAGCTCTGGCGGCTTCTATCTCTGCTTGCATGCGTGTCATGGCCTCTTCCTGCCGTCGCTTCGACACAGCCAGTGCTTTCTTGACCTCGTCCAATTCTTGCAATGCTTGAGCTTCGGCGGTCTTCGCATTCACCAGTTCCAAAAGCAAGGCTTCTTCGGGCACTGCCTCGTGCTGAGTCGTGGCAAATACTTCTTGCGTTGCCAGCGATGATGTGCGTTTTGAGAAGCCGCGGCGAACACCAGGAGCTGCAAGCTGCTCACTAGCAGCTGCAAACGGAGTTGGAGACGTCCTCTCTGATGGTGAAGGTGTGGCGAAAGGAGTGCCGTCCGGAGACGCAGGCTCTGTGCGCAACATTGGCGGCACGAGGTCGGTCGTTATTGGCGTGGGATTGCGTAACGTTGTCGGTCTCATGCTTTGCACAGACGAGCTGGAATCCCGCCGGCCCAGCTTCAGCTCACGCAGACCGCCTATCGAACCACCTGGCACACTAGACGAGCTGGCTTTTCGGCTTCGCGCATCTGATGAGCTATCGATCCTGCTCAGCGTGGGCACTTGCTGCAGACTCTCAGCTCTCGTCAACCGTTCCTTGCGTTCGATCGAGCGAGTCTGCGCGTTGAGCTCGCCAATCTTGTGCTCGAGCTTCTGCCTCGATTTGAACTCGTCGGCAACCCTGAGCCTCAGCTCTTTGACTTCGGATCGCAGGTCATCACTCTCATCCTGGAATGCCGAGATAGCAGATTGCGAAGCTTCCAGACGAATGGCCAGATCTCGGGACTGCGCCTCGGCGATGGAAAGTTGCTCGCGTGTCCTTGCCAGCGTGCTGCGCAGATGCGCTTTGGTCTCCAGGCTCATTGAGAATCGCACGCTGGTCTGTAACCGCTCCTGAGCCTTTTCGACAAGCTCCTCCATCTCATCTTTCTGAGGCGCCTCTTTCTCGATTCCATCGAGATTGACCTGCGTCCAGTCTCCCACACTCAGTGGGCGACTCTTGGGCAATGGCACCTCCAGTGGGGATTGGCTCCTCGGCGGAGGTGGCATCGTCCTTCTCCTGTCGTCTTTGTCCTTGCGCAGCCTCACGACCATCTGCCTCATCACCTTTTGATCCTCGCTTCTCTCCTCGCGCTCCTTCTGTAACATAGCCGCGAGCTGAGCTTGTTCTCGTTGCATCTCGCCCATGGCTGTCAGCAGGTCCTCGATTTGAGCTTGCAGATCCCTTTGCTGTGATACAAGCATGCTTGTGGTTTGCGGGTACATCGAATCTGCTTTTGACTTTGTGCTGACACTATCGGCAACGCTTTCGCGCATGCCAGGGTCGTGGGCGGTAGGCGTATCAGGGTCGGTGATGATCGTGGATGCCAGGCTGACAGCACTGGAGCCATTCGTGGAAGCGCTATCGCCACTGCTCGAACTATCATGTGCATCGTTTAGGTCTTGCTTGCTCTGGCTTCGCTTGAGGAATGAGGTGGGCCTGCCGAAGAAACCACCGCGTGCGTTTGTCTTGTCGGCCGTCTCAGGAGATAATGTCGTCGTGCTGGCGTTGTGCGTATGATTGGTAACAGGTTTGCTGGGCGTGGCAGCATGACCAGGAGCCCATAGCCGCCCAAGGAAGCCAGAAGCGGCAGCTTGTACCGTGGGAAGAAAGCCAGCGCTCTGTCCCACCACCTCTGCCGATTGCCTATCGAACTCTTTCTCGAGTTCGGCCAATCTAGCATGTGTCACGATATCTCCCAGAGATGTAAAGTCGTCAACCAGCTCATCCGCGTCTCCAGCGTAGCAGTCCCACATCTCACGTCCCAGCAGCAAACTCATCACTTCTTCGAATTCGTCTGTGGCCAGCATTCTCTCTTCGTGCCGCCGCATCAGGGCAAGTGCGACCCGCATGACGGTCTCGTTGGCACCTTCCGCAAAGATCACGTCGTATATTCGGAACAGCATGCTGAGTGGACATGTCACCGCAAAGCATGATAAGAACCATTGCGATAGGTATGCTGGTTCGATGCCGTGGTTGGCCAAATGCTCGTGCAGTTTCGGGTGGTGCTGTTTGAGCAGCGCGGAGAATTGATAGATTCGCATGTGTAGACCAGACAGTGAAGGAAGGAACGACTCTCGCAGCGAGAAGTGGTCCATGAGTCTAAATTCACGTCAGCATTTGTAGCTCCTCTGCAGTTAATGTCAAAACGTACCTGACGAGAACGCAGAATGCGTCCCGCTCGCCCATGTTCATAAGAAGAGGTCCTACCAAGAATCCGAGGCCTTGACAGTAGCCGATGTCTTTGTCATGCAACGAGAAGCACTTCAGCACCCTGCCTAGCATCTTTTGGCCCTCGCCATCCGCGTCACGGAACAGCTCGACGCCAGGAAAGCTGCGACCAACGTCCTTGTTGATGATACCTTCGTAGGGACTCTTCTCGTAGACTAGCTTCTCGTACGCGTCCTCCAGATCACGATCTCGAGCGCCAGCCATTGACGCCCAGACTACACCTCGAAGGGGAGGCGGCACACCAGATCGGATCTTGGTGGTAGTGAGTGTGGGAAGGCGGGATGCAGTGCTAGGGTAGTCCTGAACAAGCGCAACCCAGAACTCGAGCTCAGTCATCGGTGGTGCCTCTTCGGGCGAAGATGGCATTCCTGTGTCAGAGGCCAGGCTGTATCGTATGGACGGCGCATCACTTGTTGCTACCAGCTTCTTGAGCTGAGCCATGCTCGGCGGGCGACTATATGCTCTCGTCTTACGATGTAGAGGCTTACTCGCTGAAGCTTTGGGGTCCGCCGCAAATTTGGCATTCTCTTGCTCCAGTCGGGCCAGCAGAAAGGCTGTGGCATCATCTTCTGCGCCTTCCTGTGTAGCCTTGTCCTCTTTCTCTTGCTCCTCATTCTTGTCCAACGCCTTCCAGTCTACTTGCACGTCCTCGCCAGAGCTGTCACTCGACCTGTTGTCGATGCTGAGATTCCTGCTCATGCTGGTATCGGTTGTGGGTGTTGGCTGGTCCAGCATGTCGATGCTGTCTAACGTAGCAGTACTAGGCCGGTGTGCATGTGTGTACTCGTGGGAGGAAGCGTCGCTGTCTCTTCTCCACGTGTCGAGGTCTTTGTCACTCTGGCCAAGCTCGATAGCAGACATGGGCAACCCCGGGGTGTCCTTTCCCCCATCTGTGTCGAACAGCGTGCTCGGTCGTTCAGGAGCGGCGAATTTGTTTGCAAGAATGTCCAAGCTGCTCACTTTCCGCAAGTGTTTCCTCGCGCCATTCACTCTCGGCGTGGCCAGCACATCGTCGACAGTCTCGGTGCTGAGGTTGTTCCAGTCCATGCTGGTGTCGGAGAGGGCGAAGCTGGCCATGGAGTCACGCGTCAGGTCATGGGGAGTGGTGGGCGTGCGAGGGCCGATCGGTGTCTCGGGCTGGGATGAAGACGTCGAGGACAAGGCGCGGTCGTCCAGGGGCTCGTCGTGGAGCGTGACGGTCTCGATGAAGATAGGCCGCGCCGCTTCTTGGGTCGGCGTCGAAGCCGTGTCACCGTCGCTGCTGATGGACGTGGATGTGAGGCTATGAGGAGTCGTCGGTCGATCGGCGTCTGTCTCGGTAGGCTCGTCCTCCTCCTCTGCCTGTTGGTGGAGTGTTTTCAAATCTGGTGCAGCCGTTGAACGCTGCTGGTCGGCGAGGGAGATGGTGTCACTGGTGCTCGACGTGTCCATCGTCATCACCGTTGTTGCCTCGCCCATGCTGGCTGGCTGGCTGGCTGGCTGGCTGGCTGACTTGGCTTGTCGTCCTGCTTTCACGACGTGAGCTCTGGACCTGCAGAAGCCCCGTGCGAGTAGCGTTGCAAGGGTGTTCGGTATTAGCTGTGCAGTCGACCCCCGGTAATGTGCTTCTTCTCTCCCTCTTCTCCACCTCTGCTCTCTATTGACGCGAACAAAGAATACGGACACAAATGAGTGGACGGTACGCAGCCGAACGAATGCAGACTGCCAGCACCTGCGCTTCGACGGACGGTATCGCTATCGAGAAAAGGGAATCTGAAACACACTTCACACCGTTCGCTTCGTTCAATGACCCTGGTTCGCTAGCGTGTAGCCAAGTGGATGTTCCTGCCCCTGAGCGCGATGCTACGCGCTCCCACGTGACCCTATCCCGCAATGCTTCGACCATCTTAATTTCATTTGGACAATCATCCATTCTCATCCCGTCCATTCGCCCTTCTTGTGGCTGGCCTTTGCTTCCGCACCATGGAGTGCTCTCGCGCCAGGAGACAATACAAGTCTCTTCCACGATGATCAGGGATACTGCAACCGCATCTTCGCTGAGCGAACAGCAACCATAGAACTACAACGAATACCGAAAGTTCAGGGTCATCTCCTTGCCTCTGCACTTCGCTGACTGAAGGTCAAATGGGGTTCTCGTTGAAACACATACAAATGTCGATACAGTTCGATCGCATGCACCGACGAAACTCGCTCTGTTCGAGAACGACTGCCCCACAATTCCGCATGTACTGTAACAATTGCTGCACGATCATGAACGGATCGAGCAGATGACGCTTGATTTCGAAGACCGAGTTTCAGACATCGGAGTCCGACCTCAATTGCTGATATAAGTGGATGCGCAACACTCGCCCTTCGTTGTTAGACATGTTGACAGCTCATCGTACAGTTGCAAAGCAGCTTGACTGATTGCCATGGCGTCTAATGCCAGCTTGCCCGCAAGGCTGGGGCTCAAAAGCCTTCAGCGCACATTCAGCTGGAACACAAATCGCTGGAAAAGGCCAGGACAAGATGCTATGCAATACAAACTCCATGGACGATCGAAGCAGGTTACGACACAGCAGTCTTTCAGGCGCACCTATAGTTCGTGCTCTACTGATATGAACACATCTTTCTATGGCATAACCATTGCAAGGTTAGCGACACTCTTACTGTCGCTCTCGGCACACTGTGTCCTCCTCACTTCCGAGACACTTCGTCTTTGACACGGCGCTCTCAGCTTGCATGGAGATCCGCTTTGGCTCGATCATTCGCTTGCATCTTGGATGGACAACGAGGAGTATCGCCTGATTGCCCGCAGGCAATCAGGCGATGGGTGTGGCTCACATACCTGGAAGCGGAAATGCAAATTGCTGACTGGAATAGAAGCGAGCTTCAGGCATGGAAGCCGGCCAGTCTGACCATTCTCCACCTCTTTGCTTATTCAGTCTGATGACATCTCAGCTCACACGCAGCCACAAAGCTTATTTCTGGGATCCTGACAAGGCTCAGGGCTATGTATACAAAAGGGCTGACGTCCGTCGTCTTGCTTTGAGGACCACAATGCAAACTCTCTAAGACAGATCCACGATCCGGGCCTCTGACTCGAGCCTCAGCATCATCTGGATACTTGAATTTCCAGAAAGCGACAATTACCCGCAAAGCTCTTAAGGAAGTCCCACAATGGCCTTGACTCCGCAAAACTGGACTGTACTACTAGTGTCAGGTGCCTGGCATGTCGAGCTTCATTGCAAGCCTCCGGCCCCTACTTCGAGACCGCCGGCTATGTCTACGTTCCGCTGCCTCTGCCAGCCGCGGGCGGAAAAGACAGTACGCTGGAGGAGAACGTGTCTGCCATCTCCAATGCCATGAATGTAGAGCTCGCCAGACCAAACCAGCATGTCGCGGTGATATTGCATTCCGCTGCTGGCTTGATTGGCACAGAAGCGGTCAATCGAGTGCTCGCCAGGAATGAGACTTTGGCCAATACAGCACATCGGATTCGCATAATCTATCTGGCGTCTATGCTCGAATGGGGACCAATCGTGGGACATCTTGCCGTAGAGGGCTTTCTACAAATGGATGATGAGCGTGGAGGGTTCTGGTGCGACAAAGGCTACACGGCCTTCTACGATGATATGAGGGAGGAAGACGCAAGGCCCTTCATCGAGGCTTTGAACTTTCAGAAGGCTGTCGAAACACCTGTGTTAAGCTCCGAGGCATGGAGGAGATGTGATGCGACACATGTGGTCTGCACAAAGGACAGAGCTGTGCTGCCAGATTGGCAAGTGCGCCTAGCTCAACATTATGGCATGAGAATAGTGAAGATGGACACGGCTCACTGCCCCTTCATCAGCTGTCCCAAGGACTTTGTGGGCACTTTCGATGGAATCCTGAAGGAATCGTAGTTCGGACACTAGTTGATGTCAGTCTTTTCGAAGATAGCTTGTCAAATACCTTGTGCATGAGTATAAGCAATGCGTGTTGCCTGTATGAGCTCCGTGTCAATGTACCAATACTTCCCTCCGTGTCTGTCGCTAATAAAACGTGTCGAAATGTACATTCACTCTCTTATCGAAAGCGTTAACATCGATGACGCTGTTTTCGCAACCGAAAAGGTTGCGGGTCCATCCCGTAAATCTTATGTCAGCAAATTAGGGACTTAACTTAGCCCTAAGTTACACTCCTCACAGTCACATCGTGAAGGCAGTAACACATCTCACCTTTTGACGTCTTGACAGTACGACGACAACGAACTTTCAGTATCTGCATTATATGCATGATTGTGATGAACCGTGAAGCAGTGCTTCGATAGCACTAGTCATGAAGAACGACTCACCGAACAGCCATACCACATCCAGACCGACGAATGGACTACACCTGGCCTGTCGCGAGTGTCAGCGGAAGAAGGTACAATAGCGCGCATGATCTTGGTCAGTCTAAACGCTCACTCCTAGCATAGATAAAATGTGACAGGACATTTCCGTGCGGCCAATGTGAGAAAGCTAGTCTGCCGTGCCATGCCTCAACAAGAAAACCTCGTGCAAAGACAGGAAACAGGGCCGCAGATGCAGAGCTTCGCAATAGAATCGCGAAGTTAGAGAAGCTGGTAGAAACGTTCGCAGACGAGGATGGCAAGCTGCCAACGATCGAAAGCTCAATATCCGGCAGTGCCAACAAGGAACAGGTCTCTTCTTTCAGCGCGCCGGCATCGTTTACGCCTGGCATAAAGCCCAGCGGGAACAGTCCCGGAAGCCCAAAAGATGCTCCTTCTCCTGATACGAGCAAATACGTCGCAGGAACTTTCTGGTCGTCGCTGACTTCGGAAGTGAAGGCGCTGGCAGATGCTTTCGAGGAGGAACACAGTGACGATGATGGCACCACTCCGGAATCGCTTCCACCTGCAGGATCTTATGCACTCGACCCCTCAAACAGCCCAAATAGTCAGTATGAGCTTATATTTTGCCCGCCAGGAGCACTGTACATCATGCCAGGAGCAACCACAGAACCCGGCTTGGACGTTGGACACAAGCTGCTCTGCGCCTTTCTTACCCATGTGGAACCACTTCAAAAGCTCTTCCATCGTCCGACACTCACATCATTCATACGCGATGGTGAAGCCTATCTTGGTAGGCCATCAGATGCAATGTGCAATCGGGCGTTGCGGGCTTGTGTTTACTTCGCTGCTGCTAACGCTCTGACTGACGAAGAATGCGAGAAGGACTTTGGTAAGCCACAAAGTCAGCTGGTGACAGAATATCGACGCCTGGTCGACATTGCTCTATATCAAGCCGATCCTCTATGCACCACAGAAATAGCCACTCTGCAAGCTCTGATATTGTACACTGTGAGCATGACTTAGCCTTGAATTCAGAGCAGACACTAACATCATCAGTCATCAATACGCATTCTTGACGCCTCTCGACGAGCTTGGTCTATGGTTGGACTGCTCGTCCGCATTGCACGAGCGATGAACATCCACCGAGAACTTCCCGGAGAGTCAGTGTACCTTACAGAGCTACGACGACGCGCATGGTACAACATTGTGTTCTTGGACTGCTACTCGTCCATTGATCGTGGATCGGAAGGTGCCATACATCCCGACACATTCAGCCGGCTACTACCAAGCGATGTCAACGATGCAGACTTCGATCTAGACACCACAGTGCTTGCTCCTCGCGAAGCCCAGATCACTGACATGTCAATGGCTTTGATCGCAATGGAGGGCTCCGCGATGAGCTTGAAGATGGCAGCCATGGAAGATCCAGCTTCTGGTCAGGGTTGGCAACAGCGCCTGGAACTTGCATACGCCTATCAGAAAAAAGTTCATGACAAGATCATAAAGCATTGCGACTTGGCTATTCCTATGCACCGCATGATGGCAGATACTGGTGCTGCTGCTTCACATAGCATGATTCTAAGAGCAGTACGACCAATGCAGCACAATCCAGCGAACGTTGCGCCACGAGTGGACAGCCCATGGGTAATGAACTTGGCACTGAATATCCTTCGACATTCTGAAGAGCTGTGGGCCAACATGTCTGGACGTTGGCGAAGAATGCCCTGGGTGCCTTGGCAAGCTATGGCTGTCACACTTGCTGGGTTATGCTCGATACGTGGCACGGATCAGGCGAACGAGGCTTGGAGACTCATCAACTCATGCATGCCACGCTATGCGCCGAACGTGGCAGACACCAAGGATGGTATGCTTTGGAAGCCACTCGAGAAACTGCGCGTCAAGGCAGAGGCTTTTCGCGATGGCCTTGGAGTTCAAACCCAACAAATACCACTGCCTGTTCCAGCTTCCGAACCATACTCATCGGTACTGCCGATTGCACAACCTGCCATGGCTGCACCTCTGATACCCATGGATTTTAACATGAATATGAACACGATGCCGCTGCCGGACCTTACGAACAACATCGCTTACGACTCAGCGTTTGACTTCCCACCTGAGATGCACACATCTCTACCCAATGATACCTCTTGGCTGGACTGGGAGGCAGTCTTACAAGATATGGACGAGATCAGAGCCGACGACATGCAATGGGGTTAGGACATTTGCTTTCGTATGCTCTACTTAGCATCTCAGCTCTGGTGCAGCGAGAAGGGCTTTACGTGCTTCACCACTCATATAATACATGTACAACAGTCTTACCCCATCTTATTCTTACTTGAGCTTGTATGTAACTTCGCATCTGATAAGTCGCAAACCAGATGTCTCGTCCTGAATTCTGAGGCGAGTACGAGAAGCATGAGTGCTCTTCGCTTATTCCATGTGCTGGTTCGTGGCAGAACGTTCATACCTCGTCGGTCTAACCAACATCAGAAGGTGTGAAGCTCTAAAGAACGCAAGTCGAAGCGGAGTTTGGTAGAACAGTGCAAATCTTGCCTCGGTGCTTCTTCAGATCTACAAGCAGTTACTGCACTTGAACTAGAAGTACACAATAGAGTTGCCGGCAGCGCGGCTGTTCGCAGGTACGAGCTGCTTGACCAGTTTGGCGTGTGGGGACGCCACCAATTGCAGTCCTATTGTTGAACGTTCTGTCATCGGTTCTTGATGATCCGTAGGATTGGGATGCGAGTTGTACGAGCCAAGAAGAAAGGGCAGAGAGAGGGAAGTAAAGTAGCGTAGAGGGACAAGGTCTACATAGAGCTGTCCGGCGATCTCACTCCCTCTGTGCGAACGCACTTTCAACAACTTTCCACAACAAGGCTTTGCGAATAGCTCTATTCTTCCAGCCTCTCGGACCCCTAGCCGAACGAATCAAGCACTACGACCACAGACGACATTATGCACTTCTCAAACATCATCGCTGCGCTTGTGGCCTTTGTTACGTTCACTGTTGCCGCACCAGTGGAGGAGAGACAGCTCAATGGTGCTCTGCTTTGCCCTCTTCTTGGAACACCGCTCTGCAATGTGCAGTGCATGCTTGTTACGCAGACTTCTGGACAGTGTGCACCTAACAGGTAAGTAATGAGCGGGTCATTGACCGGGCTTGGTAGCTGATAAATTATCAATAGGAAATGCTTCTGCGCCGACGATGCTGGAACGATACTGGAGTAGACCTTGGAGAGGAGCTGAGAAATGAAAGCAGACATCGACAGATGTTCTTAGTGGAGAAAGACAGAGTAGTCAGGAAATGTCTCAGTCAATCAAAATGTTATTTGCCCAGGGATATCTCTCGTCAAACGCCTGGCTGATGCTGCGATGCTGAACGCTCATAATGCAAAGAAACCGCGCGCGCGCCTCACGCGTGCTAACCACTCCCATCTCCCATCTCCGTGGTACGCCAGGCAGCTGCTGCTTTTCAGGGGTGCACAGCTTGCCGTGGAGTGTGTGTGGTAGTCTGAAGCTTCCCATTCTGCAATATCAAGAGCGCTATGAAGTGGTTAGCATTTGCTTGAGATTGAGGGAGAGTAGCATACTTACGACCATAGTGCTCACTCGAAATGGGACAGCAAGCGTTCCGCAGCAGCAGCTTCCTCCTCACGTACCCTCACTGCCTTCCAATCGATCGATGGGCGGAAGCCGTTCTTCTGCTGGACAGCAACGAGCTGTGCCCGCAGTTCCTCCACCTCAACGCCACGGGCAGCAGCGACACGCTGGAGCGACTTCTGAAATCGGGTGCCCATACCCTTGGCCGTGATCTTGTCTCCCTTGTGGAGCTCGTTGATGCCCTTGACAATCGCTGCAACGCCCATATTCGCGTACAGTTGAAGGAGTCGCTCGTCCATGATCTCGTCGTAGTCGCCGCAGAGAATTTCTTCGTCACTCACACCGGTCTCGAAGGCGTTCATGTCGACGTTGTCGGCTTGATTGACGGCACTCATTGTTCTGGCTTTCGATGGGTTATGTGCTGATGGGGTGTGTTGGGGGCTGGCGTAGTGGTGACAGGTTGGTGGAGCGGAACGTGCAGTGGGCGAGGCAGCTAGAGCGCAGCAAGTGGCGTAGTAGTGGTGATGGAGCAGATGCGGTTGTGCTGCAGTCGTGATGCTGATAAAGGTGGTTGACGATCCGGTCTGCTACTAACTAAAAGATTTACGAGGCCGTGTCGGTAATGTTTGAGAGTCCAGCAGACTGTACGTGTTGTTGACAGGCTAGCCAGGGCTCTGCGTTTGCACGTAAGGTTTTCCTGCATTCACGACAGTGACGACCCTTCAGAGGCGTACAATTATGCGGTATGGACGCTGTGAGGGTGAACGACCACACTAAGCCTAGGGGAATGAAGACTCGACAGTCTGGAGCTTCGATTCACCGCATAGGCAAAATATTAGGTCCTTTGCCGATACCCTGTTGTCACGTTCAGCGAGGAGATCCAGGCCATATGTTGAATTTGGCCTGCCAACGGTTGGTGACTGTAAACAGCACGGACTTGCGGTTCACCTTTTCGCGTCAAGGTCTCAAGAAACACGCGTGTTGTGGTCCCGAGTCTCGACAATACACTTACCACAAACTTGCACGACAGCTACGCCGACAGCATCAACACCTCTTGCCCTACCGAACAGACAATCTTTGCCGGCTCATCACTTCCTTATACCACAACTAGGCGGTCAGTCCATAACCTCGAGTCCTTCGTGAACAACAGCCAGACAGAACTGACGGTAACAGCGCAGCCCCGTGATGTCTACCACTACTGCCACTGTCGCTCTACCAGCTGGCTGGCTGCCAGTGGTCAACGCGGGCGTTAATGGCACCATACAGAACATCGTCTGGCAGGGAATGACAGTCCCAGCCTACGGCACCCTGGACTCCACCGACAGTGTCTTCGAAGTCCACCACATCGCCGCCGACACTGACTTCGAGATCGGAGTTCCAGACGGCGTGATCCTCGGAGACCTCGACAAGATCAAAGGCAATGAACTTCTCCAGCTTCTTTCCAAGGAGTCTCAGCCGGCGGTCCACGCAAAGATGGTGGCAGCGCACGGCAACAGCGCTATTGCGGCGAACACCTTGCAGGCTCGCGTTAGAGCTGCGTTCCAGGGCTTCGAGCACACCGTGGGTGTGTCAGCAGCAGATGCCAAAGCACTCTTTAATGACGCCTGCCGCAAGAACGGCCGTCCAGCTCCGGGTAGCCAGCGTACACAAATCACCTGGACCAACGAAGGCAGGCACTAGTCCGTAATGCTCTCTCACTGGTATCTGGAGGTAAGTTCTCGCTACTTGTTATCCGCGGCGTGTGTCGGCGCTAACGTCCTCAGCGAGTTAGCATCCACATCTCACCTGCGCTTCAGCATGTTGGCAGACTCCATGCAGCCAATGTGCTAGCTGCAGCACCAACTACAAGATCTCATTAGACAGAGCTAGGAGCGCGTCTAACCTGAGGTCTAGCATCACAGCATGCTCTCTGCTTGACCACTCACGCTGTGCCCATAGAGCGCCAAGCACGGTAGGGCACGGCACAGAGCTTTGCAAGAAACAGAGAGCAGCGGCTTCAACATTCAGGCGATGGACGCTTGCTTGAAGTCTGCCCAGCGTACCTCCACAGTCCTTTTGGGGCAACATAGACTGATCCGTCGTACTCTGAGGTGGAATGAATTGACGTACCTTTTCACTGTTTCATGTATCATATATTATCTCCATGTTTCGTATAAATCGGCGTCAACCAGAGCGGATGGGGCCGAGATGGTAGTGCTGAGGATGCTTGGAGATGTGGCAAGCGGTGAAGAGGTGAGCGTCCTGCTCTACTTCACAAAGAGGACTAAGCTGACAATTATTGTAGAAGCAACCGCTTATGTCGAACAAAGAAGTTGCCTCTTTCCCGGGATTTGATGGTTGAACAGCCTTTGCAACATAGAAATGATAGTCGGCGACAAGGACTACCGCTTGTTGCAGCCATGCAGCTAGCAGAGCGAAGCGGCTCAGCACTCCCAGAGCTTTACCAGTGGAGTAAGCATGTCTAGTCGTTCCCATTCCCGAGACTGGCACATGGCCTTTGGGACGTGCTGAAGAGCACAGCACTGTATTGCTACACTTGAGGGTCCTGCTCTGCTGTCGCATACTTGTCTCGCTTGAAGTCAACCCCAAATGGAGGCTGAGACAGAGGTGCCAAGTCCATGGCCGATGCTCTATATGCCGTAGTCGTCCAAACGACAGCACACTGCCGGCGGGGTGCCTACTGAAAGCATGGTAGCATTTCTCTCGCTCGCCACTTGCTTTCAACACGCACATTCTGGAGCGACGAATCCAGCATATGAAATTCTCCTGGGCTCACATACTGCTACGTGAGTTCTAGCACGAGCATCATGGATGTAATCCTTCCGCAACCTAAGCGAGCGTACAGCCTCCAGAAGAGGCAACAGCTCTCCTCTCAGATGACAATATCCCAACCTCACGTCTTTCTGTCAACCTCATCCCAGCCATGTGTTGCTCTCAGCGCTACCCGGGCTTCCACTTGGATCATGTTGCTCTGTGATCGGTCTCTTGCCCAACATGAGCTTTCGACAGCTCGCAGGACATCCGCCGGCACTGTACTTTCGAGATGACATACAGTGCTCCCACATTCCATAGTCGGCTGAAGGCTCGAACAGTATTACAGAGGGAGAAGAATGGTAGACTGCGGGATCGAAGTCGATGGCAGCATGTTAACGCAGGTGCGAGTAGTGCAGAGGATGTTCGTAAGAGCAGAGGTCAACTTATGATCCGTGCTTTTGCTCGGCACATCGGCAGGCTTCACTGCACACCCTATCTCTATCACTACAATCTCCAACATCCACAGTCGCCTATCATGACCATCGAGCCCAGTGGAGGAGGTTCGCCTGGTAGTCGTCGTGTACAGATTGCGCAAGTACAATAGTTCCACCCTGACAAGATATTGAAACGTTCGTACACCGAGAGATACGACCACTCGCTCCGACAATGCGAAGGTGCTCAAGTGCTACGAGCACGCAATCAAGAAGGCCCGCGACATTTGAAAAGTTCGCACAGTGCAGTGTCTTCCCATGAGACAAGCCCAGCATTCATCGGCCTATGAGTTGCTCCCAGCATTAGCTAAGCTTTGTGCTTTGTAGCGATCCTTATCGCCATTGCGGAAGACAAGCACGCCATGCTAGTTCTTGCATTGCTTGTTGGGACTGTTAGTGCTGCTTGAGCTGCGCAACGGCTCCTGAAACTACTCAGACTGGCACTTTGGCCGAGAGGCAGACCTTGTCACTGCATGGCACATGCAACCTGGGCTTGCTTCGCCAAACATCCTCGCTGCGCACGGGTCTTGAAGCAGGCTTCATCAATTCTCCGTAGCCCATGTCTCATGAGTGTGGCCCTTGTCAAGCGAGGATGGATATGGCGTTGACCACCTAGCGTCAATCGGCAGCATACTCACCACTTTGGATATGTGTCGATGCCTGCAGATGAGGACTAATGATGACCCATTTCTGGAACAGCTGGCCCACGATGGGGACCATAAGACTGGACCATAAGGTAATGATTCGCATCAGGCTAGATTGGCCAATTTACGAACGTCTCATAAGTCGAAGTTGTGCTACCTCCTCGTCACTCTGCAACATTAGCTACCGCTACCGGTCTCACAATGTGTACGTCTATATTGCAACCTCCAGCGAAACGTACTGATTAAACTCCAGCTACAGATGAGACGGAGAAAGGAGACAGTGCTACCAACAATACGAGTCGAGAAGCTACCGTAGACCATTTCCAATCGAATGTTACGACTTCGGAGCACAGAACCTTGGTCAAAGACTCTTTCCTCGGCAAGGCAGCTACAGCAGACATTAAACCTATCAGTGAGCGTTCAACGTCAATTTCAGACAACGAAGAGTACCCCACTCCCACCAGAGAGGAATCAAAGAACCTACGTAAAGTGGCCGACTCGATCCCCGTCACTGCTTGGCTGCTCTGTGTCGTGGAGCTAGCAGAGCGTGCAAGCTACTATGGTGTCAACACAGTGTTCAGCAACTTCATGCAGTTTCCGCTGCCCAAGGGAGGTAATGGCGCTGGAGCCGTGGGAAGTCCCAACCAGACAGCTGGCGCACTGGGTAAGGGACTGCAGTTCTCTAACGCCTTCGTCCTACTGTTCTCCTTCCTGGCCTACATCATCCCTATATATGGTGGCTACCTCGCAGATACCAAGCTAGGACGCTTCAAGACAATCCTGATAGGTAAGTGTCGTATGCAATGACTGACAACAACATACTGATCTACCTAGGTGTGCTCATTTGTGGTGTGTCGCATGTTATCATGATCGTTGGCGCTATCCCCAAGATCCTGCAAGAAGGCAACGGAACAGCGCCCTTCCTGATCTCACTGTTCTTGCTGGCCATCGGAGCTGGATTGTTCAAGCCGAACATTGCACCCACAGTTCTTGACCAGTACCGCCACCAAAAGCAGTACATCCGCACGCTTCCATCGGGCGAAAGAGTCGTTGTCGACCCAGAAGTTACCGTGCAGAGATTGATGCTCATCTTCTACGGCTTCATCAACATTGGCGCTTTCTTCGCGATCGCCACAAGCTATTCTGAGAAGTATGTCGGCTTCTGGCTGGCCTACCTTCTGCCTGGAATCGTGTATTTTCTGCTACCAGCTCTCCTCTGGTATCTCTACCCGCGCCTCACAAAGTATCCTCCGGATGGCAGCGCCCTCGCCAAGGTCTGGAAAATTGTGACTGTGTCGATGAAGCAGACGAAAGGCCAATTCTGGAAACACGAGTCCTTCTGGCAGGCTGCGCGACCAAGCGTGCTCGCTGCCAGTGGTGTTACGTCCTTCAACGGCAGCCCGATCTCCTGGAGTGACAAGGATGTTGATGATGTTCGCCGCACTATGCTTGCTTGTGCCATCTTCCTTTACTTTCCGATCTACAATTTAAACGATGGCGGCATAGGGTCCGTCTCAACATCGATGGGCTCCACCTTGACGACCAATGGCGCACCCAACGATCTCCTCGTGAGTTCATTGATCTTCGAGAGGAACCACGAACTGACCTTCTCACCAGAACAACTTCAATCCTCTGACGATCATCGTCGTGGTACCCATCCTGTCCTACGTGGTCTACCCAACTCTTCGACACTTCAACATCCCATTCGGCCGCATCACTCGGATCACATTCGGCTTCGCGATTGCCACCATCTCCGGTATGATCGGGGCTGTGATCCAATACCGCATCTACAAGACCTCTCCTTGCGGCTACGCAGCCACGGGCTGCGAGAACGTGAGCCCAATTAGCGTTTGGGTCCAAGTACCGATCTACTCCCTAGGCGCATTATCTGAGTGTTTCTGTAACGTTACAGCTTACGAGCTCGCGTATGCGAGATCGCCGCCGGGAATGAAGGCGCTTGTGATGTCGATCTTCTTAGCCATGACTGCGCTCTCGAAAGCACTTGGAGAGATAATCAGTCCTGCCATCAAGGATCCTTACCTTGTCTGGATCTGGGCTGGGCCGGCTATTGCTCTGGCCGTACAGACTGTCATCTTCTGGATACGTTACAGGAAGTTCAACGACGATGATTTCATGACCAGCGAGGACGCCGATCTCAACGATGAAGCCACCGAGAAGAGGACAAGCGAGGAGGCTTTTCAGGTGACGAACGAGAAGCTGGCGACAGGTGCGGAAGCGCCGAGAATATAATGTGCTGCGACATGATTTGATTCTCGTGTATCGTCATGAGGATTTCTTGTAGCCAAGACAGCGTCGGACGTGGAAGTTTCTTGAAGATCGGGATCGCGAGCATTCCACGATAGCTAGCTCAGAAGCATTCTGCCACTGTATGAGACCTGCCCAGGGACATCAGAGGTGCCCAGTTCAGCCAAATTGACTGATCATCTCGAGATCAACAAGCACTCACAGATGATGCTGAGGACTCCTGTGCAGCCGTTGTGATCCTGCACCAGATCTGCGACAATGGAGTACCAATCGTTCATTGCGAGGGATGTCAGCTCGCTGCACTGACAGTTGGGTGTCCCCGAAATCATATTCTGGCCCGCAATCCATCTGAGACGTCTTCCCCATCTGACGCATGAGGCTGTCAGCATTACAATTGTTCGCTTCGTGGTGCTACCGATCTGCCCTCGGCATATCACAACTTAGGTTTAGACTTGTATGACAAGCTTAACTTTGTATCTGGCAAAAGAATTGGCTCCGGCAAAAGCACGCGGATGCGGCGAACGGTTATGTGGAGCCCTACTGTACACTTCCTCGTTCTTGTGTACAAGTTTTGACGGCGACCGGTCGTCCAAACGAGCACATCACAGTTCGCGTGAGTTGGATGATGGAGATCTTCGGCATATGTAGTCTCGTGCGGAGCTCTCTAAAGCTGTTGATTGCAACATAAGTACCAGATTTCGCAGCGCCAGCGACTGCCGTTCTTCTCTGTCAGAAGCCCAGTCGAAGTGATACGTACCTCCTGTTCTCCATCTGTCGCTCGGATTCCCATCGCTCGCCATGCACTTTCAACCGACCGCACTGCTGCTTTCCATTGCAGCCACAGTGCTCGCGACGCCAATCGACATCCCGCTCATCGGAGGCAGCCCCATGAGGACGCCATGAACAGAAGCCCAGCAGATCGAGGGAGTGAAGCAAGAGATTCGGACCATCATTTCGCATGACCCTGCGGATGCTGCCAAGATTCCGCTGGCACCTCTGGCCAGCCGAACGTTCATTGTGCTACCAGATCAGCTCCAAACATTCTTTGCTGTGCCGCTTCCAGTCAATGTTGGCGTTACAGCGGATACCGTGCGTGCTGAGCTGGTGGCATTGGGTACAGCCCTCGATGCGGGTGTGCCAGGAGGACCAGACAATGGCGCCAACTACACAATAAATCCCAACAGCACGGTGACTGTCGACTTCATCCAAGTAAGCTCTGATACTGACAACAAACTGCTTGGAAGCTAACAAGTCCATAGACCGATCGCCTAGCCCTTCCGCGAGTCGCAGTGAGGGAAATACATTCTATTGACAAGAGTACCTGTCAAATTACCAAGATCTTGGGATATGTTCGTGGCTCGCTTGTATAGTCGTAAGGAAGTGGTGCGCAATGACACTATCTGGTCAGCAGCTATGCACGAAGTAGCAATGCAATGCGTCCGCCGTGTACACTAGACTGCTTCAGAGTGAGAGGTTCAAAGCATCGTGAACAGTGCCTGAGAATGTGACACACGAGGTATGCTCCCTTGTGCCGCGACGCAGGACAATATGCATCAATGCAGAAGCATCGGAGACATGGCCGTTGGAGGCACATACAAAGTGAAAGCTGAGCTGAGCTGGACAGTGACCGCGCTCGACTGGCAATCTTGGCACCCATTCACCTAGTTAGCACGAACATGAGCTAGCGTGAACTTCATTTACACGTGACACAATCGGAAAGCACAGGTTCCCACCTGCAGTCGGTGTTCTGCACCAACAACGATGTAGGGCGATGATAATGACCTTCTGGTGGCCCGAATGCCCGTCAAGCCATGCTGAAAGCCATCTTCTACGCACGATTCCATCCCGAGAGAGGACCATCTGTGATTCACCAGTATCCCAATAACTCCATCAAGGCCTCCGATGGTGAGGCAGCTCTCGTGTCCTGGAGTGAGATCTCATCGTACATCATCGCTCCATATGACCTGTGCAACCAGCCACTTTCGATATGCAACAACGGCCATCGCATTCTCGGCTATCCCATAAGCCTCGAGCATGAGGAGTACGACAGGAATAGGTTCACTTTCAACGTGTGTCTAGTGCTGGCCGAGCAGGAGGACGCGAAGCCTTTTGAGCAGATTTTGAGGAAGATTGTCAGGTTTTGCATAGAATTGGAGTGGAATGGATGTATACTGCAGACTGAGGAGGATCTGCCCGGCCTGAAACTTGCTGGCGAGGTAGGATACCCAGGACAGACGGGCAGAGTGTACATGCTGCTGGAGCGTATCTTGGAAGACTTGAATGCATACGGCGAGGCATGTATTCGAGTAGATGACGTGCACGGTCAGGACGGTGTGCATGTGCTCAATCTACGGTTAGAGCTGGAGAAAGAGTTTGGCAAGAAGACACCAGATCGAGTCAGAAGTTGGGATGTGCCACTGCTGGTCAGATCTATTCCCAGCCAAAGCGAGTGGACGTGGGACCTCACGCTGCAGAGAATACATGAATACATCGATGGCATTAGGCACGTGCGCAAAATTGCAGAATTGGCAGACGTCGAGCTCAAGCTGGTCAGAGGCGCCATCAAAGAATTAATTTTCATGGCCGGGCAGTTCTGCTAGATATCTTCCATTTCCAGGCCATCTATACTTGCACTGAGGAAGTAACCTTTTTCTTCCAAGATGTGGACTTGCAGGACGAGTGCCGGCGGTACGTTGCCATTCCAGCCGAAGCAAACAGTCCTCAGCATGAAGAAAGAAAAGCCGAGCCCAGGGACGACGACAAGAACGATGTGCCATCCCGCGAGCACATCCTTCAATTGTACACAGACCTGCATCCTGGCCTTCAGCTCCAAGAGTTCTGTCTCACCCACAAAGCCGAGCTGACCAACATTGACATCCGTCGTCTCATCACCTTTGGCATACTCAAAGGTATTCTGCGCCGTGTTCACAAGTACGCGCTCGCGCTCGAACGTCGTCCAATTTCTCCAGTCTCCACGCGTTCAGGTGTTCGCTCCGGCACAAACAAGAGTGCACGCTCTGGCGGTCTTGCCCGCTCGGAGGACGAAGCTGTGCGCGATTTTGAGCGTGCCTGGAGAAAATCCGCTCTCACTTCTGGTTGGGCTACACCTCCTTCTGGACCACATCCGAGCTCTTTGAGCAGAAGTCATAGGAGTGCGGATCAAGTCAGGACGGAGGAGGACGAGAGATTGAGGGAGTACCTTGATGGCAATCATTGCATGGACCAGATCTGTGTTGAGATGAAGATGAGCGAGAAGAAGGTGCTGGAAAGGTTGAGGAGTGGGAAGCTGGGAGAAGTGATTCTGTTCAACAAGTGAATCCTCCCCCTGACCCTCTGGGCTTCCCTAGAATACTCGGCAAAGTCGCACTTTTACCTGACCATCAAATACCGGCCGCTAGCACAAAGAAGATCATCGCTTAATCAGAGATGAGCGCCTAAGGACCAACGTTGGGGGACCACTTGAATGCACAGCGATTCCATGATATCACTACAGCCCAATATCCCGTCGTTCTGGTATGCGCGGAAAGTTGCGCGTATGGTCTGTCCTTGCTCGATCATTCTAGGAGAACGCCGCAGTATGACAGTGCACCCGACAGCAGAATGTACAGCTGGATCCGGTGCTCGCCTCAGGTTTTTGGAGGAGAATGCCAGATGTGGCCCGGCCTTCGATGGACGTCGTGGAAGGGGACATTGGAAAAAGCAGAATCACTGTCTCTCGGAAAGCTTGTCCACACCTGCCAGAAAGGCAGCGCTCGCCGAAAGTCTCTCACTATTGCACTCACGTGACTCAATCCGACCCCGCCCAATGCAGCTTTCGCTCTACAACCGTCCTATGCCGTATACTCCGCTCTGTGCGACCGTGCCCGTCACAGGGCCACGAACCTTACCGTGCGTGTTCTCAAGGGCCTAGAATGTTGGTGACAGTGCTGGGAACGTGGGCAACTCGCCCCAGACGTGCCCATGTAGGTCCCATACTTTTGTGGCGCTGACAGCCATTGATCGTTGTAGCCGTGTAGCTATGTAGACCAGGCTATCGTGCCCTTGAACAACGTCTATATAGCCTGCCTGCTGGACTCCCTGTCGACCAACAAGCTCACTGCCAATTCTCATCGGCGTGAATCACTCTTAGCCTGACATTGGCAACCTTCTTATCCTCTTCTCCAAGATGGACTCTTCCAACCACGAGACTCTTGAAGCCAGAGTCGTCGACAAAGCCACTCATGCCGAACACAATGAGGGACGCCGACTCTCTGTCGCGTCGATCAAGAAAAGCTTCGACAACACGAACATCTCAATGGTCCTGCCAGACAAGACACACCTGGAGGTCTCAGTCGATGAGCTGAGCGGGAAGTCTATCGACGACATCACTCTTGGCTGGTTCGTCTGGCTCGTCGCCGCCACGGCATCCATTGCAGGCTCTCTTTTCGGATACGATACTGGCATCATCTCTGCCGTGCTCGTCTATCTTGGCACTGACCTCGACGGTCGTGTTACCTCTTCAGGCGAGAAGGAGTTGATCACTTTGCTGTGCTCAGGCGAAGCATTCATCGGCGCCATCATTGCTGGTCTGACCGCCGACAAATTTGGCCGGAAAATCGCAATCTATGTCGGGTGTCTCTTGTTCACGGCCGGCGCCATCATTCAAGGCGCTGCGTACTCAATTGCTCAGATGTCTGTTGTCAGACTTGTCGTTGGTTTTGGTGTCGGTAGTGCCGCCATGGTGAGTATTAGGCTTGTCTCGAGTTTCCTCAGCGTTGTTTCATTGCTGACTAT
Organism: Septoria linicola; assembly: GCA_024114885.1. Classification (NCBI taxonomy): domain Eukaryota; kingdom Fungi; phylum Ascomycota; class Dothideomycetes; order Mycosphaerellales; family Mycosphaerellaceae; genus Septoria; species Septoria linicola. The sequence continues at coordinate 2,066,603 of CP099422.1, forward strand.
AACGATCAGGTCGTCCCATTGTACATTGCCGAGATTGCACCCACCAAAGTTCGTGGTCGCTTCATCGGTCTCAATAATATGTCGATCACTGGCGGACAAGTCATCTCGTACGGCGTCGGAGCAGCCTTTGCACACGTTCCTAATGGCTGGCGGTACATGGTCGGACTGGGTGCTGTGCCGGCTCTCGTTCTCGCCGCTCTTCTGCCTTTTTGCCCCGAATCACCACGTCAACTCGTATACCACGGCAGAATCCAAGAAGCTGAGGTGGTCATCGCCAAAATCTACCAGGGCGCAACACAAGAGCAAGTACGAAACAAGGTTGCTCTGATCGCCGCAGCATGCGAAGAAGCAAAGGAGCTCAATGAGAACCAGTCTAGATGGAGCAAGATCAAGCAGTTGCACACTGTGCCCAGCAATCTTCGAGCATTGATCTGCGCATGTGGACTGATGGTTATCTCGTAAATGTCTGGTTTCAATACCCTGATGTACTACTCGAGCACTCTCTTCGATCTTGTGGGCTTCTCCAACCCTGTCGCTGTCGGACTCGTCGTCGCTGGAACCAACTTCGCCATGACCTGGATCAACATGATGCTTGTGGATCCCGTCGGACGTCGCAGAATCCTGGTCACTACTGTATGGGGCATGTCCGCTGGCTTGCTTGCTGTCGCTGTGGCTTTCTCATTCATCCCTGTCAACACTGCGACCCTGGAGCTGGAAGTCGACGGCGTTTCTGCTCCAGCGATTGTGGTTCTTGTCTTCATCATCTGGTTTGTGGTCTTCTACGGCGTCTCTGTTGGCAACACAGCATGGATGAGCACCGATTTCTTCCCTATGGAGGTTCGCGCGCTATGGGTACCATGTGGATGACATGCTCTTGCTGGGGATCCAACATAATGGTCAGCTCGACGTTCTTGTCAATGATGAAGGGCATGACTCCGAGTGGAGCTTTTGGCTTCTATGCTGCCATCTGTGGTATCGGCTGAATCCTGATTATCTTCTTCTACCCAGAAGTGTCGGGACTCACGCTGGAAGAGATCAACGAGGTCTTCAAGCATGGATTTGGCGTTAGATACGCTCGCCAATTGAGGAAGGATCGCAGGGAGGAGGTCCAGGAGAGGCCCCGGACTCAAGAGAAGAGGGTCGCGCTGGGGCACTAAGTTAAGTTGAAGGATAACACGGCACCAAATCAGGGAACAGCTATGAACGATTTGACGTTGTTACGACTATATATGGCAATGTACAGAATAGGCCAGATCAGAATTGACAGCCATTTTCACACGAAGCTCTCAAAGCCATTCTGACACGCATACTTCATCATTCCATACGAATCGTCCTCCTCGCAACCTCCAACTCAGGACTAATCTTTCTCAACGCATCCACCAACTCCTCCCCCACCTTCTCCAAATCCTCATCACTCATCGGCCCCAACGCATCACAAATAAACAACACCTTCTCCGTCTCCTCATCCAACGCAGTCCTCGGCCCCTGCCTCCAATTCCACCTCCGACAAGTCACCCCCTCATCATCACACCACACCACTTCGCCCTTATCAGAATTCTCAACTTTCCTCTCGCCTTTCTCCGAAACCTCAAATTTCTCACTCCCGTCCGCTCGTTTCAAAAATGGAGGTCCAGCATACTTATCCAGATCCTCGCCTCCTAGCGGAATCTGCCATTTAACGCATATCGCATTGTAAATATCAGTTAATCGATTGATCCTTGGCAAGCCAGATTTTCCATCAGCAGAAATCCTTCTTGTCAGAGCTTCGAGAGAGTTCCTGTGCTTGTTGGGCTTGGCGCCAAAGGCTTTGTAGGCTTCGCGCCAGGCTGCGACGTGGAGGATGTCGTTGACGGATTGGCCAGAGGCTAAGTGCTTGCGGGCTGAGGTTTCGGCTTCTTGGAGGTGGGATTCGGAGAAGTTGTCGCTGGGACCGCCGGCTGAGAGGCCCGAGACTGCGATGAGGAGGGCGCGGTAGTCGGGGCGGAGAGTGAAGACTTCTGGGGAGATGTGGGCTTTGGAGAGGTAGGCTGTGAGGGTGGGAGATGTGGATGTTGTTGACATGTTTGGTAAGATGTGGCGATGATGTGCAATTGGCAATGTCTTGATTGCGCGAGTGGATGTGGTCAAAACGGTCAATAGCTGTGAAGACAATGAAATCATGCACATGATACTTGGTGATAGGCTGTACTTATTATGTGTGCTGTGGGTGCAGAAATTGAAAACCCTTCAACGCCCTTCATATGTACTGTTCAACGGCAGAATCGGTCCAAGCCGTGTCCAAGGCACTCAATATTCTATGGTCTTCTCTGAAACAGCGATGTGGACAGCCTCGTGTATCTCTGCTAGTACGACCGGCCCTTCGCGGTTAAGCATCATAGTTCAAGTGCTGAAGACAGTGATGAGATGTCTCTTGTGTTGCACTAGGGAAGCAAAAGGTGGAAAGTGCGGAGGCCGGACAACGCGGCGGCCTTCCTGACATTATCTAGTGACGGCCACAACCGAGCCAATCGATATCAAGTAGCATATATCGAAGGGTGGAAATGTTACCTGCATTACCGTATTACTACTGTACTGTGGTCGGGAGAGTACTGTACACACTACTGACTATACCACCAAGTCTCTTCTTGCTCGCCTCCTCTTCGAACCACCACCACCATCATCATCTTTGACATAGTTCCCATTAATATCCCAATGTCCTCCTGAGAACGTCCCATCAGGATTCGCTCCACTCGTCGACGAAGAGTCAGAGCTCGTTGACTGAACACTAGTGTCCTGACTCTGCTGCCCACTCGTCCCAGCATCACTCTGACTCTGCCCCTCACTACCCTCACTCTGCGCCACTCCAGGCTTCTCATCATCACACTTACTCTTAGCCTCAACCCACCCCGTCAAACGATTCGCAACATCACTCGCATAACACGGCGTAGCACCAATCGCATCACTCAGATCCCCTGATTTAGCCACGTCGCCACTGTTGTACGCTCTCGCAGCTGAGTATGCATCACCGAAACGATCTAGGACTTGAACGAGACCGTCGCCTTTGGGTGTGCCTTGCGTGCCGTCTTTGATCATTTGGCGGATCGAGTCGGAGCTGTGCTTTTCGTCGTAAGACGATCCGTCATGGGATTGCATGAGGCCTGGGTTATGTACGCCGTGCACAGAGTCGGTGGATGTGACGCGGAGGCAGCCTTTGGATTCTTGGATGATGACTGCCAGAATGAGGCGGTGGTCGACCAGGGAGGCTTTGGAGACGTATTGGATTGCGTCTTTGATTTGGTCCATTTCATCGTCTCTGAAGGGTGTATTAGTCGTCAGTTGTGATGTTCAGGAAGGAGAAAGGAGCTTACGAATTATTTTCGCCCCAACCATGATCGGTACAAGCAGTCTTCATTTTTGCCTTGTTGGATTTCCACATATGATCGAAGCTGACCCAGTCGTCTGCGTTGGGAAAGCTGTCGACTTTGCCTTGATAGTAAGTGTACTCGTCCTTCGCATCATCTTTGCCATCATGATTCTTGGCAGGATGTTTACTTGCTCCACCGTTCTCGAAGGCGTCCTCGTTCGTGACTTTCGGCCCATCATCGATCGTGTGGCTTCTGTTCTTGGGGATGTAGACTACACAAACGGCAACGATGGTTGCTATGATAGCTGCTCCAAGAACTGAAGCTATGATACGTTTGCAGCAGGTACCATGTCCTCGCCCCATCCTTTCTGGCTTGAGTACAGGCCCTGGGATCCAGTGAGGTGGGGATTGTTGAAGTATGCTGGGCGAGAGTTATGCTGCGGGAGCGTAAAGAACAAGCTCAGAAGGCAGCGCATCGAAAGCGCGTGAGATACGCTACTCATATGTACAAGAGCTTCAACCTGGCTATGAGATTGCACTGCTATATCTTCACGTATGGTTACCGTAACGGACGGCCTGTTGGCATGGAAGTGCTTGATCATGCTCATAGCGCGGGCAGAGGTCCTTCTCAAGCAGGTGCGTAGAATGGGCTGGCATTGGTGTGATCCGATCGTCTTGAAGCAGTGGCCATATTGGTATTCCAGATCGAGTAATTACAATAGACGAGATCTACGCACGGAGCGTGGTTGTAAGTATTAGCAGATGCAGCTCGAGAGATGAGCACACCGTGCCATCTTGCTGCCGCTGTACATCTGGCAAAAGCAATTGGACATAGCAAGGATATTAATGTGGCGGATACTGATGAAAGCCCAGTCAACGGTGGCTCCTTCTATGGCTCGCGCATCGCATCGTCGAGTTTCTGTGCTATAGTTAGTGCTCCGGAACCTTACTGAGACAGCTGTTGTCGGAAGCTTGCCGAGTCTGGTCGGGAATCCTGGTATCTCGACGTGTTTCAGCAAACGCGACAATCTGCCAACCTTCTGAATATGCTTTCGTCACTTGGAGCTAGGGTGTTTGCTGACTTGATCGATGTTCGTCTTACTCATGCCTCGTGGTATCATCTATGCTCATCATATCTTGACCTCTGCAGGCACGCTCACCTCCATGATGTCCACGCCCTTCGTAATCTCGCTCTTGCTCGGCATCTTTCCTCGTCGCATCAGCTCTGCGCTCTGCGTCATGTATGGATCCTTCATCATGCTGGCCACAGCCACGACCGTGTCGTCCTTGGTGTAGTATGCCACGAAGCTCTGCTTGCCGTCGCTGACGTCTGTGTTTCCTTGTACAATGACATCGTCGTACCCGTTTGCAGTGTGACCACAGTATCGTAGTTGTGCGCCAAGAGCGGACCAGAACACTGGGATGAAAGCTTTGGGCTTGGAGCCCGGACTGTTGATGGACTGGGCAACACTTCGTCCCATGTTCTGAGCGACGTTCCAGTGCTCAATTCTCACAGGCTTACCATTGCCACCAGGTCCATTGTAGGGGTATGTTGCGATGTCGCCAATTGCCCAGACGTCCTTGAAGCCGTTGACAGCAAAGCCGGAGTCGACGGCCACTGATCCGTCCTTCTCGAGCTTGATGTCGCTGTCCTGGAGGTACTTGGTCGATGGCTTGACACCCACACCCTCGATAACCAGATCGGCCTCGAGCGAAGTGCCGTCCTTCAGCTTCACGCTGCCAATGGATCCACTCTTCGAGCTCGACTCCTCTCCCTTCTCCACCTCGGCCTGCATGTAGAACTTGACGCCGCTCTTCTCAAGTAGCTTACGGAAAACGTTGCCAACCTGCTTGCCGAAGACAGCTTCACATGGCTCGCTTTCCATGCCGACGATCGAGACATTGTGCTTCTTGCCTGCCAGAGCATTTCCGACCTCCATGCCGATGAAAGAGCTACCGATTACGACGACCTTCTTGCCGCCGTCCTCGCCTGCTGCACCAAGGATACCTTGCACATCCTTGAGCGTTCGCAACAAGAAAACGTTCTTCAGGTCGCCCTTGAGACCAGGTAGAGGTAGCTGGTTTGGAATGCCTCCGGTAGCCAGGATAAGCTTTGTGTATTCGGTCTCGCTCTTGTTGCCCTTGACCTTCTTGCTCTTGAAGTCGATGGATGTGACAGAGTCATTGATGAACTCGACGTCACCCTCCTTGTAGAATTCTGGTGATCGCCACTGCACCTTGTCTGCAGTATCCATCAATGCCTTTGATAGCTTCGTCCTGTCAATCGGAGGGTGGTCCTCTTCCGCAATGGATGTGATGTGGCCCTTGTAGCCACCAGCTCGGAGACCTTCAATGGCACCCATGGCACCACTGCCACGTCCAACAACGACAACCTTATCTGGGCCAGAAGCTTTACACTTGATGCTCAAGTTTCTTCTCGCAGCCTTGATGTCGGCCTCACTGCCCTTGATGTAGACGCCGCCATCCTTCTGCACGATCTCAAACTTTTGTAGTGGGTCTGGAGCTGGAGCATCCTCAATGTCTCCGGTCTTGACATTGAAGCAAGCTCCGTGCCTGTGGTTTATAAAGATGAGTATGGATGTTCGACTTTGGTGCTATGATACGACATACCATGGACACGTCAAGCGGCCGTCAGGAGTCAACACGCCCTTTGCCAATGGAGCTCCATAATGCGTGCACTTTGGAGACAGAGCGTGCACTTCATCCTTGACCTTTGCCAGCAGCACAGTTGCGAGCTTGTCCTCGCTCGCCTGCACGCCTTCGACCTCGACTTCCTTGGTCTGGCCGTTCTTCAGGTCGATGCTGGTCAAGCCCTTGAGCTTGAATTCGTCGGTCGCCATGGCTCGGATGCTCGTCGAGAAAAAGAAAAAGGCGGCTCGTGGGGTGAAGAAAGAGGGTGATGTTGCTGATCCAGCTGTTGCTTTCCTGCAGAAGATGGAGAGAGCAGTGCGTGTTGAGAACATGAACTACGACGATGAAGAGAGCACAGATGAGATGGAATGGCAGAAAGTGTGAATTACGGCTTCTCCTCTGCTGCTGCTATCCACCAGGACATCTCTCATCCCAATGCACTCGTCACCACGGCACATCGCTCGATCCCACCTTCAATGTTTGATGCGTCCACGATGATGACATACCAGCTTCGACCAATCATATTGCTCGGAATGGTCGGCCGGAGCTCGCGCCGCTCACTCCATGGTCAGCACCAAAACACAGCACACCACTTGCCCGCTTGGTTCCTCGACGCGTAGACGCGTTCTTCTCGTACTGAACTCCTGGTATTGTACACTTCCATGAGTCCTTTTCAAATGCCGTGAGCATTCTCGTAGAACTTCGGAAGGTCGTCGAAACCTTCTCCATCTAAGCACACTCGTCATTGTTTGAACGCTATCTGCTTGCCACCGTTGACCAGGAATCTCGGTATCGTTCATATCTCTGACCTCCAAGCGACGACTGAGGTCTTGTGAGCGAGATTGTAGTGACAAGACGATCGAAGTTGATACCGAGAGTATAAGCTCTTTCGCAAGCTAGATTCGATCACCATGCATGTGAGAAACAGCAGTACGGATCCTTATCGATTAGGACGCGGTGGGGATTTGGAACTCCAGATCCAGAACTGATCGTGACCCTTGAATGGTCTAAGAACAATCACGAAGCGGAGGCGACTACAACGCTCTTTAGAGAGCTTAAGCATAGGGCTGGCAAAGAAACAGAGCGGCATGGAGTAGAGTTAACACCCTTCTCAACCTTAAAACCCTAAGACTCCTAAGCAAAGGGTAATACAAATGTGAATAGTACCGAAGCCGAAAGTTGGAGAAGGTGATGTCTCTACATCCTGCAACAAGCTGTGCTGCCAGTAGCACACGCAGGCAGCTCCCACCATATTCTTGCCGATGGAGAGAGTTGCATTTGGGACGAATGCGTGGAAGTGAAACTCTAGCATTACTCAGTGTCTCCATCCTTCGATTAATAGCCTCGGCCAGAAGAGCGGGGCTACATCGCGAAGTTTCGTTAGACCCAGTCAGAGAGCGGGTATGCTCGACAGGATCTGGTCCCCCTGTTCCAGCGCAAGCTGCGCCACCGTGAGCAGCTCCACGTAGCTAGGAGGGCAAGCTGAAGTCGGAGAGCGCTCCGCTCATGCCGAATGCCTTTGTCGGAGAGCCTCCTCAATGCTTAAGCGTATTGGAGACTCATAGCAGTACATCGAAATTCAAAATTTGGAGCTTGTCTAATGATCCTGGGACTCCAGGCAGATCCATACTTGACTGGCCTGGAGTGAACGAGGCGCTCCTTCCAATCCCACCGGACGGCGCCGAGTCTCGCCAGTATTTCTGGGTCGTTGCGTGCACCGTGCGGCCGTGTGCAGCGGCCGTTCGTTGTGCTTGAGTCGCTCAGATTGGAGAGGATCTTGCGCATTGCAAATTTACTGGGGCCAACCAAGTGTGAAGCTGTAGCTTAGGACCCTATGTTGAAGCGAAGGTCATCTCGGATCCATACTGCAGGACGATATCGTACGGGCTTTTCGAAGCGCTGTACAATGCCCCAGTCAGCTGAGATCTGAAGAGTACGGTTGGGCAGTGGTTTTGTAGCCTCACAAACCAGTAGCATATGGTGAACACTCAATCGCCCGGGTTTGGGCAATGCAGAGACACACTTCCCCCCTTTGCTGTAACATTCTTGTATGGAGGCGATAGACAGACCCCTCGGGTCTTCACATCATTGAGCTGTGCATCTGTCAGTCGTGATGTGAAGTATTCCACTTTGACACAACGACCCACTCTTCCCAGGACATAGATTGGATCGAGGTCTTCCACTCCCTTCTCCTGGTCCAGCTTGCTTGGCTTCCCCCGGTCATTCACATCGTACACATTCAGCCAGCAATCTCCGTGGCAGTCGACATCTTCGCCGTCCACGTGCGCCGTTCACTGTACCAGGAAACTGTCGAAGACATAATCATCGTGCTCTGATGTCATGCATCCTTCTCCATCGATTCTTGCGCCGATCTGGGGCGCTTTGCTGTCCATCCACGGCAGTCCCATGCAAAAGGTGTTGTTGTAGCGATTCACCAGAATCTGGAAATCGAACGGACATTTTGCGACTGCCGTCGTGGACAGTACTGCGAACAAGCCGGATGACAATGTTATCTTGCCACATGGTGCTTTTGCTTGCTTGTGTGATACTCGCAGAGGCGTCGCTTTTCTGCGAGGAGGTTGAGATAGCTTAGATTATGGTAAAGAATGTCGCAGTGAGGCTCGTCGGTGGAAGTCAGGCCGTCCGCCCTGGGTCTTGCGGCATTGATGCTTGCTCGTAAGGACCCAAAGTTCGTTGAAGCTTCTCCACGATTGACGTTCCGGCTACTAGGCTCCGAGCGTTGGCAACTTCTCGACCAGTCTGAACTTGGTACGAGGTCGATTCAATGTTGTGTCATCGTTGTTGTGGTTCGTTGGAATGCTGCCGCGCACCGTGTCTCCCATTGACTTGAGACTCAAGGTACGAACCGGTGTGGGAGCTGAGAGACGGGTGGACAAGCTCCGTCTCCCACCTCTCATGTACTATTACGAGTTGAAAGTACAATCGAGGATTTTCCAGGTCGTCACTTCCTTATGCATCATCGAATCGTTCTCCAGTTGCGAAAGGCTTTTCACGGGTTGTAGTCACTGCTCCGGGTAGCATGGATTATGCCGTAGCACAGAAGCACGATATGTGAAGTCGTTCTGCAAGTTCAGATGTGAACACTCGTGTCGAAGCTTTGCTTTTCCAGCCATGATCAATGCTCGACAGCCTAACGGAACACCAATGCCAGCAGGGTAGTGTCCGAAGCCGGCGCCATTGACCAGTAAGCCCTGTATCAGCCTCGTGGATAGAACTTCCACCATTGCAGCATGAGGTTGTTTGGCCACCATGTAGGCAACCATCTTATGCATGTTGTAGACACTGGGCCAGCCTCGACCAAGTTCATCAATGCATTTGAGCTTTCATGATCCATGTGCTGGCGCCATCTTTCTTCGCCGCCATCGTTGGCTACTCCAACGTAAGACTGAGGGGCAGTCAATCGATCGCCTGCACCTCCGTGGCCCGAGCTCTTGAAACGACGCGTTTCTGTAAGAGTATGCTTGGCATACGAGAGTACTATCTTCCGTCGGCCACGTACCGCTTTCTTCACCTTGTACGCGTTGTCTTTCGAAACCTCTGGGCAATCGAGCGTGTCAAGTTCTCTGTCGCAGCTGACATCCGAATGCCTGCTTCCAAGCTGTATTCACAGTAAAAAAATCTTGCTTGTCTAGAGGGCGCTGCGCGCAGCAGTCTCCATCGCGGGAGCCATCAGTATCGTCCATGGGGTTGACCCTCGGTGGCATGGGTGCCGCGGAAATGCGTGAGAGAGCGCCGCCTTATGCGGGGTGTGGCCAGTCTTGACAATGACTGCCTGTTGTGGTCACCCGAAGAGATACATTGCAAGCCATTCAGGCAGCTAGTCGTGACGTTGTTCGTTGTGCCGCATTGAGCTGTAGATATCTATTTCTGCTCTCTACTATCGTCTCGATGCGCAGCAGACAATCACTTGCCGCCTCTTCTCCCTTTGACAAATCCTACTAGATTTTCAATGACGCCTTCTAGCGCTTCCTTCTCCTTTAAGCTTTCATCTTTCCTTTGTAGCCAGTGCTCCAACATTTTACTAGAATCTCTGTTCAACATCTCTAGTGTGGACAGATGGTCTTGTAGCTCCCTATCTTCCATCCCTATCATGGCTTCTTCCGTCGTTCGGCAGATTAACATGGCGCGATTTGAGTCGAAATCTGGTGGTGGAGGTGGGCCTTTCAGCGTACCAGTCCTCTTTGGCGCAGACTTCTTTGGCGCTCCAGTCTTGCTGTCTATGCTTGTGCTGGAGTCGTTGGCGCCGTCTGATCTCAGGCGGTTGAGTTGTGTTGAGCTTGCTCGTGGCGAGGCAAGATTAATGTCTGGTAGCACAAGGCGTTTCTGTTTCGAAGGTGGGAGAATCTCGTCCAGATCAACCGGTACTCCTAGGGACACCAAGAAAAGTCGCCTGATCTTACTCCTCGTCCAGTTGGGAGGTTGCATGGGAGGCGGTGACACGAGTTGCTGCCACAACGAGAGTGAGCGATCTGACAGGAAGGGAGAGCTAATTGACATGTCGCGTGGAGGTATTGATGATGGCAGTGCTGGCAAATCAGGGAAGATGAGGTCGAGATATGGCGATATCGTCTCCTGTAGCTCGCTGCCTTCGAGGTCAGGTTTGAGGTCTAAAGGCGGCTATATTCGAGTTAGTGTCAAGATCGTGATGAAGATATGGCGATATTTGGTGACTACTTACAAGCCCTGCTAGCGCATCTGGCAAAGAATACGGTTGAGGCCGCTGTTCAGGAACAGGCGCAGGTGTTGTGGGCTCGTCAAAATCTCCAAAGTCATCATCCTCGCCACCTTCGGCAAACTCGTCAAAGTCGTCTCCAAAGTCAGCATCGTCTCCAAAGTCAGCATCGTCATCTTCGGCATCATCATCTGGTATATCATTTTGTGTTGTTTGTGGTGTTTCCTGTGTAGGCGTGTCGTCTTCTTGCTTCCCTTCCCACATGCTGCGAAACCAGGCCTGTCTATCTTCTGGATTCTGCTCTACTTGGTCTCTGCAGTGGTTGTTAGCTGAGGTTGTGCGCATTGCAACGCAAAACGACTTACTGACCATTCTCGCCACTTCGGGCAGCAGCAGACGCTTTTCGCACCTCATCTGGCGACGCGTCGGCCAAGCGTTTCTCATATGCTGGAGTACCTTCCACCTCACCATGCGCGGGCTTGTTGTCCACACGTTCGACGACAAGCCGCGGAATGGGTGTGCCGCCCGGTGTCATCGGTCTGCTGCCCGTCGAACTGGTGCTGGCAGCGCTGTTGCCTCGACTGCGCGTGCCACTAATCTGCAACGTGGCACTTCTCGACCTTCGTCCCTCGGGCACAATTTCTATCTCGTCGGGGACTGCATCTTGAGTGCGCAGCGAATAGGCGGGTGTGCCGGGCACTTCGCCGTGAGCAGCAGAATCATCGACTCGCTCTACTCGTGTGATGGGAATGGGCGATTGCGGAGGATTGTTGGGGTTCGGCGTGCCATTGTCGCCTTCCGAGGCAGACGAGAAGTGGTCATCGGATGAGTCTGGTCATGCTGTCAGTTGGAGTAAAGGTAGATGTAGCATCACAAACAAGACATACTCGACACCACGTCCTGCCCTTGAATGTCCTGCGTGTTGATGCGCGGAATCTGAGGTGCCGCCATGACCGAGAAGCTGTATTGTGACGCTTTGCCTGTAGATCGTGCTTCTCTCTCGCAATATGTCCAAAAGTGCAAGGAAAAGGACGCAACAATCAGTCTGACCGGCTGTCTATCGTCGTCGAGGCGCAGTCGCTGGAGTCTGTTGCCCTGATGACCCCTGCCAATTCAGGTCTAGATTGCTTCCGTGCCTGAACTTTGTGGCCACCTCGTCTCTCACTCTCACGCTGCTGCTCTTCTCCTGGACCTTATGCAGCGCTAGTCATCAAAGCAACATCACATGCACATCACTGGTACAGACGACACGCGGCTAATATATAGACCACTTTATCGCAGACGATGCTGGGGAAGCGACGATTCTAGAACGGCATGGATCTGATGCAACCGCTCACGCGATCTTCACCCACTGCTCCACTTGAGCTCCTCAGCCTGTTCCTAGATTCCAGGTTGTCAGCATTGGCCTTAGAACTGGCGTTCCATTCGGAGATGGCACAAGGACACCATGATCTGACAACTAACAGTGAGGTTCATGACAGTACAATTTCGGACGGCTTCCGAGCCATGGTAACCCAACAATAACAGCAGAGAGCAAGCCAAATTCAATCTCAGTACACAGACAAAGCACGCTCCATAGTCGGCCAATTTGCCGATGGTACCACAACCTTGCCCACAACTCCTACAGCTTCTTTGCTCCCAAATTCAACATGCTGATGCTCAAGCTGCAAATTGGCTCCTGAACAGCGCTCGCGGTCGGATTGAAAGGCCCCCATATGCGCCGCCATTCCCGGACTTTCTCTTCTTCCCGAGGCAATAGTCCTGGCGCACCTCTACAACTTCATCGCAAAGGCCGATGTCTCGTTGAGCTTCATAGAGTTTCTTCAGCCGAGGCTCCACTGTGTACGGGTCTTTGAACCTCAATTCCGTACCCATGGCGTTTTCCGTGTGTTCAGCCAGTGCTTCGCTGGACTCTTGTTCGCTGACCAGGATAGGCCGGATGCGAGGCTCCAGCAAGGCACGTATGAACATATCCCTCTCCCGCAAAGTCTTGGTACCAACGATCTCGATGACCTCGGGAATTCTGGGAGAGCAATAGGCGTCGAGATTTTCGGCCACTTCTTTAAGCGTTCGACAGCAGCCAGTTGAGCAGTAGCAGTACGTCACATCGAGCCGCAAGAAGCGGAGAGACTTGAATTTGAGCACTCTGCGCAGAAGTCCTCGCCAAGACGAGTAAATGTAGTCATGCGCCAGGTGGGCGAGAAAGCCTGGGCTGTGTCGACCAGCCGGTACTGGACCGGTCGTTGAATGAAGCCACCCTCCGACCCGAGATAGCCCGTCCTCGGTCTGGAAGCTGCGTATATCGAAGCTGATGCTAGCCGTTGTCAAGAAAGCCCAAGCATGCTGAGCAATTGATGTTGTGTATCTTATGGCCCCATGGATACCAAGCATGAACAGCTCGGTGGCTTCATCGGCGTCTAACAATATCATGTTCTTCTTGAAGAATATCTCCCTCGCCTCGCGGCTGACTTGCCTGTTCACCTGGAAGAGCGCAGAGGTGACTGTCTCACAATCATTCGCGAGCTGTGTGCCCTGAGCCCGCGCTCGTGCGCTCTTGGATCTGAGCAAAGCTTTTCCGGGAGCCAACGCGTATTCGTAGATCCGGTCTCGGAGCTCGCGAGGCAGACTCAGTAGGCGAAAAGTCTTCTGTCGCGGTATGCGGAGCACGAGGTCAGACTTTTCTGGTTCAACTTTAGCGCAGTTCGCCAACGACATCTGCTCGAACGGCTTGATCAGGAGAAGACTTGGGCAGAAAGCAGATGCGGGCAATGGTGGGAATGCAAATGCCGGGACTGGTGCTTGCATTTGAGTTTGTAACAGTACGAGCTCTCTTGCTGCTGCTGATTCTCGCGCGATCGGCTGTATCAACTTTGGCTCTTCTTTTGGAGTAGCCTTGCTGGTCACAGCGCCCGCCGCTGAAGGGATCACGATAGCAGAGGACGACTTCGCCGTTGTTGCAGAGTGGACGAAGTGTGTAAGCGACTGCGCTATCCTCGACCGGAAGTGAAGGAAACGAGGGAAATTGGCGAGCTGCTGTCATGACCATGTTCGAGTCCGCCTCATTTGGCTTCGACAACGACGCTCCAAGAACCCCCGCACTGGATTTCAGCACTGCCGATGTCGTCTCATTGGAAGTTTTCGAATCAGATCTGTCCTCTGTCGCCGTGGCGTCGCGAATACCATGCAGCCGCTGGACTTCCGACATCAACTTGGCGATGGCCTGACTGTGCTGCAGTATCGCCTCATTCTGTGAGTCTATTGCTGCAAGACAGTTGTCCATGTCGCGCTGAAGATGCGCCATCTTGTCGACATGCACGAGCGAGTTGTCGATGTTGATGTTGAGGAAGTGATTTTGGACAGTCGAGGGGTCGAGAAATATGTTGCTTGGCGGGCGGCGGCAAGTTCCGCCGATGGGCTTCGTGTGTGCTAGCAAGGTTGCACAGCAATGGTAGCTAAAGGGTGACCAAGTACGAGGATTGCGGACAGCCTACCGGGCTGTGGTCCGCGGGGTCGTTTCTGTCGCCGCTCGACGGATCGTGCTCTTCACCACGCATGATTCTGACGGTCCGGCATCAAGGACTGAATCCCTATGTCTGGTCATCTCAGAAGTCTGGCAACTATCAGCCTGGATAACTGTACGGAGCATCACAGAGTCACCATCATGCAGTGGCGAAATACCTGTTTGAGCGAGCAAGAAGACAACGGGTTCGTGGTCTGTCAACAGGCTCATGCGTCTCCACGGAAGCAGAGCAAGGCCGGGTCCTTCTTTGTCTTCGCTACGAACAAGGCGAATGTTCGCTCTGACAAAGCGTTCGTTCTTGTTGAATGGGTGAGATTCATTGTGGGACCACTGGATGCTCAAGCCATTGTCACCTTGCTTTGCTGGCCAGCAATGCTACTCCTTTGAACGTCCTAGCACGGCGAACATATTTCAGGGTTGAGCACAATCTCTAAGTGTCTTGTGCACAATGTGCTAAATCATTGAGGAACAAGTACACAATGGCATTCGACTTTGTGTATGCTTGACCGCCATATATAAGGGGAGCCCGAGCCGACTATCCACTCTCAAACACAACTCTAACGATCGAACACTATCTACCACTACGACAGAAAGTCTTCTATCCAACAAACACCAACTTGACATCGTCAACAGAACTACCAAGACCAGCACAGACTGCCGTCAACATGGCGAACAACAGAAACATCGACCCTCTGCAGGACATCTTCCGACAGCTTCCAGGTGAAGTTGCTGGAGAGATCGCCACGCAGCTCGACGATGCCACTCTGCTCAACTTCCGCGAGGCTTCCTCGCTCACCGCGGCGCAGGCTACTATGGCATTTGCTAACCGGTACGTGGGCACCTTGAACCTGTACATCACCGTTGCTAACCTCACATTCATGCTCCACCACTTCATCATGTATCAAGACATGGCTGGTGCAGTGCGTGAGCTGATACTGCATGACGAGCACGATGAGGACAACTACGAGGAGGAAGAGATCGACGACGACTGGCAGGATGAGAATGACGAAGCACTCGATCTCCTTAAGCAGATCTTGCAGCGACTCGTGGGCCTCAAGAAAATGACACTCCGCCTCGCGTACGATGGTACCGCGGCAGTCGTGTCCAAGGCTCTCGCCGCCCAGCCATTGCCAGGTCTTACTGAGCTCCGCTTCACTCGCGACTCCTTCTTCCGTGGCCCTTACAACTTCGCGACCACAGCCAACCTCAAAGGTCTGATCGCTCCACACGCCGCCACGCTGAAGACGCTTCAACTGCTCGGACCGAGGACAAAGACAGACTCCACCCAATGGGCAAAGCTGTTCAAGTATGTCCGCGACGATCTTCAACTCACCGATTTTCAATATGACGGTATCACGTCAGGTCTGGAGAGTACTTTCGCTAGCAGACGAATCGTCCCGAACCTCTCGGACCTCCTCTTCTACTCCCACATGTGCCTAGCGCAGAACTTCGGTGCCTTTGGACCTCCTTTCACCGGCGAGCCAACATTCGACATCTGCCATCAGAGCGCCCTTGCGCGTGGTGAGTCCACCGTCAAATGTGCTGCTAACATATTGCTTGAGCTGATGGGATCCGAGCTTTTCGATGCTTCACTGCCGCATGAGTACGACGTTGAGTACGACGTTATGTGGTAGGCTGCTTGATCTGATGCCGAGTAATGGCTGCATTGACCGGGCTGCATTGAACCGTCCTGCCGTCCCTTCTCGCTAGACTGATCCGACTGACCGCATTGCGCTCTCTTCTCTGAACGACGTTTGCGTATGGTGGCTACAGAGATTGATTTACAGGTAAGGGGCGCTTGTTTTTGGAGATTCCATTCAATTATTGAGCGGACACTGCTGGACAGAAATTCTTTTTTGCATACCCATCGGGACACGCGTGTGATTTTATGAATTATCGGCGAGCTACAAGGATTTGCAATGCGTTCAGCGTGAATTTGATAGCATTTATTACTATAACTTTTTTGACTTCTACTTTCTTGACATTTCTGCTTCCGTTGCCAATGTGCCCATCCTCTCAATCTGTACACCATGTCGCTGGCGTCTGGTCAGCTTAACGTTGCGCTCTACGTACTCCTTTGTGATGTCCAAGTCGTGCACTCTATCCTCTGACGCGTCCGGCCATGCTCGCTCTTGCCTGCTCCATCGTAGCTGCCGCGACCAACCTCACTTCCTTCGCTTCCTCTCGCCGTTCCAACTCTTCCGCCACAACACAGTATACCAAGTTCCAATGTTCACGGCTTCTGTCACGCATGTGCTAGGGCCACGAAGACGACTTTGCGAGGGCGCCCGATACTGCTGCGAACACGGACATGTTGCCGCCTGCCGGCACACAAACGCGTCCAAATCATCCAGTGATCAAGTCAGCGTCGTTACCTCCAGGATCATCACGTTTGCCTTCACTTGACGATCGACGCGTCGACGCGGCGGAAGAACGCGTTCCTCTGTCGACGTCGCGGAAAATCGCTCCTTTGCCACAATCTCGGCTGCAATCTTCACATCTCCGAGCCGCGACGACAAGCCTGACTTCTGCTGCTGGTAATCTCACGCGACCACTGCCGTCCGGTGGCAGTGAAGATAGAGAGCGACGCGTCAAGGTCGTGACCACAGCTCCTCGCCCAGGTCCACCCTCTCGGCCGTTTCTCGGCAACAACAGCAAACGACCTCAGGCACGTCGGTTCAACCAGAATGGTCCACTGGCCACTCCTGGGCAGAAAGTGAAAGCCAACATCGAGCTTTGGAGTGATCAAGGCCTTGCACTCTCTTCAGATCAGATATATGGCTCCGAGATGGACGCCGATCTCAGCATGCAGGACATGGAGAACATGGCTCCGAGCCACAATCTGAGCTCTTTCGGTGGAGGACCTATGGAGCTCATGTCAATGGATGATTTCGAGAAAGCCAATCCTTACACTCCGCCACCTCCGCGTCGCACAGCTCCTCCTCTAAGGACTACGTCTAAGCACGGGCAATTCTCCTCGCAGTTCCACCTGGCGTGTGATGCTCGTGGAATCGTACGAGATTTTGTGTTTCATATGGTCGCCCAGCATTGCTACGATGTCGAGCTCCGCTTGAATGGCAAGTTCCTGGACCGCATCGGGCAGTACGCCTCTCACAAAGATGCCAGAGAAGAAATCTGCAAGAAGCATTTGGCTACTGTTGAAGCCATGCCCAATCAGAAGAAGAGAAAGGTGAGCGACGCGGCTTACCACCCCGTGCCAGCAGGCATAGACGATGAGCTCTGGGTGAACCTGGTCTATGGTAAGTGTTGCAAAAGCTCTGGCTGAGAGCAATCCTGCTGATGTCAGAGTAGAGTATACTCAAAAGAATCAGCTACCACCACCAGACTTTGAACTCTCAGGGTCCGCTGGGGGTCATCTGCCTCCATGGACGTGCACACTTCGAATCAAAGGCTCGCCATTCACGCCGTTCGGCGGGACCGAGAAGGAGTACGCCATCAAGATGAATGCAAAAAAGGCCGCAGCAATGGAGGCTGTACAATGGCTGCGAGCTCAAACTAAGATGGCTCCAGCGCCAGACAAACGACGCAAGTCGGTAGGTGCTCCAACGGCCGAAGCAATGATTCCAGCCAGTCCTGCATCGCTACCCGACGAGCCTGGCCACACCGGACTGACACAAACCTTGCGCTCATTCGACGTCAACGCCAATAATGGCAGACCCTCCGAGCAAGTTCATCAACTTGCTATGGAGCTTGGATTTACACAACCGAGCTACCGACATATCGCCGTGCCCATGAGTGATGCTTTTTACAACACATTTGCAGAATTCATCGAGAAAGATGTGCGCAGAGAGCCACGCCTTGGCGGGCAGGTCGGTCTGGTCTCTAACATCTATGGAAAGAATACAGCGAAGCAGGAGTGTGCGACACTGGTTCTGGGTGTCTTGGCCGAAATTCGCCGCAGCAGGATCATGCACTAGTGGGCGTTTACTGCGCGTTTAGGAGGTAACATATCATGCGGCCTGACTAGAGCTTTTGTGATGACACCGCAAATGGTGATAATGACATTCGTAGGAGGTAGGTACTTTAATATCGTCAAAGAGAAATGTATCGCCAGACTTGGCATGCACACTGGGAAACCTTTCTTACTGGAATGATGGCACGATTGCCCAGAACGACGGACAAGAACAAATGAACGCTGATGAACAGCTGCTCCTGTGAGCCATCTCCATGATAAGACCTCTCCGGTACAGGTCATTGCTTTGATGCAACCCAGATACTTCGGCAGCTGCCTTTGTCTCAAGTGATCGAGCTCACAGACTGCCCTTTGTTACTTGACATACCATTCCACAATAGGACCTTTGTTCGTTAGAACGCTTCCTATTCCGGCGCACTGGCTCCCACTTCTGCAGGCATAGCATGTCTCGACTCGCAAGATTGAAGGTCTCCCGCCTTCGAGCAGACTAGCAAACATGTCGGACTGGGCTACTTTTCGTGGACATCACCAAGCGGAGGCTACAACATTGACTCGGCGAGGGAAGGACAGGTTACCATTGATCGCTAAAGCATGGCGACTTTTGGGGAATCCTGGACATCAAGCGCTCGAAGTGACAGCGATTATAAATGGCACAGGCAGAACTTTGCAGGATATTCTTACCAATGCTGTGCAGACTGCGACTTTGACTCAAGCTCCGGCTCCAGCTCCAGGGCCTGCGCCCGCTCCAGGGCCTGCTCCAGCTCCTGGTCCAATTGCTGGTGGAGTCCCGGGGCCGCCTTCAGGTCCTCCTCCACCGCCGCCTCCAGACAATCCAAATGGTGGCATTTTCGGCATACTTTCGAACATCGAGGAGCCCATTTCGGAGCTACCCGCTCTTGCAGAAAGAGAGACAGACAATGCAGCAGCATGGGTCGGCGGCACCAGTCTAGGCGGGAGAGAACCAAACAAGGCATCGTTGTGGTTGCATTACAATGCAGACAACAAGCTCGACGATCGGCGGGTCATCAAAGACTGTTATGTCGCAGCCCATCGATGGGTAGATTACACAAAGTGGCATGGTGATGTTAAAGACTGGAATACTCGTGTCCCTCTGGAGTACGTGATTCAGCGGCGCTTAAACGACACGGATGGTGGGCATCTCTTCGCAGAAGTGCAAGCTTGGACTGTCAAGAACGATTTCCAGATGTTCCGGTTGATGCATCCTTATTATGATCAAGGTGATGCCAAGGGCTTTTCGGAGCGCTGCGCAGCTGCAGGCTTGCGAATACCGGAGTCATTCTTGTGGTTTCTGCTGGAGTACCTCACAGACGCGGCGAAAGTCATGGAGCATGGAAGTCTTGCAGATCCAGTCAATGAGTGGTTGCAAGTCGTGCAGTAAGTCTGTCGGAGAATGAGCTGGGATACATGCTAATATTTGCGTAGTCGAGATCTCAAGCCTGATAACGTGTTCCTGGCGAGCAACCCTAACTTTGCCTATCCGGTGCCCAAAGTGGCAGATTTTGGTCAGTGTTCACGTGGGCTCGCAACCAGGAATACAGGCTGACATGATTACAGAATTTTCAATGGAGACTTCCATCACCGATCAAAACAATCCGTGGATCCATCGCCATCTGAACACAGGCCACTTTGCTTGTCAGGCACCAGAGGGCGCACCCGAGGCAGACAACGACCAGGACCTCCGTGACGAACGCATCCTCAGCCAAGCAAACGTATGGTGCATTGGCATTACTCTGTTCGCTCTCATGAACACAGGACGAGCCGAGCACTCCGGAGGTGACTTCTACACAGAGAAGACTCCCGATTGGCTTCCGGCGGCAACGTTGGAATACTCTGACGACTTACGTGAGACAGTCATGCTATGCCTAGAGAAGGTTCCTGAAGATCGAATGACGGTTGCTGGGCTGGAATTCATTGTAAAAATGAAAGTGCTTTCGGCGCAGGCTGAGCTTGCTCGATCTATACGTGCGACGCCGTTGGCAACGAACCTCCCGCAGGATTGGCGATATATACTCCAAGAGGAGAAGTATCGGCTTGGCTTGGCCTGGCAGGGTGAAGATGCGGAAGCTGGGTAAGACTTTGCAGAGGACAAGTAGCATTTGCTTCGCTTTTGAAATTCAGTCTCACACTCGTAAGCTCAAATTACAATCGAGACCGCATTCCAGCTCGGGCTCAGCACGTTGTACTGTATATCATCAGAGTCCCAAGTGTCCTCGCCATATTGACTGAACTCCTCCTCGCTGTCCGCTAGAGCCTTGTAGAATTTAGCAGCCGCTTCCTTGATCTGCTGATCACCAGGCCCTGTCTTGGCTTTGTACAAGTGGTATTTGGAGGCGGCGTAGATAATAAGGGACTCCTTGTCGCCAGGCTTGGCCGACAAGAGATAAGGAATATGCGATGCCAAAAGCCATTCTCGCGGTCGGTTCATGGGGAGCGAATCGACCAGGTCATGCTCTTTGTAGCTGTCAAGCTCAGCCCGCGACTCTGCGATAGGGCGGTAGAGACAGGCTGGCTTGTTCACGACGAACGACTGGTAGTAGTTTTGGAGGTAGTTGACAGCTGTGTGCTGCGGCGAGGCGAGATGTATGCACATCGTGCACGCATCGACCAGCTCTTTGAAGTTCGTAATCGTCGGAAATGTTGGAATATCCGCTCCGCCATTCATCGCCGCAGGAGGTGCTTGCATAATCTGATACCAGTCTTTGACGCTCTGGTCGGCCTGAACAGCCTTGTCCGGATCTTGGCCATCCTTTCCGTAGTGGATCAGCAGCATCTCTTGGACAAAGCTGTGGATCTTGAACCACATGTTGTAGATGCATCGGGCGTAGGCATAGTTAACGAACTTCTTGTCATGGCGCTTCTCTGTTGGAAAGCCACGGCTCTTCAGATCGAGTGGGACGTAGCGACCTTTGAAGTCGAACTTTTTGTACTCCGCCATGATGAAGGTCTTAGCTTGTTCGGTCGTCAAGCCAATCAGATCGACGATGACATTCGGCACGAGACTTGCTCTGGCGCCTGCATTGATTGAAAGAGTCTTTTGCCAGTGCGGATATAGAAGCTGAAAGACAGGATGGTGGTCCTCAAAAGCCTGTTGAGCTCCCACGATCGTAGCTTCTTCGATGAAGTGCGTGTTGACGAGGTGGACTACAACCTCGTGACGCATCCAGTCGGAGGTCTGCACACATGTCTTGGCATATCGCCACGGCCAGTCTTCTTTCTGCTTTGATAGCGTGAGCTCCTTATTGTAAATCGTGACAGAGTTCTCGGCACTTCCTCGCCAATCACAGACAATGGCCAGCGGATTGAGCATGCCGTCGGCAGGCAAATGGAACAGACACACAGCAGCGACACCATAGCGGTAGCTTGTCTTCGTCTTCTTGCCCAGTCCAGATGCGTACGTCTCCTGAAACTCGCATTTCATCTCGTCAGTGTCCTTCAGCCCAGAAGCCTTCCGAAAGTAACTGTAGTCCTGCATGTATAGCGATTGACGATCTGTGTTTGCAAGATCCTGTATCTTCTTCTTCATTTTCTGGTCGGCTACGGCGTCAGTAGCATCATTTATGAAGTGCTTGATCCAGAAATCGGAGGCGGGCTCAATTGTGGTAGGATTGGGACCAGTGAAGAATTGTTGTGCAAAACGTCTGTCCGAGTACCAGTCCGCGATGTCGCCAATATTGGGTAGATTGAAGACATCATTGCGATCAAAGAAGCCTCCACTTCTGGCCCGCTGGCGTTTGCTGTATGCTTCAACGTCAGCGAGAGTCTGGCCCTCGTCAGGCCTGCCCATGTCCCCGAGCTTTAGCTGTGCCAAGCCTTGGGCTCCTTTCGTGAGTGTCTTGCCGATGAACGTCTTTGGAACGAGCTGTGGCAGCAGCGCTGTCAATTGTGCTAAACGCATTTTCTGTCAAGCATATCAGATACACGTTCCACAGGTCATCGATCAGGCACTCACGTTGAACAGATCACCTTGCGTCAATGTGGATTTCTGTGCCTGGCCAGGATTGACATCTGACCAAGGCTTGTTGGCGGCAAGGTTCAGGTGAGGAGGATATTGATCAGTAGCGGGATCCGTAAAGGAAAAGATCTTTCTTTTTTGCTCAATGCTCAAGGGCGACGGAATCGAAGGCTCAAAGTTGGCTGTGTCCATGAAAGACTCGTAGGATTTCTCGATCAATTGGTAAACCTTGGTCAATGCAAGCTGGGTCCCTCGATACGTCCCCTCCTCTATGGCCTCAGGGGCGTTATCTTGCGCCTTCTGGAACAGTGCTTCGGGATTGTGGCGAGCTGCCTCGCGCTCGTCGTCGGTCAGGTTCTCAAATTTCATGGGCAGCTTGTTGAGGTTCGCCAGCTCTGTGACAAAGACGCCAGTATCCCTGAAAGTGTGAGAAGCCTGTCAACGACCATTGTCGTCTCAAGTTACTTGGGTCACATACCAGAACGGAATAGGAACTTTCTCCACGTCTGAGGGCCATTCTCGCTCCTTGGATTTGGTAACCTTGAGAGTGGCGCCCACAACGACACCAGGTGTCAATGTGACACCTTTGTCAGAACCAAACATGATGAATCTCTATACAAATGGAGTATGCTGTAATTTCTTGCCGGGCAGAGGAGATGTCAGCTTGATGGCGATGGATGGAGCATGAGAAGACCTCAGTGGCTAGTATAAGTACTACAGCTGACAAGTCCTGCAAGTCTCAGCCGACACGTGTGTGCAGTATTCCAGACCTATACTGACTGTGCTCCAGCTAGCCACAAAGCAAGCCATCTCGCTCGCGAGGCAGCCACAAAGCACAGCTAGAGCTCCGACGACACGAAAGGTCAGCTCACCCGCGACACGATGCCGCCTCAGCCGTAGAACAGGCCTTCTGAACTCCGTTGAAGCACACAAGGTACAATCCAGTCTACATCTCGCAGAGGCTGACGACTTGCCTTCGCGTCGCAGGAGCGAAGGATTGGAAGTGAAGTCAATTGTATCGCATCCCCCGTTGTTGTCTCCAGCGGAGCGGGTCACTCACTTGGCAAGGTGGGCCCTCCCGCTTGGCCCGTGCCAGCATGCAGCGTGCATTCGGTCTCTCCGAGACGCGTGCCTCTCACACCACAGTACTATCATCCTCTTATGTCGAGCATCTCAGTGACGACCTGCATGTACTGCTGCAAGCCATTCGGCAGCCATCACCATATCCTCGTATGCTCTTTCTGTGGACAGTGTCTGGCAGGACTTAGCGAGAGTGGAACATCACTCTCTCACTGCGCTTGCTTCCACTCACTACGTTCTTGAAGGGGGATGCGTAGATGCTGGAGCTGCAGGTCTACTAGTAAAATATGAGAAGTATCGTCATGTATACGCAGGTCTGCTATCATCACGGACATCAACGTTGGGTATCTCTGTTATAAAAAAAATGCTAGGAACGCTCACAAGTCTTTGACCAGCGCTTAGCCAATGCAATAGGTGCTCTTACTCCTCAGCCACATTCCATATCTCCAAAGCAACACTGGAGCGACGAGGCCCAGGGTCATACTGATAAAGGCCAGAACCGAGTTGCCCCAGCCTACGCCGAGCACTTCGTACATTCTAGGAGCAAAGAGAGGAAAGCTGAAACCAGCCATAGTCCGCACGAATGCGGCTGCACCAGTCGCTGAGGCTGCATAGGTGGTATATGTGTCGACCACATATCCTTGAGCGCAATTAAAGCACACGATAAGGCCAATTGAGAAAATGCATGTACCAAGGTTGGGCACGAACCAATGCACCTCATACTGAGCGCTCCAGCCGTATATAAAGAGGCCTGCATTGAAAGTCAGCATGGTCACAGATGAACACATGGGCGTTCTTACCGATAGGGATCAGCATGGAGAATGGAAGTACCAGCGGCAGCCTGTACTCCGGGAGGCCTTTGGTGGGATCGATTACCGATCTATTCGTCCCACGACGTCTGAGCGAGGCTATTCTCCGGGGGACCGGCTTTCGTGGAATGGAGTGGCGCGGATTTCCTGCCTCAGTGGGAGAGCTCGACTGTGGTAGCAGACTGCCTTTCTCTTGCTTGGAATCGCTATTGCGGTATAGCTTCCACGACTGCCATGTGTTGCGCAACGACGATGGATCAACTTCATGCACTTTGCACCAAGTATAAATCTTGTCCTGCATCCGCCCTGAGATCTGGAGGCCGATGATGAAACCAACGCCTAGCGACAAATAGTTCAGAGATGCTCTGCCTACGTCTTGGTTGTAGGCGCCTTCGAAGACCATCGGGAAGGTCGCGAAGACCAGGTACATCAGACCATACTGGTAGCCTCTGAACAGCGCCATCGCTTGGAGCGCAGGTTGGGTGGTCAACATGATCCAAGGACGAACACAACTCTTCATGAGCTTCTTCTTCATGGTGTGCTCAGGGCCTTGCCACTTCGTGTGCAGATCCTGGTTTCCAGTGGTCTTCTTGAGCTCCTTCACCTTATTTGCTAGGATCGTCGGATGATGGGTCTCTCGGAGGAGGACAACGCAAGCGATCTGAACGACGGCGTCAAAGATGGATGTCGTCCAGAACACCCATCTCCAGCTGATGTATTGCGTCATGTAGCCACCCATGATAGGAGCTACTGCTGGAGAAAGGAAAGGCATCAAGCTATAGATCGCAGTCGCCAGACCTCTCTCGCCAGCTTTGAAGCAGTCACTGAGAATACCGCCGCCAATCTGTTCTTGGTCAGTACAGAACAATCAAACATGAGCGTACGACTTACGGCTTGAGGCGCACTGCCGCCGATGCCTGCAAGGAATCGAAATGCCATCATCTGCTGCTTGGTCTGCGCGAACCCGCAGACAGTATTGAAGAGCAAGAAGATCATGTTCGCGCCTTGAATGACGCGTACGCGACCGAACACTTCACTTAGGGGACCCCACAGGAAGGGCCCGATCGCAAATGCAAGCAAGAAGATGGACATGATCAGGAACTCCTCGACAGTCGACGCCAGATCAAATTCGTCTTTCAGCGTGTCGAGTGCCGGAGCCACCATGGTCGAAGCCATCGGCGCGATGAAGGCATACATGGCTATGAGAACTGTTGACGTCCATCGTCGATACGCAGGCCAATTGCTAGCACATGTCAGCTGAGTACGGGACATGAAATCGTTTCGCTTACTGTGGATTTGCTGGATCGTCTTTGCTGAACGACACCAGGTTCGGGTCGTCCGCTATTGATTCGACTTTCTGCATAGTTGGTGCTCGACTGGGAACAGGCCGCCTGGATATCGGCGCACGAGCTGGTAGGGGTAGAGCTTCTTCTATTTCCCGATCCCAAGTCGCGCCATACGCATTATTGTAACCGGCATGGAAGAGTGTAAGCGAAGAGCCGTCATCCCCATCGTCGTCGCTGTAGTACGATTCAATCGTGCTGTCGCGAATGATCTCTTCAGCGTCGAGCTCTTCGGGAAAGTAGATTTCAGGCAGGTACTCTTCTTCAAACTGATCGTAGTTCTCACTGGAATGCCGAAAGCTTCTCTCATCGAAAGACGGCGAGCGCGATTGCTCTTCCATGCTTTCATGTTGATTTGGGTGGGCCATGGCTCAAGTCTGAAACAGGTGCAACGAAGCTAAAGCGAATGCGTGAGAGCTGGTGCTGGCCGGATTTGGCTGACGGCCAGGCACCAGATTGATATCAATCGCTGGACGCTATACTGTGGGTACGCAGAAATTGGTAGATGGAGCCGCAGCAGAGTGCCAATGTAGGCAGTGCCTCGCTTGAGCACTGACTCTATTACAGTCTTCGCGAGCTGCCGACTTCACGCTACAGTTTCGCTTTCAGCAGAGGTTAATATGCATGCGCTGCGCCCGATTCCTGCTTTGTCTCCCTGAGGCGTTTTTCAGGCTCATTCGGAACTATCCTGAGCGTCTGCAGTCATGTCTTGGGCCAAGAGATGCCAGGACACCTTACTTTGATATGTGGCGCGAATCGATGAGCACCAGAGACCAAGTATGCACGAGCGGTCCTTGTCCCTTGTCTTGACTTCTTGGAACTTTTGCACGATTTCGATTTCCTCCCGGCGACCAACTTTGCATCGTCTTGTGCACACTTGAATGGTACAAGAAATGAGATGAGCAGCGTCGAAGCGGCCGCGCCAGGATGCCGAGGGCTGCCGCGAGCGTTACAAGACATCTCGTCCGACGCTGAATAGCGACGCACCTGACGTTCCGCTGATCAAGAACGAGCCGGACACTCATGTGTGACCATCCTGCTTACCAGAACGCTTTGTCACAGTAAAGCTGAAAAAGCAGAATAGGTGAATGCGTCTGCGTAGGTGGCTGAGCGCCTCAATGTGCGCCGCGCCTTCCCCAAAAGAGTAAAAATGGCCAAGTGCTAAGAGTGTCCAAGAACGTCTCACCTGCCACATTCATATGGAAATGCACATTGGCAGATCCCAAGATGAGTGATACCGTTGTCACTGAACTGCACCCATTCGCCAGGTACGTGGTCACTTCCGAGGCATGCAGTCCATTCAAACTTTGCTCACACGTGGTGGCTCACGATAGACAATCCTCCACGGCTCTCTTCCTTCGGACGTGATACCCGATGGCCATAACCCAAGTCACTTTGGATATCTTGAAACACTATACGGCGCCACAGGGGTCACACAAGATGTGCCAAACTCCTGGCACACTCGCACAGCCTGGCTTGACATGACCAGCTCATGAGATAGTGCGTCCGATACTCGCTTCATTTCTTGGGAAAGTCTTCAATCGTTCTTTCTTAGGGCCTTCTTGTCTGTCATTCCGAGTGATACTTTTGGAGCTTCAAAATCTACAAGCCACCACAAGCTGTCGTGTGCCTGTTTTCCTGTTCCGTGTGAGGCAGTGGGCGAAGCATGTTCATGCCATCCAAAGCCGAAGCTCGCTTGATTCGTGAGCACTCGCGCTGCACATGTAGCTATTCTGGAGTGATGTCAGCTCGTAGCGTCTTGTGTGTACCAATGGGCCACATGGTTTTCTATTCACGGACCCTGGATCTGCATCGTGACTGTAGAGGCACTGTCAGTGTGTAAGTCGGTCAGGTTGTGCGTCACTGAGATATTCGCGGCTGTCGGGTTGGCAGCCATGCGGATCTAGGACTGAGCCTAAGGCTGTGCACATATCTAGATGGCCATGCTGCCTTTGAATAGCAAAGCCAGTTGATACTTAAGAAAGCAGACTTACCACTTCAAGATGATTATCACACGACACTTCCACAAACAACCTTCGCTTTCATCCACACTCGCTAGCAACATCACTGTCGCTTACAGCACGAAGAAGTCGAATTGTGAATCGCTGCAACACCTCCAGCCAACCTTGACAGTATCATCAGCAGATATGGGCGTCTCCAGCACTCCAGCAGTATCTGAGCGCGTCAAGCTCGGCAATGAGCTCAATCAGGGTGGTCCTCGGATTCTCATCTGCCCCAGCGGCTTCAAGGAAAGTCTTGGACCGAATGAAGTTGCAGATTGCATCGAAGCTGGTGTGCTCCGAGCAGTTCCGAATGCAACCGTCACCAAAGCCCCTATGGTCGATGGCGGTGAAGGGTTCACCGAGGCGCTTGTTGCAACCACTGCGGGCAAGCGTCATTTCATCGAGGTCATGGGGCCAGTTCGTGAGCAGGTCCCTTCGCACTACGGCTTTCTCGGCAGCACAATCACCAAGACCGCAGTCGTGGAGATGGCGGCAGCTGCTGGTCTCAGCATAGTCCCTCGCGACCAGAGAAACCCTTTGTACACCACGACCTACGGTGTCGGACAGCTCATCAAAGCTGCTCTTGATGACGGTGCCATGAATATGCTGCTAGGATGCGGTGACTCGGGCACCTGCGATGGTGGCATTGGCATGGCTCAGGCACTTGGAGCTCGCTTCTACAACAGCAAGGGTGACGAGATTCCCTTGGCCATGGGCGGTGCATCTTTGGCCGATCTAGCTGCTGCGGACCTCTCTGGGCTACACCCTAGGCTTAAGGAGTGTCAGATTGATGTTGCATGCAACTGGCACAATGTTCTGTGCGGTCCGAAAGGCGTCGCACGGGTCTTCGGTCCTCAGAAAGGTGCCACTCCTGTGGAAATCGAACTTCTTGATATGGCTATGATCCGGGTAGGCGCTGTCGTCAGCGAGGCCGTAGGCAAGGACATCAGCTATGCTCCAGGTAGTGGCGCATCTGGAGGCATGGGTGCTGGACTGCAGCTCATCGGCTGTGCGCTTCACCCTCGCTTCGACATCATCACCAAGTTCTTGAACATTAGCAATCTTGTCAAGGGCTGCGATGTAGTTATTACCGCTGAAGGAGGAATTGACGAGCAGACGCCCCGTGGCAAGATCCCAGCTGAGGTGGCTCGCATTGCTAAAGCTCGAGGAGTCCCCGTCATCGCACTTGCCGGCACTGTTGGTAAAGGAGCAAGCTGCAACTACGAAGCTGGAATTGATGCCTACGCAAGCATCTTGCAGGCCCCTGTCACCTTGCAAGTGGCCATTGCAGAGGCAGAGAGATTGTTGATCGATGCTGCAGAGAGCGTGACACGGATGGTAATGGTCGGATGGAGTTTGAAGCGTTTCAGGGCACCATCGCCGCTGCCACCAGCCCGCGAGGCCATGGCGTTCAGGAGAAGCAGGACCTTTGGTTACTAGGTATACCCACACAGTTAGTCCTTGGAGAAGAACTTTGACAGCAAATAATTACGATACTTACGAAATGATGAATGAACCAACATCGTGTTCCCGGTCCATGACTAGTCTCCAATGAACGGTGAAGCACAAATGCCACTGTCCGTTGTCCTGTAGCACAGTCATCTTCGTCTTCCGTATGCTCTTGCGGCTTGCGGGGCCGAGGGAGATTCCGATTTTGCTGCTCGTTGCGTAGCAGGACGTGAGACTAGCCTATCCAAGCAGTCCATTCTCTTCATACTCTGGATGTCCATGAATGGTTCATCAAGGCAGCCTGAGGCATATGTTCGTTGTGCTGGGTGATATCCGTTGCACTCATTCCCATACGCTTCACCGCTATGCGACATGCCTGCCGGACACGGTCGCTCGGCCCCTCTTGACGTTTTCTGCTGCCTGGAACCAGCGACACGAACGCATGCTCGGCAATGTTGCATCAGGATTTCGCCACTGTGAAGACGCGTGGAAGCGGCGCTGTGCATTGAGGACAGCCGCTAGCGTGAAGAATGCGGTCTTAGGGTTTACTAAATTAAGTCATGGGACGACAGTGAGATGCATCACGCGTGCCGGAGATGCAATTCGAATAAGCCATTATCTCAAGAAGCTCTGGTAAAATATGCTTGTGCAGAGTCGACAGTACATCACCAACATGGACAAGGATAGGTCGATATACTCGAATTAGCTCGTTCTTCGAGAATGGACTTTTTCAGGAATGTGACACCCAACTAGTGCAATATCACGCCGATCTCTCTGTCCGCAACAAGCAAACCTCAATATCTAGCCCACCTTGTGCAACATCCCTTCCAGAAACCTGCTCAGACATGTGCAACAACAGCATTCCACTCATGCAGCCATTCTCTAGCCCCATCAAGTTCCAGCCCACTCCTCACCCCCCAACTCTCACCCCTTACTCAGAGAAAGAAAGGCGAAATGCAGTCTTTGCTTAGCTGCAGCAGTCCAAGATCCAATCGCTCCCCTTGACTCCGACCCCGTGGCTATAAGCGCTATTCCCAACAGACATTGTAGCACAGAAGGCTTGAAACATCAGCTAGCGCTCAGGGATCGTATCCCACTGACATGCCACCACAAAGTGACCTGTCAGTCCGTAAAGGTATTGTAGTACAGATTGCTAAAGACATTGACTAGCGTGGGATGCAAGGCTGAGCAATCAAGATCACCAGCGTACATTTGTGGAATAGAGAGTAGACGAGGCTGGGAGAGTCTTGAAGCTGGGTTCAATTGTTCCTGTATCCAATGAATCATCCCATCGATAGCATTCGCCATCATTTGTTCATCATGACTGCACGAGATTCGTTTATCCTGATCACCCGTCCCATAGAACGCCCAATCATGTAAGCCAGAATCATCCCTATACAGCAACATGCACACCCTGCAAGCTCTCCATGGCTCGCATGCCTTGCTTTTCAAAAGCCTCGACCATCCTCTCACACTTCCGCTTCAGCTCGACCTCGCTCTGTTCCGCACGATACCTTACCCACTCCTCGACGCTCATCTTCTTCTCCGGGCTCGTGAGCGCGCCAGCAGCTGCCACAAGTTGCTCACCGACACGTCCTGGGCTAGGTTGTGGACTGGGTAACAAGACTGTGTCGAGATCTGCAGCGTTCCAGGGAGCGGCTGATTGTAACCCGGAAACCTGCTTTGAGGGAGAAAGATGTGCAGTCTTCAAGGGTGACCTATTTGGCGTGCCGGGTGCCAGAGGTATTCTCGTCGTCTTCGATGGCGAAAGCAGGATCTGAGGTGCCTTTTGTGCAGTCACAGGCTGCATCACAGATGATGGGACATTCTCCTTGTCGCTACCAGATGGGGATGGTGTGAAGCCGCCCGGCATGCGAGAAGACTGCCGAAGCAGAGATGCTCGGTCTGGCGAGAACGCTTTCTCGGCCTCTGCAGCGACTTCATCTCGTAACTGCTGCAGTTCTGCAGTATCTTTGCTGCGGCGATCTTGCAACGGAGACGGATCGTACTCCTCAATGAGCTCCTGCTCAGCTTGTACAGCTTTAGCTTGCTGTGAGGCTTCTTCCGTGGCGATGCGCTCCAGCTCCTGTTCGATTTCCAGCTCATCGCGAGCAAAGTCTTCGATCTCTGGTGCAGGCTCTTCCGCCCTGTCCGTTGCGTTGGACGATTGTGTCGAAGCGCTCTTCTTGCCCTTCGGTTTGCTCTTTGTCTTTTTTGTACCAGTCTTTGCTTTGCTGGGCTGGGATTTCTCGTCGTCGGCTTCGGCATCCTGGCTTGCAGTGTGGGTACCGAGCTCTATGCGATCTTCGTATATGAGCACAGGTACTATCTCCGCCGCAATATCCTTGTCGACATCCAAAGATGCAGTCGAATCCTGCTTGACCTTGCGGCCACGCTTTGCTTTGGGTTCAGGCTTTGCAGGTGCATCCGCATCAAGAAGACTACTAGAATCCTGTTGCTTTTTAAGTCCCTCTGACGTTCGCTTCACGCCTCGCTTGGGTTTTGACTGTTCTACCACAACAGGCGTGGACTGATCGAGATCTTCTCCAAAATTATCGACTGAATGCTCAAGCTCGTCCTGTAGCTGTGCTGACACGGCACTGAGTCGTGCCTGTGCGATCGCCTCTGCATCTGGTGTTTGTGGTATGGTTGGCACGTCTTCGGGTTCCAATATGGGTTCTGGTTCTGGTCGCGGCTGCGCTTTAGGTTTTCGCGTTCGTGTAGCCTTCTTCGGAGGTGCGACATCGACAGCACTGATCTCAATTACTGAAGAATCAATGATAGTCGGTTGTTTAGAGACTCGACCAGTTGCTCGTGGTGCGACCTCGATTTCGTCCTCCGCCTCCGCCTCTTGTGTTTGTGCAGGTTCGACATTAGGGACATCAACGACCTCCTCTTCCTGCGAAGTCTTTTTCCTACTTCTGCTGCCCTT
Source organism: Septoria linicola (assembly GCA_024114885.1). Classification (NCBI taxonomy): domain Eukaryota; kingdom Fungi; phylum Ascomycota; class Dothideomycetes; order Mycosphaerellales; family Mycosphaerellaceae; genus Septoria; species Septoria linicola. The sequence continues at coordinate 2,098,334 of CP099422.1, forward strand.
TGCTGGCGCCCTCGCCTTGGTTGTTTTCTTCTTCCCCTTCGTAGTTGTTGCTGTAGAGGCAGTCGTGCCTGCGGTCATGATACTATCATCGACCTGTGCCAGACTGCTGTTCATCGGAATGGCTCCAAGGCTGTCCCGCAAGCTCAATGCATCGCTTCCCACGGTGATCGCGCTCTGAGTGCTAATTCTGCTTGCTTTGCTGGCAGTGCTTCCCCGGCTCTTGCTCTTTGCTTTCGTCTTCTTTGGCGGCTCTGCAGATCCATGGTAGTGTTCGAGCAGTGCGAAGAATGGACATTGCGGCTCTCTTCGCTTGTGCTCCACAAAAGGGTCGTCTTTGGGCTCCCAGCCATCCAGGCTCAAATTGCAGTAGAAGCAAGTAACTCCATCTGGCTCATCGCCCTCGGGACTCGGATCCCAGCACCATCCTGCTTCGACCAGCTTGTTCACCTTGCACTTCCATCCCTTCTTGGACTCATGCGGCCAGCCGTCTCCCGTAGTAAAAGTCTGCTTTCGTGCGGTATATAACTCCTCGCCCAGTGGATCTCGTGTTTCGGCTTGTTGTGGGGGTTGCTCGTCTCTCGTCACGCTGATCGCAGTCGCCCATGCACAGTAGCTCGAGTGCGCCAAGTGCTCCGAAATGGGATCGTCCGTCTCCTCCCACCCATCGAGCTTAACGCTGCAGTGGAAGCATTGGAGATTATCGTTCGAATCTGCCGCTGGCCGGTAGAAGAAGCCAGCGCGCGCAAGCTGAGAACCATATTAGCACTGCCTATGTGAGCGTGTAATTCCTTCTCAAACATACAGCTTCTTTTGACGGGTTCGCATGTGGCCATTCCACAGTATTGCCGGCTTTCCTTTTGGTGGTGTTGGAGCTGGCGCGTCGCTTTGTGAGCTGTTGTGGTTGCTCAAACGTAGCCAATCGCCCTACGAATGAGTACATATCGCTACGGACCGCCGGCATCGCCATGTTGGAGTCGTCGAAAGGGCAGTCGTCGCGTCGATACGTGCATCTGGAAGTGTTATCGCGCGTTGTTTTGATCTGATCAACACAGCGTCAGCTAAGCGAGCAAGGCACGTGCCGAGAATCCCTGCTAGCCAGGTACGTCAGCAGCAGGATCGAGAACGGGAAGCTGCGACTTGCGGAGGCTTCTTTCCTCAATCACCATTGATACACACTCCCACTTCACTTCTGCCTTTTCCTCTTCCTAGATCCTTGTTTTGGCCACGTACAGCTTCGATTGATCATGTTATAGAGTACCACGGCTTGCGCGACTATGGATCTTCAATCCGTGCTGCATAGCTAACCCGATCATCACTTCCCGCTCCCGAACATTCCCGAAACACATTATTGCACGTTCCAAATCATGTTGCTTCAACAAAAGCTGGCCGTACGTTCTATGCAGCATATCCCGAAGGAAGCATTGAGCGATGTTGACGGGTGCGCGTAGGCCTCGCCAGTATTTCATTCCCTACTCGGCGTGAACAGCTTCTTCCTAGCCAATGCAGCCTGGCAATCCCGACCTTCACATCTCGTACCGCAAACACGATCGTTCTCGCTAGCACAGCGTCTACGGGATCAAAACGAAGCGCGGTCCTCTCTTGCGTCCACGAAAAGCGCATCCTCGGATGCTACCAGCAATGCTGGCAAGTCTGTCCGAGATCAGAAGACAGAACGGCTGGACGAGAAGAAGAATGCCCCGAGTGATGCAACGGGTGCCGATAGCACCGCGAAGGACAGTCCAATGCAAAGTCTACCCCCAGGATGGGAGGAGAATGCCGACTACAATATCAGCAATTTTGCAGACTTGCCGCATCGTTTCTTTGGTTACAACCAACACATTAAGATCAACGAGGACTTCAAAGAGTCACTACGTCAAGTGCTTTGGCAGTTTAAAGCGCCCATCAGATACGCTTTTGCCTACGGGTCTGGAGTATTTGGCCAGAAATCGTCAGGATCAAGCACGGGCAGTGAGTCCCTGAGCCCACACCCGAATCCGCCTAAAGCTGTTGAGGAATGGCAGAAAGGCGGCGCTAAGATCATTGACTTCATTTTCGGTGTCAGTCATACTCAGCATTGGCATAGCTTGAATCTGCAGCAGAACCCGCACCACTACTCGGGAATCAAGCACATGCCGTACAGCTCTGCGTTGGTTTCTTGGATGCAGGATGGTTGGGGCGCCGGTCTATACTACAACCCCTACATTACGGTCAACGGCATCATGATCAAGTATGGCGTTGTTCATCTGGACACGTTGGCCAAGGATCTAACAGACTGGAACACACTCTATCTTGCGGGACGATTGCAAAAGCCTGTGAAAATTCTTCGCGATGACCCAAGAATGCGTTTGTCGAACCAGGTCAACCTCATATCAGCTTTGCGAACTGCTCTATTGATGCTGCCAGAGGAGTTCACAGAAAGGCAGCTGTATGAGCGCATCACGAGTTTGTCCTACCTCGGAGACCCTCGCATGCACTCCATGATCGCGTCTGAAGCACCTAACAAAGTATCAAACATCGTTGGAGCGCAATTGCCAGGCTTCCGCCAGCTGTACGTGCCATTGATCGAGAACCTGCCAAACGTGAACTTTACAGACTCTCGAACGCCCAGGGAATATGGCTGGGAGAAAGAAGACGCTATCCGACACACCGGCACACTTACCGCGCTGAAGGATGTCCTTGGCGGACAAGATGGTCTGACACTGGCTCAGGACATGGATCCTCAAAAGCGCGGGAACATGGTTCGTCGTCTGCCCCAGGAGTTTCGCAAGAAGCTATACTATCAATACATGAAGAAGTTCCAGATTCCAGGAAGTGCATTTGATAATATCTTGAAGGCGCAAGAGGATGAAGACCCTTCTGGCTTCAAGCGTCGTGAGGGCGGCGACTTCGAGAAAAGAATTGCGGAGCAGTCCGATCTTGCGGAAGTAATGTCCACATGTGTTCAAAAGACTGTGGCCTGGCCGGCGGCGATGCAATCAGTGAAGGGAGTCTTCACATCGGGTCTCGCGAGAAGTATCAAGTATGTGGGAGAGAAGAGATCGAAGGGTAAAGCCAAGAAGGCAGTGACTCCGAAGCCAGAGCCTAAGGAAGAGGCCGCCGAAGAGGATGGGGAAGGGCAGAGTCCAGCTGCCAAGAAGAGAGAAGAGCATTGAAGGAGGAAGCAGAGGACGACGAGAAGACTAGCAAGAAGAAGAAGAGCGAATGAATTTGCTGAGATACGACGATTGCATAGCGTGGTCTGGAAAAGGTGTTTGAAAGAGGCGGAGGTCTGATGGGGAAAGCCATTCGGCGACTGAAAGCGACAGGCCATGTCGAGATGCGTTCGGCACGCAACACTGACGCCTTGGCAAGGCACATTCATACTGTAGATACATGTCGATCGATACGATCTGAATCGATACGGCCCGACGAGGCTGCTAGATTTGAAGCCGCCCGGCAGCAACTGTCTACAGACCTGCCTGCAAAGGACTACCACTTACCTGCAGGAACTCTTGCGAGCAGAAGCCGACATTGTGAAGGAGCAATCGTGTTGAGCCACGCCAATACCTTCTACGCCTACGAACAGTGATGCAGCATGGCCTGGAATTGATTTAGCATTGGTGCCAGGGTGTAGCAATGAGTGGATGCCATGAACAGGACAACTTACTCTTATCATCCGGACATCCCTATCAACAACCAAGAAGCCAAAGAGACTAACTTATGACCACACGCACAAAGGCTAAAATCAATATTCGAATAGACCAGGTGCGTTGGTGAGGTCAGTCGGCATGCACGGGTGCTATCGCGGAATTGAGTCTGTGGAGTGGGTCTGGCGCGGGCTGTTTGCCAAGACACACTCTACAGGCGCCACAACACAACGACATGGCCCTATACCATGAAAGCATATGGCTTTTCCTTCGCTCGTTCTGGAGCGTAAGCGAAAAGTCGAAGGATCATGCTTACAATTCACACGAATTCCAGATCTGATCCAGATCGAAGCATGTCTGCGGTAAGAGTACTCCAGTTGTCTCAGTCGATCCAGCGATCGATGCATGATCTTCACATAACTTCCAGCTGAGATGCCCTTCCCCACGTGGAACAAGCTTCATCTTCACGACGATCTTCTTCACAATATTCACACAACAGTCATGGCGCTGGAAAGGAAAGCTTTCGAATTTTTTCTCACAAGATCTGAACCTGAACCTGAAGAGCCTCCTGAGGCTCAGATTGCACGTCTGCGAGGCAAGAACAAAGTTTTGCGGAACAAACTTGGCTGGAAGCAATTGTCTTTTGACAATGTGGACCTTGAAGGCTCGTTCAAAAATTACTGGATGCTTCAGAAGTTGAAGGAGGAGAACCTGGAACTGGAAGCGAGGATCGCGGAGATGGAAAGGGAGTTTGCCTTCGAAAGAGGATCTGGATGGTGGTAGTTGTGGTGGTACAAGATTGCCTCCGGGCGCTGTAAGAGATTTGGAATCTGCCTTGCTTCAGATCGCAGCAGAGAAACGTGCAGCTGCTGGCCTGGGTCGCAGATCAGATGGAAGGTTGCTTTTCGAAAGATCTGAATGAATCGAACGATCTGAACGATCTAAATGGTCGGACGGGATCGTCTTAACTGTCTGTCAGCGTTGGAAATGTGCTATGAAGATACAAATGCTGGAGTCCTGCTCTGGAAAGTTTCGACTATGGATGAGTCCGAGACTGGCAGATGCGAGGTCGACCGCAAAATGCTTAAGGAGCTGGAGAACAGAGTCACGAAGCTTCAGGCAGACACCGAGAATAGTATCAACGAGGGCGAAGTCCTACGAAAGAATGTCGCAGTGCTAGGCACGCTTGTTCATGAGCACACGAATGCGATTGAGCAGCTACAGGAGAGAATCACGGGGCTCGAGATGGCACGTCTCTGGAGTTAGGTCGCGGGCCGAGGAGTGCGAAAGTGAGGTAGTAAGTGAAAGATCGTGCATTAGCTTCGCACTTGCCTTGCCAAATCTCATTCACCGTCGCGACTTCACTTCCGCCGTCGCGGCTTCACTTTTGCGATTCCACTTCTCAACCTTTAACACTCACGACTTCCACGAAAACCTTTCCAAAATCAACCACACAACGCAACACAACAGCATACCGTCAACTGCGCCGAACATGGGCAAAAGCAAGAGGAAGAAGGCTGCCAAAGTGCCTGAAGTGGCTTCCTTCATGCCACTCGATAGCGCTACTGCACTTCAGCTTCGCGACATCGGTTCAAAGAAGCCTTCTGCAGATTTCGAGGTCGGCGCCTCCGCACTCTATCTCACCGACGAAGAACGTGCGGATGTGGAGGCATTTCGCGATCGTTACAACCAGTATCAGGCTGATTCGAAGAAGCGCGCACTTGCAAAAGCCTTCCGCATTTTGGATCTACCGCCAGAGGTGCGAGTGAGAATTTACGAGATTTTGTTCGAAGAAGAACAGTTTCAAGGTCATTCACGCAACAAAGACCACCGAGTCGGGCACGTACTCGCCTTCGCTATCACGCCAGACATTGCGCGCGTCTGCCGCACTTTCCGCAAAGAATGCCTACCGCTGTTCTTTGCGAGCCACGAGTTTGTAGTCCCAGTTGGAACTAACCTCAACTACCGTGGCATCCTGCGTAAGACCGGGGCTAAACCAAGATTTTGGGCCGATAGACAAGTTGAGGCAGTTGCCAAGCGCTCAGGCGTTCTCAACTTCAAGAAGCCGGTGAAGGATGCTATTCGCTTCATTGGCGACGATGCGGTGTTCAGGAACATCAAGTTCCGAGTCTATGAAGCAGAGTGGTGGACCTTCAACCGCAGTTTGAAACGCTGGGCGGACCAGTATGCTATCTTACAATGTCGCATCACATTCCGAAGAGGTCAGCTTCACATCGATGTAAAGGAAGATGATTGGCATCCAGCGCTTAAGTCAAAATTCCAGGGCTTCCACCACAACCGTACAGAGGCCGAGCCAGAAGACGTACAAGTCATGGTCGATGAGTTCCGCCGCATAGTCGCTGAGATTGAGTCCAAGGAAGGCTGCAAGGGTTTGAAGCTGAAGGACATCGAGAGAATGGTGAAGGTATTCCGCCTGAAGCCCCCTGGGGTAAAGGATTACACGAAGGTGGAGTAGGATGATGGTGACTATGAGGAATAGCCGCTACACCATCGTATTCACGCTTGTGTACACGCGATCATGTAACAGGCAGGTTCAGCATAGTCGCTGCAATGAAGAAGAGTAATTGGGCTGGGGTGGAATGCAGGGAGGGGCGAGGACGACACAGTCAGCATTCAAAGCTCCACGATGATCTTCACTACAAGAGAAGCCAGCACATGATGGCCGAGACTCGTTCGCGGACTGCGCCAACACCAACCAAAGTCACGCTCGAACTTCCCTCGACGAAGACAGGGCGCGGACCCTGGCACCTGCACGCTTTCCCCAGCTTCTGGCATAACTATCAGGCATCACATATAGATTCAGAATTGAGCTCTCACCAAACGAGAATTGTTGCTGGCACAATCGATGTTGTACTCTCGCGTACTTGCAGACACGCCTTTGAGTACACACGATCGATCCTATCTCGATCTCTGAAGACACAGTCTCACCGTACCACCGGTTGCGTTTGCCAGATCTCTGACACTTTCACACAGAAATAGACATACACATTCCCTTCTCAGTCGGTCCTACCCCTCCTCATCAACTATCACTATTCTTACCCACACCATGTCCAGCAACACTCACAACACTCACAACACTCACAACAACAACAACACCTCCGACCGCGCTGGACAGCTCAACGAGCACGACCAGCTACAGACTTTCCAGCACACAGCACAAGTGACACTGGACGCAAATGAATTGCTCCAAGGACAAGTCGCCAGTCTGCGGGATATGCTAGGAGGCTATCAGGCGTGCCAACGATGTAGACAATGTCGTGATCGTGTTCATCAGCGACGAGCCTCTGCGTCGTAGATGATAGTAGAGGTGGTAGTATTCTGCAGTACTTACGCTACGCAGTCCCTCGTCAAGCGCACTTCATTCCGTCATACATAAGACTCTTCTATCACGCTTTGCTATCATTGACACTCCCCCTCCCAGGCCGATCTGTAGCCGGACCCGCAGTCCTCAACGTCTGCGCCTTTTCCTTCTCAGCGGGCTTTCTGCGCCCTCTCCTAACAGGCGCATACACCTCGTTGAAGTTCATTGCAATGGCCAAGAATCTCATGTCGCTATCGGGTTGATACGCCAGGTCGCCGAGCAAGATGTTGACTTTCGCTTTGAAGTCTACCTCAAGTGACTTGAGCCTCTGCCGTAATTGGTCGAGCATGTTTCGCTCGCCGTCCATGCCGCCTTGAAGAGGCAGAAGTGGCGGGATGGGAGAATCCGTCTCTCGTTCTCGGAGCCGATCTCGGGTGTTCTTGCTCGCTGTAGGATATAAAGGCGAAGGAGCTGATTCCTCGTCGGCTTCTGTTATGCCCCATCGGCCGGCACGACTTCGTGTCTCGATTTTAGCGGCCACGTCTTGTCGTCGCGTGAATTCTGCCACGCTATAGCTATACAGACTGTCAAGCGCATCGCGGTATGCTAGCATCAGCTTGAATAGCTCGTGAAGTTGTGTTGTGAAGTCCAGGCCCACCATCCCGGATGCGCCAAGAAGACCTTTGCGAGTGATGTTGCGCAAGTATTCTGTGTGCGCATTGATCAAGGTGTCCAGCGTAGCGTCTGACTTCTGCATATTGGATTGCAGGTCTGCCCATCCTTTTTCTATCACTTCGAAGAGGACATAGTACTGGAGCTGGTCGATAAAGTGTATCATCTCGGCCAATCTCCCTCGTGCAGATTTCCAATCAGCTCCAAGCTTGTCGCTGACTGCAGCAAGCACTCCTCTCGCACCTGTTTGCAGCCTTCGCCATGTCGTTGAGAGCGCGAACTCTACGCGCTTGACTCTCCATAGGAAGTTGAACACTTTGAGATACTGACGTCCAGCCCAGGGTGACACGATGACGTCCAGAGGCGCATCGACACGATATTCCAGTGTGAAAACGTCCCAGCCAATTTCTCCGTGACTAAGTTCCAACATGCGAGCATCTAGACGTCTCAGTACGTCCGCATTATCGTATTGTGCGTTGGAGTTTCGTATCGCATGCTCCAGCTGAGCTGTAAGTGTATGGCGATATTGGCTGTTAGCAGGACGATCAAGGTTCTGCGAAAGAGATTCCATGAGTAAGGCGATAAAGTCTCCCTGTCCCAATAGCAGATACTTCTTCATAGCCTTCAGGTGTGTCGAAAGCGCGAACTTGGTCTCAAGGAGAGTCATCAGTCGGGCCATGACAGTCTTGTATGCCTCATCTATGCTTGCCGAGAGCGTTGCCGTGTCGCCATATTTGAGCTCTTTGGAAGCGGATTTACTGTACGATTCCACCCACGCACTATCACCGCACGCGTACCGAATGAAGTTCAAGCTCTTGCCGATCAGATAGACACGGTTTGCGAATTCAGAGCTCATGATCGTCGGTATCATAGCTTCCTGCAGGCGATACTTCTGCTCCCAAACGCTTGTCGCGCCTCCTTCCTCATCCGGATTCTCAACCACAAAGTACTCCTGGTAGGGATCTTCGAGTTCGCCATCGTAAATCCATGCGCGCAGCATGTGGTAGAAAGGACGAGTCACTTGGGTGAGGAGACGCTCTGCGAAAGTGTGAACGAACGGATCGCCATGCTGGGACGAGAATGTGTGTATCAGACTGATGAGCTCGCCGCCCTTTTTGCCTTTGGCAGACTCGACCATCATGCTCATCAGTCGCAAGCCCAGTGTAGCTTCCCTCGTCCACACTAGACAACGCTTGAGGGTCACGCCGGCTTTTCCCAGTCCTCCATCCGGCTTTGCGTCGTCCAGCTGGGCCAGCGCACGTCTGATTTGACCTTCGAGGGTTGCGACCAGGCTCAAGTACGACCGCAGCTCTTGACCTATGGCGCTTCGAAGACTCTGCCCGACTAGGCCCCCTTCGTTCGACTCCACGAAGTCGGAAAGCGATCTGTACAGCAAGGACGGCTCCGCAAGCTGATGGAGTAGTGCAATGAGAGGTACTGGCAGGGTTGTCGGCAGTCTCAGGCTCTTCTTATCTGCGAATGGTAAATTGGTAGATGAGAGACCTTGCAGCGTGAAGGGCAGGTCCCTGAGCAGCGCAGACTCTGAAGGCTGCAGACTTCCTGCCAACGTCATGACGGGCGACGAAGGCTGCGGTGTGCCATTCGCCTGCTCCTGTGTGCTGGGCCGGGAGGGGACTGGCCTTTCGCGATCGCGTATAGTGCTCTGTCTGTCCGACTGCTCTGGATCTTGCGCTCGGGGCTGTCGTGGGAGGCCATGCCTCGCGAAGGCGTCATTGAACACCTCGCGCCTCTCCGCTGCCTCATCCTCTTGCTCATCGTTCTCCTCCCCGTCCTCTTCGGATTGCTGCGCCCGTGGAGTCGTCACCTCCGGCAAGCCATGGCCGTTCCTATTCGTGCTTCTGCCCAGACCATTGTCCTCTCCTACCCGCAGCAAAAAGTATAGTATGGCCCATTTGTTGTTCAGCACCGGCTGAGTCAACAGCCTCGAGTATAGATTGCCAAACGCGGTGGCCTGCACAGCACCACCTTCTCGGACCAGCTTCCTTCGGATCAAGTCGGCCGCTTGGTTGACATCGTCTACTGGCAGAGGCTCATTCTCGCCCCGATCGATCAGCCTCGTTGCGACCTGATGTGCATCTTCCCAGCGCTGGTCGGCACTTTCCTCGTCTTCGCCCGGTTGTTGTGGAGGCACGAGCCGCTCAAGAAGAGACTGCAGCGCGTTGTCCACGCGTTCTTGTTGGCTGCGCGACATGGGAAGGTGCGCGCATGTTCGTTATGGATGCATCAATCATCGGGTGACGCGCATCACTTTCGTGTTTGGGCGGTGCATATACAACTCGCGTTGTTTGTGGGACGACCTGGAAGTGGGGTCCAGCTCAAGAGAGAAATCCAGTCGCATGTGAAAGAGCACATGTCATGCAACACCATGCACAAGAACAAACACAAGCAATGTTGAAGATGTATATTTCATGATTGGCCTCACTATTCGTAGCATCTCGCCCAATTGCTTTTGAGCCTCAATGTCGTTTACCCCCGTGTAATCGAAGCGACTTCTTGTACCTTGCATGCTGCCGCCGCCACCACATGGCACGCCCACTTGACCTCTCTCACCCCGAATAACGCCAGTCTCGCCATCTGTGCATCTGGTCTCTGCTTCCTGCTTCGCCAAACGCACCTGACCCGCAAGCAAAATAGAACCCCACTCAATCATCTACAGTGCCAGAAGTACAAAGTTGCAATTTGCTTATTTCGTATCATGCCACCCGTACACAACGGCAAGTCTGCTGCCATGAGGCGTCTTGGGTGACATGTTCAGATACCTTGAAGGCGACTCGAAGCTGTGAGCTGTGCCTTCAAAGGACCGATCGCCACATCGCTCGGATGAGTCAGAGGACTCCTAGCTGTGCCACAGTTAGACCTCTTGCTGGAGGCAAGAAAGTGCAGTGGGCACTTTGCTTACCTCCTCTGCATCTGAGCCTGCGCCATCTGTCCTTGGCCCATGCCAGGTCCTCCTTGACCCATAGCCATTCCGTACGGGTTGGCGTAGTGCTGTGTGTCGCCAGCAATCTGTTGCATCGCCATACCGGAAATGCCTTGAGCCTGCGACACAGGACAATCTTTGTGGGCGAGCAGCAATGTCTTGAGGCCAACAATCTCTTCGCGCAGTTGTGTGACGGTTGCGGCAAGCGCGTCGTTCTCCGTGCTAAAGATTTCGACCTTTTGCTGGAGGTTAGCCAGCCACTGCTTCTTCCGCTGACGGCACTTGAGGGCGGCGACACTGTTGTCACATTAGTAATGTTCACCAAGCTGAGCAGAAAAAGAAGTCTTACCGGTTCCGCTCAAGGAAGTTCTTGCGCTTCTCCTCGTCTGTCATCTTCTTTCCGTCTTTGCCCATCTCCTCAGCCTCGGGGCTCATGTCATCCATATCTTCGGGCTCCTCTGATTGTGTGCTAGCACGAGCCTTTTTGTTGGCTGCTTGCTTGACAGTGCCCTCTTCGTTCTTTCTCTTACCATTGGCCGCGCCCTTGCCGGCTGCACCCTTCTTGCCGCGAGCGCCACGCAGATTGGCCTTGCTGTCCTCTTCCGAGTACTGGTCTGCGTGTTCGGTACTGCCCGAGAGGTTGCTTCCGATGCTACCCTTGTTGCGCTGGTCTTGTTGCATACCCGGCTGGTACCCTTGTTGCGACATGGGATAGCTGGTCGCGTTCCGCTGTTGTTGCTGCTGCTGACCACCAGCTTGTGCGAGCATGAACAGGCCGTTGGCTGCCTCGTTGCTTTGGTGGGAGCCAAAAGGATCCTGGTTGTCTTGCTGAGCGCCCTGTCCGTTGGGGTTGTACGGCTTGCTATCGAGGTCAGGTTGAATGTTCGGATTCTGCTGCGCCTGAGATGTCGCAGATTGGCCGAGGCCATAGGTATTCTGCGAGTTCTGAGTGCGTGCGTTCATGGCGGTACGGTGGAAATCGAGAGTGCCAGGAGTGGCGCCTCCACTCTGTAGGGAGTTATAGAGAGCCTGTGAGTTGGGCGATGGCTGCGGGAACATAGACCCGCCACCACCGGGCGTCAGTCCAGTTCTGAGCGAAGATTCGTTTGGCGTAGGAAAGCTGCCAGGGAAATGGTGATCACTACTGAAGTAGTCGTTCGATCCAGTCGGTCCAGTGAGCATAGCCGGGCTGAGAGGACCAGAACGAAGAGAGCCGGGCCAGCCGGGCGTGTTGCCAGGAAGAAGAGATGCTGGAGAGGTAAGGCTTGTTACGCCAGGTAACTGTGTCTTGCCTGGTGTCTCCGCAGGGTTGCCAAAGGCGCTCTCGAATGGATTGGGCTCCTTGGTAAGGTGGGACCCGTTGTGCGATGCGCCGAAATAGTCGCCGTCGCCGTTCTGTGATGGTTTAGGCGGGGGAGCGAGCGGAGCATTGGCAGGCGCAGCAGCGGTGTCTTTCGACTCGGCCTCTGCTTCAGGCTGCTTAATTGTAGGGACGGATGTTTCTGGTGATCAGTCAGCAGCTGATTGGTGACGGTGGCGAACGACATGCGCCGAATCGCATGAACGCAGCGGCGACTTACCTGGCTTCTCAGAAGGCTCAGTCTTCAATGTGTCTGTACAACAAGTCAGCCATGGACGTGCGCCAATGCCATCATCTCGTGATGAAGGCCTATGATGCAATCGAGGAAGGGTGGAGTGTAAATGGTCGCGACGCTCGACAGCAACGCGACCGGGGCCATTGCAGTGGGTGAAGACGACGATACATACCGGGAGCTTGCAACGAATTGCGATTAGAGCGCGGCGACGATGTCTGGCTCTTCGTATTGAGGTGTGGTGAATTGGCAGTTGTTGATGATCGAGTTGCGACTGCTGCCATGATTGATGACGTCGGGTCTTTTGTGTTGCTGGGCGCTGCCAGGTGACGACGATCCTCTGAACCTACTGCCTTACTTCTTCTTCGCCCTCGACTCTTCTTGATCACACTTCACAACACTTGAATTCAGTCGCTACACCTACACGCGTTGAGGCATTAGTATTTGTGCGTTGATTTTCGAATTGCACGTGTTTGGTCTGGAGTTTGCGCAGCTTCGACGTGTCGAATTGGCACATGGACTCGGCCAGCAGATTCCTTCTCAGTGGCAAAACGCTTGCGCGTGTTTGGACAGGACAGCAGGATGTCTCAATGCGCGCGCGTGCTCCGGAAACGGGCCTTCAAACATTGCTGAACTCACCTCGAGCGTGAATTGGATCTCCTGCTGATGGCTCGATGGTCCTTGCGATGAATGTTCGTCCTTGGTTGATGGTGACGTAGGTTTTGCAGCGGTTTCAAGGAGAACGCGACAAGGCGACCGTGCAAAAGTTCGACAAAGAGCAGCCTCCGGACTTCCAATGGGCTCAAATCGCGTGTCGAAAACACTGTACGCAATGTCGTTTTGCGCAAATGGCCTCGTCTGGTAGTACAACGTGACTTGCGCGCGATATTCGACAATGCGCAATTGGGATGCAAATACGTCAGTGGTAAAACGAACAGAGAGGGTGATGTCAGAGTCTTATGGGAGTGAGAGAAAAAGCTCGGCACCCATTAGTGAGCAAGCCCAGCGAGCGCAACGCGGCACTGGCGCTTTGACCTCCTCTTCGCGACTTTCACGTCCAACCACGACATCGTAACAACAACGTCAATCCTCGGCCTGCCGCTGTCTCGCCATTTGCTCCGACGTACAGGCGTTAGATTCAGCATTGTTGCTCTTGGTGTCTCTACACACGCCTCCATATCTTGAAGTTCCGGCTTCAAACCGCGTCAAAATGGTGAAAGAACAGTCAGCACGTGAGTGGCGGGAGCCGCGGGTATGATCTCGATCGCTGGCACTCTTTGGTCAAGCTCCTTTCGCCTCCCATCGGTCTCGCGATGCTCTCTCGGTACACGCATTTTTATCGACATTTTCAACAGCGACTGCCATCACTTGCAGTTCAGATCCCCTTGCAAGGGCTATATTGTTTATGCATTGATCTCTGTGATCCCGGGCAATCTGACGTCGTTGAAGAACTCTCGACGATGCTCCAGCTGACGCGACAGACTTTTTGCCTAAAGCTGCAGTCCGGACGTAGCTCCATGCTCCCGTAAAGCTGTGTGGACTCCTCTCGGAGCTCTCGCAAGCCTCTGCCATTTGAGCTTCTCATTCGTCGTCCGCTGCACACAATCATTACAATGGCCAGGAAGCGTCTGTGTGCTCCGCTTTGCCCACCGAAGTTCTCTTCACACCTCACCTGAACCGACATATCGTCTTCGTCCCAACGGCTACAGGTGAGACATTTCGGAATGCCTCATCCGTTGTTGACAGGACCGCTTATCCGATCGTCTTCTTGTAGCCACAATCTTTCTTCGCAAAGCGTACGAATTGGCCCTGTTCAGGGAACGGGGAGTGATCGGCCGCAACCCTCGCTTTGAGCCTGCCTTTTCTGTATGGCGCTCAAGGACGCACATTTGGACACAGGGCTTCGGCCACTGCACAGGCTCGCTGCAGTATGCTTAAAGCAATGCCGTAAAGTTTGCTTCTGCAAACAATATTTGCTGCTCGAAGCATAAGTCGCGAGGCCTGTCAGCACGCTACTACATCGCAAAGTGTATCTATAAGTCGAGGTCATTGCTGATGTGTCCTTTGATTTTCCTCACATGCGGCGGTCCTCTCTCGTGGCTGAACATTTGTCTGCGTGTCATCTGGGATACCGAAGGGCACGAAAGCATATTCCAGGCTACCTGGTCTGCTGCTAGCATTATGCGGGGAGCAGGCACATCAACGAGCAGGTGAGGTTGAATTAGCCATGCGCATACCTTTTTAGCGATGTTTTGCGACGTCACGGTCGACGTCAGATGTAAGTAAATCCAGCATCACATGCATGGGCATTGGAACGCCAAATCAGGCTGCCAATGCGATGCAACTGCTCATAGCTATCTATAGGCGGCATATGTCGATAGCTCAACTGTGGATGAATCAATAGATCCAGCTGAGCTCCACGTACAACATTCAGAGTGTGATCTCGCTGCACGTGGCGGACAAGAACTAGTAGCAGCGCGTGCTTGCAAAACTTCCTACATGCGAGACTATCTCCAAACGGTCGACGGCTTGAACAATGGCTAGTTGCGCTTCGGACAACTCAGTTGTCGCCCCGCAGGTCAGAGACAGGTGCAATAGTAGCTACTTGCGTCGCTCCGCTCATAATGACTGCCACACTTTCTCGTAAGTAGTCTGGCAGCCGCGAGACCTAGGAAACTCGACACTGCAGTGCAATGCCACTGCACATATTTCGAGACTCGATGTTTGATCAGTGACAAAGATCGATCATATGACGACCGCATAGACAGTATTCTACTGCGCCAAGAAGGCGACCGACTCTTTGCGGGTGCAACAATACAGCGATGACTAGATCTTTGCCTTCGGTCGTAACCACATGCCTTCAGCCAAAGCATGGACAACACCACCTTCACTTTCGATCACGCCCTTAGCCCATGCCTTGCGGCCGCCATCCTCGATCTCGGTAACCCAGCTCCTGACCATTACTGTACCAGGAGTCCTTATGGGTGCCTTGTACGTAATGTTGAGCTGTACAGTGAACGTGGGTGGGCCACCAGTCTGCTTGGCAAGTGTCATGCCGACGGCTCCTCCTAGCGAGCTATCCAGGACACATCCAACAACACCGCCGTGAAGCAGATCTGGATGGGCGTTTAGATCACCACCGAAAGTGTAGAAGCGTTTCATTTCCGCTCTCTCGCTTTCAGACGCTGAAATCAGGTTGCTAGAAGTGCTTGGCCCGAACAGTGTCAAAAGTTGAGGTATTGTTGATTCGCTGCTCCATGTCTTGCCCATCAGCGTATGTCCTTTGCCGTCATGTGTTACTGTGCGAGACTGCGACAGTATGCGGAGTGTGGGATCTTGTATTACAGCTCGAGCATATGGCATTGCTAGAAAATGGTCCACGGTAGCCGGAGGCACGTCATCCGGAATGCATTTCTTGCTTCCATCGTGGTTCTCGATCTGCTTTGCCATGATCGTACACAGCTTTCCCGACTGCGGTCAGGACAGGCTACATTGTGTCGGCCACAGAAGGACGAAGACTGTCGTTGCCGAGATGAAGCGGGATGGCCGAGGCTGATCTTGAACTTCTGCCAAGAGGGAGCACTTCCCGACCTCACATATTCGTCCATCGCATGAGAAATTGTACCTCCTACGTGGAGCCTTGTTCAGAACAAGCGTCTTACATTCACGATAGGCACGGTTAGACATGAGGGTGATCCACCAGAGGACAAGCTGACCTGGTGACGGACTCTGTGCACACAGTACCGCAAGCAGCCTCGCGACTGAACTTCAAGCAGCTCGTCCGCCACCCTATAGCCCAGCAGCATGTCCGGAAGGCGAAGGCCACACCTGTCGCTGTTTAGCTGATGGCCTGATCGTGCGAACGGCCAACGATGCTATTGATGCAATCCTCTGCTGACATGGTCCGGATATCAAGCTATCTCCGAGGCGAAGGATTCTATGCCTGTCTTTGCATACGAATCAAGGTTAGACCATCCTCGAGACGCCGTATTGCTCTTCAGAATGGCCGAAAGAAGTGTGTTCGGTAATGCAGGGCCTTTGACATCCAGCATGTCTTGTCATCAAGCTCCCACCAAGCATTGTTATGTCCGTGAAGGAAGCGTGTATAAATGAAGGCCAAAGGTCAACTTGGGAGCATCATCAAAACAAACTTACTCAACTTCGCAACACCTCAATCATTGTCCAAACATGAAGGTCTTCGTCACAGGAGCATCAGGCTTCATCGGCCAAGCAGTCGTTCCAGAGCTCATCAAACATGGCCATCAAGTGAGCGGACTCGCCCGCAGCACTGCCTCCGCCGACAAAGTCACAAAAGCTGGAGCTACTGTTGTGGATGGTAGCCTTGAAGATCTCGAATCACTGCGGAAAGGTGCACAAGAAAGCGACGCCATCGTTCATCTCGGGTTTGTCCATGACTTCTCCTCCGAGGAAGCAATTCTCAAATCGCAAGCTGTCGACAGAGCTGCAATTCAAGCCATTGGTGATGCTATAGCCGGAACAGGAAAAGCACTGATCATTTCCTCTGGCACACTTGGATTCAAGCAGGGCGAAGTGTCCACCGAGGAGAGCCACCACGAATTGAATGGTGCACTGTCCAATCGCGCGAAATCCTCTGATCTGCTTCACGAATTGACAAAGGAGAAGCACATTCGTGGAATGGTAATTCGATTCTCGCCGACTGTTCACGGCGCAGATGATTGGGGTTTTATGAAGATGCTCGGAGAGGCTGCGAAGCGCAATGGAGCAGCTACCTATATCGGAGATGGCTCAGCTAGGTGGTCTGCAGTGCAGAGGTTCGATGCCGCGGTCTTGGTCAGACTGGCTGTGGAGAAGGGCAAAGCTGGCGCGACTTACATCGCAGCTGCAGAACAGGGTGTTCCCATGAAGGACATCATGACAGCTATCGGTGACAAGCTAGGGCTGCCCGTGCAAAGCAAAACCACTGAGGAGGCTCTTCCGTTGCTAGGGACTTTTGCTCTTGCTATCAATTTGGACAACCCAGCATCGAGTGAAAGAACAAGGGCTGAGCTGGGCTGGAAGCCAGAAAACTTGGGACTGCTTGAGGATATCAAGCAGAACTACTTCTGATCATCAGCTGCGTGAAATGCATAGTACACATTGTTCATATTCTGTACTCCGCTCGCTGTTCGCCATTCATTCATTTTTCTTTCGCTGCTCCAACGCCTTACTGTTTTCTTCCTTGATACTCTGTCTTCAACCACTTCAACACTTCATTTGCACTCTCGTTCGGCGGAAAGACAGGATAGAAGAATTTGACAATCTTGCCGTCCTCAATCACCATACTCATTCGCTTGATCAACGTCTGGCCCTGCCACTCCATCGTCGGCAATTTCAATGCCTTAATCAACTCCAACTTCTCGTCACTGAGGATGTCATACGGTAAATGCGTTCGCTCCTTGAGTTCCTGCTGATATGGCGTGTCCTGCGTGCTGGCACCAAAGATGTGCTTGACACCTTGCTCGGCAAAGTCCCGAGATGCATCGCGGAAAGAGCAGGCTTGTGGGGTGCAGCCTCTTGCTCCAGGGATCTCGTTCCATTCATCAGGCACCTAGTGTGCTACGTCAGATTTGCATTGACATGCCATGCACTATATCATACCGTCTCGTTGGGCGCTGCCGTTCGGGGATAGCAGAAGAGGACTGTAAGGCCAGAGAGCTTGGAGAGATCTGCGGAGCTTCCAGAAGTTGAGGGCAACGAAACGGAGGGAAATGATAGGCCTGTCAAATGGTTGCAGGCCCCATCATCCACTGGCTTGGGAATATTGGTTGGAAATGTGGTGTCTATAGTTTCATATCAGCTTTAGTCTTGCAAGCCGACTGTATTGATAGCGACCTACGCGCCATGCTGTTTGCCCTCCAGACAATCTTTGGTACAGGCTGGATTATGTTATTCCGGAATGTTCGAGCGAATAGTGAAGCCATTGAAGCATATGGGTCAAGAGCTCGACTTCTAGCGGGGCAGATCTCGAACTTGACGCCATCGGCTCAATCGGATGGGCCGTGTCACGAAAAGGGCGTATGTCCCGTCCTAGCCGCTCTAACCTATTCTCTTCAAGATGTGATAATGCTCATGAGGTGCGCTCGTTCGTATGGTAGACTGATATCGAATGTTGAATACCGCCGCGTATATAGCAGAATCGATCACCTATCAATAGACGTCGCTCACGTATCGATCAGTCTTGACGCTCTGCAACCAATCTTCGGCCTCTTCCTCACTTTTGCCTGTCCTTTCACACCAGATCTTCTTGCAGACATCTGCACTGCTCTTGCCCAAGCGAGCGGCACTTCCACATAAGAATATCTTTCCACCCTCGCGGAACATCTTGGCAACCTCTTCTTTATCTTCCATAATCAGGTCTGGAACATAACGTCGAGACCCATTGTCCATCTTGCTGAAAGCGGCCTTGACCTTAACAATGCCCTGCTTCTCCCACTGTGCAAGCTCGTCTCTGTAGATGTAGTCTTTGTCATGGTGGCGGCAGCCAAAGTACAGCACAGCGGGGGCAAGCTTGTCGACGCCTTGGGCTTCGGCGATAGCGGACCGCTCCTGCAAAAATGCACGCATGGGCGCTATTCCAGTGCCAGCGGCTACCATTATGAGGGGTGTCTCGACCGATGGTAGACGGAACCCTATCTGTGTTGGTCGTACGAAACATGATATCCGGTCCCCCGGTCTTCGCGATGCCAGATACGTTGAAGTAACGCCTTGAA
Organism: Septoria linicola; assembly: GCA_024114885.1. Lineage (NCBI taxonomy): Eukaryota > Fungi > Ascomycota > Dothideomycetes > Mycosphaerellales > Mycosphaerellaceae > Septoria > Septoria linicola. The sequence goes on from CP099422.1 coordinate 2,117,218, forward strand.
AGACTCCATGTCCAGAGAGTGCTGGGGACTCGTGCACGTCTATTGTCAACGACACAGCTTCAGGATTGACCAGTGCTGAAGAGGAAATGCTGTACTGGCGTGGCAGCAGAGCTGGAAGCATGTCGATGTATTCCTCGAACGGCAGATCAATGGCCGTCTCGTCCAGGATGTCCAGTATACTCCATCGCTTCTCTAGTAGATCTGGGTAACGATCTACCAGTTTGCTGGCGGCATCCTTTTTCTCAGGCGAGGCATGTTGTGCTATGCTCTCTAACTGTCGCTTCGTGATTGGAGTTGCGAGCTCTATCGCGGAGGAGAAGAAGATGCCTACAGGCGTTGTTTCCTTGGGTAGAAACTTCTTCGATGTCCCGCTGACTGAGAAAAGATCGTGCTCGCCCAAGCCAAAAAGTGACAGCACCCGGTGTACGGACGCCGGAGGATTGCGTGGCTGCACCACTAGGTAGTCACCTGCAGTGTATGGTGTACCTGCAGGCAACTGAATCTCCAGGTGCCGTTTAGCAGGGCCTATCTCGGTGCCGGCGAGCTCTTTGTTGACCAAGACTGTGCCGAATTTGAGATCAGCGTCTCTTTGAGCGTCGGGTGACTTGCGCTGGACAGAGACCTTCAAAGTAGACTTTGGCTTAGCAGTCTCTGCATCGCCAGCGGTCAAGACTTCGAGGATCTTGGCAGACCACTCGTCCCAGGGGCCGATCAAATCTGTTTTGACGTTGGTGAACCCCGCTGGCAAAAGTCGCGTGGCTCCTGACTTTTCGAGCAGGTCGTCCACAAGCGTAGGAATTCTGTGAAAGGTGCTTGCCCAGTCTGAATTGCCGACACCGAAGACCGCATACTTCGCGCCGGATAATGATTGTGTGTCCTGCCCGAGGCCCTCGAGCCAGGACACGAACTTCTTTGCGTTGTCTGGCGGCTGTCCTTCGTAAGATGAGGAAATGAAGATTACGGGCTTGTCTTTGGGAACGTGCTCGGTAGCAGAATCCAGAGCTGAGATTGAAACGTCAAAGCCATAATCTTGGGCAGTGGTTTCCAGGCCTTGTGCGAGTGCTTCACAAGTGCCTGCGACATGTCAGCCGAGTCGTAAAAGTAAGTTCATTCTGTTCAACATACCTGAGTTGCCACCAAAGTATATTGCAAGAGGCTTCTTGTGCTCCGCAACCGCTGACTTGGCGGTCAACTTTGGCTTGGTCGCCTCGTCAGTCTTGCGTACGCTACCAGGTATGCCGACATAGGCAGCCTTGCTTGTTCGACGTCTTGCTTTCATGCGGAACTCCGTGGGCTTGATCGTCAGCGTAGACTTGAGCTGCATTTCGTATGAAGGATCAGCCAGCTCCAGCTGGAACCGCTGCAAAACCATGGCGACATTCATGATCATCTCCTGCTCCGCAAATGCTCTGCCGACACATGCACGAACGCCTGTTCCAAACGGTTTCCAAGAGTTGGGCGGCAATTTTGAGTAGCCTCCATCGAGCCAGCGTTCTGGTCTGTAAAGCTCAGCATCGTTGCCCCAGACCAAGGGATCGTGGTGCAATGCTGTGTTCTGCGAAAACATTAGAGGAGTCAATAGTCAGGATAGCTTGCTCCTGCACTTGCATTTATGATGACTGGCGTGTATGCAGGTAAGAAGTACTTGCCGCCCAAAATTTGATCAGTCCGTGAGGTCAGACCTGTTCCGGGAATGGGTGAGCTTAGACGAAGCGTCTCCTTTATGCAGGCATCGATATATTCGAGCTTAGGCACATGCTCCGGGCTGACCACATCGTCTCCCACGACCTCATCAACGATCTTCTGTGCCTTCAGAAGGACTTCAGGGTGTTTGAGAAGGTTATAGTAACAGAACGATAGAGTGGCGGAGGTCGTCTCATGGCCAGCGACCAAAAAGGTGACGAGCTGAAAGCGAATATTCTCGTCCGAAAGACCCTCTCCGGTCTCTCGATCTGTTGAATTAAGCATGACGTTGAGCAGATCCCGATTGTCAGGTTGCGGATGCTTCTTCCGGTCGGCCACGATTTCGTCGCACAACTCATGCATTGAAGCGACGTTCGCTTGTCTTTGACTCTCAGCAGATTGACACAGTGCTTGCACAATCTGTGGACGAGCGCTCTTTTTGCCAGACTCCAGTAGCACATCGGACATTTGCGTGGCGAAAGGGTGAACACTTTCTGAGTAAAATTGGTTGAAGCGGTACGAGAAGGCGCATAGACCTATCGTGTCGAACGCCAACCGAGTGAGGTCGTCCGAGCAGTCAATTTCGTGGTTGGGGCCTAGTCTGTCCCATTTGAGGATCATTTGTGATGCTATGTCTTGCATGCCATCCCACATTTTCCTGATACCAATGGGCCCTCGAAATACAGTCAGCATCACATGCAGGATTCAGATGAGGACCATACTCACCAAAGGTTGGAATAGGCATGCGGTGTGCTTTGCCCCAATTAGGCTCTTCATTATAAGCGGTAAAAAGACCATCCCCGGCGAGAGCGCGGACTTCTTTCAGTGCACCGCCTGGTATCTTCTCAAAGCGTTTCGGATCGCTGATTTCGTTGACGAGTTGCTGGCTCCCCACAAACACCCGATCGCCATTCAAATTCAGCTTCATGATAGGACCATACATCTTCTGCAATCTCCATATGTCTTTAAAGACGAACCCGGGATCAATATCGGGTATGTTTCCAAGCAGGCCGAACAGATGCTGAGGCGGTTGTGGAATTTCTACCAGCTCCGTAGATGCTTTACTAGGCTCTATGCGTTGATCATGGTGAGATTCTCTGTGCCCCTCCGCAGCTGGCCATGTGCCTTCTTGCTGCCCCGACACGGGACAAGACATCTTGACAAGTCCAGTTCGTTGTTGATGCTGAGATGGATATGGTGATCTGATGGCAACAGCTCCCAGATGAGATTTGAGATGGCTCAGTGAGGTTGTGAGTTCTGCTGTGGATGTTGTCAATGCCTCCGAGGGTAAGTGCGTATGTTACTAGAGAAAGGCTCGCCAGTTGTTGTCAACAACAAGGTATAGAGACCTCACCTGGAGCTCGGACTACTGAACTATTATCTTGTGACAAAGTGTCTGGCTGCGTCATGTCACAGCTTGTTGAAACCGTGCAGCATGTGCATCGCCGCTGCGGTCGGCGCTGTGCACACGCAGCTCCGTGGGCTTCAGTGCAAGGCATTTCGTGTCTGAGATTGCACAAGCCTCTCGCGGGCGACTCACAAGCAATAGAATGCGATGTCAGTGTGGTCACCGGCCGTAAAAGCACGATGGCGTCTCGTTCTGGAACACATGAAAAGCTATGGCCACTCCACGCTGAGCCAAGCAAAGATTCGTGGACTGTGAGAGGCTGAAAGCCAGCTCGCTCTCGCAAACCGCACGAACCTTTGAGAGCCGCTTCCGAGCCCATCGGCGTCGGAACGCCGTGTCACATGAAAGTCTGCTTAGTCAGCATTAGCTAAGCCAAGCTAGCCTCGTACAGCTCGTTCACCGTGTCTCCTGGAGGTACAGAGGGGGTTCCAAGCCGCATGATGGATGCACCTCGAGGCCATACTTTAGTGCTGAAGAGCTTCTGATGCTAGCAGCAGAGCCGAAGAGGCTGTGCTCTGCTACCGCTATTGCCTTCGCGGTTGATGCCAGACGGACGGGGCAGAAAGAGCAGGCTAGGCCAGATATACGAGACATCGCAATCTGCTCTGGCATGCGGTCTTCAATTTGGATCATCTGGAAGTGTTGTATTAAGCTGGAGATGAGCCAGCCTTTTGAGGCCGGATCCACAATAATTCAGTGGCGCCAAACATGAAGACGAGCTTCCACTGCCAGCGATCAAAGGAAGCACGCATGGTTGAAACCCCAGAGTGATACCGGAACAGAATCAATATCTTGCTGCTCACTCGAATATGTTATCGTGAATCATCGGTAGGCACATTTTGGCACCCAAAACTTACTTGATGACCTCGACCTACACAATCGAGCTCATTGGTCAGTGGTGAATGAAGGAAACTCATATTTCAGTTGTAATAATCCGAACCCCCATTCACCTTTGCCAAGCAGTGCACATGGCAGCTAATTATTATAGAGATCTGACAATGACATCCTCGTCGCCTATCAAGATCAGCTTCGTTACAAGATTATCGCCAGCAAACACTTGAATTAAAGCATCTGCTCCATATACCGACACAACATCATGGCCGACATAGCGACTGCTGAGACCTTCGAGTCAGAGTGTGCCGGAATATTTGAGGAAGCATCTGACAGCACAGACTCGAAATGCAGTGCTAGTGAAGCTATACTGACCGTTGTGGATGGCGAGGAGAGCCCCGAAGAGGAGTACCACGAAGAGGAGAGCCCCGAAGAGGAGAACCCCGAAGAGCAGAGCCTCGAAGAGGCAATCACGAACGAAGATGAGGATATGAGCGATATACCCATGCTCGTGCGCGCCGATACTTCCTCCTCCTACCTAGGCTATATCACCACTTCAAGCGCCCATACACGCTCAAGAAGCTCTAGCGAGTCCCGAAGCGAAGCTGCCAACAGCTCAACAGCAGCAACAAAATCTACTTGGGCTTCAGTAGCGATGAAAGGGCATGAGGACCAGAAGGCGCGCGACATAGCTGCCGCGATAGACAGTGCTGTCAAGGCAGAACTTGCGAGCAGAGCCTTCCGCCCGCAATCCATGGCTCAGCCGCCGAAGACGTCTACGACTCCGTCTTTACAGACTTCAGAACTCCAGGTCGAGCCATCGAAGGTATCTTCGAGTTCAAGTCCAGAAATAGAAGAACACCGCATGCATATCGCGCGAGTCGACAGTGTGCTACAGACTCCTGCTGGAGACGACTTCGTCTTCCATACAGAGCCGATGATGTCTGGGGCAGCGAAGCCCGCGAGTCTAGCGACAGCTCTCTATACGGTCGAGGGTGACAACAACGCCGAAAAGGAGACAGAAGACACGGGAACCTCCAACTTCGCAACTCAGAGCAACACCACGCAGAAAGTTCCTTTTGCAACGACCATTACCCAAGCCACCTCTACTCCTGCCCTATCGAGTCTCCAACGCCAAGAAATATCACCCAGCTACGACGATGACAGCCACCACGACGATGACTCTGAAGAAGACACCATCCCATCCACACCAATCAAGCTCTCCAAATCCCAAAAAGAGCGCCAACGCAAGAAGAGGAGTAAAGCGAGGAAGCAGGCCGCCGCCACCGCAGGAGTAGGGCGTGTGTCAGCAGTGGAGGAGAAACCTTACACTCTCTTGCAGAGGCTGTGGACGTGGTTCTGGGGTTAGACAATACCATCGCTGCGCGTGCGATGCTTTGGCGAAGATTGGAGGACTAGGCTGCTAGGTAGGAGGACGGTGGGGATCGAGCTGGGAAAGAGGGGCGGAAATGTGACAGGCCGAGAATGGGCAAGTATGTGCTTTGTGCGAAATGGAGAGCACCATGGTACCAGGCCGAGATACTGCGAGCTACATTTGAGCGGAGCATGAAGGAGCGATTGGTGATGCAACTTGAGAAAGGAGTGAGGGTTGCCACCTTCTTGCCTCGACGCCAATCGGACTCACTCAAGAGACGATCGGTAGGGGATTCACGCAGAAGATGAACCCTACTGGCCTGGGCTCCCGTGCAGAACAGGCTCTGGAGCCGCAAACCGCGTTCCAAGGTGGTCGTTATGCCCTGGCCGAACGTGTGCTACAAGACTATGCTGGTCAGCTTGAGAGAGGCGGAAACTAACGACAAAATGCAAGGCGAAGCTTACAATACATTGCTGTCATGCCAGGATGCCATGATCTCTGCAGCTATCGATGGCACGCGAGCTCAGCTGGATCACGACGATACAAGTGACGTGCATCGTTTCCCATCGGAGCTCCGGACCTGCGCTTTTGACAAAAGAGCTCCGGTGGTGTGCTCCATCCAATGTGTCGACGAGCGCGGGATGCCGGATGGAAGTCTTATACGCCGAAAGACTAGTTAGCACATGCTGTGATTCAGTACAACAAGACCGACCCAGATCAGCAAGATCTGGACTTCATCCACGAATTCGACTCCGTTGTGTTTCCGTGGTCATCGACCATCGAGAGCTTAAATGAGAGGAGGGCTCACAATTATTCAAGAAATGTGAAATCGAGACTTCCTTGACTACTTGCACTCAGCTCATTCTACCAAACTTTGCAATTCTAACCACAACAATCTTTGGGTATCTTCTCGTACAATCATCTCAGTAGTAGTGCGCAAGCTCCCCCCCAACCAACAACTCCTTGTTCACACAACCGTCAAGACCTATCCCAAAACAAAAGAGAATGTCCAGCAGCAATGACAAGATCTCGCACATCACCTCACCCCAATCCCAAAGGCAACCCTCTCAAACTCCTCCCCTCTCTCTTCTCTTTCCAACCTCTTCCTCAACGCATCATTACTCAGCACACAATCTCCCAAAGCCCTGACAACAAATTCCAAAGTAATCTTGCCTTTGTGGCGCTTCACAAAATCGACAACACTCTTACTCGCACCGCGCTCCAGTGTCCAAACGGGATCGTCGCCGTGTCTCTCGGGGTCAAAGTAGCCTCTGATGCGCTTCGCAGTGTCGTCGCCGATGAATTCGACTTCGCCCCTTTTGATAGCATCAATGGTCGACGGAGAGACAAGAGTATGCATGAAACTGTGCACGACGTATGCGTGGTCGCGTATGAAGACCCAGCGGTAGCCTGTGATGCTTGTGCATATTTCGTTGGCTTTGCGTTCGAGCTCTTTTGGCAGTGGACCTTTGCGGGGAATAAGCGTATCGTGTCGGCGGGATGTGACAGAATTCAGCATTCGGTGGAGGGTGCGCTGGTGTGACATTGTCCAAGGGAAGGTCTCTGATAGGACGCCATATCGAGAGCGGAGTTGCGAGCGGAGAGTGATTGTGAACGAGTCGTCTACGTTCTGCTGATTTCCAGCAACCTGTGCTGTGACCCCAGGATAGATCTCTGTTGGACCTGTTGGTCGGACGACTGCGTTCCAGAAAGTGCTACCGAGCTTGCTGATTAGACTGACAGCGGGCAGCTGGAGCGCTTTCTTATCGTCGATTGCCAGTTCTGGACGTTCCAGTGCGACCGGCTGGAAGCCGTGTACGGCCTGTTGTTGATCGGCGCTCCTCTGTGGCGCGGCGGAGGTGTCGAACAGCGCCGGACGCCGTCTTGCGTCGGCAAGCCAGGAAGATGTCTGATCAACATCCCTGCTGAATGACATGGTGTCATTAAAGTTGACCTTGATCTTCAAGGGCGAATCGAGGTTGAGATTTTCTTCGTAGCTGTGCATTTGATGGCCTTGGATAGTTGAATCTTGCTCGTAACTCTGCTCGTCCTGCTCGTATGAGTCTTCTTGATGCCGTGTCCCCTCATCATCGGGCATCTGAGCGCTGCTATCGACAGCATCGATAACACGACGGTGCGCATCAATGTGCTGCTGCCGCTCCTCTTCTTCATCCGGATACGTGACTCGAATGACTGGCCGCGAGTTCTGAGACGTTGCATAATCGTGACGATCGACTCCAGTAGAGGGCCGCTGGATAGCCGCACTATCACCCCTGTCATTCGGTGCAAGAGCCTGCTCTTCAGCTTGCCGTCGCAAATGTTGCTCTTTCCTCTTGACAGCACTTTCCTGCAGCAGCTGTCTCTGATCACTGGCCTTGCTCGCAAAACTGTCGGTCATTGATGTATCAGCACGCGACTCCTCTACATTGGCTGATGCGTGGGCGCCATCAGCATCCGTCTCTTGTGCGCTGTCCTTGCTCGCAAAGCTGTCCGTGACTGTGCTCTCAGTCTGATCGGCGCCGTCGACTCGCTTTCTCCTGCCTCTCCTCTTTGGCTGCGCCAAGGGTTGTCCCGTGAGAGGATCGTGGGTCAGTTTGGGAGGAGAAAGAAATGTCGCCCCCGCTGCTACGGGCGGCTGTAGCTGCAGCGGCATGGCGAGCTCGTCCTCGTCGCTGATATTCGGCGATGCTTCGAGGATCTTGCTATGACTTAAGAGGCTCTTACGAAGCAGGCTGTTATGTGCTTTCTCCTTGGCTCCGCCAGAGGGACTCTCTTTGCTGATCTTGTTGACGTGCCTCGCGCTAAGCGGACTGGACTTTTGCTGCTTGGATGCGGAGTTAGGTCTGAGGTGCTGCGCAGGCTTGCCAATGGCGCTAACTTTGATGACTTGCGGCGATGCTTTTACGGGGCTGCTCGCCAGGCCCAGCAGCTCCTCAAGGTCTGTGGTCGGTCTTCTCGGAGGTCGTCTTCGTGGTTTCTGCTTGTTGTTGGCCACTTGTTGTATGCTGTCATGAGAATCGTCTTCTGGCTCTGTGTGATCCGTCCTTTCTGGCTGCTGCGTTTGTTTTCTGAACAAACGCTGTCTTTCTGGCTCATACTGGACGTCACTTGGAAATGACCCGCTCATGATCCCGCGCTCGAGGGCAGTGCCACGATTCAACGACTGTCTCGTGCTGCGAGTGGAAGAGGAAAGCACCGACTTGGCAATGATCTTGTCTGCTTCATCTGGACTTTCGCCTTCTGAGACAGGACTTTTGCTGTCATTTCTGCTCGGCGCGTATCCTTCGTCGCGATTCCGGTCATGCCTAGCTGCTTCGTCTGCACCTTCGTCATCAGAAGGCGCGTCGTCTCGTTGCAAATTGTCGTCTTCGCAATCGTCAAGCATCTTTTCGTCCTCGTCCTGATATCTTGTGCCCTCAGTCTCAGGTTGTGTGAATTCGCTCTGCAGCTGATCGTCCGCTTCATCCTGCAAGTCAATCGTGCCAGCTTCTTCCTCGACTTCGTCTTCCTCGCTGCGATCCGTGCTAGGTGGCGTAAGCACACCACTGCCGTCCGTGCTATGTCGACGGTCGGTTGTAGAGGCTGCTGTCGGTACGTGAGCTGGTGAGTCGACATATGAGAAGTCCATACCTGAGGATCGACGCCACGTACGAGGTAGCTTTGACCGTGCTGGTTTCAGCGGCAGATGTGCGAACAAGTCTTCGATTCTCTCCGACTTTTGCGAATCATGGGGGCGGTCCTCGGTTGAGTATGTGCGACGTATCTGCTGATCCGTTTGCACGTCTTGCTGAATCTCACGGGAGGCTTCCGTTTGCCACATGTCGCCTTCGTCGTCCTCCACGTCGCTCATCTGCACATCGTCTTCCACGGTGACCACTTCTTCTGGGTTGGCATTCTGGATCTGCTGACTGACAACTTCGCGCTCTTTCTGCCACTGCCTTTGTTGTTCTTGCTGATGAGAGGCTGTGTTCTGATCTGCTGGCTGCACTTTGCTTGATTGACTGGACTGAGCCATTGCCTCGGTTGACAATCTACCCTTCCAGCTTATCCCTCCGTCGATATCATGGCTAGGCTCATAACTCTTCCTCTTCTTAGCAGAACTAGTCGGCTCAAAGGGAGACTGCAGGCTTGCTTGCGCAGACAGACGCTGTGTCGAGGGTTGCCAAGGCGACAGAATCCTGGTTTGCGCTTTCGCAGCACTTAAATCTGGGTACTGCATGTCGTTCGCCTGTCCTTTGGGTGGACTGCTGGGAAGATAGCTGACACTGATTGCTGACTTGTCCCCATCCGCCTCGCGCACAGTGGACAGATGTGAGCGGGACAGCTGAGAATTGTGCAAGAAGCTGGCCTCTTTCGTGGTCTGCAAGCTCTCCAGAGATACCATGGTAAAGTCCTCAGCCCTACTGAGGGTCATGTCTCCGTCGCCCACAGCATCCTGCAGCGCTTCATCCAGTTCCTCCCTTGCTCTACTCAGTCGTTTGGTCCTTCCTGTGCCGTTCGACCATTGCGCGCTCAGTCTCGCCATGCGCCCACTGGCCCGTCGATTCTGCGGTGGAGTATGCGATTCCGAATTCATCGCCTGCATCGCCTGCTCTGCTTTCATGGCCGCCGTCTCTCCCAACACGTCGGCCTCTGCATCATTCGCATGATGATCCTCCTCTGGCTGCTCGATGCTCTCTTCCACCCTCAACTGCGGCGCAACTCTCTTCTCTCTGATGGGCGTGCCTTTTCGCTTCCTCCCGCGCCGCTTCACTTCTCCCTCTCCACCCTCCCCCGCAAGCTTCTTCGGCGTCCCCTTGCGCTTCTTCACTGGACTCGCGCTCCTTCTCTGCGTCGGACTCTTCAGCGGGATGCTCGTGGTCCGCGTGACCATCTTGCCGGGACTGTCTCTCTGCTCGGCCTGCACCGTGACTTTGATCCTCCAGGGACTTCCATGCTCGTCGGCAGCTAGATGGGGAGTGTCCAGCACAATTTCTTTACTTGGAGTCATGCGCGATTGCTGGGAGAGGCGGGACTTGCGCGGCGTGGAATGTCGAGTCCGTCGAGTGCTGTGCTGGACGACTTTGCGACCAGACAGCGGCGACGAAGGCAGCACAATTGGATCGGGCGAAGTGTCGCGACTCGCATCATCGTCGGCAGTCCAGTGGTAGTGATGCAACATTGTTTTATGTTGCTTGTTTGTCGGTCTGCCTGCCTGCCTGCCTGCATCCACGCGCCAGTGCGGGACGCGATTGCGTTGTTTGCGCCCGCTTATAGAGATGCAGTCAAGACTCACGCGTGTCGCATCGCATCAACAAGACAAGAAGAATAATGCCCACTGGCAAGAATACTACTGCACCACAGCTGACATCAACTCTGCTCGAAGACACGTGATGTCGTGCTCGTTGTCATAACAACCGCTCCCTCCCACTCCATCGACATTCACTTCTGCCTATCTAGCATACATACTACATCCGAGTGATGAATCGACGACAATGGCCTTGGAGATGGACATGAACATAAGTTCCAGCTAACTTCATCTGCCATGGGCGTCTCCGGCCTGTTCAAAGAACTCGGCCCGGGCGAGCGTGTCAGTGTGGCAAAGCTCGCCGCCCACCACTTCACCACCACTGGCAGGCCCCTCCGTCTGGCAGTCGATATTTCCATTTGGCTGTTCCAGATTCTTGCCTCCAAAGGTGGCTCCAATCCTGCTCTCCGTACTTTCTACTACCGTCTACTCCGAATACTGTCCCTCCATATCCACCCACTCTTCGTCTTTGATGGCCCCAACAAGCCCACCTTCAAGCGCAACAAGCGAGTGGGAGGTCCAGGTGTCCGAGTTGCCAGTGTACCAGAGTTCTTGGCTAAGGAATTGTTAAGAAAGTTTGGCTTCCCATGGCATGTGGCTCCCGGCGAGGCAGAGGCTGAATGTGCTTTGCTGCAGAGAGAGGGCGTGGTGGATGCTGTGCTCAGCGAGGATGTGGACACGCTGATGTTTGGAAGCGGCGTATTGTGGAGGAGTTGGACTGCCGAGGGCAAGGGCAAGGTGCCTACGCATTGCACCGTCTACAGAAGTGACGAGGTCAAAGAGAAGAGCCGCCTCGACAAAGAAGGCATGATTTTGGTCGCCTTGATGAGTGGTGGTGATTACATTGTGGAGGGGATTCCTGGCTGCGGGCCAAAAGTGGCATGCGATGCGGCGAGAGCAGGCTTTGGCAAAGACTTGTGCGAGCTGGCCCGAAGAAGAGACGTGGCTGGGCTGAAGTCATGGAGAGAACGACTACAACACGAGATCAAGACGAATGAGAGCAAGTTCTTCACGAGAAAGAGTAGCAAGCTGGAGATACCTAACGACTTCCCCAACAGAGAAGTCCTGGGCTATTATACTGACCCATGTGTCAGTACGCTGGACAAAGTCGCAAGATTGAAGGCGGAGGTGAAGTGGGATCTGGATGTCGACTTCCCTGCACTTCGATCATTCGCAGGCGATGCCTTTGATTGGAGGTGTCTCGGTGGTGCAAAGAAATTCATACGAAATCTCGCGCCTGCAATGCTAGTACGCAACCTCAGAATCATGGGCCACACTGGTAGGCACCTCGATATCGACACACAGGCGCAATTGGAGCAGCAAAATGTTCTCGCGATCCATGGCAAGCGAAATCATGCTACTACCGACGGCGAACTCGAATACCGCATTACCTTTATCCCACAGAGTCTAGTACCCATCGATCTAAGCATTGAGGATGAAGATGACGACTTTGTTCCTGCTGGCGGTTCCGATGAAGACATGGAAGCCGAGGATGAGTGGGCTCAGATACCGAGCAGTACACAGGACGAGTCCGATGCGCCATCCTCACCTACCAAGAAACGCGTCTTCAAGCCATATCATCCCGACCAGCCTGAGAAACTCTGGATCATGCGAGACTTTCTCAAGCTTGGCTGTCCTCTTCTAGTTGAGGACTATGAAGATAAGTCGCAAGACCCGAAGGAGTTCTTCAAGCAAAGGCGCAAGGCACGGGCTGCTGCTAAGGGTGACAGTAACATGCATGCGAAGAAGCTACGGCGCAAGAAGAATGAACCGGACCCAGCTCAACTGTCGATTGATCTTTTCGGCACGATCACCAAGTCATCACAGGCGTCCGTCGAGGAAGCATGTCCATCTCAAGAACGAGAGCCACTTGAGGTTGTCAATACTGGTGCTAAGGTGCGACCAAAGAAGCCACGGGCAGCTCAGAAAGAGGCAGAAGTCGATGCTGGTCTGAGGGTCTCTGCGCAATTGCCGCGAAAGTCTACCCAGGAGAGGGCCAACAGCTTGCTCGCATATACTTTTGATACCGATAATGAAGAAACGCCGAAAGCTCGAAAAGTCAATCCACCTGCAAAGACGGACAAGGAAATCTTTCAGCAGTTTGCAAAGCAGAAGTTGCCTGCCTCGCAACGGACACCTCAGCGTCGTAAAAGACGCTCGGATGAGATTGCGAGTCCAGCAAGTGGCCAGAGGTCGATTCTCAGTTGGGCCACTCCCAGCCCCCATAAGGCTGCAGCGCCAATAGCTCCGTCTGCAAACATCATAAGCCTCCTCTCTTCGTCGCCTGTCAAGGCTATGGATGTGCCGCGACCCAGTTCACCTACGCCGGAGAGATTACAAGGCGGCTTCCCACGAGACCACAGTGATGATCCTGTAGACTTTGCCCAACTCCCAGCCTCCGTGACCAAGAGAAGAGGTAAAGGACCTTTGAAAAGAGCGAAGACAGCGCCTGTTGTAGGTCAAGACGAGGGCGACATAACACGGCATCGAGCAGCGGATCGCCCTTCGACGCCTGATCTGCCACCACTTGGCGAGACTGTCGAAGCCATGGACCTCGCGAGCCCCATACCGATCCGATTATTTGCTCCGCAGCCCGCTCCCGCACCACTGCAAGACAAGACACGGAAGAACTCAAAGCCTACAGTCGCTTCTTCCACCCGCACTTCTTCAGGCTCGACGTCGACCACACTCCGCCGCTCTCCACGTCAAGCTTCAAAATCGTCGAAATCTTCTGCTCAACCTCAACTCGTCACCAAAGTCACAAAGACCAAGTTCATCGCCAGAGACAGTCTGCCCGGTGCTTGGAAGGAAGTCGAGGCTGAGACGCTGGATCTTACTGGTGATGGGAGTGGCTGGGCTCAGAGTAGAGGCAAGGCGACTATGGTTAGTGCTGAGAGTTCGAGAGTTACTACGAAGGGGTGGAGGAAGAGTGGAGTCGAGGTCTTGGATTTGACGGGTGCTTGAGTAGATGAAGTGATTGATTGGGTTTAGCGATGGTGTTCTGGTACGGGATCGATTGGAAAGACGATGATGAGGATATGTGTATACCCCTTGGCATACCTGCCTTGAATTGAGGTCATGAGAAATGAACACCATGCGATTAAACATGTGTACCATTGATACCAGAAGTCTCCTCTCATGACGTATGAGTGCTGAATTGGATTACTTATTGAACTACGTGAACTACGCGCGGTCTCTGGTTCTGGTCGATGTCAGTCGTAGTGGGTGGATTTGCAGTGGTCAGCCTGGTGAGCGACTGTGCTGCAGAGTGACTGAACAGTGTGCTGTGCTCACCTATGTTCCTTAGCGAGGTCTGGAAGAGTGGCATCAGAATGAGAGGTTGCGGGCATCTGTCTGAATCATCGAGCGCTCGTGTTGGAGTAGAGATTGGACGTTCGAAGTGAGGGCATAGATGTTTACCAGAGAGATGCGGCATCGTGGAATGAGAAGTGCTGGCACAGCTCGAGAGAGAACTTGGAGGACATGTCCACGTTCATAGGTTCTGTGGTCTCATTGTTGGCACGAGGTACGCAATACATTCGCGAGGCTTTGGGATCAGAAGAGGCCTTGTTGTTGCTGTTGCTGTTGTTGTTGTCGCATTTCGTGTCATTGGGATCGTCTGTGCAAAAAGTCTTGGACGTTGAGCACGGAAAGAGAAGAAGGACTATTTCCCTCTTCTCTCGAGCTCGTTACTGTGGATTGCAGTATTAATGTACCCACCCTACAACATCTATTCTCGAGAGATGATTTGTCTGATGCTCACCAAATTTCGCATACTAACTCACATATCGCTCTCCTTGCTGTGTAGACTCTAGGGAGTGATTATGACCGTCTAATTCGAGCTCGTCGTCGCGCGGCGAGGTGTTGTTGTTGTCGCATGCCGGGTACACGTGATCTAGGGCTCGGAAGCCCTCCCGTCGCCTTGGTAGCCCACCACTATAAATGTTAGGAATATCTGCCTATCATGCCCTCTACTCGTAAAAGTCCCCTCGTGTCGTCTCCGCAGCCATACACAGTTCCAGATAGACCAGTCACACGCGAGCGACGTAGCAAAAGCCAGAAACAGCGCCAAATCGAGCAAGATAAGGAAGCCGCGCGCCTTGGAGTTTTATCACAGGGTAGGAATGCATTTGAGGCCGCCTTGTTGACAGGTCGACCGCTAAGCTGGATGCAAGTCTCCGAGCTCGATTGCCAGTCTGCGCAGCACAAGCCCCACTGCATCGCAGCTCTGTCCCAGCTCTAGATATTGCTGTTGAAGTGTCCACTTCCTGCTTCTAGAGTCATGCTCCGCTACAGCTGCAGTGGAATAGATTGCCTTGCAGCACATGCGGACACCGAGATGGCGGCGTAATCAGAGATGCATTATCGCGTGAGCTCATTGTTTCTTCGTGGAATGGATGATGACTACCGGCGAAGTGTAGATCATTCCTACGTGTTTGGCAGCATATCAGGAGTAATGGCTTCCATCTGACGTTTTGTACCGCTATCAAAACCTGTCATCTCATCAAGATATAGGTGAGCGGTGACAGGATTGGCCAAGGGAAGAAAGATATCACAAGCCGAGTGCTAGGAGACCCATGCCTCGCTTGCCCGCACCCACGCTACATCCAGCCATCTTCTATGCATATGATGACCTTCTTGTGATACTCCACGTTGAGGCTCCGGATCATGCGCATACATTGCTTGCATAGCAATATACGAGTATGCACTGAAGCGCCTATGACCAAGAGCTATTGCATTGAGCCCACCAGTGAGGCCGTCGCGTGAAGTTGGTGATACGTTGAAGCAGAGCTCCAGCATGCAGTTGCATAGTCGATCTTGTCTACTCCCCTAAGGTCATTCCTGCAAGACATTCGGAGTGTTCTTTTTCGACTTGGCCAAAGTCGGTGAAGTGCAATGTGATGGGGTGCTACGGCCCGCGCGGAAGCTGCCCTGGCTGGCCATTAGTAAACTTAAGTGAACGACTCTCGGGCGAGCTTGGAAGTGGGTGCCTTTTGAGCGCTTGACTTGAGCTCAGGATTGGCTGTCGCTCCTCACACTTCCTGCATCCACCCTCCACCAAACCAGCATCTACGCGCTCAGTCTGCACCTTTCCAATAGTGGTGCCTCTCACTGGGACGCACTGTGTGCGGCAGACGGCTACATGCGTGCTCGAATCAGTCGTTGTACGGCAGCTCAGTGTGAGCATAAAGTAGGCGCTCATCCTCCTCAGGCATGGCTTTTCTTCTCTTCTTTCTTCAGCAAGCGTGTCAATCTCAAGAGCTGGTCTTTGGTCTTTTTTATCCTCTTTTTTTTTGTTATTTGTTAATCGTCTAGGCCTGGTGCCATACTATACTACTCACTCACTAATAAACTACCCTCCCAAACGCCAACTTCCCCTACAAACAGAAACCAAACAGAAATACCAAACACTGCAGTTCTACAAGTCGCTGGTCGACTTTTACCACGATCTAATTACCAGTCTCTTGCTTGCTCAGCACGACTTTTTATCCGAAAACTCACGATTCTGCACGAACGATATCACGATTTTCGATCCACACGAAACCATAACTTCACGATCACGAAACAACCAGCATAATGGCCGCTATTCAGCTTAACTTCACCCTCCGCACTTCTGCCAACGTCAAGACTGTCCACTTGCTCGGCTCCTGGGACAACTACAATGGTCAGCTTCCACTTTCCAAGGACTCCTCCAAGACTGGTGGCTGGAAGGGCACTTTCAGATTCCAAGGTCAGACACTCAAGCAAGGCCAACGATACTGGTACTACTACATCATCGATGGCTACCACGTCTCTCACGATCCAGCCCGCGAGTCCGTCACTGAGCCAACCACTGGCCGCAAGCTGAACACTCTGGACATCCCAACTGGCAAGGCCGCCGAGCCAACGACAACCCGCTCGTCCAAGGAGTCTCGCCAGTCCCGCCACGCACGCCACTCTTCTTCTGGTGTGCCAAAGGGCCGACCACTCGACAAGTCCCAGATCATCAGCCCAAAGCCATACAAGCCACAAGAGTCCTACAAGGTCCGCAACGAGCAGTTCGCCCACCCAACCATGGAGCAGCTCACCGCCAAGTTTGCCCGACAGCAAGTCGCCGACGAGTCCAGCGAAGAAGACAGCGAAGACGACAGCGACAACGAGTCCGACGTCCCATCCCTCAGCTCCCGCAGCTCTGGTGGCTCTTCCGTCCGCTCGGGCGCTTCCTCCCCATCCTCCGTCTCCAGCACCTCTTCGTGCTGCTCATGCGAACGCTACGGCATCACCCGCTCTGGTAATCGCGTCAAGTTGGACTGTGGAGGTTCCCGGTGCGGCTACTCCGACGGCTCTGACTGCTCGTCCGAGTCCGAGGATGACTACAAGCGTGGTGCTACCCGCCGCCACGGTGTCGTCGTCCGTCACTAGACGCCTATCGAGGATGATACGATTCTTGTTTTTACCCTTCTCAAGATGGCACTGTCGTGTGCGCATCACACAGATACATACAAGTCTGGATTTTGCTTCAGCCATTCCTTTTCTCTGAGCGAGTTATTGGTTTTGAGGAAGACGATGCTGCTGCCCATTGACCGCCTAATCTCATGTTCAGCCGGTCTTTGCATGATTTACCGCGCCGATGGGTGCTGCGTGGTCTTCCGACAGCCCTTTTCAGTATCTTCTGCGCGCATTGGTCCGTAGTCATCTTTGACTACGGCTGCGACCTGCAGATAATTCTCGACAAGACGAGACCGCACTTTGCATGAACACTGTTTGCATTGCCAGCGGTCGTGGAAGATGAGGAGAGATGAGGGTGAGGACTTCTGAGGAGCGGAGGCGAAGTCATGGAGAGAGAGAAGGCTGGCTGGTGGAGTGGTCTGCAGTACAGACGCACCAGTCAGAAGGGACGAGTTGAGGGTAGGAGGGAGTAGTCGGAGGACATGCAGTGCACACATCTACCGCTTCAGATAGACCATCTATTGACTGCGTGTTGATCTTCCGAGCTACTTCTCCCGATTCTCTTGCCGGAGGTGCATCATCCCTGACGCTATCCTCCACGGTCGATGACCTACCTTGCCGACGGATTCATGATTATTTCAGTCAAATGTCATCACGATGCCTGAGCTCGTGACTGCTTGTTCAAAGGTCATGGCTCGACGGTTTTGGCTTGAGCACATGTAGAGAGTCAGGCTCTTCCAATGATCTGCACTGTAGAGTTGAACTTTCTACATAACGTGCTAGTACTACAAACGAGCGTCCCGCACCCACAATGTCCACGAAATACAATGCTATGATCAATCCACTATTGTACAAACATGCCGCCTGCCTGAGGCGTTTAGTATGATGACGTCCATCGGCGACCCCGAAGCCTCATGGCGTCTCTAGTAGCGAATGCGGTAAGGCTCAGATTTCCAACTCCATGTAGATGCCCAATGCCTCGATTGTGAATACTGATACAATAGTGTCTCGCGAGCCTTGATCGACCGATTGTCGCTGATGCGTGGTTAACTTGTGGTACATCTGATCTGCCGTGCGGGTGTGTTTCGGCTGTCCGTCAGACCGCGTGTCGGCAGAAGCCATTATGACGATGAAGACCAACGCCGGAACTGTTGTTTTTGTAGTGACAGTGTTGAAGGGATGTGCCACGTCTTGTCATCGATGGGAATATGCGGCGGCGGAGGGTTTAATGGGGCATCTTGTGTGATGTAGGCAGAATTCTGGAGTTGCGTTATTATTGGCACAAGACTTCGAGAAAGCGTGCTTCGAACGCTTGATGGTGAGTGCGAGATCTCATGGCCGATAGAGACTGCTTGATATATCACTCCAGTAGCCAGAGTCCGGGAGTACTTGACTGAGTTGACATGTGGGTTGCTGGGCTCGACGTTCCCGAGAGTGGCTCTCACAGGCATAGCCAACAAGCACGGTCTTCTCCTTGAGCTGGTGGCCTCGTTGTCTCATTGACGGGCAGGGATCCACAGCGTGCCTGTAGTACAAGCATTTGCATACACTGTATCGTTCGACGACCTGTATACACATTGTACCACTGTGGGCTTGTGATACGACAGGATAGTTCTTGTCTGGATCGATCTGATGGTGAACGCTAGGCTGTGCTCAGAATATTGGTGATTGAGCCTAACTGCAGGGCTGAGTGGCGATATCTTATATGACTTGAATCTCGAGGGAAGGCTGCAAGCGTAAGCTGGGAGACGAACAGTGTACGTCTACATCTTGTGTAGTCTACAAAGCTTCGTTGGCGGTATGTCGATACTGTCCTGTCATAGGCTCGCAGGACATTTCGGAGCTAATCCTGGCCGCAGAACCACAATAGCCGTGCTGTCACGCTCGAGCTGCCATCGGACGGGATGGGGTCTAAGGGAGTGTTGCGGTCAGCTAGTGTATCAGAGGAGCGACGAGTGCCCGTGCAGTGATAGCCTGTGATGACTCTGCCGACTCGCTGCCGCAGGATTCCCACGAGGCTTCACAAGTGGAGCAGGAGTTCGCTGGACAGGGATGAAGCGCGAGCGCAGACATCTCGAGGGAGGCAGACAAATGACTGGTTCGTGGACAGCTGCCGACCGAGCCGTACTAGCACATTCAACAGTACGCCATAGTCGGTGTCTGTTTGGGACGGGTGTCATGTCAGCTGAAGACGACAGACCGGCTGTGAACATTAGTTAGTTAGCCTGCCAAAAAGCTTCGGCGTGATCCCTGCGCCCACGAGGTGATCGTCTTGCGGGACACATCATTCGATCGCTTTCCTTCTCCTCTCATACACCTACACTTAAAGTGCATCGTCAGGCTTCCGAGTGCCCTTGTCGATGCATGAACGCCGCGGCTACGAGATGCGCCTTCACAGGTAGTTGACATTGGCATCGTGGTCTTCAGCTTGGCGTTTGGAATTTGCCGTTGTGTCGTCATCTCAATCGTGATAGCAAACGACCAATTTCGATACGACGAAGTGCATCTATTTGCCGCATATGAACTTCGATCTCGTCGTGAGCGCTGCCTCCGACAATTTGAGTATACTCGACACCTCCTTCCCATCACCACAAAGGTCTCTACGCGAAGTGATGGACATCTCAACTCTGAGGTTATCTCGGGGCCTGTGGCTTGCGTGGGCCCACCTGAGGGCTGAAAATAGTCCTTAGGCCAGTAGCAGCACGCTGGCATCGAGCTGCGCCTAAGAAGAAACTCAAGCCATGAGATCAACAGCCATCATGGTCTCCCAGGGTTCAAGACTTAGACACCGACTCGAATGATCCAAACGCGAGACGAAAGGTGGTATGTGAGTTGCTTTGCCAGCAGCCGGAGGTCACAACACACGAGGCCCGTAAGATGACCGAACACGATCTCAGCCACTCACAAGCTTGAAAAGCCCTTCAAAGTGCACAAGGCTGACGTGCCACTGATAGACGAGTCTCTTTCGGGATACAGGTTCAACGTCTCCTTGCAGCCCTGCAGTATGCGTCAATCCTTCGTGCAGCTACTCAAAGGATGCGATCACGGTACATTGACCTACCGGTGTAGGATTAGGTACACCTCACACTGCCGCAACGTCTCTTCACTCCATAGCACGCTCAAAGCGTGCCATTTCGGCCGAGGACGTTGTATTGCAGGGCTGTGCGTCACGACTGCATGTGAAAGATACCCTATCGGTGAATAGTATTCCTTCTGGGACTTATATACGTAAACCAGCCTTGTCTCTATCACAGGTCCGAATACGCTGCACATGATCCTCCCAAGATGACGCATAAGATCTAGTAGCGATGCAGCGCTGTCACGCTGTCCACTCGCCCGCACTATGCGGTACCATTGGTCTTTGTCTCAGGATCTTGCTCCTGTGGCAAGGGCAGAGATTTTGGCGGCGCAGGATTGAGTATGCCTGCTGCGTCAATCAAAGGCGCTGATGGATTGAGCTCGAGGCCGAAGCCTGGCAGGTCCAGGACTGACACATCGAGATAGCCGTTCGTCGGGATTGGCTCGTTCGTGAACAAATTGCCGAAGACAGGCAGCACGCTCTTGCCATCTGGTGAGTTTGCCAAGTACTCTTGGAAAGGACTGTGTGGCTGCGAAACCACAAAGTGGTACGAATATGGCCCGCTTGCATGAGGTATCACTGGGATGTCGTATGCTGCTGCCATTGCCGATACCTTCAGCAGCTCCGTAAGACCACCAACCCACATGACGTCTGGTTGCAGAATGTCAAGATTCCGGCCTTCAATCAGCTTCCTGAAGCCATATCTCGAGTATTCGTGCTCGCCAGTCGTGAACTTGACAGTTCGGTGCGCTGCCTTGAGCAAGGCGTGGCCGTCGAAGTCATCGGGCGAAAGGCACTCCTCCCACCAATCGATGTCCAAGTCCTTGCACTTTTCCACCAGCTCGATTGTATAAGGCACATTGAGACTCATGTAGCAGTCCACGCGAAGTGGAAAGTCTGGCCCAACCTCTGACCTCTTCTGGCGTAGGTATGCGATGTTCTTCCTCATACCCTCCGGACCCTCACCTGGGCTGTATGGCAGTGCGACCTTTGCACCACTAAATCCTGCATCTCGTGCCGAGGCCGGTTCTGGTCCAGTGCAGTAGAAGTTCAATCGCTCACGTGTAGCACCACCAATTAACTTGTATACTGGCTCATTCCTGATCTTGCCAACTAGATCCCACAGTGCAAGATCGATGACAGATATGACAGCGACCGGCAGGCCTTTGCGGCCATAGAACATGGATCCCCGGTACATCTGCTCGAAGAGGTGATTCGTGTCGCGTGGATCTAATTTCAATCAGCCACTCCTTTGCACATACGACTTTGACCATCACATACCTGCGCCAATCAAGAATCGACGAAAGTGCTCAGCAACCAGCCAGCAAGCTGGAGGTCCGCCAAAACCGGTAGCGAAGCCCTTCGTTCCATCGTCGGCCTCGATCTCCACGCAGAAAGAACCCAACACGTTGATGCCCCAGCTTGTACGCGACTTGCGATATGCCTCATAGCCTGACATCGGCGTTGAGATCTTGGAATCGATCAACCAATGGCCGCCCTTGACATTGTGGTAATCGCCGCCGGAGCCAACACCTTGAATGATAAATGTCTTGATCTCCTTGATGCGTGGGAAGCGTGCTACGCCGCCTTTGCCTTCTGCCATTGTGGCTGCTGGCATGAACGATTGTACTGAGTATGAGAACGTCAAATTGGTTTTTCTGCGAGTGCAAGGTGAGCTGCTTCGAGAGGTAACTAGTGCTTAGACGCTGTCGGGAAAGGAGAGGTAGAAGAATAAGACTGCTCGAAGCGATTCGGCGGCAACTTGACCATTTGTTCGTCTATCTCTTACGGTACACTTGGCTGGTGGGTCCGTCGACCAGAGCTGCGCAGGGACAATGTGCCGACATGTCGAGCAGCCGGGCAGCATAGACGGTGGTTCAAGAGTGTGGATTCGCTGATGCACTGCCCAAGCTCGCTCCAGTGGCCTCGGTGCGGGGGAATTCTTCAAAAGCTCGGTCAAGCAGCATCCGCCGTCCAGCGCCTCTCTCGTCGCATTTTCTACCGAGTTCACGATGAGCTCGACGCCCCAGGACCGTATCGTGTCTCCCAATGGCACCTCGCCCAGCAATGGCGCCGAGCAGAAGGAAGACGAAGGATGGAGTGGTGAAGAGGACGACGATGTGGGCATCGACAGCTCCAGGAAGCGCAAGCGGCCAATGAGCGTGTCGTGTGAGTTGTGCAAGAGTCGCAAGGCATGTTCCACCAAGCCCCCCAACAACGTGAACCACGAACACATGTTGTCCCCAGCATCTGCCCGAGACCGGCACTGACCTTATTAACAGGTGAAATGTGATCGAGGCCAACCGAGTTGTAAGTCAAGCAGTCGTCAGTGTTCATGCTCAATCGCTCACTCTCACGATCTTGCAATGTATCGTTGAACTGATGCTGCGACTTCACGAGGGCATTCCTGAGACACCACTAACTCAGCATTGATCCATATAGGTGGTTGGTGTGTACGGAATGGTCAAGTTTGCGAGTACAAGGAGCGAAAGAAGCCCGGGCTTCGTGCCGGATATGGCAGAGAGCTCGAAGCACGACTCGGTATGTTGCATCGATCTGCAGGTCACAGTGAACCTGGGATGACCTTGCGGCCTTGAAGCTGCTATCTTATCTTTCAGCACTGACTGGAACTTCTCAGATAAGCTTGAGAATGTCCTAGCAACACAACAGCAGGTCCTGCAGCAAGTCGCAAATGCATTGCCTGGTGTGCAGTCACAGCAGACAGCACATACCCATGCCTCGCCTGCAAGTGCACATTCACAACATGCGTCGAATACTGCTCTATTCATGCAGACTCCCGACATGTACCCCACAGCTGCAGCTATCCAGTACAACAGACTACAGTCGCAAGACTCCATCGCCCAGGTACGCATAACAACAACTTTCAAAGGATCTTGGTGGTCGATGTGCTGATCAACTCCAGAACCAAGCCGCTCAACAGCACCAACCATCGCAACATCCCATTCATCTGCCACCTGCGAGCAATGGCGACATCTATGCTCCCACAAATCCTCCCCTTGAATCGCCAAGCTTAAACATCACAGCAGCGGCCAATCAGGACGGCGCCATGAAAGCCGTGTCGCAAGACCAGGACTTCCCGCCTTACGACTTGTTGTATGCGCTTACGGACTTGTTCTTCAAACATGTCAACACCTGGTGCCCCATTCTCCATCGAAGAAGCACTCTCGACTCTCTATTCGGGCCCAACACTCTAGAAGAGGCAGATCGAATCTTGCTACATTCAATTGTAGCCACGACTTTACGATTTTCAACAGATCCACGCTTGAGCGATCAGGCTCGAGAACGTTATCACACGCTCTCGAAGCAGAAAGTGTTACTCTATGGCCTGGAGAACAGTTCTGTCAAAGCGCTTCAGGCACTCGTGATCTTAGCACTGGACACCGTGGGAAGCTCAAATGGTCCACCAGGATGGAATTTGCTAGCTCTTATCACCAGAAGCGTTGTCCAGCTTGGACTTGCCGTTGAAACAAGCTCGACCTCAGTGGCACCCCTCTTTCCGTCGATCTATACGTTGAGAGCGATGGTACTACCAGAGCCTAAGTCATATATCGAGGACGAAAGCCGGAGGCGATTGTTCTGGATGGTATATATTCTCGATCGCTATGCTACTATTGCTACTGCTTTTGAGTTCGCCTTGGACGACAAGGAAATCGATCGAAAGTTGCCGTGTCGTGACGACCTCTTTGCACGTAATCAGCCAGTCGACACAAGGTGGTTCCAGACTATGGAAGGTGAACAGCATCATCTTGGCGAGATGAACCATCCGGAGAACCTCGGATCTTTCAGCTACTACATCGAGATTGTCGGCATTCTTTCGCAAATACATCGCTTTCTCAAGAAGCCTGTGGACATAAGCGCCTTATCTGATGTGGAACAATGGCAAAAAGAGTATCGTCAGCTGGACGGGAAATTGAATCAGTGGAAGTTCAGTCTGCCAAGCGAGTATGGCAACATGTCTCGCCTGTTTAATCCGAACGGTGGTAACAAGATCGTCAACTGCATCTGGATCATGCTGCACATTACATACCACACGTAAGTCACTCCTTAGGACTCTTGGCTGCAGCTCCCGCTAACGTAAGCACGCCATCAGCACTGTGATCAGACTGCATTCCTCTGCCGCCTATCCCACTACCCGGTCACCGATCTTCACACCCTCCTTCTCGGCCAGCCAACGATGTCATACTGCAGTAGAAGACATATGCGCCTTGTGCACCTACGTCCGAAACAATCAGATGCTCACAAAGCTTGGCCCCCCGTTTGCTTTCAGCCTCTGGGTTGCGGCCCGACTCCTGCTTGTGCATGGCTCCACTATCGACCACCATGTCAATCCTGCTATACAACCTCTAGTAGACACTTTGCGCGAGATGGGCTCCTATTGGAAGGTAGCAGAGCGGTATGCAACTCTTCTGCAACGCGTCATGGATGAGTACAGCGAGTCGGAGAGAGCGCCAGTCCCTGCCGGCGGTGTACGCGAAACTCCTTCGACTGTGAGGATTCTAGCTGACATGCGCCGCTGCGCATATGATTTGGATTTCCTGATCTCTCGGCAACCGAGGCAGTTCTTTGGGGCGAAGCAAGTGAACTCGGTGACTCCGGCGAGGACTCCTGCCCCGAATGAAGTCGAGTATCTGGATGTATTTGATTTCTTCAACATGCCGAGATTACCGCCGGCCCCAGGCGCTGACGCTGCTGGTATGAATAATGGAGGGAACGGAGCGGAGAACTCCAATGGCGGAATGCCCGAGTATCAATCTTTCATGGCCTACCAGAGCTTGGAAGCTAACGACAGCAATGATTGGCTCGTACAGTGAGCATGGGAGACGATCAATTCAAAGTAGTTGCTAAAAGTACCTTCTGGACATAGTTTTGAAATGCCTTGAGTAGGAACCTGTACGAGATGTACATAATATTTGACACAACATCACTTCTGATCTCGCCCGCTATACAAGAATTCTTTATCCTTGAGACGATCGTTTACATCGATCGTCGTGGCGGCCGGCTCTTCTCCAACCAGCATCTTCTCCTGTATGTAATCCGGTAGAGGGCTATCGTCCATGAAGAAGCCCTCAGTGGGCACCATGGTCTCCCTGGCTTTGCTATCGTACTCGTGTCTACCAGATTGGAAGACCTGCACTGGCCATATCAGGCAGAGGAGGTAGTACGTGACCGCTGCACCGCTGAAGGACAGGATGAAACCACAGTTGTAGATGTTGACGGCAGTCTGATCAATCGATCCTGGTTGGATAGCGCCCGAGATACCAGAAATGACAAGCGCGACACCTACTGCCCAAGCCGCGTATGCTCGTAGATTGAATCCTCTTGTGTAATGATACGGCGACCCTGCTTCTGGACGGTAGACCGAGGGGATGTGGATGTTTCCCTTCCGCGATATCCAATAGTCTACGATCATGATAGCTACCACAGGAGTGATAAAGCAAAGGTAGCTACCGAGAAATGTTAAGAAGTTCTGTGCCGAGTTTACCAGAAGCCAGGGCACTACGGGCCAGACCAGTAGATGACACAAGATCATGCCACGAGTTATGGTAAAGTATCTTGGAAACAAGCCAGTGAGGTCGCATCCTACAGGAATGGCATTACTGCTGACGTTGGTCACCACAGTCGCGAAGCATTGAATAAAAGCTCCTAAGAACACGAGCGTTCGAGCACCAGGGCCCCAGAACTCATCCAGGACGAGGCCGTAAAAGTCCCATAGATTCCAGTTAGCTACGCCAAAGTGCTTAGCTCCAGCAGCAGTGGTGAACATTCCAAGCAGGATGACAGCAGGCTTGCTGATGAACAAGCCAATAGTCAATGGCACCACATCGCGAGGTCTGTTGCCATACCGTGCCAGATCTGCGATGTTTACCATGGGCGGAACCACACCAGATACCACAGTGTTGATGGCTTTCATGAATGACCAGCCCAGAGCTGAGCCAGTCACACCAGATTTCCCTAGATTCAAGTTCACGCCTTCGAATTTGACGAGCGCCCAGATCATGGTCGCACAGTACGCCACAGGCGAAAGGACGGACTTGACCACGAAAAGTGGCCCGGCTTTGCTCGGGTGGAGCCAAGCGAAAGGGAATTGGAGAGTCCAGGTCACGAAGAATGCTATCATCTGAGAGGTTGTGATACCAGCAGACGCGGGGAGTGTGTTAGGAACATCGGTCCATTGGTGTCCAAATATGCAGCGTAGCGAGACGTCCATCAGTCGAGACGCATAGTACGTCTGAGTGCCCATATAGAAGATCGCCACCACGGCGCGTATGAAGATAAACCACAGAGAGCCATAGATGCCGGCAGCGACTCTTGCATAGACGGGGAATCCGATGTGGTAGAAGAGCGGCCCTCGAGCGTTGAAGTAGAGCACGAGGCAACATAGGAATGTGCCCACGAAAGCTGCAATGATGATGATCCACCAGGATAGCCCGATAGAGAATAAGCTCGAGCCGATGTTGTAGGTTGTAGGCGAGAATGCGATGCTGAACTGAAAGGCGAAATAGAACCAAGGCGACCAGTTCCTCTGCTCTGGAGGCGTCGGTTCGAGGTCAATGTTCGACCACTTGCCGTAGTCGGTGGCGCCTGCATCCTCCTCTTCTCGCGTGCGCTTGACCTCAAGCACGTTGCGGATCGTTGACACAAAATGAGGCATTGTGATAGCAAAGAGACAGAAGTGAAATCGCCTACCGTATGGCTGCAGTGTCAGTCATATGTTGCGTGCGCTCCACCATGCTGTGCGATGGCAGACATCGCCAAACAGATAGGCAGAGGATTCTCATAGATAGACAAGACCTCATCCCTGGAGCTTTTACGATAGAGTAGTGTTCGCATTGATAAGGCAAGCAGCCGGTCTACGCCCAAGAGGGTTTGTTGACAGAGTCGCAGTAGATCTTGAATGAGGTTGTGAGGTCTGTCAGCGCAGAAAATTGAGCTTCCGGAATCGCGACACTACAGAATGCGTGATGCCTGGACATTTGTTGTGTTTCGGCGACTGCTCGCGAACTTTGGTCCAGAGACACCCCGAGTGGATAGGCAGTTCCGCAACATCATCCCATCAGCTGCTCTGCTCCGCTTTGCAATTTGGACGAAGTGGCTTTCAATTCCCCGGCGTCTGCAGCACACCACGTCCAACGCCTCGGCTGAGTGAGAGTGTGCCCAGTAGGTGCAGTAGTACAATGTGGTCAAGAAGAGCAAGTGGGATGGTGTCAATCTTGGAATCTCGGCCAGCTCGACCGGTTAATGGAGACTAGGAGCCCGTTCGGTTGCACCGTATAGCTCAGCGTATAATGGTGGATCCAGTCTCTTTTAGCGCATATTATACTTCGTACTATAATTCAGAGCTTTACGGCGTGCGCGTTCGGTAACAGTCGTTATGCGTATAGGTGTGGATCCAGTCTAGTCCATAATTATCGTAGTATGGCGTCCTTCAACAAACTCGTTCTGTTGTGTATACCAAGGCCAATTCCACCTCATTTAGTTAGCCCACGCATACGCAGAAATTAAGTTCCGCATCGCGGTCGGAGCGCTTCAGCTCAAGGTTGGTGCAGCAACGGCCAGCGACGTACGCATCTCTCCCTATCTTGCAGCGATACTGTGCGTGAATAGATCGATGCACCCTCAGTTCTGTCGCTTGCACAAATGAGGAACATTTGGATGTCTCACAGCTCATGCAGCTGCTGGGCAGGTCGTTACGATCGTGGCCAAGCTCGCCGAAGTGGGTCCAGCCTACATTCCCTGTGCGCATCACCCGCAGCCCCCCTCGTGGCATTGTTGCCGCTTCAAATGGCGTCGTTGTCTCGTTGATGCCAGACGGCTGTCGTCTACGATCTACGACAATCCAGCTTCTCTATAGACTAACTATCGTGACGGCATGCGAACAAGTCTCAGTGTCTAGGAAAAGGATGTCAGCATCTATGCAAGGGTTCAGCAGGTACGAGAGACATGACAACGTTCTCGGATTGGCCGTGAGCCCCGGTGAACAATAATTGGACGTCCACAGCTCTGGAAGTTGAGCGACATGGATCGTAATGGACTTCAAAGCCGACGTGGGAACGCATCGGCTCGTGGGCTTGGTTCAATTCGGCCTCGATGGTTTCCTGCGGGTCTCTGACAAAGATAGCCTACCCTTTTAGGACTATGAACACGGGTACGGGACTTTGAGCTGCATGCTCCCATTGTGCACGATCGCGGACGCCCGAGTTCGACCACTTAGTGCTGCACTGTGTGAAGCCCATTCGTGATGAGAAGTTGACGGTTTCAAGACGCTGTTGACGCCGTGTGAAACACATTTAGGTTCGCATGGGACGAGGTAACACGCTTTAGCCACAAATCCGTCGCCGGCGAATGTGGAAGAGAGCCCGAGCTTAAGTCGCAGTATGCACGCCTCGCCCAGTCGCCCTGTGGGATTCTGGTCTTCTTGGGGTGACACTCCACTCGTGATGCCTGCTGGCTGGATCGCTGCTCGCTAGCGTATACGCTCCGACTCTGTACCTCGAAGTGAGCCTGGCGCTCTCTTCTTGCTTCCGCTGTTCATTGTCTCATGTCACACTCTCGCTTGTGGCCTTTGTGAAGCCTGCGACTGTACACTCCTTGCTCCTCGCCGTCGTGAAGCTGTCTGGGACACCATCACGGGACCGTTGGACATGTCTCGCAGCAAACATTCCCGTTAGCCGTTGGGTGAGTCGAGCAGAACGTCATGGCCTCAAATATCATCAACAGTCACTCATTGTGTCCTAGTTTGTGTGGCGTACAGCAAAGCAAGCACATGGATGGAGCCTTTGACGAGCATTCTGCAGCCCTCCAGTGCGTGTACACGATAGCATACCAGCTCCCGAGACTGCAATGTCGGTTTCCGCTATACCTCCGAGCGGCCTCTCACTGCATGGGATTGCCTCTAGAGATGCGTCTTTAAAGCTGCGGCCACCACCTGCTATCCTGTTCAAACTGAGCGAGGACCTTGTCGAAGATGTGAAGAAGGCATCGACTTCATCCGGTGGTTTACAGCTCGTCACTGGCACCACGCCCGTAGGTCATTTGAGCGAGTGAACTTTGTACCATTGGCTGACATTGTTAGAAAATCCGTCTAGGGAAGCGAACGATCGATCTCACGATATCTCCAGAGGCCTTTGAGCATGAATTGTTCTCCGCAGCAAAGGAATCACTTACGGACTTGACTTTTGCTGGTATTGTTGGTCATCGAGCTGAGCTCAAAGCACCAGAAAGGAAGCAGAGTGTAGGTAGTGACGCGGCATTGGCGGCTCTGCAGAGGAATCTTGCTTCATATCATCAGGAGAAAGCTGCAAAGTCCGTAACGGTGTCGAGCTCGTTGATCAGCACACCCAGAAACCGCTTCGAAGCCAATCGAGATCAAAAGTATGCTCACCGACGAGGCCTTTCGGGCTCTCAACATGCCAGCCCGTCTCTCAGCGCGTCCAGCACGCCGCGACCCGGCGGTGCGCCTACCTCTGCGCCCTCCAGCGACCCAACGCTGCGTCTGAAGGCCATGCGAAAACCGCTCATCCACCTCCTCGCCATTGAACCTCTGTCCCAGGATGAGATTATGCAGAAGACGCGGATACCGAAAGCCGACCTAGAGGAGATCTTGTCTAAGATAGGGAAAATAGACGGGAAGAAAACTGGGCTGAGTGACAGAGCATACAAAGAGTTAGATGTTTGGAGTTTTGCATACAGTACGCAGGAAGAGCGACAAGCCGCTATCGACAACGCAGTGAAAGCATATGACAGACAGAGGATAGGGAAAGAAGAGAAGATATGGCAGTCGCTGTTGCCAGAAGAGAGACGAAACAAAGGAGAGTACCTTTCGAAGCTGCATATCGGCGCTCCTACACACTTGACGCCGAATGTCGGTGCCAGCCCCATGCCACACATTGATATCGAGGAGAAGATAGGCAGTGCGGCGGGGACGCCTCGTCTGGGTGCCGGTACTCCGAAGGTTGGGCCGGGGAAGAGTGACTTGATGAAAAAGTTGGCGAAGAATCCAAAGCAGCGCGCCATTGATGAAGCAAAGGAGAAGAAGCGAAAGGAGAGAGAAGCAGCCAAAGCAGACAGTGATCGTGAGGGGAGACCGGCGAAGAAAGCAAGAACGACCGTGGTGAAGAGCAACCCGAAAGTCAAATCGGCTGAACTTGTGCAGAGCTCAAGTGAGGATGAGGTAGCAGAGGCGAGAGACGGTGGCACAAGCAGCAGTCAGCCGAAATCAGCACCAAACAAGCGAGGACCAGCAACAAACGCATCTGCCAAGACGAAATCGAAGCCAATGGCATCCGCATCTGCAAGTAGCAGCGACGTGACTGAGAAGCGAGCACAGTCGAAGTCTACGCCGCTGGCTAAGGCAAAGGCTTCGACACCAATTGCAAGATCAGGTTCCGCTGCCTCGTCGACGACAAAGTCAAAAGCAGCAGCATTAGGCAAGAACACGCCGAATGGTCTGCATGCTCCTGCATCGCAACAGCGGAGTCAGCTCAGTCCAAACAAACCTCATCATCGACCTTCTGCGCCTTCACCACTTGGTGCTGCCCGTCCGCGTGTGGCTTCTGATGTCTCAGATCGAGCAGCGATCGGTATTCAACGATCGAGACCAGGTGCGGATACGCCCAAAGGTCTTGGCATATCCAACATCAGCGGCATCCGGAAGCGGCACGACACTATCACCAGCACAAGCACAGATTCATCTTCTCAGAGTGACAGGATCAACGGAGATCGAGTGACGAATGAGAGAGCTCGAAAGTCACTGGCCAATGGGAACGGCACTGGATCCTCGTCGTCCTCGCTCACGAATAGCGTGAATCGTAAAACTGACGGCGTAGCGAAGAGAAAAGCTGTGGACTCTCCTCAACACGAGGGTGCTGGCCACGCAGTGAAGCACCGTAAGACGGAATCCAGCTCGTCCCACTCCCAGAACTCTGTGAGCGCAGGCAGTAGCAACAATTCTGACCATGGCCGCCTGACACCAGCTCGAGGGGGCAATATCCGAATGAGCTTCGTGCAAGGCGTGGACCTGGCACAGAAGTTCCGTGAGGAGCTATATCCAGCGTATGCCAAGCTCTTTGATGAGCTTGAAGCCATGCAGAAACGTGGCGATGTGATTCCAGCAACAGAGAAAGACAGGTTGTGGAAGATGCATCGAAGACTAGAGCAGGTCAAGCGGGAGATTAACGATGCTAGTGCGAGAGACCGTGAGGATTAATGATTGATGATTGACACGGTGGTGCTCACTGTGGTTTGGGCTGTGGACAGCTGGGATCACGCCTGACCGATACCGGCGCCCCACCAACTCACCTTGAGCTTCACGAAGCCGTAAGCAAGCTGCCGGACGAGGTGTCCATCCACATCCTTTGGCTGAATAGATCAGGTTGGATAGATCTTCTGTAGGATTATCAGACAAAGCCAGAGTGTATGACATTGTTGCTGAAAAGTCTCATCCTTGCCGGGGCCGGAAGAACACGTACCACAATGGCAGCGAGCCAGAATGCCACCAAGAGAGTGGCCGTACTGGACGACTACGCTGGAATAGCGCCTAAGCATTTCGAGAACATCAAGCACGCGAAAGTCTCGTACTGGGACCAAACTTTAGACGCCAGCAAAGAGGATGAATTACAGGCGCTGATTCGGCGACTAGAACCATACGGTGCGGTTCCCAATTCCTACAGCTGTGCACTCAAAGACTGATTGCCTCTTGAAGAAGTCGTCTCTTCCATGCGCGAGCGCACGGCTTTTCCGCCTGGTCTGCTCGAGCGACTTCCAAAGTTGAAACTCCTGCTCACCACGGGCATGCGCAACAACTCCATTGACCTTCCAGCAGCCTCCCAGAACAACATCATCGTCACTGGCACGAAAGGCGAACGACTCTCGGAGTCACATTATGCTGATAAGCCTTACGAAGCACCTCCTCCCGCCACTGGGCCTAGCACTGTCATACAGCATTCCTGGGCTTTGCTCTTGTCTCTCACATCACGGATTGTAGAACACCACTCTCTTCTGCAAGACCAGAGTCGGCCTACTGCGTGGCAGCAAGGCACAATCTTGACCCTGCCTGGCAAGACACTGGGTCTAGTAGGCCTCGGCAAGTTGGGTCGCGCCTTTGGCAAGATTGCCGTGCAGAGCTTCGGAATGAAAATTGTAGCCTGGAGTTCGAATCTCACGCAGGAGAAAGCCGACGAGCAAGCTGAAGCTGCAGGGTTAGAACGAGGGACCTTTCAGGTCGTGAGTAAGCAGGACTTGCTCCAGAACGCTGATGTGGTGAGCTTGCACTTGGTGCTCTCGGACCGCACGAGAGGTGTGGTCGGGAAGGATGAACTAGGACTAATGAACAAGAGAGCTGTACTGTTGAATACCTCGCGAGGCGGCTTGATAGACGAGGCAGCCCTGATCGAGAGCTTGAAAAGCGGGGGAATAGCAGGTTTCGCAAGCGATGTCTTTTGGGAAGAGCCTCTCGGTCCACAGAGCGCGTGGAGGAAAGTCGGCGAGTGGAGCAAAAGTGCTGTTGTTTTGAGCCCGCATATGGCGTATGTCAACGAAGGCACCATGAACAGATGGTATGAGGAGCACGCGGAAATTCTGCAGCAGTACCTCGATGGCAAAGAGTTGAAGAATAGGCTGAACTGATGGACTTGATAAATTGCGCGACATTCTGGCGGAGCCGAGCGCCATTCGGTAGCAGACATCAAGAAGACATAATCTCTCTGCAAAGTGCTTAGCATATGTTGAAAGCGTTCGCGCAATCGAGGTCTCGCACCTAACGACGCTGAGCTTCTGTGCAGGACCCTGTACAGACAGCGCAAGGCTGGTCAAGCGAGGGTAGATCTAGCCCTTTGCGGACAATGCAGGACTGAAAACGGAGAAGAGCTTTGTCGCCACATGTCACCAGAAATGCTCAGCAGATCTGATGGTACAGCCAGTCACTGATGGCAGCGGAAGACCTTTACACCCAATGACTCTATAGCCTGAAGTGGCAAATGGTTACTGAATCTGTCCATAACACGATCATCTCGAGGAGGGATCTGCTTCTACGAGATGGGTCGCTTGTTGAAGCGCGAGAATGAGAACAGAGCTCTACGCCGAAATGTGCCAACTCTTATATGAGACGCTCCGCTCACGTTCCGGTTCAGTACGCCCGAACACTGACGCCTCCTCACTTTCCAGATCATCTTACTCGCACTTATTCGAAAATGTCGCTTCGTGGAAAGACTGCCTTGATCACTGGCGGAGGCAAGAATCTTGGGGCTGAGATCGCAAGGAGCCTGGCCAAAGAAGGCGCACATCTCGCTCTGCATTACAACTCACCGGCAAGCAAAGACGAAACGACTCGGCCTCAAGGATGAACTGTCAAAAGCCCACGGGGACTTGGCAGTTTCTATCCATCAGGGTGACTTGACTACGGGTGCTGCAGTTGAGAAGCTCTTCCAAGACGCTGTCGCTAAACATGGGAAGTTGGACATTGTGGTGAACACCGTGGGCATGGTCTTGAAGAAGCCAATCGTGGAGATCTCTGAGGATGAATATGACACAATGTTCGCGTGAGTGTTCAACTCCAGACCAAATCATTGTTCGAAGTGTAGGGCTAATATTGGTGTAGCATCAACTCGAAAGCAGCGTTTCTCATCCTCACAGAAGCAGCGAAGGTTGTCCAGGACGGCGGCAAGATCATCACTATCGTCACCGCCCTGCTAGCCGCATTCACCGGCTTCTACCCGCAAGAGTCCAAAGAGGCTGTTGAATTCCACAAGTCCATGGCAATGGAGAATCGTCTGACAAACGTGGCCGACATCGCTCCGATTGTGACATTCTTATGCACATCTGGTCAGTGGATGACCGGCCAGACCATTTTCGCGAATGGAGGTTATACGACACGATAGAAGTCGGGTCCCGCTGTGGAACTCGCTGGAGAAAGTCTGTTGTTCCAGACTAATTATTAGGCCGAGTGGTCTGATAAGAGCGCTGTTCGTACTTGTCTAATCGAATTCTGGCCTGCCCACCAAATGACGAGGCTGCTTTTATCGATGATGATCGCCTTGTTCGTTCTAGAGGACAACTAGCCATCTTGCTAATGGACACGATCTCTATGACCACCAAAGAAAAACATCACCGTGTCGACGATCGTGATGGAAATTGCATCACATCTTCGCTTTAGGTCGCCACTTCGCGTAAGTATGTTCTTCGCTGTCCGGCACCAAGTGATCCACATCGCTTGTATTCACCAGTCCTGGGTGTACCTCGCTCAACTCCTTGATGCCGATCAGCTTCATAGCACTTTCCATCTCGTCTCTCAGGATCTCAACCAGATGCTCCGCACCCTCACTACCATACCCTAGGGCGAAAAGGAATGGCCGACCCATGCCGATGGCCTTGGCCCCTAAACATAGTGCCTTGAGCATATCTCCGCCCCTGCGAAAGCCGCCATCGATGTATATCTCCATTTGATCGAAGATCTCTGGACATTGCTTATGTAGCTCCAACAGAAGGAGGATTGAGGGAGGTGAGTAGTCGAGGTTCCTGCCGCCGTGGTTACTGAGAAGTATGCCGTCCACTTTGTACTTCATTGCTAATTTGGCATCTGCTGCGGTCTGGATGCCTTTGAGGACAATTGGTAGGTTCGTGAGACTTCGCACCCATTCGATATCTTCCCAAGTGAGAGCTTGATCGATGTAAGCGCCAACAGTTTTGGTAAGACCTCCGCCTCGCTTCCCAAGCGATTCGCCAGTGATGGGATTGATCGCTATTTCGTCCACGCGAAGACGTTCGTCAGACTCTCGCTTGCCACGACCTGCTGCGTCCACTGTTATGAAGATTGCCCGCATGCCCAGTTGAACAGCGTCTGCAATGACTGCTTCGGTTTTAGCACGATCTTTGTTGATGTAGAGCTGGAACATGAAAGGATGCTCGGGGGCTTGAGACATGATCTCGTTGGCGGGATACGATGCATTAGAGGAAATCTGAAATCACTATTAGAGAAGCGATGAGAATGATCGACTGGGGTCAGCTTACGATCTCGAGTATGCCGCTCGACTGTGCGGCGCGAGCCAGTGCCTTCTCCCCGTCTGGGTGTATCATCTTCGCCAGTCCGGAAGGACAGATGAATAGAGGCACCTTGACATGAACGCCAAGAATCGTACTCGATGTATCAATATCAGCTACATTACGCATGACTCTCGGCCGGAACCAGATTCTTTTGAGCACGGACTGATTCATATCTCGCGTCCAGCAGTCAGTGGAGGCCGTCGAGTAGAAAGCATGTGTCTTGGCAGACGATGTTCGGGCAGAAACATCCTCAAAGTCGTAACTTTGTCCTATGTTAGCAGTGAATGTCTTTAGCAGATCGCCACACCTACGCGTTGATCACAGTGTGCAGCGGCGGTCTTTCATGATCTGAGACAGCCTGGGCACGGTTGGCAGGCAGATCGATTCGCGACCATTCCGCTGTTATTGTCGATCGATCAAGATTTCCTACAAAGCAGTCGACTGGAAGGTTGTTCTTCACTACCGACGAGGAGTGAATCTCCGAGTATGCTTGCGTTGCATTGTGCCCGGCGAATTTGAGAATTACTGTTTTCCTATCAGCATGCATGTCCGCAGCGAGGCAGTCCATACCAACAATTTGCTCCTCCCGGGTGGACGTCTGCGAATTTGGTACAGTCCCAGACCTGGTCCTCGATCACTAGCCAGCAGTCTTCACGTGAGTTGTGCTTCGCGATCTCAGTAGTAGCAATTAACTTGACTTCTTCCATTTTGGAATACGCTATGACCTGCCGTCGAAGAAGAGAGTTGAACAGCTGTGAATTTAAGAGACGATGTCTGTTCTACTTGTCAACAGAACGTCCATTGCGTGTGGTATAACGAGTTCCGTAATCGGAGTGCTTGTGAGTGGCTGGGAAACGATCACCCTTGCCTCTTCATGCGCGGCCGCATATCCGTGATCGGTACCTCATAGTGGGCACTCTTTTCCGCAGTGTGAAAGACGATCTCAGGAGACAATCAAAATGTCGTGTTGGTGTGCAAACGGAGCAAAGGTTTGAGCCAGCCTGGACGCTTGATGAGACGGCCAAGATTTGAGCTCGGCTCCACATGCTTCGGTCGAACTTGTCCTCTTCCCAACACGTCTCCAGCTTTCGCCGCGACCATGGCCTATCGCGGTCGCGATGTGATGGACTGCTACGTCAAATGATGCGCGCACCTATATGAGATAAGTACAGCTCGCAGGTTTGCGAATGTTATGTATTCCCTAGCATACCATCAGCTCTCACCACACTCCACCATAACCTAGACAGTCGATCTTCATTCACATCCCAGCGCAACACGAAAGATGGCGTCCGATGGTAGCATCATCAAGCTCGGCGTGCTGGTTCCATCATCGAACACGGCTCTCGAGCCATTGACAGTCGCGATCGCGTCCACATTACCCAATATCTCTGTCCACTTTGCACGGTTTCCTGTGACCGAGATCTCGCTCAGTGATCAGGCGCTCTCTCAATTTGACGACAGCAAGATCATCGATGCAGCAAAACTTCTTGCTGATGCGAAAGTTGATGCGATTGGTTGGTCAGGTACCAGCGCAGGCTGGCTAGGCCTCGACACAGACGATAAGCTGTGCAAGAAGATCGAGAAGGCCACAGGCATCAAAGCCACAACTAGCGTAATCGGCTTGACCAAGCTGCTCCACGAGTCGTTCGACGAACAGAGCCAAGACGGCACAAGACCTCGATTCGGTCTGGTGACACCGTACTTGGACGATGTGCAGGAGAAAGTCATAAATACTTTCGGAGAGGCTGGTTACGAGATTGTCGCCGAGTCACATTTGAACAGAAAAGTGAACGTCGACTTTGCAGACATCACCGAGGATGAGCTAGACAAACAGATGGAAGACGTGGTGTCCAGAATGGAGGATGAGTCGGTCAAGATAGTCTCGACTTTCTGCACGAATCTTCGTGCTGCGCAAAGAGTCGGCCATTGGGAGAATGAATATCCTGGTTTGATCGTGGCAGACACTGTTGCAACCGTGGTCTGGGATATGCTGAGAATAATTGGCGTAGAAATGAAGGACTTGCGGCCATGGGGCGTAATGTTTTCAAAGACGGCGAGGTGAATGATCTCACCTTGTATTGCAAGGCCGACTCTGTGAGCTATACGACTGCTGCAATTGCTGTCGGATTTAACGGAGAACTTCAGCTCGGCTAGTCCAAAGAAGAGCCGAGATTCCAAACCTGAACTCCAAGATGATGTAACAGACAGGCAGACCAAGCGGATATACCATTTTTGGGCGACCTCTTCTCCAACCTACAATACTCTCGACCCATATCAGTCAGCACAACATGGGCCTCACGGTGCATCATCTTGGTCACTCTCAATCCGACAGGGTTGTCTTCCTATGTGAAGAGCTGGGGATCAAGTATAATCTGAAGAAACATGACAGATCTCCAGTTCTGTCACCGCCGGAACTCAAGAACTTGCACCCTATCGGCGCATCGCCTGTGATCACAGATGATGGCGGAGTTCTCCTCGCCGAGACCGAAGCCTGCTTTGAATACATTATCCACATTCATGGAGGGGGCAACTTCCTCGTGAAGCCTGGTGCGAAGAACTACGCGGATTTCCTCTACTACTACCATGTCACCAATGGAACTCTGCAGCCAGCTGTGGGACGAGTCATGGCTTTGACAATGGCAGGAATTCCTCAAGATAATGCAACACTGGAGCGGTACTCTGCAAAGATTCATCAAGTCGTTGCTCTCCTTGATAAGCGCCTTGGAGAGGTTCCCTGGCTTGCCGGAGACGAGTTCACTGCGGCCGATATGATGGTCATCTTTTCGTTGACGACTATGCGAGAGTTTAGCCCAATCGATTTAAGCGACTACGGTAATCTGCTCAAGTACATGAGGAAAATCGTGGATAGGCCGGCATATAAATCGTACCTTCAAAAGGGAGATCCGGACATCGATATTGAGCAGTATATCAAGGGCCCGCCACCGCCGTTGTTCAAGGCATTTTCTGGTCACAAGTAGGTATGTCTGATCAGTGGCGAATCTTCATTCAGAATTGCAGACTGACTGAGGTACAGTAGAAGGAGGCCATCTGAGAAGAAGCTATAGAGATCTCTGCCATTCACTATTCTCTGAAGAATAGACGACCACTCCCGGCAACCCATGATTGCACTTGAGATACAACATTGCGATCTCTGTGGACGGCAGATATCTTGAAATATCGAGTGCCGCTTCACCGAACCATTGCCACAGTACAAAAAAATGCCAAGTGTCAGCGCGATGCTAGCACTGTGTCTCGTTGAGTCATCCCCCAGCTCTGTTGCGACGAGACATGTCGACTTTCTTCCCTCGCCAACATTGCGATCGATGCGAAGACTTCCCACTGTGAACGGTAGATCTGCGCACTCTTGCTGACTCTCTGCGAAGCCAGTGGTTTGATACCATGGCTTTCCATCATGCTGATATCCACCACACTCAGTATCCGCATAGATCGTGAAGCTTAATTCCGTCATATCCCGGTCCAAGGGATCAGGCATAGATCAGTGGTTGAAATACAGGTGCGATATTTCGCTACTGGGTTGTAGTCATCTCGCCCCAACACGAACTGGCGATTGCAAGTCTCGTTGCTGGGACTGCACTCTGTGAAGCTGCCGTGGACGACTGGCTCGAAGTTGTAGCATCCGGGACACGTTATGTTGCTCAAAATATCAATCGACACGGCTTGATCGGAGAGTTCCAATTCGGGCAGATCACACTCGCCGTTGTTGTCATACTCGGAAGGGTAAAACCACATTCTCCATGTAAAGCAGTGGGATGCCCGGGTTGGGCTGCCGCTATCAAGGCAAGGGTGAAGAAAGTGGTGGTTGGCAGCATTGTGTTAGCACATAAGCTGCATAGGGTGGACTGGGTATTGCTTGCTTCCTTGATGGTTCTGCAGAGTAAAAAGTCCGAGCCGTTGCTATGACATGCGCCGTCTCGGCTTAAGACAGCTTCGTATCGCTACAGACGCGAAGGAAGGGTGCTCAGCATTGGTATTCTTGGCGCAGCATGTTTCTCTTGTTGGGCTTTGTCGATCGCAAAGTATATTATGTTCAGTGACTAAGCATCACATCGCCAGCCCATTACTGCAGTGCAGTCTTATGCGGATGTGTGTGTTGATGATGAAGACAAATGTGCGACATTGATCTTGGGCCCCTTGAACCACTTTCGCCCGCTAAGCAAGTAGTGGCCCATTGCCAACCCCATGACACCAACATATATGAGTACAGTCCAGTTCATGGTCTGTAGCGTCAAGTCGCTGCCCTTGTACGCAGGCCAACACAGAGCTGGCGTAAAGACGCACCAAAACGCTACTGCGATGGCGTTCAGAGGCATGGATAGGCGACCGAGGTGCCACGGGCCAGGCCTGAAACGCTTGCGGCCGAAGAACAACTTGAGAGCAATCGGGGCCACGAAGGCAGTGTATTGGCCAATACCAGCTGTCACAACGTTAATCAGACCGGCTCGTACGGAGTTAGTCTCTGACCTACCTAGAGTGAAGACAGCGCCGATGGCGACTGGACCGCCAAAGCTGATGAGCCCGAACAAGGCCGATATGAATAGGACGCCCCATGTAGCAAGGACTGGAGTCTTTGTGCCAGAGTCGATCTTCGACCAATATCGCGAGCCAATGATCGCTCCATCTCTGGAGTAAGCAAAGATGACACGAGAAGCGGCAATCGTGACACCCTGCCCACCTAGAAGAGAGAGTCTTGATCAGCAGAGGTTCTGTTAGGATGTAGCGAGTACAATGTCGATCCAACTCACAGAAGAATTGCCCAATCATGGTTAGACTGAACATCGCCAGTCCAGATCTCTTTCCCAGTACTTGTAGACAAAGTGCTCCGAAAGGTTGTCCATAGGGGCCGGCGACGACTTCTGTGATGTCCTTGACTGTGTACCCAATGACGAGGATGACAGCCCAGCCCAAGTAGAGGCCGCTCTGTGAAGTCAGAACGATTGCTCTTGGGGAGGCGATGTTGGCATTACTGCACTCCTCTGCCAGATGGAATGGCGCATCGTAGCCGGCCATTGTGTAGATTGCAGTCAGAAAGCCCATTATGGTCGCCCAACCGATCGGCCACTCTGTCCCATTCTGGAAAGAGGTCCATGTTTCGTGGGTATCATTTGTCTTTGGAGAGTTGACAGCACCTGCCGGAAACCATATGAGGAAGACGAGTACCAACAGTATGTTCCAGACCGTGCTAACCACGTTCAACCTTCCAATAAATTTCGTCGATTGCATAGCGATGAGGCCGTTCAGTACCAAGATGGCCAAGTAGATCAGATATACGTGCGACTGCTTAGCAACATAGCCCGGATCAGATATAGTGGCTGCTGTCGTGATCATAGTAGCCAAAGCATAGTTCAACGAGCACGGCCCAACCGAGAATGCAATCGCATTGGACCAGCCAACAAACCAGGCGCACGCTGGACCGTAGCCTTCAGGTGCAAGCACTGCTGCCGCATAGTAGAGACCTCCAGCGGTGGGCATCGCTGAACACAGCTCAGCCATGCTGAAAGCTACTGATTGAATCATGATTCCTGCGATCAGCCATCCCCAGATGAGACCGCCTGTACCGGAGTAGCCCAAGCCATAAGCAAGAGTGGAGGCAATCGAGGGAAGCAGTCCGAGTATCGAGAAGGATATCGAGAATGATTCTAGTATGGTGAGATCTCTCTTGAATTCTTGTCTAGAGGCGTCGTGTCAGTAAAACTTCCGTGGATGAGGCCCGAAACCATACTTGTAGCCCAAAGCACCCAGCGTCTGCTCGTCGGATCTTGCATCGTCATCAACGATAGCCCGCACTTGTGTCTTGTTCAAGACCGATGTGACCTTGACTGATTTCTCGGAGCTCATGGTGCGGCATTCCGATTCAGACATGCAAGTCGTGCAGTGTTGGTCGACCTCAGATCTGCTATGGGGAGTCAAAGATCAGGACTGGGCCGGACAGTCTGCGGCTGAGATAGAGATAAAGTACGAGCGACACTTTACTGCTAGCAGCCATATTGCCCTGCATAAGTCACCTTCCTCTCTAGGCCCGATTGGTGTAACGATGCGGCTG
Source organism: Septoria linicola (assembly GCA_024114885.1). Lineage (NCBI taxonomy): Eukaryota > Fungi > Ascomycota > Dothideomycetes > Mycosphaerellales > Mycosphaerellaceae > Septoria > Septoria linicola. The sequence goes on from CP099422.1 coordinate 2,158,428, forward strand.
AACAATCGATACCTAGTTGTGTCTCAATCTCTTTCGCTCTCACTCATTTGCAGTTGCGTGGCTCTGCGGCGAGCATTCATCTGGCGCACAAACATTCTGGCAACCCTGACAGAAGATCAACTCTCTGTGTTGTGTAGACGGCAGTGGGAAGCAAGTGCATATCTTTCCCCATGTTCGTGCGGAACATGCCACCATTATGCTTGTACACGCAGATAAGCTTCAGGAAGGATTGCATAGCTTAGGGTCTGGCCTCAGTACAACGGCTGGCAAGAGCCAGCCTCAAAGCCTGTTATGGCTTCCGGCGATAGTACTAGCACACCGTGGACCAACAGATGGTGCCGTCGGTCGTGAGTGCATCTGCGGCGACGCCATGGCGAAGAACATGACCCAGCAAGCTTACTGCTGAGCTGACTACAGCAAGTCCGTCACGAACTTCTGGCCACGACCGATCATAAGTCTGCCTTGAATGGCGCCTGACCTTCCTCACGACGTCCATCGACCAAAGCCGTGTCGCTCTTCCCGTCCCTGCCAATCAGTATCCAGTCTTTTACGATAGCTGTTCCATCCTTAATCCATGACTTCTCCTCCTCGCTGCATCGAGAATCCGGATCCAGGATGTAGCATTGGTGAGGAGTCTGGGGAAGGACATCGTTCTTCATCCACCAGGTATCACTCGGTCCAGTGGTCGAGTATTGACTAGCGTGATTAGCCGCGTATTCGTTGAGGTCCACCTGACCGGTCGCGATATCGTGGTGCTTCAAGGCTCGCATAAAGATGAGCCAGGCGGCTTCTGGTTGATAGCTTGGAACCATATGTCCAGCTTGGTACACCTGCTTTTGGTCAGTACGCTCAAATTGAGTACCCATCAGCCGCTTGACATACTCTTGTAAATGACAAATTGCCGTACTGGCGAGTCAAGCCACCGGACTGGGTATATGGCTCAGACAGCACAAGTGGCGTGTAGCCCGCCTTGCTGAAGTCCTTCTGGTGGGACCAGGGTACATTGAGCGAGTATTTCTCGCCACCAATCCACTGTAAGTTGGTCAGAGCAGGCTCATCACATTCGTGGAGTAACTCACGTTGCAGGCAAAATCTCGATCTCCGTGGAACAGAGCGACGTTGACACCGTTGTCAAGGACATTTTGGATCTGGTCAAGCTGACCACCCTTGACGAGATCTCCGGTGCGGTCAAAAGCTTTAGCAACTGCAGGCGAGTACCACGAGTGATTGACGGGCACACCGAATGCCTTCTGGACCTCTGGTTGATTCAGCCAACCAAACATGTATGGAGCAGGGAATGGATCTGTTGCTTCGTGCGTGACATCGAATCTTGCACCACGACCTGCCCTCACAAAGACGCCATCGCTGATGTTTCCAGCTCGCTCAGCAGCAGCAGAGCAGATTTTGTTCGTTTTCGCGATGTCGCCGTGGTCGTGAGGGTCGGTCTTGCGTGCCGACTCGCGGCATCTGTTGATGTCTTCAAGAGCCCCACCAGGTTTACGGAATTCATTCAAGCTCCATTCGTATTCTTCCTTCGAGATCGCCTCGACACCGTAGGTATTGTTGTAAGAGAATTCAATCTCAGACTCAATCATATCTGGAGCATCAATGCAGCCATTGATGATGCCCAGTGTGGAGAGGTGCAAGTAGTGAGCACCATCTGCTGGAATCTCGCCGTTCTTGATCTTTGCGTTCTTTTCGACGAAATAGTTCATGAAGCCTGGTCCATAGTGGCCACCATAGCTCTCTGTGAAAAGGCTGATACGCTCGTCATTCGGCTTATACTGAGGGAATTCCTCGAACCAGGTCTGAGCGAAATGCCAGATCGCTGTAGCGGCGTGCTGGGTACTGTTTGCAGTCGAGCTGATTTTCTGACTGCTCGTTGTACCCACTAAGAATGTGTTGTTCTGTTCTGGTACCCCATCAGAGAAGTCTGCAGGCTGGATTGAACCGCCTTCGACCGATTCGTCTGGAGCGAGATTGACCGTGACGTTAGTGAGCACATCGTAGGAATATCTGACGAGCCTTGATCAGTCTATGCACCACACTTGAGCCTTGGAGCACCTACCCGACTTGGTTCGGCTGGTCAATGAACAGCAGATTTGCCTCATTGTTCCACGACCACGGGTTCAGATACGTAGTCTTCGAGTCATTGCCTGATATCATTCATAAGTATCGATGAGGCAAGCACATCCGGGATTGACCTACTGACGAAGCAGGGACCGTTCTCAGATAATGCTCCAAGCAGAGAAGAGCCTCCAGGTCCTCCATTCAGCCATATACTGAGCGGAGCATTGTGGGGATCTTTGCGAGATTCAAAGAACCTGGAACCAGAATGAGCATAGTGGCACAAGTTGCTAGTATTGACTAAAGACTCACCAGTAGAAAGTGTTGATGGGATATCCATTGTGCTCGTGGGTCTCGTTCAATGCCTCTACAGGGAGATGCACATAGCCTCAATACTATCAGCAATGATTTCATGCCGGGACCACATCGGGACTCACCAGCATAGGACTTGACTCCGGGCGTAGTCTCGCAGAGTCCTGGTTCTTTCCAAGATAGCTTGACGCCCGGATGATGCTTTGAGGTTAGAGTCTTGACACCTTCAGGCTTAGGAGGAAATTGAGCAGCAGCTATGCCAGCGAGGCCAAGCAATGTTATCAAAGCCATCTCGAGCTGAAGCTTGCCAATACAAAGCTTGGTTGCAATTCGAGAGATGAAAGAACAGGAATGGTAGCAGTGACAGTGATTCTAGGAGCTCGGACATGGATGGATCGAGCGGAGTTCGCTTCGCATCACACCTTCCACTTTGGGAATGCCGCCACTGTTTACTCCGCATAGTGACTCGCGTCTCTCAGATCCATCGTCTACAAGTTTGCTTCTTTTACCGGACGTACAACGAAGCCCAGCAGAGGGAAGTGTATCCTCGTGTCCACTGTGGCTGCCTTCTCGAGTGCCTTGGGCTTGATGACGACTTCTTCAGGCGACAGAGCTACAAGCGTGCCGACAGTAGGGCTAAGGGTAGTCAGCTTCGAGCATTATCAGCACAGATCTTGAAGCTACTTACTCATCTCTGCCTGTATCGTCCGGAGAAATCGATACCTGTGAGCCTTCTCGTAGACCAGTACGGTTGCACAGATCTTTAATCGATGCTCGCGGGGTCGGCAGCAGGATTGACCTCTTGCCCAAAGCAGGTGCAGCTTTCATTTGCTCGAGCACACTGACCATATCTTCAGACTTGTCTTGCTCAGTGGAAGGCAGTTCATCGAAGTATCGTCTCATGCGGTGGTACCACGCGTGTACTCCGGGATACCTATGAGCATTGAATACTGGAGCCATACCTGCTTCCTTGGAATCAGTCGCGTCGCCCATTGTCAAGCTGGATGATTTCTCGCCAGATGAGATATCCCATCCCCACAACAGCTCATAGTAGACAGAAACGTCGGCCAAAGATGGTGTCGGGGTGGAAAATATCCATGGACCATCTGTGCTGAACAGAGGCTCAAGCATCGACAGTTGATGGTCCAGCTTCATTAGATTCTCGGGCAATTTCTTCTCCAGTTTGTCTGGGTCCAGCTTGTGTCCTATGAGTTGGGCTCGGTCTGTGCCAAACGAGCTCCTCCAGATGCTTGCTGGCATTAGACCACATGTGACGCGAAAAAGCGGTCGATCTGTCCAATACGAAGCAAATCCGCGTATCAGTGGACGATAATCTCTGCCGTCCTGAGCCTTGGGGTAAATGCTTTGATAGCCTTCTGCGGAAGGGAAAAAATGCTCAAGTGCCTCAGTAATTAGAGAAGTGTCGCAGTACAACTCCCGACCAATAGCTAATACTGGAATCTTGCGATAAGTCAAGGCGAAGTTGTCTCGCAAGACGGGGCGTGGCATCATTGTAGGTACTGTGACGAAAACGTATGGAACCTGCTTCAGCTTGAGGATGTGTCGAATTTTGATAGTGAAAGTCGACATCTCATACCCGAACAGGGCAACGATCGGTGTAGTGCCTGCCATTTTGGTCAATTATCAAAATCCAAACGATCTGTACGACTTTCAAGATTGCTGTTGGACTACTTATCCACAGAGCATGATCAGATTCTGGAGACCGGAATTATCCTCCTCGGCTGACATCGGCTAGAGGGAACAAAGCCTTGGCGTGGTCAACTAGAAGAGTCGCTCAGTAACACAACAAGGATAGAGAATTTGCTTTTCAGAATCACGAGTCTACAAGCCGCTCCGATGAACAGTGATGCAAGATGGAAGCCGGGTCACAAAAGGACAAGAAATGACAAGTGTGCTCCAACAAATGGTATAGTCTCCCTACTAGCTGTGTCTCCATTTTGAACGCCGTATAATCCTCCTCGCTGGCACTTAGGCAATCTGCTCTGTCCTACATTCTTCGTCGTCCTCCACATGAAGCTCATCAAGGGCAAGAGCGAAACATGAGCATATAGCAATCCTGTGCATCCATCGCATCCATTCCTACAGCTTCGTCTCCCAGCTCAGCTTGATCAGCCAAACCCTCTGCAATCATGCCCCCTATGTTGTTCAGGACTGTGATCTTCCTCTGAAGACCCTGCCGAGCCTCTGCAGATAGCCAGGGAGCATCAGTCGGAGTGTCGAAGTACGCCTTCTTGATGGCGGTAACCATGTCCCAAATCTGCTGTGGTGTGTACAGTTCACAGTACTTGATGTGTGTGTAACAGTCGTCGTTGGCTGGGTCGTCCATGTTCTCAGCTTCCACCAAGAGAATGGAATCTTTGTTCTTGGGCATGCGAGATGCCATGTCAGGCAGCGCTATGCCGATGACCCTGACGCGTAGGCTGGATTTCTCTCTGTCGTGTTTGGTGAAAACCGCCTCGAAGCGAATAGTCTGGTGTTGGTTACTGAAGACATGGTCGCTGGTAGCTGGGCGCAAATCAAAGGTGTGGCAACTCTTCCGTGCGTCAAGCAGCTTGTTCTTTCTTATGCCCGAGCGACAGTAGAAAGCCGAGAGGATGTCTTGACGGATCTCCGTGAAATAGGCCTTGCCGTACTCCATCCATAGCTTGTTGACGCGGAGGATGCTGCCGCTTGGCAGACTGTGAGCATCGGGCTGGACATTGGCGTAGCCACCTAGGTGGGGAATTTCGCACTCTGGTATCAGATACGAGAAGATATTGCTGAGGATCTCGTATGGGAGTGTGGCTGCGTTCGCCTTAGAGCTTAACTTTTGCTCTGGTGATGTGGCCTTGCTTGGAAGAGGTTGATTTTGCTTGATGATCTTGGCTGGGCGAGGCGAGCATGGCTCACACTCGGCCTTACGCTTGCGGCTCAGCTCTTGAGACATGTTGGTTGGTGGTCTGACCTCTGGATTTGGGCAAGGAGGTTGAGTGTGCTGAGATCGAATGAGTCGACACAGTCTTTGTGCAATGCCGGAGATGCTGGTAAGCTCTGCAGTGATCTACTCTTTCAATGCGAGTGGCACGTATCTGGCAACAAGAAGCAGAACCGCAGTGTGAGAAAGTGTGGGAACGAAAGGACGAAGACATGAGAGGTTACTTAAATACTTATTCTGCTCGCATGTCCAGTATTGTCCTCAAAATCTGAACGCTCTCACTGGTCGTCAAAATTTTCGATTGCCAAAAATTGAGGACAGCCATGCAGAGTCAGCCACTCTTGACGCAGTCCATGGTACAGGGCAGTGATCGTTCTGATGAGGTAGAATTTCTGCTTATTCTTCTCTGCATTACGAATGCTCCCAAAGCATATCATACAATCGGACCATGTCTGGCATACGAATCTGAAGCCGACCTCGATGTCGATCGCTAGACTGCATCAACGGACTTGAAATGCTAGTAACATATCTCTCGTTCGTACGGGCTTGCCAGCGGCTTCTGCGTCGTGAGCATACATCCAGTCTTCACATCTCTTAGCACAGGGCAGACGCTTGTCATATACCGTTGTTGCGATCAGGATAAGTTCGATGTGCCACGGAGATTGTTGTGCTGCTGGCGCGTAAGTTTGCAGATGGTGCCTCATGAAGGTCAAGTGCTTTGGAAGAGCATAAGGTCTCCACCCTTGTTGTCCTGCAGAGAGGCAACGCTCTGCTGATGACGCCTCGATGGCATTGGCAACTCAGCAACACCGCGTTTGGCCAGTATTTTGGTCAGGACGCGTAGCTGCGAAGATGATTGGACGGTCCTTGGTAGAGCTAAAAGTCATGTCCATGAAACACATGGCGTGGCAACGGAGGGCGAAGGCGCAGCAGTGCCAGGTGTCCGAAGCTGGCGCGAGAAAGGCAGAAGCAGCTCAACAGAAAAGCCGTGGTGAGTGAGTGTGATAGCTCCAGTAACTTAGTGAAAGACGTCGATCTGTGTTCGGCACGCGAAATACGTTGCAGCGCTCCACGTGACCGTGTCCCGTTCCCTTCTTTTGCCTTACATCACAGATTGGTGTATTCCACCTTCACCCCTCTATCTCATTGATTCATCTGCCACTCGCAACCACCAATCCGTCTTCCACATCGCCGACATACGCTCTCTTGCATACAGAAACAACAACAGGTTAGTCATCATTCAGTGCGGTTCCGGCGTGCGGGCGGCAGGCGCGACCAGGAGAGAGGGCGGCCTTGTGTGCTTTGGGATTCGGGCACTCGCTGCGCGGAGCAGTGTGCAGACGAAATAGCTGGCGAGCACGGAGACGACAAAACAACAGCTGCTATCGCAGTAACGCCGCGAAAGCGCCCGCAGGCCCGACAAGCAAGAGCAGGTCCGCTGTTTGTGATTGCTCTTTCCAGCAACCAGGTCGAAGAGTCTTGACCGCTCCTGCGCATTTCAGGCACTTTGTTGCTCAACCACTCCTCCCAAACATTCGCGCCTCTTTTCTCGCACAAGTACACAACTCCGAGCCAGCGCACCGCTTCTCTTCCTTTCATTTTTCGCTGCCCATGAGCACCTGGAATCTTTGCGCAGCGCACCCAACTGACATCTCCAAACGTTACAGAGTCCCTGAACGCAAACACCAACTTTCAAAATGGGTTACGAAGACTCCGTCTACCTCGCAAAGCTTGCCGAGCAGGCTGAGCGCTATGAGGGTGAGTATTCGTGTGCCCGTGCGATTCCCTGCCGTACCCGCTGACGTCTGCGTCAGAAATGGTCGAGAACATGAAGGCCGTTGCCTCAGCCGACCAGGAGCTGTCCGTCGAGGAGCGAAATCTGCTCTCCGTTGCCTACAAGAACGTCATTGGTGCTCGCCGTGCCTCCTGGCGCATCGTCACCAGCATCGAGCAGAAGGAGGAGTCCAAGGGCAACGAGCAACAGGTGACCTTGATCAAGGAGTACCGCCAGAAGATTGAGGCCGAGTTGGCAAAGATCTGCGAAGACATTCTCGAGGTTCTCGACCAGCACCTCATTCCCTCTGCCCAGAGTGGCGAGTCGAAGGTTTTCTATCACAAGATGTATGTTGCAAACACAAGCGTCACATCCTGTGAGAGAAGCTGCTAATCGTGATCGTCCTGCAGGAAGGGAGACTACCACCGCTACCTGGCGGAGTTCGCTATGGGCGACAAGCGCAAGACATCGGCCGACAAGTCGCTCGAGGCGTACCAGGCTGCCACTGAGGTCGCCAGCACCGACCTTGCACCAACTCACCCAATCCGTCTCGGCCTTGCCCTCAACTTCTCCGTGTTCTACTACGAGATCCTCAACTCGCCTGACAAGGCTTGCCAGATGGCCAAGACCTCGTTCGACGAAGCCATTGCTGGTATGTGATCATCGTGCAAGAAGTCCTGACCGTTTACTGATTCCTACTTGCAGAGCTCGACACCCTGTCTGAGGAGAGCTACAAGGACTCCACCCTTATCATGCAATTGCTCCGCGACAACTTGGTAAGATGATCGTCCCACTGCAATCTACTATTTGCTGACCGCTTCCACAGACTCTCTGGACCTCTTCCGAGGCCGAGCCTGCTCAGGACGCACCAGCTGCCGGAGAGGGCGAGTCGAAGGACACATCCGATGCACCAGCCGGCGAGGAGGCCAAGCCTGCACAGTAGATTACGAATCACGTTTGCTAACATACATCGACGGTCCTTCGTTGAGAGGCGGGTGGGGCAACGTGTGTTGCTGGAGCAGGTGGAGAATCTCTTTTTCTTGGAACGTAGAGGTTGGAGGCAGCGAGATGGAATATCCTGCATGATCATGCACCACCCCCTACATGCCTTACAGACCTCAACACCTCAACACCTCAATAACTAAATGCAAAAAATCCCGAAAGTGCAAGTCATTCCAACATGACCAAAATTTCAACGATCTTCTTTTCTGTGCCTCGCTCGCCCTGTGCATTCCGCCCAGTGTTGTGGTCACGCTGTGCTCCCTTTCGCAACATCATCGCATCCCAGTACGCGAGCAAATCCGATGGCAACACCATATGTTGACATGCTACGCTGACATGCTTCTTCAAAGATACGGCACGCCGGCACGTTGACACCCGAAGAAGCATTTGAAGTACAGAAACGCGCCAAGCACCACAAGTAGAAGGCAGAGAAGGCAAACTCGACGTCGCTCCGCGATGAGAGACACCTGAAGTCGAGCTATTGTTTCGAAACGTTTCTGCCGACGCGTGATGAAATCATACTGCCATGCATAACGTCGTGCTACTAAGACTCGAACACGCGCTAAGGCGCTGGACTTCTCATATACCTGGTACATGGCAGCTGTAAAGTGTAAAGTAGCTGTCAATGCATTCCACATGCGAACGACTCGCCCTCTGCAGGTGCCAGGTCGGTGGGCTTTGAAGCGAAAGCAGATGCACTACCGGCACGATGGATTGTGGCGTAGGCATCGTCGCTCTGAGGGGGCATTAACCAAGGACGAGCACCCTCGGGCTGTGATATCGCGGAAGTGGGTATGGAAGCCGCACCATAAAGCTGTATATTCTGGATGTACTTGGGTACATGGCTAGGGTGCAGGCACTATTAGGAATCATCTTGGCCGTGTGGTCCTCAGATACGAGAGGTGCGAATTATCGCAGTAGTGTCATTGTGCAGCATACCAAACGAGTCAATGCCTGCGCTCCTCGCCGTTAACTAGCTCAGTCCTACGCTGGTCGAGCAAAGGGATACACAGCGCAATGGCATTGGTCAGCGAACGCACAGAATATTGCCCAGTAGACCGGATGGCCGGTGTCGATGATGGAGTGTAGAGTTCAAGAATCTCAAGCGCCCCGCGCAAGCAGTAGTCAGCCTCTCTTGCATGCGAGTGTGCTCTTCTTCTTCACCCGCTTTCTTAAAACATCAGTTCATCGAGAATTGCTATCATCTCAGCTTTGTTTGCTTTGGGCGTCTCGTTCTGCGGTGATCCATTCCCTGCGCGTTCCCATCCCCTCCTGCGATCAGTCAATCGTCGTACTCACTGCTTTTGCTGGTGAGTCTGCGCCTCAGTCCCATTGCCACCCATTGTCCTCACCTGCACAATTCCACAATCACCCATTCACCGCGCACCTGCCTGTCGCTCGGAACGATCGGACTGCATGTGTTAAAGGCTGCCTGGCCGGCCACTCGCACTTTGACCGTTTCTTGCGCCGCGCATACATCTACTACACTTGCCTAGCATACCGGGGTGCTACCACACGACATCTCGAGGTCAGCGCACACTACCTTCCCCAGCACAATTCTGCACATCTGCTGCAGCACAATCAGCAGGCATTGCTGCGCGCCTATCTCTACCGGGTCACTGGGCATCTCCCCTCGCGCAACGTCCTCTCCCTCCGCGCCTGTTGAGGCGCCTTGCGGCATCTCTTCGCGTCTGCGATTCGTCCCCAGCTGTCGCCGCGGCTTACACATTCTGCAGATTTAGAATCCCCTTCGGCAAACATCAATCCCTCACTGGGACGTTCTTTCCGCGATCGCGACTTTGCTAAGCGAGAAGGCGTTCATCAGGCTTCACGGTTCGGACGGCGCGACATCTCAGTGCATTACTAGCCACGATCACTACAGTCTTTGCGACACGACCGGAACATCACGAGCACACGGCCGACGGCGCATAGGTCTTTCCGCAGCAGTAGCAGCAGCAATTTCACGAGTCACGGCCGAGCGAGCATACTTATTGCCTCTTTACAGTAAGTCGGGCCGACAGCGCGTCTTGAAGTTCTCACAGATATCAACACATGTCGCATTGTGCGAAGCATGAACATGTGCTGACCGCATTCTCTATCAACAGGCCTGTAGACTCGACCACATAAGCGTACACGCGACAGCAGCATATCCCGCGCACGCGATCATCAATCATAGACAACATGAGCTTCCAACCTCAAGAGGGCGGCGCGCCGCCTCAGATGCAGCCTGGTCAAGAGCAGGGCGGGTTCCCGCAGCAGGGTGGCTTCGAGCAGGGCGCCTTTGGCGGCGTACCAGGCCAGGAACAACAGCAAGGTCCACCAATGGGTCAGCCCATCGATCCTTCGCAGCAGGGCCAATTCCAACAGCAGCAAGGTCCACCAGGACAGCAGGGTCCGCCGGGTCCAAACCAGGGCGGCGCTCAGAAGACAACACTATGGTAAGCATGGCGCATTGCCTATGGCGAGATTGCGACACGGTACTAAAGACGCGACAGGATGGGCGAGCTTGAGCCATGGATCGATGAGAACTTCGTGCGCAGCGTCTGGTTCGGCATGGGTTATCAAGTCAATGTGAAGATGATCCGCGACAAGTTTTCCGGGTAAGCACATATATGAGACATGTCGATCTGTGGAGAAGTGCTGACTGTGCGTGCAGATCAAACGCCGGCTACTGCTTCGTGGACTTCGAGAACCCAGATGCCGCGACTCGTGCCCTTCAGCTCAATGGTCAGGTCATTCCCAACTCCAACAGACAGTTCAAGCTGAACTGGGCCAGCGGCGGTGGTCTTGCGGACCGCAGCCGCGATGACAGAGGTCCCGAATATAGCATCTTCGTGGGCGATCTCGGACCAGAGGTCAATGAATATGTCCTTATGTCGCTCTTCCAGAACAAGTACCCATCCTGCAAGTCGGCCAAGATTATGAGCGATCCAATCTCTGGCATGTCCCGCGGATACGGATTCGTTCGATTCGCCGATGAGCAGGATCAGCAGAAGGCCCTCCACGAGATGCAAGGAGTCTACTGCGGCAACAGGCCAATGCGTATCAGCACCGCGACCCCAAAGAACAAGAGCGGTGGTGCTGGTGGCCCGGCAGGTATGCAGCAGCCAGGAATGCCGGGCGCTGGAGGCCCTCAGATGCCAGGCATGTACAGCATGGGTGCTCCACCAATGGGCTACTATGGCGCTCCTCAGCCAATGAACCAGTTCACCGACCCAAACAATACAACCGTCTTCGTTGGTGGTCTCTCTGGCTATGTGACTGAGGATGAGTTGCGCTCATTCTTCCAAGGATTTGGCGAGATAACATACGTCAAGATTCCACCTGGAAAGGGTTGCGGCTTCGTTCAATTCGTGCAAAGACATGCCGCGGAGATGGCGATCAATCAAATGCAAGGCTACCCTATCGGCAACTCGCGTGTTCGTTTGAGCTGGGGACGTTCGCAGAACAACTCCGGTCCAGCTGGCACGCCATACCGCCCGGCACCTCCTCCACCAGTCTACCCATCGATGGGTATGCCACCACAGCATCCTTACGGCAATTTCGCTCCGATGAAGGTATGTGACCCTTAATTTTAGTGCCGACAGAACAGTACTAACGATTCCGTAGTAAGCGCATTTCCGTCACATTTGCCTTGAGTGAGATTGCACTTTAGCGGGAGTTGGTCGAAGGTTACCACATATGATCTGCCTTTTACTACTTGCATGCAAAAATCTGCGTTTCTTACGACGACCCACGACTATGAGAACAATGCGGTGGCGGCGCGATCAGACAGCACGGAGAACATTCTCTCTCTTGGCATGATTGCATGCATGCATACTGTCGAGGCTTCCACCGATCATTACTGGAGCGGGCGGCGGACAGTTTGCTGGATCACAGAAAAGTTTCTTACCTTAACATTACACTTATTACCACCCCCTTTCAATACCACGACAACCACACTTGAGCATCGACACATGGATCATTTTGCTTGCCGCATGGCGACGTGCTCTCTGCTTCACATTCAGCGGCATTGCTCGGGCTTCAGCGGGGATGGAGCTTGGAGTGATGGGGATTGCTTCCTGTATAACAGAGGGCTTGTTGCTGCATGGCGCCGGGCAGAGGTTTCACCGCTCTCTTAGCTAGCTGGGCTGGGTCGATCTGCTCTCGCGGGCGGGCTGCTCGATGGCTCTTTCAGGGGCCAAATAGCTAGCAAGAATGAGATACCTTGAATTTCATCCCTTTTTGTTCTGTGTTTTGTCTTGCGCTATCTTATTTTGACGGATTTATAAAATTGTGTTGGGCGATGATCGGACAGAAAGATAAGTCAAAGAGCGAAACAGTGTGCAAGCTGACAGCCGACCAGAATCGGGGAGGTCGAACTTCAAGCACCCTCTCGCCTCGACCATGGAGTACAGGGCAAGAGCAGCTCATCGCCACGGGCTTCTTGGTTGACAAGACAGGACTCGTCTTGTACAGCTACAGTGCAGTTGGCCCGCAGACTTCACTTCGCTTCACCGAACATTCGTTTCGACTCCGAACTCGTCGCTAGGCCACGCGCCTGCAACTTGTTTTGGTGACGCACCTCCTTTGCATCAGAGCGCTCTTTCCGCGACCCCGTCCACAAACACGCAGCCACTTCCTGCATCTGCAAACACCACGACTCGACATTGCGCAACATTGTCAACGATGACTGTATGAACCACACCTCGCGCGCATCCATCTTCGGCAGGTTCTAGAATTCTTAGCAAACAGCTGCGGCACAATCGCAAACATGCGCTTCGAGGACTGGGACGTGCTGCTCTTTCCTGGCGGCGGACAAGACGCGCATATCCCACTGCAGGAGTTTTGCGTCGAGTGTTACGCCATCACAGATGACAGGCTCTTGAAAGGAGGTGGGAGATTCCAGATGAATTCCGCATTCTTCACAAGCTGATTTCCGAACAGAAACCATCACTGCCCCCTTGATGACCGGTTTTGTTGCAAGTCTAGAGCCGGGTCGCCCATTCTCCATCTCACTCCACTCCTGGAGACCGAAGCCATTCTCCTTCCGCCCCGCTGCCGAAACTCGTGCCAAAGCACCGCAGGTGTGGCAGTTCAAAGTCATCGTAGATGGCGAGGTCAGATGCGCCGACACTATGACTGCCGACGTACAATGGCCAAAGGTCATACACGAAGCTACAGCCCATGCTGCTCATGATGGAAATCCTGAGCAGCTTCTGTTCCCGCCATTTCACGAGGATAGAATCCGGGAGAGGCAATGGCATCCTTATGGCGATAAGGGTCGCATCAAGATCGAAATCGCAGAGGGCTTCCTGCAAAAGCGCGACGGCCATACTGAGTTTGTCAAGCTGACGGTTCATGCAATATTCAACTTCCTACATGCGCCAATGAGTAAGCGTGCAGCATCTGGGCCTCACATGTCGCACTCGGAGAGACTGACGGACATGCAGATATCCTGAGAGATTGTGGCAAAGCCTGGCCGTGCCAATACGTTCTGGAGAAGAAACGCTTGACGGCACCTCATCTGGCACAGGATCGTCCAGCTGACAACGAAAGGGAGGAATTCCAAGAGCCCGAGCGCTTTCGCCACCACACAGGAGGGCCACAGAAGAGGAGTCAGCAGCGGCACAACAGTGGATACCAACCATTGCCGTTGTCATCACCGATGTACAACAACATGCCCGGCATGCCGCCGCCGACACCGAGTTATGCTTTCGACGGCTATCCGGGACACTCTTACTACGATGGAAGAAGCAGTCGATCCACATCTGCCTACAGCAACATCTCGCACTCTGCAATGCCTCTTATGGCACATTATGGCCCCACTCTGCCCATGCCATCATACTCAAGTGGTGAAACCATGTTTGCCAGTACGCCCGTCTTACCATACGATCCGAACGTCGAGATCCACATACCAAGCGATCAGCTTCACAAGGTAGTCACCCTGTTGGAGCAAAGAGCCAATGGTAGCGCCATGGCCCCACCTCCTTTACCAGCACATGTTATGGAAGCTAAGGCCAGTTTGGAGAATTCAAGCAGTATGCAACGCGACATGGAGGACGACGATATGGTACACACAGTACATTCTAGAGATCGCCGCGCCGCATCTCGATCCAACTTCTCAGATGTCAGTATGCATGCTGGCTGTGCAGAGTTTCCAGGCTGTACCACAGAAGACAGAGAAGGTCAGATCATTCACCACGAGGGCCGCGAAGTCGCTCCAGCTGCTGTTATGCGCGGTAGAAAAGAGGGCCAGAACGATCAGACCAGTAAGAGCCCAAGCCTTAGTGATTGTGTCGTACGATACTGACATGTATCTTGCTAGACCGCGACTTTCTCTCGACCATTCTCAACGATGACCCAGATGAGACACCTGACGCCCAAGGCGCGGAGGAGATTGATCCTGACAGTCCTGAGCCTACTTCTATGCTTTCCAACGACAGTGGGAAGAAGCGTACCCGTGCTTCTGCCACATCACTTTCGATCAATGAGGATGGCTCGCCAGAAAAGCAGGACAAGGGAAGCAGTAAACCAGCACGCAAGGTAAGCACATATCTGCTCGAGTACTAGAAAGCAGCGACTAACTCATGCAGCTCCGAAAGCGCGACGCGGCGGCAATGGAAGACGCTTAGCTACCGACTTCATGTTGTCAACCAGTAACGAAGTGTGTTCAGCGAGGTCCCAAGGCCCAGAGTGAAGCTTGTACACATCTCTACTGTCGGCACTTTTATCGCGCTCGCAGATCAATCACCCTGCTCTAATGACGGCAGACGAGCAGGGAAGTTTTGCTGCAGCGAGGACATTGAAATTGGCGAGACATGGGTTTGCACAGACCAAAGTTGTCATTTCTTGCAAGTCGACACTTTGTGCAAATAGTGCTATTGAGCTTATCATACCCATGAGCACGCCATTGATCAGCGCCTTCCCACACCATCCCATCCGTGTGATTCGTAGGCATAGATGACAAGTGTGTCACAAGTCCGCTCGTTTCGACCATGCTATGCCTCGGTCTTCTGCACTTTAGCCGGTGGTGGAATGCCTGTAGCAATGGCCAAAGCATTAGCTTGTTCGACCAGAGGATCCGCACCTGTGGACTCGTTGATCTTGCTGAGATCGAAGCGTTTCATTTCTCGTACTGTGGTTGTGGTGGCGGTGGAAGAGGATGATGAGGATGGCGAAGGAACAATTTCTGGCGCACCTTCTGCTTGGGCCGCTAAGTTCTTGTCGGCTTGCGCCGCGGCTTCATCTCCTAGTTCTTCACGACCAGCGGCGAAGACTTTGTCTGTGTTGGGACAAAGAATGTGGGTTAGTGAGATGTATTTCGAGGAGGAGAAGGGAAGTGGTGACGAAGCAGGACATACCGAAGTCGTACTCGAACCATCTGATATCGGGGTTCAAGCCGGCGAATTTCCAAACTCCGTTGACTTTTTTGTACCAGTGGAGATTGAAGGAGTGCGCGTGGCCTTTGACGGCGACTTTGGTGAGGGTTTCGTCGGTGTATTTTTGGTGTGGGACGCGGAGTTGGTGGTAGCCTGTTTTTGAGGAAGAAAGCACGTCTCGTTAGGAATGGATTTCCAATATCATATGATTGATTGCTTGCTTCGCCAAGCAAGAGAGGTGAGGTCAGAACATACCAATAATCTCATCATCGCTGACTTTCTCCCATTTCGTGCCTCCGATGAAGTGCTGTGTTTTGAGGGTCGGGTCTCCGAGGACGTTGGGGTCGCTGGCCATTTTGATGAATTCTTCTGCGGGCATTTCTTCCCAGAGTTTGTTGAGGAAGCTGCGGTAGTCGATGCGGAGGGTGGGAGCGATGCATTTGGAGAGGCGGGTCCAGTCTTTGCTGTCGTAGGAGTCGGCCCATTCGTAGACTGCTGCCATGCAGCCTTGCATTTCTGGGGAGGGGATTGAATTAGCTTGATTTTGCATATATTTGGCCATGTATGGTAGAGATGTGGTTTTGCATCTTTGCTGTCTTGTACATGCCACAGATGTCTTGCTGGCTTGGTGGTGAAATGAGGACAACAACATACCCTCAAGGCTGATGAGCTTGACAGGCTCGAGCTGCGTGTCCGCAAAGCCTGGCATGATGACGATGACGACCGCAATCAGTTGCTTCTTGATATATGGGATGGATCTTGTACAGCGAGAAGGTGAAAGGAATGGCAATGTAGAAGTTGCGTAGTAGAGTATGATCAACTTATTTTGTAGAGCTGCAGTCCGAAGATAGCTCGCTGCCAGGTACACCCGCAGCGGCGTTTGTGGTTGGCACGACGCTCTCCTGTCTCCCCACTACAAGTCCGCATGCTGTAGCTCACTCGAAACCATATAGTCAATCAATGGTGGGGAGCCGGCAAACACTTTTCAACAGTACGAAGCGGTGTTTCGGAACCGAGCTCTTTATCAGTCTACACTGTGAATCAAAGGCGATGCTGCGCAAGAGCTACAGAGTACTCCATTATCAACGATTTGATGCGAGAAGGCAGTGTGTTCGTATGTAGTATCCGGAGTTTGCAGTAGGAGGTGGGAGTGGTCTATTTTGGGGGGAGGCCGCTTGGCTAAGGCGGTCTATACGAATCATTGAGACATTATCAGCACGGCCCGAAAGTAAACACAGAAGAGGGCATAGTAAACATTGAGATACAGTAGAACCTATGCAAATGCCGACGTGAGCAACGCAGCACACCATGGACCACGAAAGTCTGCGGACAGCGTCCAACTATCTGAACAATTTGTTGTTGGCGCGTGGCTTGCTTCGCAATGGAGATGCCATCGACTTTGTCAAGCCATCCAAAGATTCACGCGCTTCCATTATCAATCTGGTGCACGACCTCATCTTACGCGAAGACCGCGAGAAGGAAAGCAGAGAAAATGTTGCTGTTACAATCCGGCAATTTCGAACAGAAGACACGCGGAAGGCGCAGGAAATCGAGAGTCTGCGAACGAAAAGTGATCAATCTGCCCGAAATGCTGCGCAGGCACAGCAAGCAGAACGCGTTGCAAATGCCGAGGTGAAGAAGGTGGAAAAGGCCATGAAGGCGCTGCAGGACCAGGTGGCGAAGTTGAAGACAACGCTGGCTCAAGTCAAGACTCAGTGTGCGAACGATGTCAAGAAGCGAGACCTGGAGCTGCAAAGGCTGAAGACACATTTGCAAGGCCAGCAGAGAGGCACGCGCGTGGGCATGACAGCCCCCTCCATGACTGTTCGCAAGCATCTGCAGGAGCCTGCCCAGGATGTCAATGATCCAGCGTACTCGCTCAAGCAGGAGACAACCGAGTTCTTGACCCAGCTCAGCCAGAACCTGAGCGACGAGAACGATGGGCTCATCAGTCTGGTCAGAAGTGCGTTGAGTACGATGAACGAGCTACTCGGAATACAGGCAAATGCGCAGAGACAGGTAGACAGTGCTATAGGGAGCATGGGAAGCGATCAGGCAAGCAAGAGCAAGACTCGGAATGCTGGCAACAATCTGCTGCAGCAAGCTCCCGAGACGACCTATGAAGCCCTGGCATCAGACCTGGAAAGGACGCTGGAGCACCTGAAGACGATCTTGACCAATCCCAACTTCGTTAGTCTGGAAGAGTTCGAAAAGGAAGTCGAAACGCGAGACGACGAGATTGACAGCCTGCGAGAGGGCTGGGAGCACATGGAGCAACGTTGGCGAGAAGTGCTAGGAATGATGCAAGGCTGGGCGAAGCGCATGAATACCGGAGACACCATTAATATTGATGATCTTCGGAAAGGCATGGGCCTTGTCACGCCGAACAGAAGAGGAGAGAAGAAGAGGAAGGTCGAGCCAGTGCCAGAAGAATCAGAGACCGAGCCGAGCATGATGGAGAGTGAAACGAGTGAAATCCAGCTACCCAGCAGCGAAGTCGTCGACACCGCGCCAACGACAGCTCCCACGCAACAACAGTCCTCTCTATCCGCTAGTGATGGAATGAGAAGTCTTACATCGAAGCTGGATAATCTTGCCAGTCCGAAGAGGAAGCGAGATGCCCTCGAGCCACCAGACATGTTCGACTTCCGGCCTGCCGAGACGAGCAAGACGAGTAGGTCTGCAGCCGGTCGGTCGCCTCAAGGCAAGACCAGCAGATTAGCAAGCACCGGCTTGGCTGATGTCTTCTCACCCGTGGGCAAAAGCAGCAGTAGGCATGCTACTCGTGAGCCCACTTCAGAACCTGTTCTCGGCGACGACGGCGAAGAGAGCGAGGAGCTCGAGGTGCCGCAGATGACGATACAAGAAAAGCTTCATGCCGCGCAGGAAGAGGCCGAGCAGGCTGTCGCAGCCAGCGGGTGCTCGATGCAACCTGCCGCGAATGGCACTTCTCGTACGTCAAAGTCGAGGCGGCAAAACATATCGCCTGACTACGGCCTCGACGGAACGACAGACGCGCTCCCTGGCGATGACACGCTTGGCAAATTGGAGGGAGACGACACTTTAGGAAAAATGGATCTTGGCGGCAGTCCAATGGCAAAGAAGACTAGGATAAAAGGGCGACCGAAAAAGAGGAAGAGTACACTTACACGAGATGAGATGGCAAGTCTATTGGTCCTCGATGACGAGCCTGTGTTTTGAGCTGAATGGCACATATTATGAAGCATGAATCATGTTGTATATGATATTCAGAAAGCATGTGTAGGTTCCACGATGCCTTCAATTCGGTCATTGATCATGTGCCACAGATCGTCCCTCTCAAGAACGATGTGGACCGCATCACAGGAAGGCTACGACAGTGAATGCATTGCTCTCGGTAGCAGGTTGCTATATGCCCCGGACCGAGACGGAGTGGCTCCCTGCAGACCGTGTGGGGAAGGAAGCATAACGATTCTGGAGTGCAGGTGCATCACACGACTACATGCGCAGAATGCACCAAAGCTTGGGAGAGTCTTGATGTTCTTGGATGAGCTTCGCGCGAACGTCTTCAGAGCTTACCACGAGGTGCTGTGAAAGTCCACAAATCAATGAAGAGCATAGATCACCTAGCCGAGGAAGCTCTTATGTGTGTGCTATGCGCATCGCGCATGGTTCTGCGTGTCGAACAAGAAGGTGAATGATGGCTAGTCCCGCAAAAGAAGGTCGCTATAGCACAGCAACTACTCATTGATGGCTCACGACCACACGCCCCTACGAGCTCTGTGTGGACCACTTCCCGCTGGGTTCCTTAAGCTGCGCAGAGTAGAACCCATCTGGAGATATAAGAGTCCAGCCCGAGATGGAGTCTGGTAGGGCACCGGTCTTTCCCACTCTCAGAGCAAGACAACCAACAAGATGAAGGCGTTCACCTGGATCTCTTCCCTCCTTGCTCTGCCATGCGCACTCGCCGCACCTTCGAAGCGAGCAGCATGGCCCGACACACCATTCTCCATCTCTGGCCGAGACATTATCTCAGCATCTGGGGCGAAAGTGGTATTCGCGGGCGTCAACTGGCCTGGAGCTGCGTAAGTGGGGAGAAATGCCATCTCTCTGCGATACAACCATGCAATGGCGTCGAACATTGTTCTGACCTTCCTCTAGCGACACAATGCTTCCTGAAGGCCTGCAGTACAACTCCATCGCAAATATTGTAGGCTTCATCAAGTCTCTGAACATGAACGTTGTTCGCTTGACGTATGCGATCGAAATGATCGACGACTACTACACGAACAGTCCAAATCAGAATCTGCAGAACACATTGACGAATGCTCTTGGTGCCACGAACGGAACCAAAGTTTTGCAGCAGATCCTCCAAAACAATCCACAATTCACTGCGAAGACCACTCGTTTACAAGTCTTTGACGCTGTCGCAGCAGAACTGGCAAAGCAGCAGATTTGGATCCATCTTGACAATCACGTCTCGAAAGCTCAATGGTGCTGCGGCACGGGCGATGGAAACGCCTGGTTCGGTGACAAGTACTTTGATGTCACAAACTGGAAGCGCGGTCTAGCCTTCATGGTATCTATACCCCCCTCTCACCCCACCACCAAAAACCCTCTAACCATCCCCCTCCAGGCCAACCACGCCAAATCCCGGCCAGGCTTCACATCCATCGGCCTCCGCAACGAACTCCGCCAACCGACCAGCGCCTCCAACTCCGCCGCTCCATACACCTGGAATGCCTGGATCGAAAACATGATCCCCGCAGCCAAAACCCTCTACTCCTCCAACCCCTCTCCCCCCCTAATCTTCTTCTCCGGCCAAAGCTACGACACCGACGACACCTACTTCATCCAACGCCAAACCTACAACTCCGAAACCTTCACCCCCTCCTCCTACCCCTTCTTCAAATCCAAGATTGTCTACGAAATCCACAACTATCAAAGTGCGCTACAGACTGCGAGAATCAGATTCAACCGGGTTTGTACAATAATGCTTACTGCGCGATGAACCTGAGCGGATGCGAAGTGTCCGAATCATGGGCCTGTTGTGATGAGTGAGTTTGGGTTTGATCAGACGGATGGGAGTAGTGGGGGCGTGTATGCGCAGTGTATCAAGAGTGTGGTGACGGGGCAGCCTGGTGGGCCGGGGGGGTGGATGCAGTGGACTATTAGTGGGAGTTATTATATCAAGGAGGGGACGCAGGATTCGGAGGATACGTGGGGTGAGTTGCTTCTTTTGTTCTCATGTCTTGCCTGAGTGAGTGTGTGTGCTGACGAACGTGACAGGTCTGCTGAATAAGAACTGGTCCGGGTTTCGGAACACGACGGTGATCAACAACTACGTGAAGCCATTTATTCGAGCGACGTTGAAGTAGAGGAACACATGCAGCAAGACACGAAATCAGTTTCCGTGTGCATGTCAACGCAACCAGGCTGTCGATCAATTCATCTGGTAATATCAACAATCGCTGCATAACTACACATAGGGTATATTCAAGCAAATCCTGACTCGAACCTCTGAAACGCCGCGCTGGTGGGTATTGCTGTGCCGTCGACAGCCACATGATACAAACTCTTGCAAAGCACACACATCCGTCAGTCCGCGCTCATGCTCATGCTAGTACCACTTCTCTGTAAGAATGCTACTCTCGAATCGTGCCCCATTGCCGAGCAATGCCACCTCTTTGCATGCCACCTCGTTGTGCTCCGCCTAGACTCTGGCTGTGAGCATGACCTCCAGCCCTGCTGGATTGCAGGCTTTGCCTGACGATGGCTTCAGCTGCTGCAGCTGCGGCCAGACGTTCCTTCTGTCTGCTTCGGTCTTTGAGGTATCTCTCCGCCTCGGGACGCATCCTCAGAATTCTGAGAATCATGTCGTCGTTCGGGTCTGCTTGTGCTTCTTTCCGCTTCTCCTCTTTCGCTTTACGCATCGTGCCTAAGTTTCTGCTTTGCAGAATCGATTTCGAGCGGCGAGTGCCGCCCAGAGCAGGCGACAGGAAGCCGGCAGGTGCCGACATGCGATTGAGGCGAGCGGCTTGCTCTTGCTGTCTGGCGGCCGTTGCAGACGCCATCGCTTCGGATGTGCGAATGAGGTTATCTGTCGACTCGAAATAGAAGAATGCAAGATTCTGAAGATCATGATACTTCGGACTTTTGAGGACATCCATTGGCACACCATCTGCAATGCCAGATTCGGGGTCCATGGCGTTGAAGAACTCGAACAAGATCTGTTGAACATATTAGCAATGTTTCCTTCTCTCCAATTGGCCACTGCTTACCTGAAGCCACTTGTAGACCACATCAACCTCGGCCTGGGTCAGTGGTTTCTGTGCAGACGGCTTGTCACTGAGAGGTGGCACAAGCAAGCCCTCAATTTGAACCAGAACTTCCTTCCACAACCTGGTCATGACCATGGTCATCGAGCTGTCGGTAAGCGTCTGCTTCATAATCGCAAAATTATCGTCGAAGTACTGCAGCAAGGGTTTGAGCGCATTGTTAGCTTGCTCGACCAGAGCAGATCCACTAGGCGCTTGCGGTGGCGGCGTTGCGACTATGGATACAGGGCGGCCTTGCACCTGATTCGACACCCTCGAGAAGTAGCCGCGCATTGTGTTCATCGAGACGCCAGCAATTGCTGCCGATGTCGAAGTGCTCGTAAGCCCTCGCAAAGTTCGACGTGACAGACACTGTTGAATATATGCAAAGAGCTTGTCTGTGATCCTTCGGGTCATATCACGCTCAGTGCGCTTCAGTGTACGGAACGCCTTGCCAAAGTAGAATTGGATATCGTCTCGTTCGCCTTCCATTGTCACTCGGACGAGGACGCGTCCTTGTGTGTCCAGATCCAGCCAATACTCGCGAGGAAGATAGTCATTGAAATGGTTGGGATCTAGCTTGAGGCTAGTGCGCCCAAGACAGTCGTGGTCACCAAGCGCATCCCAATCCCACACGGTCGCGATGACATTGAGCGGCCCAGATGTCAGGATGTCGATCGTCTCATCCCAGCGAGGATTCAGCGACTGATAAACAGTTCTCGTCTTGGCCAGACGTTTCTGGTATTCGTCACCGAGCACAACGTACGGATCACTCAGGCCATTCATATCTCCTGCCTTGAGGTCTTCTGCTTCGATGATCTTGATAGTGAACATGCATTTGTTGCCGCCCCGCTTTCTGACATTTGTCGGAGGAGGCGGCTCGTACTTCTGGATGGCTTGCACGCAAGCATCGACATTCATCTCATGCTCGACCTGATCAAGCTGAAGTGTCGCATACTCGATGTCATTGATCTTGACAAAGCTCTCGGGCCAGAAGTTGAATGGCTCGATCTTCTGACTCAGGCTACCAGTAGCCCATGCATCGCGAGCAGCTGTCATCCATCTTTCGCGTTGCGTCTGCTGGGCACGAGCTTCTTGCTCTGGCGTCTGTCGATCCATCTCTTTGGTGAACTTGGCCTCTAGCAGCTCACAGTATCTTGCGACACCCTTGCCGATCGATTTGCTGATGGCTGTCATGAACTTCGCATACTGCAAGTCGTTGTCCCATTCGAGTTTCAGGATCTGCTCGATACTTTGATTGAAGATGCGGTAGACGTCGATTGCACTTTGCGAATGACGCTCGTCGTCCGTAGGTTGCTCGCCTCGGGCTTGAGCTCCTGGTTCCTGTCTGACCTTAAACTCGTCGTGAGTGACTGCACCCTCAATCCAGTCGAGAAGCTTGGCATCTGTCAGATGGATCCATCTCCACACAAAGTCTTGCAAATGATGCTCGATGTCGAATGTGAAAGCTCTGCCCGGAAGAGCCTGTGAGTACACTCCGCGAATCTCCACCATTGCTGCGTAGAGCTCAAAGCCGTCCTGCACCGGCACCTCTTCGCCTCTTGCCTTGGTGACTTCCATAATTCGAGCGACAAGTTCTTTAGCATCGCTCGAGAATGAAGGCAGGATCTCCTCAACCAGGATTGGAAGTGGCTTGACTCCCATCACGTCGGGCATCTTGCGAAAACGCTTCTGAATCTTGTTGCACATTGCTGTGACTGACGTCCCGAGCTGTATTACATTGTAGAACTCCCAGTTTGCAGAATCATCTGGCACATGTTTCGCAAGGAGGTCATGGTATTGATCTCGAGCCTTGGCGCGAAGCTGTTCCGACATCATATTGGCAAAGGCTGCCATTTCTTCTTCGTTCCTCGTGAATGATGGATCTGACCATATGTGCTCTTCCAGAACAGTCATAACACTTGAGAATTGCGCTGGCTTGCTCTCGTATACGTGCTGGAAGACTTCGTAGAACTCTCGCAGCAGAGCATCTTGGAGGCCGCCGAGTAAGCTTCGAATAGTTGCAAAGTCCGGAAGAGTCCATTTACTTCGGTCGTAGAAGTCGGCCTGTGCAGACTGATTCTTGCCCTTTTTTGCTTCCACGGGTGGTGACTTGACCAGTTGGAATGCCGCATCCAAGATGACTAGTGATATGGCTTGATTCTGATATTTCTCTTTGATCACATCCAAGAACAACACGAGTCGTGTGAATGCCGGAACCCGCCATCGGTGGGCGATGTCATTGAGCAGCTCTTGTGTTTGTGGCGAGATCAGTGTGGTCCCTTCTCCGTTCGTTTGCAGCTCCTCATCCTCAAGGTCAGCAGTTAGCGCCGCTTTGAGAGTCTGTCGGTAATAGGCTCGGGCATCAGGCGGGATGAATGTGAAGTGAGCTTGCGTTGCGTCGACCGAGCCAGTGCGTGATGGAGAAGAGTCGCCCAGGTTGAGGCCACTCATGTCGACCGGCTGATCCAGCACATGGGCTGAATCAGACTCGCCGCCCTGTTTGGAGAGCGACTTGCTGAGCTCGCTGTAATTGCTGTCGCCCTGGGCATTCGATGGGGCCTTGTACTGAGGGAGGCCGCCACTAGAGCCTTTGGCCAAAGCCGGGTTCGACTGCAAGAGAGCCAACATCATCTGGCTGAGGTCTGTGAACTCGCCCTTCCGCCATGTCTCGTATGCTTCGTCCAGGTCAAAGTCGTCCTTGGACAGCGTGACACTCGTGCTCAGGCTCATGTGTGTCTGGTACTCCTTCAAGTCTCGCAACGCCTCTTTCTCTGTCCAGTGGTCCTTGTGGGCGTTGATGTCGTTCTGTGCCTGCACTGTTGGCTTTGAGAATATCCTACACACTCTGATAACCAGCGGCATGTCCTTGACCTCGTACGAGCGTGGCACTTCGATCTCGACACTCGTGCCGCCCTGTCCGCCATTTCTCTGCCTCTCGTCTGCAAGATCCTGGTCGTGCTGCAACAGCTTCTGCTCCAGCGATTTGAGCCTGCTCGTCAACTCGGGCCGGTCCCTCGTCCAGTCGTTGTTGTTGAGAGTGCTGCTGATCAGCCGCACGAACAGCGCAACATGACGGTCGACCATGAGCTTCCAGCCATCGTCGTCTGGTGCCTTGCCCATCTGCAAGGTTGCAGTCGCTTTGGAGAAGAAGATCAACAGCAGGTCTTCCACTTTCCGGTCCTTCTCCATGCTCTTGCGGAAGGTGGGATTCTTGAACTCGTTCAGAAACACGCCAAAGGTCCTCTTGATGTCGCCGTTGTGGAACTCGGGCAGCTTCTCCGTCCCCGTCAACACTCCCGACAGCCGCTTGTCCAAAGCAGCCATGAAGCCATGGGGGAATTTGGTGCTCTTGCTGTCTCGGATCAGGCTAAAGTCCTTGACCATGTCGTTGATCGA
Organism: Septoria linicola; assembly: GCA_024114885.1. NCBI lineage: Eukaryota > Fungi > Ascomycota > Dothideomycetes > Mycosphaerellales > Mycosphaerellaceae > Septoria > Septoria linicola. Next base: position 2,183,574 of record CP099422.1, read on the forward strand.
AGTCGAGCTGCGTTGGATGGGTTTGGAGGTGTTGGCGACATGCTGCACTCGCTTCTGCCGCGGCTGCAGCAGGTACACGAGATATGCAGCACGGAGGGCGTAGAGGTAGGCATCCTGCTGCGAGACGTGGGCGGGGCGGTGGTGCTGTTTGGTGTGATTGCCGCTCATGTTGCGCCGCAGAGTCTCTCGTGCTGCATGCGAGTTGGTTCGCCGGCTGTTGACCGACGAGCATGACGACCGCTCCATGCTGACTGTTGTTGCTGTCTCCCTCTGTCGCTCACAACACACTCATCGGTCCGGCGGTCGAGCAGCGACAGCCTGTCCAGTCCAGTGCAGTCCAGCTTTCCAGAGCAAGGGCAACAGCTGCCTCGTTTCGGCCCCTCTCCCTGCTCACTTCTCAATTGTGACTCCAGGATCACAAGACTCCGTCCTTTCCTGTCCTGTCCTATTCCCACTGAAGAATATGTCAAATATGTTGGTTGGTGGCAACAGGATGTTGTTATGGCAGAGCGACGTCCCCAGATTGCACACGAAACGCCCGCTAGTACATGTACTTGGCAGCAGCAGCAGCAGCATCTTTCACGAGACACGAGACACGCTATCTCGTCACGCTAGCTGCCATAAATATCATCTAGCGTGAGACCCTTGTCCTTCTTTTGTGTCTCCACTCGCCTGCGTGTCTGCGTGTTTCTTTGTTCACCCGTTAGCAGTAGGACATCATCACGGTTGGCCAAACATCGCCGCTCCAGAATTTAAAGAGCTGACCTGAGACTGAGACGCTGTTGCTCGCTGTGTGGAAAGTTACGTTATAGCGAAGGGATAGGCCCTCATAGAACTCGAGCTCCCCGCCCAATGTTGCGAGATTCTACAACGTGCTGTTCTGCCTGCCTGCGACAGTCTCGAGACGATCGTCTGCTGACCACGCACAGTCTCTCTTCTTTGACATCAAAACAACGCCCGACCTGTGCAGACCGGGCTGAGATGGCGACAAGCAGTGCTGACAATGCTATACCGACATGTTGTCGAACTACAGCTCCATTACTGTGTGCAGCATGTTTGTTTTCAGGAAACAGCCTGATGCCATCAAGAGCCAACTAACGACAATACTGTAATGTTCTTCTTGTATACTGTACTATGCTCTGACCTCTGTGCTCTATGCTCTACTCTGCATACCAAATACCACAGCGGGTGTACTTCGCAGGCTACTACACTTGACATGCAGCCATTTCATACACAACATCCATGCTACTGGACGATAGCTCATGCAACAGCTCGTCACTCGTCACGTCGTGGTAGTTCCAACCACCACGAATCGGGTCTAGCTTGCAGCGAGCTTGGCGGCGGAGCATGCATCTTGATGTCCTCGCATGTGACAATCACATGTGAATCCCTCAGCACATTTCACACCGCCATTGACGCTCTGTACGCGCATCGCTACACAATTGGACGCGCCTTATTCACCACAACCGCGATGCGAGCAATCAAGGAGCAACATTCCAGCCACCGCGAGACCACTCGACAGACGAGCACACTCCACCACCAGCGAACACCAACATATGCTCGCCAGCAGTGCAGTTAGGCGTGCCAAGAGATAGAGAAAAGACTGTCTCTGCTGACGGGATCACTACGGCCATATCTCACGATCGATATTCCGCTCAGCATCATTAATCTCACGACCGAGGCTGCTGCCATGCAGGACAACACGAACTTAGGCGAAGGCCCATCCAGCCCGTTGAACTCAGCATCGGCCAAGGCTCGCTTGACGGAAGAGCAGAAGAAGAGAAATCATATTGAGTCCGAGAAGAAGCGTCGTGAGGCAATTCGCAATGGCTTCGACAGGCTGTCAACCATTGTGCCCGGCATGCAAGGCCAGGCGCGATCCGAAGCGATCGTGCTAGCGGCCACAGTGGACCACATGAGAGCTTTGCTTCAGCAGAAAGAGCAGATCCAAGCCGCAGCCACTGCTAAAGGATGGTCATTGGAGCAGATCAACCGCTATTACCAAGGTGCAGAGCAAGAAGCTCGTGCCAACGAGAACGCTCCTTTGGAGTACAATGCAGCCAAAATACCCATCGGCATCCAGGCAGTACCGCTACAGCAGCAGCAGCAGCAGTCACAGACACCCATCAACGCGTTTCAGGCGCCATTCGGCGCTCGGCCCACTCCTACGTCCACAGGGACGCCGATGGATCTTACCGGACCAGTTTCAGCAACGAGCAATGGCTACCTGCCAGCGACCGAGAACGGCGAAGGTGCCATGAATAGCCAAAGCGATAGTCCACCAAGCTCAAGACCCGCTGGCGACTGACTGGTGAGAGGGTGAAGCTGCGAGGCTTGATCTACGTTGAATAGACGAAACCAAGAGCAGAAGTGATGGACGGAACCCCACCACCGCCACGACTCGCGCGTGTCAAAGTGCACGTTGGCAGGCTAGGGACGGTGATGGGCGGAAAGTGACAGTCTTGACTCAGGCAGGACGTTTGTCTAATTGTGCTTAGGCTGTGCGCAGCTCGGTACGCAGTGGACACATCGCGAGTGGCCATCGAATGGCATCCAGCGCCTGGTGAGGCCCTGCTTTGTCCTAATCAATGCTGTCTTGTGCTTTGTGTTGGTGGTGCGAAGCGGAGGCACGATAATCCCAAATGCGTTCACATCAGACAAAGGAAGTTTTTGAAACTGCTCGACTCAAGGAATCTGGCTCCGGGCTCGTAGACTTGATAATACGGTTACCTGCGACTTGCTCGTGACTAGCACTGTGATCCTGACAGTATGGCGACGACCAGGATCGCAGCAGAGATCGATAACGTGGGACCAAATATATTCATTGACGTCGTCCCAGCGAGTCAAAGATATGGGCCACGAAATTACATTCGCCCTAGTCACAAGCAGTGTATTCCTTCACGACTCTATCAATTCAAGAAGAGCAATGGCGTTCCGCCCCCGGATCAGAACCCTCCTCTCAAGCGAGGGGACACCAAACCTGACTACAAGCAAAGCACCTTTTATAAGACTATCAAACATCAACGCTACGCACAGCTTGAAGCCCGAAAATTTCGACATGATCTCAGTGATGAAGTTCGCCAGACGTTCGGAGACATTGTAAATGACGATGGAACCCAATATGGCTGGCTCGACAGAGCAAGGGCTAATATCAGTCTCGTTGAAGTCAGAGACACGTTAGTCCGGGAACAGCGCCAAAACGATGCAGAGGGAGGTACGCAGCAAAGTTCACAACAAGAGATCGGGGGCCAGACGGGGAGAGAAGGGACAACACAGCGACAGCAAGCAATGCGAAGAGGCATTGCGATCAATGGCCAACGCAGACGGCAGGGTCTTCGCAATAGCAGGAACGTCAGACTATCCTTGAACTCCGTCTCGCAGCGCCGCGCTCAGACACAGCGAGCAAGACAGGTTCAATCTACGCCCGAGCAGATAACAAGGGAGGCGCGACCTGCGCAGCTGGCAACACAGACTCCAAGCACGCCCATTGATGCCCAGATAATTGGTGTACTACAAGAGCAAATGCAGACTCATGTCGATGCGTTGATTAACGCCAGGAACAATGCCGACGCCGACGGGCTACAGGGAGGTATGACGGGCTATGAAAATGCCTTCGCTGCATACGATGCTTTGAATAATCCTAATAGTGGGCCTCCCGATTCAACCAATCCACCGGCATTTCCTAATGGTGTCGATGCGCCACCTGTCTTGCCCGGCTCCCCAATCGATCTGGAGGCAATGCGGGCCAGACTGAACGAGTTGAAAAGCGACGGGCCATCGACTCAGCAGTTATCCAGCCAAGCCTTGTCGCCAATTCAAGAGGAGGCAGAAGAGCAGGAAGAAGGGGCTGCAGGTGGCCAAGCAAAGACGCAGGCAACAGGTAGCGCAGGACCAGAAGCTGCAGACTCGGCGGGCGGAGACGAGCAGATCGAGAGCGAGACGATACTACTGGCGACGAGTCCACCTCCTGCCGCGCGACACCGAGAAGCATATGAATACCTCGGAGCGGATGACCAGATCCGCCACGGCGAATATGAGGCCGCGTACCAAAATCCGTTAGAACATCGTTGGCACAACCTCGAGCGATATGAGGCACGTGACTCAGGTGTACTGACTGGAGAAGAGACGCGCACTTCGTGGCGGACAAAAGGTGAGTCGGACCATTTTACCATGTCATGTTGCTAGATCGCCATTGCTAACAGCTTCTTCTGCAGACTTGGATGATCTGACTTCACCCGAATTAAGACTCCGCAGCAACCTAGATATGGAAAGGTCCTGGAGGGAATTGCAGCAAGGAAGATGTCGGTTTCAGGTAGAACATGAACGCAACATGCGCGAGCATGAGGCTCGTTTGGCAGAGATACGTGCTGGTCGACCCATGACACCTGTTGGGCACGCTGCATCAGCTGTCACATCCGCGCCCGTCACACCTTCTCGAGCAGATCGACCAGTCGGGACACCAAATGCCCCAGCCAGATCCACATATGCCGCTCCATCCGTCGAAGTCGACTCCGATGAGGATCTCTAAGCTTCACCATCGCCTTCCCTCCATCTCAATCCCACTCATATCCCAAACTCCGAAAAGTTTCCTGATCAGCCTGATCCCACGGATGACCCGTCACTTTGAACACAAGCGGCTCCTTCCCCATCGTCAGCTCATACACATAGTCACAATCCCACACAATCTTCCCGAGGGACCCCGAAAGCAACCCACTCCTCGCCAACCGACCAAGCCAGACCATCAACACGCCCGAAACGGTCGCGAGCTGCTGTGATGGGTTCCCGAAGAAGTACTCTGATTCTTCTGTACTAAAAGCTGGTTCTACTGTGAGCAGAGCAGCGTCTAGCTGCAGTGGTCTGGCAAGTGGAGTCTTTCGGGAGAAGTGCGGCCCATATTTGCAGTATTGCTGGAGGACGCGGAAGAGCGCTCGGATAATCTTGTTGTCTGATTGAGGGGCACCTGAGATAATTCCCGTGTCCCAGAGATGTGCGAGGCGGATATTGATTTGGAGAATGGAAATTTGTTGTGGATGGCAGGGGAGTCTCTGCCAGGTGGTCGTTGCTGTGGTCGAAGTGATGGATAGATCGAGTACGGCTGGCGAAAGACTTGAGACTTGATTGAGAGCGGTGGTTGAGACAATCTGGCGGATGTCTTTGTTGGTTGTGCGGCAGCAGAGGAGGAGGTTATACCATGCTGGTCGAGGACCGTGAGCTGGAAAATGGAAGATGAGGCCGCCATTTGTGTCGTGACGAGCGTCTGTTGGGAGAGCGTCTCGATCGTCTTCTCTGATGGAGCAAGACTTGGACCACTCCTGGAATCCACTAGGCCATGGTAGAACCTCATCAAGAGCGTACTTGTAGATGAGATCTCGAAGCTCTTGTGGCAGAGCCAGCAATGGACTTGTTTCCCGCAATGCCATGAAGATCGACCTAATCCGCCTACCTGCTTCTAATGTGTGGATGAACGACGTGCGACGTCGTCAATGATAGATAAAATGTGCTCATGGGCTATTTTAGAGTAGCACAACCAATGGGATATTTACGAATGTAAGAGTATCCATGAGATGCTGACAGCTGACGATGTACGCAAGGAGCTTCCCCTCACGCGCTGGCCCAGCAGCTCGGTTCCCTCTTGCAATTGTCCGACCAAGGTCTTGGCACCAGATCTTCGAACATAGACATGCGTTCCCATTGCACCGTATGCCTCCACTGCCGACTGCCAACGAGGACTTCGTGCGTAAAAGTGTTTACAACATCAGACGCGGACAACACCAATTGTGCAATCTGTCCCGGAGATGATGAAGCTGTGGCCGGACGTATAGGTGCATTGCACGGCGTTGGCGCGACTGACGATGGAGACCTTCAGTACATGTTTCCGGGCCTTCTTGGGGGGGTTTGATTGTCTTGGTGCCAGGTTTGAGGTACTTCCCTAGGTGTTTTGACCTCCTGCACAATGACAGGGGCGGCGATCTATGCTGTAAGCCTGGATGATATGCGATAGAGCCGCATACTAGGCGTTGGAAATGTATGAGCAAGGCACATCGATCATAGAGTAGCCTGCGCCAAAGAAGAAGTTATGTCCTTCGCGTGAAGGAGCTCTGCTCATGGGATTATGCAGATGTCAGCGTTGAAGTATTCCGGGAGGCAGACTCCACTGGGAAAGTTATCGAGCGGTCGCTCAAGGAGCAGATCCAGAAGGACACATTTGCAGTAGGCAGAGCGGTCTGTGAAGCTCAGAGGATGACACACTGGGTACCCTCCGTCTTGCCACCTTTCGCCGTAGTGGTGCGTCCAGCTCGTCGGCTTATATCTTCTATGGCAGCCTCGCACAGCTCTCCAGTCAGAGCAGAGCACTCAGCATACATATCGCATCGCATTTCCTGGGCGATACGCAAGGCTTCTTGTGGGTATACAAAGGTACGGCCATTCAGCAGTGCATCGTCACCGTAAGCATCGTCATCTTGATCTTCTGGTACTGCTGGCCGTCGGACTGTTCCGCCATAGTCTTCTTGACTTCGAATGTCTCGTTTGAGGCCGAGCACGACCACAGGCAAGGACTCGTCATAGTTGAAGTGCGTCTCGACTTCGTGCTTCCACTTTGTGTGTATCGAAGTCAGACTCGCAGGGTCTGCTATCGAGTAGCAGAGGATGATCATTGATGGCTTCAGGAGAGTGTAGTTTTCTGGCGACGCAGTATCGTAGAACTCGAAGCGATATGGTCGATTGTACATGCGGATATTGAAGGCGAAAGGCTGGTCGAGGTCGCGTAGTTGTGGGAGTGGGCCTCGATAGGCGTGACCTTTTGTTAGTCGGCTTTGCTTCGGGTCAGTCTCGAGGCGGGATGCACGTAGAACTAACTTTGAAAGAGAGCAGATATGGTTGAGAGTACCTACGAAATAAAGGTGGATTTGCCCACGCCCGAGTCTCCCAGCAGTAAGACCGGCACAACAGGCGCCTCACTCATCGGCGTCAAGGCATCTCGCATGGTTGCCTCTGTTGGCCCTCGGGTGCCCTCTGCTCTGATGGCTGCCATATCTGGTCGGTGTAGATTTTGTGTCTGGTGGATGATTGTATAGGCCGATGACTCTGTAGGACAGCACTCGCACAACACAAACACACAACACGTGGGAGAGAAAGTGTCCACGCCTAACTTAGTTAGCAAGTGCTGTGGAACAAGGTGCAGCTGCAGCTGCAGCTCGGCTCGGCAGGCACGTCTTATCAATGCCGGCTATCAGTGCGCGAGCGAGCAGGGGCCCGCTGAATTCTTCGTCACCTTTTGTCGCTCGGCCCGTCAGAACCTTTGCTATTACCCACCATGAGCACGGCGACCGCAACAGCGACTGAGCGATACACTGTAGGTCAGCCAGGGCGCACCGGCGTAGCAGCTGAACCTGACTAGCATTTCTCCAAGGCGGACATGCAATCGCAGTGACGGAGAAAAGGGCAGCCAGTGCGACATCGTCAACTCTTCACGCTGCAAACGGAGAGCTTTCCAGGAGTCAGAGCACGCGATTATTCTGCCAATCTGGGAGGGAAAGGGCGACCGACATCGAAGCGATAATTGAGGAAGGAGCACCTCAGCATACAACGGCAACGACGACCGCCTATCTTCTCGACTCCACCTCGTCCACGACTCAGCTCCTTCCATTCGACCGCAGCCGATTGTACAGCGACCACTGCCACAATGGTGCGCAACATCTTGCTCTTCTCGGGCTCGTCGCACCCGCAGCTGGTGGACGGAATTTGCACACACCTGGGCATTCCACCAGCTAACATTGAACTCTCCAAGTTCAGTGTCGGCGAGACGCGAGTAGAGGTTGGCGAGAGTGTTCGCGGCAAGGATGTCTTCATTGTGCAGACAGCCTGCTCACGTCCGCCAAGCCCCAACCACAAGGGAGCTACAAGTCTCAATGATGGCCTCATGGAGCTGCTCATTACCATCTCAGCATGCAAGACCGCCTCTGCAAAGCGGGTGACGGCAGTTCTGCCACTTTTCCCATACAGCCGGCAGAGTGATCTGCCATACAACAAAGTGGGCGCACCTCTGGCGAGAATGCCCGCAAAGACGGAGAACGGGAAATACACATTCGAATCTCGACCCACCACGCCTGGTCCTGGGCAGAGGCCTCGCGATGATAAACTGGAGCGACAGTTGAACGGTCTGAAGGTGAACGGTGACCTCCACATGCCGAGGAGAAAAGACACTCTTGAGAGTGTACAAAGTGAGACCTCCAATCACTCAGCTCCAACGAGTGCAGGAGGCTACCACGGCACGAATGGAATCACATCTTCGCCTGTCGCTACATCGAGCAGTCACCCGATTCCGTCTTTCAGCAGGGAGAGCAGCACCGCTCACCCGCCAGACTTCAAGCCCCAAAGAGGATACAAGCAGTGGGTCGCACAGGCCGGCACTCTGATCGCTGATCTCCTTACGTGTGCTGGCGCTGACCACGTCATCACGATGGACCTGCACGATCCCCAGTACCAGGGATTCTTCGACATTCCAGTGGACAACCTTTACGGACGTCACTTGCTACGTAGATACATCACACACCAGATTCTCCCACAACATGGGGGCGTCGAAGAGTGCGTGATTGTGTCTCCAGATGCTGGTGGCGCGAAGCGAGCCACTTCGATCGCAGATAGTCTGGGGATGGACTTTGCACTCATCCACAAGGAGCGGAGAAGTCCCAACGTGCCAAGCTCAACAGAGCCGCACCAGAACTCTGCACTACTGCTGGTCGGAAAGGTGAAGGATAGGGTGTGCATTCTCGTCGATGACTTGGCAGACACTTCGAACACTATCACTCGTGCTGCGAAGCTGCTCAAGAGACAGGGTGCCAGCAAGGTCTTTGCACTGGTAACCCACGGTGTGCTGAGCGGCGATGGTGTTGATCGCATCTTCCATTCGGGACTGGACAGGGTTATCGTCACCAACACAGTGCCACAAGAAGAGCACGTGCGTAGGATCGAGGAACTCGCTGTCCAGCATGGACGCCCACAGGATGCCCGAAAGCTTGAAGTCCTCGAGGTGGCCGGCGTCTTCGCCGAGGTAGGTTGGTTCAACGAACAATGCAGTACCAGTGCTAACAGCATCACTAGGCAATCCGTAGAGTTCATCACGGAGAAAGCATCAGCGTGCTCTTCCAGTACGACTAGCAGCCGCAACCGGACAGTGCGCGAGGTGCTTGTCCTCAGCGGTTGCTGTCGACATCTTCGAGAAGGGGCAAGAAGTCAGTACTGAATAGTCCCGACCTCCTGGGCATGATTGGATTAGGCCTTGACTGAGGCGTTGGTAGCAAAAGTCCATGCTTTTCTGAGCCTTCAGAGATAGTCTGCGGAGATCTTGGGCATGGGCGAACCGGTCTTCGTTCAGGACTAAACATAACTCGATTCCGCTTGACCGGCAAGCCGCGATTCGGAGACACGACTCTCATCTAAAGCTCAAAATCATGACTCCGTGATGAAACGTCTAATGTTCACCTGCCGCGTCCATCGTCGAGCTGTCACCGACATTGTGGTGACACTTGTGATCTTCCGATCTTGCACAGCCTACAAGAGCGTCTTGCGATGCCCTAAGCACTATCTGAGATTCCAAGACATGGCATCGATCGGGCCTAATAATTGGTCTGTCCGGCGCAGACTCTACTGTATTCCCGCCAGATCTCTGGCATTGGGGACTAGAGGTCGCTCCGCTCGCTACCTGGCTAAATATTCGGCAGTCATCCAAGTGAGTTGCTCAAGACATCTAGCCTCCGTGCCAAGAGACCTGCCTAGGGAGATGTGCAACCCGAATATTGTATATGATTGACGAGCTGTCTCACGAAACAAAGAAGGCCATTTTCTCTCACAGTCTCCAAAACATTCCCTATACGAGATAAAATTGCCTGCTCCCGGATGACGCTACGTTTCCAGACGACAGTGACGGCAGGATGCCAAGATTGTTCGCAGCCCACGCAAGTCCTGCAGCTGCGATCGTAGCCGCTGCGAGCTCTGTCCGAGGATTGAGAATCTTGCTTCTTGTATTTTGGCTCTGGTCGACGCTATGCCTCTGCACAACTTGCGAGGCAGGGGGAATGTTTGGCTTCGCAGAATGTGTTTGCTTGGTGGGAGCACCCTCCAGACGTCCTACTAGGAGGCCCTACATGATCTCACTGGCATCTTCAGAATGGCCTACATCCTCGTAGGCGGCAGTAGAGTCCGTGCCGGCGACTTCGAGGAGAACTTCCTTGCCACCAGGGTGGTCTCTGAGGTATTCTGTCACGTTGTAGACTACCTAGCATTAGCTCAGAACAACAGCCAGAGCACATGTCTCATTACCTTGTCCGTGGATCACGATCCAGCAGTCCTGCTTGGAATTGTGCTCCGACACTTCGTCCTTGTTGTAAGTCTTGTCACCAGCATCGTTCTTCCATTTCGCCTTAAGCTCCTTGCGATCTGATGAAGACTCCATCGTGGTAAGTGCCTTTGCTGTGTTGATGAATGAGCAGGCTAGTTCTTTGCAAGTGTCTGAGACATCGAGAGACCACACTTTAGAGTACTAGACAATATGAGTGCCATGTCAGTGGCGGTCGGAGCTGACTAGTGTGCGTGTGAACGCCCGGCTGCGACCGTCATTGCCCAACATTGACCACCAGGTTCGAAGCCATTGTGCATTTCCACATGGCTGTGACGCTGCTAACACCCAACTGCGACATTCGGCCGTTTCCATATGCATCTTGTTTGCGCGGAAATTGAGGCCATGATCGGTCGTGGAACAATGCAGTCGGTTCATGATGCACTACGCGATCGTACTGGTTGTGCATTCATCTCAACACACCTCGTACTTCCACGGCACAAGGCGTCGGTGTTCTCGCATGTTGCATCCTCCGACGTCCTGCAGACCTGTTGTGGTGGGAGAAATGTGAAGAACTCAAAATAAGGTTTGCCGATAGACCCGGCCGATCCTCGAGACCAATCAGACCGCACGAATGTCTCTCGGGTCTCTTGCTCCTTGCATGCTTCTGAACTGTCTGCTGCAAACTTCACGGTTCAGACTAATTGGTCACGACGGTGCCATACGTGCGTATTCCAAGAGACATTACCGGCGCGATGGCCATGCAGAATGTTGGGCTTACCATGTGCATTCCTGCCCGCGGCGTCTGAGATGACATCAATCCATGATGAACATGCACCTATATTGCAGCTAGGAGAAGATGTCTTTCAGAGCTATCGGTGCTCACTCGAAGGGCCATGGCGACAAACAAGAGCTTCCACTTCGACGGCAGTCAAGATCAGAGACTAGCATTTGATGTAGATATATCGAATATCTCTGATCTAGCCGGACTAAGACAGGTCATTGGTTCTAGCTGTGCAGTGGTCAAACCAGAGGGTAAGCAAGAGTCGCAACGTGAAGACATTTTGGAGTGCTGATTTAGGGTATCAGGACTTTCCTTCCACTGTGATGACGATCTCTTGGAAGATGTATCCGATGTCGAAGCTGCAGCAGGATCGATTGCTATAAAAGTTGATGGCTACCCTGTGCGAACTGTGCCGGGCCCTGCAGGGCTTCCTCTTGTCGGGAACTACTTTGAGGGTGCGTCAAATGCCATTGTGTCTGCGCAAAAGTTACTGACGTGAGCAGTTTATCCTGACCACCTTGGTAATAACCAACGCCTATTCGAGAAATTTGGACCAATCTTCAAGACTAGCAGCATGGGACAGACCGTGTGCCAAACGAATGACCCTGAGTTGGCAGACATATGCTTCGCTGAGTCTGACTTCTTTTCCAAAGAGAACACACCTGAGCATCCGCTCTATCCCATCAAGCAACAAATGGCGGGCGTTTTCCTTGCCGATACCTCCCACCCTTCATGGAAGGTGGTACACAAATTCTTGCCTCCTGCTCTAGGACCCAAAGCTGTGCGACACTACGCAATCGCTATGAACGAATGCTGCAAAGAGTCGTATCCAGTCTTCGACGAGCTAGAAGCCAAGAATGAGGCATGGAACGTCTATCAATTCATGCTCAAACTGAGTTCCGGCACTATTGGCAAGATCATGCTAGGACAAGACTTCGAGCACTTCTCTAGCGTTGATGCGCCGCTCCACATGATGGTGCTTGCAATGGCTGAAGTGCTATCCATCAACAAGAAGATCTCCAGCCGAGGCGAGTGGTATTCTCATCTTCCCTTCGGCGATCCAGCACGGCTCAAGAATCTGCAGAAGTACATGGCAGAATTCATTGAACAGAGCATTCGAGATGCGAAGTCCAGCGGGACTGAGGACTTACCACTACAGGACGCCGCACTGAGAGCGTCGAATGTGATTGGTCTGTATGCCCTCAAGCCATGCTGATCGAGAGTTATTAGCTGATCTTGTATATACTATCTGGTGCGTGCAACTGACTCCACGGGTCAACAACTACCCAAGGAAAATCTGCTGGCCGCCGTGACTGTCGCGTGTGGTGCAGGCTTCACGACCACATCCTCTCTACTGTCATGGTGCATATACGGCCTCGTAACTTATCCTGGAATGCAAGCACCGCTTTTGCAAGAGCTCGTGAATCACGGGATCAACGATGTTGACAACATAACTGCAGACCAGATTGACGAACTCCCGATGCTCGGCAAGTTCATTAAAGAGATGCAGAGACGTCATAACCCTTCTTACCAGCCTGGTCGTACTGCGCAACAGGATCTCATTCTGCCAGGAGGCTACCAAGTCAAGAAGGGAACTGTTGTCATCTGTGCGATACATCACATCTCCAACAACCCTAAAATCTGGGACAATCCGAATAATTTCGACCCAGACCGTTGCTGCACTCCAAGCAAAATGTGCACTAGCGCACCCGTCTGAATACTTCTATTTCGAAATTGCACTTCGATCTTGCTGTCCTGCCTCCTGTCGTTGACAACTCGTGAGCCTCAGGCTTGACTTTGACGCCAAGAGACCGTTGCCGAAAGTCGACCTCTCTTTCCACTTCCACTAATGGTACCAATCTAGATGACGCTCATGCGTCAACCAGCTCCAAGAGGTCCATGAGTTTTCACGGCTCCCCCTGTGATGCTTGCAGGCGACGCCGTGTGAAATGCAATGCCGCCCAGCCGTGCCAGCGTTGCACCAAAAGCGGCATCTCCTGCTCGTATGGCAGTGCAACCAGCCGGTCTTCGTCTGTGTCATACGTTCGCCACTTGGAAAATCGCGTGGCCGAGCTTGAGGCACAATGGAACCGACAGTCACCTTCCGCAGCAAGTACGCAACACATTTCGATAGGTTCGGCAATTGTTGAACATCTTCGCAGTTCAGTCAAGGTCTCAGGCTTCTGACCAAGAGCCTTCCATAGCATCGGGTGACGATTACGTGTACGTAGTTCCGCCGTCGTCCTCAAACAACTTCTATGGATGTCTTTCTGGGTTTGGAGTATTGCGACATGTGGGAGATATGATTAATCTGACACCTCCAACCCCACAAGACGCTTCTCACGGCCATCAATTGGTCGAAGCTCTCGAGTGCTCGGCTTTCAAACCACCACTTGCTGAGACGACAAAGCACATGATACAGTCGCCGCTGAGAGATGTGGTCATAAAACTGTCACGGTCCGCTTTCGACGATGCACTACTCTGCCATAATTGTGTAAATCAGGCGGAATTCAATCAACACTTGAATCGGCTCTATGACCTCGGTCCAGAAGCCTCCTCTGCAGACGATCGACACTTCCTCGCCCTCGTCTATGGTCTGTGTGCACTTGGCAGAAGATGTCAGCCCATGACAGCGGAAGACACGATAAATGAAGCTGGCCTGAAAATCCGACTCAAGGGGTGCGTTTGCTCGGATACTGCGAGGGGAATATACATACTGACAAAAGAAAGATCAGGCTATTTCCACATGAGCTGCGGGTTGCTTGATCACACGAGACACCCTTCGCTTGACTCTATCCGAGCCATGATTGTGCAAGCCAAGTACTTGCAATCGGCATCTATGCTGTCGCGTGCATACTCAAGGATCTGCGTCGGAGTCGCGGCAGCCCTGCGTATGGGGCTACACGTGTCAGACTTGTCTTCACCAGAGCACTACAATGCACACCAGCGCTGTCAGCGCCGCCGTGTGTTCGCTGTTCTGAATATGATGGACACCTATGCAAGTGATTGACTATACTTGGATGTGGCCGTGTGCTATGCCTATTGAACCTCGACACTAATCTTGAGAGCAGATTCCATTCATTGAGCGAGCGACTGACTACACACCACAATCCACGAATATCAAACTCAATGAAACCATCACTACCATTCCCTACCGTTCCCTCCACTCCAGATCGACCTTCCAAGCGCGTCCGCTTCAAGCCCTCCCCAACCTACTCTGCTCCTCATCCTCCAAGGAGAGTAATCTAAACAACATCGGTCTTCTTAGGAATGCAGTTCTGACACTCATCAAAGTTCGCCGCAGTACCAGCAGCAGATCCAACACAAGCCAAATCAGCAGCTGGGTTGGCGCCAGCTTCGATAACGGCGGCGCCGCAGGAGGCGCCGGTGCCGACGAGGTGGAGGGCGCACTCTGTGAGAAAGACAAAGTCAGTCATTGTACTGTGTTGTACTGTGCTGTTGTGGTGGTGAAGGAGGAGAAGGGGCGAGACTCACTGAAGAGATCCTCCTTGGAGCATCCTGGTGGGAGGCTGATGAGGACGTGGCCTTCCTCGCGGGTCTGGAGGGCTGGCATGGCGGAGGCGATGGCCGCGAGGGCGAGGGTGGAGATGGTAATGAACTGCATTTTGATTGTTTGGGGTGTTTGGACTGTGAAGTCGATGTTTGTGAGTTGTGGAGTGTGTTGGTGGTTGTTTTGAGTGAAGGCTGTTGTGCTGATGAGAAGTGCTATTGAGGAGGCATTGCTGTCTTCTTATATGCGTTTCTGACAGTGGTAGGACATGGCTGGTCTGGCAATGTTGAAGATGATGATGCTCATCCAACACCGCCCGTTTGGCAGCAACACGAGAGATGCATCCTACGAAACGTAATGGACATGCTCGTCCTTCCTCTCATCGCTACGAATCTGCCCACGCTCACGACGAACATCGGAGATGTCAGAGAGTTGCATCCATGGTGCTCCTTCGTCGAGGGCTCACCCTCATCTGCGTTTGACAAATGCCTCGCTTTCGACTCTCAAGGAGGTATAACGTTGATGGAGAACCAACAGAAGGATTGCAGCGAGCCATACTAGTACTGTGACGCTCGGGTGTCGGAGATATTGTGCGAGGTCAATGAGCTCACGCTATCTTTGTGCAAGGTCTTGCGTACATACGCGGGAATGGGAGAGAGAAGACGACCGGCGTACCATGGCTATTCTTGCTCGGATTACCATTGATGAAGCATCGCGTGCTACCGGACCGAGCGTCGACATGCTCTGACTCTCCTCGTGGTTTTGTCGCGTTGTTGAGCATGTATGTGGAGTCCAAACACCTCGTATTGTTGGGGATCTTCTTCTACTACCAATAGTTCTCCTAGGCCCCATATTGACATCTGCAAGTGCTGTACTACTGCAGATTGCTGACTAGCGCTGGACAACCATGAGATCATGGCAAGCACGAGGGCTCACGTCTGTGGTTGAATGGTACACTGGCTGGCGGAGAAAGGAGAAGTTGGAGTCTCGGAGCTAGAGTAAGACACTAGAGAGCGCGAGCCAAACATCGAGCCTCTTCTGAATGACTGCCATCGAAGTGACTTAGTTTTATGGTTCCCATACTCTCTATCTTGAGCGCTCATTGCTGCCGCGACGTGCGCAGGTCCGCTGGCGTAGACGATGGTAGAGCATACACGATGCGTCGTGCAATCATAATCGCGTAGGTGAATGTCCTGTTGAGCGTGCCCATTGTACGAAATGTCGATGCAACCTGGTACTGTTACGCCAAGGCTAGCGTGAGCATGTATCACATGAATATTTCCTAACTGGGACTGTGCCACATTTCCGGTTGTCGGCAACGAAGCCAGATCCTTCGTCTCCTTCAATACGAAAGCAACCACAATATGCAGCGTGGAGTGCCATCGAGGTGCAGGAACGAGGCTTGCCCGAAGCTTAGCAAAGCTTATTCGAAAATGCCGCACCGCTTGCGTAACTTTATCAGATCTTCGCCACGACTGAGGGACCAACGGAGTTACTGGCTAGGATGCTATGATCAATAGCAGGATCCTGTCCTTCAAACCTATAGATGAACAGCATCCTTCGCCTTGTTGGCATGACGAAGTCTGCAGCAGGAAGCTGAACCCGGTGCAAGGTGGGCCAGCGAACCAGCTCAATTGTTCACCGAAACCCACGGACATCGTCATGAGATCGTCTGCACTCGTGACGATGCATGTTTCTGGCGACTTGGTTGTCGCACTCGCAGATAATGAAGGGCGTCGCCGACTGACTCCCTTGACGATGTTCAGAAGCGCGTAGACCAGACTCTTCGATTTTTCGCATCGCATCGACCTGACTTTCACAAATCACACAGCGCATCAAACATCATGGGTTGCGGCAGTTCCAAGCAAGCCTACGATGATCCCAACGCATATGCTGGCAAGCCGATGGCAGGAGGAGCTGCTCCTCCACCACAGGGCCAGGTAGCACAACCACAGCAAGGAGCCAAACCCGCCGGCCGGGGTCGCAAGGCGGCGAAGAACTTGGGCTTCATCAGCATGCTCGCCGGATAGTGAGACAACATTGCCGAGGTTCGTCACAATCCTCGAATGGCTCATGAAGTGGAACTGATAGGTCACAGTGGTGCTCGGTCGAGGGTCGAGCGGGCGGTCGGCTTTCCCTGAGCCATCAGAGGAGAGATTATCCTAAGTGACGTGGGTCGCATTGCATCGCAAGTGATGGAATCGTACGCATGATGAGTACTGGGCGAGGGCAGAGGGTCCTTGGGCGTTAGGTACAGCACACGCAGCGTCATGGTAGTGGAAATCCCTCCCTGCGGCGAACGTTACTCGGGCCTTAGTTTGCCTCGCCGCTTTCTCATCTCCTCGACTCTCCTGCGATCTTCCTCGAACTTGTGCACCAAGCCCTGCTGCTCCTCCTTTCTCTTTTCTCTTGTCTGGAAGCGGTAGAAGTCCTCCTTGATCCTGCTCTTCTCCCGCTTCTTGAACTCTTCTTCTTTCGCTCTTGCTTCTTCCGCACGACCCGGACCTTGCCTGCCACCTCTCGTGACTGTGATGAATCCATCAGCATCCGGCTCGTTGCGCAGACGCGCGAGCTGTTTCGCACGGGCTTCTTCCTGCGCCGCGAACGAGGCCATGAATGCATCCACACTATCCTGCAGCGCTGCATGATCGGGAAAGCGCAGCGCGTGGTGGGTCTTGTATCGAGCACTTCCCAAGCTTGGCAAGTTGATCAGACCTTCTCCCCAGGTAATCTCAGCTTTGGACTTGATTGCCCGCTTGGCTTCTTTCATCGCCAGTTTCGCAGATTCCTGGTCGACAAACGTGACAATGGCCGAGCTGCCACTTCGTCGCACATGTCGGTCCCACACTTCAGGCAACGCTCCTGCTTCCGTCGCGCCTTCCTCGTCCGTGACATCCCTCTTGCGCTTCTTGCCAGATTGTACGGCAGGCGCAACTGGTGCAGATATTCCCTTGCCAACGCGGGCTCCTTCGAAAGCCACACTTTCCACTCGAGCGCCGCCCAATTGTGACGCGAACAGATGCTTCACGTGCGCCTCAGTAGTATCGACGGGCACATTGACCAGGAATACCTCGCGTGGAGTGGATTCCGAGGGCACTTTGGGCGCATTTGGTCGCAGGTAGAGATAGTGTGTCGCATGCTGGGCATAAGACGCTTTCGGCGTAAGTTGCAAAGGAAGAACCACAAAATCGTTAACTGTCGACGCTATCGAGCTTTTGGCGGGCGGTTTGGGTACCATCTTCGACGTGCACGAGTTGGAATACTTTGGGTCGGCAGCTCTGAAAAAGAGAAGTCGCTTCGGAGATAATTCGGCGGAGGCTTGGCGTGTCTTTGTGCTACTACACTTGCACCTTCTTGTTGGGCTCTTCCTCCATCAATGCCAGTAGTCACGATCATTTCAAGACAGCATCATGGCGACTCTCCGATATGCGCACGTTACTGCACAATTGCGACCTCGCATCGAGCTCACATGGACGCACCCTACGGCCATTAGGACGCGCCATTCACACATGAATGCCAATAGCATTGAGGCGCAAAACGCCGTACTGTCTTACCTCTCCATGCTAAGGATCTCATCCGACAGCTTGTCGAAGTACAGATGCATCTGCCAACGGACATGTTTTCGAAACATCTCGTGATATACACTCTCCCGAACAAAGAACATCCTACGGACGTCGCGTTCCTCCCAGCAGGGCGAGTATGGAGTCTCGGCGGTCTCCGTACACCCAGCCTGCTAGAAGCAGAGTTCCGCTCCAAATTGACCGGTCGATCTACGGGCTGATCGTAAGCGATACGCACGTTCTGGCGATTTTTGCGGCAATGTGTGGTTCCACCACCTGAATGTGTTTAGACGCCACGCAGTTTTGCTGAGAGAATCCTCGCCATTGGAGCAAAAACATAATCTGGCTCTTCAGATGGGGGGCGCTTACTTTTTTTCGAGGCAACCGCATCCGGAAGTCTTGTGTTGTTTGTCTTTGATGCGACCAGACAAAGGCTCGTCGTGCTTGACATTCTTGATCAATGATCACAATGTGTAAGACACAAACCTGCGAGAAACACAGGTACGCCACTACTCAAGATGGTGTCAGACCGCGCGCAGTGGATGTGGCTCGAGTCCTGGGGCTGGGTCAATGCAGGGATCAACAGGAAGGTCAAGAATGCACGTCAGTACATTACCTCGAGAAGTCATGTTCTGTGTTAATATTACACTCCAGCTAAGGCTACGATTCGAAAGAATTGGGCCACCCTCACTGGCGCTCAAAGGACAGCCATAGCTCAACTCATCGAGGATTTTAGACGCGATCGCGATGCTCCGGCAGTAACGAGGCGGGCACTGCTCCCAGAGCCAGATAATGTCGACAACTCGGCCGCCAACATTGCTTACCAAGCCTCTCTTCGAAACGTCTACATGGCTGAGTTGCAGGCAGCGTTGTCAACAAGGCTGCTATGGCAGCAGCGTCAAGTCCATGCTCCATTCGCTCCACGGCCCACTCCTACAACAGATTGGCTAAATAATGTTGCCACAACGTTCACAAATGACGCAGCCACGACAAACACCCAATTGGCCGCCTTCCAAACCGCAATAGATGACTGGATCGCACAATGGGTTGCTGCGCATCCTGGTGGCACGCCGCCACCTTCTCCCGGACCAGAAGGAGCTGGCTTTACGATACCACCGCCTCCAAATGCAACATGGATAGGCGCCTTCCCACTCGGTGCGGGAGGTCAGGCAATACCAGCAGTCTACGTCAGGCAGAATCGGCACGGCCATATCATCGATCGCGTGGTTATCAAGGTAATTTCCCGAATTAATACGACCACATTGTGCTGGCACACTGGGCTAACACTGCACTGTCATCTTCAGGACACAGATTGGCCATATAAGTACCCAGACGGTGCTACAGACCCCGCCACAGCAGCTGAAAGCGAGGGCGAATCTTTGTGGGACCCAGATGTTTCTTGGCTCTCGGCAGACCACACGGTGAAGCAACCAGCAGAGATTGGCGCTCTGAATAGACTGAACCCACTTGCTCTGTCTCAGAGCATCGTGAGATTACGTAGTTGGCACAGAGTGTACAGAAACGGACTCCTCCGGGCCTATCGTACGTATATGGAGTTCTGCGGCTTTGGAAACTTGTATCAGCTGTCGAGAAAGTACACACCATACGGGGATCGCAAGGGTACGGCGCGGCCTGCAACTGTCGACGAACAAGACTGGTTGCCAGAAGCGTTTGTCTGGGGTTGCTTTGAGCATCTGACGCGCGCTGGCCTTGTCATGGCGAGCGGCGCTGCAGCACCATGGTCCCAGATCATGTAGGTGTTGACACGTATGCTTGCGAACTGTTCTCCATGAATGCTAACTCTCCTCTCCTACAGACACAACGATCTCAAACCCGAAAACATTTTCCTCGGCACAAACACAAGCAACATATATAGAGGCTATCCAATCGTCAAGATCGGAGACTTCGGCTTAGCAACCATTCTCTCAAGCACTCCAGCACGAGCCTTGCCGCCTGACCTCTACATCGGCAATGGCACACCTCGCACAGAAGCACCAGAACAACTAGCACTGCGACCCGACGGCACCCACAACCTCGCTGCGCACACCAACGTCTGGGGCATCGGACTCGTGATCTGGTCTCTCCTCCACTCTTGCGCCTGGGGCACACAACTCTACGACGACACCGATGCTCACAGAAACCCTCGCACAGCCGCCTTCTCACCCGACCACATCTCTCGCTACAGTCTGCAGTTGCGAAACCTCGTGCTCAGCTGTCTCGAGCTCGATCCCGCAAACCGACCAAGTCTCAACACTCTGATTCTTACTATTCGCCAAGCGACCAATCCGCTAAGTACTACAACGGTAGATCTCGCCAGCGGCCTTAGAGATGCCGAAGCCAGTGATCCGAGGTTCCGTGGCGATCTACATAGTTTGAAGCTGAGTGGTGAGAAGTGGCCGTCGAATGCACTGCTCGCGCGCCGTTGGTCGAGTGATGCGCCACTGCCTGCGCCTGCGAAGGGCCCGCCGACGGATTTGACGGGACCGGATGGGACGATTCTGGGGCCTGTTGCGCCTGGTGGTGCGGTTTAGAGAAGGCAGTTGGTCTGCACGTGGGTGGAGATCAAGGGAGGGAAGAGATTTTGCGGCTCAATTGCATGGCTGGTATCTTCGGCATGCCGAGCAGCTGCTGCCCGATCGAATGAGAATCATCACTACAGTACACCAGTTTGTCCGTCCTACCTGTTGAGCTTTGCACTTCACATGTCCAGGGTTCCTAAGCGCTTTCCACTCTGGGGTCAAGGTCAGGCATGCTTGTAGGCTGATGCCAAGTCAAACCTGCCAAGTACTTCATCACTTGGCCTATGAGTTTCGGAGTCAGCGGCATAGAAGGTTTGAGCACACACTTTCATTGCCGCAAGTTTCACTGCTAATGACATGGCTTGGCTGTGGTACTTATTCATCAGCGGTTCCGCTATTCGTTTCTCTGATCTGAGTGTTGTTGTCTTGCCAGAGTAAATGATTCAAGCAGGCCATATCTACGATGTGGTTCTCCGTGCTCCATGATCGATATCGACTAGCACTTTGCGTGGTGCTGCATGTCGCATCAGTTGTAGCATCTCCTCTCGAGCAGCGGGCAAGCTTGGCGCCGGTTCTGACGACCATTCGCGACACGCCTGAGCTATCAGTATTCTATTCGCTCTTCAGCAGCACTGGAGGTAACTATGCTCCACTGTGCTCAGCGAGACCAAGCTAAATCCGCAATAGGCGACTCAGGCATACCAGGACCTGCCCTAGAGGAACGCTTCAATGACCCGAACAATGATCTGTCATTCACAGTCTTCGCGCCGACTAATGATGTGAGCACGCTTACTTAGTTAAGTTCCACGCAGCTGATCGCTTGCCAGGCATTCGCGAACGTTTCCGAAGCAACATTCGCAGCACTGACAGCACAAACATCCTATGCACTTCTTCACAGCCTGCTTATCAATCATATCGCTCCTGGGAACCTGGATCCATCAGATCTGGAGAATGGAATTCGAGCTATTGGCGGCTTTGACATCAGTTTCGTAGCTGGAGATGACATTCGCACCAATGCTGGAGTCTCGAATGTTGCTGATGACATAGCCGGACAGGCCAGACTTGTAAAGGGCGAAGACGGCCGACCGACTCGTATTGCAGCCTCGAATGGCGTCGTGTACCTGATTGATCATGTCCTCGACGGCATGTATACCTACTTCGGCTCGGACGTTGGGAGTGATGGAGACACCCTTCCGGACGTGGAGAATCGGCCGGGAACAATGCTGGATGTCTTGAAGGGAACGCCGGAATTGTCTACGCTGTACGATTTGTGGCAAGATATCGATCCGGACTTCCTTGATCGTTTGTCGCTTTCTCCGGAAGACTCTAGCATGGCCAGGAACGATGTGTATCTTGCGCCCAGCAATGCAGCTTTCGATGACTTGCCAGAAGAGGCTTTACACAAAGTGCGGCAGCCGAGTAATGCTGAACTGTCGGAGTTCTTGCTTGGCTTTGGCTTGGGTGAGTTCAGTGAGGGCGAAGCAGTTGTGAAGTCTGTGAAGAGTGGGTTCGAGATTAGTATACATGGCGATCGAGCAAACAATGCTCGTGTTGAGGGGAGAATCTGTGCTGAGAATGGTTGTGTTTGGGTTCTGAGAAGATGGCTTGACCCTCTTTTTGATATCTTCTAGGTAGACAACTGATGGATATTCCCATGGGGTTAGCCATCGGTGGGAAACTGCAGGAGGATCAACAGAGTTTAAGCACCAAAGCTTGTTGTCATGCCGAGGATAGCACAGATAGCGTGTGGAGCTTGTCGCTCGTCACCACGCGTCGTAGACAAAGAAAACATCGCATTGCACCACCACCTCCAGTCGCATCGACATGTAAAGGCAGCCATGCGTCTCTGCTCAAACAGACCAGAGGGTCTCGTGAGTAGAGTCGACATACCTTGCATGAAGTCGCATCTAACCTCAGAAACAGGGCCCTCATTCAAACCTCCACCCATCTCTCCCAACGACGTGTTTCATCGATGTGATTGTCACGCCATTAGCGACATGGCTATACCTCGCTGCTCTACTCTTCGTTCTACCAGTCCTCTTTCTCCGACGCAATCGGTTCTCGACCACGCCATACGCCTCGGACCCCGATCATGAGAAAGCACGACCAGCACGTCGCAATGTCTGGCGCATTGTGCTTCGTGTGCTTTACTACTTCTTCGCTGTCGCATTGATTGCGATGATCAGCTTGGAGATCGCACGATTAGTAGACGCTGAGCTTGGAATTGGACTGCTCCCATTCATGTATCCAGGCATAATTCTGGCTGCAGCTCTGCATGCCCTAGTATGTCGACAGGGGAGTAGCAAAGCGGGGAGCAGAACACTTGCGAAGTCGATTAACGCGCTATACTGGGTCCTTCTGGCAGTCGTTTTCGCGATCAAGGTTGCGACTTATGTGAAAGAAGGAGTCCACAGTCGAGATGGGATAGAGCCAATTGATCGTTATAAGGTGGTTGATGAGGTCACGGACGTGGGAGTCATGATATTCCTGGCGGTCGTTCTAGTAGTATTGGAGTTTGTAGCGCAGTGAGATAATGATTTGATCATCTCAACCACGATTATAGTGTCGTGTCGTGAGCTCATCTCGACGTCCGGCTGGAATAGACTGCCCGCTCCGATCATGACCACGTAGCACGCATCACCGTCACGCGCCATTTTGTAGTCCGCTGCAAATTGAACATGTGGCTAGACAATGATCGTGGTTGCCACAGGTTGAGAAGGAAAAAGAGAAAGTCAATGAGTGTCGGTCTTGCCCCAGCACAAAAACGACGGCATAAATAAGATTTCGGTTTCGGAGGTCGGCAAATGTTGCTTCGCAGTCCACAAAAATTCCCAGCTTTGCGATGCCATGTGAAGGAGCACAACATGTCGACAAAGATGAATGCTGAAGCGCTGCTCAAGGCTTATGGCTGGTCTGGCTCGGGATCTCTTGACTCTCATAATGGTGCTGAGTCTCGAGGGTTGAGCAAACCACTTCTTGTCTCGAAGAAGGTTGATGTTCTTGGTGTTGGCCTGAACAAACATGCCGCCGTTAGCGACCAGTGGTGGATGCGCGCCTACGATTCCGGCCTCAAGGACCTTGGAACTGGAAAGAAAAGTACTCTGTCAGAGGTCAGGGAAAAGGGCATGTTTGCTGGAGGACTGTATGGTCGGTTCGTGAAAGGCGAGAGTGAGGGCGGCACCATCCAGGATTGGGAGCAGCATAAACGCAAGAGAGAAGACGACGACAGTGGCTACGAAAGCAAAGGAAAGCGGGTGAAGACTGAAGACGAGAAGAAGGTCAAGGAGGATGTGAGTAGGAGGGTTGATTGGGTGGTGGACGAGGCACGACGGCGGAAGCTGCTCGAGGGCGACGTCAAGAAGTCAAGCAAGAGTCAGTCTGCCATTGCGGTTTATGGTGAAGACGCTATTGCAAAGTTCTTCGAGGATGCCGGACTTAGGGAAGGCCGCGACTCGAGCAAGACTTCGATCAAACAGCAAAAGTACTCGAAGGAGAAGCAATTGAGAGAGCTGAAGAAGTCCGCGAAAGCGTTCGTGATCAGCAAGCTCTCTCCAGAGGAGCGAATACAGCTCGAAAGCGGCAACAGATCCTCAGACCACAAGCGTGAAGCGAAACGTCTGGTCAAGAGCTCCGCAAAAGCTGCCAAAGCGGCAGAGAAAGTTGCTGCGAAGGAGGCTAAGGCAACGCGCAAGCAACAGGACCTCGAGATGAAGGCCTGGGAGAAAGGTGTGACAGTTGAAGAGTATCTACAGCAGAAGAACGAGAAGAGGCTGGCAAAGGGCAAGATTGTATCTTCCAGCTCGGCAGACGCAGCGGACACGCCTGCATTCGTCGTTGACACAACTGGCGACGCCACACTGGCTGCGAAAGCGAATCAAGTCGTGGATGCAGCGGGCAATGTCCGCTACACTATGGTTGACGAGATTCCGATCCCTCTCGATCCCACAATATGGGAAGGCATCGACGTGAAGAAGCTGCCCAAACGAGTTCGCGAAGCACGACGACAGTGGATGGAGAACAAGCGGCAGGCGAAGAAGACTGCGTCTGGAGCTGAGTCTACGACTGAGAAGCCGAAGTCGAAGAACGAGAAGAAGATCGCCAGACAGGAAGCACTAGTCATGGAGATACTGGGCAAGTCACGGAAGGCGAAAAAGAGCGGCAAAACTGCGACTATTGATGGCATCCAAGATGTTCCTCTTGTGGTCGTCACCTCGAAGATGCCTGAGCCATACACGAAAGAAGAAATGGCGCTCGCACGGACTGTGGCCAGAAGAGTTCTCAAAGAAGAGAAGAGAAAGGTGAAAGCAGCGAAAGCATAAGCGAGTTCTCAGTACTTCGCAATCAGTCAGAGATGGTTTGCATGATACAGCATGATACCCATAGATGCGATACACTACATTAGCAGCATTGAATCGAGCACAGCATCATCGTTCGCACACCTTCCAATTCCAAGGAACGTCCAGCGCGCAAGTGCCTGCTTGTGGGCGCACGTTGCCGCTGCTGTGTTACTGATGTGACAGCTGCACCTACCCGCAGCCATTCAGCCACGAGGTAATGCTTTCTACAACGACGTCAAGTGGCAGTCGTGAGCGTACGTGAGGCAGGAAATGCACCTATGGTATGTAGTCTTCAGCAATACCAGATCTTGGTACGTGGCACGAGCGTCGTGTTTGTCACTTGTGCTGCTTGTGCTATACTGCAAACCGGGAAACGGTACATGCAGTATACTACATGTCCTCGCTGGCACTTTTATCTGCCGTACTCGGCTGCCTATTGTATTATTGCTATCCTCAGCCTACGCCAAATTGGACCGAGTCGTACCTAAGAGCGTCTTAAAGTTCTTGAGACTGCTAGCGAAAGCTGATCCAGCATGTTCTTCAAGATACCGGAGCGACTCCGACTACCGAAGCACCCATTCGCTAAGAAGCAGCCTCAGCTCGAGGACACTGAGAAAGGGAGTTCAGGAAGCAGGTCAAGTGGGCACTCGGAGGGTCACACGAACAACGGCATCTTCGTGCGAGACAGCATTATCGGCTTCGCAGATGGCCTGACTGTTCCATTTGCTCTGACAGCTGGTCTGTCATCACTCGGGTCATCAAAGATTGTGATCTTGGGAGGTCTCGCAGAACTCTTTGCGGGCGCTATCTCGATGGGCCTCGGCGCATACTTGGCCGCGAAAACTGATCGTAAGCACTACGAAGTTGAGGAGAAGCGTGAGCGAAAAGAGGTCAAGGAGTGCCCTGCTGCTGAAGAGGAAGAGATCTACGATATTTTCAGTCGGTATAGCATACCCAGAGAGGCCACGATTGGAGTTGTTGAGAGCTTGAAGAAGGACGAAGAGGCATGGGTCAAGGTATAGCTTCCGAGTAGCTGTGCGCCACTTTAGATTTGCTAACCAGGTCCAGTTCATGATGGATTTCGAGCTCAAGCTGGAGAAGCCCGCTTTGAAAATGGCTTGGATGGAAGGCTTTGTCATGGGCATCTCGTACTTCTTTGGTAAGCTGGGAATGTTGCCTGTTCTTTCAGTTTGGAGCAAGGCTGACTCCTTCAGGCGGCTTGCTGCCAATGATACCTTACTTTGCGACGAAACACATCAACGAGGCACTGTTCAGCTCCATTGGTATTACTGTGGTCATCCTTCTGGTGTTTGGCTTCGTCAAGGCCAAGGTGACCGGCTGCTCAGGAAAGGACTCCGCGATTGGAGCAATCGAGACTCTATTCATTGGCGCCCTCGCAGCTGCGGTATCTTACGGGATTGTGAAGGGTATCAATTCTTCAAAGCTGTTTGACAGCTACAATGAGCGGCCAATCGGCAACAGCACCATAGCCATGACGAAAGTGCTTTCGTGACCGGGTCATCGAATGGCAAAAGTTCCGGCAGTGTCGAGTACAGAGTACCAAGTCCTGCCGTGTCGAGTGTTTGGCATTGGGGCAGGTATAGAGGGCGTGAACTCCGTTTGGCCACGCGTTCCGCATGACAAGGCTGACAGCTTCACCGGTGTAATTTGTAGCCTCCGCATAGCTGAACCTAGTAGTGTCCCGATGTCATTCATCAGGAGAGCATCTTGAGCCTGACCAGAATGGTGCATTGTGTGCCTAGTAGGCTGCTTGTCTGGTTGTTTCGTGAAGACGCTATGTCCCGGTTCGCCACCTGTGCTTGTGAGATGCATGCGTGCTGATTGGCATGCGAGCTGATGTTCGGCAGAAGGTCGCTGCAAAATGACTTGCATAGCCTCGACGGCATCGCGCAGGCACACGAGGTACGCACACCGTCAGATCGGCCGTGTGGCCTCCTGGTAGAGAGGAAAAGGGAGTGCCCGGCCGAGACATGGTTGCTGCCCAGAATGCCTCTTCTGTGCTCTGATTGGCTGGTGATAGTTCCGACAGACCTCGAAATTCGATCTTGGTTGGCTGTCCTTCTCTTCACCTCATCCGTCTTGACCACAAGCGTGCCACTGTTTGCATGTTCTGCATTCTGTCACGCTCACGAAACCGGATCTTGTCCTCTGACAGATTGGTCCACTTGGCTGCGATGGTGTGGCTCGGAGATGGCGCGGCTGATGCGAGACGACACCTCCTCGTCGGAAGTGAAGTCGCGCCTTCCTCACGGCGAGACTCTTCCCATCGTGCCGTAGATGCCTTTTTGTAGTTGTCATTGTTAGTGTCTCTTTCCTGCTGTAAGACGCTCTGCCTCTGCCGTCTCCTCTCACAGCAAACGCAAAGATGCACAGTTCGTTGCGAACAGCGCATCAGCTCTCACAACGCCGACTTCTTGGGCCGACCACAGTCGCACGACTTTCATTTTTGCGAATAGTGGACCGCGACAGGACTGACTGCTGGCCGATCTCCTGACAAAGAACCGATCGGACTCCTCAAAGATAGTGCTTGCTTGGATATTCAGTAGGCCTTAATCTACATGCTCACGAGCGATTACGCTGACCACTTGTAGACATATCATCGACATATCGTTGCATTGACCGAGTGTAGCATCGTTGGACAACAAGTGCTGGTCTTCACGTTGCGGACGCAGTGGATTCCTATTCCGTGGCTTACTGTGGTCCATTCCAAGCTTGCACGCTCAAGCCACCTCTCTAGACCGTCGTGTGCGCGCTGGACATTGAAGCGAGCGCTACGCAGCATATACCACATTCTCACGCAAGAGAAAGTGACGCTGGAGCGCGGAAGCGTTCGCCGTTTGCGTTTCACGCGTGCATATGCCAAGCATAGCAGCAATGGCTGCACCAGATTGGCCGCTTCACACTACCACGAGCGTCTTTGCGCCACGAAGTCCAAATGACAGCATCAGGTCGTTACATCTCTTGGATCATCTGGAGAGCCCACGACTGAGACTGGACGACTTCCATAAGTTCCACCAGTCGCCTCTTCCAGCAAGTTCTGCTCAGCTCGAACACCGCTGCGTTCACCGGAAAGCATCGACCGCAAATCTTGCTGCAGCACGACTGCGCCATACAGACCCTGCTGCATACTGTGTTGACGATCCTTGGACGCCAAGCTTAATTTTGCCACGTTCATTTCAGTCAATTTCTGAGCCAAACAACTCACCTTCTTCCACTCACCACCGACCGGTTACGCCGCGTCCGCGAACATACACGGCATCCCCCTCGCTTTCTTCCAGCGTCGACACACTACAGTCTTCGCCCTTTCCGACACCGATTCATCAAGGCCATCACGGCGCGGAGTTCGAAGACGAAGAGAATTGGAGCGGTTCTGCTGAGCCCCTTCGGACAAAACGTAAGTTTGAGTCGTTGAAACGTGCAAAGCGGCTTCCCCGACGGGCGGGCGGCATCAGCAGTTCAGATAGCAACCAAGACGCCCTGTGGGAAGTCTACGCAGATATTTTCGAAGTTGGACCGGGCGTTGGTACCATTGTTCAGCAAGGAGATTTGAAGAAGGCAAAATCTGTGAGATTTGAAGCTCTTGAAGCTTCGAGCAGCGCTGCAGCGGAGTCAGATCCAGAAGAAGTCTACGGGACAAGAGCAGGACAACAGACCTCATCCACCTCGCTGTCAGGAGTTGATTGGCCACTATCAGCTTCGCACGACAATTGGCAAGGCACTTTTGGTAAGTCCACCTCCGTCTGAGACTGATGGAATCATGAGCACTGACTCGACAGGACATCTCAACACCGCTACTCCCTTCAGGTCGCCAGCTACTGTCTTGTATAGGTAAGCCGTCACCGACCACAGTGCTGCACTCACTAGGAAGCTTTGGCCATCTGACACATTTTTGGCAGAGGCGCTAGTTTCGACGTCCTGAATCCGCACGCATCGTTGATTCTTGACCCGCAGACGCTGGAAACACCGGCTGAGATAGACGGCCTCTTGGAGAGCTACTTCGAAGATCACGACACCATGCAGGACAACACAAACCAGGGTGACTCCTCGCCACACGTACCGAGCGAGAGCTCACGACGTGTACTGTACGAAAATGCCGACGATGCACGCCGTAACATCTTGCGCATTCAGGAGCAATCCAAGCCGCAGGTCACACCACCACCCAAGGCTATGTTCAGCGACATGGGCACTCGCAAGGGCGAGAGACCCTTTTCCGACCCATTCGACTTGACCCTCAGCGAGGACGGCAGTCGCAATGCTCTGATGAGCATCACCGATGTGGTCAAAGAGGGGCGTCAAGCGGATGCAACCTCAACCACCGCACGCATGCAGCCACTTGGTCTGGGCATCACAGATCTTGATGAAACTCATGCGTATGTCAAACAATCCCGTTATTCCCGCTTTAAGAGTACACTTACGAGACCTTTCGTGAAACAGGACTTCCGATCAGACCACGGATCCGACAATCAAGGACATACTCGCCGACTACGAATACACCAGGGTGCCGTTGTCCCAGCTTGAGACCGAGTTTGAAGAGAAGGATGTTGGTACAAGCCCAAGCATCGAGCATGGCCGTGGCGACAATTCCCAAAAGCCCAGCTATGGCAGCTCTTACGGATTGATTTCGCCACTGCAGACTCCGGAGACCGACCGCTCTGAGATGCGTGACAAGGCTCGTGGTACCATCGCTCTCCCGACACCACCTCAGCCTGTATACACTGGCGGTCCTAGAAACGCTGGTGGGCTGCACTACTGGACGGATTGCAGCGACTTACCAACAACCGAACAGAGCTATGGCAACACCAATCAACTATTGAACATCACTCCTGGAGAGGATATTCAGTACCCGCCATACGCTCCTTCCTCGCCATGTCATCCGGCTACATGCGTCGAACCTGCTCATATCCACATGACTCCAGGTCCGATCAAGATTTATGAAGATCCCGAACCATACTCTCCAATCGCTGGTTCGGTACAAGACTTCGACGACGATGACAAGGAGAACATTCCACCTCCTGACTACGACCCGGATGCAGCTTCTGGTCGCCTGCACGGCGATACGGACTTCAGGTTCCCAGACGTTGATGACTATTCCGACGATGATGGCGATCTTGCTCGAGCAATGCCACGCAGCTCGAGCTTCTACCCAGATGATGGCGAGAGCGAGTGGATCACTGAACATGGTGTCTCTCAGCATGACCTTCGTCGCAGCGCTCGCCTCAGTGCGATGAGTGCCGAATCTTACGCCAATACCAGTTTCGTCGACAGCCAATACCGGTTCAGCTTCACCCCTCCAGTCGCAGAGATGCCATTGCCGCCTATCCCCGACAGCTCTCCGCAACCTTCAGAACGTCTAGAGTTCGTAGGCGCTTCGAAGGCTGCCGTTACTGGCTTCGACGACATGGCAGAGAGCCGTCGCATGGCCATCGAAGCTCGCATCAGTCTTTTGGAGTCCAAGATTGCCGAGGAGCAGATTGCATCAAGCTACTCTGGATCCCCTAAGATTGATCTGGGCGCTCGTAGAGCTGAGTTGACGGAGCTCGACCGCCTGCGTGGCCTTTTGCCATCGGCCTCCCGCCAATTTGTCTTCAAGGCATCCGAGTCATTGGGGACAATGAAGACACATGCACAGCACAAGTTCGAGAAGGCAAAGACATTTGTTCGCCCACAGTATCAGCCCAAGGTCAACTTCCGCCGTAGCGCCGCGCTTGGACGACAGGAGGCTGCCTTCAACTCCGGTTCGGACACTAGAGGCTTGCTAGCATCGCCTGACACCCATTCGCCATACACATACTTCGGCTACAGCGAGAGTACTGGCACCTTCATGACCATTCAGCAGGAGTCCCCTCTGAACATGCGCGGCCCTGCTACCAACCTCTGGTCGCCGTTTGACAAGGATCCGACCAACCGCGCCATCAACGTCAAGTCTCCAATAGGTAAGAGAGCAAAGATCGTCGACATTGAGATGGGTCTCGTGAACAGCAAGTCCAAGCGATCTCACCGAGCCGCCATCGGAAGCCAGTACGAGCCACGAGACCTGCACCTCATCAAGACCAAGCGAATGAGTGATGCTGAGCTTGCTGCTCGCTCTGCTGGCTGGACCATGGCACGGTCTCAGGCTGTAGGTAGCCCGATGGCTGGCGGTACTGACTGGTCCTCTTCTTCGACCTACCCCATGCTGCTCAAGCCGGAGACTGAGGTGGAGCGAACCAACCGCCGCGAGCAGAAGCGCATCTCCAAGCGCTTCGTCTACGGCTGCGCCGCCTTTCCGCCCCTCACCCTGCTCTTTGGTCTGGGCTTCTTTGACGAGAGCATCGCCAAACTCACCGATGGCAAGGTGAAGGAGGCTTGCGCAAAGGAGAAGCGCAACGCGCTGGTGGTGTTCCTGCCTCTCGGCATCATCTTCTGGGCCGTCCTCGTCCTGGCCATCTTCTTGATGGTCACCATCACCAAGGGCCGCGGCCAGGCCAACAGCTCGCCTTTTTAGGCGGGCTCCCAGGGGCCATATAGACGGACAGAGACTGTCGCGGCGCGCAATTGCGCAGAGAGGCGCCCTTCGGGGCGTCTGACATAGCAAAAATGAAAAGAAAAGCAAAAACTCCTCTCCCCGTTTCCTTGTGCATTTCGTTGAAATTCAAAACGTGTTTGGCTAACATTCAAACGTCTCTCCGCGTCTCTATACCCGCCACGCCAGTGAAGGCGTGTCCAGAGCAGATTACAAGACGTTAATGTTTCAGAGGGAGGTTGTCAGTGGAACTCATGTACCTCTGATTCCTAGCATTGACTATGCCATCAAGTGCGGAATCAGGTCAGATTCCAGATACGAATTGTTCGGAGCGATATGTACTGCGACATGACACAGTTATCTCTGGAAATCGATGCGCTCTATGCCACCAAGAGGAACCTCGAAGCAGATTGCAGAAGTGGCATGTACACGAGTGAGAATCATCAATATATCTACGTTTCTCCGAAAACAGGCAACGTCCAAGCCATTGAGAGCGGAGACGCCGCGCAAAACTGTGTTAAGATAGCATGGAGATATCACAGTCCTCGAGCATCGGAGAATATCTAGCAAGAAGCCCCATCCGGTATACCCTCACACTCAGTGCTCTTCTCACCACCAGTAATATCAACACCAGACCAAGTCCAGCTGCTGCACGAAGCGCAGAGAATGTACACCTCAGTACCCTTATCAGACACAGTTCCTGTGACATCTTGGATAGTGATATCCGTGATCGGGACACCATCAGTAGGAGTTCCAGTCGGCGAGCCGTTCTCGTAATCCTGCTCGATGACAATGCCATACTTGGCGATGTTGTTCAGGGTAATGCCAGAGTAAGTGACGTTGTTGACAGAGCCCGTAGCGTCGTAGACAGTCTTGATGCGGACGCCGTTGTCGGAGTCGGAGATGGACGAGTCGGCGATGTAGATGTCTGCGACGTCGTTATCGTCGCGGCCACCAACGCTGCCGATGGAGATGCCGTGGCCGCCCGAGCAGGTGGCGCCCGTGAAGGAGATGTCAGTGCCGGAGTTGACGGCGA
Source organism: Septoria linicola (assembly GCA_024114885.1). NCBI lineage: Eukaryota > Fungi > Ascomycota > Dothideomycetes > Mycosphaerellales > Mycosphaerellaceae > Septoria > Septoria linicola. The sequence continues at coordinate 2,216,180 of CP099422.1, forward strand.
GGCAGTCATCTTGGTTCTTGACGTTGGCGCCGGAAATGTACACTCCTGTGGAAGAGCCGACGTCGAAAGCGTCGGTGTTGTGGCCGAGGGCTTTGCCATCAGAGCCTTCCTCGTCTCCGGCGGAGTTGTCGATGGTGACGTCCTTGATGTACAGGTTCTCGGCTCCGTTGACAGAGAAGCATTGAACTGGGTAGTTCTGGATGTTCAAGTTGGAGATGGTGGAGTCGATGAGCTTGTGTGCGTAGAAGAACTTTGGCTTGGTCTTTCCGCCGTTCGAGCCCTTGCCGTCCCACCATTTTGCTCCATTGCCGTCGATGACATGGTCTGCGGCGCCAGTAATGGTGATGTCGCTACCAGAGAAGCTGATCAGAGGTCCCTGCCATTCCTTGTATTCGAAGGTGGTCGTTCCCTCAAAAGTGACCTACATTGTGTTAGGCGTCGAATACGAACGAGATTATGATTGAGTGCTTACAGTAGTGCCATCGTTGAGTCCAGTCAGGTCGAGAGTCTCGCCTGCAGGAACAGTAATATCCTTGAGGATAATGTTTCTAATGAAGTCGGTCAGTATGCAGTTCGTGCGGCAAAAGAGTGTGAGCAAGAGATGTAGCGTTACTCACGAGCAGGAAGTCTTGGAAGAGGCCGCAGCATCAGCATCAGTGAAGGTGCATCCCTCATCAGCAGTCCCCGTAGCAGTCGCAGTAGACTTAGCAGCAGCTACTGTGGCAGTAGAGTTGCTCGATGACTTCTCCACATTCTGAATTGGCACACTGCCGGTTCCAGTAGGAGCAGCAACGCTGGCGCTGGTTCCGGCAGTACCATAAGCCCCAGTGGCGACTGGGAAGATACCAGTAGCTGGCGAGCCCGAGAAAGATGGGAAGGAGTAAGGCTCTGGAGAGTGATCGCCGTGGTGGCGGTGGCCCTGCGCGAACCAAGGAGCTGCAGGGCGAGCGGCAGCGAGACCAGCTCCAAGCAAGAGGGAGGTAAATGTCTTTTGCATCTTGGAAAGAGGGACCACCAGGGTCTGTGAAAGGGTTCAATTGAAAGAGTGGCTTAGCACTGAGGCTGAAAAGTGAATGAATGTATGGATAGGGCTAGCCTTCCTGATCTCTTATGTTTGAAGAAGAGAGAGATTGATGCCTTGAGAGAGCTTGGGAGACTTGGCTGTATATATATTATGCGAGCCTGTGGACCTACCTTGATTGCTCGATATTGTGGTTCGGAGGGTTCCTGCGCTTGTGGCACTCTTCTTCGTGCGAGGCCAAGCGGACGTCTCGATCATAGTGTTGTTTGAACTAGATCGTTCGAGGTCCATGGTGTAGCGCGAAACAATCATGGATCGGAGCGGGGCGAACAACCGCGTTCTGTCTGGAACCAACAGCTGATTGATGGCACAAAACTGCCGACACCCAAGCATCACCAAGCTTTGTGTCGAGAACACATCTGTTGTGCAGTGCCGAAAGTGCCGTGGTATACATGAAACGGATGTGGGCCGAAGTGGCTTGTCCCGAACGTGGTGCCGAATATCGCTTAGAGAAGCCCGTGGCAGCGTTTGAGGTTGTCTCGATAAGCCCGGGATGGGTCTTATAAGATGAGATATGCCCCTCGATAACTGATATGAAGGTCAGATCTGGCAGATCTCCTCTCGGTAGTGCAGCTACGCAAGAGCGTGCAAAGTGCTGCATCTGCACAACAGATCCCAATGGATGACTGTACGAGTTGCTATCAAATGGCAACTGGCAAACCTGACAGAACGCGTGGCTTCATCAATATGCCACAGCAGGTGATCGCAAAATCCGACACGCGCGACTCGTACATGTGAGCTTGCTCATCATCACTTGCCACCAAAGAAGTTTGTGATCTTTGCATTCGCGTTTTTATCCGGTGTCTTTGCGACAGTGTTGTTCGTTGTTGCACTCCTCGGCTTCCTTCCACCAGTCTTGCCCGGCGTGCTCTTCGCAGGCGATGGCGTGGGATGTTCGGTCTTGATAGCCTTTTTGACAGGACTCTCGGCAGCCCTAAGCAGAGACTCATCATCGACCTCTGATATCTCGCGCTTGATACCTCTCTCGACCTGCTCATCAGCTGCTCTGATCAGATCATTGTCGTCGAGACCCGCCGTATCCTCGCTAATCTTCTGCGATAGATCATGTTCAGACTCTTGCTTGTGCTTGGGCAAAGGCGCATTGTCTTCTGTGCTCTCCACTTTCGCAGTGGTATCACGAGTTTCATCCTTATGCTTAGCAATCTCGGCCTGATCTAACGAACGTGCTGCTTCATTTTTCGCTGCTACGTCCTTTGCGGTCGCTCTCTGGTTTCCGAAGAAGTTCGCAATGTTGTTCTTGTTCTCGGCGCTGTTGACAGGAATGAGGAACTGAGGACTGTTATTCCCGACTTTGCCAACCGCCTTGTCAACAGGATAACATTCAAGCTCGCCTTGATATGGTTTCAAGATGGATTGCAAGTCTTTGTTCCAGCCGATGAGATTTGGATCAAGCCACATCTTCACCTCATCGCTACCTGCCTCGAGTATGACAGGCATGCGGTCATGCAGGAACTTAAGCTGTTTATTCGAGTCCGTGGTGATGATCGTATAGGTATAGAGCTTCTCCTCGCTTCCTTCATATTGCACCATATCCCAGAGTCCCGCGAAACACATCAATTGTCCGTCCTTGCGCTTGGTAAAGTGCGGTATCTTCTCTTTGCCATCGTTCTTCTTGAGCCATTCATAGAAACCTTCGGCAACCACTATGCAACGTTTTCGCTGCTTGATCGTGTTCCACATGCCACGATTCTCGATCAGACTGTCATCTCTGCAATTGATCGTCTTCAATTGGCTGCCAAAATCTGGCTGTCGCTTCGTCCAGAACGGCACAAGACCCCATTTTGCCGCCTGCAATTTGTACTTGATGTCCTTGGTGGCGGCGGCATCTGCAGCATGAGACGTCTTTGACTTCTTTGGTGAAGGCTCGCCGCGATCTTCACTCGCATCATTGCCATCGTTGTTGCGGCCTGCTGTATCAGCTCGATAGATCAGGCCGTGATATCCTGGGGCAAAATTGTACGACTGTCTCACTTCATCATCTGCGGGCCCTTCATCATAGGTTGGCATGTTCTGGTCAGCGAGGATGTGCCGCACCTGACCAGGTCGGAAGTGTAGGGCATATCGACCACACATTCTGATGACTGTCAGACTAATGATTACACGAAACTACCTTGCAGAAGTATCGAAGGAGACGCGATCGAATGCAGCTGCACGCGTTGTGTTGATGTCATCGCGAGCAGCTCTCGAGTCCCTGGAATTTTGTCCAGGTTGCCCGTCTATTCACTTGCACCATCTCAACATCATCATGTCTGGACGACCGATACTGAGCCTGCCACTGCGGCAAGCCGCTAGACAGTTACCTGTCAGAGCTCGAAACATCCACAATGTCTCCATGCGTTTGCCACCGCGACCACAGCAAGCTCTGCGCCGAGCACCACTGCAACAGTTCCAGCAGAGACGGCACGCCGGCTCTTTTATCGAGAATGCCAAAAATCTCACCAAGCAGAATCCTCTATCAATCGCCTTGGCAGTGGTCGTGATATTGGCTGGAGCAGGAAGCGTAGTTTATGCCAACTATGTCTACCAATCCTACATATTGGCAGCTTTTCACAAATATCCAGAGCCAGTAGCGAAGAAGCTGCGAAGGGCATTGTACTACACAAATGTGGATTTGCAGCCCAAAGAAGCGTTGAAGTACTACAAGCAGGCGCTGAAAGAGGCTGAGGAGATCCAAATGGATCCCTTCTCAGACGAGATCATTGGCGTCAAAATCCAGGTCGCAAAGCTGTTGGAAGACATTCAGCAATGGCCAAAGGCGATCGAGGTGTTGGAGCGCACAAGGGCGGATAATCTGGCTTGGCTGGAGCAATTTGGCTCGCTCGATCACAACAAGGAGCATCGCACGAACGTCCTGGCGAAGACGGTAGGCATCTCTGTCAAGCTCGGCGAGCTATATGGCCATCCTGCTGTCTATGATCGGGATGCCGCGCAGGAAAGGCTAGTATGGGCAGTAGAAGCAGTGCTCAAAGAACAACAGCGGAGGATAAACAACAAGGTCAAGGAGGAGGAAGAAGGAGCCTGGATGGGCAATGACCAGATCGGCGCCGCACTGGAGGCGCTGGCACACAGCTACGAAGCTAAGAGCCAGCATTACCTCGCTACTCCGCTATTCCTCCAAGCCCTCAGCCTGTATCCCGCGAAGGACTGCCACTCTGTCGTCTTAATGAACAATCTAGCCTCGAGCCTGGCACAGCAATCGCCCGCGGCGGCACGCGCAGCTCAGACCTATGCGACGAGCCAGAACATTTCCGCGCGACCAACAGGCCCGCCAGCATCGAGAGAGAGCATGATCGAGAATGCGAAGCAATGGGCACAGAAGGCCCTGGATGTGGCAGCCGGCATAGCAGCGCCAGAGAGGAACCAAGAATGCGACATTGGGTGTGCAGTCGCTACGCATAATTTGGGCGAGTTTGCAGAAATGTCATCGGATATCAGCCTTGCGAGGAAGAAGTACCAAGAGGCAGTCAGCTTGTCACGAGCGATTGGCTTCGAAGAGGGTGTTGAGATGAGTTCTGCGCGCCTCAGAGAGCTCGCGAAAGCTGGATAAGAGGAAGAAAAGTTGGATATCGCCAACTCAGTGATGAGAGGTGCATCAGACTGTACTTGCCATTTTTGGTCTGCCCGGCATAAGTGCAGATCGAGAGCGTGCATACGAGCTTCACATACCCACGCTCGGGTCAGCTGTGCGACGAGTTGGCATTTTCGCAGTCATTCGACAGCACAATGGCCGTTGGCAGGCGCAGCGGAAATGCCGCATCGTATCTCTCCAAAAACAAGCAGCCTACCGCAGACACGAAGTGGAGGTCTGTCAAAGCCTTGCGCACGAGCACTTGATGCAGAAGTGCACGCCAGCGGCCAATGACTTCCTCGAGCCGATATGCAACCGCTTCGCGCCTCATGCAGACGCAATCCTACGTGACGCACGCTGCAGCTGCGGCCGTTTTCAAGCACACGAGCAGTCTCAAACGAATCGCATTCTGAAGGAATGAAAAGATGGTGTGATGAGCACACATTTCGTAAGTGTACGCTGCACTGCAGAGTCCTGCGCGCTCGCACCTAAGCGTGAACGGGTGCATGTGCAGATGTTAACGCCACAATGGCTCGGCATATTTGACCAACATCTGTGCCGTAACACCTCCGGCAGGGCAGACACCGCGTTTCCAGCCTTGTCCGAGGCAGAGGCCGGGACTTATCACTGATTCGGGCATCAGATGGACCCCTTCTTGGTCCATAGATATGGTATTGAGCAGATTGTGTGTACCTTTGAGACCGACCTTTCCTTCGGTTCCATACCTCGTGCCTGAGGATCGCGTGCTCGTGTGTACGTACGTAAATACTTGACAAGGCACTTTTAGAGCTTGTTCGTGATGTCGGGTTTGTAGTGGTTGCTCATGCCCCGGACTTGTGGTGGAGCAGTGTTGGCGTGCGTTGACTTCGCAAGGGAGCTCTGCTCCAGCTTCCGAAAGTACAGTAGCATTCTTGCTGGCCGACAGCGGAAGTCGATTCCTACACTGATTGTTGACGAGTCACGAATTTGTGCTTGTGTTTGTTCGCTGCTGTTAATGTTGCTCATTATTCTGCAATGCCTGATTGAGACTGACGGCCGCCACGTCAAGCACATGACTGTAGAGCCATGCAGGCGAAGAGCGCCTAGTAAAAGGAAAAGCATGCGCGTCGCTGCATGTCGAGTTGTTGATTCGTGTCGAGTGGACTGCGCTCGTGCAGCTTGATTGCAGATCTGCTAGGTTGTGGAGACCTCCAGCAGTGTTGGCCGTGACCACGACTCGCGCATTGCCCGATTATGTGGTTAGTGGCTGCAGACTTTCATGGATATCAGTATCCTGTCAACGCCCGACAGCAGTTGTAGAGCTACTGTTGCTCGCTATCTTTCCGTGTTAGTAAACATGAAATGGGCGTTGCATGGAAGAAGTGACATTCGCCGACCTGGTACAAGCACTAGAATGACCCACGCGCACGTGGTATGTCCCAGGATCATGAAATGCGCTACGATCACCGGACTGGTGATGGGCAGGGCCACTGCATGTTTGCTCGGCTGTCATGCCTCTCTGCCCACTGGCAATGTGCTTGTTGTGTGTGCCGTGTAGACGACAGATACGCCATTCTGCACATGTAGAGACATGAGAGCTGCCATGCTGCTGATGGACTACGCTTATGGTCATTTGAGGAGTAAGGTCCGAGCAAGTCAGGCGAGCGGCTGTCGTGGATCGGAAAGATGAAGTTGGCATGATCTGATAGAATTGGCGCGTGTAGTGCCGCCGGGGATGAGGCCGTCCGTAATAGCAACGAAGTTTCGAACAATTTCCCGCCTTCTAGCTTTGGGGGCTCGTGTCGATCCGCGCTGCTTTCTCTTCTGCAACTGCCGCTTGAGACAGCAGAGACAGCGCGATCAGTACGGCAGTACGAACGCCTGAACATTCGCATCAGCATCGATGACCGTGCCGCATTCCAGATACGCCACAATGGCTCTAACATACTGTGCCTCTCTCGCTTCACCACGGGATCTAGCGTGTCTGGCGGTCTGCCGACATCCTTGTCTGCCGTCCACTCTGGAGGTTTGGCTGAGATCGTCTAGCAAGGTATGTGCTGTCCGGCTCCACTGACAGGTGCCGTGCAGAAAACTGTATCTTTTCTCAGACGGTGATTGGCGGCCAAAGCTGTCGCGAGCTGTCTTGGTTGGAAGTTAGCGACATTGGGGAACACTTCACGACATCCGTGCCTTCTCCCACATACAATCATTCTGCAAATAAGGCACTGGAAGAAGACGATCCTGCCAATCGGCGGAGACTGCCAGTCAAAGTACCACATCATCGTGCACTACCCGTCCATGGCGGTTTCGACTTTTCGGTGCTTTCCCCGACCTGACCTACACCTCTGCATCCTTGTACGGGAGCAGCTCTACTTGCAATAAGAGAACCAGACTGCTGGTAATCCGACGTTGCATGAGCTGCAAGATGTAGTCTATTGCGCTGCCCGCCCGGCTCACTGCACGAGAAATTCCCAACTCATCGCAAAACTTCTTGTTTGTACGTATAGGTCGCAAACTGCTATACCCGACATGAGATTGTGTATGTTGACTCTGCGTTGTGAATTGACAAGACGCTGACACTCGACCTTAGAAACCTCGCCCTATCTATCCGGAAAATGTCATCTCTGTTCGCGTTGCTCTCGCAGCAGACGCCAAACCTTCAGACCAGGAAAGGCTTGATTGTAGTCGGCCTCCAGAACGATTTCATATCACAGGATGGCAAACTGCCAGTCCAAGACACCTCGTTCCTGGATCGCGTCTCCAAGCTGGTCCCTGCATTCAGAGAACATGGCCAGGTGATCTTCGTCCGTTCCGAGTTCCAACAGACGAGGCCAGTCAATGGAGATGACACGCCCGGCGACAATGTCGTTGCAGGTGGCTCGCTGGGCGCAGACACAGAAATGTCATCTTCTAGAAATGCTCCGAGGGGTGACAGGAAGTACCTGGTATGAAGAATGACACCGAGAAGCAAAGCACAGCTAACCAAATCAAGTCTTCTGCATCCTTTGCGAAGCCTGACACTGGAGAGAACGACGAAGAGCTCTTTCTCACTAAAAGCAGCACTCGGGAGCCAGCCTGCGTACGCGATACACGTGGCGCTGAATACGCAGAACGCCTTAGGCCCTTGATGAAATCGACGGACCTACATATCACGACAACGCACTACTCGGCCTTCGCTGGGACGGCTTTGTTGCTCGCTCTTCGCTCCAAGCTCATTACTGACGTGTACATATGTGGCTGTAAGAATTTCAGTGAACGTAACCCATCATGTCTGAGACAGTCGCTGACTTATGTCCACTCCTTTTAGGTATGACGAATCTCTCTGTGTATGCGACGGCCATGGATGCAGCTCGATTTGGTATCGAGATCACTTTGGTGGATGACTGCCTTGGCTACCGTCGGCTTGATCGACACGACATGGCTATTCGACAATTGAGTGACTTAATGGACGCAAACACTGTCAGTTCTAGCAAGCTTGTTGAGCGCCTCCACGACCCCTCTGTTGCGGATGATGATAGCACAGATGAAATACTGGAACAGGGCGGTGTTCTGGAAGTGGATAGTGATGAAGACAGTGATGAAGAAGTGTCTTTTCCTTCCGTAGGTCTCTCCAAGCAGCTGCTCGGTCGAAACGCTGAGCGAGAGTACTCTGCACCCTCGAGCTCCTACTCACGTTCTGCAGCTGAGCGACCCCGCTTCGCTTCCAGTCAGTATGCGAAACCTCAGAGCTCTCCATCTCAGTCCTGGAGCACCGAACAGACATCAGAAACGCGGGACAGACACGGGTCACGCCAGAAATACGCCGAAGCCAAAGTCAACGCAGCCCCGAGTCACAGCAGGCTGAATTGTCGTGACTCATCTGAACATTCTGGTCAGCCTTGGCTGAAAGTTATTCCTCCAAATTATAAACCGCCGCATAGCTTCCCGTTGCAGCCCACATATCAGGATAGTAGTTTGGCTGAGCCTTCTGAAGTCGCAAAATCAGACTTGAGGAAGTGGGAAGAGAGGACCGACGAGCTGCGCAGGGCACAGAATATGGCGGCCAATTTAGCGAAAAGCAAACCACTCTTCGGCGAAGACAAGCGCGAAGAGAGTGCAGGATCTCGCATTCTTTACAACCTACTTCCCGCAGATGCAGCCGAAAGTGTGTTCGAGGACCTTCAACTTGAGCTGAATTGGCAGAGCATGTTCCATCAGACTGGACAGGTCCCGCGTCTCGTATGCTGTCAAGCCACAATTGGTGCAGATGGTAGCACGCCGTTGTATCGGCATCCGTCTGATCAGACATTGCCGGTGGAGGATTGGACGTCCACGGTCAATACTATCAGAAAGGCCGCAGAAAACGTAGCTAGGCACAGTCTGAATCATGCTCTGATTCAGCTCTATCGCGATGGTAATGATTTCATCTCGGAACACTCGGACAAAACACTTGACATTGTCCCGGAGAGCAATATTGTCAACGTCTCATTCGGCGCGCAAAGGACTATGCGCATCAGAACGAAGCGAGGTCCCACGAAAGAGAGTAGCACAACCTCGACAGCTCGCACAACATATCGCGTGCCAACGCCGCACAACAGCATGATTACCATGTCTCTCAGAACGAATGCGGAATACCTCCACGCAATCAACTGGGACCGACGACCAGCTTGCGAGTTGGTCGAAGCTGAAAAAGCGTATGCAGGACAGCGCATCAGCCTAACGTTTCGCAACATCGGAACGTTCTTAAACAAGGAGTCAACGATGATCTGGGGCCAAGGAGCGGTAGGGAAATGCCATGATGCTGCGCGACCGGTCGTTAACGCAAACCCGGAAGAGAGCGAAAAGCTCATTCAGGCGTTCGGCAAGGAGAATGCAGCTTCAAGCATAAATTGGCACGATATATATGGCGCAGGAAGTGATGTGCTGCATTTGAAGTAGCAGCTACAATACAGAAGCGTCAATGCTTGATGCTGAGTATGCTCTCCCTATTTGCGACTGTGGTCGTCTACTAGCGAGACTGTCTTCGCTGAAAATGGCGGTACTGCTCCTCCACTGGTTGGTATATGGTGTGTGAGGTCACGACTTGCTTCATATCGGGTCGTGTGGTCGGTTTGACGCCTCCTTGTCCTGCTGCACAGTCTCACAGAGCCCTTTGATTGCACCACGGCATGTCGTAGCCGCCACGCGATGCGGTCTGGATTCAATCGGGAAAGTGCAGCTACTTGATGATCTCTCTGTAGATGTGCGACATCGTTGTCTTCATTGACACGAGTCCAATTAATGTCTAATCACTCGGTTCTTGGTTTCTGCCTTCGCTTCTTGGGTCCTTCACCGCTGACTATTGACTTGAAGCCTTCGGCGACAGCTGGGCGTGTGTTAGCCATAGATTCGCAAGCGGATCAAGGCGGTTGCGGACTCACTGATCATAATAAGTGCAATGAGATACTGGATCATCTGCACGACCCATCTCGCTGGTCCCCAGAGTTTGTGCTCGGGATCATTGACTGTTCCTGCGTTTCGCATGAATTCCGAGGCCCTTGACTGCTTGCTTGGCAGCTGATTGCTTGACATGATGGAGGCTGTTCAGGTTGCGGAAGGAGAGGAAAGTAATGACAGGAATGACACTTCCTTACTTATGCTAGTACTTTGAAGGAATGCGGATTGCCACGGATCAGTATGTTATTTCCGAGCAGGTCTTGAGGCAGTGCAAATGCATACTTCACTCTGCATCTGGTCTTCTTCTTTCTGTGCCTTTCAACACGTTGGCGTCTCGTCATCGACGCCACAGCGTCGGCACAAACGCGAGCGGAATCGCCGACGCGCTGTGCATTATTATTGTCGTATTACTTCTCCTTGCATGTCCTTTTCATACCGCCTTCATGGTATCATGACAGGAACTCCAATGTGAAAATGGGGCAATGTGGCAGAGACGAACAGTGGAAAATGTGCAGATCAAGACTGCGGCGCCGCCCATGCCACCAAGACACATTTCTGGCTCAAATCATGCTGGCTGGCCGACACCGGGATGAATGACAGCCCGGCGAGACGAGACGAGGGGCTCGATGAGGAAGGTCACAAGCTTTCGAGGTCCGCAATGTCAAGTCGACGGGCATTGTAGCTACGTAACAACAGGTTTGGTATATTCTTCTACGGCGTTGCACGCCTTCTCACTACACTCTGGCTCCATCTCGTGCTGTCCCGCACTATCCGATCTCTCATCGGCCTATCTCGCCTACAGCCTATACCTTCTGCCACTAACCAAGCAACATTGACTGTTCCAAGCACTTTGCCTACCTTTTACAGTTCTTTTCTGAGGCAGAATAGAACCCCATCTCATCTTCCACTGACAGACAGCAACATCATGCCTCTCAGAGTTGGAAGCACCTACCCGGGCAAAGGGGATCCAGATTTCGCCAGCTTTCCCTCACGTCGATCAGTCGTCCACAGCACCGAAGGTATTGTAGCTTGCACACAGCCATTGGCAGCAAAGTGTGGAATTGAGATTCTTCAGAAGGGAGGAAATGCCGCCGATGCAGCTGTGGCTGTTGCCGCGGGGCTCAATATGACTGAGCCTGGGAGCACAGGCATTGGAGGTGACATGTTCTGCCTGTTCTACGACGCAAAGACCAAGAAGGTGCATTCTCTCAATGGTTCTGGACGATCTGGCAAGAACCAGACGCTAGCAAATGTGAGGAAGAGCTTAGGAATCAAGGATGGCGAGAGCGGCAAGATCCCAATGACCAGTGTTCATGCTGTGAGCATTCCTGGTGCTCCAGCTGGCTGGGTTGATACTTTTGAGAAGTTTGGAAGTGGAAAGGTCACATTAGAAGAAGTGCTTGAGCCTGCGGCGAAGCTGGGCGCCGATGGGTTTCCTGTCAGCGAGCTCATGGCATCGTGGGTAAGTTTATAGAGCATGTGTTATACGACTTCTAGTTGACTGACGAGCAGCAGTGGGCCCATTTTGACGAACGGATTCGACAGGCTTCACCGAACTTCAGCGAGATGCTGAAGAAAGACCCTTCTGCTCAGGATGGCTGCAGGCCACCACGACCCGGTGAGATTTTCAAGAACCCAACTCTTGCTGAAACATTCAGAACATTAGGAAGGCAAGGCAAGGCAGGATTCTACGAAGGCCGCATTGCAGAAGAGCTCGTAAAGGTAGTGCAAGATCTGGGAGGGCATTTGACGCTAGAAGATCTGAAGAATCACGCCGAGATTGGCACAGAGGAGACGGAAGCGATCAGCCTCAAGTTCAAGGCGCAAGACATAGCAAATTCGCACGGAGAGCATATGCATGACAAGAGCTCAGAAGGTGTAGAGCTTTGGGAACACCCTCCAAATGGCCAAGGTATTGTTGCGCTCATGGCCTTGGGCATCATCGAGCAGTTGGAGAAGTCCGGCAAGATCTCCAAATTCACCAAGGAGGATCACAACTCAGCAACGTACATTCACACCATCGTCGAGGCGTTGCGTATCGCCTTTGCAGATGGCAACTGGTGGATCGCCGATCCCAAGGTCGAGAAAGTGCCCAGCAAGGAGCTCACCAGCCCAGAGTACTTGGCCGAGCGAGCGAAGCTCTTCAATCCAGACAAGGCAAGCGATGTTCTCGATCATGGCTCGCCTGCGCACAATCACTCTGACACAGTATACTTCTGCGCGACCGACAAGGAAGGTAATGGCATCTCGTTCATCAACAGCAATTACGGCGGCTTTGGCACATGCATCATCCCCAAGGGCTGCGGGTTCACTCTCCAAAACCGCGCTGCAAACTTCACACTGCAGCCAGAAAACCACCCCAACATTCTGGCACCGGACAAGAGACCGTATCACACAATCATTCCGGCTCTGGTTACCAACGTTGCAGACCAAAGCTTACACAGCGTCTACGGCGTGATGGGCGGCTTCATGCAACCGCAAGGGCACGTGCAAGTCCTGCTCAACCAGCTCGTGTTCGGCCACACCCCACAATCTGCTCTAGATGCCCCTCGGATATGTATCGGTGCTGGCATGCCTGATGCAGGTGACGTTATGGACAGGACGGTGTATGTGGAGGACGGCATTTCAGCCGAGACGGTGGAAGGACTGAGGAAGCTGGGACACAAAGTGGAAGTTGTACGCGGGCACGAAAGATCACTGTTCGGACGAGGTCAGATCATCAAGTGGTCAGTGGATCCTGTCGAAGACCAAGGTGTGTGGAGTGCTGGAAGTGACCCCAGAGGTGACGGCCATGCTGTGTCGCAGTGAACAAAAAGGTATGTAAAGGCATCGCACCACGGGTCCTGGCGATGTATCTATACAGCGTACAAAGCTGGCTAGGAATAGATCAAGGCTCTTGGCGCATCCTTCGAAGATTTAGGCTTCACTTCTGCCGGAGGTGGTAGCCTGGCCATCTCCAAAGTGTTGGAAGCGACAGTGCCGCATACGTATCTCTCCATCATCGTCGTCAGCACACCATGGCATCACCCTTCCTGGCACTACCAGCTGAGCTTCGAGCTGCAATCTAGGAATACGTCTTTCTGGCCACTCGAACCGAGGCTGTCGATCTTCTCTGTCCAGATGTTCCAACAAAAGCCCTGTCGCTGATAAGCAAACAACTATATCACGAGACCCGGAAGCTCTACAACTCATCATGTCGTACATTCTGGTTATCCAGCGCGTTCACGCTCGACACCAGAAATCTTCCAGACCCAACCGCCGCTCGAGCAACCCTATTGTCCCTACGAAAGGAAGACTTCAACCACATCACAAGCCTTGCCATCTACCAAGTCTCTCCCGGCGCTATAATCACCACAGAGCGCACCTTCTCCCTCATCGACAACCGCGGAGGCTGGTGTCTCACTAGCACCAAATTAATCAACTCTCCCTCAGACTCCTCCGACACGCTCTGCGGCTACGAGCAGACTTTTCGCCGCTACAGACCTTGGTCCTTCCGGATAGGGCCGGGGCATCCTTCTTTGCCGAATCCGACGAAGTTGGCTTGGGATGGGTCGAAAGATGAGGAGTCTTTGAGAAGAGCGTGTGAGGCGTACTCGAGGAGTGGGAGATTGAGTGTGAGAAATCAAGTCTTTGATCTTTTGGGTTGGGAGTTGGAGGACCTGGAGACTGTGGTGGCGGCGACGTATACGATGTTTGGGGTTGGGTTTAGTACGATGGAGGGATATCGGCCACGCAGACCTCAGCAGAACTCGTAGAGATAGAGATTATTCATTCACAGCCGATCGTGCTTGAATGAAGGTATTGCTCACTAGTGTCAATAGGGCACTCCGTCGTCCTGCACTTTCTGCTTGCTCTTCAACCTCTTCTCCTCCCTCTTTCCCTCCGACTTTGTCCTGCCAGTCAGTCTCAACTTCTCCACCTCCTCGTCGCCGATCCCACCATTTTGCGCATCTTTGCTGAATATCCATTCTCTCCTGTCGCCAGGATACATGCCTCTTCGTACCTTATTGCCATAAATGTCAGGAGCATGACCAACCACATATCGTGCCAAGCCACTTACTTTCTTTCTTCGGTTCCAGTAGCTGATATCCAAACACATCTGGTGAATACTACCAGGAATGAAGCCCATGATCGTCAAAGCACAATTGAGAAGGAAGTCTGGACCAAAGCCATAGAGCAAGTACACTGCGACAGGAGGGAGGAAGATGCCAAGGATGTTGACATATATGCGGAATTTGGTCTGCTCTTTCATGGTGACAGACGAGTGGCGACAATGTCGATAGAAAGGCACTTGCTGGAGCTTGGCGATTGCTTCAGTATTGATATATTTGTTCTTGTCTCGGGGTATCAGTGCTCTTCGTGCGCTTTCAAGTGTTCGAAAGATAGTCAGCCTGGTCACCGGCGTGACCGCCGCGGCTTCCGCGCGCCTGAACGAGTATCGCACACGGCGCTCCGGATTCCACGGGAGTATTCTAAACGAAGGCATGTCTACATTTGGGTGGAAGACTGGACGGTAAGCTCAGTAGTCAGCTAGGCCCTGAGGGATAGGGATCTATCAGCTCATTCTCATACGATCTCCACAAAGCCCAGTCCTCCGTTCTTTCTCCTTCACTTCACTCGATCCAAATGTCCATCTTTCTCTCAATCCCGCAAATCACAAACAACCTGCGCCGCTTCATTACAATCCTCGTTATTCCCCGGCTTGAGACCATGCTTTCGAATGAAGCTGTCGGTATGGCGGTAGTGCTTCTCACCCTAGTCGACTCCGTCGCTGGGAAAGATATGGTCGGCCAGATCACAAGAGGCGTCTGAATCGATATCTGCCAGGATGTCATTCTCTTCGCTGTCATCCATCTCTATTCCTCGTCATTCATTACAGCCTCCAAGATCGCGTGACCTTCGGCACGCTGATCATCCTTAGTGAGGTTGAGGCCATGTGAAGCGAGGAACTTCCACTCGTTGCCATAGTGCTTCTTCAGCCAAGACTTCTCCTCCTCAGTCGATGGTGGCAATGCAGTCGACATCTGGTTCTTGACTGCCAACCATCTAGCGCGCTCTGCTTCGCTCCACGCAGCATTGATCATGTATATGCCGTTGGAGCTGAGACTTGTCTCGGTTGCGCTATGTCCCACAAGCCGGAGACGCCATAGCCGGCCGAGGTCCAAGAGCCCGGCTGAAGCACCAGTCTCTTTGTCGAGGAGCCGAGAATCGTGTTTGGAAGTTATCAAGCCGTAGTCCTGCAAAATTGGATGTCCAAAGATGTTGCAGGTATTGGATGGGCAGTAGAGGACATCTCTAAGCACGACTGTTGCAGATGCTGTTGGATCTGTTTTACTGGTCTGTAACACGAGCTCGACGTCACCTACTCCAAGCACGTCTACTGAATTCTGATCGCCAGTGTAGATGCTCCCAGTGTGGGTTTTTAACTCGGTGTAAGTCGTGAACCAGTCGCGATGATTCGCGACGTGGACGTTAGAATTGTTGGACCAGATCCAGTCAATATGATATGGAACGCCAGTGGGAGCCATGATGTGAGGAGGAGAGTTTGTGATGCTGCTTTAAATCAATCAAAAAGCGCGATACATGAAGTTGTAAAGCGCGACTGGTTGATTTATAGATCGATGAGTACCAACGGGCAAACTCGAGATAACAAAGGGCAGTTTGGCTTGCAGCAAAACAAACATTCAGGTACATTGTCTCAGAGTCTCAGATTACAGCTTAGCGGATGCCCCGGTCGTGACCCATATCCGCCGTAAGTTTGTAGTAAGTGGAGCAGAACAGGCATTACAGATCATGGCCCAGTAACGACTCCCCTCCAGATTTTCGGTAGCGGACCATCAAGGCCATATATTGGATCTAAACGTCGAATAAGCACAGCATTTTAATACGCGTGGACCACCTATAGTCACCATAATCAGGCAGAGGCACTTGCTCCGCAGCCTGCTTCTTGGCTTCAGTCTCCGAACTACCTGCCTTGCAATAGTTGTTGTCCCAATGTGGTGCTCCCTGTTCTGCGTCAGTGGTACGGAAAGAAGATGTCGCAAGCAATCCGACCTTTGGATACAGTCCAACATATTCGTAGTCGGAGCTCGATTCGACGTTGCGGTGAGCGACACCTGCAGCATGCACCGCGATATCTCCTGCCTTCATATCGAACGTCACGCCATCGTTAGGATCGTCGAGTGGGCCAACACCATACACGCTTGTCTGTCAGTCTCAGCCTGACTTTATGCTACGAGAAAGCACATTACTGTATGCTTATCAGCTTGCATTCGTTAATGATACGACTACACATCTGACCCATTTCGTAGTTCCCCGAATCGCGGCATAGCACTCATGGGTATTTGAGTGAAAGTGGGCAGTCGGAAAGTGCTTGAACACTCCTCCCTTCACCCACTGATTCGCCTCGAACGCCTTCTCTGTCGAATCCACGCTGTGATCTTCCGGCAAGACGTTGCGATAAACCAGAACCGGTAGTCTCGAGTTCGGACAGTGGGGCGTGGGCTTTGCCCAATAAAGCTCAGGCTGAGAAATTGGTGAAGCCATGTGCAATGTGTGTGCTAAACACGATCAGTCTGGAATGATAATGAGAAGGCCGGCCACGACCTTTTCATGTGTCGGATATGACGTGTGAGGACGTGTAGCTGCTAGCTTCCCCACCCAGTCGGCTACGATATGCTCGTTAGATGCCAAGAACTTGCCTATTGTGGTATCTTTAAGCAGGCTTCCGACTTATGGTTCTGTAGTAGGGCGTCAGGCAGAAAATCGTGCTTCAATGCATGGATTGGGATGTAGACCTCTCCCAACATAGCTTCTCGTGATCTCGCATCAAATAAGAGCTGCCTCGATCCTTGCGGCGTCCAGTCGCGGGAATAGAGTAAGATAGCAATAGATCCTGGCTAGAATCCTGGCGAGTCTACTAACGTGGATATGAATGCTCCACGTTTGCAAGGCGTGTACATCAATGAAAGCCCTTCTTTTCATCTCCTCCTAGCAGCGGATCTTCAACCTGTGCAGGAGGTGCATATGTTGGTCGAGGGGCAGTGACGGGAGGCGCACGATCTGCGATGGCGTCTTCGTAGCTCGGCGGAGGCGCATCATCGTACTGTGGAGCAGTACTACTCCCTGCAGCAGATGCTGCTGGCCACGGCGAGCCGTGCCCTTCAACCGGTGTTGGAGGAATCTGATTGGATCCGAAGTCTGAATCCATGCGTCCTTCCTGTCTGAGCTTGTTGATCATAGGATCTGTGTCAGATCTCGAAGGCTTTCTCGGAGGAAGACCAGCCTTTGCTTCTTCCATCCGTGCGATGACTTCTGCTGGCGGTGCTATACCCGAGAAGACTTTGCAGTCCATGCGAAGTGGCAATACAACCTGTTGTGGCTATGGAGAGTCAGCATACAATGATATCATCAGTACAGTGGTGGAAGGTATGATTGCGCATTCTCACCACTGTCCGCCACTGTCCAATGCGTACCTTCGCGTCTCGATCGCCGTACGTGAGACTGATCCGAATATCCAGTTGGTATGTGCGCTCGATATTACAGGTCTCGAAAGTTGGGGCAACCGTGTTTGGAAGAGCATGAGACTGACCTCGCCATAGCGCATCGTCGATAACATGCTCCGACTCTACCTCGTCAGACGGACTGCCGAGGAGTACATTCATGTTGCTCATGCTGCAAATGATCCAGCTATTGCTTTCAGTCCGATAGACTTCGTGCGCCCGGATCTTGGTATGCCCAATGAGGGAGATCTGCAAGGTACTCATGAAAACCTGGTCACCGAAATCGCTCAATTTCTTGAAGATCAAGCGGAGTGGTATGTCTTGATTGCAAGTCAGGATCGCCGGCTCTGGCAGGCGCGCATCTATGCTGATGAATGGGGAGCCGCCAGCCACAGTTGGTGAATTGGGAGTGCTGGACTTCTTCCCGAATATGCCTTTCATCTTGTCTCGTGCTGACTCGCCTCCCATAGGGCTTCCGGGGAAGACATCGAAGCGATGCTTTTGTCGAGCAAAGCATTCAGAGCCTGTCAGCGCAGGGCGAGGGTTCTCGATCGGGAAGAAATTGAAGGGGATCTGCGTTCTCGCGTTCTCTTTGAGCAAGCCGTGTCGGTTCACTGTACATTTGACGAAGTATCTGATCTCGGCTTCACCAGGAAACCCGCTAAGGGTTGGTGGGAGTGTCTTCTTGACATGTCGGCTTGCCGGTCTCGCAATCTCCATGCCCACGATCATTGGCTGCTGAGGACCATTTGCAGTACAGCTGTTGTTGAACGGGATCTAGTTGCTGTCAGTGCAAGTGACGCGAAGTACAAGGTCGCAAGGATACCTTGAAGGAGAACGGGTAGACGTGTTCGCCTGCTGGCAGTCCATAGGCAGTCTTCCCGCTAGATGTTGTTCGTCCTTCAGCAACATGAGCGTCAGGGAAAACCATCTGCACTTTGTAAAGGAGCTGCAACTGTCAGTTGGATGCGATAGACTCTCGTTGATATCGCTACACACCTTATGGTACTCTACCATAGGCTTCGGCCTTTCTCCATTGGGCCCTGGCGGGCTCATAAGTCTGGTCCGGCTCTCTCCTTCGAGCTTGACGATGATCGAGTTTATATTCTCACTTTTCATGCTTCGGACCATCACATGCCCTGATATCTGGTCCAAGTTCGTGTACGCAACATTGCCAGGCTGGTCCAGGACAACGCGTACATTCATACCGGAGCCGCCGGCACTGCCGCCAAGCCCAGCGCTTTCCGCCCATTTGGAGAAGCTGCCTGCCGACAGAGGGCTCTTCTGATCGTAGAATACCATTCGTGGAGGCCGACCTGCTGTGATGAATGTAATGTGAGTTGCTTATGAGGCACGGCACGGCTGTTGTGGTGTGAGACACAAACGTTCTCGGAGAGTTCTGCGTTGGCAGCTTGGCTCTAGACTTTCTTGGCTTGGGATGCTTGCGAGCCTCTTGACTACGCGAGTCTCTCAAAGGCGACCTATCGATGCGCTCAATGGCGTCGAAAGTCGTAGCTGTTGGACGCTGCTGCTGAACTTGACATTTGTTTGTTGCATATGGAGGCTGAGCACGTCAGCGCCAGCCGGGTTCGGATTTGCTTACGTACTAGTCAGAAGTGGCTGTGCTCCTCCTCGTTCGGACGTAGACGGACCACAAACAACATAACACGAGGGAACACGTTTTATGCTGATGCGACTTGCGTATCAATTTGCGGGTACCTTGAGCTAGCGACGGACCTGCAGTCTTGGACTGCGACCTCACCTCGACTTCCCTACACACATCACGACCGTGCCATCGTGAGAGAAGCGGCATGTGTAACCCATCGATGAGAATTGTCAAACAAGGGTATGGTGTATTATGGTACGCAGATTATGCATTATACTATGTATTGTGTTGAGGAGTCCTGAAGGGCCTCGTGCTGTTGAATGCCGAAATCGCCAATTTTTTCCAACATCCCAAAACTCCTCGCTAGATTTTGCAAATAACAGGGTATCATGCCGAGCAGAAGCACAATTGCAGACTCATGTACGTATGCGCTCAATGCCGAAATAACAAGTCGTAAATCGTGGGTACGTATTGGTGCTGTCAAGAACGGACATCAACCAGAACTCCAAAAGGAAAATACCAGGATCATTTAGTATGCGGGTACAGTCTGTCCGCTTGCCACAGGAAAGAAAGAGTAGCTGGGAGGCAGCTCGTCCCGTGGTGTGACTGGTGGCGATGGGCGGCGAATGTCGCTGTGTCCAATGAAAGCCTCGTCTGGAATGTGCATAGTTCGTGGGTCAAAGAAACCATCAACTTCTGCCTCGATGTCGTCGACCGTAGAGCCACGACGTGGGCTCCAGTCACCGTCTTCGGCGCAAGAGATCTGGATAGGAAGCTTGAGATCCATCGTACCAAAGCCCTTGTTCTGGATGCCGAGTTCAAATTTGACCTGGTACATGCGGCTGATGAGGCACGAGTGAAAGGAGGGGACAAATGCCTTGTTGGTAGGGAGAGATATGGGTGCCTCGATTTGAGCAACGAAGAACTTGCCACCCTTGTAGTCCTTGCTAGCTGCAGGGATACACGACGTAGACGAGGCCGAACCACGAACTGCATCGGCCTCCGACTCGTATGTCGTCCACTTGCTGGCCACGTTGCTCATCTTCCGCGTGGACAAGTTGAGCTGATCGCTGTGCACACCCTGCGACGGGTCTTGCAGAGCCTTTTTCTTGTCTGGGAAGGTCGACCGTGCGGTGCTCGCGAAGAATGTGCACACCTTCAGCTTCGTCGAGAGATCCGTAAGAAAGGGTGGAAGAGAGTGCTTGTCGGCAGGATCATAGCGAAGCATGATCTTTGCATTTGACATGGCTGGTTTCTCCGGGTCGCCGCGGCTGCGCATGCGGATGGCCGGAGGCTGAATGGCCTCCATGACCATCGTGCCAGCCTTTGCGTGGAGTACACCCTTTCGAACGACTTTCTCCCTGCGAATGCTGTACTCCTTGTCGTCGCTATCGATGTCAAGAGGCGGTTGCTCTTCAGTGGCCGGAATGACGCGGACTCTCCTTGCTTTGTTGGCAATGTTACGACGTGTGATTTCTTCGTCTACAAGCTTCGCTTTGCAGACTCTGACATGCACGCCATAGCGGGTGCTAGCCATCTCCGGCACCAGGTCGTCGAGTACCTTGCCATCGGTAGGATCTTCGCGATCGTGGTCGCCAAAAGTTGGAGGCAGCTGTAAGTGGGCTTCACGAACGCCAGCTGCTTTGCAAGTGTGGCCGCAGATCTTTGGCAGCAAGTGCTGGGGAACAACAAACACAAATGGGAAGCTGTAAGGTTTGCCGGCTCTGAGGATGCGATCTTCGGGGTAAAGATCCTGTACAGACTTGTCTTGCAACTTCAAGAACTGATGGAAAGCCTCGGATCGTCCAGAAACAGCCGCTGCTGCTGTAAGTCGCTCAACATAGGTCCTTGATGTGCCAACAAACTCGATGTCAATCTCATCGAAGTTGGTGTCCATGGGCGCGAGAATCGACACAATCCCTTCTATACGATCCAAGGTGGTGTATGTCGGGCGTGGGTTATTGATCTTGATATCAATAATGACCTTTTGGCCAAAACCTGAAAGCTTTCGCAGACTCTCCATATTTGCTGCCTCATCTTCGCTGATGTTGCGAATAGTCGACGACATATCTACTTCTCGACCGCCTACCGGTCCGGTGTCGCTTAGGCAATGACTCCAAGGTCCCTGTGACAGAGCTCGTTGTGACAACGTCTTGGAAGTGACCAATCAACAGCTCTGCTCCAACACCGATGCGGGGGCTTGTGTATCTCCTGTTGGTCCGGAAGGGCGCAAGGCGTAGCTGATCGCGGGATGATTGTTAATTGAGCTCGAATGTGGCTCCAGGAGTTCGTCGTGCCGAGGAGAACGTGCTTCAATGATCTTCTGTCGCGTGGGAGATGCCGATGCCAATGATGAACGCTTGATGAAGAGAACGAAACGCTGTTGATGACGGGATATAATAGGAAACGACCAGGAAAGAGTCTTATACTTACCCTCAGAATAGGACCATGTTGTGCAAATTCTGCATCGAAAGGCCATCGTGTCTTCGTCGCCATCATGAGTAACCAGGCTCAACATCCAGAGGACTTTGATACCGAATCTGGTGAAAGGTGTGAAGAGCCCCGGCCCACTTTTCATTGCGATCATGGTGTGATTGGGCAGAGCCGTGGAACACGCAGGCCAACTCCGACCACTCGGACGCCACTGAGCGCCTCGAAAATCCTGGGGATACCGTACTCGACCTGCTCTGTCAGCAGCTGTGGTTTTTATCTCTGGGCGCACGATGAGCACGCTGGAATCGCTGCTCAGACGAGCTTATCGCAGAGCTCGCATGAACTTTTGCGGCTTCCCTGCTACCTCCATCGGCATGCTTTCGTGAGCTCTGTCTGAATCTCTGCAAGGCCTTTCACAAGCCCTTTCCCACACGGGCATCTCGATGGTCCTACCAGTCACGAACCATTGCGGTTGTCTTGCGCGTTTGCACGCCATGCGCGTTGCCAGAAATGGCAAGAAGGTCCATGGAAGTTTGAGTGTGTCATGAGAATCCACATAACAGCGCTGCAGCCCGTCCAAATCTGTGATCCAGATCGGCCTGGCAGGCAAGCCAAGCCTTTCGAGCATCAGAATTTTCGCACGTGTTCCTGGAAAAGGTCCATGCCTTGACCGCTGAACGTGTCTTTCATGTGCTAACGATGATGCGAGAATTTTCCTGCCGGGTCTCTTCAGCCGCCGTATGTGCACCCGTATACTGCAACCGCTTTCAGACACTGCATGGCCGGCTGTCGCACACGGAGTTCAGTCGGCATACACTCGAATGCTCTACGACCATGCCCAGTCCGAGGTCGCAACACATCTCGCCATTCTCGCGTCACCAAGCATACCAATAGCAAATGTCGGTTCATCACGGTATGCGCTGCCTGGACTGCGAGGCCGCGGTCAACGCGTGTTGTGCTCATGAACCTCCGAGGTCGTGAACTCCGACAACAATCCTGCAGTGCTCAGCATCGCCGCGAACAGCGAATCGACATGGACGTTGTCGCGTTCTTTTGCTCTTGCTGTAAGCGAGCGCGAAAGTGAGTGGTCTGACAGCTGACGTCGAAAATGATGCACGACGAAGCGCGATCCTGGAGACGACGTGGAGTGCAATGCAGCTGACCGAATGCTTGGAACTGCCCGAACGCATCTCCAATATCGACATGATCCGCACATCGCGTGCGAGAGAAGTGGACCTCAGGAACGAAGCATTCTCACACCGCTGTGCTTTAACATAACATCCCTCTCATAGGAAGCACAGTCTGCACGCTGCTCCCTGGCGCTCGCGCGAGTGCAAGTTGGGAAGTACCACACGCCGGTCAACCTGCTCATACAGTTGTGCTATGCGTCTTCATGGGTCCCCTCGTCAATCGAAGTTCATCGACGGCGGTATCTGCTAAATATCGAACAGTCTCACGCTTTGTACTGAGGCACGACATCGACGAGTGACTCACAAAACATATGCAGATCACAGCCACCATGCAGACAGTAGTAGGTATCTTCTGGCGATTCACTTGAAGAGTCACCGCATCCATAGGGGTCAGTAGAGCAGTAGCTATTGGCTGGTGGCACTTCCTGAGGGGTAGTCAGCTGCCAAGCATATCAGGCAGCTCCTACTACATAGAACGCCTCGCCGCTTCGTCGGGAACTCGAAACTCATAAACAAACAGAGACAACTTGAAAGCAGGCATCTCAGAGACTAACAGTCTTCGTCGCGAGATAACTTTCACGGAAAGCATCAGTCAAAATCCTCTAAGCCAATATCGCTACTCGCCCAAGAAACAGATCAGGTATTTGTCACACGTAGGATCTTCCAGACTAGGTCAGCCATGGATCAGCTCGACAATCACATCTGTGGTGCTTACTACATGGTTGACTACCGCCGGATATACCTACCTCAAGTCAAGCTCGTGTCGCACACGACTATTTATCCAGTTTCGTTCACAACGACACTTCGACAGACCTTCAAGACAGCAGAAGCTGTGCCTCAAGTCCGTTATGCCTTCCCTCTCTACGATGGCGTCACAGTATCTGGATACACGATCTCGTTCGACGAAAAGGTCCTGACGGGTGTCGTCCAACAAAAAGATGATGCCAAGAAGACTTACCAGCAGGCCGTGGATCGTGGTGAGACGGCCGGACTATTGGAATCCTTACCAGCTGGCGTGTTCGGCGTGACGCTTGGAAACGTACCCGCCCAGACGGAGCTGCTGGTTAACGTGATCTACTGTGGCGAGTTGAAGCATGATGCTGCTATTGACGGTCTGCGGTACACACTGCCGACAAGTATAGCACCTCGCTATGGCTCCTATCCAGGAAGCTTACTGACTTCCCACATCACTGCAACTAGCATGCTGATCACAGTAGATGTTGACATGGGAAACAAATCGGCGATTCGCAAGATTCAGTCTCCAAGTCACCCCATCGCAGTGACCATGGGCGAGATATCGAAGCAGGAGGCTGGCACGACGACATTCACGCCATCCAAGGCATCTGCAACATTGTCTCAGGGATCGGCAGAACTCAGCGATGACTTTATTCTGCAAGTGGTCATCGACGACCTGAACCGGCCTCAGGCAATCCTGGAAGTTCATCCAACTATTCCTCACCACAGGGCAATCATGGCTACCATTGTCCCCAAATTCATTCTGGAATCCGCAAACCCGGAAGTCGTTTTCATCGCAGATCAATCCGGCAGCATGTCTGGAGTAAAGAACGCGGCACTCGTCACAGCCCTGAAAGTGTTCCTCAAATCTCTGCCAGTCGGGGTCCGCTTTAACGTCTGTGCTTTTGGCAATGCGTTTCAGTTCCTATGGGACACTTCTCAGGCATACAATGAAGAGAATGTGCAACGTGCCATCGCGCATGTCGAAGGCTTTCGGGCGAATTTTGGTGGCACAGAGCTGCTCAAACCCATTCAGGCTGCCTTCAAAAGACATCTAGGAGACATGCCGCTCGAGATACTGGTCCTCACCGATGGCCAGATTTGGCAGGAGGAAGACGTCTTCCAACACGTGAACAACGAAATCGAGAACGGCGTTGACGCACGAGTTTTTACTTTGGGCATTGGCACGGATGTGTCTCACACCCTGGTGGAAGGCCTCGCACGGGCAGGCAATGGGTTCGCGCAATTCGTTACGCAGAATGAGGATACGGACCAGAAAGTGATGCGAATGCTGAAGGGAGCATTGTATGCTCATACGAAAGACTACAAGCTGGAGATCACTTATTCCAGTAACGCTCAAGGCGATCGGACTGATAGCGATGATGAGTTCGAGATTGTGGAAAAGCTGCAGGACCGCTTGACCGTTAGCACAGCCACAGAGCACATGGCTGAGCCGGCCAAACCTCGATCGTTCTTTGACACGTCCGCAGACTTGGCCCAGCCTGTGAGACCTGCAGAGCGTTATGCGCATTTGCCATCAGTTGATCTGCCGAAGCTGATCCAAGCCCCGTCAAACATCCCACCTCTCTTCCCCTTCAATCGAAGCACGATCTATATTCTGCTCGATGAGCACACGCCTCAACAGGAAGTCAAGTCTGTCACCTTGCGCGCCAAGTCTGCCAGCGGACCCTTAGAGCTCGAGGTGCCTATCAGCGGTGTGACAAAAGCGAGCAGTATTCACCAGCTGGCAGCTCGGAAAGCTATACAAGATCTCGAGGAAGGTCGTGGCTGGCTGAACCATGCCAAGTTGAAGGCAGATGACCTGAGTGAGACGACAGTCAAAGTCAAGCATGCAAGTCGACTTGATGAGATGGTTGAGCGGGAGGCTGTGCGGCTGGGTGAGAAGTTCCAAGTGGCAAGCAAATGGACTTCTTTCGTGGCGGTACAGGATGGCCAGACTTGCAAGGAGAACGAGGTCCCGTGGCCGGAGACAGTAGGGCATTTCTCATATGCTGCCCATGCACCCGGAAAAAAGAAGATGAGTCGTACACGGGGCTTCGCAAGGGCACGAGCATCCTTGCCGCCTCCACCACCACCACCGGCAGCTGCAGCTCCAGCATCAGCAGCTCCAGCATCAGCAGCTCCAGCATCAGCAGCTCCAGCATCAGCAGCAAGCTCTGGACTTGCGATGCAGAGTACGATGGCATCGACGCATATCGGAAGCCCAGGGACTCTCATGTCCTCTGCTGGAGGCAATGATGGCAACAGTCCACATATGCGGCGCGGATTTGCGGCTAAGATCGGTCAAGCCCCACGACGCATGCTGGCGAGTCAAGCCAGTCGTTTCGTTGCGCCTGCTGCTGAAGTGGACATGGAAGAGGACGACTCCGAGTCTGCAGATGAAGACATGGGCTTTGGCCTATTCGACGACCCTGCTCCGAAGAGGAGCATTTCTTCTTCCTCAACCCCAGCATTCCTCTTCCGGAAAGCAGCGAGTCCGGTTCAGACACAGGGACTGCACGAGATCATCGGCCTGCAGGCATTCACCGGAGCGTGGAAGTATAGTACTCGGCTGGTGGAGCTAATTGAGCAGACCGATGAGGTCTTGGACAAGTTCAGCCACGAGCGTGATACCACAATGACTGCGTTGGTGGTTGCTTACTTTGAGCTGAAGCTAGAAGACAAGAAGGATGTCTGGGAAATGGTGGTCGGCAAAGCGAGAGCGTGGCTCGCTACAAGTGTTGGAGGCACAGAGAAGGCGAATGAGCTCATCGAGCAAGCGAAGGCCCAGACTGTCGTGAAGAAGTAGAAGCTATCGCAGGGCCGGAGGCGAACGTTAGTTGTTGGTGGAGAATCGAGGCGATAGTATCATCGGCCTTCATTCTTTGAATTCTGTATGATAGTGTGTTCAGTAGCTACAATGGGCGTTGCTCGATCGTTTCGAGTGTCAGACAATCCATAGAAAGCCACCAACATTATCTTTCTCTTATCGAAGTTGGTGACTTGTGCACCGCTGCAAAGACCAACAAGCCCATGGTTATCACTATGCAATGTCCAACAACCACATCAACTGACCGAGCTATTGGCGTCGATCTGATGATTGGCGTTAGAAGCATGGAAAAGTGTAGCGTAGGAAGAGTCCGCTAGGGAAGGCTCTCGCTTCGACGTGTCGTGCCTGATTGAGATAAGTTCAACTGCCTACCTGACTTTGGGGCGCATTTGTGGTTGTTGGTAAAGGGTAGTTCGTCGTGTAGGCGCCCGGAAGTCAAGCGGCATGTGGCTGAAGGATTCCTCCTTGACAGGGCTCTCACCGGTCTGAGTGCAGGACTCGGTAGTGAATGGAGCCCCGGTAGCAGGAGAGGTGTATGGACTGACTGGCTCGTATGTCGGGTATGTTGTGTTGTGGCAAGCTCGTGGTGGAAAATTTGACACGTAGCTGTCGAT
Source organism: Septoria linicola (assembly GCA_024114885.1). Classification (NCBI taxonomy): domain Eukaryota; kingdom Fungi; phylum Ascomycota; class Dothideomycetes; order Mycosphaerellales; family Mycosphaerellaceae; genus Septoria; species Septoria linicola. Next base: position 2,243,154 of record CP099422.1, read on the forward strand.
GTGTGGTTGTTCTTCGTTCATCTGCAGTCGCTACAGAGTCAGTTGGCTTTACCCAGCGGCTGTTAGCGTGGCGGTTTGACCACCAGACTGGAATAGTCCACGTGCATTGCGGTGTTGCTTAGCGAGGCGGCGCGGAAGGAAGGTGCGGGTGTTGGTAGATCAAATCTCGGTGTAACATTGCACTTTTGTTGTGAACTGCTTGATTGAGAGTTGATCGTCGTGGGATGGAGGGTCTAGTGCATTGGTCTGCTTTATGATTGTCTGTGGAAGGGACACAGGTAATAAGGTTGTGAGCTTTGCTGGGACTTCTGCTGAGGTCCTGGGTTGTGGCAAGCGAGTCATGAGCGTAGAAGTCTTCAAAAAGAATCACCCGAACATTCTGGTTCTGCAAACCCCGTCCTCTTCCACGTGTAAGCACGCTCCTACCGTTCTTCGCTGATGGTCGGCATTGCAATGTGCAACAACTATTGGTTCATCTGGCTGATGCTGATCGTGCTCATCGTCCTCATCTCGTAAGCGTACTTCGGCGTAGCTCCCGTGTCCAAGAAAGTGCCAGATGGAGTCAGCATCTCCCAGTGTGGAGCATAGGACTAGTTAGACATGAAGGAGAAGTGTCCGAGGAAAGAAGGATGTGACAGTCTGCAAGTGTCGTCTAGATGTCACACGAAAGCTTTCATGTGGTTGGTCACCGACTCGGCCTCATCCGCCTCAGCGGCTAATAATTCAGCTGCTCGACCACGAACTCAGTGCCCTGCCTCCACCTGCATGGTGTTGGAATAGGCACAGTCGTCTCTGACTGGCTGCGTGCAGCACATTGGCACCCAAAAGACATCCACATCACCAGGAACGCACAGAAGAAGCACGCCTCCCGAAGCTGACCCAGACTCGAGCCGGCATTCGCAAAAGTCCACCGCGTCTGTTTCGGTTGCATCTGTCTTGCATATGCATGCAGCAGCCTGTTTGTGCTGTGGTGGGCCATAGCTTCGTGGATCATCTTGTTGGTTTTGTGACTACACGGCGCAGGACGCTCGTGTGGTAGTTCGAATTTGGCTGTGCCGCAATAATTGTTCTGGAGATATACCACTGCCTGGCCAGTGTTCTGCACTCACACCACCTTGTCGGCGAGCCCGGGAAGGATACATTAATTACCTGAAAGCTGCCGCAGCTGAGGTGCACAGCAGCCGTCCGTTACTACCTAGGTTGTGCTGCAGGCGGCGGCCTCAATCGCCTGCTACGCTACGCGATACTCCGCAAAGGACTCCCAAAGACTGCAGGCAGCATCACCGCTATGCGCGGGCTTTGAGCTGTGAGCGTAATTTTGTGCTGGACACCACGAAGCTCCATATAGCTCAGCCTGCTTCGAGCTGATCGGCCATTGTACGACACACTTTCCAGTGCTGATATGGCATTGAAGACTATGGCCTCACCCACCGGCGGCGGAATTACATCTGCCTTCAGCCCGTATTCAGATTCCCCCAATTCTCCGGCACGGTTTAGCACTTTCCAAAGTGGCCCTCACAGCAACCGGTGCGTGCGTTTGACATTGGGAAATGATAGGTACTTCTCATGCAGCTGAAATACTGACTGAGTGCATAGCTCTTCGGGTCCCACCGACTCCCTCGCACCACCGCCCAGTCCATATCCTCAGCAGATTGAACCATCGCCAGTAGACTCCAATGGTACGGAAGGCACAGAAATAGACGAAGATGCGCAAGAGGAAGACGACACAGACGTGAGATCGCCAGAGTCAGCAGGAGACGGCGATGCGTTCGAGGTGCAGTCTCCGGACATCGACATCAGCAGTCCTTTGAGCGCGAAAAGTGTACGGCATATGTTGTGTGATACGGACTCGGCCGCTGACTGCAGTAGGAGCTTCCGCCAAAGATCGTGACTTCCCTGCCTTCACGACTTCGATCAGATTCTGCGGACAACGACCCACAATCTGTTATACATATTCCCTCTGGCTTCAAGGACTTCGAGGGCGGAAGGAGAAGCTTCTCGTCTCCTACCGATGTTTCGCAGACTACAGCTCGACTTGCGTCACCTAGTACACCAGAGGCTGTCATCATGACACCTGCGGAGAAGGTAAGATCATCACATGCTCTGGTTCATGGAGATGCGAATGCCAATGTGCCTCAGAAGCAGCTATCCGCGATCTCTCCCGTCAACACCGATATCCCACGATCTGCCGAACGTCCAACTCCACGCCCTCAAACAAAGCAAGAAGTAGATGAGGAATGGAAGCGCAAAAGCCGCAGAACGTCAAGTCTTGAAGGTCTGCTCCCAGGCTTTGACTCGTACTTTCAGCAGTATCTGACTTTGCCTGCAGACATTCCCGAAGGACTTGCTGACGAACATGCTCCTGCCGATGCGGACGACGATGAAGATCGCCCGAGCACTGCCGGACTAGTCGGGGAAGGAACGATGCAGCAAGCAATAGATCACCTGCAGCAAGCAAATGAGGAAATCGCATCCTTGCGCACAGCACTAGGCGAATGCTGGACGCTGTGCAATACGCTCGCGAACCTGTCTTCAAGTCACCGGCAGCACACTTTCAAATCTCGAGGTCCAACTGGAGTTCAGCAGCACGCATGGCAAAGCTGTTGGAGACTGTGCCAACAATTGTACGAAAACAAGGATGAGGACCATACCGCACAGGTCATACCGACCCTGGAGCTGTGTAGAGACTTCTGCCAATCCCTTTTCGATGCCAGAGCCCGCGTCGACGAGGCCACTGACTCTGTTTTGCGGGTAAGCTTTGAGCTGAACAACCACTTATACAACATCAATCACCATGACAAGCCCGATGCTTTCGTGGAGCGAACGCTCGAATTCTACATCACTCTCTGCCATCGACTTATGAAAATGCCCACGTCATTACCGCGAGAGACGGACGCCCTTCTCAGAGCTTGTTGGTCTCTGGCAGAGATGCTGTTCAATCTCCGGCAAAGCGGCAGGGAGGGCAAGCAAGCGGACGAAGAGCTTCTCGGCTCTGCAGTGCAAGCATGTTGGGATCTCTGCGATCTCTTCCGAGAAGGCTGGACACAGATACGGCCAGACCGAGGCACCCCTCGACCACATCAAACATCATTCGGCACACAATCCCAAACATCGCTGAAGTCAAGCTCAACCCGTGGCTCCGCAGGACGTTCCACATCTAGCACAGTCAGCAATCGCAAATACCACGAAGCTCAGACTTTTCCTCCAGAGACGCCAGTGACGATCTTCGACGACACTTCCACAGCAAACTCCTCTCCCGACTCAGTATCAGTGCCAAATATCCTCGTTCTGGGCCCATCAAGCTCCAGCGGATCAAACCGCGGAGCACCACACCATGATCGCTGGACATCCAATGCGTCCGTACTGAGCGACTACTCCGAATCTGCCGCATCGGGAGGTTCTCAACGATCTTCCTCAACCGCGACAGCCGGCGGCGAAGAAACTCATCTCGCTCGTCTTCGCTGCCTCCTACTCAAGGCAGGCATGAACACAGGATATGCTCGGGCGTCTAGCCAACCACTTCCGACCTACGTCTCTGCTCTTCCAGATTCCGCCTTTGGTACATTACCTTGGCAGATGAAGGTTCTAAGCTTGTACAAGAGACTTGTAACCAGTGATCAAAGTCTGAAGAGTGCACACACTATGTCTAGTGAACGGCTGGGTGCGGCAGATGTGGCAAAGAGTGTGAGATGGCTCGGCAATGGCGAACAATGGGCCTGGATGAGAGATCTGTTCCGAATTGTGTTTGGGTTCGGTGTTGACGAGGCGGAAAGAAGAGGTGGAAGCTTCGTGACGTGAAGGACGCATAGTGACCGGCAGAGCAAGCAAGACGAGCTCTTCCGGGGGCATGGGACAGCTTGGAAGGCAAAGCTTCACAACAATGGTTCCGACTTTGCTTCATGAGATGCACCACCCCGTTGCTGCGCAGACTCCAAGGAAGATATGGTCGAAGAAGGTCATCTTCTAAGGGCAGTTGACGACTGGAGAGGTCAAGATGACGAAGAAAAAAGCTTCGAGAACAAGCTCGAGCTCGATTGATAAGCGATACGGCAGAAGACAAAAGCATAGATTTCAAGAGCACACGCTACGACACGATACAGCAGAATAGAGAGAAGGATAATGTACGAGAGCCACGAGATACAGAATTTCTTCATTCTATTTGTACAATCGTGTCCTGACTTAAGTCGAGTTCAAAACCCCTTGTAATCTGTCTCCCATTCGCAAAAGCCCCATTTATCTAGTCGTTCGCATAAGGTTGTGAAAAAAAGGTAAGCAGAACTCCGTCTATGCCAACCCTATTAGATGACGAAGCTGCGCCGAGCTGGAATTTTTCTCTGTCCTTGTGGTATCATCGAAGCAATGTGCTGGTAAGCGATGCTGTTTGCATGTTCTGGTGTCGTCGTTGAATTACAGCAGAAAGAGAGCCAACCCCTTGCTGGTGTGTGGAGGAATGTGCGCGGATAGCCTATGAGCGCGATGGATCTACCACTCGAATTCTCCCATGCCTTTGTGGAAGACCCATTCTTTGCCATTGACACTCATGACGCCGTCTTTGAGCGTGCACTTCCACTTGTTCTTGACGCGCTGCACCTTGTCGTAAGTACAGAGAATGCTGTCGCCAAACTCGTCGTCGTCATCGCCCATGGCACCCTGCCCTTCATCATCGTCATCGTCTAGGTCGGAATTGATTGCATCTGGATCATCCTCGTCTTTGACGTTGGGCTTCTCCTCGTCTTCGTCCTCGTCACCATCGAGCTGCGGAATCGATGGTCCGGCCATGGATGTTGATGATGATGCGGTCAGACTCTGCTCTGCTGCGCTCCGCTTCTTATTCTTAACCCGCGACGATGGCTGATCGCGCAGCGGTACCATCAGTCCACTCTGCAGATCAGCTGTCAAGCTCATGACTTGGTCGCGCATCATGCTATCAGCCTGATGAGAGCGTTGAGCGTGCGCAGCACGCCTCTCTGCCAGCATTGCCTTCCATTGTGCAAGGTCGTACTCTTCGTCAGCTCCGTCGGTCTGGCTGTAGTTGGGGTGCTGGAACCCGCCCTGCTGAATTTGTGGGCTGTCATTCTCGACCTTGATCCGAGGTTGTGCTTGCTGCTGTTGGAGCTGCTGTTGCTGACGAGCCATCGCGGCAGCCTGTTGCTGCTGAAACTGATGTTGTGCTGCAGCTGGGCCACCTTGTTGTGGCAACGGAGCGCCTTGAGGTTTCGGTAGTTGCTGCTGTTGCTGCTGTCCAGGAAGAGCTAGGCCTCCACGCTGCATAGCCGCCAAGGATGGCGCTGCTGCATTGCCGAATTGCTGCTGCATGAGCTGTTGAGCACGGGCAGCGCCGCCTTGCGCCGGCACAGGTGGGCCGTTGTTTGGAGCATAGCCACCATTTGGCAGACCATGGTATTGATGGTCAATCCCAGGCTCGCGTTTGATCTGTTGGCCATTCGAGATCGGCTGTGGAGAATCATAGCTATATGGATTAGCAGGCAGGCCGTTGACACTGTTGGGAGGCGCCGGTTGTGCGATAGGCTGCTGTGGTTGTGGTGGTTGTGGTTTGGGATCCCATGGCATCTGCGCCACGCCACGGGCAGAGAGCTTGTTCTGCCATTCCTGAGATACATATTAGCAAGAAGATCCGTTGACCATTCGTGAGCGATGTAAGTGGCCCACGTGATGTGCTGAAAGTGGTCAAGCGCATGCTCAAGGGTGGAAATTAGCGGGATTGCGCCGTATAAAACTGGCACAGCAAAAGAGGGCCGGGCCCAGCAATCTGCGATCCTCAAAGCCCCGCCCCTCGCCCGCCGAAAGCGCCCAACTCGCTCTGCACGCTCCTCAGCTACGCCTGGAGGCCCGCGTTCTCCAGTCAAGAGAGAGCAACACACTCGTGCTGTCTTTGACGTCTCTTCCTGACTGGAAAGGACGGAACGTGATGCATGAGTTGTCCGCACTGCTCCTGCCGCCGGCAATGTGGTATGGAGGATGAGAAAGAGTCACATACCTGTTGCAGCTCGCCCAGCGTCTGTGAGCCAACACCGCTCTCCTCGAAATCAGCTTGCGACGCTGCAACGACCTCCTCGATGATCTTGAGGTAGACGTCGCCCTGTCATCGTCGTTAGCTTCGCAAGGTTCTGTCAGTTCGACCCTATGTGCGCCCTGGCACCACTCACCACCAGTGTGTTAGTCATGCTGGCGATGGGCTTGTGGGCCGCTACACTGCTGCAGAGCGCTCACAGTCAAGGTGGTGTGATCGCAGATGAATGGGTACGGCAACTATGCTCGAGGCTGGCGCAGTGGTACCTTGCCTGGCAATTGTTGGTGCGGCGGTCGGGAGTGTACGAGGTCTCGTGCGCGGCGTGGAGCTGGATATGAAGACTTTACTGTCTCCTGGCATTCGAAACTATGCTCTTGTCACACTGTTGCATGTGTTTGAGCTGTTGTCGCTTGTCGATTCGCTGTGAGGCGTCTCGCGCGGCGTTGATGTCCTAGGAAGAGTTCCAGCAGCGGGTTTATATAGTTCGGCTCTCGGGGCATCCCGCCCGCGCTAACTAGTCTGCTTTGCACACTCACTCACTGCGATGTTCACTGCGATGTTTACTGCCATTGTTCACTTACCACTGATTAGCAGCCTCATTAGCTGCTGTACTCTCATTCACCAATCTTGACCGCAGGCTGGCTTCCGCTTTGCTTCCGACATTGCGCTCCGTGTGACAGTAGCACGAGACTACAAGACACCTGATCGACACACTTGAGCTGAGGCATGCGCACTCTCACGACCGTTGCGAGATGATGACTTTCGCACGCCAAGAGTGGAGTTCATGACGAACGAGACACAAGTAGCAGGATGCCATCCTCGTTGCCAAACACAAGAGTCACACGTGAAAACTAAAGTCGACTGATAGTGAGAATCTGACGTAGAAGAGGACCGTTCGCGAACCACTCAGGGACGATTCTGTCTGTTGCATTATGCTATTCTAAAGCTTGATCGAGATATTGTAGTGGTCTAGACCAAGTGCCACTGCTGTCAGCACGGCCATGTAGCCTACCAATACAGTCATGGCAGGCACATCGCCCATGTGAATGGTCGGTAGTGTCAAGTTGACAAGGCCAGTAAGTAGATTCGCAAGCAGGAAAATCGCCAGACCATTGCGATTGTAAGCTCGCATGATGGGACTCGTGGCCTCCGCAATGCGCGAACGCTCCCCCTCTTTCGTCTTCGCCTTGTAAAGGTTGGGAAACAGCACTGTCTCAATGACGTTGAACAACAGGAGCTGCGCATAGTTAAACGTACAGACCCAGCACACATACGCCAGGTTCGCCATTCGCCGAGAGACGAACAGTCGCGGACCGTATTTCCACATCGCCCACGTGGCAAAGACGAACCACAAGAATGTCAACGCGCCGAGTCGAGGAAGCGTCTTCGCTGGCCACTCTGGCTTAAGCTTTGGAACGTCCGCTGATCTTGCTGGTTTTGCTGCCGGTATGTCTTCTCCTTCTTGTTCCGCGGCTCCCAGAACTGACGCTAGCCAGTCTTCATCTGCATCGAGGGGATCCTTCTCTGGGATCTTTTTCGCGCTGGTTTCGGGGTCACGGGTCAGTATATTCACGCCGGCACCCATGCCCGCGATGAAGATTGCAAAGTACCCGATGAATGAGAAAACTCCTTCTCGGTTTTGCGACAGCCAGTCTCCTGGCTTGCGCTCGGACAAGATGATGTAGGCTTTCATATCCGGGACGCAGAACAGTATGAGCTCATACCCTATTGCTAAGGCGAACGCAAAAATGTTGTAGCCACCAATGTACTCAGTATACCGGAGAATAGGCTGTAGGATCGCAATCGCAGGAGAGAGCAATGCCAAGGTAAAGAAAAAGTTCCAGTGGACACCATACTCACTCACATGCTCGGCATACTCCAGGCTTTTGACGCTCCAGAGCCTGATGAAGCCGAGCACTACGAGGGGTAAAGAGTGTCTGAATGCAGATTTGAGCCGCTTCATCAGTGAACGAGAAGCCTCGTTGTCCTCCTTGAGCTGTTGACGAGCTGCAACGATACCAGCTGCAAAAACAAATGAGCCAACTCCCATATCCATGAGCGATGTGCCGAATGACTCGGTCTTCGCAAAGCGTCTTGGGAAGACTGGGAAGTCAACGGCCAAGATGCTCGAACATGTGATGATCATCATAGCGCCACGATAGGCAGTGATGAAAGGTTTCACAGGCAAAGGACCCTTGTCTTCGTTGGCATCTTCGTCAGAGGTCTTGTCCTTGGAACCAAGCTTCGCAGGAGGTTTGGCAGCCTTCTGCACTTCTGGACTGGGCTGCAGAAAAGCAGCCACAGCTGGCAGGATGAGTAAGCCGTTCAGAATTTGTGGCGCCCCAGCATAGACGGTCGTTGCGAACAGGATAGCGCAGCACTGTATGAGAAAGTCGGAGAATGCTGCAGCGATGGTATACTGTTTGAAGTAGTTTTGTCGAGTCTGCAACATTGCCCACAAAAAGGCGGCCGCCTGCGTTTCCTGTCAGTATGGTTCCCCACGTGTGCAACAGACTGTCATACCGGGGCCACTAAAGCAACATGATTAATCTCCCAGATTCCACCCCCGCCGAGGAAGGACACGGAGGCTTCCTTCTGCGCCTTGTACTCTGGTGTCATGCTGCCGTTACCAGGACTCGAGATGATAGATGTTCTGGCACAAGCTGAGCAAAAGGGAACGTGTTCGTTGATGGGAGAAGAGATTGTGCTTTCGGCATCGGCAAGAAGGATTTGGCGCCGTCCCACAGATCCCTGCAGCTTAAGCGACCACACCTGCGGCTTCACGTCCGTTTGCTGCGCGCGCGATTTACATTTCTCACGATGTTCACGCTTTTGGTCGGGAGGAGAAGGAAATGATGCGCCCTCGCCCTAATGCTGATGAGATAGGCCAGGTTGACGGCCTGACAGCACGAGTCCAGCTCGCCGGCACACTTGAACGAGGCGTCGTGCCGATCGGCACGATTGTAGGACCACAGATGTCGCCATGAAGCTACAACATCGCGGTCGCCTGGTATGTATCTATGCTTACTTGCCAACCTGCCGAGATGAGGTCCATCTAAGCTTCTGGACACGGCCGTTCCTGCCCCCTCATCTCACAGGCATAGAAGCCGTGTGTTTGGCACGCAAACGCAGCATACAGCCACAGCACGTGTATCGAAGCCGACGAGACTGTGCGACTCTCCTTTTGGAGCGACTACCTCCACCAGCGCCATGTCTTCCGTACTCTTTCTTCACGTCTCGAATGCTTTCAGATCTGATCGTAGGATCTCGATACAAGCAGAAGCTTGCTGTTTCTGGAAATTCCGAAGAGGCCATTCGCGCATCGATACAGCGGCACTTTGAAGATTCTCTGCGCTTTGGAACCTGCAGGACTCGAGCTGCAGTGTGCATAAGCACAGACATAACAAAAGATTGACGCGCCTGCATTTTTGCCGACATCGCAAAAGGTCACTTGGACGAAATGCTTTGCCCCTCGACTTTCCACTTCAACCTCACAACCAAGACATCCACCTTTGGACGGCTGGCCAACTCTGGCCGAACCACCGGACGTGATGACATTGCCATTGCCACAGCCTGACAACATGCCTTCGCCGGAACGCCCAGCACCAACCCCACCGGCACTGGACAAAGAGCGCCGTCACTCGATGAGTAGTGACAGATCACTGACTGCCACTTCAGACCACAGTGCCACTCCAGCCTCGCCTCGACAGCTGAGCCGCCGTGCGGCATCGCCGACGAGTCGTCTTCTGGCGCAGACACACGCCTCGGCGGCCAAGTTCACACCCACAAGCTTGAGACGCAAGCCACTCCCGTCACCACGACCACTGTCGTTTTCCAAGATTCCACGCCGAGATGCAAGCCTTCCCACCGCATCGACGCCTGCCACCAGATGGGGCGCACGCGTAGCTCAGCGCGTCAACGATGCAGAGGAGAGCAATCGATACGCACGCCGCACCCCTTCCACTTCTTCCACCGCTCGGCACCCAGCTTCTGTCGACAAGCCACTCCCACCGAAGCCTATCGCAACTCTCACCTCGACGGCCAGCCCCTCGAAGGATAGTCGCACCTTGCTCGATGCCAGTGAGCGTCCCCTTCACCGCTCTGTTGATGGCCGCACGCTTGAGTGGCCAGCGATAAATCCGAGCCGTCGCTCAGTCAGCGCACCAGAACAGCAGTCAATTGTAACAGATGACAGTACCGTACCGAGCTCGCTGCCTCACAAGACTTCCAGCAGCCAGGCCCTCAGCGAACTAGCCACTTCTACTCATGGCCGTCGTCTGGTCAGCAGTTCATCGGGACTATCTTGTCGCTCTTCTATTCCGTCTTTTGTCTCTGCAGAAGAGTCAGTCGGAAGAGATGTCCACAGCGACACGGCGTCCGTACTGGACGTCACCCCTCACAAGAGCATCAACGAGAGCACAAGCCTTGACACTACATTTCCTCCTCGAAGCCACTCACTCACCCTTTCCATCGGTGATGTGACTACCAGTCTTACAGGTGCCGGTTCGGACGCCTATGTGCCTCCTTTGCCAGCCCGCGCCAAGGACATTCACACGCCAGCACCAGATTCAAGTAAGCAAGCAAGCTCGACAGCAAACTTCTCACGGCCGCACAGCACGGCAGCATCAATCAAGACATCGCACTCGACTCCAACTTCAATCGGTGCTGGTCTGAGCGCTCGACAACAGAAGACTGCATCTCGGATACCTCTTCCGGGCAGTACCAAAGCTAAGCTAGTGAGCATTCACAATCAGAATCCAAGTCTTGACACAAGAGCGCCTGTGCAGGGCAGCCCAAGCTTCGGCGCGCGTCGCTTGATCTCGCCAGATGCTCTTGCAGTGCTCGAGCTCGGTACGAAGCGTCGTTTGCAGCGCGCCAATACCAATGGCAGCGTTGCAAGTGACAACTCGCACTTCCTCCCACCACCCATCCGTGCACTTCGCGCCAGCAGTCGCAGTAGGAGTAGTTCTCCTGCCGCCACCGTAGGTGCCAGTACAGACGATGAGGACGAGGTCACCACGCCGATCAGTCAGCCTTCCTTGCCACGGTCAGCGAGCATGGCAAAGCTTACTCCCCCAAATCCTGAGACCGACCAATACGAGCCATTCCCTGCGAGCCCACTGGACATCCATCGCACCCGACGCAATCCACCATCGAAGAGCCGTCACACAAAGCCGCTACAGACCATCCCCTCGCAGTCCGCTTTAACTGAGGGTATAGACATGGAGCTTCCGCTTACGACCAACTACTCCACCGTGGCCGACCGTCTTTCGCAGGCTAAACGCACCTCGATCAACCCCGCTAATCCTTTTATTGGTGCCACCGATACAGAACTTCGCAGGGAATTGACATTTGTGCGCGGCCAGGACGATGCCCGCGTCAAGAGTGGTCTGTCAGGCCTCGACAAAGAAGCTAAGGGCGTGTTGGACCATACCCTAGGCTGCTTGGAAGGAGCAGCAACTCCGCCTGTCAAGTCTGTTGATCCTGAGCAGCTCAACGACCTCTTCGGACACCTCACTTGGCGCTCAAACCGTGTGCCGAAGACCAACACATTCATCGATAATGCCGCGGCTGCCGCAATGTTTGTGGACCGAGGCTCAGTTAGTAGTGAGCAGATCGAAGCAAGTACCAGAGCAAGAGTCGAACACCAGAAGGCAATCGGACAAGGACGACAGGACATCACAGCAGAGCTTCCGGCAGACGAAGCCGAAAAGGCTCCAATTGTCACAAGTACATGGTCAAACAGCACTCCTTCAGCGCTTGGAGACTTGTCTGAGCTTTCCCACAAGCAACAGACATCTATCGGCTACCCATCTGCGATGCAGACTCCGCGTACCATGGCTGAGAGCACAACTCCAGAGGCAAAGACCAACAGCTCTGCTTTCGCTAGTCGTACCTCCTCGCCTACTCTTGGCTCCAGCAAACACTATCAGGCTCACCCCAGAGGCAGCGTGCGGCGTGCCCGTGAAAACCTGGCCGAGCGCAGCGGACTATCACGCCCAAGTGTGCCAGTGACGTCGAAGAAGACGACCAGAGCCCCAACGTCTGTCAGCAGAGGTACACGTAGGACTGAAGGCAGTGCTCGGGGCCGCGACAGCAACGCAACCTCTGCCAGAACCAAGTCACCCTATACTGCGAACGTGATCGACACCAATCTCGACCGTACTTCCCGCACCGAGTGCACTGGCAAGTTGACCACAGAACCACGATCACGCTCGAAGAGTCGCACCGTCTTGGCAAAGATCAACGGCTTCTTCTCCCACAAGCGCGATAAGAAGTCTCAGCAGATCCCAATCCCTGCACTGCCGTCGGCTGAGCTCAAGAAGGCACCAAGCATGGCCACAATCGACGTTGAGATCGATAACAGCGAGCCTTTCCGCCGCACTCCCACGCCTCCGGTGCCAGCCGTGCCAACCAACATCCCGTCGCAGCCCGAGCTGCCACGCAGCCCATCCAGAGCGACCAATGTCAGCGAGCTCTCCCTCTCAAGCATCTATGAGGGCACCAGCAGCGTAGTCACGCTTGCTGAGAAGCTGATCAACAAGGCGAAGCTGGCGGGCTCGTCGCGGCAGAAGGCCCGCTTGTTCGGGTTCGCAAAGGTGTGTTATCTCTGCAAAGTAACGTGTATACTATGCTAACAGACGCTCAGGTGCTCAACGAAGTCGTGCTCAACGCGAAGGAAGCACGCATCAGTGCCGAAACGGCCCGTCAGGCAGCAATTGAGGCAGAAATGTCGTATCAGATGACTAAGAAGGGTCTGGATATGATGGAGAAGCTCGCCTCGAGCTTGGTGAAGAGTGGCATTCGCCACTAAGTAGAAAGAGAGATAGAATCACGCAATGGAATCCGCTGCGTTGTGGCAGCATTGTCTCCGTTGTTTCGTGCACTCCAAGCCATTGTATCGTCAGACGGTGAAGTTGAACTAACTGTAGTTTTTCTGAGTGATTAAGCAGTTTCGCAACAGCTTCTCCGCGAATTTGCAGCTTCCAAGTCACCCGGCAGCCAGACCGTGAGCATTCGATATCAGGCATTTCCCAGAGAGACCACATCGTACAATCTAGACTGCTTCCGTGGATTTCCAGCTAGTACGCTCACTTGCCGCCAGACGGTCAAGCTGAGCTGAGTACAATATGTCAGAGAAGACAATGGGTGATCTTATATCACCTCTTCAAAGTAATAATCTCCATACCGCTAAGTCTTAGTATTGCGTAGCGAAAGTGATTACGAACTGCCAGAGATTATACTCGAAAGTTTCGCAACGCTTCTGCTTGACTGTCGCCATCCATGGCATCGAAGCTCCAGACAGACAAGATGAATGAGGCGAGCCATTTCAGAGAGCTGTGATGGCAGGCATGTAGTAAATCTCCACCTTCCTACAGAAGAGATGGTAGCTCGCAACCATGTTTCCGTATTTGAGTAGAATCCATGCCGCCAGATATCCAGACAGTGAAGCTGAGCATCGTTGACGTCTCTAGAGATAGAACTGGTTTATCGCCATACTTCCGTAAGCTTGATGGTCTCCGCGGTACCAGGTAGTCAGACGATGAAGGTCGAGTGAATACGAATATGCAGAGCGATGGTTGTTGTAAATGCCTGTAAGAGTTTATCTCACGCACTATCAATTCTGCGGATTTAGAGCTGCTTAATATAAAAAAGGTGAACAGGCGCACTTTGTCTTACCAAACAGGTCTCTCTCTGCTCAACCGCCTTCTCTACGGCGTTGTATGTCCAGATAGCGAAGTTTGACAGGATTCACTGCAACGGAAGCGTCGAATGTCGATACTTGTGTCTCTGTCTTTATTGCTGCGCCGAATCTCAGACGTAGCAGCAATAGGTAGCGTAGTGGCTACTACATCAGCGGAAACATGTAGGCCAGTGACCAGACTAACATTGATCTTGGACTGTGTATCTCTATTGAGTGTTACGATCTGCGGCAAGTAGACGCCAGACTCGCTGCAAAAGCTCTTTTCGAAATCGTGGAGATGTAAAAATTCGTTCGACAACATGTTTCTGTCATCTCGTCATTCTCCAAGGCAACGAGCATCCGGATGATAAGCTGCAGCAATCTTCACTTTCTCGGAGAGACATACAAACCAATCTCGAGATGTCTCCACCAAGGCGCCACGGAGCCCTCCACAGCGCGAAAAGCTCCCTCCAATCTTCCGAAACCACATGTCCACCTTTCATAATCCTACCGAATAGCACAGAGCTATATCCGCGAGTCCAACTACACTCCCCATCAAAATATTTTCCAGATCAGTAAAGCTGAAACGCGCACCCAAAGCGGCAGAATCGATACACGCCAGATCGGCCTCACCCGTGTAACCGAACGCCATACTCGCTCATCATTCGTCCACTCCTTCAATTTCCTCATGCACGACCTTGAGCCGTTCATTTTTGCGTACTAGTGACGAAGCACTCTTTTGTGCTGCAAGCCATCGATCGAGCGCAGTGGCTGTGCTACAACGCACACAAAAACTGTCAGCCCGGGAGTCTTGTGCTTCAACGCGAAACCAAATTACTTACTTCTCGTCAGGCATCGCGCCAGCAATCGCGGTCTCGAGTGGGTTCTGTTCGGCGGCGGCGGCGGCGGCTGTTGTATGCGTGCTAGCGAGGACGGGCGTATCCCCCTTGCTGCTGCGGCGGGTCGGGAAGACAGGCGGGAACTATACAATGCAACACAAAAATGTCAATAATGGAATTCTTCGCCTTCTGTTGTTCAATACATATTGCCCTCTTCGCTGTAGAGAGACATTATACTGTCGATGGTGTTTCTGATGCGTACCTGAACCAATGGGCTCGCATGCGCTTCCGCGAGCATCACTTCTTCTCCACTGTATGTTGAGACCCAATCATCATCATCCTCGAATTCCGTCTCGCACATGCTCGGAATCTCTGGCTGTCGAGAAGCGTTACTGGATCGCTGCGTTGTTGTATTCGTTGAAGACTGCGAGGTGGAATGGTTGGAGGCTGCTGATGCTTCTCGTGTTGGAATTTGGGGTATGAGGTCGACCTGCGACCGCGTAGATTGAGTCAGCGCGAGGAGCGGGTGGCCGTCCGGTCCTCTGTGTTCATGGTGTTCGTTTTTGGACTTCTCGTTGCTGTCCAGTTCTGGTATCCCGGACATTTGTGGGAAAGCATACCTCGATCGCAGAGATGGCAGTGCAGTGGTGCCTTCAGGGCTGGGGTACTCGACAATTGGCTCTGGTGATGGGTTGGGAGGGAAGCCAGTCGAGGTAGTTGGCAATTCCACAGCAGCGGCTGATGGTGGTCGTGGAAATGCAGAAACATCGATACCATGTTTCGCAAGCTCGTCATGCGAGTACATCTCCGGGTTCTGTGCCATGTGATGATTTCCAATGTAGGTCCAGAAACGATTAGTGCGCTTTATGCTTCCGTTGCCCACATTCTGGTGCTGAGAAATAAGGTCTGCAAGTGATTGTTTCTTCTCCCCGCTAGCAGTCCTCGAATCTCGTGCTTGAATGTCCTGCCACGACTCTTCGCTATGATCCGAGCGGTTGGAGGCCATGTTCGCGCCATTCAAAGACAACGAATCGCCGTCTAGGCGTGGATTCCTCGATGACGGTCGTCTCAGATGCTGATCTGAGCTTGAACGCACAGGCCGCTTTGTCTTGGGGTTCTTGGGCTCTCCAAGAAGCACGCGAGGAAAGCCACTGATCGCAAAGCCATCAGGCTCTAGTCCGTCGTGCTTCGACAAGAATATGGTAATCGAAGTTGGGTTGTTCTCGTTTCGCAATGGAATGTAGACATTCGGAAGCCCAAAGACTGCACTTTTAATCATGCACTGGCTAATAGCCTGCGAGATCGGGATCTTGAAAGAGAAGTCTGAGTGCTCCATGTCGGGCTTGACGAGGAAGTAGGGCTCAAAGTCATCCGTCCGACGTTCCTCTAAGATACGCCCAAGTGCCGCCAGTTCTGGACTTCCATCGTCAAAGCGGCAAGTGATTACCCCTGTGCAAACTTGCTCACTCTTCTCTGCTGTAGCCTTTGACTGCAGCTCCAGGTAGAAAGAAGACGCAACAAGTCTGTGGGCCACGTTCCGGAGAGCAGATTGCCGGTGCGCAGTCTGCAGACGTTTCCGCACATTTACCTGAAGTGATAGCAGATCGGACTTGCTGTCTGCAGTTGGCGGTTCGCGATCCAGATCAGGATTGAAGCGCACGAAACGTCGACCTCTATTCCCCGATTTCTCCCGCACCACGTGGTGGCGGAAGTGTTGCCACGCCAGCTCGGCTTCTAACACGTCGTCCGTTCGTTTGTTTCGCCATCTTCCACTTGGCTTTGACTTGGTGGGTGATTGTGAGGCTGTCGGGGCTACAGATGCTAGTGCAGCAGCTTTCTGCCGGTCAGACAACTTCTGCAGGACCGTGATCCTGTTCTGACCTGTACCAAGGGACAGGAAGATATCAGGCTCTCCCGCGTCTGGCCAGATG
This sequence comes from Septoria linicola, assembly GCA_024114885.1. Lineage (NCBI taxonomy): Eukaryota > Fungi > Ascomycota > Dothideomycetes > Mycosphaerellales > Mycosphaerellaceae > Septoria > Septoria linicola. The sequence goes on from CP099422.1 coordinate 2,259,639, forward strand.
AGCCTTCGCTCACGGTCGGCAATGAACGCCGGGTTTGGACTTCGCAGGCCTCCGTCGAGGTATGTTTTGCTGTGGAACACGAATGGCTTGAAGAAAGCTGGACTGGCAAGCGAGGCAGCAATGGCTTCGTGTGTTTTGAGTTCCATCTCTGGGTCATGCGGTCGCTCGAACGCATATGCAGGCATTGGGTCCTCGGGTCGTCTGTAGCTGGCGATCAGGATCGTCTCGAGCCCAGTCGCACTCGTCGAGGTCAGGGCAACACGGGCGCCATTTCTAGGCTTCTCATGGGACCCGAACAGATCGTCACCCTCAGTGAACGCAGTTTTGAGGGCCCCGAGTAGAGGTTTTGTCTTGTACTTTGGCGCACTTCCAAACATCTGTGCAATCTGGCTGATTACAGGCACACCTTTGAGCCTTGGAGTGAATGCGTGATCGCACATCGCAGAGAACATGTCAGTGATGGAGTCGATACTCCTTTCCTTCAAAGATAGTGCCGTCGCGATTAGACCTCCAGTTCCTGTGCCTATGATCAAATCAAAGAATGACTGCACGGGCAAGTGACCTCCGAGGGCCTGCTCAATTGCTCGGAGTACTTCAAGCTGTACCACTCCTCGAATGCCACCGCCATCGAGACAAAGAATACGAACACCGGCGCCGACAGGCTTGAATCTGATATTCGCCGGCTTTGCCCAGTTGGTGGATTCCCGATGCAATGGGCAACAGGTTACCTGAACTGCGGATTTGTGAGACTTGCCATAAGCTTTGATGCATGCCGTGCAAAGCACGTGCCCGCAGGGAAGTGGGTGTTCTGGCACGTCCATCAGGCAGCAGAAGCAAGTAGCGTGGCTGACCATCGATGATGCCGGGCCCACTGCCTCGAAGAATTGGTTGACGTATTCAATGTGCAAGTCCAGGGCGATCCGTTCTTCCGGAATAGACGGCTCATCTCCCTGGGTGATCTGCTCAAGTTCGTACTGGAAGTCTCTGGCGATGCTGCCAATTGCGGCCCTCAACTGTGATTTCCATCGTGGCAAGAACTCCACGTCAAACGCTGCTTGGTAGTCGCCCGTTGCAATAATACCCTTCTCATCTTGATGACCCTTGACATTGTGGCGGGCCTTGACCAACATGCACTGCCGCGTGCCGTCCGCGCTGATGTAAGAGCAAGGATAATGCATCTCCAGGTACTCTCCCATCGCCCAGTCGAAGAACTTTTCGTAATTGGAGAAAAGCTCATCTACTCTGCCTTTACGAAAGCGAGCACAGTCTAGCAGAACGCACGAAGCAAGCATAACGCTCATCTTCTCAAAAACCCACGCTATCCGTCCATGCTGGTGGTTGGGTTGCTGAGCGCCAATTGTGGTACAAAGCTGGAGAATGTGCCCGCCAAAATCATTTGGGATCGGATTGCGCAGTAAAGATATTCGCATGAAATTAAAAGGTATGTCCAAGTGGCTCGTAAAATGGTCGAATCCGCTTTGAAGGTACGTGTTTAGCTCATCGGCATTCGTAAGCATTCGTGCTCGTCGTTTGTTGCGGAAAGATTCTTCACAATTTGCCTTGATGATGCCCTGCAGCTTGCCGACCTGCTCATTGATCGTCGTGTATCTTGGCTTCGCTGGGATGCGAATTACCTTGAATGAGCTGTAGTAGCGCAGAATGAGATCCTCCACGGTGTAGATGTGCTTTCCCAAGTTTCTCCAGTACTCTGCTAGCTCTCGGAAGCGAGGGACTCCTTCGATATAGTCCAGCGCCCCCTTCACGGAAGATAGCAAGCTTTGAGTAGCATAATTGACATCCCATTCCTTGTCGTCAACACTCGGGTCTGTCCCGTTGATAGCGACGATACAGTGCGGAAGCGCAGGCTGATTGAGCGATTTCTCAAGAGAGCTGGCGCCCCAGTCCAGTAATTTGGTCAGCACTGCGGACTGGAAAGTCTTTGGGTTGCGCAACACGAACACTACACAGTCCGAGAATGTGTAGAGCAATCGAGGGTAAAGTGCCGTCACAGCATATTCACGCTGTCTCGATTCTTCGTTATTCGCCCACTCGATAGGTCTAGTGTGCACATGGCCAGGTCGTGCTACCTCCGGCTCAGAGTTGGCACGCTTCCTCGAGCGTGCGCCAAGTGGTGTTCGCTCGCCACCTTCGAACCCTTCGCAGTCGGCATACAGAATTGGAAGCTGTTCCGTATGACTTGTCGGGTCTGCATATAGATGCACGTCGCCAGATGTTGGCAGTGAGTCGTTTACCACGCTTCCCACGACTGGAGATGGGAACAAGGCTCGATTTTCGGCATTGACATTGTTGTGTGCATCGTGATTGATCAACATCTTGATGAGAGTTGATTTTCCTGCATTAGTGACTCCGATGAAGGATACGATCTGAGGATAGCGGTTACCGGCATTTTGAACACTGATCGGCGATATGCTGGACATGAGAGTCGCATACCGGCCATAATCCTCGAAGTTCGGTCTGCCCGTAGGATCTCTCGCCACACCGAACCATTTGGTGGACTCATCGTCTTCGTGAAGCTTTTGGATCATGTCCGGGTTCCTTGTAGGATTCAAGATACCTTTAAGGCGCTTGACCACAAATGGACTCGTCTTCTCGTGAGGCACTCCATCTCGACCTTTCTTTTTGGGCTTGTGCGGTCCTTGCAGTGCCCAACAGTCACTTCAGACAGTGTCAGTAAAGCAGTCTGCGCCCATTGTACTGGTTTCGCATACCTGCAGTAAGAGCTGTCGCAATCTACACAATGCCAAATAGGCGGCGTAGGTCCTCGGCAGCGATCATCTTCGCACTCTTCAGAGGGCTCATCGTCGCTGCAAGACGACTCACTACTGACGTCGTCCGCTGTGTAGGTCGAATCCCTCACATTCCTGGTCATGGTGGCGTCTCAAAATCCAGGTCCTGTAGATTGCGCGGTGAGGGGCTGACGAACGACCATAACCTGAACCCCAGGCACTTTTTCGCGCCTGGACGTTCGCGCCGACTAATAGATTTTCGGCGAACACGGGACTTGCAGCAGCAGTGGCAGGCCGCGTTCTGATGCAAAGTATGAAGCAGAATCTCGGACAGCTGCAGTCAGGAGCGAGAGATTACCCTGTGCAAAAGGCAATACTGCATACGCACGGGGCAGCCATGCTTAATTGCCAGTTCGAGAACCCTCAATCTGTTAGCATCCGTTTCAGAGACGAATCGTGCAGGGGAGTGATAGCTAGCGCCATAGCCTTATTGTGGATCCAAATAGCGCGTTCTTGCTGGCATTGTCGCCGCCATGCTGCAGCTGCGCGGTCAACAGCATAGGTTGATCCGCATCGACCAGGCCTCGTTACCTATCGTGTTCAACAGCGGTGTGGGCACAGTCTCCACGCTGCGCTGCTGAGCTCTCAATCGATTCTCTTCGATTGCGACCAGCACGTAACCGCCCTGAGACTCGAGAGCCAAGGGCGGAGACGGGGGAAGTCTATTGCCTCTAGCGCGTGAGATCCGCAGCGTGGGTCAACCAGGATCTGGCCGACTGTTTGTGATTATGTTTCCGTCAGAAGAGTTTCATTCGCCTTCTTTCGTTGTCGCGAGAGTGCTTGACACTGCACCGCACGAGCGAGGTCAGGCAGCGCAGACAACGGGCAGCAGTGGTGGAACGTGGAACAGACTGGAACGTCGAGTCCGGAGAACGCTATCACAGACCACACTTTATTAGCCTTGGCCTCGCGTGCGGCGGGCAGAGACTCTCCCAAGAAACGCGTCCGGGTCGGACATCACGACCTCAAAGTGATGATGCGCGCACTGATTCGTGGACCCCCGTGCGTCAAGCTGAAGTTGCGCAGAAAATAGAAGTCGAACGGGCGCACAGCGAGAACGTCTGGTCTGAGCTGAGGACCGTACCTGCATGGCCAACAGACGAAGCTTGAGTGCGGGTGATAGCAAAGCGCAATGGACTGTCAGACGAGCTGCGGTCTTGCATTGTTACTGGGAGGATATCCCTTGTTGGGACACTGCACAGAGGCCGGAGCAACATGCAGGCACCCGCGACGGACCAACGTGCGATTTGCATTGTGAACGGGTAGCTACCTTGGTCGTGGACGACCACTATCCGGATGATCACCCTCTGGTATGGTAGTGTATCCCAACCTCACCATACAGCTGACACATCGACTATGCGCCGGATGGAATACCTCCCAGGGTGATCGGTAGCATGTGCAACGATACACATAAGAACGGGCGCTCAATGACCTCTGATGAGGTCTGAAACAGCTGTGATACAGAGACGGGCAGTGACTACAATCACCAAGAGAAGGTCTGTGAGAACAAATTATACTGACGATGCTACAAGTTCTGGAGAGAAAGCGCGGTCTACCTCCATGGGATCAGGTCTAAGCGATTACGAACGAGAGTGCAGGCTATCACTTGAGCTTCTCCGATCGCCAGAGTAGTCAGTCACACTCTCGACAGTAGGTGCGGGCACCTGCAATGCTCTACCCGGCGATTCCTGGTAGTGAACGTGCTCATTCTGGACCGTGATCTGCTGCTCGAGGGCCTTGATCTGCCCATTCAACCTCCCGATCTCTGCGCCGAGAGTGTGCACTTCGTTGTTCCAAGCCCGGACGGTCTCACCAGAGACCCACGCCTCTCGAGCCAACAACTCGCGAAGCTGTACCGCATCGTTCTCGGCATGCAAGAACAGGTCATGCCAGTATGCGATCTCGCTTTCGAGGTCTTGTAAGTAGCTGGCGAGTGCTAGCGGATTCACTCGAGTCTCGGCACGAATGCGGTGAATTGGCCAAAGAGCAGTTCCGCATGGAGTTGTTCTGATCGGCTGTGGATTGAGTGCAGGTCGGTGAGTCGGGAACATGGTTAGGTGTCTGCTTCTTCTACTGGAGGAGCATGGTCACTGGCTCTTTATCAGGGCCAGCTCGGATTCTTGCGATCCTCATCTGCTTGCTTGACGCGCAAGCATGGCCTCAAATACGATCGATGGCGGCCTGGCAGATTTGAGATATCTCGAAAGTATCTGCTAGACCCAAGATCTAGCGCAACGTGATCAGCATCATGTAGCGCCGTTTGCGCACGATGCAAGCCGAGTCGGCTCACAGTTAATACAGTGCATCCCGTTTCAGTTCCCCAAAGCGACCCGTGTACAGTCATTTCTTGCGCCTTAGAGCTATCAGTCCCAATGACAGCTGTATGCCGTGATCCAGTCAGCAGCCACAATGAGGGCATGCGAACGAACGAACAATGTTGCCAAAGCACAGACTCGCATTCACATGTGTAAGGATGGTCCGATGCCGGAACAGCCCACATTCTGAAGGCCCCCGTCTGCGTCACCGGCTAAACAATATTTACAACGCCTCTTGTGACAATCTATACGCCACGGATACTGCAGCTTTTGTTCTAACCACTACTTTGTGAAGACCGTCGCAGTCATGGCAAAAGGCGAAAACAGTAAGAAGGTCGCGGGTAACGCGAAGAAGGCAGAAGCAGCAGCAGCCAAGCAGGCGGTAGAAGACCAGAAGAAGGCAGCAGCAGAGACGAAGGAATGGAACAAAGGCGCAAAGGACAACAGCAAAGCGTAAGTAAGATAGATTCCTCAGGATCGTGGCACATCGGTGCTAACACCACAGATAGCGCTGCCGCGGCGGACAAGCAAGCAGAAGCTGCACGAAAGAAGGCAGAAAAGGATGCACTGTTGAAGGAGGAAGAGGCATCTCTACCCAGCAAGCCTGGCAAGAAAGCACCGCCTAAGAAGTCCAAAGGCCTGGACTTGTCCGGCCTTGACGGCCCAACCTCGAAGAAAGAGCTGGCAGCACTTAACGCGACCGGCATTGACAATGCACTCGATGCGCTATCGCTCACGACCGACAACAAGGATAAGATCGATCGTCATCCTGAGCGTAGATTCAAGGCTGCTTATACCCAATTCGAGGAGAGAAGGCTAGAGGAGATGAAGGACGAAAAGGGTCTCAGACGACAGCAGAAGATCGACCAGATCCGCAAAGAGTTCGAGAAGCACCCCGACAATCCGTTCAACCAGGTCGCGGGATCTTACAACATGTCAAAGGAGGAGTTGAACGAGATACGGGAAAAGCAGAAGGAGGCCAAGGAGAACCTCCTGACTGGATCATGAGGCTCATGTCGAGAGACTTGAAGTTTACCAGCAGAAGGGCTAGCATACCAGGTCTGCGACACGTCGATTCGAGCTCATGCGCGTCCAAGTCGATCCACTGCGGTCTTAAGATGCTGACTTGATGAACAGGGAGCTGCAATAGCGAGAGACTGAAGTCTAGTGTGAGCATGCATCAAGCTGAGCTTTATGTCGGGTCAGGAAATGCATCTCAAAGACATAGTGCTACGCAGTCAGCCACCTCAGCATGTGAGAAGTGGTAGGGACTTTTTGCATAACAGACAAACTGCGGCGGCGACGTGTCTTACCTCGTACAGGCATCGTTGAGCCAGTCTCGACTGGAGTGCTCAAAACTGTGCCCAGTCGTTCCTTCTTCGCTAGAATATGACCCCACAAGACAACAATTCATTATTACAGTTCCTTAACACATACTCGATCTCAACATACAGCATTCCCCTTTCTCCATTGTACACTTCATGGGTTCGTCTTGCGATCCTTGGCGTTGGCTCTGCCGACTAATTAGGCAGGGTTGCATCGTGGATTTCCAGGACCAGCCTTGTTTGGTCGGGCTGTCAATCTCACATTGCATTGAAAGCAACCACTTGTCATCCACAACAACAGCCAGCATATTCCATATATTACGACTGCCATCTTTCTCATCAAAGCATTGCCATTGGTCACATGAGCTGTCAAGGCCGATGAGGCGACAGGCTCTTCCTGTCAAGCTCTTCGCCGCCAGCGCATACTGCATGAGCGGGTCACGCGCCGCTGCAACTACTCGCAGCCAGAGGCCAGCCCGCAGCATGGATAGTCAGGCCGTCGAGGAGCGGAGCCAGCACGAAGACAAGGCCATATGGAGACACGCCAGACAAGCTATCTATACAGGTACTAGTAATATCTGCAGCGGCAGTAGGCTCGTCATTGTGGCCCGACCTGCTACTCTTCGTGACTAGACCCACCACGTCTTCTCGACTTCACCTCTCTAGCATTCCTCTCTGCACGGCAAGTAGCGGTACTTTCTCCTCCTTCCCGCTCGCTCACTATGCTGCCATGATCTCGTAATCTCGCGACTGCGGCTGCTTTCTTTTCGTAGCACAACAGGCCACCACGGCACCACACGCATACACAAAGGATCCACTCGCTCGGAACGAAGCACAGCGTCCACATGGTCGGACTGATGGCATCACAAGTGCCGGAAGCTAATTGTGCAATCTGCGGTGCTCCCCCGTTTCCGGAATGTCCTCACGAAGGCGACAGGCTAGAATTGGCCCTCAACCAGGCCTGGGAAAGATGGGCATGGATGGAGACTATACGGTGTGTCACAGCACATTCCCGGAGCCACCAGAGAGACATGGCAAGAGCTGACCACCAACAGGAAGTGGGTGCTTGACCACGCCCGCAACCAAGTCATCACAACCTTCAACGAAATGCGAGCTATGCGAATCGAGGCGCATCGGAACTACCTCCAGACTCTACCTTTCTACACGCTGTACCATCGATACAATGGCGCACCGCCCCTCCAGCCCGCGCAACTACAGCTCATCCACTCGCAAATCTCAGCTGCGAATCACACGTTACAGCAGGGGGTGGATCAAGACTGGCGAACCTCGTGTATGCAGTATCCGCAAGTGCTAGACTACTACTTCAACCTCGTATCTATCAGACTGCCGCCAGACGACCATCCCATGATCTCAGACCCGCGGTTCGGTGCTCCTAAGGATCCACCTAGGAGAGTGAAAGAGAGGAGGGAAAGCGTGGAGTACAGAGAAGCACCGGTCAAAGAGCATAGGAAGAAAGAGAGGAGACGAAGCAGGACGGGCAGAACCCCTCCGCCCGTGCCGATGCCTGGAAGCTATAGATGATTTGCGACCTGGGGAGATCAAGCACAGGTCTCGAAGTATGGCTGAGCAATATTCGGCATGGTGTCTAGCATGAATGGAGCATTTTCTGGTGTTTGATCGAGCGTATCAGCGGGTGATCGCTTCAGAAATGCAGTACAAGGATCGGAGTTGAGAAGCTGGCTATTTGCCTGTACATATTGGACAATTGAACATTTACCCCGAGGCCTTTCATTACTCCGCCATGATTGCAGTCGAGGCCAAGCCACTTGCCGATGACCCGCAACTTCTGGAGAGGAATCTGCATGCCTGATGTCCCTCGTGACAACTCAGCTTTGCGGTTACAAACATGTTGCACTTTGTTGCTCTGCCATTTCCGCATGCCTGCTGAGACTGCGTATGCCCTTCATACTCTGCAGGAATTAATTTGCTCGTTCACATCCCATCACGGAGGCACAGCAGAGAACAGGCTCATGCCCTTCATCATCGCCACCCGCGCGAGCCCCCGCAGAGCCTTGCAAACCAGTTGGCCATCATCCTGGACACACTTGGAGGATGTCGCTGCTTTGATGTTGACCCACATGTCCCCACCTTTGTCCAGGTTGTCGCCGTACTGAAGGCGAATGTTGGCTTCGGATTTCTTCATCCACAGCCTGATGTCCTGCACTGCGGTTGCGGGAATGCGGTCGAGCTTCTCGTGGTGGGCAACGTTCAAAACGTGCCAGGCTGTCAGGGCATAGGCGAGATGAGCATCTGGTCCTGTCACGATACCCTCGGCTTCCATGAGGATGGCGTATAGCAAGCTGTAAACTCCATTGGAAAGCAGTCTGGCGTCAGCTTTCGAGTTGAGGACGTTGAGAGATGGCTCCATTTCGAGGTCGCCGACATCTTTTTCGCGCGGCCAGAAGTGCAGGTAGCGGAGCATGCAGCGTCGCATGTCACTAACCAACCGCTCTGGTGCCGGGAACGAGCAGTGAGCGCAAATGCACTCGAACCCTGCGCCCTGCAAACTCACCTTCCTCTCCTCTGATGTGAGGAACTCCAATTCAGTCAGGTAGGAGAACGTCAGTTCCTCGCCTTGATCCACGTCGCGGACGGCGCGAATCGTGTGATACCGTTCGGACACGCGCTTTGGTGGAGACAGCATGATGACATTCGGATTGCAAGCGTGATTAAATCTGCTGGCAATTGGGTACAGAGATGGCCGATCGAGGGAGGAGCTGGAGAATATGTTGCCGAAAAGGACGCCCAGCTTGCACTTGCAATTGGGTCCATGCTCTGAATCATGGCGAGCTGAGTCGAAAATCTTCTTGTCTGCAGAGGACAATTGCTTGTATGCCTGGAGCACATCCGCTTCTCGTACGGCGTACTCTGGCTTGTTAAGTGTCATCAAGGGACGCTCGACCATGATGTTGGTTCTGGCTGCAATGAAGCGCGTTGCAAAGGCGCCTATGCCTTTCCCGGGAGTCGGCCGCAGCTCGAAGAAGTCAGACACTGTGTGAGCTGTAGAGAGTCAGCGATGTGCTGCGGCCATTCAATTGTGTCTTCTCACACGTCGGTCCGACGCCTTCGTGATCGCTTTAGCCGCCTTGGCTCGCGCCTTCTTGCCGACCATTGTGGTTTTCTTGACGATTTTTTATGTCGGCGTCAGAGGATGAGAGGAGATGAGAAGTGCGTGACGAGATGCAGATGTGAAGCTGAGCAGGGGCGTCCTGCAGCGAAGCGCTAGCGCGTTTCCATATGCATGTTCCCATTGTGGCAGGAACGAACCTGTTCTTTCTTCACATTCGGCCACCGCACCTACCAACAGAGTCGTCGAGCGAAGCTAATGACGACATACAGATGCGCTTGCATGACTGCTCTTACAATTGACTACATAGTTGCAGCACGACCACTCGATAGCCGTGCAAACAAGCCATCCTAGAGCTTCTTCAGAGTTCCTGAAAATGCGGCATGAACCTGCCGAGCAGAACCATTACTCTTTCGTGTCTTGAGTCTCTTCCGACCGTGACCACCGTACATGCCTGCGGATTGAGCTGTGGTGGACTTCAGGCCTGGCAGGCGGTCTAGCACCTGCAGAGGGACCAGCTGTGCTGCGCCTCTGAGTCTTCACTTTCTGCGAGATCGCGGTTTTCAAGACCCGACAGAGATGTAAAGCTTTGCCCAGGTGGCCTTTTGCAGCAAGGTCATCAACTTGCTGCTCATGTGCCGCCGCCTTGAGTCGCCCAGTGGCAAGCTCTCTTGGCAATTCCAATGTGAATTTTGGTGACGAGGCTTCGTCGCACGTTGCACCAAGAAGGCGCGCTTCCGCATTGACAACATCTCCCTAAGATGCCGCTTTGTCGAAGACTGGTCGTAGCAGCAATCTCGGATCCTGAAGTTCACCATATGTGATGGTCTTGGACTCTTCGTCGCTGCCATCGTCGCTGAAGTTTTCCATCTCGAATTTCCTATAGACGCGATTTCCATCTTCATCGTACTGCTTCGGTCTGTCCTGCTTCAGCAGGATGGTCCAGCTCCCGTCTTCATTGGTCGACTCGATGTGTGCAACTTGTGTCACGATCTTGGGTTCCCATCCGGTTGCCGCTGACACCGAGAGCTCTTGATATGTGATGAAGTCGCCGACTTTGGCGTCCTCTACAGCTAGCGTGGCAAGACTTGATACGTCGTCCGGTAGTTCTGGAAAGAGGTCGATCTCCTCTGCCTCGTCGCCATCGTCGAGCAGTGCACCCTCCTCCCAACACGAGTCGTCGAGTTCCTCGTCCTCTTCTGGGTCGTCGTAGTTCAGCGCATCTCCGCCGCCATCCTTGTTGTACTTGTCGTATGTTTCGACAAAGTCGCCGTTCGATTGCTTAGCAGACTGTCTACCTCGTGCTCTCTTCCTCTTCCTACTGACCTGGTATTGAGGATCCCATCGTTGGTGGAAGGGGTATGGCGGCGTGGACAGTACCACATCTTCATCCACACACTCCACTGCGGTGAGCACGATCTTGTCTCGCCATGAGTCTGGATCTTCATCTTCTTCAACGACTGGATCTTCTGTTGGCGCTGCAGGGGCCACAACAGGTCCCGCGCGCTTAGGACGGGCCGCCAACTTCTTCTGCAGAGCGTCACGCTCATCTTGTGTCTTTGGCGTGCGAAGCCCGAGTGAGCCGAAGACCAGACGGTTCATGCTCTTCGTGTCCAGTCTAGCACGTTTTGAAGCAGGTGCTTGGTCTGCTTCCACCTCACTCCCTGGAGTAGCCTGACTCCCATTCGGTACAGCAGTCGCCGCCTGCTGGACTTCAGCCATGATTTGCGTGCTGGCTGCGTCGCTGATGTCTTCAGTACTTGCTTCTGCTGACGTGCCATTCGGTCGACTCGATAGCTCGTCAGGCGGCCCATCGTCCTCACTCTCCGTCACAGGTTTGCTCTTCTCGATCTCAATACCACCGGAAGAGATCTGATCCAGTAGCCTCTTCCGCTCTCTCTCCATTTTCGCGCTCTGTGCGGCAACCAGCATGCCATCGTTGTCCTGGCCCTGTGCTTGCTGCCAAGTGTACATATCGTGCAGTGTTGCGGTCTGCGGGAGCAGGCCTGCGTCCTTGAGATGCTTGAGCTTCTTAGAGTCCCTCCTACGGTCATTCCTCTGTTTCGTTCGAACATCGCCTTGACGCGGCAGGCTTTGCTGTTGTGGTGCAGTATTCGAAGCTGTAGGTTTCGCAGGCGCTTTCTTGGAGGTAGCATTGCCTACAGCTTTTGTCTGTTCTCCAATACCGTCCCACGACGCCTCACTTTCACTTTCACTTTCGCTGTCGCTGCTGTCACTACTGTCACTGCTGTCGTTGCTTGAGTCGCCAGAATCGTTGCTGTCGCTGGAATCGCTGTCGTCCTCAGAACTGTCGCTGTCACTGCTCCCCTCAGCCGCTTCCTTCTCGCTGACCTCTTCCATTTCTGCATCTTCGAAGTCCGCATCATCCTCATCGTCCTCATCATCCTCATCGTCCTCATCATCTTCATCAATATCCACACCTTCAAATCTCACGACAGCCCGCTGCTCCTCTGCACCTTCCACTCTCTGTCTCTTTCGGGCCGGTATTCTTACTTCTGGCCGCCTCGGGCGTTTGAGCATCGGACGACCGAAGGGCACCCCATCCAACAAATGTCTCCCATCCTCGCTGATCTGATCTCGTCCCGTGAGAGTCCTAGCCCGCAGTTCCGCAAAGCCAAGCGGCTTGATGACCACTTCGTCCTCGTCTTTGAACGCTTGTCCGACTTGCGTGTAGTGCGTAGCTTCGTAGCCATCAATCAGAACTGTGTAATCGGAGATGTCCCAATTCGTGGATTCGAGCGGGAACAGAGAGTTTATGGTCTGCAGGAATTGCGAGACGGTTTGCTCGAGCTGGGTGGAAGGTATTGTATGGACCACTTTGGTCGGCGGCAGCTCATTGCGCTCGATCTGTAGGCGGAGACGCATCGTCGCTGGTGTGAGCGCCGCAGCGCGACCAGAGTCTGGGAAATGTTATAGCGAAGTTTAGAAGAGTAACTTATGGCGCGAACTTGTGAAAGTGCAGAAGAGCTTGGGCCAGCTGCGGAAATCTGGCCGCGAAAGCGATTCCTTGAGCATGCGACAATTCCAGAGGATTTGTCCTCGCTCTATTATTCTATTGGCAGATTGGGTATCTTGGTCTAAACATTATTGTACTGTACAGCTCCAGCCATTGCCATTGTCGGCTTCTTTTTCGAGATCAGAAACTCTCTGTTCGATTCGTACAACACCTTTCTCGTAGTCGGTCACAGCAGCATCGGCGTCTGTCACCTTACTTTTCAATGCATCAAGCTCGTACTCGAGCTTGGCAACGAGAGTCTCTATCTCTTTGGTGCCTTCCTCGAATCGATCCTTCTCTTCTCTCAGCATTCCTCCAGAATGCGATTGGAGCTCGCGAACGGTCTGCTGATGTGGAAGATGCATATTGTCTAGCAGTTCTTGGTCTCGATCTGCTTGTTCGAGGAACGACTGCATCTTCCGCAGTTGGTCCTGCGTCCACGTGGCTGTCTCAGCTTGCAAAGCCACGATGAGAGTACGAAGCTTCTTTGCCTCGCTTGCAATGAACTTTTGCTCCGCTAGCTGTGCTGCTGCAGACGCGAACGGATCATGGTCCTCCTCGTCAAGGGGCTCCCACGAGAGCACACTGTCTTCCGCTAAGCTAAAACTCAGTTGCCGAGGATACGCATTCTCGTCGTGGCTTTGTAGCTCTGTGCTAATATAGTGAGAATGCGAGACCGTACGTCGCAACAGTTGTGATACGTCTGCTTCGGTCTCTGGGCCGGTCGGTAGAACTTCATTCAGCTCCACGCCATTGTACACAGAACCTGCGATCGAAGGCAAGTCTGCCGTTCCAGCGGTAGTACTTGAGTTGTTCCTTGTGTGGCGTTGGTCACTGTCGTTGTTCGTGCTAGTTTTGCTCAAAGTCGCATAGGTAGGAGGCCGTAGGCTCTCTTCTGACGCTACCTGCGCCCCGGACATCTCTGAAAACGTGCCGGAGCGATTCCTGTTCTCGGATTTTTCACCGTTGAGAGCCACATTGAGTCGACTCGTCTGGTCGGTGGCAGCATTCGCGGACACTTGCCTTGTTTGGTCCATGTGTGAAGCATTCGGGCTGCTAGGGCTACTAACAGGACTGGTGTGCGATCTTCCCAGAAATGGGCCTCTGCTGCCTTTGTGTTCGGAAGGCGAATTGGCTGCTGGATCGTCCACTGATGGTTTGGGCTTATGACCTCGGAATCCAACAGCGTCTTTCACTTTGCTCAGACCGCTTTTGGCATCATTCTTGACAGTGGCAGCGCGCTTGAAGACGGACGGCTTAGCGTCTTTGTCGCTCTCGTCGCCTTCCTCAATTGGGGTTGGCACACCAGAATCGCCGTACTGCTCTTGTTCCGTCTCTCGTTTCTGCGGCTCACTTCCATCGACAGTGCTCTTCCGACCAGCTGTCCACGTGAAACCACCATGCTCATCGGATTTGAAGACAAGACCCTTGCTGAAGCTCGGTGGCTCTTGCACATCTTGGGGCACTCGCACCGCGCCATCGCTGATTTTGTGCTTCTTCAGCGGCTTGCCCAGCCACAGCCACTTGCATCGGTCGCCATAGACCAGTTGCACGAACCGATCTATATCGACTGTCTCAATCTCGGCGATACCCGCTCGGTCTCGTCTGCCTACTGCATCCTGGATCATTTCGCCTCCTTTGCCACTCAACTCCGCAACTGTAGACTTGACGGCTCTGGGCATAGTCCATTGTACCTTGTCAGCCGCCTTCTGCGTTGCCTTGTGCAACTTGTCCATCGTTCGCCGGTCTAGCCGACGGGTGCGCGGCATACGCTGCTGTTTCTGAAATGCACTAATGGCCTTCTTCATGGTCTCGATGTCGAAGGGATCTTTTGGCACAGGCGCACCCACAGCATGAAGTCGATTTCTTGCTCCCATTAACATTCCCAGAAGTCCGGCGACTGTTGTAGGACCGAGGATCCCGTCATGCGGCTCTATATTATAATGATCGCTACCAATCTCGACCCACCAGTCATTGATCGCTCGTTCCGTGACATCGCACAATAGGCCGTCCGCGTAGTCAATCTCCAGCTTGTCGAATAGAGTCAGTGCGCTTTGGCACAATTTGATGATCTCAATGACTGATTTGTATATGTCGTTCTTCTCGCTCGTCCGGTACAGCTGATGGAACTTGACCACGGCAGAAGCCGCTGGCTGAGACAGCGACATTCCTACTCTGCCTGAGCAGCCCAGTCTCTTCAGGTCTTCGTTCACGAAAAAGTCGAATCTGTGCTTTCCCACATCGCCATCTGGCACTGAAATCACAGCCAGAGATGATGGGAAGCCGTTCAAATTTGTGACCATGAGGATTCCCAGTGAAGTCTCACGCCTCCTGGCATGATATTGGTTCAGCGCCTTGAAGTAAACACGAAGTCGTGGCGACCATGTTGACTCATCAGTGGGCACACTCAGTACGCCGACCTTGACATTGTGGGATGGGTCTCCTGTATACGTTGTGATCATGAATGTCGGATGCATTCGGGAAGTCGTCCATTGCTCTACAATGTAGCATTCGTAGCCAGCCAGATCAGTCCTGCGTTCGACCAGTGTTGTAGAAGGATCCTCCTCCAAATATCGAAATGCCACGGGGTCTGTCAATACGAAGCGCTGTTGACCAGGCTTCTCCTCGTACCTAGCAGTCTCTTTGACTTCTGGTTGGCGTTCCATTTGAGTGGGAGTGTACGGGTGAGGCGAAGTTGGCGGGCCATCCTGAGTCGTCTGATCTAGAGAAGCAGTTTGAAGAGGTGGCGGCCGTAGTCTGGCGCGCTCTTGAACAGTCTTTGCAGTCATGGTCGCACTGCGATGCTACCATATATTCAGAAAAGCGCTTCGCCAAGGTTCGTGGCCATGCTCATGGCTCCCACAGTCCGGCCTTGCCACAAGGCCTCGTTCAGCGCGGAAGCGATCTGTAATCGACGCTCCAGTGGTAGTTTAGTACCTTGAGTGTTTTGGCCAGCACAGTCCGCAAATGGGGTAAAGTAGGCAGCCGTTGTGGTTGTGATGTTCCTCATGAGTGAAGTCACAGGAGTTGGCTGCGTTTGTGCCCCGTCACGAGCCAGTGAGCTTGTTCAGCCGACATGGTGCCTCGTGCTTCACCTTAGGCCATCACGCTTCGTAGTGCTCTTCGCAACAACAGAAGCTAGTACCTCCATTCTTGACAGATGCTGGGCGGATCGGAGTCTCGCATTGCTGGATGACCTGGCTGAAGCATGAGGAGTCGGTCTCGCTTAAGCACCCACATCCATCCTTGACAACAGACCAGCCACAATGGAGGGAATACTGGCAGCTCACGAGCAGCAGGAGAAGAAGGGAAACCTCAGCAAGGCGATTGACGATGTGCAGAAGCTGATCGATCTGCTGCAAAACACACGAGACGCCGTCGCCGAGAACCCGGATAAGGCAGTGTTGCATCTGGCGAAGCTATCGAACCCAGTCAAGCAATCATTCACCAAGGTTGAGGAGGACTTGAAGGAAGTGAATCGAGGCATTAATCAGTACTCAAAAGCGCTCAAGGATAAATTCAAGAGCGCTTCGCTGCCGGCAGCCTCGAACGATGCACTGGCCAGTCAGCCGGACCTCATCAATAGGGCAATCGCAATGCATCTGCTGCGGGAGGGCAAGTTTGACGTGGCCAAAACGTTTGTGAGAGAGGTCAAAGAACATCCACCAGCTCATGCGGATCCAGGAGCAGGGATAAGTGATGCAGCGGGCATGAACTGGATCGAGGACCTGGCCGATGCAGATGAGATGATGCAGGACAGCACGGAAGGAAAGTCAGACGCAGAGGTGGAACGGAGCGGACTGCAGCAGAAATTCTCGGACATGTATCACATTCTGGATGCTCTACGCAATCAGCATAATCTCGAGCCAGCTATAGACTGGGCACATCAGCACAGCCACGAGCTTGAGCATAGAGGATCCAACCTCGAATTCGAACTGAGCAGGCTAAAATTTGTGGAGCTCTATCACTCACGATCCGACGACATGACAAACGACGAACCTGACTATCTCGCTGGTCCGATACGAGCATTAGAGTATGCACGAAACGTCTTCCCGATGTTTGGAGAGCGGTACAGTCGTGAGACCTCTTCCTTGAGTGCCTCTCTGGCCTTTAGCCCGAACTTGCAGGACTCGCCATACAATGCACTCTTCCACAATCAATCGGCATTCGAAGAAGCATCTGCTTCCTTCACGAGAGAATTCTGTGGCATGCTGGGACTTTCTTCACAATCGCCACTATACACAGCGGTCACTGCCGGCGGCATTGCTTTGCCAGTCCTGGAGAAATTCGAGCGCGTGATCGCGCAGGCTAGGGGCCAATGGACAAGTGTGAACGAGCTGCCGGTTGAGACACCTTTACCGCCTGGCTTTGCTTTCCACAGTATATTTGTTTGCCCAGTGAGCAAAGATCAGGCTACTGATGCCAACCCTCCGATGATGCTAGCCTGTGGGCATGTGCTTGCCAAAGAAAGTCTGGATATGCACAGTAAGGGCAAGAGCAGGATGAAGTGTCCTTATTGTCCTCAAGAGTGTCATCCGAGGGATGCGAAGAGGGTGTACATTTAGACAGCAGCGAGCTTTGAGACGTGAACAAGAATCATGAATGCAATGAAGCTATGCCAGGGCTACCGAGGACTCCTCGCTCCTCATTCTTGGGCAGCCGATCGTCTCCCATTCCCATCAATCCACCCTCAGCGCCGCAGCAATGGATTGCAGATCACGAATGCTAAAACCTTTGAAGTTCACACACCGGGAGATCGCAATTGCTGTGAGCCTGGCTGCGTCGACTGTAGCATCGGTCAACCGTGTCTCGTCCTCATGGTACCTTGCGAAGCGCTCTAGCGTGTACTGCGATTGGGCGCCTACTTGAGCTTCCATGCTGAGTGTCCCAATCCTCCTCTCATGCGATGGCCAGCTTTGTGGATTCTTGCTAGGCGGCAGACGCCTCTCGGCCATCCAGAGATTCAGCATGTCGTAGCCTTCAAAGACGACGAATCGCACTTTACGCATGAGCGCATCGTCTCCAGCGTTGTCCAATATGGTTCGTGAACGCTTTGACAAAACGAGCACTCCACTGTCCCGGCTGTTCTGATGCCTATTCAACGAAGTCGTACTGTTTCTCTGTGCCCAGACATTCGCACCGGCGCACACTGAAAAAGAGGTCTCCGAGAACCACAACGGCCTGACTTCCTTACGGAATTGTCGAGACACATCGCAGAGGTCAGGAAGCACTGTGTAGGTCAGACGAGTGACACCGACCGTATTGGCAGTGAAGTCCTGTATGTATTCGCGATACACCCGATTGCGAAGTTCAGCAGGTAGGCCGAGAAGTCGAAACGCCGTCCACTCGCCATTGGCTCGAAGCACCGTCTCTCGCTCTCTTGCAACTGAGACGTCGTTTTCATGAATAGTCTTGTGCTTCTTCTTTCGTGCTCCACGTCTCTTCGGCATGATGTCACACTTGTGTAGCTTTTCGGCGCTCTGCTGGTTAGCTGGGAGGTGGAATTGGCATGATAAGAGATGATTAGATGTTTGTGCAGCGGCTCGCAGCAAACACGCAGAATGTGGTCGGAACCACGAGAGTAGACGGTACTTTTCCCGAGTAGTCTAGATACATGCCTACATGACCTAGCCTCCGATGAAATTTTCAATATTCGAAGTATTGTGTGAGAAGTACTGGTGAACTGGCCGACTGTGTATCGCTGAGTCGACGTGACGGGCATATGTTCTGTTGTGTACATGTGTCACGAGACAATTCCATCGCAGTCTATCTCCTAGAAGGTGAAAGCAGTGTCGAAACTGGACTTGATGCGGGAACGTTCTCAAAGTCTTGTGTCCCGTCGAGGAAAGAAGTCGAGACGGCATCCACACCAAGAAAGATCGAAACTCCCGAGAAGATGACGCCATTCAACCACATCCAACTCACCCTAATCGACGTGACTAAGATTCGAATGCGGACCTTACGCGCGAGACAATCGCTGTAGTTAGCATCCTTTAGCTCTGCGGCAACGAGCGGATATGGTACCCTGCCAGCAGAAGGAATAGCGACGTGTGGAGCCTGTGGTCAGCGCGTACGAGTCAATTCGCTGGCACCCAATCCTAACGTTCCATCTCATACACTAAGTTAGACCTCATAGACCTGCTCTTTGCCCTAGAGAAGCGAGAGCTGGATAGAGATCCCAGTGTTCCTTTCGAGTGCTTTCCGCAAGGTAGGGAGGAATTGTACGACACAGCAGTACTTTCCCGGCCCGCCTCTCCACTCCTGCATTGATGCATAACGTTCAGCCCAGGGTCAGCTAAGCAGTACTTATTAACGCGCAGTCCCGTCTGCATCGACTCGATCACTACGATCTACTGCGGGCTCGACTTTGCGATACAGATTCAAGATGTCGAGTGTCTTGTTGGCCACGGCAGCTGGCGTCGCGAGCCATGTGAGTATCGATCGGATAGGGTGCTCTACAGTGGCCCGGATTGTTGCTAATCTTTGCACAGGTCTTCTATTTCCGCATCGGCGAGCACCACATGTATCCCATCAAGTATGTTCAAGCATTCTTCGCGGCCTGTGTTGGGAGTGTGCTATACTTGAGCAACTATGGTGGGATGCCTAGAAATGAGGCAGTCTCCAGAGTTTCTGTCCTAGCAGTCAGTTGGCTCTTCGGGATATACTCAAGTCTGTTGGTCTACCGCCTCTTTCTCCATCCCCTTGCAAAGTTTCCTGGTCCCTGGCAAGCTCGCGTTAGCAATCTATGGTTGTCCAGCAAGCTATCCGGTCTGGACGGGTACTACTTGATCGATCACTTCCACAAGAAGTACGGCAAATATGTTCGCACGGGCAGCAATAGTCTATCTATCATAGACCCAGCTATCATGCAACCGGCTTTTGGAGCGAGCGCCAGAGTGGTCAAGGCCGACTGGTACGATGGCTCGGAGCCTCATCACAGCATGCACACGACTAGAGATAAGGCACTCCACGACCGTCGTCGCCGCGTCTGGGCTCCTGCATTCAGTGACAAGGCGCTGCGAGAGTACGAGACCACTGTCCAGGAATTCAACGACAAACTCATCGCTCGAGTAGACGAGTTCAAGGGCCAGCCTATGGATATGTCAACGTGGTTCAACCTGTACAGCTTCGATGTGATGGGTAAGTGAACCTGGCTAGTGGGAGACTTGATATAAGTACTGGCGGATACTGCTGGATTGCTTATACAGTCAAGCGCCTCTTGTACCGCGCACATTAGTGATGGATCGCTGATACATATCACTACAGGCAGGCTAGCGTTCGGCAAAGACTACAAAATGATCGAAAATGGCGTCCGGCATTGGGCCCTGGATCTACTTACGGAGGGCATGAAAATTAGTGGTTTCAAGATTCCTACCTGGGTGTTCCGAGTCTTGCTTTCTGTCCCAGGTCTTGCTGGTGGATACTGTGAGCTTGCTCCCTAGTAGCTTGTTGGAGTCATGAGAACTGACACATATCCAATAGACAAGTTCTTGAAGTTTTGCGCGGACGAACTGAAGTGGAGAGTGCAGAACAACGAGAAAGGAGCTGGCAAAGACATCACCGGCTGGCTGCTAAAGGCTTATGCTGGCGAGAAGCACCCTGAAGCTGATCCGATGTTGCAAGGAGATGCTCGCTTGATCATTGTTGCAGGATCTGATACAACATCAGCCACTCTCACGTACCTATTCTACAACCTGGCCAAGCATCCCGAACAGGTGGAGAAGCTTCGACAAGAACTTCGACCTCTGACGACTGGCGAGTGGTCGGACAAGGATATCCAGAATGCCAGCCATCTGAACGGTGCCATCAATGAGACCCTTCGTCTTCATCCACCGGTGCCATCGGGTCTGTATCGATTGACGCCTCCAGAGGGCCTACAAGTCGGCAATGTCTACATTCCTGGAGGCGTGACTTTCTTTACGCCTCAGTATAGCATGGGAAGAGATGAAGACATCTACGTGGATGCGAACTCCTTCGTTCCAGAACGGTGGTATTGGAAGCCGGAAATGATTAAGCATCCCGATGCCTTTGCACCATTCTCAATGGGACCTTATAACTGCATTGGACGGAATTGTAAGTGCAACTTGCTGCTATCTAACCGGAGAGACGATACTGACAAGTTCAAAGTGGCTCGGATGGAGCTTCGCACACTGACCACCCAGCTCTTGCTGAAGTATGACGTGGCATTCGCTCCTGGAGAGGATGGGACGCGAATCCTGAATCAAACGAAGGATCACTTCACCATCACAATCGGACAGCTGGACCTCGTCTTCAAGCCGGCGTCAAGCTAGAGCGCAGTATGGAAGGTGTTAAGTTTTCACGATGATGAGAAATTTGGAAATAACGGACTGCAGTCAGCTCTAGTCGGCCAGCTATGCTCACTTGTGCCTTATGTGTACCCATGCCAACATCTCAACTTCTTCACACATACCTTGTCCGACTACCTGGGCGCTCATGGTGTTCGTATACTTGGACATTTCGATCTTGCTCTGACCATTGGCACTCCAGTCCACGATATCTCCAGCAGCCTTTTACTCAATATGGTCCAGCAGAAGTGGGCCCAGCAAAGCACTGCGCAGCAGATGACCTGCTGCATGAACATTGACTAGCTACGGTCGGGGCCGCGCAAGTCGGTTTGCTAGCGAAAGTGCCGCATTTGCCGTTGGCATACAGGTCCAGATCCTGCCCGTCAACGTCACCAGTTTGCGATCGCAAGAACATTGACTGCGATTCTGGGTATGCTATACATTGCTGCAGGCAGTTTACTTGAGCGGACAGCTAGTGTGAAATGCACTAGCATGTTTGACACGATCTCATCGAGTCGGGACTAGTGAAACCCTGCATATCGTGGTCAGACTCCACAGTGAGCTTCTGCCTTCATGACCTCGGGTTTGTAGGCTGGGATCGTAACGTGTGAACATGCTACACGAAGTACCACGGCAATCGGTAGGAGAACATAGATCCGCTCGTACACTTCTCTAAAACTTCTACACATATTCCTTACTCACCAATTGAAAAGCAATTGTACAATCTGCTGCACACTCAAACAGATCATAGTAGAAACCACATACCGTACCCGCCCATCATGGCAGCATCCGCCACCGTATCGAAATCTGTCGACCAGAGCGATCCTCTTCTCCAAGTCCCATTCAGCGACCCACCATATCTTCTCGGTCTGCCATCACCTTTCTATACGGAAAAGCACCTCAAATTCCAAAAGACATGTCGAGCATGGATGGAGGAGCACTTTCTTCCACACTGCATGGACTGGGAGAATGAAGGCAGCCTTCCCAAAGACCTGTTCGCCAAATTCAACCAATACAACATGCTCCTTCCGAACCTTCCTTCACCACTCCCCGTGGAGTGGCTGCACAAACTCGGCATTAAAGATATTCTAGGCACGCCTGTAGAAGAGTGGGGCTATGTACACACGGGGATCTGGATCGACGAAGTAAACCGAAGTGGCCTGGCCGGTCCAGCAAGCGGCTTGACTGCAGGGTTCGCATACGCAATCCCTCCCATTATCAAGTACGCTTCGCGGCAGCTTCAAGAACGCTTTTTGCCAGACTTCCTGACAGGCAAGAAGAGGACTTGTATCGCCATCACAGAGCCAGATGCAGGAAGCGATGTGGCCAATGTGACTACGACTGCGAAGAAGACGAAGGATGGCAAGCATTACATTATCAATGGTACGAAGAAGTGGATCACGAATGCTATTTGGAGTGACTACACTACTATGGCTGTGAGGACAGGCGGAAAAGGTGCGGGAGGCCTTTCACTCATGGTTGTGCCTTTGAAAGTGGAAGGTGTGGAGATGAGGAGGCTGAATGTTACTGGTAGCAAGACTGGAGGGACAACGTTCATCGAATTAGAGGATGTCAAGGTGCCGGTCGAGAACCTGATTGGCGAGGAGGGCAAGGGCATGTTCTACGTTATGAACAACTTGTGAGTCGGAAGCAGACGATGCTTTGATACATGCTGACATGAGCGTAGCAACCATGAGCGTCTGCTCATTGCCATCGGCACAGCACGCCAAGCACGTGTGGCTCTATCAACAGCAATGGGCTATGTCCTTAAGCGCGAAGCTTTCGGCAAAGCCCTTATCGAGCAGCCCGTCGTGAGGAATCGACTCGCGAAAGCTGGTGCTGAGCTCGAGACGCTGCAATCGTGGCTGAATGAGTTCTTATGGCAAATGAACCATCTACCAAAGAGCCAGGCAGACACAAGACTAGGCGGCTTGACGGCACTTGCAAAGGCAAAGGCTGGTATTGTGCTCAATGAATGTGCGCAGACTGGCGTGATGCTGTTTGGAGGCAATGGTTTCACCGAGACGGGCCAGGGAGAGCTCGTCGCGCACATCTACCGCGATGTGTTTGGTGCTCGTATTCCAGGTGGTTCGGAAGATGTCATGGCAAGTCGTGCCTCCCACACCTGACGTTTGGAGGACTGTGCTGACTGAAGTGTAGCTTGACTTGGCTGTGAGGCAACTGGTGAAGAACTATCAGAAGGCCACGAAACTGCTTGAACAGGAGGGCAAGTCGAAGTTGTAGATTGTAGGAATCTGTATCAATGTAGCGCAATGTCGATGACATACAGTGTCAACATTGCCTCTTGGCGCTGTACTGAATGCGTGCTATGGTGTTCGAGATGCCAGAAAGAGTGATGCAAAATATGCCTTGTGTATGTGAAGCTATAGACGAGTCTGTTGTGTGCGTTAGTAAGCGCGTGAACATCCCTGCGAAAGCGCGTAGTCCCGTGCTTCGGAAGCAAGAGCGAAGATCCGCATCCATCTCGAGCATCTTTCTGTCTCGCCAACACTTCGACACCATCCACGACTCCAACCACCGCCTCTCCTTCTCCCGAGTGCGACCATCTGCCGAGCCGTCCGAATCGACAAGCGATCACGATATTCGATAGAACGGCGCGCAGGCCAGTTCTCGGAAAGGCGCCCCTGTGAGGCGCGTATCTTGCGCTGCGCGTGCCTTGCCACCTGGTGACAGCGACATCATCGGCGCATCTGGACAGGGAAGCGCAGCGGCGCGGCGTGAAACGGGTGGAAACGGGCGGTGGACATAGTGTGGCAAGACTCCAGGTCAGGACATAGTCCAAGATGTCGTACGCCGATGGAGATGCCATGATGGCAATGGCGGAGGAGGAAGAGGTCTACGATGACAACAATGCCATCACAGCCGAGGACTGCTGGACCGTCATCCACTCGTTCTTCGACTCGAAAGGTCTGGTGTCGCAGCAGCTGGACTCTTTCGATGAATTTGCCAGTACGACCATGCAGGAGATTGTGGACGAGACTCCAGCAATAGTCATCGACCAAAATGTCGCTTCGGACGGCGACGACGATAGCAACATGCCCGTGATCAAGCGCCGATACATCATCGAACTTGGCATGTTGACCATTTCCCAGGCTGCCATGACTGAGGGTGATGGTAGCACGCGACAGATGTACCCGCATGAAGCGCGACTGCGAAATCTAACCTACTCATCTCCCATGTTCATCAACATGCGGAAGAAGATGCAACTTTGCCGCGAGCGATCTCTGGGCGGTCATTTGAGTGAGGATGGAGATCGTTGGATCGACCCGCCAAACTGGGACGGCTACACGACAGAGAACGCCTGGGAGGACGATCCAGACAACCCGATGGAAGAGAAGCCGCAAGTTTTCATCGGAAAGCTTCCTATCATGTTGAAGTCCAAGATCTGTGCTCTGCGCAACCGCAGCGAGCAGGAGCTGTACGCTTTTCAGGAATGCCCGTTCGATCAAGGTGGCTACTTCATCATCAACGGATCTGAGAAAGTCTTGATCGCGCAGGAGCGTAGTGCAGCCAATATCGTGCAGGTCTTCAAGAAGAAGGGCACCAACACACCGGTTGTTGCAGAATTGCGAAGTGCTATTGAGAAGGGTACCCGCTTGATCAGTTCGATGCAGATCAAACTGCTGAACCAATCCGCGCACTCCGCAGTTTCTGGAAAGACCATCCGAGTCACTGTGCCATATATCAAGAC
This sequence comes from Septoria linicola, assembly GCA_024114885.1. Classification (NCBI taxonomy): domain Eukaryota; kingdom Fungi; phylum Ascomycota; class Dothideomycetes; order Mycosphaerellales; family Mycosphaerellaceae; genus Septoria; species Septoria linicola. The sequence continues at coordinate 2,284,208 of CP099422.1, forward strand.
CGATATTCCAATCGGCATCGTCTTCCGAGCACTAGGTATCGTGTCAGACGAGGACATTCTGAATCACATTGTGGACAAGAGCGATACGCAGATGCTGGAAATGCTTAAACCATGCTTGGAAGAAGCATTCGTGATTCAAGATCGCGATGTTGCTTTGGACTACATCGGACGTCGTGGACAACAGCAGGGAACCAAAGACAAGCGAGTACGATATGCACGAGAAATCATGCAGAAGGAGTTCTTGCCGCACATTTCGCAGGAAGAGGGTAGTGAAACGCGGAAAGCTTTCTTCCTAGGCTACATGGTCAATCGAATGCTCCAGTGTGCCCTCGGCCGTACAGAAGAAGACGACCGTGATCATTTCGGAAAGAAGCGCCTTGACCTGGCAGGTCCGCTCATGGCGCAAGTGTTCCGATTGAAGTTCCAGCAGCTTGTCAAGGAGATGAAGCAGTATCTCCACCGCTGCGTTGAGACAGGGCGAGAGTTCAACATCACACTTGCAGTCAAGACGAATATTATTACATCGGGTCTGCGTTACTGCTTGGCGACAGGTAATTGGGGAGATCAAAAGAAAGCTTCTTCCTCCAAGGCCGGCGTCAGTCAAGTGCTGAATCGCTACACATACGCATCGACGCTCAGTCACTTGCGGAGAACGAACACGCCGATTGGGCGTGATGGAAAGATCGCGAAACCACGGCAGCTGCACAACACTCATTGGGGCCTCGTATGTCCTGCAGAAACGCCCGAAGGACAGGCTTGTGGCTTGGTCAAAAACTTGTCGCTCATGTGTTACGTTACGGTAGGAACCCCTGGCTCTCCACTTATCGACTTCATGAGGCAGCGTGGTATGGATTTGCTGGAGGAGTATGACCCTGTCATGAATCCACGGGCGACGAAAGTCATGCTCAATGGCACGTGGGTAGGTGTGCATCGCAACGCTGGTCATCTTGCCGATACTCTGCGATCACTAAGACGCAAGGGCCTGCTGAGCTTCGAAGTGACCATCATTCGTGATGTGCGAGAGCGTGAGATTCGAGTCTTCACTGACGCCGGACGTGTCTGCCGTCCTCTGTTTGTGGTGGACAACGACCCCAAGAGCTCGAACAGGGGCAATCTAGTGCTCAAGCAGGAGCAGGTCGAAAGATTGCAGAATGACCAGGAGATCCTCGCCAACCTTGAGGGCGTCAGTGAAGAAGAGCGTGAGAAGTCTATCTATGGATGGAAAGGTCTTGTCGATGAAGGTGTTGTCGAGTACCTTGACGCCGAAGAAGAGGAGACAGCCATGATCACCATGACGCCTGAAGATCTCGAAGAGCACAAGAACATGAGGGCTGGTATCCAATACGATGATGCGAGAGAAGACCCTCACCGCCGCATCAAGCCGAAGCCCAACGCTTCAGTACGGATATGGACACATTGCGAGATTCATCCAGCCATGATTCTCGGTATCTGCGCCAGTATCATTCCCTTCCCTGATCACAACCAATCTCCGCGTAACACCTATCAGTGCCTGTCTGCTGATCACGAGGTGCTCACCGACCAAGGTTGGACATTGGTATCAAACATTCACGCTGGAGATCGGGTCATGACCCTCAACCTCGATACTAGTTTTCAGGAGTGGAACTCAGTGCAGGCTACATTTAGCCAGGCGAATAACGAACAGCTATACCGTCTTCAGAGCCACGGAATGGACGCCGTCTGCAATGCACCTCATCGCTGGTATCTCAATACCAAAGATGCCCGTGATGTCTATACAGCATACACTACAGAAGAAATGGCCACTAGTAAGCTGCAGGCATTGAGAAGCCCGACTGGTCGGACTGTTGGTCAATGGGATAGCAAAAGCAAGACCAGCGTGCACATTAACCATCAGATTCCTACTGTTGGTAAGAATGGCAATGCTATGTACTTGTGGCCAGATTGCACGTTCCTCCCGCAGGAATTTGTCAACGATGAAGCGTGCAATCTGGACTGGTGTCGGTTCATCGGACTGGTGATGGGTGATGGTAGACTCGATCGCATCACCAATGCCGAAGGTCGAGAGTACTTCTATATCCGGATCTTCCAATGTGCTACTAAGCCTGCCGCATTGGAGTATGTTACAGAGCTTCTGGAGCGTCTGTCCGACAATCTGCCTGGCTTCGCATTCAATCAGCCATCGATCTATGGTGAGAAGGACCTGCATACTTGGAATATCAATCATCGCGCTATGTACGACTTCTTCTTGCCTATGATACGCGGTCCACAGTCTTTCGATCCTACGGACGACACTATGTGCCGTACTTATCAAGCATCACACTATCTTGCATTGTCAAGGTCGGGCAATGAGACTAGTCTGAGCCCGCCTCAGGGTTGGCCTCGCGGCAGATGGTGGTATCTTCGACGCTGGTTCTATCATGAATGGCTATTCTTAATGTCCCGGAACCAAGCTCGAGCGATCATTAAGGGTATAGCCGTTGCCGATGGTGATTGGAAGTCGGTTGTACAGGCACGATCCAATACCAGTGGTACTGGACGTGGTGCAGGAAAGCGACGCAAGACGTCAACTGGTGTGGCTACCTCGGACCAGTCTGGCATTCCCCTGGTTAATCGAGGCTATGTCGTCGTGTTGAACAGCTCTATCCCGCTGATCCATGATCTGTCTGTGCTAGGTATGCTGGCTGATACGAGAGTCAACATCGGCGTCAATCACACCAAGGGGGAATGGATGCCGTCCATTAAGTGCCGTGCAAACGCCACAGGATGGCGTGTATCCTTTGCATTTGCCGAAAGTGAGCTCACTGTGGCTGCTCCAAAACCAGTTCCATACGACAATCCTCGTCATGATGGCAAGATATACTGCTTGACGGTGGCCAACGACAATTTCATGGCTCGCAGAACAACTCACTATGCCGACAATGAAGGTCAGAAAGTTCTCGAGGCCGCACAGAAGCCATTCTTCACTGGGAACTCTGCAATGGGCAAGCAAGCTATGGGTGTGACGCTCACCAACTACAATCTCCGCATGGACACCATGGCAAATGTGCTTTACTACCCACAGAAACCACTTGCCACAACGAGAAGTATGGAGTTCTTGCGGTTCAGAGATCTGCCTGCAGGCCAGAACGCCATTGTCGCAATCGCCACATACTCTGGTTACAACCAGGAAGATTCCGTCATCATGAACCAAAGCAGTATCGATCGTGGTCTCTTCCGTTCGCTCTTCTTCCGTGCATATATGGACCAAGAGAAGCGAGTCGGCATGAGTGTCGTTGAAGCTTTCGAGAAGCCCACTCGATCGGACACGATGCGCATGAAGCAAGGCACCTACGACAAGCTGGATGACGATGGAATCGTCGCGCCAGGAGCTCGTGTCAGTGGAGACGATATCATCATTGGAAAGACCGCACCAATGCCACCAGACGCTGAGGAGCTCGGCCAGAGGACCAAGCTGCACGTCAAGCGCGATGTCAGTACTCCTCTTCGATCTACAGAGAACGGTCTGGTCGATCAAGTACTTCTCACAACAAATACGGAAGGTCTTCGCTTCGTCAAGGTCCGGACGAGGGTTACGAAAGTACCCCAAATTGGTGACAAGTTTGCGTCTCGTCACGGACAAAAAGGTACCATTGGTATCACTTACCGACAAGAGGATATGCCGTTCAGTGCCGATGGTCTGACTCCGGACATCATCATCAACCCTCACGCTATTCCTAGTCGGATGACTATTGCTCACTTAATCGAGTGTCTGCTGTCCAAGGTTGGTGCCCTGCAAGGTCAGGAAGGTGACGCAACACCTTTCACAGATGTGACTGTCTCATCTGTCTCTTCCATCTTGGCCTCTCACGGGTTCCAGCAACGTGGTTTCGAGGTCATGTACAACGGTCACACTGGTAAGAAGCTGAACGCTCAAGTTTTCTTGGGACCTACCTACTACCAACGTCTGCGCCACATGGTCGACGACAAGATCCACGCTCGAGCCCGTGGTCCCCTCCAAATCCTCACTCGCCAGCCTGTCGAAGGTCGTGCCAGAGACGGAGGTCTCCGTTTCGGAGAGATGGAGCGCGACTGCATGATCGCCCACGGTGCATCCGCTTTCCTCAAGGAGCGTCTCCTCGACGTCTCCGACGCCTTCCGAGTCCATATTTGCGAGATCTGCGGTCTCATGACTCCGATTGCTTCCATCAAGAAGCAGCAATTCGAGTGCAGACCTTGCAAGAACAAGACGAAGATCGCGCAAGTCATTATTCCATATGCGGCGAAGCTTCTGTTCCAGGAGTTGGCTGCGATGAATGTGGCTACTCGCATGTTCACGGATCGTAGTGGCATCAGCATTCGGTAGAGCTCGAGTGATGATGCTCCCACTATGCGTTTGGGAACGGCGGGATCTGGGGGAAGGGAGGATACTGTCATGAGTGAGTAGTAGAGTGAGAAGTAAGTCAGATGCATTTGGGTTGCTATGCCGCGGGGTGTCATTGCATTGGGGCAAAGCAGAGGCGTTTCTGGTGTTACTTTCAGAGAGACAGAGGCCGAGAAGAAATGAAGCGCAAAAGAGAGCACGCCTTTGGCTGAGTGAGACCAAGGCATGTAACATTAGGTAGTGTCTTGGAGGACCTGCTACTAGAATTGTTGTGGCAGTCGTCATGGGATAGAGCCGAAAAGCACAGTTTGATGCAAGCATGGTCTTTCCCATCTTGTCTAAAGAGCGCAACAGGCAACGAGATAACTGACTGAGTGCAAAGTAGCTGTCTGACTGATTTCCCAGCGATTTATCAATCAGCGCCTGACTGTCGAAATCAAACCACAGTGTCTAACCGACACATCTAAACGCGCCGTTGCTGCTAGGCAGTCGACCAATCTCGTCGATTAGCTGCTACAAGTATACTCGTAGCATATCCTCGGGCTTGATGTTAGGGTTGACTAGAGTTAGTCCTGGGACAACGACGACAACGACAACGGCCTAGCAAGAAAATTCTCGGAAATCTAGCTATGGCAGCCGGAAGGTATTGGCTCTATAATCTTGCTTTTAATGTAGGAGTGCGGATAGGTAGGAAGTGTGGTTGCGCGATAAACGTCGAGTTGGCTATAGTTTGGACATGGGCTTGGTTATCGTCTGGATATGGGCACGTTCTAGGAGGTGTCTACATACTTGAAATGGTTATTTGAGTAGTTACGGAGTAAGACGATCGGATCGTTTGAGTAAATGACTGTCTAGATATCAACAGAGTAATTGTTTGGTTGATTTGGTTGAGTACGGTATAGTTGTTGTGTCCACATAACCAATCGATTGAAACCGTGGTTGACTGATGCGCAGCCTGCCCGAGGTCTTGTCAGTAGCCGCTGTTGCGTAGTGAATGCAACCAAAATCAGCTAGCTCTTCATCGAAAGCATCTACATAGTATAGAACTGGTGGATGTCGCATGGGTATCTGTAATGACTTTTGCGCTTTCTGGCTTTCTGTTTGATTTCCAACAAGCTAATAATACTGTTCGCTATTCCCATCTCGAAGCTGTCCAAAGCGCTGCCCTTCTCTCCTGTCGTGCCACTATCACAGGCGAGCAGCTCCGGTTCTCATCACATCATGATTCCCACAACCCTTTTTCCCTAGATACATCGACAAAGATCTTGTCTGTTCCAAACAACGCCTCGCTCTTCTTTCACAAAATGCAACCAGATATGTACACTCCCACGACATATATTCACACATCTTCCCACAGGGTATCACTAAGAGAATGAAATGACCGACCCCCAACGCGCCGTGTAAAATAGTTTGAAACGAGGGCAATTCCCATATTTACTGCCGCGGGAAGAGGCTACGCATGGCTTTTCGCCATGCAGGGGTTCTTCTTGCTTCTTCGGCATCAGGGTCTACGGGAGCTCGACGACCGAGCATGTTTTCTGCTCGTTGTCGGGCCCAGCTTCGGTGGTCGGCAGTTGCAGGAGGCTGGACTTGTGTTCCTGCACTCGTTTCTTGTGGCGGATGCGGTGGTGGTGGCGATGGCGGTGCGACGACAGCTGATGCAGGTGCCGAGCTTGTCTCCATCTGTGTCATTTGCTGACTAGCTGTCATAGGTGGTGTGGAAAGTCCTCGTCTGGCGCGGTACTGGCGAACTCCAGGCATATTGCGTATCCGTTGACTGAAGTTCTGTGGGAAAGCGTCGTTCGCTGCATCAGGGTCATCGCCTAGGCGTTCGCGCATTTGTCGTAAGATGCGCTCTCGCCGGACCATGGCGTTGGTTATGACTCGAGGGCAGTAGCCAGCGGGCAGTGCAGTCTTCTTGCACATCGGACAGAGACTACTGCTATCACGCAAGAAAGTGTCGACACATTCGGGATGGAAAATGTGGTGGCAGGGTAGTTCGCGCACGGTTGTACCTTCCACGCCCTCGCTAGCGAGTACAAAGTCGTCCAGGCAGATGGCACAAGTAGGCTGCGCCAGGGGTGATGGGCGATAGCTCGTTGACCTGGGTACCATTGCTGGCCTCGAGGTGCTAGGGTCCAACTTCTCGAACTCGGCAGGTCCAGTTGAGGCTGATGTCGATGCGCCTCGTGTAGTGCTGCCGTAGACGTACAGAGGCATGGAATTGAGCAGATCTTGAGGTACCGTAAGTCTTTTGATTCCGAGTGCTTCGAGATCGACTTCGCCAGTCTGAACCCTTCTCCGCAAGGTTTGTCGCCGTCTTAATTGCAGCCAGTGCATTGATATAGATGTGATGCCAATGATTGCCAGCAGGATACCAAGGACAACAAGAAGGAACACCCACAGGGAGGGCAGAGTCGTACCATTGCCTGTTGTGATGGTTAGCGAGGCGACTTCCGAGTAGCACACCCGTAGCAAACATACCAGTATCGATGTCCGCGTATAACCTCACGTAGTCTTTCGAATCGTAGTATTCCACTAATTGGCCTCCGTTCGGCACGTCTGTCATGTTGCCACTGTACATCGCACTAGCATCCATCAACATCGATCCAATCTGGCCATTGACGGCATACACTGGAAAGCCATTGGCTGACTTCCAGTTGCCTGCATTTGGGATGTCCCATCGAGCGTCGTTCTCCTCGGGTGGTGTTCCTGTATCATTCCCAGGCAAGAAGAACACGATGCTATGCGCGGGGTCTTGTCTCGCTGCCTCCATATATTTCAACGAGCATTCCCCGCTCACCCATGGCGCTAATGCGACAAGTGTGTAGTCCTTTTGTGGAAGATTCGCGCGACGAGTCGCATTCTGCGGAACGTATGGAGCGCTTGCATTGACACAAGGGTCGGCGCTATCCAGGGAAGGCACGTATAGCAGTCCAGTCACATCGTTGCCATGGTTCGCGCCACGACTCGACAAGGTGCGTATGTTGAACGTGGTGGTGAAGTGGAAGCCCAGGGACTCGTTCACTCTCGTGGGCTGGCTATCGCTCGATTGCATATGCCATTCCGGGTTCTGTACAACGATCAACTTCCAGCCCAGGTTGAAGCATGCGGCACATGAACTCAGGATGCTTACCGGTACCACTAGTGTGATGATCTCTAGTGACTGGGCGCCTGCATTCAGCCAATCAATAAACAGCCAGCTCGACATGGCATTGTGTGGTGAGGTGGAGTGTGGCAGTCCAACAACAATATGCTGTAGATGCGATTGTGATGGGCAAGGGATTGATGTGGTGAGAATGGTGGGTTGGGTCGGGGTATGGGGACACTTACTCATCGTCGCCAGCTGCAGCGTGCAGACGCGCCAAAGCAGAAGGCACGAGGGTCTTTCGAGGGGATAGAATCGAGCGGTGTTTCAGCGCGGGCTTTCACTGGAAGCCCATCGCTAGTGTCCTCGGGCGACCACGTGTACAGTTGCCGCGTAGTCGAGGCCCCGGTATGTGCGCGCAGAGTGCTCTTCTTAGTGCTCACGGCCAGAGATCAAGCAGTAGCAGCAGAACTCGTGAGCGCAGCCACCCAGATAATGACGGCCCTTCGCGCGAGCGAGTGGTGGAGCGTGGATCGAGGCTAGCGGGGAACAGCGACCGCGGAGACTGAGAACAGCCGACTGACCACGCCACAAGTCCACAACTGCTGGAAGTCTGACAGAGCGACAGACTGTGTAGGGGAAGAGGAAATGCTGACAGATATCAAAACAGAGACGACGAAGAGGAGATGGAGTCGGATCTAGACTGGAGGCGAGGGTGGACGCCCACGTCTCTCCATCAATTCAAGCCTTCTCACAGTCTTAGCTTTCTTGGCTGTGAGCCATCTCGATCAGAATTGATGCCTTGTTTGAGAGACACATGTATGTAGAGACAAGCTTCGGTGGTCAATAGTGTCAAGAGAGACAGACTGATCAGGCTTCGGTGATACTCACCTGGCTCTTGCGGCAAGGCGCCTCATCTGTCGTGTCAACTGTCTTCTTGGTGCAAGAGTGATCGGCCTTGGTATGATGCCCTCTCGCCGAACGAGTGGAGTTGAGGCTGGCCGACTGGTGATTGAGCCGAACAAGGGTCTGACGGCGGCAGCTCGTATTTGTGGTAGATGATGTCCGTGCGCGCTAGACCAATGTCAAGGACTCTTCATCGACCATCTGAGATTTTCTTTTGCGTAAACGATGAGGATATTGTGATTGGGACCAGAAACGGTCGACTTGGTGTTCATTGCCCGCGCCGTGAGTGAGGAGGGCGGGCGAGAGCAGGTAGTAGGAACCTGAGCAGTCGAGGCGCGGAGTGTCTCATCCCCAAGTCGGGATTAGTGTACGCCAAGCTACATCGATCAGATACAGACTCTAAACAGCACAAGCGCTTGACCTTCACATGCAAGAGTAGTGCCATCTGCAACCATTTTGTCACCAATTGATTGTTCAGATGCTTTGTCTCCCGGAGCAGCTCCGCAGTCGCACTCCAGCAGGGCGAATCATCTAGCTTGATCCACGCAACACGTTACTCCCTCTCGCATGAGTCTGTTCACCGAGCCATCCGATCTGATCTCAGCCAGTACTACTCGACCATCCCGGCAACTATGCCGGCCTCGAAGAAGGGCACACAGGGCAAGGCGACCAGTGCGACGAATCGCAATGCCCATCGTCGTTCGTCTTCCAGGCAGACCACACCCTTGACTGAGGCCTCGACGACACCAGCAACTGCCACTCCATCGGCCAAAGATGCTCCTAGTGCCACCATGACTCCATACCTCAAGACCTCAACTGCGGCTTTGATCTCATCCGACCCGAGCATAGAAGCTCTCATCGATCGCAGCAATGCTTCTGTCGCGCGACCTGGCGATCCGCCCACCGTGCGAGAGCTGCGCATGCTGCACGATACCATCCGCGACACCGTCAACCGGTTCATGAGCAAGCGAGGTGAGGTCTGCGATCGGTCTATGCGGCAGCTGGTGCAGAGACGGAAGGAGCGACTGCAGGAGGAAAGAGAACAGGAAGCTGCGCGCGATGCAGAGAGGGCAAGAGTCAAGCGCGAGGAGGAAAGAGCCGCGAAGAAGGAGAAGAATTCGAGCAAGAAGCGGTCCGCTGATGAGATGGATGTGGATGGTGACGAGAAGGAGCGGAAAGAGGCACTGCCCAGTGTCGGCGCACATGGGCTGGCGAGGCAGGACGGCGTGGGTGTACATCAGGGTGAGTGTGAATCCTCTCTCCTCACTCTTGCACGTGTGATCGTGCCTGCTAGGTGAACGGTGTGCTGTCACTTGCCACTGCAGACATCTGCCGCTCTGCATGGCTTTGAAGCCTGCATCACACATCACCACAGCCTTCATACTAACCAACGGCACATCTAACACACCATGGCTCCACCAAAAGGCACAGTGCAACGAGTCGTTGTCAAAGCTGACGCAGACCCGTGTCCGGCAGCCAGATCTACAGCGCGAAAAGATACACACATGATGTACACTTTACTGACCAGCAATATGTCCTCAGGCGCAGACGCACCCCCTTCGCCCAAGATCGAGCCCGGGACCGTGCCACCCGACCTCATGGAGACAGCACCAGACGACTCCGATTCAGAGACCTCGCGTCACGACCCTCCGCCGACCGCACCACTATACGAGCGCATTTACGGCAAAGATCCTACCGCAGTAGAAGATCCGGTCCGCTACCATATTCCAGAAGTTGCCGACGACATGACCGAGGATGAAAAGCGAGCGATATTCAGTGTTTACCAGTGGCCAGAGAGCGACTTACGCGAGCTCACGGCAGGTGATCCACCTGACGCTGATTTCTACAACAACGCGAAGCCGGCAACTCAAGTTAACTTCTCCACGTTTCAAACCTATGTCGAGCCATACATCAGGGCCTTTACAGAAGAGGATGTGGCATTCCTCAAAGAGCGCGGCGACCGAGTGACACCGTACATCATGCCACAACGAGGCGCGAAAGGATACAAGGAAATCTGGGCAGCCGAAGATGGCCTGACCGGTCTTGAGCCTCCCAAGCAGGAGCGCAATAATCCAAACGAAGCTAGGGGCAGCATGGATACCTTGGAAGACGATATCGCGGACCAGGACACTGTTAGCATGGGTCCAGTCATGAGTCGTTTGCTATCTGTTATTCGGCCTCAACCTACGACCAAAAAGGAAGAGACTGAAGATGCAGGTGACACGTCTATGGCTAATGCTGACGATGAGATCATGGCTCTTATCAATGGTACTAACGAGGACCAGAAACCTGTCACGTATCTGCCGCCAGATTTTCCAAAGCCAGCCAACCTGCCACAAATCGATTACGAGACTTTCGAAGATCGTGCCCTGCAGGAGCTGCGCTACATCGGATTTATTGGGCACAACGAGGCGCCTGATTTTGATTCACACAACGATGATGAGGTTGCGGCTCGATTACGCACGCTTCAACATAAACTTCGGGAGATCAGCTACAACAACAACATCAGAAAAGCTCGTGTACTAGAACTGACTGAGGAACGCATGGCTATGCAGGAATATGCCAACATCGCAGACGACTTGGACAACCAAGTCAATGCGGCGTATCTGAAGCGGAACAGGTCACTTGCGAAGCCAAATCAGAAGAAAGGCGCATCCCAACGACCTGGTCAGAAAGGCGTGGCATCAGCGCCTGCTGGTAGAGGTGTCAGTGATGGTGTGCGAGCCCTCATGCAGAAACGCAAAGACTGGATCGATATGGTCGGGCCAGTGGTTGCGTACGGAAGGCCCCCAATTCCGGGTGATGATGAGACGATCTTCAAGACAGATGATCAGGATTGGAAGCGGCTGGAGAAGTTGGAGAAAGAGGCCGAGATGGGCGAGGCCGACGGAGAGTGAGCGTAAGCCAGCCTTTCGTGACATTGTAACAGCGCGTTGTATATCGAGCATGGATCATTGCACATTGACTTTGTCGCCTGATCAAAGCAGGCCCTGCAGTTGGAGAGGCCATCGAGCATACCTCATCTCACTCTTCTCTCCCAGACCTAATCAACATTGACGGCGAACGAAGATGGCGACCATGACGTGGGAAGACCTATTCGTGGACATGACCCACTGAGTTTGAGAACTATCGTGCAAATCCAACTGGAAGACAGCGCACAGCTTACCGCGGTCGACAAGGGCAAACAGCGCGCTGGAACTATGAGTGACGCTCAGCTCGCCATGCAGATGGACGTCGACGACCTCGGAAGCCTCGACTCGCATCTCATGGATCGCACAGCATGGCTCAGAGTGTCGCTACTGCTGTGCTCAGACCGGCCTCGATGAGTAATGACGCCTCGTAAAGGGATATTGCCTTTGTGAGGAGTGTCGGCATGTACTAAGAAGTACATATTAGAACGCCGACAATGTCATCTACAGACTTGCAATCGATATCTAAGAGACAGATCGTGACTTCACAGAGGCGGAGAGGAGGGGAACCGTGAGCACGTCTGCAGCCAAGTTGGGGAATGCAGGCTAGACTCGTCTGTAATAGCAGGTACTCGACGAACCAATCACTGCATGGCTCCACGCTACATAGATGTCATCTGCTGGTGATCACCTCTAGAACTTATACAGCCACTCTTCACTGCGAAAGACTGCTTCAAACTCCACACTTCCGAACACACCCACCGCTGCAAGAAGATCGTGCTCGCCTTCCAGTCCATCAATATCCCCTGCGTCAGCGTCCACAGGCCGCTCTTCCTGCAAGCTCCAGCCATTATCTCGCGTGCCATTTCTCGTGAAAAACACATCGCAGCGCATCCCCACCCGATCGCCATGGACAGGAGGCTTGAACGTCATGCCGATGCCGACTACATCGTTCTTCTTGAAAGGGGAAGTGAAGTCGATTCCGCCATAGCTGTTGTCGACGTATCTCCTTCCATCGTCACCGTGTACTCCTAGTGAGCCTCGATGCCAGCCAGGTAGACGCCAAGCAGGATAGGGCGCAGCAGCGAAACCGATGGCGATGCCGGATTCGATGTTTTTGCCTGTGCCGTAGCGGTCGCCCATGGCCATGACTTTGAGCTCGAAGTAGAGGGTTTGTGGCTGGCCTGTGCTCAGAGGTGATTGTCTGTTGGCGGAGTAGATGGGGATGTCTGAGAGCATGATTGTGTCGCTGATGGCGCCGGAGGTGCGGACGTAGCTGTGACCTAGGGAGGGGTTGTATTGTGTCACGTCGGTGGTGTTGGGAGGACAGGTTAAGCGGAGGTCACCGGCTTCTATGCGCTCGATGATTGAGGAGTCGTGTTCTTGAGGGGGCCAGAGGGGGTTGCGGCGACACCATTCGTGTGCGCGGGCTGCGTCGTCGTAGTCTGCGTTGTTGGTGGGGCTTCGTGTGTTTTGAGCATTGGCTGCGGCGAACGATGGCGGGAGCTGCAGGTTGTTGTCCGGGCCTGTCCATGGGTCATACTCTGGAGGTGGCTGTTCTGGCTCGCTGCTCGGAGTGGGCAGGTTTGGTGTAGTACTAGTGGAGGGAGGAGCATGAGAGCTGCGGCTTGGAGGTGCTCCCGGAGGAGGCTCATATTGGTCATCACTCATGTCTACATCCTGGCTTTGATCACGATTTTTGTGCCCAGGAGGCGGCCCGGGAGGTGGCTGGTACTGTTCCTGATCTCTCGACGATGGAGTGTGGGGAAGATTTACAGTCGAGGGTCGAGGTGCTGGGGTTACACTCAGGTGGGCATCTCTGTAAGAATTGTTGGAGCCACGAGCTTGATTGCTCGCCCCACCACCTATGCTCCACGATGCTCTCTGAGACTGCGAATTCGCATCTGCTTGCTGCGATGCTTGTTGCTGTGGTTGAGTCTGCTGATTACCGTCTTGCGATGCCTGAGTCCTTCGATAGCTGGGCGGTGGGCCTGCCGGAGGTTGATACTTCTCGCTCATAGTGATCGCAGGTGGGGCTGTACGCGTAGTATAAATGCTCCAGATGCTGTGCTTGGGTCTGCAGACTGGCTGATTGCGATGGTAGTACCTTCTTCGGTAGCCTCTTGTGGGCCTATCCTATAGGTCTGAGTCGCTGTCTTGAGAGTGTAGTGATCGAGAATCTTCAGGCACGCAGTAAGAGAAGTCGTCCCAATGCAGTGGTGGGGGTCTCTTCAAGCAGAAGTTTATGTGGAAGGAAGGTAGACAACACCACATTGAAACATTGCCAGGAAGACAGGCTCTGAGATCGTGTGATATTTGCAGGCGAGCAATAGGGTGCGAGAAGAGATATAGCTGGTGGCTTGCTGCCCAAAGACGCAAGTTATCAAGGAACATGCATGTGACTGACATAACGGTGCCAGGTGCTAGGATGGCGGGCATTCTATCCGCCGCTGCGCCATGATTCGCTGGGGCAGCTGTGGTCGTCGTGCTTGCAGCAAACGTGCATGAGCGTGGCATCATCGTCGCCGGCATAGCAAAGTGAGCTTCCGCCCGACCATGTTACATCTAGAAGACATGTCATGGATGAGCCCTCAAAGCAGCTCCACGATGAGCTGCGCCATGCCGTGCGCGATGCTTTGCGGACTCGCCGTCCGTTGCTCCATCACCTCAACGATGACAGCTCTTGGCTGATACAGATCCCGCGTCCTGAAAATGCTGTAAAGCGCGGCTTTCGATCATACTTCAACATACTAGTTGATCCGTGGCTTAAAGGTGGTCAGAGCGACGTGGCCTCCTGGTTCAGCAAGCAATTCCACGCTTCTGCCAGTGCAGTGCAGAGTATTGCCGAGCTGGAAGACTTGATCACAGAGCTCGAACTGTTGGCATACACCAGTGTTGCAGGGAGGAAATGCGATTTGAACATTGAGGAGGAGCTTGGTAGAGAAGAGTCGCTGATCGATGCGATAGCTATAAGTCATGAGTTCACCGACCATTGCCATGAGGCCACGCTGCTCGAGTGTTCGACACGCATTCCGGTGTTTGCTGCTCAGGAAGCTGCGAAACTGGTAAGGAGCTGGAAACACTTCCAGACCGTTATCACTCTTGGTGTCTTTGGCGAGCATGAAGAACGAGATTGGCGGGCCACCAGTGTGCTGCCTTTACCCGAGTGGATCGGTATTAGTAGGTTGCTGTCTAAAAGTGATGCACTATACTACCACAGCGCGGTCATGATCACCTGGAACAACAGGCATCAGAGCGCGCAAGCGACGTTGGAAAACAAGAGTCATCCAAAGAGCACAAGGAATGGCCATCATGCCACCATACAGCCGGATGAGGATGAGGACAGCGCTGAAGCAATCATCTACACACCACATGGCGTCATTAGCGAGAACTTGAGAGTGGTGCCTAACGCTTCACCGCCGATATCTACACTCGCATTCTTGCACGGCCTGCATAATGTGCGTCTCTCGAGCTGGGGCAAAACAGCACTGCAGCTCAACCTTGGAGCCTCGAATGGACTCAAAGCACAGCGCGTGTTGCACAGTAAATACTGGATAGGAACTCACGACGAAGTGAAGACGGGCAAAGGGTTGGTGGGATTCTTCATCAAGCGCGAAGTTATGAGCGTGAAAGATGCACTTGAGCAGGAGAAGAAACAGCGACACAATGGCAGGTATAGCTCGGAAGACGCCGAAGTATTGCAGAGTTTCGAGGGCACCAATTGGCTTGATCTGCGTAATGGAGAAAGCAGGGTGCTGGTTTGATGGAAGGTACGAACGTGTGCTCGCGTGGTTGCCACAGATCTAGATACCCAAATGCCGACTTCATCTCATTCGAGCCCACAAAGTGGCGCCTCGCTGGCATCCACACTCACACGCATTCTATCATCTAGACCACGTCAACATGCGACAAGCATAAAGCTCTCGAATAGAGACAGAGCTGCGAATGGCGCGGCGACGACGGACGCTGGCTGCGCTTACCCTGCTTGCTTCAAGGAAGCCACTACCGTGACAGTCCAGCTCCAAGCATAGATACTCCCCAGCAGGCTTTCCTGATGACAGCTTGCGAACGCTATCGCGAGCAATGTCGAGAGGAGAATAAGAATGTGGACGAGCGCTGTGAGGGACCCTAGTCCAACCAAAGCATTATCCGAAAGGACGACACCTGAATCGGCGGACACACATACGTTTGCAATCGACGAGCAGCTGCTGCCTATGAACGATAGCAGTTCTCACAATCTCATATACGTCAAAATTGATGCAAATGTAACATTTGCACTGCAACAATAATGCCTAGGCAAGATCGAAGATCCAACGCGAGGACCACGTTTCTAACTGGTCCATCGAGCGTCGATCTGAGCCGAACAAGGAAAGGACGAATTGGCTTTGAGGCTCCCTCCCGGGAAGTCGGTCCACGCCCAGCACCTCCACGACGGCTTTGCATTTCCACTACACACAAGCGCGTTGGTGTTCAGTTCGTCTCTAAGTGCTTCGCCGCACATCCGAGAGCCTACGATTTCGGATGTCACAATAAGACTGCCATCGTCTCGACCGTCAATGAGCTCAATCGAAGTGGCAGCATAATGATCTCACCGCCGGCAGAACCTACACAAACAGCCGACAACTACGCCAGATGCTAGCGTGGGCGACCGATATGCCATCAATCTAGGAATGAATAACGCCAACAATCACCCATCCATTTTTACGTCGAAAGATAGCCTACAACGCCAACCACCACCCTCGACCGGCACGCCGCACAACGTACGCACATCCTCTCCGTTCCGTAGACAAAGCACCCCGGCACATCTCGAGCGCAATTCTGTTCACGGGGTTGCCAGCAATTGCTCTGTCGCAGAAGTCCTTGCGGCACGGGGAGCAGGTCCCACTGCGCGATCAGACACAGCTGCGAGCACGCCCTCGAGACCTGTGCTCATTCCAAAAAACGAAGCGACATCGATATGGAATTCTTTTTCTGACGGCACGAGCACAGCGAGTCCTGGGGGTGGCACACCATCCCAAAGCGCCCGCGTCCTCAGCAATTTCAGAAGCTTCGCAACACCGTATACTGAGAATCCGCCGTCACTACAGCGAACACCTACATCTGCACCGACGCTGTATCCGAAGCGCAAGTTTGAACTCCAGCTTCCACCTGCTGGGCACGAAATAACATCTGAGCCATGTAACAAGCGTGCAAAGCTCAGACCACGCTTCAAGCATTCTTTAGACGGCAGCACGTTTGAGGCTTCGAGTTTTGCAGCCGCTGCGGACCCGCCGTCGCCGCTATTCTTCAGCAATAGCCCTCAACCGAGACCGCTGCTGCCACGCTTCTCGTCAGGCGAGGCAGCAGCAAGAGCCACAGATATGCTGTCGAAGGCACGTAATGAGGACGGTCATGTCAAGACTGTAAGCTTGGCCAGAGGAACAGTGACAACACCTGCCATTGGCTACGCACCGACGAGTGCCCCGTACAGTAGAACGAGCCTTGAGCGCAGCATAACCGAGCGCAGTCATAGTCCTGGAAGTCACAGCGGGAATGAAGGCTACAGTGGCTTGGGCGCTATGCTCAACTCGATTGGCATAGTTGAGTTGTTGGAGCAAGATGAGCGGCCGACTTTTATTGTTGATCTGGGTGACAGCAGCAACTATGGCCCAGGTCTGCTGCACCCTATCTTCTCGAATTTGTCCTTACGATCGTACGAAGACCTAGAAGCAGTCACATCGGGTCGCTCCTCGGCAGATACATCGCCCGGCGCGAAGACGTTCTTACAGTTCAAGTCCTGGCTCCTCAGTGCGGCTGTCAATGGCGAAAGCCTCAATGTTTGTCTGCCGCCCTTTCACTTCGCAGCTATAACCTGGAGTTGTTCGACCTTACGCAAGCGGCTAAGGATCATTAGCGGTGCATTCAACACACCACCGCCTGCATCAGCAGCGGCACTGAGGCTTAGTGTGCCACCTTCAGGAAGTCTGCCTGATAGGACTGTCGAAGAACCGCATGACTACTTTGGTCAGGCTGCATCAGCTAAAAACTCCACTCCAGAGCCCTCAGGTAGCAGTGGCGCATCGGATGTGATGCCTACCATTGAGGCACGCCACGCAGATCTCGACGCGCTTCGCAGCGCCCAGCTTGCGGTGCCCACCGCCATGGACCTGTCCAGTGTGACCCAATTACTGCCCAGTCCAACTACGTACGTAACATCCAGTGATGCAACGAAACTCGTTACGCCTGACGCAATGTCCATCACTTCGAGTTCTCCAGCAGGTCAAGGCTCTGTTGCTGACACCAATCCTCCTGATAGTCAAATCGCGACTGTGGCATCCGATGCGCCTTCCTTTGACTGGACGAGGTTACCAGTTTCGGAGAGCATGCCGCAACATATCCAATTCGCACGCAGTATAGATTGGGCATCCACGAGTCTGGGGCCTATAGAGTACTGGAGTTCAGATCTCAGACAAATGTGCAATCTAATCATGGCTTCGCCACACCCTGCAGCAATGTACTGGGGCGACGATCTGATAGCGATATACAACGAGGCATACATTATGTTGGCCGGCCAAAAGCACCCTAGCTTAATGGGCACTAGCTACCGAGTAGCATGGTCCGAGATCTGGCATGAAGTCAAGGACGTCTTTGCCAACGCGAAGTCGACAGGCGAAGCCACAATGAAAGACGACGATTGTCTGTTCATCAGGCGTAACGAGTATCTCGAGGAGTGTTATTTTTCGTGGTCAATCATTCCGATGGTCGGCCGGGAAGGCAGTGTTATGGGTCTCTATAATCCTGCTTTCGAGAAGACGCGGCGGAAGATTGCCGAACGCAGGATGCTGACACTCCGAGAGATTGGTGAACGAACGGCTACTGCGAGAGACGTCAAGGCGTTCTGGTCACAGGTGCTCGGATCCTTTGAATTCAACGAACACGACAGTCCGTTTCTTTTACTGTATTCCGTCACCGAGGAGAGCGACAGCGACTCAAGTAGCGTACATTCAAACTCGACTTGGTCCTCTCGGCAGTGCATCCTTGAAGGTGCACTCGGAATACCTGAGGACCACCACGGTGCTCCTCATCAGATCGATCTGCGATCCGGTATGGAAGGCTTTGGCCCAGTGTTTCGCGAAGTCATGAAAACCGACAAACCTGTGCTACTGGAGGTTGGCAGCCGTGATTTGCCAGAGAGCTTGATTAAGGGTCTAAACTGGCGCGGATTTGGTGACCCTGTGACTGCTGTTGTGGTATGTCCCATTCATCCAACTACTGGCGAGAGCGTGCTCGGGTTTCTGGTTCTCGGCGTCAATCCTCGACGTCCCTACGATGATGACTACAGCTTATTTATTCAGCTGCTCAGTCGTCAGCTCGGCACCTCACTTGCTTCAGTGGTGCTATTCGAGGAAGAGATTCGCAGAGGCCAGAAGGCTGCAAAGCTCGCCGCACTTGACCGTATAGAGCTCTCGGAGCAATTGGCGGCCAGGACACAGCAAGCAATCGAGAGTGAGACGAAGTTCACACGTATGGCTACATTGGCGCCAGGTACGTAAAGCGACTGCCCGAAGGCATCCACCCCTATCTAAGTGTCTCTGCCTGTTACGCCAATTCTACGGCATGCATTGCCCAGATCGGTGCAGTAGCAGCGCAGAGACACGCGAGACATGAATGAGACACTGCTGACCTTCGACCTGTTCTTTTAGTCGGCATGTTCATTGCTGATAAAGAGGGCAAAATCACATTCGCCAACGACACCTGGTACGACATTTCGAGGGTACCGAAAAACGTGAACATGGCAGACACTTGGATGGACGCGGTCAAGCCAGAAGATCTTGACATTGTAAAAGAGCTGTGGACAGATCTGGTTGTAAACGTGAGATCGGTCCGCAAGGAGTTCAGATTCAAGGCACAATGGAAAGACAGCAAGTCGGGTGATACTGGTGATACTTGGGCGCTTTTCAGTGGATTCCCTGAACAGTACGCGGACGGCAAGCTGAAGCACATTTTCGGCAGTATAACAGACATCTCACAGCAGAAACGGGCAGAAGGACTCCAGACACGCAAGATGGAAGAGGCGGTCGAGATGAAGCGGCAACAGGAGAATTTCATTGTAAGTGTCTGCTCTTGCGAGTCAGATCTGGCGAGTTTCTGTCAAGTCCTCTCCACGCGTTGGAATGATGAAACTCTGACTGGCGCTAACACGATGCTAGGATATCACCTCGCACGAAATGCGTAATCCGTTGTCAGCCATCCTGCAATGCTCAGACGATATTCTTCAAAGCGTCACGAAATTTCGACAGAGCGGCGAGCGTGTCGTTCCAGATGATCTGCTGGGGAACTGTATCGATGCAGCACAGACGATCAACCTGTGCAGTCAGCATCAGAAACGCATTGTGGATGACATTCTGACTCTCAGCAAGCTCGACTCCGCCCTGCTTCTGGTCACACCTGTGGACGCGCAGCCCCTCACGGTTGTTCAGCGAGCTCTGAAGATGCACGAAGGCGAGTTATCAGCTGCTGACATCCAGATGAAATTTATTGTAGACCAATCGTTCCGGGATCTTGATCTCGACTGGGTGCGACTGGATCCCAGCAGAGTCCTACAAGTGTTGATAAATCTTACGACCAACGCGATCAAGTTCACGGGCACAGAAGATCGCCGCACCATTATAGTCACGATTGGAGCTTCTGTTCAACGGCCTAGCGATCGACCAGATGCTCCTGTAAAATACTTTGCGACGAGGAAAAAGAATAGAGACGTGCTGTCTGAGAAGGATTGGGGCACTGGCGAGAAAGTCTACATCCATTTCTCAGTGCGTGATACTGGTCGCGGCCTGTCTCCGGAGGAGAAGAAACTACTTTTCATTAGATTTTCTCAAGCTTCGCCACGCACGCATGTTCAATATGGAGGATCAGGGCTTGGGTTATTCATCAGTCGGGAACTAACGGAACTCCAAGGTGGTGAAATCGGTGTTGAGAGTGAAGCTGGTCAAGGATCGACATTCGCGTTCTATGTTGCGGCACGACGAAGCAGTCCCCCTCGCGAATCGATCGACGTCTCGAACGGTGTCAAACGGACTCCGAGCCAGTCACACAACAGGAGCAAGTCAGTGCCGTCAGCAGCCTTGCCCCAAGGGGCACCAGTCTCAACCGCCGCAGGAAACGGCGAATTTGAGCCCAAACGCGATAAACCCATCGTGAAAAAAGTCTTGATTGTGGAGGACAATCTTGTCAACCAAAAAGTTTTGCAGAAGCAACTAAAGAACATTGGCACCGAAGTCCATGTGGCAAACCATGGAGGCGAAGCATTAGAGAAACTGATGCAGTCCACGTATTGGCAACCCGGTAAAGACTCGAAGGATAGAATTGAGCTCGGCGTGATATTGATGGATCAAGAAATGCCTGTAAGAAGTCGCACGACAATAGAGGTTTCGGTCAATGACTGACTGGATCCACGTTCTAGGTCATGGATGGCTTAACTTGCACACGCAAGATCCGGGAGTTCGAAGCGCAAGGCAAGCTGAGCGGACATATACCTATAATAGCCGTGACGGCCAATGCACGCTCTGAACAGATCCAGACCGCGCTCAACGCGGGCATGGTAAGTAAAATCGCCGTTTGCACACTGCCTTGCAACCACCTCAAACAAGAGTGCGACCAGCAGCACTACCGACCGTCAGGCTTCACCGGTCTACGGATCCGCACGTTTTCTCAGTGCATACGCAAGAACAAAGACAGCTGACAGTTGTGGTTGCATAGGATGACGTCGTCAGCAAGCCTTTCCGAATACCAGAGCTCGTGCCGAAGATCGAAGAGCTACTCATGAAATATCCAATGCCGACCACGAGTTCTAGATGAATATAATCAAACTTGGACTGTTCCGCCGCCGAGAGAATTACGGTGGGCGATAGGCGAACACTATTGCATTCTCTGTTCTGGGCAAGCGCACCGCCAGTCTACAGCATGCGAGTCGTCTTCGGAGAAGTGCACACTAATGCAACAGAACATTCCATGGATCAAGCCTGCGTGATCATGAAGAAAGTGCATGACATGGATCAGAAGACTTCAAGGCGGTCAGGTAGCAGGGCATAGATGGCCATCATGGCGGCCACGGAATATGGGCAGTGCGCCACTCAGACAGGATGGAGTGTAGCACAGCAGCTGCAGTCTCTCGAGCACGTTCCCACACAGGTTATCAGTACCAGTCTGTGGCATTGGTCAAACAGCACACAGCATAGCAGGATACAGTCTTGACGACAGGAAAGATAGGATAAATGCTCCGCCGCATGAAGCTGCATAACGACACTTGACGCATAGACATTCATAGGATCGGAATTAGGAAGTCAATAGACCTAGGCGAGCCGTCGTATCGTGTATCTATTCCTATAATCCTAGCTCGATCCCAAACGGAGCTGAGGCTACGGGCTACCGAGTATTGCATCGTGGTTTCCGGCATGTGGGCACCATCCGACCATGGTCAATCAATCTTATGTGCATAATCTCGGTCGGAGATTTGTTCTCGATCAATGTCATGTTTGTCGCGGTTGTATTCAGATTATATCAGTGGGGCTGTGCTAGGAGTTTGGAACTCGTGAGATGTGTACTGTATGTGCGAACCAGAGCATCGGTACCAGCTCGCACTCTCGCGTAGCTGAACGTGGCGGAAGCACGTTTGCCCGTGCATGAGCCGATTGGAGCAATTGCAAATGATAGGGCCGTATGAGCCTGCTTTTCGAGAAACCGTTGCCTGCCGTTGGCGCAGTTCCGAAGTGGTGGGTTCTTTTGGCTGGTGGCTGCACGAGAAACAGTCTCGCGTGGAAGCCACCGGTTTCATCCATCCTCATGCGCTCTCGGATGGCGGGGACAAACGTGCAGTATATTGATGGAGCGCTAATTCCATACATCTGGTTGAAGTGGGCATTTGACGTGTGGACGCCAGTGCCGCAGTGAATCCGCTCGGAGCGCGGAGGTACTGTGGAAAAAGCACTGTTGCCCTGTTCTATATAGAGACCTGATCTTAGCAAGATGGAACACGCGCCAGTTTCCAGAATACCCCTCCTCGTAGAACGTGGTGGCAAGGGTGCGGCGGTGGCTTACCAAGGGCGTGGCGCTTTAGGATGTTTGTGATAGATCGTATGCGGTCCTTGCTCCTCCAGTGTCCACGAGGTCGATGACAGCTACATCCTCTCGGCTCGCGTTCATGCTGCTTGGGAATGTCTTGACCGTGACAGCGATGCTTGATACACTCTTGCAGATGCCAGCCAGCAGTCGCTACAGTGGACAAGGCTGTCCTGAGCAGAATCTGCAGGTTCGTGGTCAGCCAAATGAACATGGACATCCGTGGGCTTTTAGACGAATCTCGATTGCGGCAAGATGTCGATGCAGAATGTCGATTTCACTACTCATTTGGGATCCTCACCATCACGAGGATCGCAGGCCAGGGAATTGGTAACAGCGGAGTCCTGGTATTTGCTTCGCCAGTCGCTTGCTGAACGTGGCTAATCTCAGATCCTGCATCTAATTCGTGGGTTCGCGATCCGAGCATTGAGCAAATGTCCACGATTCGACACTCTGACCTTCTCTGCCTGCCCAAATTTCCGCTGACATGAGAAGCATGAGTGCAGGAGCTCTTGCCGCAAAATTCAAGTACCTACGACTGTATCTGCGACAACCACGAATCTCAAGTCAGAATTCTGGGCTCAGATCATCGAAGCGAATGCGGATCGCCTCGCATAATGGAATATGCAGGCTTGGCCCCATGAGCCGCGGCTGCTGCGAGCTGCGAGCTGTTCTGCTGCTGTAGGTCTGCAGAGTTGAGCCACGCTGCAGGCTGACTATTTTCGAGGATACCATGCCATATCTGTCCTGCCGGTGCTGCTGAAGCTCATGGCACTCATTTAGTACACTGCATTGTGGTCACCAGCGTCAATGCATGTGCGCGTCAGTCACCTTGACACCAATTCACAGGCTGCCGACTGCCCGGGCAAGTAGCATCGGATGCATGTTGGCATGCAGATGTGTGTCCACAGTAGTAGCCGCTCTGTTGATATAGTATGCATATATAGCAGGAATAGTCGACGGATGAACAACCAGAAAGAGACGTCGGTCTCAAGTGTGACCCCGCTTGATCCTTCGTCCCGATGGCGGTTGTAGTACATAAGTTGTGGACACTCATCAAACCCTCCAGTACCGCGCCTCTGCGGTTTTCGCACATCGACGACCAGTTTCAGACTTTGCTGTCGTCCGGCGGGCGAGCGCTCAGGGTCTTCGTTGCAATTGACATCGATGGCTCTTTGACGCGTGAAGCAAGCTGCCCAACATGAGGCCAACAAGAGTTGGCCGACGGAAAGGCGCGTTACGAAACGGCCGATGATCGCCCATGGAAACGCACAACGAGTTCTGTCAGACCCCAGCTAAGCCCTGAGCGTCAGACGGACGTCACCTCGCTCTTCCACATCGGCCACGCCATTTTCTGTCACAAAGCTTCCAAACCATCGCCCTTTGCAGTCTGCCGCCTAATTTCCAGCAACCAAGTTGCCGGGTCATCACAGCAAATCAGAATCTTTTGCATACCCAGCCGCCCAAGCTTAGCCGTACGGTCGAGCATATTAGAGCACCGGGTGAGCAAAAGTTGGCCGCGCGCGAAGTGAGACCGCTAAAAGTGCTCTGCTCTCCCATAGGTAGCGGTGGGAGTGAAGACAAGGTCGTGTCACGGTTGGCGGTGCGAGTGTGCAAGATAGTGGTTGTGCATCCAAGGCGAGTAGCAAACAAAGCTAGCTAGCTGTGGTGAATATGCACGGCGCCCACAAATCTGTGCTCGCCGTACAGGCGGCCGGGCCAACGTAGATGCATCTCATCATGCGCTTGGACCGGCAGTATGCACGGCTGAAGGTCGGCGATTGATTACACAGCATTATTAGTAGGACTTCGATACGACGGTCTGGCACGCCTGCCTGCACTTCTCGCATCTGACCATGTAAGCTGTACTACCTACCACTCACCGCGCCGACAACGTGCATACGCTCTGTAGAGAATGCCCAATGTCTTCGAGAAAGCAACCCTGTCGAGCGGCGACGGCGAGTCCGCGTCCGCGGCAAAGCCATCGGCGAGGCTATCGCATTGGCATTTCCTGGGCAGTTTCTAGAAACCTGGCAATGCGTTTGGGCTCTCGCCTCTACCGACGCAACGGTTATGGGTGGTTTAGAGTGCACTAGCGCGAGGCCATGCTGTGCTAAGTACAGCTGGATCATGGGCCCCAGCTGCAACGCACCAGACTGCTGGAGCCGGTCTCTGACACGTTTGCAGCAGTGTCTGCAATTGCCAGAGCGCGCGATAGGGCTCCACGGTGCATACCCAGCAGCACGGCGTGCAATCGTTGCCTCCGCTCGACGGACATGCATATGCATCGAGCCAACTATGAAGCTTGGAGGCTGCCGCCGAATACCGCGCCAAGTTCTGTAGGTCAGAGAGTCGTGGTTGACTCGAGAGGGATAGGCTTTTCTCGGGAGTGAGGACGTTTCCATCCTGTTGCGGCCGTGCAACCTTGTCCCAGGGAGCTGCTCTTCTCCTGGGCTGGCGCGACATGGGGTGCGGCTAGGTTGTCCTGAAATATTAAGTCCCCGCCCATCGTCAGCAGCTGCTGTTGATCAACGGTTGCTGCTGCTGCTTAATGAGGCTGTGGTAGTTGGGTGGCGTGTTTTGCTTTCATCGTTCCTTCTGATTCGTAACCCACAAATCTATCTCTATGACAGCACAACTGACTCTTCCTCCCACGCCTGTCAGTCGAATGTACACAGTCCAGGCCGCACCTGTGCACGCGAATTCCGGAAACACTGTGCACTCCAAAAACCACAATGCAAGAATGTCAAGGTTGGTCTCTCTCCGCTTGGCGAAACGAACGAGGAACGAAGCGACAACGGGGTTCGCTGACGTGCCGCCAAACAGAGGTCTGCCCATAGATGCGCTCCTGTCAAGTCGACCAGAACCAGCACAGAATCCAAATGCCATTGAGAAGTTTTCGGAGAATGGAAGAATCTACTACACGTATCGGCAGGACATGTACATGTTTCCCGCAGACGATGTCAGTCTTAACATACTTACTTCGTGCAAGCTCGCGCTGACAGCAGTGAAGACCGAACATGAGCGATTGGACATTCTTCACGATCTAATTTATGGCACTGCATTAGGTGGCCAGCTGCATCAAACGGTGTTCCGCAATCCTCCCCGACGAATACTGGATGTTGGCTTCGGCAGTGGATTTTGGATGATCGAGGCAGGCAAGCGGTACCCCAACTGTCAAATTATTGGATTTGACATGGACAACGCTCTGGGAGCAGGACAGGACATGAATTGTCAGTTCCGATCACCGGTCGACTTTACAGCTCCAAGATGGGAGATTGAGGATGCATCTGTAGATCTTGTGCACATGTCACAGCTGTGCGGATGTGTGCCAAGATGGGAAGACCTTTACAGCAAAGTTTTCAGATCACTCCGACCCGACTCTGGCCACATCGAGCACATCGAATTTGACTGGACGCCTCGATCGAACGAGCCTCAAATACCGCAGGCGCAGGACCTACGCAACTGGTGGAATTGGCTGTAAGATTTCTGCACACGGCCTGTTTGGTTCTCTGAAGGAGATACTAATCCATGCCTTTTTGCAGAGTGCTAGCCTCGGAACAAGCGGGCAAGTCGCTACGGCATCGTGAGGACACCGAAGATCTCCTGGAAAACGCAGGCTTTGTGGATGTCAGCCACAAGAGAGTTCGAGTGCCACTTTTCAACGCTGGCACCAAAGACAAACGAGAACGAAAGCTTGCACATGCATACCAGACCGCCATGGGCCACCAGGACTCTCAATCGTTCACTGGCTTTTCGATGGCTTTGTTTACGAGGTACTATGGTTGGCCACCACAGCAGGTCGCCGACATTTGTGCCCAAGCTCTCGCAGTCGTTCAAGGCCAACCCTTGCCACTGTACATCACACTGTATGTCTGCGGCTATATCGGACCTCTATTTGATTGTGAAATTCCGCTGACATCAATTCTAGTCACGTCTACACGGCACGTCGTCCTCAAAGCTGAGCATGATTGCTGGCCTTTGCCATGGATGCGCTTACAACACCCAAGCATATGGTCCATGCGGATTAGCTTGCGTCCCAAGCGATCGATCGCCGTTCAAGCTTATCGGGCACATCCATGTTATGGCACCGCACGACTCTAAGGTCTTGGGAACTGTATGACTCGCGTTCGTACAGTCATCCGGTAGCAAAACGACGCTACACACTCGAGCGCCTCGAGCGCAATCTACTCAATTTCATTGCGATAATGCATGCGTGTACACCGACATAAAGTTTTGTGTATAAAAGGCACCGACATGACATGTGCATCGCATGTTATGAAACCAACAGGACTTGGCCGCACTTACAGCTGTCTTTATGCATGACCAGCACCGCCATGAAGCCCAGACTGCCACCTCACTTGCATTTGGCATCTAGAATATGGCTTGCACGAACCTAGGTTATAGCAGATCTTCGGGACCGCTCCTGTTGGTGGACGGTGCTACATCGGCGGATCTCTGTGCCGTTGGCCTTGCATTATCTGGACTATTCGGAACTCCATGCTCTACGACACTCTACTGGCAGTTCTCCGCAAAGGCGTTCATGGCACGGCAGCATCTCTCTGACAACGATGACGGCACGAATTACTGATTCCGGGACACAACTCAACGCTCTATGGGTGCTTGTTGGGTCCCCTTCGATCTTCGATACACCTGGAGCTTGATTGGCATCGAGCCAGATTGCATATGCTGGCATGGCTCATGCCAGTACCGGCCGCAGGCGGAGTGTTCATTATTAAGGGGACGAAAAAGCACACCTCGAAGTGGAGCTGTGAGAATATGGCGGCGTAGGAAAGGCATTGCATTACGGAGGAACGAGGACTGATGCATGCATGGCCTGCGTATTCCCTTTGAAGGTCTGCTGGATGGCATGCTGTCACGCTACGGCCGTACAGCAGCGGTTTGGGGGTCACTTGAGCTGCGACGGTGACGAGTCGTAGTCACAGTGAAAATGCTGACTTTGCTGCTGTTGTGCTTAATCATTCGGTGCTACTTCCGGTGGTCCCTAATATTTGCTCTTTCCGGCGAGGCAAGACCTGAGTTGTTTCTGCCGTGTATAGCTCGACAATGAAATCGCTGGCAAACTCAACAAGTTCTTGATTCGCGTTCGGTGCGATAGCGACTGAGAACAACACATTGCTTCGCGGATGTCCTACACTGCTTCGCGGGCGCCCCCATTTGTGTGCGCCCTCTGATGACTCGCGCAGAACTACCGGCGTGCAAAATGGCGTCAATGCTGCCGAGTCGATAGAGCGGGAGAAGTGATGGAGTGGCTTCCCTTTGGAGGCGCCGAGGCTGAAAGCTGTATTTTTTTGCTTAGTACCTTCTACTATTACCACTCGGCGACCTCGCCGGGCTTGGGCTGCTGTATGCGGACAATCTTGTCGCAATTGAGTAAACACAGCGGATCGAAAGCTTGTTTCATCTGTGGAACCTGGTTAGCTTGTGGTTCTGTTGTGAAGGCAGAAGAGAGGAAAAAAAGCTAAAAAGCTAAAAAGCTTCCAAGAGAAAGCGCGATTGCGGCACGGCGGAAAAGGAAAGAGCAGGCGCGCAAGCAACAACAATCATGCAGACACGGAGACGGAATGCCCGCGTCCGCCAACTTTGGGGGACAGCAGCCAAGCAGTTTGGTTGTGGTGCATGTGTCATGGAGTGAGCCCTCCTGCCGGTGCAACGGGAGGATCTGTAAAAACTTACCTTTCGCATCAGATCCACGGCGTTCTCGCCAATCTCGTGGTTCAGGTAATCGCGCTTGACGAGCCCAACGCCGTGCTCGCCCGTCGCTGTGCCTTCCATCTCGATGGCGCGTTTGACCATCTTGTGGACGACTTGGTCGGCGACGTCGTGTTCCTTGTCGTTGTATAGGATGATGGCGTGAAAGTTGCCGTCACCTACGTGCCCAACGATCGAGCCGATGAGGCCAGATTTAGAAATGTCGTCCTTGGTTTCTTCGATGATCTGAGGTAGCCGGGAGATGGGTACCGCGACATCTGTTGTCCAGACATGGTCACCATCGCTCTTCTTCTGTGCCATTACGCTCCATAAAGCTTCCTTGCGGGCTGACCAGAGCTCGGCCTGCTCCTCTTCGGATCTGGCGAACTCAAAGGTCTTGCTACCGGCCTTTTTTGCCAGATCCTTGACGATGGTAATGTGCTCTTTTACACTTGTTGGAGTTCCGGCGAACTTGAAGAAGAGAGTTGGAACCTCTTTCCAAGGTCGGGAAGTCTGTCCAGCTTCGTTGATGCAGCGCATTTGAACATCATCGAGGATCTCGATAGCAGCAATAGGCACGCCAGCCCCAACGACACGGAATACGCAGTCGGCAGCAGTTCGAATCGACGGGAAAGTGCAGACTGCAACGTTCGTGCTTTGAGGTCTTGGTGTGACCTTGAGAACAGCTTCGGTGACAAGTCCAAGAGTGCCCTCGGAGCCAATAAACATGCGTGTCAAGTCATATCCAGCACTACTCTTTCGTGGCCTTTGTTTTGTCTTGATGATAGTTCCATCTGCCATGACGACAGTGAGCGAGAGTACCCAGTCCTTCATTGTGCCATAACGATACGCATTGGTGCCAGAGCAGCCGGTGCCGACCATACCGCCTATCATGGCACCTGGACCTGGATCCGGTGGGAAGAAGAGCCCTTGCTCACCAAGCTCCTCATTGAGATTCTCCCATCCAACTGCTGGTTGAACCACAACGTCCAAGTCTTGCTTGTGCAGCGCCAGAACCTTGTCCATACGGCTAAAGTCGACGCATACACCTCCGCGTGTGGCCGCAAAGTGGCCTTCGAGTGATGTGCCGCCGCTGTATCCTGTGACGGGTATTCTGCGCTTATGGCAGACCTTCATGATGGCCGAGACTTCTTCGGTGCTCGCAGGCTTGATGACCGCAAATGGCACATCGTCGTCCAGCGCGTGATGTGTGCTCCATTCGCTACCCGCGTGTGATTTGAGGTCCGACTTCTCCGTAGATATATTCTCCTCGCCGACTATGTCCTTGAAGTCACTCCAAGCGGCCTGTAACGTCGCCGGCGAAGTGTCGTGTTTGGGCGACGTGGACTGTGCAAGTGGGAGAGTCGAGTTGGGCGCGGGCTCGGCGGGACTCTGCTTGCCCATGAGCCATCCTCCCAGGGCGCCGACAGCAAGCACGACCGGTATGAACCACACGCCACTGCCACTGGCTGCCTTTGCCTGTTCTCGCTGCGCGGCGAATCGTGCCTGCTCCTCTTTCTCGCGGAGCACTCGCTCGTGTGTGCTCTGATATAATTGGCCTTTAAACGACTCCCGCCCATTGGGGTCTTTGTCGGAAGTGGCATATGCGCGTCGTGCTGCGACTCCGCTGCTTCGTCCTAGGGCTGATGCTCGGGCATGGCATAGCTGCCGCTGGACCAGGCGCCTGGGAGCCGCCATCCTCTCTGTAGTCCTGATCAAAGTGAAGAATCCGAAGGCAAGACTGACACAGACATGTTCTATGCACAGTTTGCAGAATCGAAGATGGTCGTTAGAGCGCACGCCATTGCCATGCTCTCCACTTGGAAGCTCTCTTGGGAGCTAAGACATTTCGGCCACATTTCGGCCACATTTCGGCTCGAGTTCCCGGATAAGAGGAAGACGACTTCATGATAATCCGGCCAGACATTGTTATGGCAGATTCATCTTGAGTGTATCGCAGAGAGGAAAATTGTGTGTAAATGTGGTAATTTCGTCTATGCTATGCTATGATGTGCTACACAAGCCATAATTCGTACAATATCCTCTACACAGGACTGTTCTCTCCTCAACATCCTCTCGTCTCCCTACACCCACGCAGATTATGCAAGACGGTCTTCGGCCTCGTCACGCATGAAGGGCTTTATCTGAACATCGAGGCCAGCTCGTCCACAGCTCTCTCTGTACTGGTCGAGCGTATTGGCAATGAAACCAGGCTTCATCGCTCGTCCACTTGCGATCTGCGATGAAGCAGCCTCGCAGTCATTGTTGGCGTTGTCCACATGCTGCTGCAGGATCTGACCTCTGCATTCGAAAACAAAGGACTAGGCTAGACAGCTGCCCTGGGGTCTGATGTCTCGTGGCTGTCTGCACATCGCCTCTCGATCATCGACATGTGTGGTTGGCATGATTATGCCCCAGATGATTGACCTCTTCGCACCGAGAGCAAAAGGATCACATGCTATTACTGCTGTTCGTACTGTGCTGCATCGGCATGCCGGGAGGCTGTCCCGGCCCCACCAGACTCATCGGCAAGCCATGCGGTAAAGGTTGTTGGTTGGGCATGCCTGGGGCAGGACTATTCGGCTTCACATCATCTCCTGAACGCTTCTTCTCTTTCTTCGCCCACCGCAGACCACAGGCATTGCAAAGCGTCTTTGGTCCCTTGGGTCCTTTGCGCCACTCGGGTGAGTCTAGTGTGCCGCAATCTGCGCACACATATTCGTCAGCGACCTTCATTTTCTTCTTCTCCTTTTTCGCCCCCTCCCTATCACGATCAAGAAGTATTGCGATGCCTGCATCTCCTCGGATAAGTGCAGGCGATGTATCCCCAGTACTGATACCATGACTACGTTCTCCGTCTCGATACCGAAGACCTGTCAGTAGTTCGATGCTTTCCAGGTGAGTGTTGTTTGCCTCATAGCGCGACATTTTATCTGCTATGCTGTCGGGCTTCTGTGACGATAGTGCACTGTCCAGGTTTTGTCGAGTGAGTGCGGTGTTGGATATGGGAGGTTTAGCCGGAGGAGGCATTCCTTGGTAATTAGGTGTAGCATTCGTGGGCGTATCGTTAATGCTTTCGGGTTCCCTGGACATGCCCATGCCAGAGTGTGCGGGTGTTGCGCCGGCCTGTGAAGACTGCTCCATGAATATCCGTTCTTGTTCCGCATTCTCTTCCTTTTCCTCTTCCTTGAGCTCTTTGATCCGCCTCATCAATCGCTCGTTCTCGATCTTGTGCTCGAGAAAAGAATCGAGGAGAGCAGCGTTCTTGGTTGGATATGGCCGCGCCATCATGAAGAAGCCCCGACACAGTCCTGCAACGGGCAGTGACTGACCATTGGGAGTTTGGCCGAATGTTGCTGGGGCTGCTGGTTCGGGCGATATATGTGGATGGCCGTCGCATTCGAAGATCATGTATGTGCCATCTTCCTTCTTGAAGCGATAGAAGAATCGCAATGCATTACCACTAGCGATGCTCTCGTTGAACTCCCTCATGAATATGCCGCTATCGTCCGGATGCACATACTCTCCAATGAATTTGCCAATGAGAGTGTGAGGTTCATACCCAGTAATCGTCTTGCACGAAGGCGAGACATACAGTATCCTGCCATCAGGTGTGAGTATGTGCAGAAAGTCCTTCAGCTCTTCGATGATCCTGTGCGACCAATTCCGTCTCTTCGTGAACTCTGTCAATGTGCTCTGATTCGACTGCGGTGGCGCCCCGAATCCAGTTGGCAAGGGCCCAGCACCAGCACCGGACATGTTGTTGTCCTGCTGCTGGTGCTGGCCTTGTGGTGTGTAATCGCCTGCACCATTGCTGGCCATGATACTGTTCGACTCCGGAGCTGGCGCCGTCGAGACGCCGATGGGATTGAATGACTGGTCGCCATTGCCAGACAGGTCGAGATCCAGGTCCATCGGCAGGTTCATATCCCCATCCATCACGCCCGACATGTCCAGGCTATTCAGTCCCCCCATATCCACCGCGCCCACGGCCATTCCGGCATGGCCTTGCTGGTGCTGGCCGGGGTACATCAGTATCCACCGCCAGTGATGTGGGCAGCGCGCCCTCTAGGCTCGATCGTGCGATCCAAACTGAGGCTGGTGCGTCCAAGCCACGCTTGCGCTCGCGATGGACAGGGAACAAAAGTCGGCAGCCGCTCCGTCGCCGCGTTGCCAGTTCTCGCGTGCTAGATCCTGCCAGATGTTCCACCGAGACGTATTGCCGGCGCTACAAAGACCTGCATATGCAGTGTGCAGTAGTAGTACTTCGCGACTGCGAGTGAGAGAAAAGAAGCGTCTTGCAGGCTGTGGGGAGTCGACGGCGCAACAAGAAGAAGTGGATGACGGCAGCATATAGCTCCTGGCTGCTATAGCCTTGCGAACGGGCGCGCGGACAAGGAAGATCAGCTGTGTGAACTGCTCCAAGGTTGTCAGGCTGTTTCAGCTGCTTTTGCCTGCCCTGTATAGCGATTGCGATTGTCAAGTCTGTCCTCGCCGAACAAGCAGGCCGACGTCGAACGACGGCCGCTATTCGTTCTTGAGCTAGTCTGCCGCTTGCACGATGATGGCTCGCGCACGGTGCATGCGTTTCGCATCTGAATGCACGTGGGCATGACGCTTAGCGAGCAGCATCGCAATGATGGGCTCGGACACTGACTGTCACATCTCGCAAAGCATACTGCGTGCGGTTACATCACCGGAGCGGACAGACGAGGTTGTCAAGGTTGTGATTGAAGTGTGATGCTTCTGCGGCTTTCTCGAAATCATGTTGTGCATCAAATGGTTTAACCAAATTGATTCAGAGTGCTCATTCGTTTTGGCGTGAGCTTCGCGTGAAGGCACGCGCGCTGGTGCCTGAAAAGCGCGTCCGACTTGCACTTTGGCAACTTCAAGTTCACTCTGTGACAAACAGTTTTCTCCTTCACTCACTGCGTAGAGGTGGGCAACAAAGAGGCGCCCACCTTCTTGTTACGCCCTCGACTCTTTGGAGGCGTGGTCGTCCTCTCAAACTTCAGATCGGTATCTGTCACTGGCAGCCGCCACCCATCGTACCACACGTTCATCAGCACATGAGCAACACCAAGATGTCAAAGATCCAGAAACTGTCGATATGTGGCATCCGATCATTCGACCACAAGTCGACGATGGCCATCGAGTTTAAGGCCCCGCTCACGCTCATTGTAGGCATGAATGGCTCCGGCAAGACGACCATCATTGAGTGCCTCAAGTATGTCACTACAGGCGAGTTGCCACCAAACTGCTCCAATGGCCAGTCCTTTATACATGACCCCAAGATGTCCGGTGAGAAGGAAGTCATGGCTCAGGTCAAGCTTCTCTTCACCGGCACCGACGGCGCACGCATGGTTTGTTCAAGGAGCCTTTCCGTGACGGTGAAGAAAGAAACCCGCTCGTTCAAGACTCTGGAGGGGAGCATCCGCATGCAGAAGAGCGGCGAACGAAACGTGCTCAGCTCTCGTGTAATCGAGATGAATGCAGTACTGCCTCGATTCCTCGGTGTATCCAAGGCCATTCTAGAGAACGTGATCTTTTGCCACCAAGAAAACTCATTGTGGCCCATGTTGCCACCAAAGGACCTGAAGGTCATTTTCGATACTATCTTCGAGGCTCACAAATACACCAAAGCGATTGACAACATCAAAGTCTTGCAGAAGAACAAACGACAAGAACTGGCGATACTCAAGCAAGGGGAGGACCACGCCAAATCGGACAACGACAAAGCAAAAAAGCTGAAGCAGCAAGAAGATCGTCTCGACAAGGAATGCCGCGCGCTGAACGAACAGAGCGCCCTGTTTGACAAGCAAATTCGCGAAGCTCAGAGGGAGTGGGAGGACATTATGCAAGAACTTGGCAACGTTAATCTGATTGTTGGCGAACTGACCGGTAAGCGTATCGAACGTCAAACCAAAGAAGAGAGTGTGAAGATTTTGCGCGAGAACCTCGTGGTGATCGAAGAGTCGGATGCAACGCTTCAGAGAATGCTGGATGAACATGCGCAACGCATCGAGATTTATCAAGAAGAACTCAAAGTCAAGAGAAGTGAATACTCAGCTAAGGACGATGAGCTCACCGAGGCACGCAAGCAGCAAAGCAACCGCGAGCGTGAGTGCGGCTCCTATGAGGCGGAAAAGTCAAGCAACGATCGGCAGATCGAAAACCGCAATCGCATGATCAAGGATGCCGCTCGCAGTCATGGCATGTATGGCTACGACCTAGTGGATGATGAGAAATCCAAGCAATTCATGCGAGAAATCACCAAGAAAGCGAAAGATCAGCAAGCTGAGTTTGAGCGAAATCGTGCCGAACAACTGGAGAAGGTGCAAGACCAGCAGAAAGTGCTGACTAGTCTGAATGAGCGTATCTCTGGGGCACGGTCCAGCAGAACCGCCTACCGCCAGCAGATTGATTCTTATGACCGCAAGACTGGTTCGGTCCAGAGTCAGAAGGACAATTTGCCTGCTGACGAAGGCTCAAAGGTGACACTCGAAGCCCAGCTGCAAGAAGCTCAGGACAAGCTGAAGCGAGCAAGAGCTGATCTATCGAGCTCCGATTGGAATCATCAGATCGAGCATGCATCCACTGAGATACGTCGCCTTGAGGAGCTTCGTGATAAGCTTGATGCGGAGCAGAGCGAAGCTGCCCAGCGGGCAGGTGATTCTGCGCAGCTCGACTTCGTGCAGCAGGAGCTCAAGGATCGCCAACGATGTCTTGAGACCATGATCAAAGCTCACACGTCCTCCCTTGACGCGATTGTTGGTCACGGCTGGCAATCGAAGACTCTGGAGGCTGCTTTCCAGCGGGCCCAAGATTCGAGTGCAGCACAGGTGAAGGATGCCCAAAGCAAGAGAGACGAGTCTGTGCGTCGCTACGAGACTATCAGTGCTTCCTTCGGTGAGCGCAACGATAGCCTGAGGAAGAAGCAGGAAGAATTGAAGACTTCCGAGCGCGAGGTGATGCGTCTGGCTGAATGTAAACCACACGATTACCCGAGCACGATTCAACAGCTGGAAGAGGAGCGTGACAACCTAAAGAAGGACGCCGACAGCTTCGGCCGTGTCCAGGAGTATCTTCAGCAGTGCATTAATGATGCAAAGAAGGGTCATTGTCGGACTTGTACGCGATCAGTGCAGGATGATGAGCTGCAAGTGCTCTTGGACTCCATCAAGGCGCAACAGCAGAGATATCAAGGCTCGGCGGCAAATCAAGACACTCTCAAGGAGTGCACAGAGGTTCTCGATGAGGCCAAAAAGGCGGGGATCCACGTTGACACATGGGAGCGCCTCATGCACAAGGAGATTCCTGCTTTGAAAGAGGAAGTGCGTAAGCTCGAGAAGAGTCGTTCGGAGCTGAAAGACCAGGTCGAGGCAGAGAATGCGGAGGTTCGGGACAGCGAATCTGCACAGCGTGACATAGGCACACACAAGAAGACCGTGGAGAAGATCTCGAGCTTAGCTCAGCATATCGAGGCGTTCCAGCGGCAAATCAGTGAGCTGTCTGCCAAACAGACGTCTGCGGGACTGTCTCGTGGTCTTGAGGCAATCCAAGCAGATATTAAGGAAGCCGATGCGGAACGCAAGAGACATGCCGCTGCCCAATCGGAGGCCACTGGTCAGCGAGATCGGAAGAAGTCGTCTATCAGCGCACTTGAATTGGAGATCAGCAATGTCACTGGGCAACTACAGCAAGCCGAGTACAACTTGAAGCAGAAAAAGGCGCTCGATGACCAGGAACAGGAGTACAAGAGTCTGCGGACAGATGCGCAAAAGAATGTTCGTCAAATTGATGGCCAGCTTGCCACTTACACTGCTGAGCTGGATCAAGAACAGGAGAAGTACACAGACATCACTCGCCGAGGCGACGAGAAGGACCGAGAGCAGCAAGAAAAAGCGAACAGGCTCAACAATACTGTCAACAAGCTCAATGTAGTCGTTCTGGATATCCGCGCCTACGAGGATAGAGGCGGCGATGGGCAGCTCACTCGCGCCAGAGAAGCACAAGCTGCCGCTGAAGCTGATGTGACTCGGATACAGGCCGAGCAGCGAGACATGGCCAAGGATATTAACAAGCTGCAGGAGCATTCCCACAATTACGCCGAAATGAAGCGCAGCATCTCCGACAATCAGCGCTTCCGCCGCGACCGGGCTCAGCTGGAAGCTGTGCAAGCCGAGATTGACAAGCTGGAGGCGCGTGGCGCGGAGGCCGACGCTGGACGTCTTGAGAATAAGGCAAAGAAGTGGGAACAGACGCGAAACGAGCTTGCTGCTGAACAGGCCAGCGTGATGGGAGAGCTCAAAGGTCTGGACCGCGAGCTGAAAGAGGCTAACGAGTTGTACCAATCAGAGTACGTGGAGGCTGGAAAGAAATACCAGACTGCTCACATCCTGGTCGAAACCACGAAGGCTGCCATCAATGATCTTGGCCTTTACTGGGGCGCGCTGGACAAGGCCATCATGAAGTTTCACACACTCAAGATGGAGGAGATCAATCGAATCATCGACGAGCTCTGGCGGTCAACTTACCAAGGCTCAGACGTCGATACCGTGGCAATTCGCAGCGAAGGTGTCGACGGTACGACAAGAGGCAACAAATCCTACAACTATCGAGTCGTCATGGTCAAGCAAGACACCGAGATGGACATGCGCGGTCGTTGCTCGGCTGGTCAGAAGGTCCTGGCTTCAATCATTATTCGTCTCGCTCTTGCAGACGTCTTTGGCAAGAATTGTGGCATGATCGCGCTCGATGAGCCCACCACCAATCTTGACTCCAACAACATCATCGCCCTTGCGCAGAGCTTGTCCCTGATCATCAAGCTTCGCCGCAAGCAGGCCAATTTTCAGCTGATTGTCATCACACACGACGAGACGTTCTTGAATCAAATGAACTGCTCGGACTATACTGATGACTACTGGCGGATCTCGCGTGATGAGGACCAGCACACTGTCATCGAAAAGCAGAACATCTCTGCTGTAATGGGATAAAATGTCGGTTCAGCGTGGTGTTCAGTGGAGAAGGCAGGACTGTTCAATTGTATTTATCGGGAGTGCATACAACATGTGGCGTTTGAAGCGAAGCATTGCTCACGGTCAGGGGGCGTGAGACGATGCGCCGGCCTTGAGGCGCGAAGATGGCCCGTCCCAGATGTAGATATTATACTGAATGTATCATTATGGTCTAAAATCTTGTGAAAATGATACAATGAGCTGCGCTTGGTAGTATTGAATCACATTGGCAATGAGAGTTGGCTCACTCCATGACTGCAATGTATGTGTATGGTTCAGCTGGTCATACTAAGGTAAAGACTGTGTACATACATGCAAGACAATCTACCAGTATACACTGACTCTGCGCTACAGGTAGAACACCAGTGTCGGATGCTCGCTTTTCTATCCAATATCACAGCCCACTATCCTCCATGAGACGACGCCTCTGTAGCCATGTCCGCTACTGCTTGAAACCTAAGTGTATTGGCAATCTCCATGAACATGTTATTCCAGTTTGGCCACAGCAGCAACGATCTAAAACAGGATGCAACAGAATGGTGTCTCTGTAGGATCACCCGTGCTAATGCAACACTCAGTAGGAGCAGGGCACTATAACCAAATATCAGTCGATGTCGGAAATGACTTTTGACATACAAGGCTTACGTCGTAGGTGATTCCAAAGTCGGTACACGAGCTGTTGTCCTCTTTGTTCCTACGGATCATTCCTCTTGGCCTCGCAACGGACTTGTCCAGCTTTTGTTCTTGGGCGTAGCACATGCCCGCGATTGCAGCGACGATGACGACAAGAGTGGCGTGCATGGTGTTTCGATCAGAAACGTGAAGGAGTCTTGTTGTTTGGACGGCTTCTGCTTTGTGCTTGCAAGTGGATGTGATCTGGACAGTAGTCACTCTCGTCCGATTTTGTAAGGACATGTTGCCGGTTGTGCCTGTCCGGAAGTGCCGTCAGGACAAGTTGATGGACTAATGCGAACGCAGATATGCTTTCGAGGCTCATCCGTCTTACTCTCTGCAGACAACTCTGTTATATATAGTCTGCTGTATGCGTTTCCGAAGGCCCCGTATGACAGTGCATATCGTGCTCGACTTACACGCACTGCTTGAGTTTCTTACCAACGTTGCCCTTTCACGCCTTTCTGAGTCGATCCAGTTGCATGGCAAAGGCGAAGTCATCAGGTCGGTTTTAAGCCACCGCATCTTGGACCACCATGCGTGCCAAAGACCGTCATGCCTGTCCCGCAAAGACACTGGATAGCAATGAAGCTTCGAAGTCTGGATGTCGGTAGATCCTTTTGTGTATCAAGCGCTTTCACTCAGAATATCAGTGGCCAGCACTGCTGTATACCTACTTGAGCCATCGTCAATGCGCTTGCTAAGCATCTCGTTCAATTTCCAAACACTCAGAAGAAGGTGGAACGCCTCTTCGCTTGTGGCATGCATTCGTTGGGTTAGGTATCAAGGTTGGCACATGGTGGCCGAAAATAGCAAGCAACGTTGATTGAGCGTCTTGTGAGAATGCGTGGTGACGGGCCTACCGCAGATTCTCATCATGCTTGGGGTTCATGACTGTGAGGTCAATTGTAGCTCACCTGCCCGATCCTAATGCCCTCGTTGTACTAACTTAGCCTCAAATCAGTTGTGGGCAAGAATCCCGCGGACCCTGGATTTGGATTGCACAGCCTAATCATGACTGAAGCCCCAGCTGACCCGTCTGTCTCGTACCGAAGTATGTCGGCATAGAAGCGGGCACTCACATGCTCGCTCGCACACTGGACGAAGTAGGTCGGTGAGCTTGCCACTTCCAGGAACGTCTTGCGACGAAGATAGCCATGCACTTGCTTCAATGGAGGAAGGCCGGTTCTCCCGGTGGTCCTGCCGAGCCCTTCGGACTGAAACTCTGTTGGCTTTGGCCTTCGTGTGGGATGGAAGGCGCTCGTAAGTCTCGAAATCATTAATTTATGTTCGCGTTGAAAGTTGCACCGTGCTTCTACTTGTATTTTACTAAGTTACTGAGTATCCGCCTTGCCTGGTGTGGCGTTGATGCCTGAGCCGGGCAGACCCGAGATACGTTGTCTCTTCGCTCTGTACCAATCTGACTCTCAATTCTCACCACGTCGACCATGATTTTTCCATCACCGGACTCTCCTGTGTCCGGGCCCATCGCAGGAAGATGGATGTGAAAAATACCTGAGTGTGTCTACGTGCCCCAGATGTAACCAACGCCGGATCCGATGCGAGTGTCTCAAGCGCCTGACGACCTTGCTGAATCCGCAACTGTGCTCCTCGCACGGCATGTCCAGCAAGATTTCCTAGCAACTTCCATGTCGATACGCTGCATCGATAACAAGCTTTAGCGGAACGATGAACGAGAGCTGCTGGTGAAGCTGCAAGTCGCGGCGAATGTAGCCTATTGTCCTTCAGCTGCGGGCTCTTACAAGGTCAATGTCGTCGAGTATCAGTAATCAGACCGATGCACTCTACGGGCACAGCTCCACGGTTCTGGCATAGAGCTCTACGATATTGGCCGAAGAATTCAATATGTGCAAGGTTCCCTTTACGACGAACTCAGACAAGCTGCCCAGCTTTCCAAGTAAGCCGCTAACTAGTCAGCAATTGATAGCTTGTCACCAATACTCCGGAGTTACAGCGACGCTCGGATTTTACGCGAAGTGGAAGCCGAAAACAACCACGTGTGTCTGCCGGTTTACCATCACACAGTGAAGGGAGTCCTGGCCCAATTGGCCCTAACCTAGGTCATTGCATTTCTGAGTGCGAGCGGTCAATGTCTCTAAAATGAAACACCGTATGAGCTCAGCTGAGCCTCGAGCAGCTTCGAGAATCAGGGCGTACGCACGCAGCGGCCGCTGCTGCGAAGGAATCTCACGACCACGACACGACGCCATGGTGAGCGGCCGTGAGCCTATCACATTTCTGAATCTGCGTGCACATTTTTCCAAAAGTGACATCTCAATCATCAAAGTTATCTAGGCATAACTATCATCATCATAGGCTGGGTTGGTCCGCAAAATTGGTCTCAACTCCTCCCCACCGTGGCCTCCTTGTGCAAATTCGGTTGCACGAGCATATACCGAGCATGTGTTGTCAGCTGTTGCGGCTCTAATGGGCTCTATTAGCACGGGATAATCGTGTGATGTCGAGAGACCCAACTCACAAAGCAAGGCAACATTGTCTCTTCCAGCTCTCGATTGCTCAGCCCATGACTTCTGCAGCGTTAGCTGCGTCGACCTCCTCCGAGTAGGCACTAACGCCTGGCTTGCCGCCCTCGAGAGTCAAGATATAGTTCACGGCCTCCGAGATGTCCTTGTCACGTCGACCGAGGACTTTGGCCGCATCGGCCGCGTCAACCTCCTCTGAATACGCACTGACTCCTGACTTGCCGCCTTCAAGAGTCAGAATGTAATTGACGGCCTCCGAAATGGCTTTGTCGCGTCGACCAAGGACTTTGGCAGCGTCGGCAGCGTCGACCTCCTCTGAGTAGGCGCTGACGCCTGGCTTGCCTCCCTCGAGAGTCAAGATGTAGTTTACAGCCTCTGAGATGGCCTTGTCACGCCGGCCAAGAACCTTAGCGGCATCGGCGGCATCGACTTCCTCGGAATAGGCACTCACACCAGGCTTGCCACCCTCCAAGGTAAGGATGTAGTTGACAGCCTCTGAAATGGCCTTGTCACGTCGACCTAGCACCTTGGCAGGATCGGCAGAATCAACTTCTTCAGAGTACGCACTGACGCCTAGCTTGCCACCCTCCAATGTCAGGATGTAGTTGACCGCGTCAGAGATGTCCTTGTCTGGAACTGGAGCTGCAAGGGCAGATGCTGCGAAAGCGACGATCGAAGCGAAAAGTGTTGCCTTCATGATTGCTGTGATCGGCGTCAAGCGGGAAGCTGTTCAGATGGTACTTTGATGAGGATTAGATCTTGTTGTGCTGGATGATCGCTTCCTCGAAGGAGTCCAGTCGATATTTGAGTGTCTCCGTTTCCATACATGACTCCAGCACGAGACCCTTTCAAGACCAGCTCCCGATCACTTCGCCCTTGACGATGTTCCTGCCGCGCGCGCGCTGAAGCAGAATCATTAGACTCTTTGTCGATGGTTTGGTTTCGCCGTGCTTCCAAGAAGTAGCACTGCTCCGATATACCGAGCGCGCGCGCAGACCATACACCTAATTCTGTCTCGATCGGAAGGTATGTTCTTTGGATCACGAGAAATGTCTAGCATGACAGTCCATCGATGAAGCGTTGCCGGCCGATCCGGCACGGTATCTGTGACTCCAATTGACGTACGCTGCGGCCGCTTCATCTTCACAGCAAGCCTTGCAGGAACGTCAAGCTCTCACACTACCGACTTGTGTGATAGAGACAGTCTATGAGCCGCTCTGACAATCATACCCATTCGTGGTCTTGCACAGCCAAAACGTCGTTTGGTCAAGCTTAGCTTAGCGCTAGAAAAAGCTTACCTGAGTATTAATCAAGCTCGTCTGAGCGAGGTTCAAGCTCAGCTGAGCGCGCCTAAGACTACATAGCGTAATGATCGGTTGATGTATTGGCAAGAGGCATGACAGCGGTATAGACAGCCACAATGTCGGCACAGACTAGCAACCCTGCCATAGGGTTGAACCTCGTTGTAGCCGACCAGGCCAGCCCATGCTTTTATGACTACTCCATCCCTTGCATGATGATCAAGCTGTAAGATTCTTTCACAGCTTTGCAGCAGATATCACTGATTGTGAAACCATGCCACGATCGCGCCGCTCCAGGTTTCGTCACATACTGCCGTGCCGAGCGCGCTGCGGTGAGCAGATACTGGCGCTCGATCGAAGACTCAGCGAGATGAAACGATCTCGAGGAAAGTATGCTTGGGGGAGTCCATAACAGCGCTGTCATAGCCTTCTGTGCTCTCTTATGCCTCTCGTCCGCGTTGTCAACTCCTCACCCTTCACATTTCGAGGTCTCCCGTGATGTCTGAGAAGTCCTACTCCGACAATTCGTATCTCGAAAGTGTCCGGAGCGATGAAGCGCTTCTTGGACTTTCCCATCGCCAGCCCAAGAAGTCAAGATGGCTCGTATGGAGCACTTATCTGGCATCGGGTTTGATCTTGCTCGTGCTTGGCTCACTGGCCGGTCGTTACACGAGAAGAGATACAGATCAAGAATGCGCAGCACAACTATCAATGTACTCGCCCGCGATAGAAGCCGTGGAATACATTGACTTTGACTTCGACGACGATTTCAACGTATCGTCCATCTACAGAGGACCTCCAACGCCTGAGCGCGAGGCTGCGTGGCTAGACATGACATACAGTAAGTAATACAGTGTGGCTGAATTGGCAGATTGCTGGTACTGACCGCATCGCCACAGAGCACGGCGTCGAAATACCGGAGGACAAGCTAGAAAAGCTCAACAGAACCGAGAAGGACCATATGAAGTGAGAGATCCGTTCAGCAATTGCATCCTTCTTCGCAAGAGTGTCTCTGCGCTTTACATCGACACTGTGGCACCACGTGCTCAGCCTGATAAAGCGACGCTGCAGAGACGAACGAGCTGTTCCTGAAACACTACTGACCTGCAATCTCTTACTGTTAGGCATGTACCTCCAGAGATCGGCACAGGCTACGTCGGTATCTTAGAGGTGTTTCACCAATTGCATTGGTTCGTGCATTCTTTCCCAAAGACCAAAACTTGTTCTGACCTCCATGCGGTTAGTCTCAACATGGTCCGGATGTACACCTGGTACCAAGTGGGCAAATATCCTGGCGTTCCAGATGGGCTTTCAAGCAATGACACGCTTGCGAACCGCATGCATGTTGACCATTGCATTGAATCTCTGCGGATTGCGCTGCAATGTTTGGAATCGTTGAACATTATGCCTTCCCTTGGACTGGCTACATGTCATAAATTACGGCAATTGACCGTGGACGTGGTCTCGGAGACGCTATCGATGGATCGAT
Organism: Septoria linicola; assembly: GCA_024114885.1. Taxonomy (NCBI): domain Eukaryota; kingdom Fungi; phylum Ascomycota; class Dothideomycetes; order Mycosphaerellales; family Mycosphaerellaceae; genus Septoria; species Septoria linicola. The sequence continues at coordinate 2,327,242 of CP099422.1, forward strand.
GCGATCGGCGCTGTCATGGTGCTTGAGGTACTACATTCTAGGGTCGACTGAGTCGCAGCATGCTAGTGCATGAGTTTGATCGGCTTTCTTCCAGAGGCATAGCTTGTGTCACGCGTATTTATGCGTCGGAAACTACGAAGTGTGTTGCACGGTCTTGGTAAAGTAAGAGGTCGTAGAGAACGGAGAGGTGGGAGGTTGAAACTATGCTTCAGGCACCGAGGCAGAAGAAATTGGACATTTTCTCAACATTGCAACGACCGCTCCTGCAACGCCAGAGAACATGGCATGCTGCTATCGATGAGCTTTTTAAGTGTAACAAGGCTGACCAGATCAAGTCTGCAACGCTAGCTATTATAAGTATATGCCAAACTTTTCCCAGCGAGTTGACGCTGGAATCTGTTCAAAGTGTGATTGAAGGACGATTTCGATATAAGGACAGATGATGCAGAGTAGCCTGTGGTGAAGCCTTGGTCATTGTTACTGCTGTTGGATAGAGGTTCTGGTGGTCAGAATGCACGCAGGGGGTCCGGATATGGCCAAAACTCCTCCAGGGGTTGCAGATCGTTTCTGCACGTGACGAGAGCGTTATATACAATATGAAAACGTGCTTAGCATCAATCGGAACATCCGAAATGGTCTAGTGGCTAGGATTTGTCGCTCTCAATATGCGTAGCATAGCAGTACCGACAAGGCCGTGAGTAAAATTGACATCATTCGTTGGAATGAGCTTGTGCTAACACGATATAGGGGGTTCAATTCCCCGTTTCGGAATAACATTGATTTCTTTTGCTTCTGGGGCAAGACTGCACTTATTTTGCACTTTTTCTAGTAGCAGTGTCGTTTTGAAAAATCTTGTAGACATGGTGTCGACTATGCATCCTTCGTACCCTACTCCAGACCCAGCTTCACCCGCTTGATCACAACAATCTCTCGACCATAGCTTTTCTTCTACAACTGTCCGTAAATCTATAGCACGCGTGCTGATCAAGATGTGCACATACTTCTCAGGCATCGCGCACGGGCCATGTCTTGGCACTCCCGCAAGTGAACTCCGCTACCTCCTACCAACAGCGAGTTACCCACCATACAGCAAACGCAACCACGAGACACAGGAAGACTCCATCTCTATGCATGACAGTAAAGATGCTCCTCCAAATACATCGGTTCCTGCTTAGCCGAGAAACAGCTTGGCTTCCATCATGGCGTCCCGCAACTAGCCCGCAAGCTACTCCTCCCTCCACCTTCGGGCCCATACACAATTGCGGCTTCACGTCGGTGAGCTCGTGACGGGCACCATACATGGTGCAAAGCAAGTTGCAAGTGATGGAGCCATCGGCCGGCAGATGAACAGGCAAGTAAATCGCGCCATGTCTTACTATGAACTGCTATGCCGTGCCGTTCGGCGGACTCGGCCAACGTTCTCGCGAAGGTCTATATACAGTCTGCCCTGCCCTCGTAAGTATCGGAGCATGTACCAGGCAGGCCGTCATGAAAGGCCTCATAAGTAATGCTGGAGCTTTGCTCTCCCTGGTGGCTACTGCTCGTTCCATCAGCTACACGAATGAGTCCGAAGTACCCTTGTACGGCCAAAGCCCGCCTGTATACCCAACGCGTGAGTTGAAGAACTGCTACATCTCCAGCGAACGACTGACAACAGGCAGCCGAAGGCAATGGAGGAACAGACGAGAAATGGCAAGCCGCCTACGTGAAGGCCCGAGGAATCGTGGACCAGCTTACGCTTGAAGAGAAGGTCAACATGACCCGTGGACACACTGGGCTGTGCGTTGGAAACACTCCCAACATTACCCGATTGGGTATACCCGCATTGTGCTTCGCAGATGCGCCAGACGGCATTCGAGGTCAGGAGTTCGTGTCGTCCTTCCCAGCGCAGCTCACTGTGGGAGCGACGTTCGATAAGCAGCTCATGTACGAGTATGGCAAGGCACTTGGCGAAGAGTATCGTGGGAAGGGTATACATGTGGCTCTCTTGCCTGTAGCAGGACCGCTTGGCCGAGTAGCTCGTGGAGGCCGCAATTGGGTAAGAAGCAGCACACATTGGGGCAGCTCAAATGTCTGACATTTTCGCAGGAAGGCTTCGGCGCAGACCCATATCTGTCTTCGGTCGGCATGCGTGAGGTCACGACTGGTTTACAAGGGCAAGGAGTCATAGCCCAAATGAAGCATTGGGTATGGCTGCCATAGGCTACGCACAGTTTCAATCACTAACATGGTATAGCTACTGAACGAACAGGAATGGCGCCGTAACCCAGGGAGCATGGGTGAATCCACATCCAGCAATGCTGATGACCGCACAATTCACGAGCTCTATGCTTTTCCGTTCATGGATGCTGTGCATGCTGGCGCCGCTTCGGCTATGTGCTCGGTAAGTCGGTGAGGTCTTCATTCAAAGAAAGTGCTGATACCGTCACAGTACCAGCGTGTCAACAACTCATATGGCTGCCAAAACTCAAAACTGCTCAATGGCATCCTCAAAGGAGAGCTTAACTTCCAGGGATTCGTCACTTCAGATTGGCAAGCACAACACGCAGGTGTTGCAAGTGCCAATGCCGGTCTGGACCTCGTTATGCCTGATGGGGGCTATTGGGGCGATAATTTGACGCAAGCTGTCAACAACGGCTCCGTCACCGAGACACGTCTGAATGACATGGTGACTCGCATTTTGGCGGCCTGGTATCATCTTGAACAAGATGCAGGATATCCGGAAGTTGGTGTCTACAACTATGATCAGCAGCATCCCATCATTGACGTTCGGGGTAACCACAACGCATTGATTCGAGAAATCGGTGCTGCTGGGACGGTTCTGGTCAAGAACGTGGACAATGCGCTGCCATTAAAGAAACCTCGCTACCTCAACATCTACGGCTACGATGCCAAGGCACCAGATTCACCATGGACCACGCCTGCTCGGTTTGGCGGCGGATACGATGTCAACTTTGGCTGGGAGACCTTCAACGGAACTTTGATCACTGGCGGTGAGTTGCCATTGCGTTCGTCCCTCTTCTCTGGTATTTACTGACTGTTCCAGGTGGCTCTGGCTCAAACACTCCGTCCTACCTCATCTCACCCTTCGATGCCATTCAGAGACGTGTGATCGCGGATAGAGGCATGGTGAGGTGGGACTTTGCCAGTGTCAATCCAACCGTCTACGCCAATGCCGATGCATGCTTGGTCTTCATCAATGCATATTCCTCCGAAGCTTTCGATCGTACCACATTGAAACATGAGTTCTCAGACAACTTGGTCAAGAACGTTGCGAGAAACTGCACAAACACGATTGTCGTCATTCACAGTGTCGGCATCAGAGTCGTGGACGAATGGGTCAACAACGAGAACGTCACAGCCATTGTCTATGCGCTTCTCCCAGGTGAAGAAACCGGCAACTCCATTGCTGATGTCCTGTACGGCGATGTCAGCCCATCTGGACGCCTGCCATTCACTGTCGCTAAGAACGAGAGTGACTACGGCAATCTGCTAAACTCTACCCTCGGTTCGGGAGCATTCCCGCAAGACAACTTCACTGAGGGTCTCTTCATCGACTATCGCTACTTCGACAAGCACGGGATCGAGCCTGAGTTTGAGTTCGGATACGGTCTGACTTATAGCAACTTCTCATACTCTGATCTGACCATCACTCCCGTTAGTAGCAACACCCACGAGTGGCCGACTGCGAATGTCACCATTCCACAAGGTGGTCACCCAGAACTTTGGGAAACGCTGTTCCATATTACAGTCAAGATTGCGAACACTGGCGGTGTCGCGGCTGCAGAAGTTCCTCAGCTATATGTCTCGATCCCTACTGCACCAAAGTGGCAACTGCGAGGGTTTGACCGAATCAACTTGGAGGCCGAGCAGACCAAGACTGCCACGTTTAAGGTTACGAGGAAAGACTTGTCGGTGTGGAACGTGGTCTACCAGCAGTGGCAGCTTCAGCAAGGCTCGTATAATCTCTTTGTCGGAGCGAGCAGCAGGAAGCCAATCTTAGAAGACTCTCTGGAGATCTGAAGACACCGCAGCGAAACTGGACGTCACCTTGTATCGAAGTGAGGGAGACTATAGTCATATTGTGAGACCGACTTAGCCGGAGAGATTCACATTTCCCAGTCCATTAAGTAGTCCAAGCTTGCTTGCATTTGCTGCACGGCTGTGATTCAGATTCTAGTACTTTACCTCACTTCTTACCTCAATGTGAAATTTCCTCTTTCAGTTGCCGCCCCACTTCAACTTCGTGAACCTCACCACAAAACCTTCCACCGCCAAACCACCAACTACACATTCACGACTTGACGTCTCTTCGCTCATCAGAATTACGTACTCGCATCGCTGCATCAAACTGCATGGCCTCGTCAGATGACGACATCGAGCGCCTCATCAAACTGAAGGACTACATTACTGAGCGACTCGACAAGCCAGTGACAAACGATTGCATCCATCTCTGTGGCCTGAGCGTCTTTCACATCATCGTAGACAATCCAGAAGAAGTTCTCAAACGAGCCAGCGAGTACCTGCACGCTTGGCCGTACGCGGAAGTGCCAACATGCTGGCGACGACTGTATGAGGACGCCAGTCTCCACCTGGCAGTTAAGCTACTTCGCCGCCGCCTCAATAAGCTCCAAAGTACGACTACTGCGGTATCTTTGGCTACAATGAACCCAGCGAAGCGTATGAAGCTTGATTTAAGCACTCCGAAAGATGAGGACTGGATTGAGGAGTTTTGCAAGATCATGGATCGTGCTGTCATCATCTCAGGTGCACCAGGACGCAAGGCTCTCATCGACGATGTGCTGAAGGAGCTCGAGGTCTGGATTGCAGCAGAGTGGCAGAGTGCTCAACCTAGAAGACTGCCTACGCCATGCCCTCGACCACTTGACACCGACTTCCCAATCATGCGAATTGCACGAGGCTACGAGTTTGAAGAGTTTCAGATGCATCTCGAAACAACAGCCGCTCCCGTAATCATGCCTGGCACATTCGAGCGATGGCCAGCTCGCACGCTCTGGGAGGATGTGAACTACCTCAAGTACAGGACACTCGGTGGCAACAGAATAGTCCCAGTCGAGATCGGCAGCAGCTACAATGAGTCCGGCTGGTCGCAGAAAGTCATGAACTTCGCAGAGTTCGTCGAGAGATACCTAATCCCCGACCAACCAGAAAGCATCGGCTACCTAGCCCAACACGATCTCTTCGAACAAATCCCCTCACTCAAAAACGACATCAGCATTCCAGACTACTGCTGGACAAATCCACCTCAGCCAGAAGGCGCCGCAGCAGAAACCGCCGGCCTCAAATCCACCAAACAACTCGACGAACCCCTCCTCAACGCCTGGCTCGGCCCAGCAGGAACCAAGACTCCCCTCCACACCGACCCATACCACAACATCCTTTGCCAAGTCGTAGGCTACAAGTACATACGTCTGTACAAGCCCGAAGACAGCAAGTACATGTACCCATCTGGGATAGATGATGCGGGTATCAACATGGACAACACTTCACAGGTGGATGTCGTGCACTTTCGGCCTGAACTGCGAGCTGGAGAGCCAGAATATCCGGCCGCATTGAAAGAGCAGATTCGGAAGTATCCACTCTTTGGCAGAGCAGAGTGCCAGGAAGCGATTCTAGGTCCAGGAGAATGCTTGTATATTCCGCTTGGGTGGTGGCACTATGTGGAGAGCGTGACTGCGAGCTTCTCGGTGTCTTTTTGGTGGAATTGAGTCCTTCCTAGGTCTCTCTCGCGTTAGTAGGCTCTGAACACGGCTGTATCGAGAGTCGAGGTCTTGCCTCATGCTTTGAAGGTTGAAGTCAGTAGTCAGTCAGTTGTCCTTGTATATTAGCATGATACCTACATCTGAGACTGAAGACGAGAGTAACTTTTGACATTGGAACTGATAATCAGATCTGCGTTTGAAGTCGCTGAATCGCTAAGACTGAACCACAGCAATCTAGAACTGCCGAGCACGCTTCGACCTCGCTCTGAGCTGAGGACCAAACTTGAACATCACAAAGGCAATCAAGCTCAGAATCGTGCCGACGATAGACAGTAGCAAACCAGCATACTGGCTGCCCACATTGTGGAAGAACTGGCTGGCGAACAGCGGCGACACCGCACCAAGAGTGTTCCTCATGAAACCCTGACCAGCAATTGCAGAAGACGAATTCTCGCCATAGCAGTCTGCCGTGTACGAGTATGTGCTCTCGAAGACGAAGTAAATTCCAAACGCAATGGGCGCAAGAGCGATAGTCGGCGCGATCCAAGGAAGGTAGCCGTACTGCGTGAAAGAGTAGATGAACAGGCCAATTGGGAACCAAACAGCTCCGAACATGGCGCCGTAGAGACGGCTTTCCGGAGTGGCGATGCGGTCGGGGTCGTCCATGATTTTCTCGTACTTGCGCATTTGCAAGTGGTGCGCAGCCCAGCCCAACGTGGTTCCGATGGCCAAGCTGATGTATGGCAGACCGGAAACGCCTTCGTTCCAGCCTCGCTTCTCCGAAAATGTGATTGGAATGACTGATAGGAAGAGGAAAACCACGAACCAGCAGAATGCGATCCAGAGTCCGAAAGCGAAAACCACAGGTTCAGTGGCCAGCATCTTGAATGCTTTGACAGAAGAAGCCTTGAGCATGCTCTGCAGCGATGGTGTCTCGATGTCATCTGGCCCAACGTAGCGCTCATCACCAGTCGCCTTGCGTAGCTGAGTAGCACGCTTGTGCAGGAATGTTCCACCGCGGGTCTCTGGGAAGAACGCAAAGATGCAGATCAGAAGAGGGATGTTGCTGAGACCTTGAATACCTTCCACCCATCGCCACCCGAGGTGCTGGTCGATGAAGCCGGCGTAGACGGGTGCGAAGACCGTGCCGAAGATGGCGATGAATGCGAACATGGCCATCGGCCTGCTACGCTCGCGGGGTAGATACATGTCGTCGAAGGTTCCTCCTACTAGGATGGTACCGACACAGCCGAACAGTCCTGAGCACAGTTAGCTAGACATATCTTTTGTTGTTGCCGCAGTGGCAATTGCCTGATTTGCACTCACCAAGGAAGGCGCGCATGACCAAGATTGTTGCCATATTCTGACCTAGCGCCAGACCAATAAAGCAAAGGGAGAAGCACAAGTATGCGCCAGCATAGACAACTTTGCGCCCAATGAGCTCACAGAAGGGTGCAAGGAAAAGTGGTGCAATAGCACAGACGAAGTTGAACAGGAAGAGACCCAGCTGGCCAATTTCCGTGCTGACTCCAAGCTCTGCCGTCATGTTGTTGATGGTCGAACTGTACGCGGTGGTGGCGAGACCGATGAACAATGTCATGAGATTGAGCATCGTTGTGACACTCCTCTTGTACCAAGGGTTCCAGTTGAAAGGGTTCACTGGGTCGCCAGTGGCATATCGAAGAACAATGTATTCTTTTCCATCAACTTCGACCAGCTCGGTCAACGTAAGTGGCATGTCAATGTCGACGACCTGGAGCGGGCCATGGTTTTCGTGCAGACTGGCCTCCTTGTTGCCTTCGACGAAACGTCCTCCAACAACTCTTCCTGCCCTTGGTGACACATTTTCTTCCTGCCCAATCTCTGGTTTCTGGTTGATCTCCGATTGTGTGTCAGGTGTATTTGTATAGGGTGTAGTGATCTTATCGGTGTATTTGCTCCATATACTGGGGTTCCTAGAAGGCCCTTCCATTTTGTCGATCGATTCAGGGTGAAGTGATAGCAGAGAAAGGATGCAACTCAAAATGATGAATGAGGCAAGCCTACCTTTTGTGCAATCTACGGAACACGGCTTTTCACGTTCTCTCGCAACCAAGACGCCATGTTGTCACGCTTCCAAACATGCCTCCGTTGAGGATGATCTCATTTGGTGTGGACCAGATGAAGAGGTCCGCAAACTGACCGTGAAGTGACCGAGAGTATGCGCGATATCGCCACCAGCCGGCGTTCCGAAAGATTCGACACAGGACCTACAGGAGCCAGCGACCTACACCAGCTGGCGTAAGCACATGTCTCGTGCAGTAAATGCATTGTGGCGCACAAGCAATGAGGAAGAGCTATGCTGTCAGCGCCTCTATTGCTAGGGTGGTCGACGACGAGGAACGTCATCGTGACAGGTCATGTTCTAGCAGAATCGTGGTGTTCGTCCTTTTGTCGGAGGTCTGAGTTTGTCGTATCAGAGTTTGACTTGGCCGATGCAATGATCCACTGATCCTCGCGGTCCGTTCCCTAGCTCGTATCCATGTCGAGCTTCGCCATAGATTTCGCTGTTCGGACGCATGCACCAGAGTCTTTGCAGAACAATAATAGTGCAGCGAGAATGATGTCGTGCGTTGTCCGACGGCCAGAGTCGAGGGCCATTTCTAGCTGTGACGCTGTAAAGACTGCCCGCTGTCGCCGCTGGCTCCAAAAGAGGCATACAAACCGTGTCAAACAGTGCGAACTCTGTAAAGCAGCTTCGATCCTGCACGTGTCGTGCTCCTAAGATCCTGCCCGTGATGCATATTTTCCTGATGTTTGTAAGCGAGTACAGCACGCCGAAAGTGATGCTGGGTGACCGGAAACATCCTCCCGTATGCTGTACAGCATTGTGTAAGCATTAGCCATTGAGTGTAGAGAGGCATCGTGCGACTATGCGATCCAGTCTTCGGCTTCTGTAGCTGGAACGGCATTAGAGCTGTTGTCAGCATGTTGTTGCGAGAACAGCGGATTCCGCTCCCGCTTCAGCTTGCGAAGCACCGCGTGCGTCGAACACTATCCACAACTGCTGTCGAGGCACGGCATCTGCTCGTCGCTCCAGACAATACGCTCCGCCTCATCTCGTGCCCGACAGCTCCTTGTCGTGGAGTCGATATCTGCGCATGCCGAGACTTTCTGTCGAGCCGTCTACCGGCATATCCCACAACTCCAGCCGGACTCTTCGCGGCGGTACTGCTCTAACGATCACGAGACAAGTTCCAGCCGTCCTCTCAATGCGCGTGGTAGCAGCGTCGAACCTGATGCTCGGGGGTTGGCAGCAGCTCCCGATAGTGACTGCGCCAGAATATGTAGTCCTAGCGAGGCTCAACAGGAGTGCGGCCATATTGAGCATGCGGTGAAGTCGCAAGCCACGCATATCCATTCCTTTGCATGGTGGGTCGCGCTGTCAAATAAGCGACGATCATGTCGCGTGGACTGATTGTTGGAGGGTGTGGCGAAACCACGGGGTCCCAGTTGGGGTTCTATGCATGATCGAAATAGGTGATTGGGCGGATTGACTTCACCTCGCCACCATCTGCTCGCCAAATCCTGTCCTGCCTTTGTGAACTCCAAGCCAGATCAAAAGATGGCTCATCGCGGCGACAGCATGACCACGAGTCATCTCACGCAAGTGTCGTAGCCAGAGTCGTACCGGGATGCGGTCGTCAGGACAGCCTCGTGCTTAGAATGGCTGTCGCACCAGCAAGCGCCCTCACGCATTCAATCTCGGACATGCATGCTTGGTAGCCCCTTTGCTGGTGAGTATAGTCCTTCAGCAAGTCTGAGCCTTCGGGGAACCATAGAGTCCATGTCTGGCCTGCATCATAGCACTTCGTTGACGATGGGATCCGGGCTCGAAATCTGTTCAATCAGTACATTGTGCCTTGCCGCATTGAATTCTGGAAGGCATCCAGCCATCGACTTCGCTTGCAAGACAATTTGCTCTGCTGCAGCAGGCGAGGAGCCACACATGCACCAAAGTCTTCGACGGGGAACGAGGAGACATGATGATCAAGTACGAAAAGAGAAACCGGGAAGTTGAAGGAGATTGAAGAAGTCTCCCTCGGTTGGCCTTCTGCCGAAACGGCAAGAGCGGCGCCAAGAGGGCATGGTATACACCCCGTCTCGAGCATTTAAAGAGAGTTCAGCCGCCGGATAATATCTCCTGGTCCACACTTCCTCCATTCTTCTCCTTCAAGTACTCCATCAAGTGCCCAACTGTTACGTACAAGTATACGACGTCCAGTCATCCACATCGCCTCCCTCGTACTGCGCAACAGCCGGCCAAACGCACAATTTTCGAGTCCTGTTCCCGCCCTGCGGTGGAGAACTGCTTAGGAACTGCGCAGGCGCTACTTCGCCCTCAGATTCTACCCATTTGACCAGCGGCGCTATGAAGGAATTCGTCGCGGGCACATCTGGGTACCCCGATGCTGCTCCACAATGACCACCTCCCGGAATCATGACGAGTCGGTAGAAGTCCTCCACGCATCCGCCCATGGCATTCTTGACTTGCTCGCGGTGTTCGATTGGCCATGTCGCTGCGTTGTATGAATCTGCCCAGCCTTGAGAAGTGAGCAGCTTGCCGCCGCGACGCCTGAAGGCGGAGAGATCTGGATTGATCGAGTCGATGAATCTGCCGGCTTTGGCGTCGACTTTGTCAACATCAGTTGCCCAGTTGAATGTGCCATTGTCGTATCCTTGGTCATTGAAGACGAAATTCTTCAAGATTGGAACGCTGAAGTCTCGTGACAGACTGCCCTGCTGCATCTCCCATTCAATTTCGCTGCCGAATGTGAAGCCTGGGTAGACTTCTGCGCCTGTGTCTCTGCGCTTTGGACCAGCATAGATGGCTTTCACGGCAGCGAGCTTGGCTTTGGTCAAACAGGCTGTGCTCGAGTGATTCTTGCAAGCCAGGCTGTCAATGTCGAACTTGCACGCCAGCGGATTCTCGATCAAACCATCTGCCACTCCATCGTCCTCATCGCATGTCTTGACTACTGCATTCGTGATAAGCTCCCGGTCCTCCTCGGTCAAATTGGCAGCAGGCGTCTGTCGAGACGTCAGTATATCACTGGCGCACATGAGCCTCGTACTCACATTTGTATGCTGCGCATTCCACAAAAAGCTCAAAGCCAGATGACTATACCAGTTCCCAGGACACCCAGCGTAGATCCCATCAAACAACTCTGGATGCCGCTCTGCCAAAGCAAACCCCTGCGCGCCACCAGTACTACACCCATAGTAGAACGACTTCCTGGGCTGTGCCCCATAGTACCTCTCAGCAACAGCTCTCGCAGCAGGCGTAAACAAACTAATCGCATCGTGGATCCACGCAGCAACCTGTTCGGTATCATGAAGATAAGGCAGATAGCCGGTAACATTCTGATTCTCACTAGCCAGGTGCCCGGCATCGCCACCAGCAACAGCCATATGCAGACCTGTGTTGAGCTGATCCATCATGCCGCTCCGATCGATCGTGCCTGCCATGCCGCCATTTCCTACGGCTATGAAGCGGTCTTCATATGAGTCCGGTAGCCATGTCTCGAAATTGAGCGTGTTGTTTGTGCCATAGGATATCGAGGCTTTGAGTTCGCAGAAAGCGATATTGTTCAGAGTGCCGCTTGTACCTCCGGTGGCGTTGCGGGTGTTGTTGTTGAAGTATACAGAGCTCAGAATGGATGCATTGTATGGCTTGAGATTTGCTGTTATCAGCTCTGAACAATTGGTTTTAGGCGCAATTATATGGGAAGAGACAAATGGTAAAGTGGCAGCTGCCAGTAAAGCAATGCACAGCATGATGGTTGATAGCAGTACTGCAGCCGCAAAGCACGCGCGAGACTGCAAGCTACTACTTATACTTGCATGGTCTCGCATTTTGTCTTGCATCGTGCCGTGGCCATCGGCCTACGAAGTTTACCCTGCGGAGTTGTTTGTGGAGAATGCATTAGTGGTATCCACATTGATGACCAGTGGTATGCGGAAGCTCGAGACTGGAGAGGAATCGACAGCTGCAATATTCTTTGAGCTGTAAAGCTCTTAGCTGTAGAAAGGCCGGGACACTTCTATGAGCATTGGACTCGACTGCTTCCAGTCCGATCAGTCTCATATGAATGTGCCTAGAATCTCAGTCACTGGGAATGAAGTACACAGGATTACTCACTGTCGATCGACACGAATGCACCTGAGACGGTTGTCATTTCAAGACTCACCAAAGGACTTGCGCTTTTCTCTTCATTACAGAACGCTCAGACATCGTAAATCTATTTTCTACTCATGTCCGTCGTTCAGGGCATTCATCAGTGCCCGACGAGACCAATACGCGGAAATGACTGCGACCACTATTGAGCAGCTTCACCGCCCTCCTTTTGCTGTCGCAGTGCCAGCTTCTGAGCCTTCTGTTCGGCGATTTTGGCGGCTTTGCGCTCGCCTTTGGTCATCTTGCCATCTTCACGAACGACCTTCTCCCCTTCGCCTTTTTGGGTACCCTCGGCTTCCTCCGGCCCTTGAGGATGTGTAGGATTTGGATTGCCCTTGAATTCGAGTTTCCGTAACGTTGTGAATTCTCTCATCTTTGCGTGGTCGACTGTACTCCTCCGCTCTTGGAAGTCAGCGACGAACTTTTGCAGCTCGGCAATGCAGCGCTTCTTCATGTCTCCCGTCATCAGCTTGCCGGATCGATACTGGTTGGCCAGATCTTCGAGCTCTTCGTCCGACTCGAGGAAGTATGACAAGTAGGTAAAGGCCACATCGATATCGGGATTACCTCCATATTTCTCCTGCTCCTCTTTCGTTTCCCGTCCTCCAGAGAATGCATGTTTGTTGATCTTGTTCTTGATCACGTTGGGCGCGTCTGACATGAAGATGGCGGAGTTCTGGTCGGAAGCACTCATCTTGCCACCAGGACCTTGCAGCGCAGTCAAGAACTTGGAGAGGATCAGGGTCGTCTTCGGGTGTGGATTCGTCATCCGTTCGCAGCGGTCTCGTAGGACACGGAAGTATGGTTCTTGATCGATCGCGCAGGGAATGAGTGTGGGGATCTTGGAAAGTGCCTTGTGCCGGCGCATGCCAGCCGGGTCAAGATCTGGATATCGGTAGTCCTTGTAGCCAAAGAGCTCCGGATATGAGGATGGGAAAGCGGCTACACATTGCTTGGCTAGATACGAAGTCAAGCCAACACTTGTACTGCCTCCGAAACCAAAAGCACCAAATGCCTGGTTGTTCGTGACTAATGACTCAAACTCTGACGCATTCCAGTAGAAATGACCACCTACAAACTCGTAGTCGGTATAGATGAAGGTCTTCTTGGGATCGAAGCCAAGCGCAATGATGTCCTTGATGTTCTCGTGTGCAAAGGCAAGGAAGTCCTCCAGCTGCGCTCCCTTCTTCTGCACGCCGTCGTTCTTGTTCCGTGTGTAGAGGTACTTCTCATCATCCGTCAACATGATGACCAGTGGGACATCGAAGATGTCCTGCAGCTCTTTGGTAAACAGGAATGGGACTGTATGCCCCAAATGCATACTCCCACTCGAGGGCCCTCGACCCGTGTAGAGCATGAATGTGCCATATTTCTCGTAGACGTCCAAGATCTTGTCAAAGTCGCGATGCGAGAAGAAGAGCTTGCGTCGCATCAGACGATGTGCAGGTTTCCCGGTGACTTTTTCAAATCGCGTGAGGTGTTCCTCCGTCAGAGGTTGCACGCCAAATTCCTGGATGAGACGGTCGTAGTCAATGGCTTTCACATTGCCCGACTCGTCGACTTCTCCCGCAACATTGTATGGATCGATCTTTTGGGTTGATGGCTTGACCTCGTCCTTGATCTCTGCTACAGCGGGGGGAGCTCCGACTGCCTGATCGGAAGACATGATGGCTGTTGTCTCTCCTGATCTTGTCTTGCAATGTAATTAATGGTTGTCGCGCGATGAGTCTGGAGGTGGGGAGATCGGCCTGGATCTTTGTGAACGCCGACGCCGACGATCGTGTGGCAGCCGCCAGGATTGTCATCCACCAGCTTTCCTCCTCACCAACATCCAACATCCAACATCCACTCCATCGCATCCATCACCACAGCATCATTTCCGGTGATGCGCGTGAGGCGCCGACGACCACACGCGACGCCATGGTGAAATTCTACAGCAGCGACTACTCCTACGACTATGGCTTCAGCGCCGTTTCGCTGGCCTACTTCCTGCGCTACCCCAATCCATACTCCCGACATGTCGCATCGACGGACACTATTGAGCGACACTACGACCCGGAGACGCAGCGATTGACAACTGTCAGGCTGCACCTGAAGCGCAGTCGGCTACCCGCGGCTGTGCTCAAACTTATCCCCCGGAGCACTCTCGGGGCGAATGAAGATGGCAGCACGCAAAGCTTCATTCTCGAGAAGAGCGTGATTGATGTGAAAGAGGGATGGATGGCGACTGATAGTCGTAATCTGGACTGGAACAATGTGTTGTCTGTCATTGAAAAGCACACCTACCGCAGACCGGAAGAGCTTTCCGCCACGGGAGCAAACGAGCAGCGGACTGATGTCGAAGTGAGCGTAACACTGAAGAGTAGGATCGGCGAGCAGATCCGAAAGCGGAGAGAGCGATGGGGCCAGCAAGCCAATGCCACTTCAGTCGTGGGAGCGGGAGACGAAGAGCCAGTCAAGCCGGGCTTCTTCCAAAGCTGGACTTCTGGCGCTGTCCGCACTGCAATCGAGAGCATCGGTATGCAAAGAACTGAAAAGAGCCAGCCGAAAGCTCAAAAGGGCATGTACGTCGTCCTCGCAAGGCTTCGTGAAGGAGGCGTGCAGGCTGTGCTAGAGGGAATGGCCAAAGACCGCGAATTGGCTCTGTAAAATCTGGATGCGAAGCGACGAGACCAAATTGACGCACAGCACCAGAACAAAATCATGTATGAGTATCGAATGCGATTTTTAGCGCAGGAGTTGGGATGGCGAGTGCGGCATTTTCTGTATGATGAGCAGCCCTTCGCTTCAGATTGTATGTTGTTTTACAAGTCAAAAAGGAGGTATAGGTGATGGGGAAAATGCAACGAGAGGCATTGTGTAAATATCGAAGAGGCCTAAGCCTGTAGGAAGCTTCTCCACTACAATCATTTCTGACATTTGTTTTATCAACGATCAAAGACTTGGATCCACTCTCATGCTGCGCTTACTGTCATATTTGTAACGTCCTGGCCTCTATCGTTGATGCTGTCTAGTCATAATCTATTCCTCCCATAGTCCACTCCACACACTCGCCTCACTCCACCCCAAGTCCAGCTTACAACGCACTATCAACCTCCTCCGGCACCCCCGGCTCCACGACCACCTTCTCAATACACTGCAGCGTCGCCCTCAACGGCAATCCCACCACATTATCAAACGTCCCATCAATCTTCTCCACCAGAATACTCCCCACCCCTTGAATCCCATACCCGCCAGCCTTATCCGCTCCCTCCCTCGTCCGCACATACGACATGAGCAGATCGTCCGTCACGCTCTGATCAAATTTCACCTGCGTCTCTTCCACATGCGTCTCAATCGCATACCCGGGATCCATCAGACTCTCCAACGGCGCCATACACACCACGGCCGTGTACACTTTATGCCAGCCGTTATTCGTGTCCCTTAACATTTTGAGTGTGTTGAAGTGGTCTTTTTCCGAGCGTGGTTTTTCGAGGATCTCGCCAAAGTTTGTCGAGACGACTGTGTCGGCGGAGATGACGAGGGCGGGTTCGGGGAGGGTGTCGATGGTGGCTTGGTAGATGTTTGTGCATTTTGCTTGGGCGGTGGCGAGGACGTATTCAAAGGGGCCGAGGGATTTGGATTGGTCTTCGGGGATGGTGGAGGGGATGATTTCGAGGTTCGTGAGGCCGATCTAGAGTGGGAGGAGAGGTGGTTGAGTATGGGTTCTTGCTAGTCATTTTGTGGAATGGGTTTTGAGATTTGGGAGAGGAGAGATAGTATGTGAGAGACGTGGCAGAGAGACCTACCTGTGCGAGAAGCTGTCTGCGTCTAGGTGATGCCGATGCGAGGATTACTCGCTTGCCACGGATCATGTTCAGTGCTGGGAGATTCAATGGAAGAGGTGCCCGTGGTCCGCCAGCCGGGCGTTGCTGAGCTGGAGTAGGGACAGCGACACCTCCAGTGCCATCGTAGGCCGGAGGCGGTTCCAGCGGCGTCTTCTCATCAGCCATTGTGTGTATGACGCTTGGAGGGTTGTCAAAGAAGCTCGAAAGTCCAGTGTGGCCAACCTTATCGATTGTGAGGCTGGAGCAGCACTTCTGAAACGCACGTGACACGATGTGACGAGATGTGATGAGCTGCAGCACCAGCATTGTTTACAGACTGACATCATCTGATTACTTTGCAGTCGTTCATCGCGAAACGCTGTCTCAATGGAGAGCTGTCTCCTTGCAGTGGAAGTGTGGTTGATCAAACCTCGACCGGCGGCTACTCTTTCACCGTGCCGGAGCATGCTGCTGTTCTCAGCTTCTAGGCCGCTGAGGGGCAATTTTCTTTGATGAGTGAGCGACCAGCAAAACCTTTGGCCATTCGTGTCAACGCGTACTATTACCCGGTGCGATGCCTTGAACAGCAACAGTTCCGAGGTAGCTTGCCTTCTGCCATTATTTCCTCATGCCGACTCTTGTCCGATGGCTGTACGGAGAATGTTCCACTGCACTTCATTGGTACGTAACCGGCCGTAAGAGTTTTGATCGGATACGTAGGTTTGTAAGCTGTTGAACTGGGAGAGCTACATATATCATAGATCCTCTTCACTTTGCAGAACGTGACATTGCTGGATCTAAAAACACCAACACAACCACAGCAACTGAATACAGACAACATGGTGCAAAACAAGGCCTTTATCTTTGCCAAAGTCCCACAGGGATGGCCAAAGCCCGGCGAGGACATCACTATCGAGAGCAGCGAGTTTGACCTGGAGCAGCAACCACCAAAGGGCGGATTCACAGCAAAGGTGCACTATGTTTCCTTTGATCCATACCAGCGTGGTCGTATGAGAGCACCTGAGACCAAGAGCTACTCTCCTCCGTTCGAGCTGGGCAAGCCCATCGACAACAGCGCCATTGTCAGCGTGATCAAGTCCGACAATGACAACTTCAAGGCCGGCCAAGTGCTGCACGCAGGACGTACACGAACGGAAGAGTACTCAGTCATCACTGCTGAAGAGGCCAAGGGATTCAAGGTGCTCGAGAACCCATACGACCTTGATCCGAAGTACTTCATCGGACCTCTCGGCATGCCTGGCTTGACCGCATACAGCTCTTTTTACGAAATCGGCAAGCCAAAGAAGGGCGAGACCATCTTCATCTCCGCAGCAAGTGGTGCCGTCGGCCAGATCGTTGGACAGCTTGCAAAGCTCGAAGGCCTGAAGGTCATTGGCTCAGTCGGCAGCGACGACAAGCTCGACTACATCACGAAAGACCTTGGCTTTGATGGCGGCTTCAACTACAAGAAGGAGAAGCCGCTCGAGGCGCTTCAGCGTCTTGCACCTGATGGAATTGACATCTACTACGAGAATGTCGGAGGTGAGCAGCTCGAGGCTGCCATTGCACACGCGAAGACTTTTGCACGCATTGTTGCTTGTGGTATGATCTCGCAATATAACCTTCCACCTGACCAGCACTACGGTGTGAAGAACTTGATGCAGGTCGTTGCAAAGAGGATAAACATGAGAGGGTGAGTCGGCAGCACGCAATCCAGCCTGTCACGCATATTGCAGGCAGGTTTGATACAGTTCATTCATTAATTATAATCACAGATTCATCGTCATAGACGAGGACATGGGACCGAAGCACTACGTCGACCACCAGAAGAACGTGCAAAAATGGATCCACGATGGTAGCTTCAAGGTCAAGCTCCACACAACAGAGGGTATCGACAACGCTGCAGAGGGTTTCATTGGCATGCTGGAAGGAAAGAACTTTGGCAAGGCTGTTTTGGAGGTTAGCAAGCACTAAATCGGTGCTGGCTCAGTGTAGCGTGGTCAAGTAGATTTCAATACGGCATTGAATCAATCTTGGACACCATTGGAACGTATGTCTGTTCGCGAGAGGCTCGTGTACTCGAGCCGTAGCCTTGACCTTGACCGTGACATTCTTATGACAAAAGAGCTTTCAAGCTCTTGTATGAAATGCTCGCACCATAACGCGCTACTGCGAATGCGGTATTTCGACCCGAGCTCCGCCCAGCTCATCTGCTATCTTTCACTTCCCCTCTTCTGCTGTACCACCAACGTGATCTTTGCATCAGAAATTCTGTAAGCGAATCGTAGGATCAATGTACAGATAAGGTGAAAGAGCTTACTCAAAGCTGCGCAAAGTCCTGCTACACGATCCTTTCCTTCTATTTTCCCAAGTCTTCACCAACATGGAAGTCATCAGCAAGCGCTCAATACTTGTGACGGCCATTGTCCTTTTCGCAGCTGTCATCTCTCTTTTCCGCGTATTACCAGCTGCAAACCTCACTAAATCATTGATACATGGCGTACAGAACAAGCATGGATTCTCTGCTCCTCAACACAACATCTGGAGCGAGCTCGATGCCGTAGAAGCGGACCAAGTCTATGCGTTTGCTATCAGCGAATTTCCTCATCTCAACCTGACCAAACATGCAAGATCGACAATGGAGAATGCCATCCACATAGTTGAGACCCTGCGGCCGAACAAGACCGAAGCTGTCAGCTACCTCCAGGGCGGCGATGTTCCGGAGCGGTGGGCTAAGCTGGTTCTGGCCGAAGTCATCGATGGCGAGCCATATCTCGTGTACTATGCTGTTGGGCCTCTGCCTATCACTCAACAGTCCCGCATCGAGCCTTTGACCTATCCCTTCAGCTCTGGTCGGAACAAGGTGCACATGCCGATGCTGGATTTCGCGGCTATCAACCAGTATGGCATCCGATTGGGACAGAACATCTCGGATATCACAGAGACGCTACTGAATGGGACGACCGATCCGAGTGACCCGGACGGACTGATCTTCTTCCCGAGGACGACATTGGTGGATTCCGAGGGCTTGGTGATGTGGTTCCAATATTTCCGCCCAGGCATGGGTTCTGGTGGCCGAACACTGTTACCGCAAGGACTTTATGTCAAGGTGGATGCGACAAGTGTGAACTCCACAGACTGGATCGTGCGTCAGCTATTCTACAATGGTCTATTATATGACACGGTCGATGAGTTGCGAGCAGATATCGCTGAGCTCGGCTTCAAGAAATCTCCTCCAAATCTGGACGGCTCATGGACAGAGACGGAGGACTTCGACGCTGCGCCACCAGGACGAGAGCTCCCACCTCCAGTAAGTATTCAGCCGCATGGCCCGCGCTACAGGCTTGATCGAGAGCAAAGGTTCATTTCGTGGTTCGGATTCGAGTTCTACATCACTACTGCGCAGGCGACTGGTGTCTCACTCTTCGATATCCGTTTCAAAGGTGAAAGGGTCATGTACGAGCTGGGACTGCAGGAGGCGATGGCCCACTATGCTGGTGATGATCCAATGGCTGGTGGGCAAGAGTTCTTTGACACGTTCTTCGGGATGGGCAAGGCTATGTTTGAGCTGTTGCCTGGATACGACTGTCCCGCTTATGCGGATTTCCTGGATGTTCAATACCATATGACCGGTGATGTGCATGAGCTGCCGAACAGTATCTGCATTTTTGAGTGAGTAGCAGCCCAACGGAGTGCATTGACCGAAGCTAATGTTTGGTGTCAAACAGATTCACAGCTGAC
This sequence comes from Septoria linicola, assembly GCA_024114885.1. Classification (NCBI taxonomy): domain Eukaryota; kingdom Fungi; phylum Ascomycota; class Dothideomycetes; order Mycosphaerellales; family Mycosphaerellaceae; genus Septoria; species Septoria linicola. The sequence goes on from CP099422.1 coordinate 2,346,729, forward strand.
AGCTTACTATCGCGGCACACTGCACAATACTCAGTCACCGCGTCCCGCAACACTTACTTGGCAATCCGGAGTACCTCCACTGTTGGGAATTACGACTACGCCATCGATTACCTGTTCTATCTGGACGGCACATTGGAAGTCAAAGTCCGCGCCAGCGGCTTCATCTTTTCTGCTTTCTACCGGTCGGACAAGTCGGAAGGCGAGGACGAGTACGGGCACCGCATTAACGACGCCGTATCTTCCAGCGTCCATGACCATGTCATCAACTTCAGAGCCGACCTGGATGTTGCAGGCCCCTCCAACAACATGGTCCGTCTTGCGCTCGAACCTATCACGAAGTCGTACAACTGGGATCTTCCTGAGGTCAAACACCGCAATACCATGCATCTAGTCGAGTATCCTATGGTAGAAGAGATTGGCCTAGACTGGCCAAAGAACGGAGGAGAATTCTTCATCGTCTACAGCGCAAACGAGACAAATGCCTGGGGCGAACGCAAAGGCTACCGCATCACCTCTGGCACAGGAATGGGCGCAACACCACACCTCACAATCATAAACTCCACGACCCTCGGCGATAGTGCCCGATGGGCCGAACACGATATCTGGGTGCTCAAGCAAAAAGATACCGAACCTCGCTCTGCTGACCCACTGAACTACCTCGAGCCCAAAACGCCAATCATCAACTTTGACAACATGGCTGATCACGAACCTTTAAATATTGACGAAGGCGAAGATCTCGTCGTGTACTTTAACCTCGGATCACATCATATCCCTCACAGCGGCGATGTACCCAATACTCTGATGCACACCAGTGCATCAAGCGTGATGTTCATACCGCATAACTTCCACGACCGCGATCCGAGTCGCCAGAGTGTACAAGGTGTAAGACTACAGCTCAAAGGTGAGAATAGTGGTGGCTTTGCTGGCGATGTTGGCCAGACTGAGGGGCTTGCTGAGGATTTACGCGCGAGACTGGGGAGACGGGGATCGAGGGAAAGTGGGGAAATGAAGGAAGAGAAGGGACGGCATGCGAAGTACTTTGGCGCGACGTATGAGGAGGGTGTGAAGCTGGAGCTGGAGGCACTGGAGCCGAATCTTGCGGAAGACTACCGGAGTGAGAGGCATGAGGTTTCGGATCTGAGCTTCAATGGCAGTGCAGCGGGTGTGTGGGTGGAATAGTGAACTGGACTGTCTGCGAATGCCATGCAACGCATGGATATGCAAGTTTGCAACGCTCTGCAGCCAGAGCTCGTTCTTCGAGGGTCGGAGCTAAAGCTACTCGGAGTATGCCAAGCTGCTAGACATCTGACATTTATTGGCCTGTTCTCGGCGCCGAGAGCAAATGGCTCGACTTGTTCAAGGCCCGCTGCTGAAGCCTGGTATAGAAAGCCATGTAATGCCATATCAGTCCAAGGCTTGCGCGAATACATTTCCCCAGCTACGACATCTCGTATTCCAACGAAGCTACAGTATGAGCATTCAAGGAGTATTTCCAGTTTCTGACTCAAATGTACCTGGACCCAGAGTACGTGGTCTACCCGCCAGCAGACGGTTGGCCAGAGATCACTACAGCGAGCATGCAGCCTTTCGAGAAGATAGACGAGGTTGTTGAGCTCCTTCGTCATCTGCCGTATGTGTGGAGCGCGCCAGGGAGGACGGTACATGGTATGCTTGCGTGCGAATCCGAACTATGGAGATCGTGACTAATGGAGGGGCGCAGCTGCTGGTCTCTGTCAATTTGCAGACTGGGCAGAAATTGCACGGTGCATTACAGAGCCTCCAGAAGGCTTATGGAGCAAGAAGGATCAACCGGCTTTTGGCTAATGACAACACAAGGCATTTGGGATCATGTCCCCTCTCACGTTGTCGGTCTCGTCGTCTCCAAGGACTACAAAATGTCCCTCGATACGAAGCTAGGTGTCATTTATTTCAACGAGGGGTCTGATTGTATTCCAGGTCCTTGTTGCAATATGGTCGTGGACGCGCCTTCTGAGTCCATCCGTGATGAAGCTATCGGTCATGCGCCGCCAGAGGAGCAGTGGCGAAACGCCGGCGGGCAGGCGGAAGGGTGTGCTTGGGCGATAGAGGATCTTCCGAGAGGCTAAAGTATCACTTTCGAGAACTGCTTTATGTCCCCTTTTCTGGTGAAGTGGTGTACGAGATCTTTGACGAAGTCGTAGACAATACGCTTCCTTCATGGGCGGGGGCAGAACAGAGCGTCTCGCAAGTGTTTCGAGAATATGGTTGGCCTGATTTGCAAGTGTTCCAGAAGGAAGTTTGTATGCCGGCTGTTGCGAGTCTGACAGAAGACATTGTACGAAGAGATCCAGATGCCCTCGCTACTTGAGCTACGAGTGCGTAAGGTCGGCGCATATCTGGTCGAGTTGTGGGAACACCGCGAAGGAGCGTGTACAACGAGGATGGAACCACCCTCAAGAGCCGCACTACCAGTGAGGGAAAAGATTGAGATCGGTTAGTGGTGATCTGCTCCGATGCTTCACTTCGTCATTGGCTGCTACGAAACGGGAAACGAAGCTGTCCAGGCAGCCTTCTGAACATGCCGCATGAAGCAAAAACAAAAAAGCAAAATAAAAGCAACACCCAAACCAGAATCGAACACGCGACTGAGAGAAAGGCAGTGAAAACCAAAAGGGAAGGGTCTGCCGTCGCAGACGAGATTGCCGCCATGAAGGCGCAGATATCGCGTTTGAGCTACTTCCCTGACAAAGCAGGTTTCCGGAGATAATATGAAGGTCATTCGTGTTTGGCGAGGTGCAGATGCAGAGCGAGACGGCTAGGTGCATGAGGGAAGGCTTGCAGCTGCATCAATTGGCAAACAGTATAACACGCGAGTTCTGCATCGCTACAGAACTGTGACTTTACCTACGACAAACTTGACAACATGAGAAGACTCCTGACTCGATGATGGCTCGTTGTCAGCTTACGCCGAAGATTCGGCTACGAATTACGATGGCCACCAGAGAAGTCTTCAAACGGTGCTGTGCGCTATGTATATCATCCTGCATGTGAAGAGCTTAGCGTGCATTAGCGTCCTTTCACTTGAAAAGGGACGGGCTGCAGCAAGCTCGAAATTCATTTTGCTTCAACACTTTACATCAGACACCAACAATTGGTTAAGGCTGTTAGAAGTCCAACCACCATCTACCTCCATCCATAAGCTGCAAATACCGTAGCCAACAACATTGGCGGAACAAGATGCTGCGAAGGCGCAAGCCCATGTCGGCCGAGCGGCGGGCACGAAGACCCAAGCAGAATGAGCCATCGCCTTTATTCGGCTGCCTGCCGAGCTTCGCGATAAGCTCTACGACCTCGTGCTGATCGAAGACGAAGACATCTTGGTCACTCCAGCACTCCAGGTCCCGCCTCTTGTGAGAGCATGCTATCAGATTTACAGGGAAACGATGCTTTACTGGACTGGCCAGAATACTTTCGTCGTAGATGTGGTTGATTACGACAGCACGCTCCTCCTCAATTACGTCAAGTTCCATTGCAAGTGTCGATACAAGAATCAGTTAGAGAAGGAGACTGGCCCACGTATCTCTTGCGCGGGAAGCATACACTGGACGAATCTGCAAGGCTGGGCCAAGGCTATCTGGAGCTGGGACCTGGGTGCGCTTCAGAGAAGTCCATCAGATGACCAGGAAGAGGTTATCATCGCTAGTGCGCTCGAAATCGCGGAGCAGCATCGAGGTCGCCTATGGGAGGACTGTCAACAAGCGCTTGACACACTCCGCAAGACCATTGAAGGGCTCAGCAACGTACAAATCATGTAGCTCACGAGGCATGCATCCACACAACGACGAAAGTCGCGTGCCCAACGAGCAAGCCATTGGAAAGCACGGAAGGATAAGCATGCGCCAGATGTTGGAGAAAGGGGCCCAATGCATTGAGTCAGGAGCGCATCGAAGAACAGTACGCGCGTTGCAGCAGCAGGATTCCGTTACTGATGGCCTAGGCTAAGTCACAGACTTCGAGGACCACCTCTTTTGAAGTCCTGGACACGTACATCGACTGTTGGGCTTGAGCGAGCGACGTCGACTTGACAGTAGAGCGCTACTCCTCGGAGCTGGATCCTGAGGTCGCACCCAGGGTGAGGCGCGACACTCAAGCATCGACTCCTCAGCTCTATCGTTCACACGGCGATATAGCGAATCCGGTCGACTAAAAAGTACAAGGGGTGTAGTACAGTCGGCAGATCAGATACAATCGAGCCCATCTCATGATCACGCTGCCATTTCATCACTATATACACCGGCCGTCATCAATCATACAAACTGACACTACTCACATCCCACTCTAGATCTTATACGAGTGCATGACATGAGCATTGCAATAAGCCTTCAATCCCTCGCGTCCCCACTCACCACCGATACCACTCTCCTTATGCCCACCAAAGAACGCCTGCGGCGTGGGCTTCTCCCACGAATTCACAAACACCGACCCAGCCTCCAACCTCTTACCAATCGCCTCTGCGCGCTTGACATCCTTGCCCCAAACACAAGCTCCCAGTCCAGCATTGCTTGCATTCGCCCGCTTGATAACCTCCTCCTCGTCCTCCCACGGCTGTGTAGGCACAATTGGACCAAAAGGCTCTTCCTGGATGATCTTGCTGTCATTTGGTGGGTTATCGATGATAGTCGGCTGGATAAAGAAGCCCTTGCCTGCAGCAACCTCTTCAGGGCCAACAGCGAACTTATACCCTTGCTTCTTGGTATCGCTGAAGTACGACTTGACCTTCTCGTACTGCATCGAGTTCTGGATGGGACCGAGGAATGCACCTTCAGACGGTGGTCCAACAGTGAGGGTCTTGGTGAAATTGACCATTTCAGTCAACATCTCGTCGTAAATATCCTTATGGATGTAGATTCGCTTGGTTGCAACGCAGACTTGTCCGGAGTTCTGGAAAGCGCCCATGACGAGTTCGGGGGCAATCTTCTTGACATCGACATCGGGGAGAACGATGGAGGCATCGTTGCCGCCGAGCTCGAGGGTAACGCGCTTGAGGGTTTGGGCGCAGGCGGCCATGATCTTCTTGCCGGTGGCGATGGAGCCGGTGAAGGAGATTTTGGCGATGTCTGGATTGGCGGTGAGCATGGGTCCGAGGTAGTCGTCGCCGCCGATGGCGGAGATGACGCCTGGTGGGTAGATCTCCTGAGCGATCTCGACGACCTTGAGAGTAGTGTAGGGGGTGAATGGCGATGGCTTGACGATGATGGTGTTGCCGGTCAGCAGGGCTGGGATGATCTTGCCGAGGGAGAGGATGATTGGGAAGTTCCTAGGCAGAAGTCAGTATCGGTTCTCCATGCTGTACCTGAGAATCTCGACATACCACGGGCAGATAGCACCGACGACACCGAGAGGAGTGTAGCGAGTAGTGATGACCTTCTCATCATCTTCCATGCTCTCCTCTGGGATGTCCAGAGTGCAGTGGTGGCCAAACCAACCCTCAACACCACCCTTTGTCTCCATCTCGGCAATTTGTTTCTGTATGTCCCAGTCAGTATACCACTCTCTTTCTTGTCCCCTTGATCACTAATCTTACAGGCTTGCCGGTCTCTGCGCACAACAGCTCGGTCATCTCATCCGAGTGAGCGAGGAGGGCATCCTTGAACTTGGTGAGCAGCTCTTTCCTCTGCTCGATGCTGGTCTCTCGGTATGATTCGAACGCAGTCTTCGCAGCTGCGACAGCCTCATCGACATCTTTCTGCGAGCCAATTGGGACTGGCCATAGCTTGTCGCCGGTCGATGGGTCGATACCGTAGTGCTGGTCCTTGCCGCCACGTTGCTGGCCGTTGATGATGTTGTAGAACTCGTCAAACTTGACGGTGCTGACCTTGGATGGAGACATGATTGCTGTGATCAGTGTGGTATAGCTAAGAAATTGGGTATCACTGAGCAAAAGGAAATGGGCGGGACGCGATACCACTGCCACCTCTTATACCCGGCAATTGTAGCTGTTTACCAATCGTCGTACTAATCTGAAGTACAGTACCCTATTGTGATCCTATGGGGCTGCATCCTTGCGGATATGACAGCGGCAAACGAGGTGAGGGGCATCCACAGCCCACAGACCAGTCGCGGGGCATCATCTTGTGCCTTTCGCGGGAAGTCGCTCTGTTGGTGTTGTCTCCCGAGGCCTGGACCCGCCTTGAGCGCTGCATCTCTCCACTAAACGACCATCACGACTCGAGCGTGTCAAGACTTGGCACGCCTAAGAAGGCATATCAAGCTGTCAATCCTCTGGGAGGGGCGGCATGAGACGCCTAGTCATTTGGTCTTGATGTCATGTCGCGCGTAGAAAAGGTTTGGAGTCAAACGTGACAGAGTTCAGCTCTCCACGTTGCTCCAGATTTCCCACACGTTCACACGTTGTTGGTCTGTTTCAGCGCGTGGTCTGTTTGCGCCAAGTTCAGGTACTGCCGAGAAGCCAATCATGGCTGATGCGGCTAAGGACTTCAGTCTATTGATGCCATGGCTGTTCTTCACAATGACCATCTGCTGTACTTCTATTGTCACTGGCGGCGGTGTAAGTCTTGATTACAGCATAAAGCTACTCGGAGATACCATCTGTAATAAATTGTGCAAACCGTGCCGGAGCAACATTCGTCCGCCACAGCAAACAACGAACTTCAGCGATCTGGCTTTCTTGCCAGGATATTGCGCTGCGCCCGCACAGTATGCTCGCTAGCGAGTCGACTTCACTTGGTCATGGATAAGTATTTCAAATGATAGCTGATGGTCTGCCTCGCTAGATCCACACAATGCGATTTGAAGCGAGGCGTCCGTCAGCTTCGTCTCATGGCAAGCAGGGGTGTAAGCCATCGGACATATCTCGCTAATGTTCAGCCGCAGTGCTATCTGCTACGATGATATGTGTAGCTGACGGTTCCCTGAGGTTCCTTCTTCCTCCGTCTCGTACGCGCTGTTACAGCTCGTCATTCCTCCGATAACTTCTCTTCCAGAAGACCAGGCACAGTAGCCGTACCGCGTCGGAGCCACAAGTCCACCCGTTCATCAAACGCAGCTCACCAAAAGGGTACCACACGATCGACCTCACGAAAGACCTGCTCCACTTAGTGTGAGCTTTGAAGGTCAAGCTCTATGGTTCGCATGCGAATGTCGTAAGCTCGATCTAGCAGGGCTGCACATGCCTCTGCCGTGTCCGGCTTCTTCTCACTGGCCAGCTCTACCCTTTCTTTGCCAAGCCGAAGCATCGCTGTCTGCCACTCCACTGTCTGCGTCGTCCAGAGCTCTTCCGCGAGAGCTTTGTCAATCAGGCCGCCGCCTTTTTCTCCAGACTCGTCCACGGACTCTCCATAATACTCACGCAGGCGCATCACAACATTCAGCCACTTTGCAGCCAGAGCCCGTTGTCCTTCTATGCACTCGGGCCACTTCTCCTTCTGCAGCTTCACGATGTCTGCGTCGATCGCGTATATCGCGGTCCAGCTTGGCAGAGATCGAGCCCATTGGAAATGCTTTGCCACAAACACTTCGACGCACTCCCAAATCTCGGCGCCTATCATGAAGCCTAGCATGAACTGCCAGAAAGGAAGCCATCGTCCCTCCTCCCAGCTACAGAGGTAAGATGAGCCTACACCGGCGAGGAAATGCAGAATGCGAAATTTGATGAAGACTGCTCTGCCGAGCCGACCCTGTCGTTATGTCAGCAATGCTCGCGCTCAAGCACATTTTTGTGCACTAGTACCTGGGGAAAGTAAGGCATATTGCACTGTCTGAAGGCTGTGTATGCTGTCGAATCTAGTGCTCTGCGCGTTGTCGAAACGTGTTGTTGTGCTGAAACTTGATCTAATGTCCCGACGCACAAGATGGTGCAATCGGAACTATGGTGTGTGAGATGGTCCAGAAACAAGACGTGATTTACTACCCAGTGGAAAAAAAAATAGGATTGGCACGAAGTAATTGCATGAAAACGAATGGGGCTGACTTGTAGCAGCTACACCTCACTCTTCCTGCCTTCATTCTACTTCTGATCACACCTTCCTCTAGCCATAGCAAGGGCAGTTCAAGTAAGGACCATTCGCGATACACTTCTTTCCCTGACCATTGTTCGCATAAACGCCACCTCCACAGCCCGGCTCATCACACTTGTCGATCCCATAACAAAAGGTACACAACTCGCTGTGCACCGCAATCAGCCACTATACGTCCCACACACACTCACTGACAACACTTACCCCTTGGCCCCATCACAGTATCCCAGCCCCGACATCTGCTGGTCGTATATACCTCCACAGCTACAGTACCACTCGTCAACATCCGATCAGGCTAAACTTACCCCATGAAGTAACGCGAAAGGACTCACTCCAAGCAATTGGTATCGGTGTGTCGTCCTTCACATTTCTGGCAGCTAGTCTGGCAGCCAATGAAACAGCCTGAACAGAAGGCTCCAGCTCCGTTGGGCGCACCGTTGGGACCGCAGGTGTTGCCGCAGTTGTTGAGGCAGCTTGCGCAGCCGTCGCGCTCTTCTTGGGTGCAGTCGGCGGCGGCGAAGCTGGCAAGTGTGAGAGTGGTGAGAAGGGTGAGGAGTTTCATGTTGGATGAGAGATGGGGCTGGACTTGTTGTGCGGCTCTGATAAGATGGGATGGACTTTGTTGCTGCGCATGTGAATGTGTTTCAGTACATAGAGCAGCAGTGCTTCTTATGTATCTCCATTTGCTCCATTTCAACACGTTTTTACCTCCATCGGAATCGAGCAGCCCATTCTTCTTCGATGACCGTAGCCATCATGTCCGCAGCACAACAAGCCACTGATGCGTTGAGCGGTGCCTGCAACTTGCACATCTGCCCACTTCTGAGAGTAGACCCGCGGCTCAGGACGGGAAGCGTGGTCAGGCCGCCCAGAATAGACGAGATCGGTCCCTAGCGTCATGTCAATGGCAGCGAATGCCCCAGATATGTTGTTGGCCGGACGCCTGATGCTATGTCAAGGGCGCTTCGCGTGGCGCTAGAGCTGGAGCTTAGCATTCGATTACACGAGTGTACAGCAGTGCGACTCAATGATGCTGTGCTCTGCGATTCGGTTGGCATAGGCGTCTCGACACTTTCATGTACTCAGAGAAGGACTTAGATGGGAGAAGCCCAACTGAGTTTACTTGCAGCTGTTCGAGAGCGAGTAGAGATGGTGCTTGATGATAAGATACCGAGTGTGTGAGAAGTGTCATTCCATGTACCAGCATACAACTGAGAGCATTCGTACCGCGGAACGTATATAGCGGGGACAGATCAAAATCTCCCGTCTCCTGCCCATTTGCTCATGCTTATGGGTTCCCAGCACACTGATCTCTATCCGAGTGTCGTCCCTGATAGAACACATACAGCGGCAAAGTTCCCTCACCGCCCTCGGTGCGAATGTATCCAGTTACACCCTCGCCCACATACGCTCCATACAGTGCATCGCACGAGTATCCTTGCGGGTGTTGTGGGTACCAGTCGCGACGGACATACATGTGATCGGCTTCGCGGTTGACGTAGCGATCAAGAGGCTGCGTGCCAGGGACTTGGGAGGTGTAGATGAACATGACGTTGCCCTCTAGCACGTAGCCTGGAGCGCCTTCGCAACCGGCGTCGGTCGTGAGGAGGTACTGGTTCTGTTGGACTTGTCGGCACCGGTACCTGTACGACAAATGTGACTAGCCAACGTCATTCACCCTACAAGCTGAGAGGAGATGCCATGTGCTCACATCGGGACTGTGCCTGGAAGCTGGCTCGAGAGACCATATCCCCAGAAGGTATTCGCGCCGGTAAAGCCGACTTGGCGAGCATACTCTCCGTTTGGATCTGGTGTGTAGAAGTGACGGACAGTCGATCGCTGAGCTGCGGCTATGGAAGCAGACAGAGCTGCAAGGATGGCGCTGTACTTCATGATGAGAGTTCTAGAGCTGTGGGATGTTGGGACTGATATGTCGTCGTGCTTTCCCTCGATTTGCGGACTCAGTCTTATACCTTGCCCTCAATCGATCTGCATCTCATGGAGTACATGCTCAGCGAGTACCGGGCAACCGCTCCTCGCCTACCCACGTGGTTATACAGAGTCTACGCTCCATTTTAAGTCTTGTTCGAGCTGAGCCAAGGACTCTCGAGCGACCTTTTGATGCAGTACTGCCGTGGAGGGGATATGCCCTCGCTCCCACATACACACGTTGTGCGTGCCTTGAGATGTGGTTGGAGTGATGGCACACGGCCAAGACCTGAGGTAGGACAACAAGGGAGCTTCACATGAAAGTCAGTTTCTCAAATTGTTTCGAGCTCAATAGTCTCATGTAGGGTCGGCACAAGCTTGTGGCTAAGCTTGTAATAGGAAGCTGTTGTGCTTAGACTGTTTCTCTTGCCAAGTGCCGAGAGTGTTATAGACATTGTAGTGTCCCCAGATGCTGAGAACTACTGTCCTCTTCAGCTAGTCGAGTGTCGATCATGCCCGTATAGGCAAGCTACAGCTGCGCATTCGCTTCGTCTCGCATTCTATTGGTCAGCGACGCGCCTACAACGAGCTGCAATGCTACAACGCTGTGCCAAGTAAGGCTGTTTGTTCCACGGGGAACCGTCAAGCGATAGACATGTTGATAGTCGTTGAAGTGGTGTCGAATATGATCGCTGCTGGTCCGAGGTCTCAACAATTCGTGCGCAGAGCCTTTGAACGCGGCGCCATCGTCCCCTGCTACCGAGCCAGACGCGTGATACGTCGAATCGCTGCTGTAGGCCGACTGGATGTTGTACAGCCTCATGGAACGATGCTCACTTGGTCCCATCTTCATTTGCCATCAGGATCGTCGCTTTCACTCTGACTCATTTCCTCGTCCGATGGGTCGACCCAAGGCACTGGGCAGATCTCGCCACCCTGCAGGATGTACTCGGATAGTGCCTGAGAGTAGTCATCGTCACACGGCTCATCGAGAATTCCAAAATCGTAGAAGATCTCCTCGAATTGGTTCTCGAAGCCTCCCCTCAGATCTACAGCCTTCAAATTGGGAAGCTTACCAGCGAACTCTGAGAAGCACTCAAGTCAGTCTGCATCGAGGAGTGAGATCTCGCCCAGCTGCAAGTATTCCAGTGTATCTGCGTGTCGAAGCAGGAATAACTCCAGTGCTCCGCAGTCTGCTGTGACAGTGCGAATTGTGAAGTGTGTGAGATGGGGCCAGGTGACTCGACCAACGACACCCGGTAGGTCACCAACGACACTCAACAGGTCTGGGCGCGGCCATCCAGGTCGGGTACAGGCGCCATGACCCACTCTGGGTTTTGGACATTGGCCATAAAAGCTTGCAGCTCTTCTGTGATATCAGGAAGGGTGGTCAGATGATGTGGGACCGTGCCCAATCGTATGGTTTTAGGGGAGAAGCCAGCATCCGCAGCGGCCTTGACGAGCGCCCGCATAGTGTCCATGCCATCATAGAGATAATCTAGATCGCCGATGGAGTGATCAGCCCTCGCTTGAACGTCTTGTTGTGCTTGTGCGTATGAACGCGTAGACAATTGGCCAGGGTAAATTCCACCACATCCAAATTCGGGCAATTCTCGAACACGTTGCGCATACATTGTCGAAAAGTACCGTCGCTGACTACCTCGAGGCCTTCTTGCACTAGATCATCGTAGTGGTTGAAGTGTTCGATCAGCTGCTCTGTAGTGTAGCTACGTTGGGGCTTTGCTGTCTTAAGCGCAAGCAATTGCCGGTTTAGCACATTCTTACGATCTTGTCCTTCCACAGTGTGCACACCTGTGCGTTCTTCTTCAAGTGCAATCTCACCAAGTCCCTCAAAGCAGCGACGAGCCTGTGGTCCGCTTAGTGCATCTGTGCTGATGAGGTCCTCGACTTCTGCCTTCCAGGTATCGAAGTCTATGCGCCTATTCCTATCTCCTTGGATGCATAGAACCCGCGGTTGTTTGGCGAAATGTGGGTCCTCGGAGATCTCTTGGGCGGCATGCAAGCTTGTTCGGCTCATAACAGTCACGATCTCCGAGAACAGGTGCCTATCAGCTACGTCGCGTAACGTGCGAGAGGTAAGTCTAAGCGCCTTGATCTCTTTCAGCTGACATTCTTCGCAGATCAGCTCGAGGAGCTCGACCGGAAGTGAGTCCAGAGACATGCTGAGCGACAAAGTGCAATTGTTGCGAGATGTGAGGTGCTTGCAGGAGTGAGCTGGCAGGAGACGCGTCTTGAATACTTTCTTGGCGCGTCACGAATCCCTGCAGCTTTCTCAACTTCACTTTCCCTGCTTCACTTCGACTTCAACTGATCAACAACATGTTGACAGCTGTGAGTATCAAAGCGCAGCTATAATGCCGTGCTGGTCATCGAACTGCTGCCTTTCAAGGCAGTAGGCGAACGCAGCAGAACACCCAGCCATTCGCCTCTGTCTCTCACTCGGGAATAGACTCAGATCATGCTCACGATGCTGCAATGCGAAGACAGGTTCAGTATGAAGCACAAGAAGCATTGCCATGCGTGGAGCATTCATGTAACCGCCCGACTCGACTGGGTAGCGTAGCCCGCTGCATTCGCATTCTATAACACACGGCCGAAGGCCAGAAACATAGCACTGCTAATGCACGTAGAAACGCCACATATGCAAGGCCAATTATGCTCCTTCACTTCCAGTGTTGCGAGCTTGGCAAACAAGCAAACAAACATTGGTCCACTGGAACTGCATTGTCTTCTGCTGACAACGACTGCTCGGACAGCCTCAACCACACCAACCACGGTATGCCGGTGCCACTGTACATATGCGGCCTGGCGGCGGAGGGCAAGGATGGACCCTTTCACGAACTCGACCAGAATCTGATATCCGCAGGCAAGGACAACACGACTGAGACTGGGAAAGCGGCGGCTGAGCTGATGTTGACTTTGGCAAGCCAAGGCCAGAGGCAGCGCACGATCGTGCCTATGCCTCACAAGTGTTCTGGACAGGTTTCTGCCCATGAGTCGAAGTGCACAACTGAGTGCGGGCCTGATGGCTGCAAGTTCGACGGACAGTGCGCGGCCAACAAAGCGATGTGGCGTGTCCCTCGCGAACAGATACTGTTGCCTTATGCTGGCACGTTGTCGGATAACCTGGCCGGGCATCTCGTTAATTTCTATCTTGCCGACATGAATCAGCTGCGTTCTGAGCTTGCCGACATATTGCACACGCATTCCGACCTCTTCGTCAAGAGATGGCGAAAGATGTCCAAGGACAAACGTGGATCTTTGCTGTCACTCGCGGCGCCTCGAGTATTCGCACCATGGCCAGCTGTAGTTAGTGGTTGTCCGAACAAGGGCTGTCACGAAGAACATGTGAAGCACTGGACACACGGAGCGTGGTTGAATCTGCGAGACTTCGCTGATGACTGGTAAGTCATGATTCTGTTCTACGAAATTCATAGTGGTCTTTTTCGACACATCGACCATACTGATTCTGCTGGCACAGGATGCGGCTGATATCGGTCGTACTCGTCAGAACCGTGCACGATCCTGCGCAATGGGCCGAGTTTGACCTACGGACTTGTGATATTGCCATGAATAGGACAGAGCTTCCACTGTGGTTCAACGCCGGCTGTGTCAACATGTGCGGAGAACGATACGGCAAGCTTCGCGACTTTGACGAAAGCCTAGCACACAGATATAGTGCGCCCGGTTTTCCACGAGCGCTCCAGACAATCCAAGCGCAGCATGAGCTCTTGTACACCTTGAAGGATATCGTCCAGGCAGTCATTGGTAACTCTGTTGGCACGGGCGATACGGCATACAGAGCTCTCGTCACAGACGGTCTGCACTCAGCAGGGCAAGATGTGCCTTGGAATGCATATATGCACCAGCCATTCACCATTCCTGTACACTTCTCCCCGCATAGGTTGCACAGGAAGGCGCAGGTTCGTCTACAGATGATCAAAGACGAGCTTCTACTCGTGCAGACTGATCCAGCATATACGCAAGAGATCATCAGGACGAAGAGGATCGTGATCAGCAATATCTCCTCTGACCTCCGTCGTGATTTCCAGACTTACATGGCTGGAGGACTGCTTATGATGGAGCTGTTGACGCGCTTCCAGATGTGGCAGACCATCACATCACGCTGCTTGAAGCTTGTACAGATGTTCGAGCACTACGGACCGCGGCGGACTTCTCCGGGCATGACTATGCCACGCGAGATCACCTTGCAACCCTCGGCCTTGGAAGAGCTTCTTCAGGACTGGTTCCGCAAGGCTAGCAGCAACTTTGAGGACATCATGCACAGCGCTCGCACGTGGCAGCAGCGCTATCGCTTGTCTTGTTCCGAGGACAGCTTGCACGTCTGCGAGACCAAAGATCTGGACTCCAGTCGGCCGGTCGACCGTCTCCGCTACCGTGTCGAAACTCTTCACAATGGCGCCGTGGAAGGCTGGTACGCGATGACTGGCTACGGTTGGCTGTTCGAAGTCGCAGAGCGGGAAGAGATGAAAGCTGGCATCATGGACAAGCCAACACGGGACTACATGACGGACATGATGCTCGTCGACGACATCAGAGTCGCCATCGTCTGGAGAATGCGAGGCAACGGATATGAGGTAAGCTTTTGATGTTATCTGATCACGAACTTCGCCGACGTGTTGAAGGACCCCAACGATATCGATGTCTTCTTTCAGAGGAATCAGTCATTATGCTGCGTTGGAAACGATTCAGAATGCCGTGCACCAGCCCTCAATATCGGAGAGGAGTGGTTTCAACGTACAGGTGATCTAATGGAGGCTTTCATGGCTGCAGCCTGGCCAAAGGGCCGAAAGGATCTCACTTGGCTCGCAAAGGCCACGGAGTGCCGCACACGATTGGCCAGCCTCCTGAAAGGTGTGTCCGAAGAGTTCCAGAAAGCCGAGTGCGCTTGCGGCGAACATACATCCACTTGTGGCACGGAGTTCACCAAGAGTGCCGTTGCCTTCGCGACCGACTCAGAACACTTGGCAATGCTCGACCAGGAGCGGATAGCTTGTGAGGCCGAGTCCGCTAGACTTGCGCTTGCGGCAGAAGAGAACGCACGAAAGCTGCAGGACCACATCATACAGTCTGAGTGGGGCTCGACGGACCTGACCTACCCGGTCTGCCGCAAGCAAGCGAAGCGCTCAACTCGTACACAGGAAGTCGACTGGACGCCAGCGCTCCAGCACCTGGCAGTCGAGGAGCCAGCAACACCAGTACAAGAGCTCGAGCAGATCGCCGTGAAGTAGGAGAGCCTGGCGGTCTTTCACAAGATGTATCGCGGGAATATGGACTCTATGGGAGGTGGTAGCATCCGCTGGCCGGTCCCCACCCAGATCCGGTGCTGGATCACATCATGCTGTACGGTATGGCGAAGCGCCTGACAAAGTGGTTCGGGTTCAGTGCTGAGCGCTTTGTGCTGCGCGAGAAGGAGTGAGGAGATTTTCATGATGGGCTGGTCAGCCAGGCAAGCAGCAAGGCTGTCAGGCACAGCGATCAAGGTCTGGTATCAAGTGCAGAACGATGAAAGGGTCGGTCATTGGCAGCCATTGGCAAGGTGCAGTTGCGGCACCATTGCACGCTACTGATGTCTGTACGACTGTTCTTTAGATGCTGCACAGTGTAGGAACGAATAGCGAAATGATGGAAAGAGGCATTGCAATTAGAATCGACACTTCCGGCAATAAAGGTCGTGCACGTGATCGGAGCTCGATCCAAGCTACCTCGCTGATGTCAACGATCGCATGCCATTGAAAGACTCCATCTAAAACACTCCTCCAACACTTTCCTTTCAACATCATATCCCCACACTGCTCACAATGTCTTCCGCGCGCTCCATCATGCGCGCCGGCCGACTCGCAGTCCGCTCGACTGCCAGACCATTCTCGCTCAGCACATCTCGATTCGCAGTGCCCATCAACGAGCGAGGCAATGACACCGCAGACGAGTACAGGAGGATCATGAAGTCCAAGCCTCTCAACCCTCACATGACAAACACTACTTCAACCATTGCCAACGAGATGCCCAACATTGGCGAGGATGCTGCTCCTCCCGAGCTGCTTACCAGCGTGGATGGCAAGTTTGTGCCCAAGGACTCCAAGCCCGAGAACACCGACCGTATGACTGGCGGCACGCAGGACCCAGCGCCCAAGTCTGGCCCCAATGCAGGCCTCGATGTAGGTGAAATCGAGGGTGGCTCATTCAAAGTTGAGCCTCTTCGCCGCACTGGCGAAGACATCAACACAATGCGCGCCCGTCTCGTTTGTAAGCTTCGCCCGTGCCATGGAGTCACTTTGCTGACGCTGATTGATTTCTCACAGATCAAAGCCGGAAAAGGGGGACACTAGAGTCCGATCTGCTCTGTTCGACTTTTGCCGATGCGAACCTTGCGACCATGACGGAGAAGCAGTTGCAGCAGTACGATCTTTTCTTGGACGAGAACGATTGGGACATTTACTACTGGGTTACGCAAGAGCCGACGCCGACGTCGATGGCTTATGCAGAGGGTGCTGGACCAGATATGGCATCGCCTGAAGCGCAGGGCAAGGATGTGAGTGCTGAGAAGTCTGAGAACGCGAAAGGTACGACTGTGCGCAAGCCGGGTACTGGCGAGTGGGCACAGACAGTGGGTACGTTCAAGCCTGCCTACAGACCTGTGCCGCAACGGTGGAAGAACAGCGAGATTCTGTCTATGATGCGAAAGCATGTTATCGATCGCAGTGCGGGAGGTGTGCATGATTCGCAGAAGGTGCATGTCACTGAGGATCGCAAGGGCGGAGGCTTGGGTTTCATGCCTGAGCTGAAGAACTTTGACCAGTGAGCGACTGATTGTATCATACAGCACAAATGACATGTACAGAATGTAAAGTTAGAACTGTCATCGAGATTATGTCAAAGAAACAGGAGCAGTAGTGCTTTCCTCACATCAGAGAGCACTTTCCTGACACGACAGCACTTTCCTGATACGACAGCACTTACCTCATTGACGAGATTTGCTCAGCAGAGGCAACCGCCTACGATGTCGTTGACAACAGATTGCTGATCGCCGCATCTGCACCTTTCTCACCATCTCATCGACATACATCAAGCTCTAGGATCAACTTGGAGCATTAACCACAGAACCTATCTAGCATACAGCATCACACATCATGTAAGATGGCTACTTGCACAATGCGCGCCTTCCATCACTGACCTCCTCGTAGCGATATGGCCGACGAGCATCCCGCACCAATCCCAACACCGCCACCTGAACACCCGCCTGCTGCAGAAGATCCGCCTACCGCCATCAAAGAAGAAGTTGTGGTTGTCAAAGATGTAGCGGTCAAGGATGTCGTCGTCGAGAAAGTCGATGTTTACCCTGTCGAAGTCGTGAAGGAGCCGCCCGAGCCAGCGGAAAAGAAGACAATCATCACGGAGCCAATCCCTCCAGCCAAAGTCGACAAAGTCGTCGAGCGCATCGGTTCCACACCGGTCGAGGTTGTCAAAGCTGTACCTGAGCCACTGGTCAAGACCACGATCATCACAGATCCAGCTGTTCCCGTAAAGGTTGTTGAGAAGGTGATCGAGCCGGTTGCCAAAGTGCCAGCGGTCGTCGCTGAGGCGCCACCAAAAGTCGTGGAGAAGATCATTGAGCCAGTCAAGGCCCCAGCACCTCCAGAGACTCCCGCCAAAGTCGTCGAGAAGAGCATCACCAAACTTCCAGACGCACCAGTCAAGGCCACTGAAAAGATCGTCGAGCCGGCCAAGCCTGCTGCGAAAGTCGTCGAGAAGATTGTCGAGCCAGCAAAACCTGCAGCAAAAGTTGTCGAAAAGGTCGTCCCGCCTGTTGTTCCCAAGCCGCCTTCTGTCGCTCCATCGAAGTTGACTCTGAAGCAAAAAGCGAAACTGAAGGCAGCAACGTTACTGGCCAAGACTGGGTTGGGCAAGCTGGCAAAGCTGCCTGCAAAGTTGTTCAAGCGGCCGAAGAAGTAGGGCTGTGAAGAGACTGATTGTCCGATGTGTGCGCCAGATGAACTCTAGAGGTGAAGAGGACCTGTGTAAGGCTTGGAAGATGGGCAGGATACGTACTTCTTGAGCCTATGAAGGCTCTCCAATAGATGGCCTGCTTTCGCCTGGAAAGAGCCCCGGATGCAACCTACTGTAGCTGTCAAATCCGAGCACTGTTCTGAACGATCCTGCTTTTTCACCGTTTATATATGCTCTATCGTGACAATCATACAGTTCCTGAACCACCAGGAATATGCGTATAGTCATCAGATCCCACCTTCACGCCCCGCTGCCTGCTAAAATTCACATCCGCTGAAAGACGCACCAGCATCTAGATCAAGTGCTTGCTTCGGAAGTACGCGCGCAGATACACAATCTGCCAAATGCCCAATGCCATCAACATGCCCATGGTCCCAATCGCGAACCACTTGACTCGCTCATTCGTACTCTCGTTCGTATCCCGCAGCTTCATCTCTCTCCCCCTCAAATAATCCAACTCATCCACAATCTCCTTCGCAACCTCACTGATTCTGCGCAGCTCTGCTTCCACAGGCTTCAATTTCTCGCCGGCTTGAATCGCAGACCAGTCTTTGGCGTCGGCGCCAATGTCAATGTCCAGCTCGACGTGACGCGATCCCGTGCTGCCGTGGCCCGTGATGATGTTTTCGAAGCACACGTCGAAGGCGGAGTCGGCGTGCGATGTGAATGCGTAGCGGGCTTCGCCGGCGACGTCGCGCGGGCGGGCGTAGTCGTTTCCGACGGCGTCTTTGATCTGTGCGGTATTGGTCAGAGAGGGTTGGGGTTGGGAGGGAATGGTGTGGATTAGTGGTAAGGGAGGAGGAGGAGGAGGAGGAGGAGAGGAGGATGATGTGTACGTACATGCATATTCAGCGTCTGGCCATCGCCTTTGCTCCCGCTGATTGTCGCTGTCACGACGACGAGTTGGTCTTTGGCGACAAAGTTGCGTATGCAGCGCTCCTTGGAGGCGGATTCATGGCCGGGATGCGCTTGGATGTCGAATTTGAGGGCTGAGATCAGAGGGAGGAGGAATGCTAGCAGCAGTCTGAATGCTAGCATTGTGGTCATGGTGAGGATCGTATCGGACCAGAGAGATGGTGGTGGAGGAGAGGGTTGGGTGGGCGATTGAGTGTGTTTCTCTCGTGCTCCTGATGATAAAGTTTGGGAGACGTGGAAGTCGCGATCCCCACTGACCCCTGTCCATTGAGAGGGTCCTGCCAAGATTTCTCTGGTGGCTGACTGTGACTTTTGGCTATCACTCTTCACGTTCTGCTACATCAGACAGATGGACAGCGGCTTCGCACAGGATACCCATCCGACCGTGCGGAAACTAATCAACATGATGCAGAACATGGAGTCTGCGGGCCGACTCCCTACGAGTAGTCGAACTTGACGTGAACAGATGGGCAAATTCAATTGAACAAGCTGTCATGGTCGGGGCTATTACAATTGGAGAAAGATTCGCAAGCAGGCAATAGATTCGAATCATTTATTCAAGCTATCCATCTCCTCACCTACAGCCTGCTGTCCAATGCCATCTCCAGCTTCGACAAGAACGCCATCAACAGCCGCCTTTCACCTCTCTACGTTTTTCCATCACGGCCCGGGATCTGTCCCGATAAACTGCTCATCCCATGTAACATCCGGCACATTCGGGTTACCCTGATACTGATGTGGAAACGGCGGCGGCGGCCCTCCAAGAGGCCACCACATGAAATCGGCAAAGTCCTGATTCACTCCCATCTGTGATTTCGTCTTGACTCTACACGAATATGTAGCAGCGCCTTCCCTGATAGCGTCGATCATGAATTCTCCCATTCTGCAAGCAAGAGGGACAGAGTAGGAGTAGTGTGGTGAGAGGTTTTCGGGGCCGGGCTTGATTCGGAGGGCGATGTTGGCTTGTTCGCAGGGCCAGCCTTGTTCGAGATCGAGGGTTGCCCAGCCGCCGTCTGCGAAGTTATGTCAGTCGGAATCATCTAGAAGGGAAGCAACACTGCGTTTTCGAGCAGGATGCGGTGGAGTGTAGAACTTACTGCCAGGTTTAGATCGTGCATCTTTCGCCCAATTGGTCACAAAGTCCATATACCGACCGACACAGTTGTACAGTGCTTGCGGGTTTCGTGCAGCGTGATGCCATGATTCTGTTTGCGCCTGGTCCCAGCCCCACCATTCCTTGCCATCACCCAGATCGACACCACCATAGCCTGCAGGAACTATGCCGGTCTGGTTACCGACAAACCATACTGGTTGACTTGGTTGGGGAGGGCGAGGGTCCGATGACGGTCTGGGTCCCCAAGGTGGATTGCTCGCTCCGGGAACAGGACTTGGCGAGGGCTGCGACGCTGCAGGTGGTGTGCTGGCCAATGGAGCAGTAAATGGTTGGACTGATGCGGGAGGTGGCGTACCAGAGGGCTGAGAGGCGGGCGGCAATGCATTAGATGGCGGTGCACCAGGTGGCACTCCACTGGTCTGCACATTATGGCGTTTCCGGTTCTCCGTCTCCCACAGGTGCATTGAACTTGATGATGATGATGATGATGATGATGACGACTTACTCAGCGTGTTCAGAATTGACACGATGGGATCGACTGGATGGATTGGGGCAGTGATGGGAAGATGGTCCAGCCGAGTGTTGGCTGCTTCGAATGTTGTGATAGGGCTTCCTTTTGAAGCCTTGACGATGCGAGTTCCGAGTACTGTGACCGTAGTGGAAGCAGAAGTGACAGTACCTTTGGCAGATGCAGCAGCGTCATCTGCGGAGGTGGCAGAAGTCTTTACAGATGTAGCAGATCCTGTGACAGATGAGCTGTTCCCCTTATCAGATGTGGCGGTCCCTTTGGCAGATGTGGCAGTCTCCTTGCCAGATGCAGGAGTACTTTTCGAAGATGCAGCAGACGCAGATGTGGGAGTCTGTTTGGCAGACTCCACGGTCCCCTTTGAAGTTGCAGGCTCGGAACTCTTGCTAGACTTGCTATTCTGTTGCGAATATTGCGAGGATGTCCCAGTGGGCGATCCAGTGGCTTGAATCTGAGAAGTGGCAGTCATGCTTGGCCGTGGTGTGGACGTAGTCGTGGTACTCTGGCCAACCTTGGGCAGCTCGGTAAGAACAGTGATGAAAGTATACGGATCCATATTGCATTTTCTGGTTGTCTGAGGGTACGCAGGCACATTTGGAGAAAGCCCTAGAGTTTCGAACATTTCTTGCCGGCAAGTGTAGATGAATTTCGGCGGCCACTCAGGGTGACTGTAGGGCTTTGTGCTTGTCAAGCTTACAGCAGCAGAAGGGTCGACCGGCGCAGATGGCGAAGCGGTGCTGAAGCTTGAAGGCAAGACCCATATTCCTGGTTGTCCTCCTGGAGGACTTACGACCGTGTGCCAAATCGTGGTGGGCTCGGAAAAGATAGGAGGAATGGTTGTATCCATCGTGACCGTCGAGGCTCGTGGCGCAAGAGTAACACCAGAGACAGCGACGCCTGTTGTGAGCGGCGTTGGGAAGCGCATGGCTACTGCTCAGCGATGCAATACCAACTTATCAGACAAGCCCGTCAAGCCGGTTGTATGAAATGCTACGCAGAGGTTCAAGGTGGGCAGAACGCGACCGGCTGGCGCAAGACTCATATTCCCGTAACATGATAGTGCGTGTAGCTTGGCTTTGATTGACTGCGGTCGGCTGGGACTTTGTGCCATGGAGCCCATATGTCAAAGTTCAAGACCGAAGCCTGATTGGTAGTATGTCTGCTGACCGACCGAAGTCAAAGCCGAACCGAAGTACACTCGGCTTTCGTGCCAAACGAGATGCTTGCGGCAACAGAGCTGTCACCCAGAAACGGATGAGAAAAGTGCTTGAATGGTGAAGTGGAACAGGTGTTCGTTCGCGATTTACTGTTGGTCATCGGGACGGCAACCCAAGAACGAAAATTGTGGTCGACACCCGCCGGACGAGTAGGCAATTTGAATCACGTTGCCAGCCTGAATTTCAGTTGCGGCCGGAATGATCGCAAAGGCTGGATGAGGTCTTGGTTCAGCGATTGTGTCCCACAGAATCGCACTCTGACACTTGTTCCTTCTTTCGAGACTGCAAAGGTGACATAGTGGCGTGATGACCGATACGTCGAAAAAGCTTCCGGCCACCCTATATCGACGGGTGCGGTTGACTGCGATCGCCGGGCGTCTATCGCGCATGATTTGCACCAGTGTCCGAGAAGTATGGAGTACCTTTCGAATGAGAAGCCGCGTAATAACACGTCCCACAGCACGAAGTCCACTCCTAGGCATCTCCTTCGGCGCTCGATAGAGCGAGGTTAAGGACTGTTACACGATGTCTGCTTCGAGTTGGGCATGCTTCGCTCATTGCTAGCACAACAGCACATCCATCACACGTTCTTCTTGCCCATCCTGGGTTGGATGGGCTGGAGCCCACGACATTGCTGCATATTTCCGTGCTTTCGCATATTTGAAAGAAATCATCTTCAACGTCGACAACGTGTGTGCTTCCAGCTGCGCACACGCCACGACGAAGTACATCATGCGATACTCAGCCATGCTCATCCCGGCGTTGGTCCGTTGCCTTTTCGATTCGTTCGCCTGCCATCCCGTGCGCAAAAATCGGTAGCAAACAGCACGGCACCGAAAGTGACGACGATCACATCGGCAGGCAATAGGTCGTCTGAGACATGCCTTGCATATCACGACTCAGTCGTCATGGTTCCTGCATGACATACAGTACAGCCGCAAGCTCGAGCAAAATGTCGACCAATCATAGGCACGGCTTTTTGATAATGCTGGGATTGCTCTATGCGACTCTTGCCGCTAAGCTTGCTTACACAGCTCAGGTGAGGGATTGTACGCATCGAGCGAAGATGATTGACTCCCCGGGGGCGTTTGTCTGCTCCATCTCGATTGTGCCAGTCGAGGTTCAAATGGAGCCACAGAAGTCACTGCCACGTTCTCTTTCTCGGCGTCGGGCTTGTGATACATAGCATCCGTGACTAAACCTCGCGTCCACAAATCACTTAGCCACCGTTGAATCGTCACTCTGTGGTTGCTCGTGAGATTTTCTTTTAAGATGTCGCTGTCGTCATTGTCGGAAAGCTGGTCTATGTAGAGCTCTCTGCACGGGAGAAGAGAGAGCCTCACCAGTCTAGACATGTGCGTGGCTGCGGTCTTCTGAACACGCGCGTAGAGTCGTTCTATCTGGTCGTGGAATTAGTGAGATATGAACAAGCGCAAGATCGTCACAATTTGCCGACCTAGGGCAAGACCTCACGCTGATCATGTCAGCGTTATTGCGCTGGTACCGACAGTCACCTACTGCCGTGCACAGCATTGCCCGGTGCGTGACACTGGCACGCAAATCAGAGTGGCCTGTTACACCACGTCGTCATTCGTACGACTGCGGAAACAGATTTCGATGATCGGTAGCATCGCGCTGAACGATGCCAGCTGCATGGTTTTAGGGATACAAACTCGGATATCTGCATGAAGTCGTAGCCCATGAATCACCTCCGTCCTATAATGCGGTGAGCCGGCAGACAGTCGCGTGTGCTCGCCGGAAGTGCCCCTAAAGCTTGTCTCATGTCAACACCACTAACTAAAGCGACATTTTGCATAGCTCTCCCGTTGCAGCCAGGTATAGGCGAGCGGCTGCGATGATTGTTCCACAATTGCATCACAAATCCAGTCGGGAAATGCTCCTTGTGCTATTAGCAAAGCTCGTGACTAGGTGTGGAAGATGCAGTTGCGACGTTGGCCGAGCCATTGGTCGCGGATGTTCTCGCGGATGTTCAGATCTGCGGTCTCGTGAAGGTCAAAGAGCAAGGAAGTGCGGCCTCAGATTGCCTTTGGGAAAGAAGGGGGGCGATCATGGAGATGATCAAACCAAAGTCCTCTCAGATCCCGACAGTGCAGCAGCTGTAGTTCGCATCCTGGCACCTGCAGGGCTGCTGTGCCTCTACTTCCGTCTTCTCCTTGGCTGAGATAGACAGGCGCGTGGTTTTCTTGCCCGTAGGCTTGTCTCCCACACCTTTGGCGCTGACGTGCTGGCGAGCGAATAGCAGATGCTGCAGAAATGCAACGAGCTGCCGCAAAGTGCAACGGCTGCAGCGCTATCTCACTGGGCGGATGGAGCAGGCCACGGGCGGTATCGGTAGTCATTGGCACACTCCGGGCAGATTCATCGGCCCATTCGATGACAGAAGTACTCACAAAGATCCTCGCGAATGGGAAATCTGCCTTTGAAGGCATCCTGGACGGTGACGTAGAGCGCGTCCGCACAGTCTGTTTGAGGAGGCTCTCGTGACTCGTTCAAAGCGGTGGCAAGAAGAACTCGTGCATAGTGGGCTGGACATGCGTGGCGTAGCATTTTGCGCTGGTGGATGACGACGGCGACGAGGTTGCAGTGCGGTATGGAGAGGAGCACGATTGTTCGTACCTCCCACCTTCATACCGGCAGGACATCCGAGGAATGGCTGGCGCAGTAGTGAGCTTTTCCCTGCGTGGCCAGGGTGTCTTTGGCCTGCCGATCCAAGGGCATGATATCATGCAACGAATAGCTTCCATGTACACTCCACTCCGCTGCCTTGTCTAGCTGACTCTAGTAGCTGTGTTTAGTTTCGGTGGAACTTCTTACCCTGCAGAGGGTGTGCCGCTGCATATTTATCCTAGTCTGTCTTGTCTAATAACTAGACCCTGCTTCGTGCAGCCCTCATCTTGTGCCGTCTCTCTATTGTGCTCTCACACCGCACTTCACTTCCTCCTGCCGACTCGACCTCACGCTCTGAGACTTGGACTCATACCGTGTCGGCGCCACACTGTATGCGACTATCTGGACGCTGTTGAGCCCCTGCAGGACCACTCCCGTCCCGGATCCTTTGAGTGACAGCAGACAATGACGTCTGAGTTGCCCTCCATCGTGCACACTCACCGTGTGTCCGTAGACATGTCTTCTCCCGAGTCGAGCGCTGCTGTCAGTGAAGACGACACCATGTCCGCTGCCCGGATAGGAAGGCCCAAGATAGGGAGCAGGAAGAGCAGCGGCACCATGATTGTCTCGCGTGAGTACGCGACGACAGTTGTCGACCCGGATTTCGATGAAAACGATGTGCGCACAATGTCTCCTCGACGGAATAGTGAAGAAGTCGACAAGCTGAGCGAGGAGGCACGCAAGGACCTGATTGAGCAAGCAAAGTTGTTGCAAATGAGCTTGCAGGCGATTGTGGACCGAGTGGAGACGGTGAAGAATGAACATGAGAAGCTCGAGGGCGGGAACAAGTTTCTGCAATCGTATGTCCTGACCTTTCCTCTTGTCCATTCGTCTTGTACTAATATGATTCGCAGATACATTGGCGAGCTGATGCAGACTTCCAAAATCACATCAACGGCGCCCTCCAAGTCCAAGAAGGGCAAGGGCAGAGGGTGAACACCACCCTCTATACACACTGCATTGTATCATTATATCCAGCTGTCTCACACGATGGCATTAGCATGGCGCGGGATATCGGGCTCACGGCATAGGAAAGGTGCATCTCAGTCGCTCAATCGGCGATTACATTGACGGCGTATCTGGCGTTTCACATGATTGTGTGTGGCATAATGACATACCCACTAGTGTCTTAGAATGTGTCGCGAGGGCACTGGCACAACTCCGAGGCCCTTGCCCTGGCACACCATATCCGGCGCCGAACTCTAGGCTGCTGCACTAAGCCAAGGTGGCTCAAATAGCACTGCACCATAACATGGACGTGCGATCCTGTTCAGCTGCGGACCATATCAGCTCACTGCTGGCGAAGACTTAGGCATGCGCTCTATTACGCGCACTGATCGATTAATCACGTTGCAGAACAGAGGCCTTGTTGTATTGAGTGGGTTGAGTGGGTTGAGAAGGAGGGGCGACTAAAGATTAGGACAGAGGAGGATGGGCTATGATCAAGAGCTGAATTCCCAGGCTTGACTCTAAGATTGCAATTATCTCATGCATAAGCTTTACCACCGACGCTTTCGTCGAAAGCCATCAACTCTTTCAATCCGCAGGTTTCAAACAGTGCACCTGGACCCATTTTCTGATCCGCTGGCGGCTTGCCCGTCTCTTTCAACGACTGTAACGATTTCTGAAAGGCAGGCACAATCGCCTCCATTCCCAAGCACGGCCAGATGACGATCCTGAAGCCCATCTTGTTCGCCTCATCGTTGCTGACTTGAGGCGTTCTGCCACCTTGCACCATGTTCAACAGCACAGGTACGTTAGGTAGGCGCTCAATTACTTGCTTCGCCTCATCCAAATCCTGAATAGCTTCGAAAAAGAGAGCATCAACTCCGATCTTCGCCGACTCCGTCAATCGCTCAATAGCTTCTTCAAATCCGCCATTACCCTCAGTATCTTTACCAGCTCTCGCATCGGTCCTCGCAATAATGAGAATATCGTCTCGGCTCTCGTCTCGCGCTTTACATGCCGCTCTCAGTCGGTTGTAGTAGACTTCCCGACTGACTAACAATTTGCCGCTCAAGTGCCCGCATCGTTTCTCCTGTACTTGGTCCTCGACATGGAGACCAGCAACACCAGCTCTAGCATAGCTCTGCACTGTTCGAGCAATGTTGATCGGTCCTCCATAGCCTGTATCAGCATCTGCGATGACAGGTGTATTGGGATCGATAGATGCGATCATGGCGGCGTTCTGGTGCATGTCGTTGAAGGTCGCCATCCCGAGATCTGCCATGCCGAGACGAGACATTGAGGTCCCGGCGCCGGTCATGTAGAGACATTCGAAGCCTGCTGCGAGGGCTAGGCGGGCTGTAATGCCATCGTATACGCCTGGTGCAACTACTGTTTTTGAGGGATCGGCTAGCATTCGGCGGAGGCGTGAGGCGCCAGAGACGCCAGTAGGCTTCTTTTCAGTGCCGGTGGTGTGCCCTGCGATGATTGTGTCTTGTGCCGCCATGATGGATGTTCTCGCAGTATGCTGTGTCTTGTGGCTGATGCTCGCGAATGAGTATCTAGGACGGGAATGTAGGGTGCGAGGCAGTGTAGATCCAAGTATTCTCCTCGTCGATATGTTCAAATCTAGCTATATATCTGTTCTCTTTTGGCCACTATCTACGCAAGCACCCTGCAGGCATGCTCTTCTCAAGATCTTGGCCGATCGCGGAGCGGTGGTCCACCCAATGTACGTTGTGCTGACTCAAGAGCCGCAGAAGTTCCTGCTTCACTCACATTTCTGTACAGCACCGACCTCATGCTGTTGTCTTCTCGCACAAGTCTCGGGAGATGCCATTCAATCATCCCAAGAATGCTGAGAGCCGAGAACGACGTGAGCATGGACCAGTTTTACGACGGCACGTGAGCTCTCGCTCGCTTCTCTGTCATATGCAAGCGCCGGAGCTTCCCCAGGAACATGCCAATAAGGTTTACGATCTGAGCCGCGGCATCGTGGACGAGGTGAAGTCATGTGCGGGAGGTTCATGTGCTCGATCGATATAAGCATCGAGTTCCGCATCTCTTAGACCTTTGTTCCAGTATCTGAAAATCTATCAAAGGAAACCATTGTCTACAGAAGCAGCAGCTTACTCTCAGCTACATCTCCTATCCACGCAAGCACCGACAAGATGGGTCTCAAGGACGGTAGGCTTCCTGCGAGTGTGATTTCGAGTAGAGATCTGGGCTGACAGGATTGGAACAGACGCATTCCCTTCCTCCGAGGCATTCGATGCCATCGCCGCCGCGATCTCCAGCGACAAAGACAAGAAGGACGCAGTCAAGCAGGGCCAGGCAATCTTCGCTTTCAACCTGAAGAACGCTCAAGGACAAGAGAAGGCATGGCATCTTGACCTGAAGGAGACTGGAAATGTCGGTGAGGGTCTTGCACCAAGCGGCAAGAAGGCTGATGGTAAGATTATGATGGACACAAACAGTGCGTCGCTAGTCACATGCTGACATGATATCTAGTCACGCTCAATCTCTCCGACGAGAACTTCGCCAAGCTCGTATCTGGCAAGGCCAACGCACAGAAGCTCTTCATGAGCGGCAAGCTGAAGGTCAAGGGAGCTGTCATGAAGGCCACCAAGATGGAGCCTATCCTCAAGAAGGCACAGACAAAGGCTAAGCTCTAGATGATGGGCGGAAAAGCGGCGTTGTTGGATTCTGAATTGATATACCTGGCTTGGAGACGGCCACTGGAAATGATATTATGTATTTCTATGGAGAAACAATTGATACCAGGTTATAGACTTGTGTAAGCTCACGTTGGTTGGTGATGACTTGCTTGTGAGGCCAAATGCAATCGCAACGCGAAAATCTCATCACAGCGAGTTTCCAAGATGTGAGAGAACACAAACACCGCCAATGCTGCTTTGACGATGTCTTGATGTGAAATGCATTTGTTTACTGGCGATGGCTTCGCTTGTCGGCCATTGGTTGAAAGCATGCTGCACGGTCTGAAACACGCATGAGAGAAGAGACCATCTAGGCGGCCACTGTCTACCACAGGAACAACAAACGAAGCATCACCACCCATCTTCACTGCGTAGTGGTACTTTACAATTCCGCTCAAGAATCGCGTGTGTTGGCACTTCGGTTCCAAAGACCAATCAGGAATTGTCGTCCGTGCTTTTGGCGGACTTTGCGGCGACACAGCACAGCATTACTTCACTTCGCAACAATTCAACGGCCGGCACAATAACACGCACACCCCACACATCGAGCGCGTGCAAAAGTTATATTTGCGCATGGCAGACCTTCTCCGACACATCGACCAAAGTGCGAACGCGATTTTGCACATTTTCATCACCAACACGACTCGGTGACGCCCTTTGAACGACTACGCGTAACCGCATCGGATCCGCAAAATTGCATCGGAGCGCATCGCGCAGGACGCACTCTCGCAGACTCGCGCCGCGGAAGCGCGCATAATATGAGCAAGCGAGGCGCTGGCAATTGGGGTGGCGACGAAGAGCGCTACGGCGGAGGATCAGGAGCAGATATGGACGGCAGCGACAAGCCTGTCCAGGCCACTGCGGCACAGCTGGCGAGAAGAAAGTGAGTTACTCCCCTATTGTTGTTCTCCATTGTGGCGATGCGTATTGCCAGAGCTGGCTGCGATTCTGTTGGCGTGGTGTGTTTCGAGTTTTGGAGCTATTGTGCGGGACAATGGGTGAAGGTGCAGAAGTGGGCTGGGTCATCACGACAATAGCATTCGCAGAGTGCTATTGTGCGTGCTGAGCATATGAGAGTGACTTCCGCACTCTAATACGGCTTTAACCATTTCCACACTCTGCAAAGCACCATCACCCAGCTCTTCTCCGCGAACGTTCAGACACCACGACACCAGAAGCGCAGCTGGTCTGCGACTCGGCATCAACCATGAATCGAGATGCCAGGAGACGGCGTGCCTTGCGGCACAGAGGAGGCATTGGTGCCGGCGTCAACAACCTCCTCCAGAGTATCCAAGCTGTCATGGCACCACCACGGGTCGTTGTTCCGATGCAAGAAGATACTCTGGAGGAGAGGTTTGCCAGACTCACCATCGGCCATGAGCCTGTCGAAGGACGGTTTCCACCAGAAGATGCTAATCCGTTCCTCGTGAATAGACTTCTTAAGCCCAAGGCACGCTCGGATCGCGGCCGCAGTGATAGTCCCGCTGTGCAGCCGCAGAACGCGTTCGGCCAAGCAGCACCAAACCCATTCGTGTCGCAAGGCTTCAACTTCACTGCCCAGCAACCACAACAGTCAAATGGCACCGCATTTCAGTTTGGCCAATCCCAGCCAGCTTCCGCAAACCCAGCTCAGCAGAACGGCACGAGCAACATCTTCTCGCAGTCGTCAGCACCTTCGTTCGGAGGATTCGGCTCCACAGCACCACAGTCGCAGCAGAACGGCTTCAACGCCTCGAGCTCATTATTCAACCAGCCTTCACAGCAGAGTAGCACACCCAGCTTTACCGGCTTCGGTCAAAGTCAGAGCCAGCAGTCTCAGCAGAACGGCACCACCACACCCGCTACGAGCTTTGGTGGCTTCAGCAACGCATCACAGCCAAACGACCAAAACGGTACGAGTATGACAAGCAACATTTTCGGCGGGTTCGGCGCGAAGCCAACAGAGGCCAACGATAAAGCTGCCAGTCCATTTCCTAGCTTTGGTCAGAAGCCACAAGAGAATGGTGCTCCAGCAAGCAACGGTTTCGGGTTTGGTCAGCCGGCGCAAGAGAATGCAAGCAGCAGAGCAAGCACGCCGGCATTTGGTGGCACATTCGGGCAAAAGGCGCCAGAGCAGACCGACAAGCCTGCCAACACCTTATTTGGGCAGAAGCCTGAAGAGAAGGCAGAGCAAAATAGCAATCCATTTGCATCGTTCGGACAGAAGCCAGCGGAGAGCAGCAACAAGCCTACAAACCCATTTGCTGGCTTCAATGGCTTTAGCCAGAAGCCAGCCGAGAGCACACCCGCGCCGAGCGAGACGCCCAAAGCAAGCTCCAACATGTTCGGCCAACCTCCAGCTACACAACCTGCACAGCCTGCAACGCCGTCCACGGGTCTTTTTGGTTCGAAGCCCATCGACAGCTCGACTGCGCCAGGCACGGGACTATTCGGCGCAAAGCAAACAACCAACGAGCCTGCCAAGAGTGGAGGCAGCATCTTCGACAACCTACCCAAGAAGGATTCGAGCGCTCTCAAGTTCAACTTCTCGTCCGCAGACCCCTCACAAGTCTACAACGGCGAAGACGATGAGGATGAAGGTCAAGGTGCAACAGTTCACAAAGCCAGTGAGAGCCAACCAGTAAAGACGAATCCCTTCGCAGGATTCGGCCAGTCACAGCAGGCCACTAAGCCGTCATCAACCATGTTTGGTCAGTCGACACAAGCTCCATCTTTGTTCGGCAACAATGCAACTCAGCAAGATACGAGTATGAACACACCGAGCGCCACCCCTCAGAAGTCGTTGTTCTCAAGCACTACTCCTGCAGCAATACCCGCAGTCTCGAGCACGCCGGCAGCGCAGCCACCGCGCTCGCTGTTTGATCGCATCAACAACCCCCAGACAGAAGAGACGCCAAAAGCGCCACTCTTCAGCACCACTCCAGCTCCAGCTACGGCCGCAAAGCCACTCTTTCAGTCTTCGAACGTAGACGCTGGCTCTAAGACACCTGCAGCGGCACCATCGCTGTTCCAAAAACGATCAGAAGATGACATGCCTAGAGCTGCGCCAACGAAGAACATATTCGCGCAATCGGCCGCCGCACCTTCTACTCCAGCAGCGGCACCAACTGCTGCAGCTTCGAGCTTCAAGGCAACGCCTGCCACCGCGTCTGTTGCACATACACTCCCACCACCTGCTCCGGCAACCACGAAGAGTTCTATCACTGTTTCACCTACGCAAACCTTGGACGAGTCGCAGCAGAAGAGCATGAAGGCTCTGAACGAGGGTCTGCTCGCACATTTGAAAACGCAGCGACCTGATACAGACTGGAGCCCCGTCTACAGATACGCTCTGACCATGGCAGCGCAGATCGCTGGCAGATCGGCGCCTTCTACTGCCGAGCTTAACCCTGTATCCGCTGCAAAGGAGGTTTCAGCACCATCAGGCAGCACGCCTGCTGCATCGTCGAACGCAACCACGACCTCGACACCTGCCTCTAGCCTGTTTGCCCAAACTCCAAAAGCTGCTCCAACCGCTCCTTTTTCCAGCAATCCTCCAGCAACTGCACCTACCAAGAAGCGCCACTTCGAGGAGGATGCTGATGATTCATCGAGAGCTCCTGCCACAGAGAAGCGTAGTAAGCCGAACGAGCCAGCCTCATACCCCAAGCTGCCCGAGACAGCGAGCAACACTGCCAAGCTTTTCGCGTCGACGCTTGACAAGCCTGCGACTTCTACTGGCTTCACGCCGTCCACAAAGTCACTGTTCTCCAGCACTGCTTCTTCGACCGCAACGGCGACACCGTTAGGAGGCTTGAAGCCACCCACTGGTCTCGTGCCTCTCGGTGGCTTCAAGCCGAGCGCTGGGGATTCTGCACCATCCACCGCACCAGCAAGCACCGGGGGCTTCAAGCCAACATTCACGCCAGCCGCTGGCGGTGGCAGCTTTTTGTCCTCATTCGGCGCCTTGGCCAAGAAGCAAGAAGATGCAGATCGCCAAAAGCGCAAAGACAATGATTACGACAGTGATGAGGAGACTGAAGAGCAATGGGCAAAGCGAGACAAAGCTGAGCAAGAGGAGAAGCGTCGTAAGTTCGAAGAGGCGGCGAAGAGCGCACCTTCATTCTCACTTGGGTCCGAGACAACCAAGCCAGCCACTGCTGATGCAGCAGAAAAGTCTCAGGGCAGCGGGGACAAGACTTGGACGCAGAACACTCCGCTAAAATTCAACTTTGCCGGTGCTGCCTCGACCACACCAGCCGTCGCACCATCAAGACTTTTCGGTAACACGGCCAGCTCCGTGGGCGGCTCGAGCACCACGCTTGCACTCCCTGCTACCTCATCACTGGGTGCATCGCGTGCCACTACGCCTGGAGCCACCACCGACGGCGCGAGCTCAACGGCCGCCAATGGTGATAAGGCCAATGCTGATGACGGTGAACCGAGTGACGAGCCAAACCAGCCTCAAGCCTCCGACGAGATTAATGATCTTCAGCCTGCAGAGCGAGAAGGTAATGAAGTGCTGCTCGAGGTCAAAGATGTCCGTACCTCGAAAATGGAGAAAGATGAAGACTCCAAGAAGTCGATTTGGGTGCCAAAGACTCGAGGCCGTTTCTTCATCCTCAAGGACAAGACTACGGGCAAAGTTCGCATGCTCTCCCGAACTGGCGCTGGCAGGACTGTGCTGAACCACGTCCCTAACAAGGAGGCTACGTTCAAGGTCCACCCGAAGAAGGCGAATATGATTGTCGCATCATTGTTCGTTGATCACCTTCACTCGACTCCTCCTGGTCCAGGCCAATGGATGTTCAGCACTCCTGACAAAGACGATGCAGCCAAAATTGCCCAGCTCTTGACCGAGGGCACGCCCAAGTAGGCAGCCGAAGAAGCTACTAAGAGAGCACACTAGCGATGTCATTCGACGATTGGGCGATGCACTTGTTGATTGGCGGGTGACTGATTGATTGATTACTTGTACGATACACCAATGCTTCAGATCACAGTCGAAGGTCTGGAAGCGACTGAAGGAAGACTCGCATTGACACATAAAATGCTTTTGATGCATGGCGAGGACTTGTCTGATAGACGACGACAAAACGGGTAAGTATAGCATGGCGCTGGACGGAGTGAATTGTCTATACGGACTTGTGCTAGAGATTGGAAGGCGCAACTACTGCATGCATGATGGGTATGTCTTATGCCTGGGTGGCTACGCTTCACGTACACGACAATTACTTTGATGTTGTAATGTGGACTGGTCGCTCACAGGAGGCGCATACTTAGACAGACGTATACCATTCGAGGCACGATGTGTCTATTCTCTCGACTTCGACTCTTATCCCGCAAAGCGGAGGCGCTTGTCAGTGGCGGCCTGCCGTGTCTTCAGCCTTGCCCCATTTCTCCGAGCCTCGTTGCCTACCTAATTGCCTTTCTGTTCGCATCGGCTGTGTAGGTCACAAGAACCAGAGGCGACGATCTGATCGATGAGTCAATGCAGCACTGATAAGAAGAAGGCTTCCTCGTCTTATCTAGCATATTTTGCATCCGCCTTAGCACAGCACTTGCCAATTCTTCGCCGAATACCTCTCTGCCACAATCGCAGTCGACCTCCATCTGCCAACGATCAATCATGTGCACCGTAAGCGGCTGCGGCAGAGCTCGACTGCTTCACCGCGACCTCTGCAATATCCGTACGTGGATACGACCATCCTCGATCTCTTGGGAATCAGTAATTTCGGCACGCTAATGCTGTCGCCATTCAGACAAATGCTACAAAATTTCATGCCATTAGCAGGTCATTAACCAGAACAGCTACTATTGCGCAGGCCGTAGGTCGCCCATGTCGTAGTGTTGACTTGAGGCTGTCCTAAACTAATGTCCGCGCTAGATGCTTGTACGAAGAAGGGTTGTAATAGTGGCAAGACGGACGGAGGTTCACACTGTGCAAACCGTACGTTGAATCTATCATGATTTCTTGCTGATACTGATATTGGCAGACAAGGGAAAATGAGATCGGCAGATGAAGTGCATGGTCAGGTATCCTGCCTTGGATGAGTGGATAAAGTATGAAGTCTCAAGTGCTGGAGAGGCGAGGCCTCATACAGTGGCGTTTGAAAGCGGGTGTGGACAATTCGCGATCGAACAAGCATCAGAGTGGGAGTCCGGCGCTGTACGCTCAAGCACTCCGATTACAATTCTAGCTTGTCGTGAATGTACACTTACTACCATTCGAGGTTCACTGTGCTTATTACTTAGAGTGAAGCATCATTCTTGTGTCTTAAACTTCTGATGCACAGTATAGTATCACAAGGAGCTGTGGTGGGCAACTTACCGTCTTGACCCGGATAGATGGCTTAGTCAATGGCTATACAATATCATTTCTTTCTCGTTACTACTTGTACAATTCCTCCTCGTGTCGGTAAAGATCACCGATATTCATCATCCTTTTGACGCTCATATTTTAGCCCTTGCCCCAGTTCATACACCTCCCACATAACGCAAAGCAGCTGATCTCAATATCATACATTGAAGGCCCACGACAATACCCATTCGGACAAGATCATATTTTATGATCTCCTGGCCCAACTAATTCCCCACTGTCTTTCCACTTCTGTTTCACTTCATCCTGCACAGACATCCTCTTCATCCACGCCGGGCTATCCGAAGGCACAGCCGAGACTCTTTGGCTGTTATGTCCAAAGTTCTGAGAAGGCTGACGCGAGAGGTCCATCTCCGAGATCGCAGAAACAGGAGGACTGATGGCGGAGTCGTCACTCCGCTTTCCTTCTTCCTCATCATCACCCTCACTGCCGCGATGCGATCGAGAATGCCGCGTGGAGTGCGGCTCCATCATGGTGAAGTCTTGCTTGCTGTAGCGGGAAGATGTGGCTTTGCTGACGCGGCGGTCGCGCTTGTTGGCGAAGCCGCCTAGGAAGGAGTTCGGTTGGAGAGAGGCTCTCCAGCCATTGCCTGAGGAGGGAGGAGGAGGAGGCGAGACGGCTGAGTGGCGGATTGTGCCGAGTGTGGAGTGACGATAGACACTCGAGGCTGTGGATTGTCGCATGTCTATCGGGTTGTAGGCACTCATTTCAGCAGCAGAATATCGTTGTGGTCGTGCTGGCGCTTCGTAAAGACCTGTTTGCGCTCGCGGGAAGGTCACTTGGCTATGGTCAAGCTCGGTAGGACTGTTGATGGCGCTATCCTTTCGTGCTGGATGCGAGGGTAGTGGCTTGTTGATTTCGTATATGGGGCTTCTTGCATCCTCCAATTCGTGCATGAAGCTTGCATCGCCCACCTCGTGTCTGTGGCTATGGTCCATTTCGGGCCGAATGTGCTCCATCTTGGGCGAGTCGATCAGACGTGACCCACGCATGGCGTCTTTGCGGCGGAGGAACTCATGCAGTCTCGAAGGATGAGTCTTGTCTGTTTCTGTCTTCGCATTCTGCCGCCGTCGCTCGGTCCTCCAGATGAAGTATATGAGTCCACCGAGTAAGACGATCACTGGCACAATCACACCAATTGCGATTTGAGCGTGAGTGTCAAGCCCTCCGCCCTCTTCATTGTTGCTATCTTCCGTCGCTTGCCGGATCCTGAGATTTAGTACACCCATATCTGCTTGAGCAGTATCTGTAAGGACCGTGTTACCGGATTCACAAGTTGGGGATGTGCTGATGATCGCTGTTGCGCAAACGCAGACTCAGTCTCAACACGGCACGAGCAACGGCGACAACGTGCAGCGCCCCTTTCACGCCATGCAGCTACCGTATCTACCGACAATTTCCATAAACCATGGCGGGTGTATACTTTGTCAGTATACATATCATGCACGGCTCATCCTAGAAGCCGGGTCTAGGTTCGCTAGGATCCGGCACTTTGCAAGAGTCAAGATCTCCGATCATGCGCCAATGGCGAGAAGTCTTGCGGTGCTTCGCATCTGAAGTAGACACACATGTAGTCATGCCGTAGCTTGAAGCAAACTGTCGGGTCGAAGCTGAAACTGAAGAACCGCAGCTGCAGCTGTGGGATCGAACACATGGCTTCTGCTCCAGAGTTCGCGCCCGCGCGTTCGGATGCAGAGCATCGAACAACCTGTCGTGTCAGACTCAGCTGTGAGTGTGCAAGGAAGAGCTCTTTCGATCGTCCAGGAACAAGAACCGATGGCTTGACGACCTCTGAGCATGACAAGATCCTTACTATTCTTGAGAGGCGCTGCATCCTGAATTCTCGGGATTCTCATCAGACTCGGTTTTCTTGCTTGCGCCGAACCATTTCTCACTGCTGTTCGTTTCGCGTGTCAACGGCTGTCATGCTCATGTTCGGTGTAAGTGAGTTTGTGGTCGTGACTCGCGTGGTCAGGGGATCCCATCGGATGAAGACCGGTTGCACTGAGTCGCATGCAAGTCATTCGTGTGAAGAACGCCAAGAAGTGCAAGAGCAGATCGTACCTGAACTCTGCATGTGCCATTTCGACAAAGACTTATTGCAAAGTGCTTTTGCGTCTCGACGACCATCTGAATAGTCAAGACGTAGGATTGCAGTGTTAGACTGGGACATAATTCTACAAGTTGCCCAAGTCAGTCGCTGAAGGATTCCGGCCGACATATGACGATCGCTCCAAGCTCCCGAGTCGCGGGTCATGAAGCAAGACATGAAGTACGGTTAGGTGACAAGGCGCATGAGTTGAACAAGAGAGATGCCGTTATGTTGACAACCTACGGCAGCATTCTTGCCTTCGTAAACTCGCCAATGGCGCTTTCATGTCTTGCCGTTACTGATACCCAGTGTGCATTGCCTGTATGCAGTAGCTGCAGCATTGGTCCTTTCTCACTCTCATGCAGTGCATGTCTAAGAGATGGCAGCACGTACTGAATCTCAAAGCAAAGATCTCGCTGTCAACGCCGCGCTCAAAACGCTGCTCTTGCTACACATTAAAGTCCAGACATTATGGTCCGTATTTACGCGGTAGTCATCCGACTCATGATCGGTTTCCCCTTCCCTCCACTTGCAATCTTCTTCAATAGTTCGCCATGATCCACCTTCCCTCTCACAGGCTCGAGCGAGCTCTTACGTCCTTTCTTGTCATCGTCCTCGCTTGTGGCCACGACAGTCGAAGACTCTGATCTAGTGCGGGACTCTTGTTCCAACTTCTTGTCTTCAGCTTCTCCAGTGGCATACGTGGTGAGCTTCTGTCCCCCTCCAGGTGGTACATTCGTGGTGTCGTCAACTGTATCGTCCATTGCACTAAGCTTGGGCGCTTCAGCCTGTCGCATTTCCGTCATCCGCCTGGCGAAATGTGCCTCGAGGTCATCGCCACGTTTGGCATGCTTGAGGGCTCTGTTGGCTGTGTTGATGTTCTCGAGTGCGCCCGCTTTCTGCCATCGCCTTTTCTCCTTGTTCAACTTTATGCGATTAACCAGACCTCCACCGACCGGCCCATACATGTCGTATGCTGTCTGCCAGATGTCCTCATATACTCTCCAACCCTCCAGGACTTGGTGCTCGATCCTTTGAAGTTGCTCGTGCTGCTCGGCATCGTCTTGTTGCTGCAATGCCTGCAGATCTTTCGTACCCTGCACAAGATGTGCCCGCCAGATCGCAAGCTTGGATCCAGGACCGTTGTCACTGCTGTGCTTCTTGATGTAGACGAACAAGCCCTTGCCGATGTATGCCGGAGGTGAAATTACCGCAGAAATGTTCTTCATGACAAATCCTCCCAGTCCTTTACCAATACCTGTAGAGAAGCCGACTAGCTTAGCAGGAACAGTGTCGCCATCCTTGAAGCCGCCTGCCGGTAAGGTGACGAGACCAGTCCAGGCATCGTAGATGCCATATGCGAATTCGTGGCGCGCAGCAGTGGCTCCAGTCTTGATGCCGGTGATTCTAGTAGGTTTGCGTACAGTCGAGTCACCCCACAGGCGTGGCGCGTTGTGAAAACCTTGGGCGATAGCCATGTGCAGGTCGTTCGGCATCGTCAAAAACGCCCATCCTGATTGCTTGAAGCCTCGATGAAAGTCATCTGCCAGCTCCCGCGCGACTGGCTGGGCAGGCTCAGCCGAGAAGTCGGTGGCCATCGTATTGTTAGTCTCCATTCGTGTGGCGGAAGGACGTGAGCCAGGCTCGTCAGCCGGCTTCGTTGCTTCACCGACATCTTGGGACTTTTCCTGCTTCCTTTGCTTGCGGTCGTCTTTACGCTTCTGGCGTTCTGCTTTTTTCCGCTCATGCTCGGCGTGTTTGCGCATATGCCTCGCCATCCTTATGGGGACCATACCCACACCTGCACCGATACCATAGAGTGAGTCTGTCAATGCACCGACAGTGCCAGTCAAAGGCTCACCTGGCCCATCGAAGTCGTTCCAACTAACTTTGTGGAGCAGCTTTAGATCACTTGCTTTGATCTTACCCTTTTCCATCAAGATCTCGGCAGCAAGCGAAGACAGACGCAGTGCAGAACCCTTAATTCTCCACTGCGCAACTCGATCCTCCAGAATCGAGCAACGTATAGTTCGTGCCCCAGCTAGCGGTAGAGAGCGATGAAATGATGCCACTGCATTGGCAGCGCCATCGCCTTCTCGCTCAATGCCCTCTGCCATCTTCTGTACATTCTGCTGTGCCTCCTCAGTCAGACATTGCTTGATACCGTCAGCAAGCTTTTGGGCTGTGAGCTGTTTCCATGGCACGACTGTATGCGCACCAGCCTTCTTTTCGGCGACTCTTGAGGCCCAGAACGGCTGATCTCCGAAGAACGGAATGATCATGGTCGGCTTTGCGCACTTAAGGCCAATAGCAGTAGTGCCGGCGCCACCATGATGTACCACAGCCTGAACTCGCGGAAACAGCCAATCGTGGGGCGTATTGTCCAGCATGAAGATGTTGTCAGGCGTGTTGTTGTTATCTGCTCCTAGCCCTCCCCAGCCTTTGTTCACCAGCGCGCGGACTCCAGCTATCTTAGTCGCTTCGAAGATCATTTCCGTGAACTTGTTAGGATCATCGACGACAATGGAGCCGAACCCGATGTAGATGGGAGGAGGGCCAGCATTG
The DNA here is from genome assembly GCA_024114885.1 of Septoria linicola. NCBI lineage: Eukaryota > Fungi > Ascomycota > Dothideomycetes > Mycosphaerellales > Mycosphaerellaceae > Septoria > Septoria linicola. The sequence goes on from CP099422.1 coordinate 2,385,860, forward strand.
AGGAAATCTTCAAGATCCTGCGGAGGCTTGAATGTGTTTGCCATGTCCAGGAATACAAAACCAGACACGTCGATTTCAGGGCCCCAATCCGCCGGTTTGGCAACCAATGAAGGACTCCACATGTATGTGTACGGGACATGCATCCGATACAGCGCGCCTGGCGCCCATAGAGAGCTGACAGGTTCGAGGCCCAACGTCTGAACTCTGAATTTGTTGACGATATCTCCAAGTCCTTGCCAGGTCATCATCTCCACCAGCGGGTAGCTCATAAAGTTGATGTAATTCGGTTCTACGTTCGACTTTCCAGGCTTGATGTTCGCAAGAGGGCTTGGGAAAGCCTACTTCAAGTTAGCGACGCTTTGGTCATGACATACTCCACTCCTGGCTGAACTTGTTGCGACTTACCTGTGTAGGAGTGTATGGAAACGTGAACATGATGTGTAGCGGGATACCTAGACGCTCAGCAATATGCACATGCGCCATTGATGGAGGATTTGCTATTATTGCATCGGCCTACAGGTCACGTCAGCGAAGCTCATTCGTGTGAAGCACCCTACCAGACTCACGACGAAGGGCGCCTTTTCTCCAAGCAGCTTGAGATTGACAGCATCTGTCTCATCGTCGGTAGCATTGACACATGCACGGTACATGCCGTCGAACATTTCAGCCATTCCGTCGCGTCTTCTCTTGACTTCACCTTCCCGAATCGTCTGGAGATTAGGTATGAGTCCAGGGTTCTTGACCATGAACGCCATCAGTTCCGAGGGGTTGCCACCAATGCTGAAGAACTCGAGGCCGCTTTCTTTCTCCACAAAGTCACGAAACGTAGGATGCGTCGCGATCCGGACTCGATGGCCATGTTCTTCTTTCAAAATTTTGCCGACCTTGAGGAACGGCTGTATGTCGCCTCGACTCCCGATAATGATGATTACAATGTTCAGTCGTGGCTGGCCTGGTCTCCCAGGAGTGTCAGACGCAATCGACTCTGCATCATCTTCCGGTATGCCATCAGGATGATTCGCGTCATATCTCCGCTGCTTCCTTGACCGTCTGTTCGGGATATCCAAGTGGTGCTTGATGCTATGTCCAAGGGCCTTTGCCAAGTATCCATTATTCGCAGTTTCGTTCACGGAGATGTTCAGTCGACCATCACGCTTCGACACCTTGCCCTTGGTCCTGAACTGATCGTTTCCAAGATGGAATCTCGAGAAGGACCTACCCTTCTTGCTATCTTCCTTGAGCTGCTTGTCTTCTTTCTGCTGGGCCGCACTTTGGACACGCTTCAATCGTTTGGGCCTCGCAGTAGCCTTACGGGTTTCCTCCTCGCTCGAGCTTGTATCCGAGTCGGACGACATGGGATCGAATTGATATTGGTATGGGTGTTGTTTTCGCTGCACTGCATTGAGCAGAGTGCCGCTTCGCTCGATTGCTTTCGGTCTGCTGGCTGGTGCGGTGCTTGCTCGTTTCAATGTCGACCCTGCCGGTGCTGCGTCGGTCTGTCTCGAAGGTGTCGAATTGCTCTTCACGATATCGTCGGACTGGCCTGCTTCATCTGCAAGATCTGAATCTTGCGTTTCAAGCGGTTCCTCGACTTCTTCCCTCCTGGCCTCGCCATTGTGACCAGTCTCGTGAAGATGTGCGCTGAAATTAACACCCGGTAGCGTGTCAGTAGGCAGGATAGATGTGCCTCCATTATCCGTCAATCGCGCCGGCGTGCCAGCGCTCAACGTCCTCTCCAGCCTCTGCGATGCCAGCGGAGTTGCCATGACCGCGGAAGTTCTGTCAGCTCCACACGTGGCTTCGAAACGATCTCCAAACTTCAATTGTCGCAGGCGGCCTCGCTCGCAATGCTAGACCACTCCGAATAGTAACAACAGCTCTTCTCCATGCACGAGTAGTCGGAAAGTTTCTTGTGTTCGACACGCGAGACTTTACTCGATGTACGCGCGCGTCAAGACAGCATCATCAACACAATCTCTTACCAACTGAAAAGCGCCGTAGTCACCGCAGGCGTCTAGCAGTCCTTCGGACGTATGCAGCAGTCAAGCTTTTGAACTACATGTACTGAATTTGTTAGCAGCATGTTCCAGAATCGCGCATAGGCAGTGATCGGTAAGACAGAGAAGTGTGATGTCACCCAGGTACAATTTGCTACTTCTACCGCCGCGGCATCCTTCAAGAACCGCATCCGGCTGCTTGCCGAATTTTGTGCCAGGCAGACTGTCAGAACACTGGACGATCTTCTGTAAGACGCGGGCAGATCTCGTCAGGGCTCTTTGTAACATGCCTTCAAATTCGTTCTGCCCTGAAGCAGCATGCTTTGACGGTTGGCCGCTCGCTCCCGAGCATGTGAAGTTCTGTCAAAGCCACAAACGCCTGTTCCAGCGATATGGCCCGAGCCTATGAGAGCTCCACCCGTCGATCGTCGTGGCGTTGCATGTACAATGATGTAGTTCGTGAGAATCACACAGACCACGAGACCGGATGCGCGGAGACTGGTCTTCAGACATGCACGGCATTGTGAAAAGACCGAGCGAGCAAACGCAGCACAGTGTGAAGGTCTTATACGATCTGGGAGCTATAACACCGAGCGAAAGAATAATGTCGGACGGCAGAGAACAAGCGTCCGATAAAATGGTGATCTGCGGAAGGATGGTAGAGGAACCGAAAACACACAACGCAGAACATAGGAGATTGTAAAGGACGATGTTGAGCTTCGAGAGCATTTGTTCTGAATTGTTTCCGTTTTGTGCTTTTGTAAACATTAGCTGGTGTGGTATCATCCAAACACTCAACGCCCGCAGTCAATTGCTTGCCACCAGCGCAGTGCCCGCTCGTTAGGCTGGATATAAAATACGAGAGTCATTTCGTTATACAGTAAAACTGGTACATCAATCATCGTGCCGTTCTGTCGTCCCGTCCAGGTGATGTCCCTTTGTAGTGTCCAAGGTGTGTCGCACTCGACCAAAGTCATCGTTGAAGTGATCTTCAATTTAGACTTGAGACATAGCTGGGCCACGGCGAATGCCACCTGATGGTGCGCCTCCACGGATACCGCTGCTGCTCAGGAAGGTGGTGGCGACAAAGGCAGCGAAGCCAAACCAGAGGAATGCGCATGAAGCCTGAGCTTCGCGGCAGGCGGAGGACTGGTTGCTGGCGCCTCGAGAGACACGGTTGGATCGCACGTAGTCCTGTGATTTATTAGTGATATGCGCGGCAATCCTCGCCGGCGTTCACGTACGTTGTTGTTGCAGCTGTGCACACCAAGCTCAGCAGCGAGGGCTACTGCACCACAGAACCAGAAGAGGGTAAGTGCGAGGTCCAACGCAAATGGCAGCATGCCGTGGACTGCGAAGCGCTCGTTGAATGTCGCAGGTATCAGGAAGAACAGGGCCAACATTGCGATCACAGCGCAGAACATTGTGTAGCTGAGGCGATGTTAGCGCGTTTCCCTGTATATAGCCTTGCGGTGGTGCTCACTTGTTGATGGATGGGTCCGCGCCCATTGCGATCGCGTTACCGATCAGTGCCATGACCAACAGCGCCATGAAGAATTGGAAGCCGCGAAGGCCCAATCCGAGAAGTTGTGCCATGCCCATGATGAGAGTAGTATCGAGTCGGTTTGATGGATTGTCGTGAAGCTTTGAGCTGGCAAAGAGTTACTTGGGCGTGAGAGGCGTGGTAGGTGAGACGGAAATGCAGAGGAGCAATGCGAAAGAGGTATAAGAGCGAGAAAGCCGTTCCCGTTCTTCTGTGAGATGACATCACGAAAGTCTAAAGTGAAATCGAAATCGTAAGAGCACGTTCATCGTTGTGATGATGCGTATTTCTTGATTGCATCCAGATTGGGGCGCTTAGAAGGCCTTCTACGCTGCTTGGCTGGCCGTCACCTGTCTGCAGTATTCTACGCGCATAGATTCAAAAGTCGCAGCATGCGCTGTCGCGCTGGTGATCTGTTCTCACCGCGATCCTGGTCATCAGATCTCCCCGTTACTGTGGTCTTTGCGTTGTGCCACGCGGTCACAAGCCACATTCCATTTGAGACTCGACAATGCACATTCTTTCACCGGCCTCAGCTCGTTCCGCGCAGCAGTCTCAGTGCATGTCTTACCTGCTTTCATTCTCTCGTCCTTTCGACAAGATTTTGGGATTATGGACTGATAGCTTGAGCCACAGTGGCTCGTTTAGCAACATCCAAGCTTTCTGCCGTTTGCCGAAAGGGAGCGCAGCGATCTTGGTCACACTTTGCACCCGTCACTGTGACAAGGAGAATCTGCTGCTATGCTCCGCGGATCAGCAAGCAGGTTCGCTGTATGCTTGGCCCTCGTCGTGGATGCAAAAACACTTGCTGCTATATGATTTCTCAGACGTCTTGAGGAATGTCGCTGTACCTTTCCTCATCCGATGGAGGTCCTTCGCTCTTCCGATGAAGGAGTGGAGGATGCACAAGCGAGTGCACTAGATCAAAGGCGTGCTCTGCCGCCGACCCAAGAATATGGTAGATGCGTGAGTATGCAAAGAAGATCTTCTTATCTGTCTCCTTGCAACATTGAGCTACTCAGAGCAGCTGACACGCATAACATTCAACTGTTCGACAGACTCACATTGGAACATCTCACGTCAGACAGTCTAACCACAGCAACATAGAGCAAGGCCGATATCGCTGCGATGAGAAACAATCATGCAGGAAGCAGATGAGAAGAAGTTTACTACAGTAGCAGCCGGGACCGATACAGACACAGAAAGAAGCCCAGATGTCACAACAGAAACCACAGAAAAGGACCATGCCATCCAGCGCACGAGAACACAGTCTTCCTCCTCGCCACTCTCTAAAGCAAGAACCATATCCCTCGTCATAGTCCTCACCGGAGCAGCCTTTCTCAACACCCTCTCCGTCCAAGCCTGCGTGATCATTCTCCCGACCATTGGCCGCGATCTAAACATTCCCTCCGCGCGACAGCAATGGATTGTCTCCGCCTACTCTCTCACATTCGGCTGTTTCCTCCTCCTCTGGGGCCGACTCGCAGACGTATACGGCAAAAGGCTCATTTTCTTATGGGGTTCCGCATGGGTCTGCGTTATGACGCTGGTATGTCCGTTCATACCGAACGAGATCGGTTTTGATGTGTTTCGAGGGCTTCAAGGATTAGGCGCTGCGGCGAACATACCGACTGCGATTGGGATTCTGGGTGTCACGTTTCCGCCGGGGAAAGCGAAGAATTACGCGTTTGCAACGTATAGTGCTGGAGCACCGTTGGGAAGCGTGTTTGGCAATTTCTTGGGAGGTTTGGTCGGGCAGTATGCTACGTGGAAGTGGGTGTTCTGGGTCCTGGCGATTATGGCTGCGCTGGTCACTATCGCAGGGCACTTTTTGATTCCTTTACCAACATTGCATCCTACAGAGGCTAAGGTCAAACACGCGGTAGACTGGCCAGGAGGTGTCATTATCACTGTAGGCTTGGTCATCCTGCTGTTCGCCTTGACCGACGGCAACGTAGTCGGCTGGAGCAGACCTTGGATTCCAGTGCTGATAGTGCTTGCCATACTACTTGTTGCGGCGTTCATCTGCTGGCAACTGTATCTGGAAAGAAGGACGACTCGAAGGCCGCTGATGAAAGTGACGATATTCAAGAACGTGCGAGTATCGGCAGCAATGCTGATCATGACTCTGTTCTTCTCTTCATTCAATGGCTTTCTGGTCTTTGCCACGTATTTCTACCAAGATTATCAAGGCCTTGACGCTATTCATACCACCATTCGCTTCATACCAACAGGCGTGGTAGGAGTAATGACCATCTTTGTGACGTCTCAGCTGCTGGCTTTGGTCAAGGTTCAATACATCCTCATGTTTGGTACCATGTGCTGCGCACTGTCAAGCTTGTGAGTTCCCTCAACACAATAACGCTAGATGGGAGACTGATTAGCTGCTGGACTCTTTGCAATACCTATCCCTCCTGACACAACTTACTGGGCTTGGGGTTTTCCAGCAATGTGCTTGAGTGTGTTCGGTGCTGATACTCTGTTCCCTTCGCTCCTGCTTCTGGTGGCACACTCGCTGCCACGTGAGGATCAAGCCTTAGGAGGCGCCATGGTGAATGCCGTCGGGCAGATAGGTCGTTCCGTCGGACTCGCCATTGCCACCGCGATCCAGGTCGCCATCCAGGAGAACAGACAGGGCTCAAGGACTGCCATAGATGGAGCTGTTGCGCGAGAGAATGCAGGATCTCTCGCTGGCTTGCGAGGTGCAGATTGGTTCAATTTTGCGACGTGTCTAGCAGCATTCATCATAGCGACAGTAGCGATGCGAGGAGCCGGCAAAGTTGGCGCGGCCAAGCATTAGATATAGAGCCCCAAGGGTGATAGAATTGGTACTTCATGTCGATGTCGATGCCGATGCAGTGTCTTGATAGCTCCGTACTGCTGACTGGTAGTCGTCGAGCTTCACTGCTCCGGCCGACCAGATCAGGAGAACGTCCACGAGTGGTGTCACGCGTCGAGAGCGTCTTCCTGATCGTTGTGAGTTAGTGCTACTAGGCACAGTCCTAGCCTTCGCTGGTTTTCTGACGTAGCCGACGATATTCAGCCATGCTCCAGTCTGCAACAAATCATGATTAACCGTGTCGAGGACATTGTCAATGTTGGCTAACACGGTCGAGACATTTGAGTGCTTGTTTGGGAAGTCCAGCTGCAGGACAAGTGTAGCGCTTTGATGATGATACGCGTGTACACTTGAAAGAGATCAGCTTGTGAAGCACTTGAGATATGCAGCTCCACGGACCAGCCCAATGCTCGGATCTTGGTGCCTGGCTCCTGCTGCCGTACTTGATCGAGCAGAACTAGACGTGCTGGCTCAGGCCTGCGACTTGTTGGGTCATAATTCGCCATCTGGGCAGTCGATGAATCGTATCACGTGAAGCATCTCCTGTCACGATTATCGTGGTACAGATGTTGTTGACAAGAAAGATCTAGACGTGTTGTTGGTGGTACGGTTCGAGGCTTTATCGGCACGTGAGCGTGCTTTGACCACCTGCCACAAGCATGACCGCATCGGCTGTCCCACCAAAGCCAGAGCCAGACAGACAGAGACAACGAAGGCAGCCATCACGACCATCACTTGAGCAAAATTTCGCCGCCTCGACACTTCACTTCACTTCCTCGCCTGCGCATCTGGTACTCCACGCCACCTAGCATTGGGAAAGCACAGCCGTCCCGTCACCCGAGCACAACTATACCAATCACGATTTTGCGATAACGACATGGCATCCTGGGGCTGGGGCAACCTCTTCGGAGGCGGCGCTGCAGCAAAGAAAGATGCCCCGAAGAACGCGATCCTGAAGCTACGGAGTACGCTAGAAATGCTGAACAAGCGTGAAAAGCACCTACAGAATCAGATGGATGAGCAAGACGCAATCGCCAGGAAGAATGTGACCGCCAATAAAGCCCGTACGTAGTGGCAGACGAGGAATTATCAGATCAGTAGACACATCTGCTAACACTGCTGTAGTCGCAAAAGCCGCACTACGGAGGAAGAAGGCCTTCGAACACCAACTAGAACAAACGAGCGCGCAAATGATGACAGTAGAGCGAGAAATCTCCTCCATCGAGACAGCAAACATCAACAAGGAAACCCTCGACGCCATGAAGGGCGCCCAACAAGCCATGAAGAAAATCCACGGCGACCTCTCCATCGAAAAAGTGGATCAGACAATGGAAGATCTCCGAGAACAGCACGCGATCGGCGAGGAAATCGCAGATGCACTCACGCAAGGCAACTCCATGCAAGGCGTGGACGAGGACGAGCTGGAAGATGAACTGGCAGAGCTGCAGCAAGAGGAGCTGGATAACAAGATGCTACGCACGGGGAATGTGCCCGTGTCGGATCAGATATCGAGGCTGCCGAATCAACCTGTGGGAGAGCTCAAAGGGAAGCAGACGGCGGTGGAGGACGACGAGGAAGAGGAATTGCGGAAATTACAGGCCGAGATGGCTATGTGAGGATAGAGGCAGACAATCGGATGTGTTTTGCATGCACGTTTTGCATTTGGTGGGCAGCGATGGTTCTGGACTTTGCTTTGACGACCCTTTTTCAGATATCCAGAAACTTACAGCTTTCTCGAACGATACAACGATCGCGTATGTCTGTATGTGCTGTGCATGCCGTACTCTGCTACCAATCAGCAGCGAGATAGAACACTCGATTGAAAGGAAACATGGAACACCGGAATCGTCCTCTGCTCTTCATGACCGGAACTTCTGTTGTAGATTCTGTCTATGCCCAATCTATCATTTCTAATACCATAGGCATGGCATTCTGCTCAACGGTCTGCCTCTGTCGCTCTGGACTGTGCGCGAGGAGCTTTCGAGAAGCTCAAAGCTCGAAGTGCCTGGCGAGGGGCGCGTGCCGCATTCGACGGTTTTGCTGTACTCGGTTGTGAGTCTTTCATCTTGCATCATGTCACATGCCCCAGCCTTGCCCGTCTTGTCGCCCTGGTCTATTGGCTTGTCGCTAATTTGCCAACTGGTTTCCTTCTGCATGACCAATCGAATGACTCTGCCTCTAAGCACAGTATCTGCTGATGGGTCAATGTCGTAGATCTGCGCAGTCCGAAGCTGCTCGATGCGCAGTATCTTTCGCAAGGATGGCACGCACAACTTAGGAATCCGGTCTGCCGTCCGAGCTTCCATGGCTCTCCTGAGAGCAGTTTACAACGCGCGTGTTCGTGGACGTACGTCCAGTAACGGGAGTTGGTGCGTTTGTACTTGTCCTGAATTGAACAAACTCAAGATCACCTCCTCTAGCGGCCGTCTTGCTGTCCATTCGTAGGTGGCCCTCGTACACCAGGCGGCGGACTCATCGCCATGCCATTTGCCGGGCTTGGCCCACCACGCTGCGGAAATCCTGGAGGCATCTGTGGTGGCATACCTCCATTTGGAGGAGAGAAAGGCATATTCGCTTGAGGTGACCCTGCAAACGCGGGCATTCCTCCAGGCACATTCGCTGGGTTAAACCCTGGCGGGAACGCATTCGGTGGCATCGGAAATCCAGGTGGCAGAGGCGGCATGCCACGTCCTCCGGGCGGCATAGGAGGAAACCCTGGTGGGAGAGGAGGCATTCCTGAGAGTCGTTAGTGAGTTGTCGCTGACGCATAGCTTCTCCATCCATACCTGGTGGCAGTGCGCCGTTCGGTGGGAATCCCGGCATGCCTGGCGGAGGTGGGCCAGAAAAGCCTGGAGGCCCTTGACCTGGTAGTTGTGGTTGCATTGGCATGCTTTGTCCTTCTGCAGCATATGAACTCGTGATGCCATCAATGACTGCCTGTGCCTTTTCGTGCCCAATCTGCTGGTAGTAATCGACGACGTTTCGAAGGTGGTTTCGACCGCTGTTGTGCGCCTTCCGTACACTCATCGAGTCGTGGGTGAGGTATACATCGCAGTAGTCGCAAAAGAATTTCGGCATTTTCGCTGTCGTCCGCGCGCACGCAGCACGATATTGTCGCTAGAGCTTTGCGACCGATTCAATCTTTATTGCTCCGGTGAAGGTCTGAGTGCGCCGCGGTGTTCAAGACGTTTTAGTGATATGCTGAAGTTGCGAAGTGGAAGCTTGAGGAAGTCAAACCCAGCCCTGATCGGTCACGTGGAGTCGCGATTCCAAGACCGTCGCTGCCCTTCGCGTTCCTTCACTAACAAACAACGATGACAATGTGATGTTGACGTCCAGATCTTGCGCCCTACGAGCAGATGCATGAACGTCACGAATATGGCAAACCAAGTGCCGGTTAACAGCGTGTGGTCCGCTATGGATTACAAGCCTCCAAGAGGCCGCTGCAACTACAAGACATCGATATTGTCGAGCTGTCCATGTCTGCGTTTCATGCTCCACCCAGTCAAGGCACGTAACGACAGACTCCTCGTAAAATTCCGTTGCTGACGATGATCAGGCCGCCACGAGCTTCGACTGTGATGGCTGTGGGCACCACGCATCATTTCACTCACTCGAAAACACAACGGAAGATGCTATCCTGAAGAAGTGGACTGCGGAGCAGAACTCGAACGGTGCAAACGAGAGTACTACCTCTGGTGCTTCGAAGAAGCGACGCCGGATTACCGAGAAGGCCAACGATGAGATCGAAGTCCTGGAATTGACAGAAGACGATAACATCTTCACCACCATCACCCGCAAGCCGACCGCCAAGCAGCAAGCCACGCGTGCCTCAAGAATAGCCACAGGTGGCGCCAAATATTCTGGCGCGGGCTGATGCTGATCTAGGTGATGCGCAAGCACTGGAGACTGTCCACTTTCAGCTGCTCATCCAACGCGGCAGACACGCTTGCAGAAGCCGTTTACTCTGCAAGGACAGGATCGAGCGTATGGTCTTGCGAACGCTTCCCTACCGCATTCGACTCACAGCTGGTCAGCGTGGGAGCTGGAAGCGGTATCCTCTGTTGGAGAGTGCCACATACGAGACGTTTGACCGTTTCTTCTGGACTCACAAAGACTATCGAATGGCTCCTCAGTCACGCCGGATAAGAAAGTCGGACCTCTGGCATACCTATCTTGCGCGGAGATATGGGCACAGTATGTTCTTGAGTCGACAACTTCAGCTTCAGCCACCGTGCCGGAAAGCGCGACGACCAGTCATGATCTCAGGCGCAGCTCCTAGTGCCTGAACTTGATCTCGTCGTTCAGCAGCCAAACAGAATATGCGCTCTACCATCACTAAAAAGACCCACCCGATAGTACCGGGGACGCAACTTGGGGTAGCCTGTGGCAAGCCTCGCCCATTTAGAACGCCGAGGACCGCAACTGCGTAGTGCTTCACGGCTTGCGTAACATGCACTCGGCTGATGCATGCGTTTTGTAATTGGTAAGTATTCTCTTTTCCACACTCCCACACTCCGACACTTCGACCGATTCGACAAGAGGTGGACGCGAGGTGTCGGCACATGCCCTTGTTCAACATTGCTCCACCTACACCTAATTCTGACAAATGAGACAATCAATGCTTGAGTGAGCTTAGCACTAGCTTGGCGGCAACCTTGTCTCATCGGACGTCACCAGACACGGACTGCAACTGTGATCACTCGTAACAGCGAACAATGTAAGCCAACACGAATACCTCTGTACGTGAGCTAAGATCGTACGCCATCAGACGTTATGTTTGTGAACAAACTCCTCAACATGCGCAAGAACGTGCTTCAAATCAAAAAAATTGATGTGATGGTTTTAGTCCAGCGGCATTAGCAGAACACATCGGCTGGTACCCGACGCAACCGCTACCATTCCGCAGCCTGATCATCCAGATGACGCCACAACATCCCAGACTTCAACTTCACATCTCCGCTTGCTAGTATGATCAATGCGAAGGCCGACAATGCGCATTGGCTGGAAGTCCGCGGAGTGGCCCAGGACCTGTATTGTAGTCCGATGCATCCGTTCACCTCCAAGACAGCCGCGTACTTTCCTGCAGGGCGGCGACGTGGTATCTGACGTCTACAGGTCTTACAATTATTAGTGAATGCACTACATGGCGAGCCGGCATCAAGCCGTCCACATATATAACATGAATCCCCTCGATATACACCCGACGATACAGTATTCACTTCTCGCTTATCATTGGCATCATGACATGGAGCTACTTGCTGGGCGCCGCTCTACTTGCGCAAGCATTTGCGATACCAAAGGGCTATCGAGAAGTACATGAACCTGAGGTGTTCCACCGTGACAAGAGACAGGAAGCGCAAAGCGGCTCTCCGCCTGATTTCGCCATCCTCAGCCCTCCAACAGCCACTCCTTATGGGCCAGCTGGAGCAAGTGGTTCTCTTCGAGGACCAGCAAGCCTCGCTGGCTACAATCCAGCTTCTCCAATCGACACTTCGCTCTCTGCTACTGTGCCGCAGGACCAATATAACCTGGCACCGGGTCAAGACGAGGACGCAGATCTTGGTCTCTACCTCGATCTAGCTTCAATTGAGAACCCGCAGCCTATTCGTGGCGGCACCGATGCTCCCACAGATCCAGGGCCACGCAATCGCGAGCTCGAAAAGCAAAATCCTGATCTTTACGCTCCTCCTGGGACAGACTCTGGCGATGTACCCAATGCGAAATGGCCCCTCGCTCTCTCACACAATCGCCATGGCTTGAAAGGCGCAGGCTGGGCACGACAGCAGAATGTCGCCAACCTACCAATCGCGACAGCTATGGCCGGCGTAGACATGCACTTGGAACCCAACGCCTACAGAGAACTCCACTGGCACCAAGCCGACGAATGGAGCCTCATCCTCAACGGCAGCGCTCGCATCTCCGCCGTCAACGAAGCAGGCGAAACCTTTGTCGACGACGTCCAAGCCGGCGACGTATGGTTCTTTCCCGCCGGCGTTCCTCACAGCATCCAAGCTTTCGACTCCGGCGTTGAATTCCTCCTCGTCTTCGACAGCGGTGACTTTAGCGAAGACGGCACATTCCTCGTCTCCGAACTCTTCGAACGCAACCCCAAGTCCGTCCTGGCCAAAGACCTCCGCGTCGACACTTCTGCCTTCGACAACCTGCCAGAAGGACAGTTGTACATCCTCCCCGGCACGCCAGCACCGAAGAACATCTCTGAACAAAACATCACCGGCCCTGCAGGCTCCATCCCCATGGACCGATCCTATTCTTACCACTTCTCCCAACAAGAACCCTACAAAGTGCCAGGCGGCTCCGTCAAACTCCTCGACTCGACCACTTTCCCCATCGCGAAAGACTTTGCCGTTGCGCTCTTCACCATCAAACCCGGTGCGATGCGAGAGCTGCACTGGCACACTACATCCGACGAGTGGGACTACTTCATCTCCGGGCAGGGACGCTTGACGGTATACGCTGCGCCACAAAGTTCAAGAACGTTTGATTTCCAGGCGGGTGATACGGGGTATGTTCCTGTCACGGCGGCGCATTATTTGGAGAATACAGGAACGGAGGATCTGGTTTATCTTGGTGAGTTCGGCTCCTATTTCTTTCTCTCATATTTCTGTTCGTCCTGCTCTACCATTCTCATCAACCACTCGCTAACGTCCGCTTCTCCTGTTCAATAGAAGTCCTTCAAGCACCCGTCTACAACGACATTTCCGTCGCGCAGTGGCTGGGATTGACGCCGAAGCAAGTGGTCAAGGATCATTTGGGCTTTAGCGATGATACGTTGAGTAGGCTGCCGAAGATTAAGCCGTTTATTCTGCCTGGAGATAAAAATTTGACACAGACGAATTTTACGAGTGAGGCGGAGTAGATGAAGCTCTTATCGCTATGACTTTCGAAGAATTGATCAGTTATCACTTGAGGGTAGTGAGTCATGTGGAGAAAGCTATGATATTCAAGTGAAGATGTGATAATCGATGCGATTCGTATTGATCATCATTCTCATTATCCAAACACTTCTTTGCTCATCAATTAAGAAAGTCGCTGTTCACTCGCCCTCTGCACCCTCTCCCTCAATTCCCCCAATGCCAAACTCCCGCTCCTCGTCACAACCACACCTTGCACCGCCCCACTCTGCACAACTTTCACGAAACCCGGCGCAACCTCTGTCGCCATGAGCGTCAAACACCTCCACACCTCCACACTACTGATTGGATTTCTCAAACTTTGCTGCAGCTGCTGCGTAACAGCTTGCATGCTAAAGCTACACCTTTCCTTCATGCCGCACATGAGCGCCAAAATCCTCGCAATGTCTTCGATACGCTGCAGCGCAGATTGACGTTCGAGCTCGGCTTTAGTGGGGCCAGAAGAGGATTGCGATGCTGCTAGAGTCTGTTTGGCGAGGATACGGTCGAAGAGGGCTGTGCTGCGGGATGCTGTGGATTGGGAGGAGGCGCGTTGTTGTGAAGTTTCTGCTTGGGTTGTCTTGGCTTCGACTTTGGCGGCTTGTCCTGCTTTGAGGTCTGCGAGGCGTTGCTCGCCGCGAGAGAATAGTGCAGACGTCTTGTGCGCTGCCTCGTTCTTCGCGATCTCAAGGAGAGGAAGTTGGTCGATAAATTTGGCTGCTGTCCGGTTCTCTACTTTGAGTGTGCTTCCTTGCCATTGGTGCCAGAGCTTTTGCAGTGCGTCTTCAAATCTGTTGTTCAGATCTTCCTCGTCGATGTAGCTCGCTGCTCGTCTTACAGCACGACCTTGTGACAGCACACGTACTAGCCGTATTCCACCTCTTCCACTATCCTCGAGCACAAAATCGCGTTCCTGCTTGGGTACTATGGCGAGAATCCTTTGTAGATCAAGCTGGGTCACATTACGCTTCTTCCAGTGTTTCGTGATCATTGGGAGAAGCAGCAAGATCTGAGGCGCAGTCGACGTGCCATTGTGCGAATAGTGCATTGATAGTGCTGCTAGAAATGAGGCGAAGAGATCCTGGAGATCCTCCAATTCTGCTGGGAAGGACAAATCAAACTCCGCCTCCTCGGTCGGTGTCTCGGGAGGCGTATCGTAATCGAGTTGTTTCTTCGGCAGCGAGATCGGAATGGGGCGCACATTGGTCTCGATGTTCAGGTTGTCAAAGAGTCGCGCTGCACTCTTACTCGGCGTCTCTGCTGGAGTGGGAGGAGCAGCATTCTTGACACGCTTATGTCGTGGCGCCGCCCGTGGCTTTGATTCGGTGGGAACCTTGCGGTCTGCAGGCTGCGAAACCACAATCTCATCCTCGCTGTCGCTGTCTGGAATGACATCCCGCTTTCGCTTGGGTGCTGCAGACTTTTGCGCAGTCTTGACAACTGGTGGAGGCGGCGTCACTTCTCGCTTGTGCGCAGTCTTTCTCTTCTTTCCCCCGTTCGCTTGTGCTGCAGCAGGCTTTGTGACGCTGGTGAAGGTGTACATGTTCTGTTGCGATGCTCTGGTCGATCGGGTTTGTTTACTGCTGGAATGCGCTTCGTCCAGCGCGGAAGCCTTTCGTTTCGGCATGGTTGACGATGGTATATGTATGCTGCACGCTAATATGGGCCGTGGAATATGTTGTGGGAGATATACAGCAGTGGACAGGATGCAATGTCGATGTTGATGTGTAGATAGTGAATTGGCCGAAGCTGAACATTCAAGCGCGTAGATCGCGTCGCGTCCTGTCGCGTCGCGTGCCCCAGCCACATGTTGCGGAAAGAGCTTGCAGGACGCGTCGTCTTGGTCAGAAGTCGTGGCCGGGAAATGTTGTTATCACTTTGCGCATAATCTAGTCGGTTCAGCTACTCGGCATGCCTATGATGATGTTTCTGAATGCTGCGTCCGGTCTGGTGAACATCGTTGAAGTTGGCATTCATGGGTATTATCTTTATCTCTCTATACTGGCTAACAAATTATGCTGTAGGGCTTGAAGCTGGCTCCGGCTCCGGCTCCGACGTCGACGTCCGCGGCTTGGCCACAGACGAGAACCCGTCACTCATCTGCATAGCACACTGTCCGTTTCCAACATACACTTGCGGCAGCACGCACGTCGGGATCGTGAAGCATCCTGTCCGGTTACGGAACTGATTGCTTGGATCTGGGCATGGTGAAGCAACACAGCCCGACTGCGACGATCCAAAATACCCAGGAGGACACTTCCAGCAATCAGGGCTTGCAGGCGCATTCGCGTTACCCGGGAAGCAGTTGTACCCACACGCTCCGACCTCATCACGAGCGACGCAACTTCCGTCTGGCGCCCTACACTGATTGATTGCATCAGAGCATGCTGGACATTGACTCTGTCCAGTCCTGCAGTCTGCAGACCCACCAGTAGTACTTGGTGCTGTTGTACCAGGGAGCTCGGCGCGGAGCTGCAGGGGAGTCGCATTGATCTGGTCATAGATCCCCTCGCCTGCGAAGAACAGATTGTCGCCATTGGTGACTGGAATCATATGGAACGAGGCACCCGTGTCATCGATCCAGTATGCGTCAAGATTGCCAGTCGATGTATCCACTGTCCATACAGCAGTCTCGTAGACGTACTCCTTCCCATCGTTGCCGGTGCCTCGCGATGGGTCCATGCTATTGTTGTCATCTGTTTTCGGCTTTTGCCCAGCGTAAGTTTGACCACCAGCTCCCAGATTTAGTCTGTTGAATCCAGATGATCCGAACGGTATTCCTGTGTTCAAGGTTGAGTTGTCAAAGATGAGAGCCAGGTACACAACATAGGGACTACTTGGAGCTGGATAAGCGCCCGAGACACTGAGCTGCTTGGCAATAGATGAGCCAGTGTCGGGAACGACAAAGTTCACATTAAGCGCATTCGTCGCATCATTAGTCAGGTAGCGCTCTCCAGTCGTGCGAAAGTCCTTGGAAACGTAGCCGTAGCCAAGGTCGACGCTGGAGCCTGAGGTCTGTCTCTTGCTCGGCCCAGCGCTGCGGAGATTGAAAGACAACCGTACGCGGTTGAAGTTCTGATCCGGCTTTCTCGCGGTGCAGATACCATTGATTTCAATCTGTGTGTAGTCCTGGCAGACACACATCATCTTGTATTTGTCCAAAACATGAGCTGTGTCGGCGCATCCACAAGAGGTGCCGCTGTCCACCAGATTGTTCGGGCATGAGCACTTATCTGTGTTCGAGGCACGGGTCATGTCAGCTCGGCAGCCACATGCTCCGGTAGTCGCATTGCGCCTTTCGTTGAGACTGGAATTGCAGAGCGGCACACATGCCCCGTTGAAGACCTGCTGAGTGCGATCAATGCAGACACACAACCCAGCAGCGTTTCGTTGGCCTTCTGGACAAGGCGCCAACGGCACGGCGCATTGCGTTGTGCCAGGAATGCGAGAGAAACCAGTCTGGCACTTTGGCACGCACTGGCCGTTGACATACTCATAGTTGGTCACCGTTGCGCACGCAGCGGCTGGGTCTGGAAAGCTGGCCTGAGCGCTGAGTGTTTGAGCATTTGGGAATGCGCTCGGGTCACTCGTCATGAACAAGGCACCGTTGTCGGTCAACAATGTCAGAGGAGTAGCACTGCCATCGTCGTTGATCCATTGCGCGCTGGTCTCGAAGGTCTGCAAATTTACAGTCCAGATTGCCGATTGAGCGACATAAGATCCTGCTGTGTTTGCACGCTTCAGCGAGTTGTCTGTACCATCAGCAGGTGGTGCTCCTGGAAAAGCCGCGCCGAGGAACAGCTGGTTTGCCTGACCTGGAGCTGTGTTGCGGACCAAAGCCAGTGCAGTAAGGTCTTGATTTGTGGCAGAATTTTCTCCGATGAGGTTGAGTCGCGTCTGGGTGACGGATCCGCCCTGAGGCACTGTGATCTTGACCAAAAGTGCGTTCGTGGAGTCAGATACGTAGTACCGCTCGCCGGTCTGCTTGAAGTCTCGAGAGATGTATCCATTCGAAAGACTGCCCGAGCCATCTGTCTGTCTCTTCCGCTTGGCGGCTGTCTTGAACGCAATGCGCACGTTCTCGATAGTAGTTTGTGGTCCGCTGCTACTCGAGGTAGTAGTGGTGACTGATGATGTTGTTGTAGAACTGCTGCTGCTACTACTGCTACTGCTCGTCGTAGTGCTGGTTACACTGCTAGAACTTCTCGAGGTAGAGACGCTTGAGCTAGTGCTGGCCGATGACACTGAGCTCGATGCCGAAGACTGGGTCGTTGAGCCAGCCTGCTTCGTTGTTGTGCTTGTCGAAGCAGTGGTAGAAGCACTGGAGACTACGCAGTTCTTGTCGTAGTAGGTGAAGGCAGACTTGGAGTCGCGCTTGAAAGATCGCGAGGCCACGGGCGCTGTGAAGAGCATACACGTATTTTGGCCTTGCTTGAAGCTTTGGCAACGCGACTTGCTCTTGCAGAGCGCCGAGCAGCTCGCAAGGTTGCAGCTGCTCTTCGTGAAGAACTTCTTGTTGGCATTTGCGTCATCGTATCCAGTAAGACGGCATGAGTCTCCATAGGTCGGCGGAGGAGGTGCAGCACAAGACTTTTCGTAGAACTTGATGGGGCTGCGATTGTTGGCGAGCAGATTGCGAGACCTTGATACGAGACTTAGTGTTCGAATGCTCTGCCTCAAAGACGTGATATGTACTTACAGCTCAACCGAGAACAAAGAGCAAGTGCCTTGGCCAAATGAATAGCTCTTGCACTTGTCTTCGCTCCAGCATCGTTCTCCACAGGCTTTCGACGTGGTCACGGACTTTCGTGAAAAGTATGGCCGGTTTGACCTTCGATATCCTGGAGTAGCACATTCGCTGTATGATTGTCGAGTTTCGAGAATAGAATTGGCGGCGGTCGCCACATCAGCTGAGCCATTCTCGAGTGCGGTGGCAGAAACGAGCGAACCTGCACAGGCGATGCTGAGCAGAGCAGTCAAGAAACGCATGATTACAGAACAAGCGACAGACGATTCTTGGTAAGGAGCACAGAAAACGGCATTCTGGCAGAGGCAACACTCTTGTATGCAGCCACCACTCTTCTCGCCCGGAACACGGAACGCATCTGTGTTGACAGAGTCGTTACTTGCTGCGCGTGCACGCGAGAACACGAACAGGGCGCTACCAGATTCGATCCTACTTCTTCATGCATAGCACGCATTCGGAACAGCGCCTCGTGGTCGCCGATGCAAGTCAAGCATGCTGCTGCTTCTTTCGTGGAGCTACCGAGAGGCGTCCGATCTAGTTTGTCCTCGTGGAAGGCTAGGAGTCAGTACCGCCGCTTCCAGACTTCGTGGCGTCCATCTGGCCAAGCTGTCATTTCGCAGGTCTAGACACGGGTTTCAACTCTGGTCATAGTCGTACTGCTTGAGGATGGCAGAATGCCAATCTTTCCGCCACGGACAACACCAGATGGTGGCATAAGATGTCACGTTTCACACCGGCTGTAGAGAGAGAAAGCGCAAAGTGCACGAGCTGGTGCAAGAAACGTTTTGAGATTTTGAGTTCGTGGCTTCGGACAAAAGCTCAGCCTCCAAAACGTGGCTCTCTCGGCACCGGAGACCTCACCACCGGCTGTGCAGCCTGTGCTACAGCTCGCCAACACGTGCAACGTGCTATAGCCACCAGAACAAGGAGAGTAGTCGAGCATCGCCACCAAAGTCTTCAGAAACACAAGAGAACGAACATGTCACAATGCCGATATCACGAAAGATCCCGATTCAATACAGCGATGATAATAACACTGGTCTCAAGGTCTCGCTTTTTTGAATCTCCTCTAGGTGGAATGTACACCAACGAAGGACGGCTTGCTTGATGCACTGTGGAATCTCAGGTTGCGTGCAATTGTTTTCCTGTTTGAGGGCAGTTTCTTTGCCTCGCTGTAGCAGCGATTACTTTATCGGAAGTTCCCTTTTTCGGCGGAAAGGCCCCCCACCCTCTTGCATACGGTGGCTTCTCAGCTAAAGCTACGAGTCAGGCTCGAGTTGTGAAGAAGAACATCTTGTCAGCTTGCTTAAATGCCCTCAGAAGTCTGTGTCGTTTTCCCCGCGCATGACAGTACCTACCGCTCGAAATCGAGAACCCAGCGACCTACTAAGGTATTGAAGCGGTTTCGATAACAAACGCTTAGACCGAAGAGACCATGAGACTTCTACGAGCCGATGGGAACGAACTTATATTAGAGACAGCTTATGGCGAGAACAACGTGTATGCCATACTGTCCCACAGATGGTTGCCTATCGACGAGCAGGAAGTCAGATATGCCGACATCGTTGACCAAAAGCCCGACTTGGAGGCCAAGCAAGGCTGGAATGAGCTACAATGGTGCCGCCAGCAAGCCACTGCCGATGGTTTAGCTCACGTCTGGGCAGATACCGCATGTATTGACAAGACTAGTAGCCAGGAATTGACGGAGTCAATCAATTCGATGTATCAGTGGTACACAGAGGCTGATGTTTGCTACGTGTACCTGTAAGACATGCCAGACCCCGAAGCAAGGGCCACCGATTCAAGGCGAGTGGAGGCCAATGCTGACGTTGACGATGTCTTACCACCTCACGAGACCCAGTCCTTGACTTCGGCATCTGAGAGGCAAAAAGCTTCATGCATTTGGGATACCTGGGACCGTGACGCCTTTCAGAGATGTGCGTGGTTTACACGAGCGCGGACCCTTCAAGAGATGATCGCTCCCCGCAAGGTCAAATTCTATAGCCGAACGTGGCGATTCATATGCGACCTCCGAGACATCGTTCTAGATATCGCAGCCTTGACTGGAGTACATGAGTCTCTGTGGTTGCAGCAGAGACCCCTGAGCACGTTCAGCGTAGCACAGAAAATGTCATGGGCATCAGCCCGTACAAGTAAGCAGGATATCCAGTCAATCTACATTGCCCCTGACTCCGATCGCAGGTACAAAAGTCGAAGACCGTGCGGTACGTTCGTCGAAGCATTAGTTGAGCGGACGTCGTTCCAAGAGTTGCTTCGCAGTATCACACCGCATCAATTTCAGCACTAATCATACTGTAGTATTCACTACTCGGCCTGATGGGCGTCAGTATAGCTGTAGTATATGGTGAGGGTACCAATGCATTTCAGAGACTCCAGGACGAAATCCTTCGCACTGGTTCGGACGACACGATTTTCGCTTTCTATGCCATAGGAGAGACTCACAACATCGGTCCATTCGAAACCACAAGCCTGTTGGCGAAGTCTCCTGACTGTTTCAGAGGCTGTGGCAAGATCATAGCATACAATGAACATGTCTCCTCTGGTTACCAGACTGCCACAAAAGAGGTCAATTTCCGCCAGCGAGTCATTGGGAAAGCTGAGGGAAGTGCATCGAAACGAATTGAATCGTCCATCCGAAGTTCGGCGATCGCCAACATCTTTCGAGACTTGTTTGACAGCCTGAGCGGTGATCGCCAAGGGAATGGGGCATTCGCGCATATGAGGCCACGGCAGGTTATTCTGAGGTGCTGTATCGAGAACGAACCGGAGAAGACTGTTGCTCTCAAGCTTCGGTCCATAGACCACCGCCAGCCGGACGTCTTTGCCGTCGATGTTGAGGATGACTCTCGTCTGAATATTCTGGTCACCGATGTGCACGGATATGATTTCTGTCCATACAAGACTTTCAGTGTGCTCCGGAATCCAGGCCATGATGCCTTTGAGCGCAATGCTAGAGACAACGGATGTACGAACTTGGTCTGCATCCTTGGGGGCGACATGGAGGTGGAACTGATCAGCACCTCCGCTCCTGGAAGCCGGAACCCGGAACGGCATTGTTTCTTGTTGCCACTTGAGGAAGATGAGCTAATCCCTTATTTCGAAGCAGAACTAGAGCTCAGGATACCCGGATCGCAGCTCAGGCATAGAGCACACGTCAAGTCATGGCCAGCAGTTGCGCGCGGCGTCCTTAGAGTGATATTCAGTGCAGCAATGTCCTTGCCAGGATGGACAACATTTCTCTTGGGGAGAAGTATGCGCTATTCAACTTTTACTCGACACGGTTACGGTGTACTTGTCGGCCGGGCTTTCGCGTACAAGAGGCCTCTCGGAAGGGACGATTTTCTGTTCCTGGAGTTTGAGTATATGCGACTGCATACATTCATAGAGCATGCGTGTCTTAGAGTGATCCTCTTGATGGCCAGCTTGTTGCTGTTTGCAATCGGCATCCCAGTGTCCGTTGTGCTGGCCGCAGTGTGGTTCATCCCTCCAAGCCTCCCGTTCTTTGCATTATGGTTTTTAGTAGTTGGAATTCTCCATCACTTCGACAAAGTCTCTCTGAGGGTCTTGCTTGCAGTACCTTTTGGTTTGATGGGAGGCAGCGGTACCTTGGTTGTGCTGGTGCTTCTAGTCGCCGCTCCGTTCCTTGTTTTGCCGCGAGAAGCGCCAGATGAAGCTGTCCTAGAACTTCGACGATGTAGAGACGCCCTAAAAGTTGTTCTCAGGTCAGATCTTGATTGGCTTCAGAAAATAAGAGAAGCTATCAGAGCTTCGGGCACGGTTGTGGGCATAGCGATCAAGTGGTGTGCGGATGTTCTTCTGTAACAGACTGCAGGCTGGTTGGCAAGCTACTTCGCTGCCCAGCGCATCGACAGTGCTTCACTACCAACTTTGGCTTCCAATAAACTCCTCATGTATCCGCTTCAACTCCACAATATCTGCCCTCAACTCCCCGACTTTCTTCACTCTCCCATCCAGAATCTCTAAGCCAGCCTCATATCTCTGCTGTGAGTTCTTCGAATTCGTCCCCCACTTCTGCACCTTTTTTCCCTCCTTTCTATTTCGACTCGACTTCATACATGCTATCTACGATTTCGTTTCGGCTTCTTCACGATGCAGTAGAAAGTCCTGTAGCTTATACTTGGAGCTTGCCTTTGCAGGTTCAAGCTTTCGAAGCCGCGCAGACATGTGTTCAGTAGATTGGACTGAGGGTCCAACTCCGGCAGCCACAGTAGCTGCTGCGACTAGATCGGCCATGATGCTACACTCGGAAAGCCAATATCACTCGAGCGATGGGTTGTCTCCATCGAGGACGTCGAAGAAAGGGTATCTGCAGCTGTGGACAGCATTGATTCCCTCCTGCTGATCGATGTTCGCTACGAGACACTACACCAGCACAAGGATAGCAAGGTCACAACGCTGATACGACGAGGTTCGCCAACTCTATGCTTTGCCGCTGATAACGGCATATGTTTGGGAACGATGTCCTCGACCTCAACGATCGTCAAAGCCCTCATTGGCTCAGTCAGTAAGTCGTCAGTAGTTCTAATGCTTGACAAATGAGTTCACAAATCTCGTGCCGTAGGCCCGAGTTGATCTCCGCGAGTCTGCCATGGTAGCCAGACAGAGCCTCACGGCGGCGATGATTGTTTTGCCCGTCTTCGGCATGTTCGTCGTGCTACAGCCTCGAGATACGGTATATGTATGCAAAACATGAGAAACTGCCATTTACCATGCCCTCCTCTTCAACAAGACCTCCCCTCCTTCCGTACTACTATACCCAGCAACACTGGGCTTCAAGATTCCCTCCTTTACAAGGTCCTGCACCAACCCATAGATCATCCCATCACACCCCTTCGCTGCCAGAATATCCACCGTAACCGGCAGATACTCATCGTGCAGCGTGATATTGCTGTAATACGTCGTCTCGCCGATCGGCACCACGAAGTCCGGACCTCCCCAAAATGGCGATACACGACCGATAATTCCTCCGCCGACGGGAGGAGACGGTGCGCCTTCGTACTCGTTCCTGTAGTCGACGCTGGCTTGGGAACCAACGTATAATAGAAGAGAGTCGCTGCAGGTTTTCTCGTCAGCGACGAGGACGTTGCTGGAAACCCAGTCTGCGAAAATTGTGCGATTGGCGTTTGCAATGTCGACAGTGGCATTGGGGTAGGAGTCACCCCAGGTCCAGCGCACTAGTGGTGCTGGATCGATGAACGGCCGGCGACCGTCGTGGATGGCTGCATAGTCGGCGAAGAAAGGATCGCGGACAAGTGCGGTCTGACGTTGCGCGATGAGGATGGCGTAGGTGAGGTACGTGAGGTCGTTTAGTGTGACATTTGCGTTGCTCGTGGCGTTCCAGTCTGCTTCGATGTCGTAGTCTATGACATCTGCTCCGATGAAAGCGCTGAGTTTGGCGAGGAAGTCGAGGAGCAGCTCATCACCATTCGCAGACACGTTCGCAGGGAAGCCGTATGCCTTAATCTGCTTTGGGTAGGCATGCGAGATGGTCACATTGTCGCCATATAGAGCTTGGGCTGCCTCGGCCCACAGCACGGGGTCTTTCGTGAGAAGACCAGCAGTATCGAGCTCTGGCGCGAGGGGCATAGTGTTTTCGAGCGAGACGAGGTCGTGCGTAGGTCGATTGCCGTAGAGGCCTTGCTTCTGCGAAGGGCCACGAACAGAGCCTCCTGTATCGCTACCAAGCGTCAAGTCGAGCCACGCATAGGAAGCAGCTCCGGCACCTGGACCAGAGGACGACGAAGACGGGTCTTGATAGCCATCGCCGCGAGGATTGAAGGGACTGTGATAGTCTACCCAATCCTTTCGCAATCGGTGTCAGCGACGTGTCAATCCAAGTCCTATTGTCGCAACTTACTGCTGTCGCTTCTTCTCCATTCGCAAATTGCGACGTGACCATCTTACCAACAATCACAGCACCTGCATCGATAAGTCGCTGGACTGGAGTAGCATTCTGGGTAGCGGGCTCATAGAGATGGTACCAAGCTCTATTACCGTTGCTGGTGCGAAGCCCAGCCACATCATAGATATCCTTGATGCCCAATCGCACACCTGCAAGAGGCTTGTCGACTGTCTTGGTGTAGTAAATTCTGGAAGGCACCGCGATAGCCAAGGACTGGCCGCTCACACCAGCTGGTAGCACCGAGAAAGTGCCATCGGGATTTGCGAGGGCAGACTCAGTGAAGGCGCCAGAAAAGTCTGAGTACAGTCTCCAGGCTTGGAATATGTCGCCTGAAGAGGAGAGGAAATACGGCCCGTTTGGTAACACGTTCGAAGTGTTGGCATGGCTGCTGAAGACCTGTGTTGTGCCGTTGGTGGAGTTCGCGAAGGTTGGCGTGCTGAAGCCTCGTGGCTTTGGCGAGGTGTACTGAACATATATTGTGCTGAGGAAGCCTTCAGAAAACACATCATCGATGGTCTTGTAATTCGTGATGGCTGCGCTCAGGCTTTGACTCATGTAGTCTGATCCATTGGCAGTGACGACGGTCAGTGGAGACAAATGTCTGGGACTGGCTGTGTTCTTTCGCTGAGCGACGAGGTGATCCAGAGTAGCTACTGGCTCGGCAGGCAGGTAGTAATAGATACCATCGAGTTCGACTGTGCGGCCAGTGCTGGAGAAGGTGAACGAAGAAGCCGCCTCAAGCAGTCCTGATATGGCAGCCGCGAGGTATAGGCGCAGCATCGTGGCAGTATCTCAGAGTCGACTGCGTGCAGCATTCCAGTCGTGACCGCATGGCTCTTTAGTAGTCATAGACCAGATTGACAGATTGTGCACAGTCCTGGTCAGTTCGAAGCTCATGTCAGCAAACCGCGTATACAGCGAACTAGTCGCGCCGCTTAGCGAGCGCACATCTGCGTCGATGGCGTTCTCATTGGTTCTGCCATTCGCCAAGGTATACGACGCCTCTAGGTCCGCACCAAACAAGTCAAGTGCCTTCGCGGCTATCTCACACGTTGTTGAGATGTAGTAATTGCAGAAGATGTCGAGCTCCGGCCTTTCTTCTTGATCTGCCTATCTCGGCCAGGCGAGGTGATAAGAGCAGAAAGTGGGTCCTGACAACTTCAAAGAGCAACGATTCGGCCCGCGCAGATTCCCGAAACGGAAGGATGTTATAGTGCTGTTGTATGTCTGTTGCCGCCAATGTTGCACAAAGCAATTTGCCTTCATCAAGTCATCTCATGCCAAGCACTTGCCGGTATGTGATGAGTTTCACGTCACATTAGGTAGAAGGTGTATCTGCTGGCCTTTCAAATGTCCAGAGGGCTTCACTTGGGTGTCCTCCATACGTAGCTGGATCGAGAAACTTGTATCGCGTCAGGGCACCTTTTTCTCCTCAATGATCATCTTCCCATGCCCTCAGAAATGTCGGACCGTGATACTCGTCAATACTCGCATACATTCTTCCACCCAAATGCTGCAAGACAGTGCATCTCTCATCCATGGTACGTGCCATAGCGATGATAGCGTAGTGGCGAGGTCGTAAAGTCTCGCCGCCAGCTCTTCCCATGATCAGCATCTCACATTCGAGCACACACAGAGCGCCAGGGGGAGAAGATGGCCATGCAACGCGGACCCAACCACGTTCACGCCTTGACGGTTCCAAGCTTTCGTCGGCTTCCACCGCATCGAGTGCTTCGTCGTCGCTGCCTTCAAGGCGTCGAACGAAAGTGCGCCGTTCTTCACTATCTCACCATGTCGCACCCAGGCTAAACAGACTTTGACAAAAAGCGTCCTCGGCAGTCTGGTCTGCATCTCGCCGGAGTGGCGGATCAAGGTGATCGAGCGGAGGTGTAGCATTCTCCAGCACAATAACGCCGCCTCGTGATGGCCAACCCTGTAGGATGACTATGTCTTGTTCCAACGAAGTGCGCTGAGAGATACGGAGATTATACGTTCGATGGACACCACACGCAGGACTTCTCAAGGGTGGATAGCCTTCTCGGACGTTGCTGTACGCGCTGTGGCTAAAAGGATCTCCTGTAGAGTTGCTGTCGTTCGGAGAAGCGCCTCGAGGCCATGTGCGGATGGAATTGTATTCGTTCTGGACGTCGCCAAATAGAGAGGACCACATCTTGGTGGAAGCCTTGATTTTGGGTGCATGTACACACTAGACGCCAGCTTATTGGTCAACAATCGTATGCTTCAGACGCCAAGCAGGCGATCAAGACTGTAGGTGCCCAGGCCTTGACCGCTGCACGGCCAATGTGAGGCAAGTGAGGTGTGTCATTAACAAAATGCGCATCAGAACTCGATCATCTTGTGAAGCAGGCAGGCAGCGAAATCTTGCCGCCGAGGTGGCACAAAGTCGTGGCACTTGAGAGCATAGCCTTGTGAACGCAGGATGCTGCAGCACTCTATCGTATTTTTTGAAGCCCTAGATGTCGAGCGGCTCTATCTCATCAGGCAGACCCACGTCGCTTGCTTTCACGAACATCTCAATCATGGCCTGCACCTTCACCAGCTTCTCCGAACCGACTGTCGAGGCATCGCCGGTGGTTCTGATATGACCCAATCGTGTGTCCTCCAACCCTTCATCGTCCTTTTCGCACTGCCTAGGTCGGCCTGTTCCAGTCAGATCTGCGTCCAGCACGCCGTTGTCCATGATGGTGCACTGCACCGCCGTGACGCGATGTTTTCCAGCTGCAATGTTGCTGGCTAGAAGGTTGGATATGTTGACGTGGGCGTTTGGATTCAGCGTAGGTATTGAGCTGGAATGCCTTCTGCGGGGGAGGAGTAGTCGAGGGTCTTTGGACGAGCATGTGGGGCACCTTCGACTAGAGACTTTTGCGAAATGCATTGCGCTGGCATTGATTGTGGAGCGGAAACTTGTGGATGCCATCATCAGTTTGTTATCTGGACAATTCGACGTAGTTGCACAGTAGTATGTCGGCCGGCCTGCACAGAAACGAGATATATCGAATCTATAAAGTAGTAGTACCATTGATCAGGAGATGGCGAGACCAATCGCGTTCGCTGCGCTCCGCATGTTCTCCGACATAGCCGACGCCCCTTGTAGGCCGAGTCATTGGTCGCAAGTATGCTGATACCTTGGGGACAACCTGACAGCTTGGAAGGCGCTGAGGTGATTTCTGTTCGGAGTGCCCAACTCGGCTCTGTCACAGCGAGGAATGCGGGACCGGTGTGAAATTCTTCCTGCAGGGCACGAAATTGGAGTACGCACACCAATGAAGCGGTTGCCAGTTGTTGCTGTCGAACGATCGAAGGCCGTGCACGCTCTTCGAGCTTACGGACGTTTCTTGCAGCTCTACACCTGCCATGGAGATTGCTGGCCGGGATGCTGAGTTTCGGTCTGCATACATAACGTCCGTTCAACCAGACTCCAAGACGTCGACCATGCCCAAGGTGCGGTGCGCGGCGGTAGCCCAGTCTGCTGCCTGTCTGACTCGCGCCTTGATCTTATGGACAAGAACAACAGCATCCTTCTCGCTCCCATCATCAATCTGCCAGTCCCCAAGCTTGTGGCTGTACAGATCGAGCACAATGAGAAGCACATCATACATTAGATTGACATGTTGCGGATGACCGATGAATTTGTGCACTGTTGAGAGCACAGGAATCAGCCGATATGCTGACCGGTCTGCCAACGCGGTGCGCAGCGCGCTACGATGCCGCAAGACAGTCAGCAAGGTCAACAGCTCATCTCTCTGAAACTGCTTGGAACCAGATCGAGGCATAATCTGATCCAAAGCTTTCGCATATTCACCGGTTCGTAAGCTCTTCTGCCAGTCCTTCAGCTTCTTCTGCCGCGGACGCTCGTTGCCCGTGATGACAATGTCGGCACCTTCTCCTTTGAAGTCTTTTCCTCGGTCACGTGCGCGAATGCCTTGTCGTGTGTCCTTCTTTTTCTGCTTGCGTTCGTACTCGTCGGCCTCGCCTGCCATCAACGCTGCCATCTTCTTCTCCCTCTCACGCACTTTAGCCTTCTCGGTGCCCGCGAGCCGTGTGCGAAGTGACAGAAGGCCGCTCTGTAGACCGACAGCCAGATGTCTATCCTCGCGCTCGCCATCGCTATTAGCCGCACCCGGTACCACGGCAAGACTGAGGATCGGCGATGGGTATTTGAATGCAGCGACAACCTCCCAGCTAGCGGTGTTGTGGATCTTGACATGACCATCTAGTCCTCCGGTCAAGATGCGAGTCCCGTTCTGTGCTGAGGACAGTGACATGACATCCTTCTGATGTGAGCGGATCACATGCTCAGCTTGACCAGCGACCAGATTGACAATGGAGACCTCATTGCCCGCTGCGACCGCCAAGCTTGCGCTGTTCAGAGTCAAGATGTCCTCGACCTTGTTGCCGAACTTGAACGTCAGGGCAGATCGGCCGCCCTGTTGCCTCGTGTCCCAGATGCGCACAGTCTGATCGTAGCTTCCGCTGACAATCATGTTTCCTCCTTGGCCAGGCAAGTATCCTCCGCTGCGCACATAGTCCTCATGACCCACTCCTGTCCACCTTGCTGCATCTTCCGTCAAGTCCCACACGCGCACAGTCCTGTCGTCGCTGCAGCTCATGAGGTCCGTCAACACATTTGGGCTCCATCGCACAACATGCACAGGCAGCTTGTGCGCAAATTCGCCTCGCCACTGCCTCAAGATTGCTCGTGATCCTGTGTCGAACGCCTGCACGATACCACTGTCTCCTCCAGCCAGCAGGATTCGGCCATCACGTCTTAGGACACCGGATCGTGCTGTGTCGTCCACGCCAAATCTGCTGATCGTTTTGACCAGTTTTCTCGTTTTCGTGCTGTACGTCTGCACTCTGCTGCCACTGGTGATCGCGAACGTGTCTGCCTGCGAGCCGGACGGATTGTAGTCGGGGATCGATATGGACGTTATGCCGGCATTGTGAGGCGATGGAAGAAGCAGCTGATTCTTGAAAGTCTTCCAGTAAGTCGTATCTACCGTCTCAGGCGCCGGACCAGGCGCCGAGTGGATCGCCGCGACTGGCTTCACCTCTGCAGCCATTGTAAATGTTGTGATCCGACCAAAGCTATTGCATTGCGAAATGTCGATGTAGAAGTTTTGAAGCTTTAAACGGACATACTTTTTTGCTTGCAGCTCGGACATCGGCAAGTCCGCCCTAGTTAGTCGGCCTTGGCAGAAACCAGACGGTAAGAACGTGTCCTTCGTGTGCTCTGTCGCTTTCTACACCAACGCGTAGGAAGTCGCTGTCAAGCTGTTTGGTCGGCATGAGCCTCTTGCTGTTAGCTGAGAAGGATGGAGGAGACTGCATAGCATGGCGCCAACTTGAGGCAAGCGATTAGATGGCTCTCGCTGCTAGGCTAATGCGCATGCGTCGTGCCGATGAGGAACGTGATACGAAGATGCCAAAGTATACGGCGCCGAATATCTTGATAACCCGTCTATTCTGTGTGCTTACAGCGGCTGCAATTGGAGCCACATAGCTCAAGACTCGCGGTCTGCCTCGAAAATCCACCAGTTCTGTGGGCTCTCCTCGGTTCTGGCCACGACTGTACACGTCGAGACAGTCCTCTGTGCCTATACATGCAGTGAGATGGCCATATGCTTTCTGTTTCTCCTCTCAAGTGGCGAACAGCGCCGAGCGGGATCTCTGTGGCCGAGGAATGGCTATGTGCCCAGGAATGCATGGGCTGACCACCACAACGACTCCGAAGAATTGGTCGCTGGAAGCGAGACGGCAGACCAGGACAAGATAGCCGATGAGCGAAAGCCAGACGAGGAACCATACGAGGAAGCCGGTGAAATTTCATCAAGTTGCCTTCAGGAGGAGTGCATCGCCGCAGGCTGCGTTGACTTCTTGATGATGTGTGTGCAACACCGAGCACCCTTTCATCCCTCCCTGGCTGAGGCTTGGTGACATACAATTAGCTGATCTAAAAACTTTGCTGCAATGTTCCCGCAGGCCGTCTCACTGGAGTCCCATTGCGCGCTCATGCTATAACTCACGTGGAGCCCTTGATGATGTGGCAAAGCGATAGGACTCAATCCAGGCCAAGACTTTCAAATGACAGACAGCCCGCATTCCTACGTCCGTGGTAGCTCCGCTCTGTCTCGCACCCAGCAACATGGCCTGTTTGCGCAAGGCGCCAATGTGTACACATTCACGTTCGTACATGACTGATCTTTGCCGCGCATCCACTCCTCTCCGTGCGGGGAGTCTCTCGTTTGCTCACCACACACTCGTTTTTGTTCTTGGAGCTGTCTAGCTCATCATGTTTTCACTAACAACTCCGATCAGGAGTCTCATCATTGGCCTTTTGCTAGGGTATCCTTTCACGATTCACGCTCAAAGTCAAGACCAGAACTCAGCATGTCTCATCGCAGAGAGATTCTTCCAGACGTACACAGTGCGCGAGCAAGCCGTTTCGATCAACACCGAAGTCCTCTCCAACACAACGTTCTACCCGATTCCCGAGGGACCTGTCACGATCACCAATGCTCCAACGAGCATCGACATGGTGTCGACTTTCAGATGGACGGAGGCACAAGTGCCGATGTCGATTTGGAGTCCAACGCTAGCATCCGCCACTGAAGCACAACTTTCCTCGATGGCGTTCTCTTCTGCAATGGCGACACCATATCCAGATCTAGGCGATTACTACGTGATTGCCGCGATGGGCGCGAGAAACGTGGCCAAACGTCAAGCTGGAGGAGTGCGTATTATCAATGCGAATCAAGGAAAACAGAATTGACGCTGATCAACAACAGTCCTACATAAACGGCAACGGCACAGTCTCCAACGATTGCACAACTTCGCCAATCTACCAGATCCGCAACGGCAGTCTCAGCGCCATCATCCAAAACACTGCGTACACATACTCCACAAATCCTGGCGTGCCGTACCAGCTTTTCGTCCCTTCTACTTCGCCTGGCACCATCACCACAACCTTCTCGCTCGCCTCTGCTGGACAGCTCGTTTGGATGAACGCGGGCTTCTCGGGCGGCCAAGCGCAGTTCTGTTCCATGAACAACGGAAGCATCTACGCCGTTTTCCAAGATGGTGCTGCCCCGAGTGGATGCTTGGGTGTTCAGCTGACTCTCTTTTCGACTTCTTCTTGCGCTGGACTTCAGTTGAGCACAATCACTGGCCCCACAGGCCCGACAGGCCGCGAGTGAACCCCTCTCTCTATTGTAATGGATCTAAGCTGACGACTGTGTGAATTCTAGCCACCGGACGTTCGTTAAGCTCCTCATCCTGCATTGACTCGACATCGTAGCTGACCTATACTGCTGCATAGCGACTGGACCTTCGGGAGGCATGTCAAATTGGAGAGTCTTCCGTCTGGAGCTGCGGGCGGCGAGCGATGCGCTGCAGACATGTTGCGACATGATTCTGAAAGGCATGCGCCACGGACAAGACGTCGATACTTCAGACCACGAGTTGCCATGTGTCCGCGGCACGCGTTCGCCTCCTACAACCAGACGCGGAGACTCTAAGACTTCCACTCCATACGTTTTCAGGCTAATAGAGGCGCAGCTACGGGAGCAAGTGGACAGATTGGAGTAGGCCACCTTGAAACGCGCATCAATGAAACGAATACTTATGATTCCTCTTCTTCTAGGCGACAGGAAGTGTGGGCCGTCAGTGAACCCTTCCCGAACGAGTCGAATCGATTCTGCTAATAGAACACTGCTTACACTGTGCTAGCGACTGGGTAAGGAAGACCTCGTGTTCTTTTCGTGGCAGGATATTGATTGACCGTTGTGTAGTCCAACCGGAGTGCGTATCAATCAGCCCGCAATAGACCTGCTCGATGTGACGAAACAAGACTCCTGCCCAGGGTTTACGGCCATCCCGATATGTATTTTCATGGTGACGACCGAGACCTCGTGGGCTATGGTCTGCCGCTCAAGGTTTCCAAGCATCTCTAGCCTCTGCGGCAGACCGTGTCCGCAGGGCAGGCAACGCCTCGCGTAGAGCCATCCCTTTCGATGTCGTTTCCAAATCTGCAACAACCAAGACCGCTCTCGTGGTGGTCGCAAGTCTGCGGGTGGGGTCGATTTCGCCACCACAAGTTCGAGAATTGTCGCACATCGAGCAGGTCTACGAGCAAGACCACGAGAAGAGAGCTAATAGAAACAGCCCACAGGTGTCTCCGGACAAATAGGAGCAAGTAATACCTTATCCCTCTTCGATTCTGTACACTAATAGTCGAACCATTGCGCAGGCGACTGGTAGTACCGGGTATGAAACCGCATATTTCTTTCACCTCTACATGCGCCTCGACTCGACTGTGCTCGGCCCGGATTCAGCTCTTCCATTCAGCTCCGATCCAGCGTTCTGAGCGACCAGGTCTCGAAGAGTAACTCGTGACCGCACTAGTAAAGCGCAATTGTGCTTAGACGAATGCTCCGAGCCACTTCTCGCGGGCCTAACGTCCGCGCTTGGAGATTTGACGCCTAAGGCTTCACCATACGTGGCTTAGAGCCAAAAGGAAAGACGACAACCTCAATAGCTACGCGCTATGCTCAAGAAGCTCGCTGGCATCTTCACGGTCGTCTCATGTACGGTATCTGTGCTCTTTGAGAGCACGATGCTACCATCGCGGCGAGCATTCGCGGACTGCAAGACCGAGCTGAATCTGGGCCGCCGAGAGCATATCGAGTCGTACATGGCCTTGGAATCACATCTCTACTACATTGCTTGAACTCCGCTAATCAGAGACACAGTCCTACGGGCCCTACAGGTATATCTGGAGCAGTTGGGGCATGTTACATCCTGCGTCGTTGTGTGTTGACAGATATTAACCAAGATCGCAGCAAACTGGAGTATGAAATCGAACACTCACCGACTTTTGACGCGACATTGTTGACGAGAGGAACAGCCCACTGGCCCAACTGGAAGCGTAGGCCGTGCGTGACACCAGCCCTTGGAGTGGTCGTGGTCTGCTTCGTCTTGCTGCAAAAATTGTGTCTTCCGGGGTCAAGACCGAAGTCGTCCACGATCACGACCAAACCGCAAACTTATTGAAACGAATGCTAATGAAGCGCAGCTAGCGGCCCAAGCGGAGTATCTGGCGCCATAGGGTGAGTGAAAGCATTGTCGCTCGCGGGCATATAAGGGGCATGTTCTAGCAGAAGGGCACTTCGCATAGACATCATTCCCTTGGAGCTCGATGTCGACAGCACTTCTTCTAGATCGCGTTGGCTGACCGCTAGTACAGAGCGACAGGAAGCACTGGCCGTGAGTCTAAACCTGGGGAGCGTTGATGCAGCTCGCGGACGGTGAGCACCTAGAGGTGCCATGTTGACTGCACTCCATGACCTTCAGACCGAGACCGAAATGTCTTGGCAAGGCTTTCGTGAAGTCAGCCGGGCAGCAGCCCGACCCGTGAGCTTCATCAACGACAACATTCCCTCAGAAATACGACAACGAGATCAATCATTGACGTTTGAACCTCTAGCTACCGGAAGTGTTGGGCCCTCCGGGCCATCTGGCCGTGATTATTCCCTGCTTCCACGGTGAATGAACCTATGTTGACAATCTCTAGCATCTGGCGCAAGTGGTTTGATCGGGTGAGCCTCCTACATCAACCTCTATCGGAGTTGTATTAATGCCATTCGAAGTGCGACAGGAAGCGTCGGAGTAAGCCTTTCTGCTTTGATCTGAATTGCATGCTTTGACTAATGATTGAATGCAGCCCTCCGGTCCAAGTGGTAAGAAACAGCTTCTCCAGCTCTTTCCGGCTCTCAATAGCATATGCTTACCTTTCTGAAAGGTCCTCCGGGGCCCACGCCTTCGGCCTACGTTCAATTCGGCTACCTTGGCTGCTTCGTGCAGACTGGTGGCAGCGGCTCGACCACCGGACTGGCGCTCCCGACTTACGGCGGTTCTTATTCGAATGCAGCGGCGGCAGCGTGCAGAGATCAAGCAATCGCTGCTCAAGTGATCTACTACGGTCTCGTCAACACTGGCACGACGACCGTGGACTGCTTCTACGGAAACTACATCACATATATCACCTCGTGAGTTTTAGCCTTCCTTCACTTCAGGAGTCCAGAGTTGACACAGCGTGAACAGACAAACGGGCGGGCTCGGCATGAACGGCGCAACGGGCGATGCGGGCGACAACAATTGCTATCCATGCAACGGAGGTCCAGTGCCAGGCTCGATCACCGGCGCCTGCGGCAACTCGACTGTCGGCACCTCTGCAATCTACGCCAGAGGTTTCTAGATCATACACAAAAGGAGTACCATGTTCGGATATCAGGCGCTGGCTGTGAATATGCTAATATGCTTGTGCCTGGTTCGAGTAGACACGAATGTACTCAAGAATCCTGCGTTCGTCCCATATTTCGTCGACATCGACGCGCCGTTTGCTTCACTTAAAATTCGGCTCCCGCTGCTGCACGTCGACCACGCCGCGCGGTTGCCCTGCAGGAGAAGATTCCATTGCTTTGCTGCTCGAGAGAGTCATGTTTTTTCTTGTTGCCTCAGTGCGAGCAGGAGGCACGGGCCTCCCCACTGTGCATAAGTATCTCGAGCGCGCCCCTCAAACGTCCTTCTTCTTTTCTCTTCATCGTTGCGACACAACGAGCGCCTGTGTAGGCGTCATTTTACTTGTCAGTCACATCAATTCCTTGGTTCGCTTCGATATCCAGCTAACATCTTCCAGCCTTCTTGCGCAAGCTACGCAATCACGACAATGCTTTACAACACCTCTTCGCTGAGCGTGTCTGTACCAAGCAGCTTCCCCGACTGCAATCATCGCTGCGACACAGCGAATCTGATCCATCACTTCTGCGCCAGCCTCGCTTCAAAGACAACACTCTACGAGCGCTTCTTCGCTGAATGCCTTCGTCAAGAGCAGCACGCCGACCAAGCGCTGCTTCAGCGTCAGTCATATCACGCGTTGAACGAAAAACATCCTTCGCTGACCTCCTTCGGACTTTTCGCGCTCAATTCGCAGACCGTCAATCCTTCACAGTACCTCCGACTCGAGTGTGTCTGTCAGAAATACCTTCTTCGAATGAGTTCTTCGCTGCGCAATAGCGAATTTGAACCGTCTCTTTGCGCTCGCCTCGCACTGCCGGCATTCCTCTGCAGCTCCAG
This sequence comes from Septoria linicola, assembly GCA_024114885.1. Lineage (NCBI taxonomy): Eukaryota > Fungi > Ascomycota > Dothideomycetes > Mycosphaerellales > Mycosphaerellaceae > Septoria > Septoria linicola. The sequence continues at coordinate 2,420,998 of CP099422.1, forward strand.
TTTTGTCATATCGCGACTGCCCAGAGACCGCCACACCAACGCTTCCACTACGGAATTCGTCGCGCACACGACGAGTTGACATTCTCTTCCGCCTTCGCCCACCCCCGCCAATCGCCACGCAGCTCTCGATAGCCCGCAGACTACCTCCACACCGAGCATCCCAGTTTTGTGTCAATCTACCAGACCTTGCAGAGAAACTTCGCTCTTTTCTCAGCTTGTCAAGACCTGATCCATGCATGGGGCGCAGAATCCAACAGTCAGTATCACCAAACACTCCTCACTTCATATTACTTTCAGCTCACCTCGATCAGTTTCGACGGTCAATGCCACTGGCAGCGCCTGCGACCTCAGACCACGGCCACGCTATCAAGATCCATATCTGCTGCTGTTTCATACCATCTTTCATGATCCCTCATCGCTGGTGGTGCGCCCTTCTCCGCTCGTCGATCCTGTTAAAGCTCTGTTGTCGACCCAGAATACGAAGTCGAGGCGCGCTTCTGTGTCATACACAGCACGACTCCGCCTCCAGCAGCGCGACCGCCTTCTCAATGCATTTGGAGAAGTTCGAACTCTGCTTGGCTCATATCCTCGATGGTGAAACAAAGGTTTGTCGCTCCATCGCTCAGCACGAGACTCCCACTGACCAACGTCGCAGTCCTCGGCGCTCGAATCTCGACTTGATCACAGCCCCGACGCCTTCGCTGTAGCGCCATCATCTCCTCTGAGCTCACGGCTGCCGCTTGAGATTGACCGCATGCGCCTCTCACCATCCACCGATCACGCCCTCACCTTCGTGGCTCTGCCACATCACATCCTCCTCGCGGCACGGCTCCCACCTGTTTCGACTTTGTTGCTTCTCGCCGTCTCCAACGCCTTCAACTTGCCACGGCTCTCGTTTCATCGACCAACAGCACCTCCTCTCAGTTCGGCCTTCGCACTTCGATCCGCCAGCTTGAGCCTCTCCCCATGTTACAGCACCTTCTCCGCTGTGCCAGGGCCTTCCTCCCCTCCGCCACCGCCAATCGACCGCCACGCCTTGAAGCTCTCCACCGCACCACCACGTCAAAAGGTGAGACCGCACCATACCCGCTTCAATGACTTTCTCAACTAAGGTTAACGGCAGCACAAAAGCTCGCATCACGCACGTCCGCGCAGCTGCTCAAACGCTCTGACACTCGAGCTTGCTTCCACTTGCTGCATCATCATCGCCACGACTCATCACCATTGCATCGCATCGCCGCCGCATCACAGCCAACACCCGTGCACTCAAGCTCACCACGATCTACAGTCAGAGATTCAAGGAGGTCAGGAAGTCAGGAGGTCAACATAACGCGCGGCCGTTAAGAACTTCGAGGTCAAGGCTGAAGGAAGGTTTGATACGCATGTCGCTGCAGAAGACATTGGTACAAGGCAATTAGGGTACATCGTTGCTATTGCGAGGCGCAAAGGTTGAGTCGTTACCGCATGTTAGCTGGCCTGATCAAGTAGTTTGACATAAGGATACGATGTGTTCTCTCCGTCAACATCATCTTCTCAACAGTTTCATTGTTCAATGAGTGAAGCAAGACTCATCGTGCACAGCGCGTACCGAAAGAAGTGACACCTTGTTACTGGTCACATTCGATCACCCAAAAAGTCTCATGGCCTGAACTAACGGAAAACACCAACCATGCACGTCTCTACATTTCACGAGTCGCGATACATCCTCCCACTTCTCCACTCCACATCCTCTCCCTCACCACCTCATTGCTCACTCCTCACCCCGCCATCTCTGTATCAGGACTCTGCTCACTCACCATATCAAGCTTATAGCTCTCTCTCCCCAGCCTCCACCCCCAATTGCCACCCGGCGGCTGCCTGCCTCCACTCGCCTCCCGCAAATACTGCCCAAAGCCTGGCATCCTCGGCATCTGCTCATAGATCATCCGATACAAGTTGATCGCCGTGATCCGTTCATTAGGCCAATAGCGCATACACGCTCTGATCATTTGACGCAACTCCGCCGAGTACCAATTGAATGCGTGAGCTGGGAGAGGGATTTGGTCAGGGCCATTCTGATAAGCCAGTTGTGCGGTTGCGCCCAATCTTGATCCCGAAACCAATTCGAGCATCACCATGCCGATGCCCCAGACGTTGGTGTGCGAGAGCATCTTGTATATGCTATTTTCCTCGAGTTCCTTCTGGCGTTGTCTAGCGCCAGGTGTGAAGAAATTCAGGAAGGAAGTGAGAGGTGCGGTAGGCTCGATCAGCTTTGGGATCTTCGAGATCTGCTCGGGTGCGAGAAAGCCTCGTGTGCCCCAGCCGTACCATTTGCGAGGGTTGGTAGGGTCGTCTTCATGCGTCTCGAATGCAAAGCCGAAGTCTGCCATCTTGGGAATTGGGTATCCGGGAAAGAAGGTTGGATCGGGGACGTCAAGGAAGACATTCGGCGGCTTGATGTCCTTTTCAAAAAGTCAGCAACACCATCGTACATTAATGTTATGCAAGCATCATACTCTGTGCACGATTTGCGGCCATCCGGGACGACTGGTGATGTAATCGCCACGCTCCATTATCAGACAGCTCTGTGCGAGTCGTAGAAAGATGTACCAGAGGACAGGCTCTGGGATGACCTCGCCCCTGCTCTTCTTGTACGAGGTATATATGGAATCGAGATCGCCGTATGGACCTATTTACCGGTCAGTAGGCTCCACAGGTCGATTACTCTCACGAAATACTTACAAAAGTCCATGTAATATGTCAAGAATCTCTCTGTTTCGTTCACAGACCAATCACTCAGTTTGACGACATTGTTCGGCTCAGCATCCCAGCACTTCCGTTGAAGATAGTATTCATTGGGAATTGTCGGCCCACCCAATTGAGGCTGTTTCCAGTATCTTGGGCTATTCCATTCTTCTTCGCTGACTTTCTCCTTCTTCACGACTCTCCTCTGCGAATTGACTATGATTAGCATGTTTGAAGCCTGCAGCACAGGAAATGGTATAACTAACATCAATGAGATTTCCATTTCCATTATACAACACCTGCAGTTCAACTTTGCGGTCGTCGAGCGACTTGACCACGACCCATCGTTGCTCGAATTCAGGCACTGCTACGCCATGCCGCTCAAGTTGTTCGACCAGGGTTTTGATGCTGAGCGTCGCCAGGTTCCGATTCCGTTTGTGCTGTCTGACCTGGTCTTCACACGCTGTCCTCGTTACATCCTCCAGACCAAGCTCTACGAGTATATCCTGGAAAACAGCCATAGATGCCAGATACTGCAACATAACTTGCTTCACAGCTTTGCAAACCGCTATGTAATCCCGCATCTGTTTGATGTCGTCTGGAGTCAAGGAACCCGGAGGCTTACTGAATGCTTGTTCTATAGCTGGCCACCGCGGGCTGGTCCTCTCAGGCTCTGTGATTTCCGTTCTCCGCTCATCCGCTTCCAGCAAATCTCCAATGACTTCAGATATTCGCCGATGGTCAAGTTCGCTGAGTTCGTTCACCCACAATCGTTGCAGTAGTGAGGCCACTTCAACGGTATTGTTGGGTTTCCGCCATAGAGCGTAGACGGTGCTCCGGAATTGGAGGAAAGCGTCGTCCAAGACAACCGTTTGAGTCGCCATGGCGTGTTCGAATTTGTCGCTGCCTTGGCTTGGAATCGGTCTGGATATGCTCGCCCAACATCAAGTGAAAATACACTTGACATTTTGGTGCAAGCCTTCGCCGGTTCCGGCATCAAAGTACATTGTACTGGAATCTTGAACAAGAGACAAAGCTGGTCTGGTGAACAAAGAAGAGCCTTCGACGAGCTCGTGCCGATCACGTTTTCTTTGTCCTGTATCAGTCCACAATGAGGTGTCAGCAGGCGCGGACCATACTCGTTCAGAGAGTCGTCCTCCCTCATGGCCTCGGAATGGGATGTGGAAGTTGTTGTTACGGGGCGGATTTGCAGGCTGTCGTTTCTGGCGATAGATGAGACAAGCATGTAAGCAAGTCGGGAGGTCGTGCATGCCTTTCCAAGCACTGGCGAGGAAAGGTGTATCTAGCTCTTGCTCTGTTGGTAGCGTCAGTGAGTCCTGCCTAGTCTGCAGTCAAGTGTAACGTCCTTCATCGATCTGCTTTCTCATTCGTACCACAAACATTACCATTTCAGTCCTCGCAGTTGTCACCTTGTACATCGATCAATACCGGTCTGCCAGACCTCCGTACTAGAACGACATTATTCCGAGCCGCAAAGGCACAACCTTCCGCTACGTGCACTCTACATCGATCGGCACCAGAAGTTCACCAGCAAGAATCTCCAGTTGGCATAAGCAAGCCAGACATCTCAATGGCCACATCAACCACCAGACAAACACCAAGCTTCTTGGTCCTTCCCCCGGAGCTTCGAATTCTCGTCTACGAACTCTTGCTGCATGATGCAGATATTGAGACCGGCAGTGTCCCCCAGAGATTGGACGGGGTTTGCAAACTCATGCGAAGGGAGACGAGAGACCTATACCGTGATACACGCATTCGCACATCTGCGCTCGCAAACTTCTGGACACCTTTCTACCCATGGGTTCGCCAGCGCCGTGCGTTTCTCCAAACTCACACTCCTTTGAACCCGGTCCAATTGTGGTCCATGACTGTGCCATTAGTGCGGAACGCGAGATACTGCGCCCTTCACCTCGAAGCCTGGAGGCCCGTGGATGTGACACTGGCTGACCGGTGGCACAATGATGTACCTCACCACGAGTTGGTGCTCAAGGGCGAGTTCCATGCCTCGAGCGGCCATCAGAGGTTTCTGATCGCCAGACTGCCACAGGGGCCCATCATCCTGAATTTTCACTCTCGCGATCTACTCATAAGGCTATACATCAGTTACGTCGCTGCGTTTGACGAAGCACACGCGTGGCTCACTCGGATCGCGGCCAATGCGCCGCATCCACAGCTACCTGCGCTAGTATTCAGGTCGATAAGATTTCATCGAGAGTCTTATGACGGTGCAGTTCAGGAGCTCCTAGAAAAGCAGCGGCAGGACTGGGATCAGTACAGGAACCAGATGGCGCTCAGTCTACAGCTCAATGCATTGGGATATCAAGGTTGGCCGCCCCGGGGATATTAGCTAGCAGAGAGCCGAAGTGAAGATACACTGCGGACCAGTGAACAGGGTCGTCGCATTGGACAGTCGTTCTCGTGATGGAAGATTTGGTGAAGAAGACAAAGGACAGAGACAGAAGCATTAAGTTAAGCCACACAATCCAGACGGTGACATTCGTGCCAAGGCGACTGCGCCTCCTCCTGCGTCGAGCTCTCAGCTGGCTGTGACCGTGACCGTGACCCCTCCACCACGCTGCCATCTGGCGGCAAAGCTGTGAGATCATTTGTTGATCTGCTGCGAGAAAGCTTGGTAGGAGCGTGAGTGAGTGGCAGGTGGGATGGGCGCTGTATATCACGACGCAATGCACGCCCGACGACCTGCCAACTTTTTCCGTGTGACCTCTTCTTCTCATTGCTTCTGCTTCTTGTCGGTCCTGCCACTCTGTTGTCGTCACCCTTGCCACCCAAGCAGGCAGCTTTCTTGTCCCGTTGACGTTGGAGCAGTAGATCGGTCGTTTTCCTCCTCAAGCGCCAGACGAATCTCGACGGACAAACACGATAAACCACACTGCTCACCGCAGGTCTGCAGCAAACATGGCTAGCCACGACGAGCCCAAACTGCTCTATGCAATCAAGGGCATCAAAGCGTATCACATCCAGGATGGTCAAGAGCAAGATCTCTGCCCCTCAGGGCCTCAGACATTGTCGTTGCTCATGGTGCCCACCACTTCTGCCTTTGCCGGTCCGATCACTGCTGGCGGCACTCCAGACCAGGACTTCTACTTGCATCTGAACCTCCCTCCCGAGCTCGACCTCCCACTTCCAGCCACAACTCAAGTCTACCACCAACCACCCACGAGCTACCTGATCCCACGATGGGACATGGGTCCAGGTGCCGGCGCATTCACCCGAATCGAGTTCCCTAAGATCGGCGCTGGAGTGACGCAGGACGATGTCGATACCTTCGAGACCATCCTTGCGCAGTGCACCGCCTTCCTCGAGCGCGCGAAGCCTCCGAATCCAGCACAGAGGAGTGAGAAGGGAGGGATCTATAACCCACAAGACTATGCACCTGGCGGCCAGTTTGCGCAGGACGATGTCTACGGCAAGAAGCATGGCGAGATTGTGCTGATCGACGAGGACAACGGTAGTGTCGTTGGAGAAGTCGCTGGTGATGCACAAATCTTTGAGGATTCTAAGCTCAAGCCTGGTTCCAAGGACCCGGTGGAGGTGCAGATCAGTGAGGATGGCAAGCGCATTGAGGTGCGCCCCGTCTCTGAGGACTACCTGCGCATGGCACGACACCCCGCATACAAGGACAGCAGTATTGTCCAGAACGCCGCCACAGCCTCTCGACTGCTGGTAACATCCTCCTCGTTCGTGGGCAACTGGTTTACGAAAGGTGCCGAGAACTTTACCAAGTCCACGAAACCCCTCGCGAAGCCTGTCGAGTTTAAGCCAGCCACCCACCAGCGAGCGCGCAAGGTCAACACCTTCACCACGAGTGTCGCGTCCACATCCAGCAAGACCATCGGATCGATTGGCAACCACATTCAGAACTTCACAGCAAAGGCCAGTGGCCATAAGAAAGACAGACCACACAAGGGATACGATGAGAAGGGCAACCCGCTGGACAAGAATGACTACAAGCCAGGCGTGCTGAACAAGAGCATGATTGCATTCAGTACAGTCATGGACGGCATCGCGACTAGTGGTATGACACTGCTGAACACAAGTGGTGCTGCAGCGAGCACAATGGTTGGCCACCGCTGGGGTGCAGAAGCAGGCTCCATCACTAACGAGCTGGCTGGAGGTGTCAAGAATGTCGGCCTGGTCTACATCGATGTCACTGGCGTGTCGCGCAAGGCTGTGATCAAGTCGGTCGCCAAGGGTATGGTCATCGGCAAAGTACGCGGTGGAGGCGAGGTCGTTGTAGGAGGCGGTGACGGAGGAGATCTCACTGCCGATGAGAAGAAGCGACTGGAAGCTGAGTACAAGCAGCAGGGAGGCGCGAGCGCGTCTAGCTCACAGGCTGGCATTCCACAAGGTGGCTACCATCCTACACCGGAGACATATGACCCAGCTGGGTTTGGCAACTCTGCACCTCCTCGGTATCAGGAGTTTGGGCAGCCTGGAGGCTCGGCACAGTACGATCAGAAGCGGTAGGTGGAAGGCAGAGCATGGGCATAGATTGGGATGAACGAGATACCTACGAGCAGCATGAGATAGCACATAGCATATGATGCACATGATCCAAGACGCACTTGTCTATACCTGTCATCTTTTTCACGCCCTTCGGATGTTCAGACACTTTTTTCTACTTCCACGCCCTTCCATTGTAACGTCTACTACACAGCGTATCTTTAGCCTGAACTTTCACCCGCCATGACTGCGAATCAAACATTCTGGACCGGCTATACCACATTGAACATCTCATAACATTTCTCTTGACCTCGACCCTCTGCCGCCGATTGTAGAGGTCACAGCACCAAAGCACAATGGCCGACCACAAAACCTGCCCTCCTCTAACCCGCGCCTCCGTGCAAACAGCCCACGAACGCATCAAACCCTACATCTACCGCACACCCGTCGCGACATGTAAGACTCTCGACCGGATCGCTAGTACAGCGCAAGCAGAAAGGGGAGAAGAAGATGGGCAGCCTGAAAGTGGCAGCAAGAGTGGGAAAGCGAAGCCAAAAGTGAGGTTGTTCTTCAAATGTGAGAACCAACAACGCATAGGAGCGTTTAAAGCTCGAGGCGCGTTTCATGCGTTGGGGAGGTTGATCGAAGAGGAGGGAATTGAGAGTGTTAGGAGCACGGGGGTTGTTACGCATAGTAGTGGTGAGTACTACCATCGTTCGATTCATGAGTAAGAGTAGAATGGAGAATGAGTAAGAGTAGAATGGAGAGACTGACGAGGTGTATGTGATCAGGAAACCACGCTCAAGCCCTCGCCCTCGCAGCGAAGACCCATGATATACCAGCACATATTGTGATGCCGACGATCAGCACACCGAGTAAAATTTCCGGGACAAAATCTCATGGCGCGAATGTGATCTTCTCGGGGTCGACGAGTGACGAGAGAGAGGCTGTTGTGGAGGAAGTGATTAAGAAGACGGGAGCAAGGCTGGTTCCTCCGTATGATCATCCAGATATCATCTTAGGGCAAGGAACGCAGGCGTTGGAGTTGGAGGAGCAGGTTGAGGAGTTCTTGACAAGGGACCAGGGTGGGAGGAGAGGGGTGGAGAAAGGTGAGAAGACGGGATTGGATGTAGTGGTTGCAGGGATAGGAGGCGGTGGAATGCTTTCTGGAATCGCGACTGCGTTGCATGGGACGGCAATCAAAGTGTTTGGTGCAGAGCCGAGTTTTGAAGGGGCGAATGATGCGGAGCTGGGGTTGAAACAGAATAAGAGGATTGAGAAGGTCAAGACTTTGACGATTGCGGATGGACTGAGGACGCCTGTGGGTGAGATTCCGTGGAGTATTGTGATTGATAAGGAGAAGCTCGAGGGTGTGTTTTCTGTTACGGAGGATGAGATTAAGGCTGCGTTGAGGCTGGCGATGGAGAGAGCGAAGCTGTTCATTGAACCGAGTTCTGCGGTGCCGTTGGCTGTGGTGTTGTATAATGAGGAGTTTAGGAAGAGGTTAGAAGAGCTGAGTGGAGGAAAAGTGGTCAATGTTGGAGTGGTCTTGAGTGGTGGCAATACGACTGTCGAGGCTATCGCGAAGCTGTTTGCGCCGAGTGAGAGGGAAGCTGGGAAGCTCGGTGTCAATGGAGAAAAGGTCGCGGAGAACGTTGCAGGATAAATATAAGATATTCGAGAACTCTGATGACAAATCAAGAGTACCATAGAAGTAGATTGCACTCGGGATCAATCGTCCAGAGCAGTCGTCTCTGCCATCGAATGAAATGCTGTATGATTAGCTGACTGGCTTATCGCACGGGCTGCCTGTCGGGCAGAAGCTGCTGTTGTCGGAATGTGCTAGCATATCCGCTGTCACCTATCAGCCACGCGACAGGGCTGTTCTGGGCATCACTGCCTCATGATCGCCAAGCAAGTGAAGCAATAGAGCAGCAGATTGCAGAGTGAAGCCCAAGAAGTGAATTGTGTTGGGGATCAGGCAGCAACTGACGTAACTTTTAAGGCATGCACGCGGGGGCGCTCTTGCCAGTTTCCAGAGGCAACGGTGATCGGCTACTGCCGTCTGAAAATCGTCTCTCCTTCACAACACTCAACAAGCTCTTGTGACTGTCACTCTTATCCACGACCACTCCACTATTGCCCGACTCGAACACGATCGTAGCTCGAGCGACATCCCGAACACATAACTGCGACTGCGCGCACATTGAAATACCAGCACAAAACAACACACCGCCCAACATGGCAGAGGGTCAAACACCCACCTTCAAGCTTGTGCTTGTCGGTGACGGCGGTACTGGAAAGGTTGGTCATTCTACAACGGCAGCGGCATGGCAGATACAGATGCCAAGCAGTGAAAGCGGCAACGGACAAGATTGGACAACTGACGAGACACCAAACAGACCACATTCGTGAAGCGTCACTTGACTGGAGAATTCGAGAAGAAGTACATTGCTACTCTCGGTGTCGAAGTCCACCCACTTGGCTTCACCACCGTAAGCTGAGCTCCAACCGAACCACGATGCAGCGGAGCAATCACTAACAAAGTACCAGAACCTCGGCCAGATCCAGTTCGATGTGTGGGACACTGCTGGTCAAGAGAAGTTCGGTGGTCTCCGTGATGGATACTACATCAACGGCCAGTGCGGAATCATCATGTTCGATGTCACATCCCGTATCACCTACAAGAACGTTCCCAACTGGCACCGCGATCTCGTCCGTGTCTGCGAGAACATCCCGATTGTTCTTACCGGAAACAAGGTCGATGTGAAGGAGCGCAAGGTCAAGGCCAAGACCATCACTTTCCACCGCAAGAAGAACCTCCAGTACTACGACATTTCCGCCAAGTCCAACTACAACTTCGAGAAGCCTTTCCTTTGGCTCGCCAGGAAGCTTGTCGGCAACCAGTCTCTGGTAGGTGGAGAAACATACAATGCTTGTTGAATTATACTTATCAGGTTGCAGGAATTCGTTGCTGCACCAGCTCTTGCTCCACCTGAGGTCCAGGTCGACCAGGCCGCCATGGAGGCTGCACAGAAGGAAATGGCAGACGCAGCCAACATGCCACTCCCAGACGAGGAGGACCCAGATTTGTAGACGCTGGGCGGATACACAACTTACGAAGTCACGGCACGATAACGCATCAGGTCTGAGATGGAGGTTGCACATGAAAGCGGGACAGCGCATGCGCGAGACTGCCCGCAGCTGAAGTAGCAGCAAGGTCACAACGGACCAGGCGATGGACACGGCTTAGCGGTTGGTGTGCTTTCTTCATCCCTTCAGCATTTCACGGTGACAGCCGGGGATGCCGTCTCTCGTAGTTCTCTCACCAGAGCCGCGGAGATACTTTGCAAAAGCGATGGTGTTCAACCCATGCTGAATTGCATGATCTAGATAGACGAACCATACTGTAGCGAAAAGCACGTTGATGCATTTTACAGGTGCTGTGCTTCACTTTTCACTTTAGTGCGCGTCTAACGCGCGCCTGCAGCAACCTCATCTTACGCGTTGCCTCGCAAGAGCGACTAAGTTCTTTCCACTTACTGAAAGCTTTTCCGCTTCTCGACATCCACTTCGACACAGCCTCGACATCACCATGGTTGGCTCGCAACTCGGAGTAGCGCTCGGCGCTACAAACAACTACGGCTGGCTGAAAGATGAGGTTCGAGGTACGAAGAACGTTATCACCTCAAATTGAAACCACTGACCACGCGCAGTCTCGCGTACCGTCTCTGGGTACTACGAGCAGTTCCTCAAGGTCTCCTTCCAGCGGACAGTGCGAGTCACAGATAACTCATCGGTAAATAACTTGCCGCCAGGCGTGGGCACTTTCAAGCTGTTGGAAGTCGCAGACTACGACACGCTGCCTGAGACGATGAAGCAGAAAGGCGGCTTCTTTTTCCCGATGTATCAGCGCGAGGCCATGTGGATCAACTTCGAGGCCACAGATCCCTTTGCCGTCAAGATCTATGTCGGCGGTGTCAACGCTGTTTCTGGCGCTCCTGCACGAGAGACGCCTGCCACAGCAGACAGTCGTCGCGAGACCATGCTCGCCGGTCACAGTATTCAGGACTACATCGTGCCCCCCAAGCAGCTTTGGCTCGATGGGATCGCGAACGGCAATGGTACTGTGCGCCAATTTGTCGCCATGCCCCTTGGGAGCGGATATTCCGTGGAGGCCCAACTCACAGCCAGTGAAGCCGTCGGCGGTATCCAGATCGAAGTCACACCATCCGCGCCCACTCAAAAGAGGCCGGTCGTCGCTTGCAGAACATACGGTAGAGGCGTCGCAAATCTAGAAATCACCGTGAAGACACTGAAGGGCGAGACAATCCAGCTGTTGGTTTCGAACACGACTACCGTTGACGATGTGAAGGATGGGATCCAGGTCGCGGAGGGAATCCCTCCTGACCAGCAGCGGCTGCTGTGCTTCGGCAAGCAATTGGAGGATGATCGCACGCTTGCCAGCTATGGCATTCCAAACAAGGTCCGTGGACAAAGTAGTGACGCTGTATGTGACGAGACTAATAACACTGCAGGCAAATGTACTCCATCTCGTCTTGCGACTCCGCGGCGGTGGCGGTCCAGATCCCGCCCACATGATGGGCGTCGCAGCCGGCGGTCTTATCAAGCAGAGCATTGTCCGCGACACGTACGCACCCACGATTTGGCAACTCGAACACGGCACGATCTTCAATGTTCAGATCCTCAATTCTGAGTACTACAAATCTGTCACCGGATGCGAGCCCGGTCAGAGTCTGATCACTGCGCAGCTGTATGCTGCTCACGGCCTTCCGTACTTCGCCATGTTTGACGAGAAGCCATCTGGCATCGCGGGCAACCTCACTGAAGTCAAAACGGTCGCTCAAAAGGACGCTGAGGTTGGTGAAGATGCTGCTGTGGCCGAAGTCAGCCAGAATACCAACAATCGCGTCGTCCTGCTCGACGAGAACGGTAAGGAGATCGGCTTCCGCACAGTTTCCACGATGGAGAAGGAACTGCGTGAGCGCTTCGGAGAGCTCCATTTCTGATCAACACTGTCATATGAGGCGTGGCCATGCGCAGATGCGCGCGACTCGCAGTGCTGGTATAGATGAACTTGGCAGAGGCAATTATGGTATGGGCCCATCGCTTGAGGCAATATCCCGGTGCAGTACCGTGGTAGGTCTTCGAAAGCTCTAGCACGAGTCATGCAAAATGGAGATGCTTTTCAATTTCAGCTGTACTTTTCACGAGGGACACAACACTCTCAACCTGACATAGATATCCCGATTCCACGTAGCCTACATCATGGACGATACTATGGAGGTTGTACGTACAGATTTCTGAAGTCTCTCGCAAGAACTCAGAGACATCATCTACGAAGACGTACTAACGAAAAGCAACACAGCTGGGAAGCTACCTCCACGACTGGATCTAGTCTGCTCGCGCATGCTCAGCGAGACAAGACGACTCTACAAGAATCGTGATATCCGCAGAGCAGTCCTGAAGAACTATTGGGCGCCGCTGATCATAACAGCTTTGCAAGGCACCCATGCGTCCGTCCAATACGGCGACCTCTCGAAGGATGGATCCAGATACCAACCCCCGGACACGGCCAGTACACTGCGCTCGACCTCTCAACTATAAGGATCCAGGTCCCATTCTTCGGCCGCACGAGCGCGTATGGCATTCAGACCCACATCGTCTGTCGAGGCCGTCGAGACCGTGAAGAACATTCTGCTAAAGCACATCTTATCATTGTCCCGGGCAAATCATCTTCGAAGGCGGAAAGACTCTTTAGTCTGTCGATGGCGAGGCTGTTGAGCGATGCTATGGAGCGGGTTGTGGAGTTGGTCGATGCTGATAACGGGCTTCAGGTCCGTGTGAGCGATGCGCTGTGTAGGTGGCTTGGTGAGAAGGTGAGGGACATTAGAGGAGGGATGGCTGCTATCATCGACGAGTATTGTGCTTGAGTGTAGTGCCGGATGGGCTACATGGACAAGTGAGAGTGGTCGCGGCAGAGGTATCAGTCTTGGAACTGTTCGGAGAATCAAGAAGGCTGGCAGGTCTTGCTGGAGGGGCCATGCAGGTAAAACTTGGTATCGAGGTTCGTCGTTGTTCACGAAGCACAGATGCGAACACTCCACGCTTGGACCTGTGCTAGGTACATGGATAGGCTTCAGTCGACGTCCTGCTGTAACAGATGATGTCCATGCTGGACTGTTTTAGCCTGTTCAGCCTACCTCCACGAAAGTCAGATTGATGAAGGTATGCAGACAGCCACTGGTCTCTGGAAGAAGGTGACCAATGTCTGTATGATACAGTGTGCTGGAGGGGTTCATGCTCACGCTTGTGTGCTCGCAAGTGCGTCGCATCGATCACACAGACCATATGTTGGCCATCGGCCACGATCTGGGCGCCGCGGGATGGCTTAAGTGCCACGTACCCGGGCTTAGAGGATCTGCTGTTAGTGTACTAGAGGCTTAAGAGGAGGTGAGAGTCGCGGGTAGGGCTCTTCTAGACCACATGGCACAGTGTCAGATATACGAGTGATGCGAACAGCCGTTGGCTTCCGTGACCTCTCGCTCCTCTGGTCGGACCTGGTGAGCTCTTAGGCGGTCGATCTTCGACATCTATAGCAAGCTGTGCGCTCGTGGAGGTGAAGGCCAGGTGAAGACAAGCATTGATCCCGGTCCAGGTGCTACGCATGGTGTTAGGGCCGTGTTCCAGTATACCAGATAGGCTCATCTGTGCCATCACATCCGTTTGACGATCCTACAAGCATGTTATATGAAGAATGCAGACGTCCGCTGGTGTCCGGCGCCTCAGGACCAGTGTCGTGTGCCAGCGTGGTCCTTATTGTCGAGACACGGGATAAGGTATGGAGAGTTGAGCGCCGAGGATACTGTGTGCAGCCATGATCTGCTTCTAATTGTACTGATGTCTGATTGAGCCATCTGCGCACGATCGAACTAGGTCAGATCGAGCACCCAAGATGTGCGAGTCCACCTATGCGGTGCCTTGTTACTGCACTGGCCATAAAGAGGCATGATGTGCACCTACTCGAAGAACAGCGTTGACCACTCAGCTTCGAGCGACCAACACATCCATACGAGTGCATGCAAACTTCCATTGGCCGCCGAATTGGTATGGCCAATGTTCTGTAAGCAAGACAAGCTCGGCATGATGTTGGAGCGAAGCTTGCGTGTTGGTCAACTGACCTGGCGCTGAGGATACCACAGGAGGTGAAAATGCGTGAAGATCAGACGGCACGCAAGGAAGAACTCTCGTGGAGATAAGCTCGAGAAGTGAGGTGTCGTGCAAGGCGGAATTCGCGCCGGACTCAAGGCCGCCACCGAAAGAGCGACCAGTCCTCGGCTCTTTCTCTGAAAACGCCTGCCCCTCTCAACCACAAGCTGCCTTTGATCTTCGATTCTGCTGGTATGCCAATGGCACTCCCCAGATGCCAGCATCATCGATTCCACATCTTGCAGGACCGTCATCACGTCTGTGATGCTAGTGATGCCAAGATCATATTCAACTCTATTCCAGTGGCTGTCTCAGGTAGAGTGCAAGGTTCGTCGTATATGAGCCAGGGCCATCTGCTGGCGCTGTCACTTGGCTCTAGCTCTCTTCCTTCTCATTTCTTCATCAACATCACCCCGACACCATACATCAGGCATCACGCAGACAAGTTTGGTCGTTTGCACCAGATGTGCACAAGTGGCCTCGACAACGCACTTTGAAGGAGGCTCTGGTGAGAATGGCTGATACGGTTGTATGCCATGATTTCAGAGATGTCCACACTCGTTGCACACGAATGATGCAGACCTGTAGAGCTCAGATACCAGCAACACGAGGGTCTCGCCCTATGTGCTTCACACCGTGCGATGTATACACCACAAATATCGATATTCCAAAACCTGGCGGCAGACCAATATTGAGACGAAGCCTCATGCTCGGCGTGACGATTTACACTGATGACTCGCGGCGTAGGCTCACGGCAGACCTCGTCCAAGTGGTTGAGGAGCCTGGCCCCCGTAGACCACAAGAATCAGCGGTCGCTGTTTCGCTGTAAGTATGAGTATTCTTTGATTGCAAAGCTTCAAGATGGCCATGGCCAGCCAGGGTCCGCAGTGGTGTTCAGCTGACACTTTGCTGAAATCGGGTCCGATCAGTGACACACCCGGAACGACAGCCATGGGTCGTTTTCTCTTGCATTGTGGCTGCCCAGATGATGGAGGCAACGCCACGACCAATCCCCGGACATGGCAGGCTGATCTCCCTCTACTCACCAACAGACGCAAGCTGCTCCGACATGAGTTCGCATCGATGTGCTGTAAGTTATCGGCCGACGTCGGCATCTGCAATCAGCCGGCAGTGACTGCGATGCTGCGCATCCAAGCCATCGAAGTATTCCGCCTGCGGAGGCTTGCTGCTCTGCATCGTATGTTGTAGACTGTTGCAGGATTCAGCATAAGGGAACTTTTGAGCTCCATGGTGGAGATCGTAGCGAGATAATCTCACAGGCGTGGAGATGGCGCGAAAAAGCTTCGCAATCAGTTGTAGGGCTGCGCAGGAGATGCCAGAGTTGCTGAACGGCTAGGTTGCACGCGTGGGCAGTCACCAGACTTTCAAGCGTTATATCTCTGAAATTGAAGGGTGTGACTAGTTGGCAGACCAAAGCTGTTGCTCATACACGCCGTGAGGCAATTCGGGCCTGTTCTGCAGGCGATCAGCCACTCAAGGACCGGAGGCAAGCAGGCCCTCGGAGGTACTATATTGATGCAACGCGCATCGAATGGCCTCTTTGAAGCACAATCTCGCTGTACTTGCGAGGGTAGAGGACGAGATTGCGTGAGGAAGTCCGAATATGTGCTTAAGAAGGCTATGTCATGGGCTGTTGACTTTCAAAGAGCCGTTGTGACATTGGAGTGATGAGCTGCTCCGCGGTCTT
The DNA here is from genome assembly GCA_024114885.1 of Septoria linicola. Taxonomy (NCBI): domain Eukaryota; kingdom Fungi; phylum Ascomycota; class Dothideomycetes; order Mycosphaerellales; family Mycosphaerellaceae; genus Septoria; species Septoria linicola. The sequence goes on from CP099422.1 coordinate 2,437,145, forward strand.
CGATAATTGATCAAATGAGGAATGCAATCGTAGCCGACCGTGCTCTAGAAGGACGGCACATGCATGCCAAGCCATCTAGCGCGTCTCTGTTCCCCCGCGTGCGCTGAGCTTCCTTCCTCATCGTGGACAAGAATCTGTAGTGAGACCAGCAGAAAGTTCATTCAGACTGTGCTACTGATTACGCTGGTGAGCGACATCACTATAACCATGCTGGAAGGAGTCGCTGATTTCGCGCAGTATCGGCCTCTGCAGAGACTATTATCATCCTGCAGGAAGATTGGACTCTCGAACCGTCGGCGCCCCCGTTCACGAAGCGGGCTCTCAGCCTTATACGGAGTGAGGTCCTCTGTCCAATTTGGTACGTCGAACAAATCCCCCATGGCCAAAAGGCACGCCACATGAGCTGCTGATTGGCTATGGCACAGGAGAATATCGTTGTTGCGCATCTGGAAGCAACGCCAGCATATGTCATTCGGCTAGACGACCCTATATCATACAGACCATGAAGATAAGCGAGCCGCATAGGCTTGCTTCCTGCAGAACGTCGACCCAGTTTAGCAACGCCAAGTCCCTCAATGCAGATGCTTATGGCGATCCTGATTCTGGATGTCTCAGCAGCAGCTTGTGAATTGTGGCAGATCGAGGACATTTTGGCCTTCAAACTCCGGCCATGGTCTGATTGCGAGGGCTTCTATGTGCAGGCAAGGGTAGTCACATAAAGGAACCACATCGCGTCTCGATTCTGACCTCATGCTCTAAGTGCTACAAGGCATTGATGTGCTCACAGTCTTCCCAGAAGCCAGTCGGGGCGCCCACGCGTGCCAGCCTAGTGCACTGCAAAGAACGCCTTACGCTAGCCTTCTACGCAGACCTGTTCGCAATAGGGCATTGGACATCAGACTCGTCTCCCTGAGCGCGACAAAGTTCCTCATAACACAGAGTAGGATCTGGCCCCTCCAATGACTCTGCAAAAGCCCGTCGCGAAGATGATCCTCACTTCTGACTTGATATTAGTGGCGCCCAAAGTAACACCGGCTCGTGCTGGCCATTACACGATCGAGTGGGTCTTTACTGGTCTGTATAAGAATCCGACCTCGCTCGCTGGAGACAAGAGAGTCCATTACCTCAATAGCACAGTCAATACCTGTTGAGAAAACAGCGCCGCAATTCATCATGTTGTTCTCAAGCAAGATTTGCGCCATGGCCGCAGTCCTCGCTAGCCAGGTCGTGGCCAACCAGGAGAGCACAGAGTGCTATACCGTCATGACGAGCAAAAAGCCTGCTCGACCTCCTCCAACTCAGTAACAGACACACAACAGTACGCACATGGGCTATGTTATGCCAAAATTGCGACAAGCTAATACGAATTGCAGCTCCTTGCACGACGAAGTCGAAGCATACTGTGGTTAAGACAGTCACTCCGAAGGTCTACAAGACTACGACCAAGACCTCTTACACGACTATCACAAATCCATACAAGGACACGTCCACGGTAGTTGAGACAGTGACAAAGGGCGCCACCACGGTCACTACATCGACTTCCATCTCTACTGCTGTGACCACTGTTTCCAGCACGAGCACTTCGAATGTGCCTGCACCAGCCGGTTTTACGCCGATCCTTGAATCCCTTCCCGGCTCCAGCTTCACGGAAGATGACGTTGGGTCCCCGGTGGAAGGAAGATCGCTTGACAACCTCAGCAAGCGCAGCTCTCCAAATGCCTATCCATACTAGGGCAAGACATACCCAAAGCAGGTGACCTGCCACAAGTACACCTCAGACAAGAAGTGCGCCATCAAGAAGGTCACCGTGACAAAGACTTCGACAGCCAAGCCGTACACACACTACAGCACGAAGAAGGTCGTCAAGACGACCACTGAATGCCCCAAGGCAAAGGCCACTGTGACCTCAAAGACCACAATCACAACAACAAGCACTGTAAGTCATTTTCAATCATTCGATACCATAATATCTAACATCGCTCCCAGTCCACCGCACAGACTTCTTCGGTAACTACTTCCACCTCTACCTCATTCGTCAGCACGACCACCGTGTACGCCGCCTGCGTTTCAAACCTCGCGGACCGCGTCAACGGCGAGAGGCTCGCGTCGCTGGCCACGATTCCCGATGAACGCACCTTTGACCCTGTCCTTGTGGACGCCAACAGCGCGCTTGAGTGCTGCAACCGCGCCTTCCAGGCACAGGACCCAGCAATCGCTGTGCAAGGCTTCCTCTTCCGTCAACAGCTAGACGCTAACACTGGCCCCCGTTGGAACTCAGTGCCTGCTGGCCACGTCACCACACGGTATCTGCCCTGCCGAACAATCAACCAACACATTCGTGGTGAAGAACACTTCGCAGGAAGCGGCAGATCCATCTGGCGGCGCACCACCATTCCCTCAGAATGGTCCTCCAACACTTGGCAATGGTGCTTGCGGATTGATCATTGGTCCTCAAGCAGCATAGGGCTAAAGACTGAAGTGAAAGAACTTGACGCGCGAGCGTCTTCCCGAAGCAGATATTTACACATTGTCTACCGACTCAAACTACCGCTATCCATTAATCGCCCACTATACATTACGTTTCGTATCAGGCAATTAGCCCAGCTCTCTGCAAACTCTCCACATCCCCACCAGCCTCAATCACAGCCTGCATAGCCGCTTGACTCAACTTCCGCCGCTTATCAGCAGCTTCCTTCTCTCGTCGGGCTTTTGTTTTCGAGCTACCCGAAGGTGCCACGCCGCTTAATATCTTTCCAGCATCACCCGGTGTGAAATTGACGAAGCCGCCGCCTTTGTCGTGACGGGGTGTCGTGCTGGCGGATTTGGTCCTGCGGTGCTGAGATCTGAGTCGAGAGGTGGAGCTCTGACGTGTGCGGGACTCTGTGGCGGGGTGAGAGGGAGAGCGAGAGCGATCTTGGGAGCCACGTTGGCGACAAGGTGTGATGGGTAGATCGTTGATGGGCTGTTGAGTCCCGCTGGGGAGACCGTTCGGTGGCCTGGTGGGTATGCTTGGGAGACCGTTTGGCAAGGAAGGCACGTAGTATGGACTTATTGATGGTGGCAATGTTGCATAATGTAGTGCGTTGCCCGGGATGGTAGTATAGTTGCCATTAGAGTCGCACGGACTGATGCCGAGCCCGAGATTAGAGTTCTGAGAATGAGCATTGATGATAAGGTTATTCTCGAGGCTGTTCTCGAGACTGGCAAACGGATCCTGGTTATCGAATACGGGTGCTGTCGTGGTATACATCGCCAAAGGAGGTTCCGCGAAAGGGGCAGACGTGGTGCTCCAAGGATCGTCCAGGGCCGGCGGGCTGTCGAAGCCAAAGTCGAACTCTTGGATCTTGTTGGCCGCAAGTGACGAGCCTCGCTCAGGATACAGTGGAGCGGTGTCGTTTAGTGGCACAGTCTGTGCGCTGTACGGGTTGCCTGGCAGAGGCGGCGGGGCGAGCTCGAAGTATGATGGAGCGGCATGACTACCTGGACTCAAGAGTGGCGATGCAAGTGGAGTGTGAATGCGAGCTGCCTGTCGAAAGGTACTAGCCAATGGAGAGATCTCTTCATCACTCCCAGCAATGGCAGAGTATGTTGGAGATCCGAATGCAGCGAATGAGTCTTGCACAGATCTGGCCGAGTGCGGCGGCGACGCTGGAAACGTGTTGACGTGTTGATCGACCCTTAATTGAAACTTCTTTGGGCTTTGAAGCATGCGTTCTGCCCATACATCTTTGAAACCTGCGCGATACCGGGAAGGGTTCATCATCTTAGACGGAGAACCATTACGCTGACGAACAGTAGCACCTGGAGTAGCGGTGGCGGCAGCAGCAGTGGCAGGAGGCTTCGTTACACCCACTGGACGACCCCGCGAGACAGCTCGCAGATTTGATACGCTACGCTGCTGTGTGGGTGTTTTCTTTCCGTTTGCAGCGTTACCAATGGCGCGGGACTTTTGTCGTTGTACTGAGTATGATTGGACAGTTGGCGATGATGGTATGGCTGGGGGCGATGGGAAGCCACCTAGGCTCAAGAAGTCTGGGTGAGACTTAGCTGCCCTAAGCTTCTGCCGTCTCTCGCAATCCGCTGCATTCTGCTCCAGTGCGCGCAGCTTTCGATGCCAGAAGTCTGTAGGCACCTTGGCCTTTGGCTGGCGTGCCTCAGGGATTCTCGTCTCTTCCACTTCCCAAGCAGGGATGGGCGAGGTAGCTCCCGTTTGTGCGCTTTGTTCGCTCGAACCGGAAAAGTCAAAGAGCTGACAGGAGTCGTCTGAACTGCTGCGTTCTCTGCGTTGTTCGCTAAAGCCAAAGGGGTCGTCGCCTAGGTATTCCTCAAGGACATTGTCCCGGATGCTGTTCCAGTCGAATTCTTTGTCCATCGACCGCATGTGGACCATGCTTTTGCGACTCGTCAGAGCCATCGTGAGCTGTTTTGCAGAATATTGTTGCGATCGGGAGTGGCGAGTGATGATGTGTATGCGTACAAGTCGCCTGAATGAGATGATGCGAGATCAGAGGCGCTTCAAACGAAAGTGTATACCCTGGGTGGAGAAAGTTGCCGCAAAAGGCAACAACGGTATGCATCGCTGCGACATAGCTATTGTAGCGCATCACCCAGCCTTCTGACATTCCGAACGGTAGCCCGAGAGACTATCTGGCCTGAGCGTCACTGTCACCTACCATCTGAGGTGACGTCGCATGGTGAATGGCTTTGTACAAGCTCGCATTCCAGTCTGCTACTCCGGCGGCGAGGAATGTATTTGAAGCACATTTCTTGGCATGTTCACCATCGCAACAGCCGTTGGACTCATGCATTGGGCACGGGATCCTCAAGTTGGTATTTGTGCGCTTGCTCGATTTCTTGTGCCAAAGTGATTTACCGACAGTGGTCGTGAAAAGTTGTAGCATCGTACTGTGGACACCTCTGCATGGGATTGCTCTACAGGCGAGGCAGACGCAAACTGTGGTATTCGCAGGCCTGGATAGAAAGAGCAGCCCTCTTCGTGTAGACCGCCCACACAGAGACACTGCCCTTGAGCAGGAGAGCCCGACAGCTCTGAAAAGGTGCGCTGGAGCGCTGGAGAAGGCAGGCCCGAGAATACTGAGTGCTGGGACATGGGAGCAGAAGCCGAAGGTGTCGAGAGCGATTTAGCATGTCGAACATCGCGGTGCTGTAGATCCGCCGGGTGAAAGAAGGCGCAGGAAGGAAGGTGAGTAGTACCACGGCATATACACGAGAAGTCGAGCTCACGACTCTGATTTGACCTAAGAGAGTCAGCAGGCGGAGAGATCAGGCCAGACGAGTTGAAAGGTGGCCGGCTAACCAGATTCTCGTCACTGGCAGGAGGATGCGCAGCTTTCGATTCGAGGCCCATCAGCGACACAAACTTCTGTTCCAGCTCAGCTGCTTTTTCTATAATCTTGTTGTGGACTTCTTGGTGACTGCTCTGCAGGTTGCGCTTGACGAATGCGCCCATGAACATGTTGCACCTCAGCTCAATCTCTTCCTTGATGTAGAGGCCTTCGCTCGGCTTGTTCACGCCTAGCTCAGACGGCTCTCTGGGCTCATCGGGCATGTTGCCGCCGACACTCCATTTGCTCTTGATATCGACGCCGGCAGGAGCGAAGACATGTGTTTGAATGCCGTCGCGCAAGTTGTAGAAGCAGGCTTTGTACGACACCTCGCCCTTGTAGATCCCGCCAGGCAGGTAGTTGATCATGTCTGTAATGCTATACCACGTCCCCAGCTCAGCCTCATCTTTGGTCGCGGTCGCCGGAGCATCGGTGGGTTCCTGTCGTATCACCAGCGGATTCAGCTGAATCATGGCCGCATGGTCGTGAAGTCGTGCTACCGCCGCATCGCGCGAGATCCCGGCCGGGATAGGCGTGATGTGCGTTATGTGCGAGCGCCCCATATTGCCTGAGATCACTACGAAAGAAAGAACGAGAGTACACAGAAGGACATGAGGTTCTGCATGAGACACAGCTCGCAAGCCACTTTCGCCAGAGCTGCATATGCCTACCGCCGATCTGTGAGGCTCCCTCGGTATGCCAATCTTTGCGGCGCTGGTAACTTGCAAGGCGCAATAGAGCTCCCTATCAGGTCAAAGTCTAGTCAGCCAGCACTCTGTGGTGCTTCAGAGCACGCGAAAGCGACTCTTATGTGAGTATTGCAGGTGTTGAAGAACCGTCTGCCAAACATGCCAAGGATATCAGATCAGATAAAGTTTGCAGCTAGAACTATCGTGAGACACAAACTGGACTACCAACTCACGGAGCAAGAGGCCCACATTCGATGCGACATGCTGCCTTAATAGGGATCCTGATTTGATGAAGCTCCAGCGTAAGTACGAAATGTTGCCGTGCATGACCTCTTCACACTATCAGAGCCGTGAAGGATCAAAAAGCCTCCCCCATGCAAAGTTCACACATCCCAAACAAAACGACGAGTGACGGCATCATCGTCCCAAACTTACACTTTTCAGCCAATCGAACAACCATCAACAGTAATTGTTCAGCGTCCAATCTTCACAAGTCCTACGAATAGCGTATAGCTTTATCTTGCACCTGCCCACCTATCGCACAAGCTGCCAGAATTGTGAAGAAACGGCCGCTCGCTTCGCCGCCACTACATATGCTCGGCAACACCACGTTGTTCGCGACTTAGAAGACGAACATCAGTGCAACAAGCATGGTGTGGGATCAGTGCGTTTATACAATCATGCGCAGCAGCAATAATGTCAAACACAAACACAGGCACTGACGTTTCACCTTTCGTGCTTAGAATCGAGGCGACGCCTCCACATCTTTCCTACTTGCTCATATCGACATTCCTAATCACATATGTTCTCTTCACGAACTTTTTGAGGAACCGATGTAAGAAATGCAGGATCTGCGGGATGCTGGACATTGCTGATGAGAAATCTAGTACATCTGTCGGAACCGCCTATAGCTTTGATCTTGGGCATTCTTCTGGGTCCACAAGTCCTGCAATGGTTGACCCCGAACTTTTGTGATTCGAAGGGATGCGAAAGTGAAGGTCCAGGCGGTTGGGGATGGGTAAGACACAATCGTCTCACGTTTTGCTACAACGAATACTGATTCGTACAGGGCGATGGAGTCGTACAAGAATTGACACGAGTTATCGTCGGCATCCAAGTCTTCGCCGTTGGCGTAGAGCTACCAAAATACTACGCAAGCCGACACTGGAGATCTGTCGCCATGCTGCTCGGACCCGTGATGGCATTCGGCTGGGCTGTCTGCGCGACCTTCGCCAAGTATATCTTCCAGATCGACTGGTCGACTGCACTCATCATCTCAGCATGTCTGACACCCACCGATCCTGTGCTCGCGGCCAGTATCTTGTCTAATTCGCAGTTCTCCACCCGGGTTCCGAAGAGGCTGAAGGATATGTTGAGCGCCGAGAGTGGTTGTAACGATGGAGTTTCGTTCCCGTTCCTCTACATTGGGCTCTTCTTTCTCACACAAAATTCTGTTGGCGACGCACTCAAGGACTGGTTCCTCATTACAGTTCTGTGGCAATGTACCTTTGGTGTCTTCATTGGGCTCGTCATCGGCATCAGTTCCAACTGGATGCTACGCTTCAGCGCAGCGAGAGGCTTCATCGACAAATCGGGCTTCACAGTCTTCTACCTGCTGCTTGCCGTCTTCTGCGTTGGAGTGGGCTCGACTTTGGACTCAGATGACTTCTTGGTCGCTTTCGGTGCTGGATATGGCTTCGCACGAGATGGCTGGTTCGCGAAGAAGACTAAGGAGGCACAACTCCCGCACATCATCGATCTTCTCCTCAACTCAAGCATGTTCGTGTACGTAGGCACAATCCTGCCTTTCACATCGTACAACGACACATACTTGACGCCGTGGATCACTGTACCACGGCTCATCGGATTCCTGGCTCTGGTGTTGTTGTTCAGGAGGATACCGATCGTGCTTGCTACCTATCGATTCATCCCAGACATCAGGACGATCAGAGAAGCCGTCTTCTGCGGACATTTTGGACCTATGGGACTCGGCGCTCTCTTCTTGGCAATCGAGGGCCGAGCGGTGCTAGAGACCGGAACAAGCACACCAGACAATCATCCTCCGCAGTACGCGCCACCTTTGACGGATCGCCAGAAAGCCATCGAGACAATATGGCCTGTAGTATCGTTCATTGTGCTCGGCAGCACGCTCGTGCACGGATTGAGCGTACTCGTATTGAGCTTGGCGTCGCACTTGAGGAGACATGAGAAGGACCGAGCTGGTGTGCCGGCCGCCGAAACCGACCCTCTGACTCACATGGTCCACTCAGATGGTGATGGCGATAGCGCTGAGGACACCGAGGACGAGCACGGACAGCCATGAGACCGAGTTCAGCCTTTGGCACTATTGTAGACCAGCTTTCTTCGCCCTTCCAGAGCCGGCTGTAGAATGTGCATAGCCTTCGCGACTAGACCTTTACAATAGAAAGCGACACCAAGCTCCTGACTTGTGAACCACGATGCGCGATCCATATTTCCACTGCCGAACACGATTGCTTCTCCATCGACTATCGTGAGCTTGAGATGTGATTGCACGGGCTCTGCAGACCCAGCCTTCGGTTGTGCTCGCGAGACATAGTAAGATATTTGCAGAGAGCCTACCCGTGCAAAGCCAGCTTCCTCGTCAGATTGTCCTAGTAGGAGAGCTTCGTGCTTCCTAATCAGATTCCTGACGCATCTGCTCGTTGTGGTACCTGCAGTGACAAGTTGCTCGAGTATCATGAGCTTCTCACTGGTGAGTATAGTCACGTTCACGCCTCTTTTCAAAGCCTGAAGAAGTGCGTCGAGCACGGGTGGGCATGTCACGTTTGGTGTCTGCATGTAAATTGTCCTTGTAGCTCCAGCGAAGAGATCGAGCAGCTCCACGTTCAGAGGCGTCTTTGGCGCTGGAGCGCATTGCTGCCATGGAAGTCGAAAGTTGGGATTGCGGTGATGAGACGAGGGCAGAAACTTGCATGCCACGTTGGCTAAGCCCAGTACGCTTGCTGTGCTTGGTAGGTTTTCTTGAGCCACCGTGATAGGAGCGTTGTCTCCTTGGCTCTTCCAATGACTTATCCAGAAGTCGATGAAGCTTCGTACGATGAGTCCGTCGAATCGTACGCATCCCTCGAACCAGTCTTCCCAGGATACATTGCAGCTTGGTAGAAAGACTTCCTTGCCATCAATGATGACAAACTTCGGATGCCACACGCTGAATGGGAGGAAGAAAATGCTCTTCACTTGCAAGTCTAGCCCTGGTATAGCTTCCTGTGCGGGCAGGCCGAGTTTCTTGGTCCATTCTGACGGCGTATATGTTCGTCCGGCTGGGGACGATGTGTGGAAGAGTTTTTGGAATAGCGAGCACGAGGAGAATCCAATTCGAACCCGGATCTTTTTGTCGCCACGTTGGACCGCGGTACTATTCAGCTTAAGCAGAGTCTCCTTGACCGCATTTCGAGTATCGCTGGCGGCCCAGAAGCAGGTTACGAGAATGACTTCATCTTGAGCGGCTTCGATTGCTGGTAAAATAGTCTTGCCGTATATTTCGTGTCCTGTTCCGAAGGTGATATCGTGAACGCTGGCAAGGTCGCCCATTGGATGAGAATGAAAGAGGCCTTATGTGTCTCTGATGTCGTTGCTCTAACTATGTTGCTATGTTGGCAAGTGGAGCCTTGCAGTTCTCTTGGCACTGGCAGGAGCGATGTTCGCGCTTTCCGACTCCCACTTGCCTACGTCTTGACTATTCACGCAAGGAGAAAGCGCGAAGCATTGACTACTTCTCGCGTGTCTACAAACGATGATTGTGATGAGTATTCGATGGCACACAATCGCGGCAGTCTGCATGCTTTGTGCAGCGTCTCCTTTTCGCCTGTGAGCACGGATCGAAAGCCGATCAATTTGACATCCTGGTCACAACAACGCGTATTGTCGCGTCCTTCCTCTTCACTTTCTCTCTTAGAAGCATTGTAGAGCTCATCATTGCGATTCAGACGCGAGAAGACGCAGCGTGAAAAACGTGAGTAGGCTGGATATTTCCACAATGTGTGAGACATGATTCCGACAGTCAGGGTCTGTCAAGACCTATGTAGGCCTTTCCTACTAGAGAGTGTGCCAAAGTAATCGAGAACGATGCTCCGATAAAACGTCCAGCAAGACGGTATGAGAGCATTGCCAAGTCCTGGGCAGGCTAGATACGCTACTATCTCATCATGCCCGGAGGAGAACCACTAAGAGACGTGACGTCTCAAGTTGCCAACGAGCGGCTTCAGCGAGATGAAGAAGATCTTGCTGGCATTGAATCTGCACACCGTGCCGCAGCTCATGCTTATTCCGCCACTGGAGACTATCAAGCATATCTGAACGCCACCGGAAAGAAGTCAACTACTGCAGGCACGAAGCGAAAAGCACAGGATCCTCCACTGTCGACCGATCCAGATGACTTCGATGTCGACGACATGGTCATGACAAGAGCTGCAATCAAGTTCGGGGCATGATTAGACGCTTCCTCGACAGTGGCGAAATGAAGAGAGGCCAGTTTGCAAAGGCCATTAACGTCACTGCTGCCAGTCTGAACAACTCCTCGATCAGAATGGTACAATGGTCGGCGCCGGCAGTAACACTTACAGTAACGGCTGGGCATTCTTCAAGAAAAGGGAGCTGGCTGGAGTCAAGGCACCAAAGAAGGACAAGGCTACGCCTGCAGCCACAGGCACTGCCAGTACTGCTGCGCCGGCCACCGACATCAGCACGATTTCCCTCCCAGGAGAGGCTACAGGCAGTGTTGAGATCTACGATAACTGCGACGAGATCCGGAAGAAGATCAACGCCCATCTCACAAAGCCCGGCGTGTCCCAAGCATCATTCTGTCGAGACTTGGCTGCGCAGCTCACTCCCGGCACCAAGATTCAAAGTAAACAGCTTACGGACTTCCGCTCGAAGAAAGGTGGAAGACAAGGCAATACATCTTGTGTCTTCTATGCTGCTTATGTCTATTTTGAAAAGCTCAGGATCGCGGAGGGAAAGCCAAGATCGAAGCATAGAAAGGAGATGGAGGAGTTTTGGACCCCGCAAGGAGGCTTCGATATCGTGCATCCTGGTCATCAGAGGTGAGTCTTGAGTTGATGTGAGAGTGTGTCGAATAACTCTGATGACTGACGATCTCGTGATAGGTACTTTTGCACGGCTGGCCGTTCGATATATGAAGACCATCTAGGCCGCATTTTCTCGAGATAGTGCCGCGAATCACGGGGTTTGCGGCGCTTCCGTTCATCAATATCTGACTGTATGTGCATTGTACAGCCTTGTAATCATATAGAATCTCGCCGCTTTCGGCACCTCGAAGCTCATCTCGCTCCACGTCGCGGACGTCTTTCCGAAGCGCACACGCAGCCTATGCAGCACAGACCGCAGAACTTCTGATTGCCACTCTGGGCACGCCACGCCACGCTACGCCTCCTTCACAAACGCTGAATCATTTCTTCAACCTCGCAACATCCTCCGGCACCAAGATCACCACCTCGGAAATCTTGTGCCCGCTGTACCCATGCCCCAAGAACTCCATCCACGGCGCGCTTTCATCCTTCTTGTCCCCTCTCTCAGCCAGCTCAGCTTTCTCCTCGGTGTACAAGTCAGCCTTGTGGATCTCGACGCTCGTCTTGCCTGGCGTGATGGGTTTGCGGCACATGCGGATGCCGGGGTCTGAAACACAATCAGCGCAGGTTGCAACAGAGGTGAGATGTGAATTTACTGGCAGACAGAGCCATCATGAGCTCCATATCGTCGACTATGCCTTGGCCTTTGGGGATCATTTGCTCTTGGTCCGTGGCCTTATAGTAGTTGCTCATCCCATGCTCGGTCACGAATGTGGAGCGGGGTGGGCACTCCATCTGCTCGAGGTACGAGTCAGTAACGCGGTTTGGAGGTTGTAAGTAAAGGAAAGACGCACTTTAGGTGGATGGCATTACTGGTTTCCGCGAGTGGTGGTGATGTGTACTGTTTGATAGTAGCAAGGAAAATGTGTCGTAGACTGAGCGACAATCCATACAGTCGGTAGGTTTTGTTGTGGTCAGGAAGTATAGGTCAAGCTGCTCAGAGATTAATTTCGTATGAACAATCTGAGCAACAAGTGAATGACCCGAGATGACATTCACGTACTAGCTTGTGCTTCACATTCGTTTACTTATGTCTTCAGACTCGTTTCAGATATTCGCAAGTCTTGTGAGCTCGAAGCGAATATGGCGCAGCTTGAGTGATTGCTATAGTGCAAGTAGAGACGCGCCATTGTTTCATATTCAACCAGTAGCGGTAGTGGGCCCATGATGTTCTGGCATGTTGATGCTTATGTCGCATGCTTCAATTGTTTGTTTGCTGCTTGATATAAGTAAGTGAGACATGTCAAGTGCGCTGAAGAATGCAGCATGCGGAAACAAAGGCCAATGCTTGAGGATTGCATAGAGACAGACATGCATTGACAGTTGTCCCGCTGTATTTGTTGTCGCCATCTTTATAGCTTTGCAAACACAGGCTTGCGCTTGTTCTTCCCAAGGCCAGACAGTAGAGCGTCGCTGACGTCCTTTGTCTGCAGCATAGCAGCGTTCCAAACTGCGATGTAATCAAGACCTACCAAATTGTTAGATGTGTTTACTAGCTCTCAGTCATTCTTTAACTCACCATCTTCCACTGAGTGGTCTCTCGAGTAATTGATTACCGCTTTCGTCCCTTGCACAGCGACTGGGCTCTTCTCCGCGATCAGCTTTGCCAGCTCCGTCGCTCTGTCCAACGCTGCCTTCTTGCTATCGAACACGCCGCTCACGAAGCCCATCGTGAGTGCCTCCTGTGCATCAAAGTCTCTAGCCGTCAAGCAAATGTCCTTGATCCAGCTCATCGGCACTTGTGTATGTGGTAGTCTTGTCAGAGTGCCAACGTCCGCAGCAAGACCAATCGCCACTTCTCGCACACTGAATCTCGCATCGTTCGAGCAGATTCGAATGTCGCAGCAAGTACTAATGTCGATGGCAGCGCCGTACGAGATACCGTGCATCACGCATATGACTGGCTTTTCGCACTTCTCGATCTCGCTTACAGGCTCCTGGATCTCCTTGATATGCCGTCTTAGGTCCCAGGCTTTCCGCGCGACATCTCGTTCCGGTTCAGCGCCTTTCATCCCACCGCCGGTGAGTGGGCCTTGTGCTGCGGCAGTAACATCTAAACCAGCAGTGAAGGCTCTGTCACCGATCGCTGTGAGAATGATGGCACGGACATCTGGATCGTGCGATAATTTCTTGAAGATATTCCCAAGGTCCGTGAACATCTGTCCAGTAAAGGAGTTGAGCTTGGCAGGACGATTGACTTCGACAACGACCACATATTCGTATGGTTGAGTTACGTTGAAGAACTCTGAGCTGAGATCTTGGGGTGCCATCTTGATGGTTTGATGGTTTGTATATTTTGTCCTCCAGTGCGATAAGTTCAACCTTCTTGTGTTTGCTTTGATGTGGTCGTTGCTGAGTCGTGGAAGTCGAGAAGCCGAGGTCAAAGGTAATCAGCTACGAGCCTCAGTATTCAGGCATCATCCCAAAAGAGTCGGTCGCACAGAATGTAGTACAACAGGAAGATGACCTGGCAGGGTGTCAGGATGTACCAAACAAGAGAGCGGATTTGTTGGAGAGGAGGAGTGGTGCTTGTACGCTTTGTAGAATGTAGATATTGGATGAAAGCAGCATATATATATGTAGGTAGATTCCTGAGCTCGCAGACCCTAAGGACTAAATGCCTGCCGTCAAGACAGCTCTTACGACTGCCAACATAGGCGCATAGCCCCAGTGATTCATCCAACCTGATTCGACGGTTGAGTAGCAGGCCCACCCATCGATTCCGGCGACACTTGCAGCTGCCAACATGATCAAGCCCAGGGTCTTCGTGCTGCCGTACATCGAGGGTGCGAGGATTGCTAGTCCCATGAATATGTCGCGGTAGCCGTAAACCGCTAGAAGAGTGTCCACAAGCTTTCTCTGGCCTGGGAGGACAGGATATGACAGCTCGAAGAAGGACAAAGCTGAGACTGGATTGACCATGACGTTGATGCCGAACCCGATAAATATCGCGCCAAACGCAGCGCAGACGTAACGGATCCAGGGCGACTGTGAGATAGGCATTGTAGTACGTGGTGAGTTGTTCTTGTAAGGTCTGATAGCTCGCTAGATTTGGATCTCGGATTTGGGATGATGTAGAATTGCGAGCTTGGCTTCTCTGGTGATCTTGTTTGACGAGTGAGTCTTGGTTGAATGCAGACGATCTTCCGTATTGTCGCAGATGTTCAGATGTTTGATTGGAATGTAATGAAAGGAAAAACAGTCCCTTACAACGAGAGCTCATATACACTTCGGTGCCGGACTTTCAGCTTCACAGGCAGCCAGCCAGCGGGAATTCATAATACCGTAGACTTTGCTGTGACAGGATTGCGATCTGCGGTCAGCCACTTACTTGGCAAGTCGCTGAAAGGGAAAGCATGCTTCACACGCTGCGTATCAGTGTTGGTAGTAGAAGTGGATGTTGAGGTGAGAGTGAAAGAAGGACAAGCCAGCAAGAAGTGAGACGGTCGAAATTCCGCGAATGCCTTGCAACTTGACACCCTGACCACAATTCGACGTGACGCGACACAACTATCAAGTATCGCGCTGTTTACATACAGATACACGACTGGATGCCACGAGGCTCACGATAGCGCGCTGCCAACGGGCATCAACATTATAATCTGCCATTATGGGCGACCTCCACAATACGCCCATAGTCATTGACAATGGCAGCGGTACAATTCGAGCAGGATACGCTGGTGAAGATGTGCCTAGGAGCCACTTTCCGTCTTTTGTAGGACGGCCGAAGCATTTGCGTGTGCTTGCAGGAGGTCTGGAGGGAGATGTGTTTATTGGAAAGCGCGCAGAAGAGCTAAGAGGACTGCTGAAGCTGCGGTACCCCTTAGAGCATGGCATAGTCACCGACTGGGATGACATGGAGAAGATATGGCAGTATATCTACACAGAAGAGCTGAAGACGCTGAGTGAAGAGGTATGTTGAGGCTTAGGTCAGTCGCAAGACTAGATATGTTTGAGCCCGCCAGCTAATCCACACCAGCACCCAGTTCTGCTCACGGAAGCACCTCTGAATCCACGCGCGAACCGAGATACGGCTGCTCAGATCCTCTTTGAAACCTTCAATGTACCTGCCTTATACACCTCAATACAGGCCGTACTGTCTCTGTATGCCTCAGGGCGGACAACGGGCATCGTGCTGGATGCCGGAGATGGTGTCTCGCATGCGGTGCCTGTCTACGAGGGCTTTGCAGTGACAAACAGCATTCGTCGCATAGATGTGGCAGGGCGAGACGTCACGGAAGAGCTCCAACGGTTACTGCGGAAAAGTGGCAGCGTGTTCCACACCAGTGCCGAGAAGGAAATTGTCAAGCAGATCAAAGAGAAAGTATCATACGTTGCACTCGATCCCAAGAAGGAGGAGAAGGAATGGCTCAACTCAAGCAGTCGAGGCGGAGAGAGCAAAGTGGTCGAATACACATTGCCGGATGGCAAGAAGCTCAAGATTGGGTCGGAGCGCTTCCGAGCAGCAGAGATTCTGTTCGAACCGGAACTGATTGGCCTCGAGTGGCCAGGTCTACATCAAATTGTTGTCGACTCGATCAGTCGGACAGACATGGACCTGCGAAAGGCGTTATTCGGCAACATCGTGCTGTCAGGTGGCTCGACCATGATCAAAGGGTTCGGTGACAGACTGTTGCACGAGGTTCAAAGATTGGCGGTGAAGGACATGCGAATCAAGATATTCGCACCTCCGGAGAGGCTATGGAGCACGTGGATAGGAGGCAGCATTCTGGCTGGCTTGAGCACGTTCAGAAAGATGTATGTGACGATTGATGATTGGCATGAGAGTAAGTCACGAACACGCAACCTCCATCGGCATCGATTGGAATTAGCTAACACTTTGAAGACCCCGACATCATTCACCAGCGATTCGCGTGAGCCTTGCGTACGATACCCCAGCGACAGATTTAGATGTTTCATTTCGAGCGGCTCCAGGCGGTTCATGCCCTCTCCACGATTTCGACGAAAACGGCCTCTGCCCGACACGCCGCCCAACACGACTTACCATCCAATGCTGATGACACGATCCGAAGAACCTTGAAGCACTGCAGCTGCGCCAATTCTCTGACTTCCGATTAGTCCGGACTGCCTCGCAATAGAACAAGAGCCATAAACGTGCTCAGCATGTTGGATGCGGAGGGTGGACTGTGGAGAGCACGCAATACTACCAATGCAAGTGAGCGGATCACAGTTGTCAACTTTTACTTAACCATCACGTACTAGTGCGACATTCTAGTCTCAGGTACCGCCTGCACGAGGCGGAGGATCGCCTCCGTTCATGGCAGAGCGCTAGAGAGCAATTGCGGGGAAGCGAGAGCATGAAATGCGTGGGCACCACGGTACCGGTTTCCGAGAAGAGGAGACGGCCATCTCCTACAGAGGGGCAGACCAGTGCGAGTAGGTAGACGATGCTAAGGTCGCGGTATCTGTTCCTGCAGCAGACATGGTGCACCAACCAAGTGCCTCATTTCAATACCATCCTCAGTAACAATGTCCACGTGGCTGTGGCTTATAGATCGCTCTGGTGCCGGCGGTCGACGTGATCATGCGGAGAGACTGCGTGCTTGCTCCTCGTGATGTGGCCGCCACGGTGTTGTCAAGCCAAGAATGAGTCTCATAGTTTCATAGGGGTAATCGAAACTCAAGCAAGTGTTTCCTGGAGTCAGAGAAATGAACGGCCCGCATGCCGAGCTCCAGTCAAGAAGACGCTTGCGTGCACGCATGACTTTGTCCGTTGCGAGGCGCTCTGGATCTCCGAAGTCCCGAGTACTTGCTTCAGATCTCGGCGTGCGAAAGCAGGCCTGAGATGATGCTATCGCTGTCAGAACAGTCGGAATCGCCATCATATGACGCTCGAAAGAGCATGGCATGGGTCAAAGGCGAATGACGATGAGAAAAATCTTCATGGATGGAAATCGATTGACGCCATGGCGGCTCTCCAGAACGATCTGCGCCTAGTTAGTCGCTTAGCTTCGGTACGCGAAGAACACCTCAGCCGCTCAGAGATTTCTCGTTCTAGCAGTTAACTGCAAAGCGCGTTTCGTGGCCAAGATCCTAGGTGACCGCGTGATGTGATCTGTTTTGATTACTGGCAGTCGGTGGCCCGCTTGCACAGACGACCAAAGAAATTTCGTTATGAGTATAACAAGCAGGTAAGGCCGCTGTTGCATTCCTCCCTTCCTCACTTCCATAACCAAGCATCAAATATCACAACAACAAGACCGTCTCACGAGCAAACTTCCAAGCACAACATTGAACCTTGCCACACACTACCACACATCTACACCTCACCTCACCTCACAACACACATATCAAGATGACTTCTCGGCAATACTCCGTCACTGAGCCACACCCATCCGTTCGATCTGGTTACATCGGCGGTGGCCGAGGAGGTGCCGGCAACTTCAAGCGCTACAAGGCTGAGGAGCTCACCAGCGGTCCATCTGCCACTGGTCCAGCATCGCGCATCACCCTCACTCGCCCATTCGCAAAGCGCACCGTCACCAGCGGTCGTGGCGGCTTCGGAAATGCTGTGACGACTCAAACCGAGGAGTCCATCTTCCAGTTCGACGAGGAGATGCTCAAGGCACGAGAGACTGCAAGCACTCCTGTCTACCGCATTGGTCGTGGAGGTGCTGGCAACGTCTTTCCAGAAGCCAAGGCTCCATCATCTTCGCGCAAGAACTCCTCCGATTCTTCTGCAAGCGACTCTTCGGAGCGACCTGCCAACTTGAGGAGGGAGTCAGGCGGCGTCTTCTCCTCCATCTTCAGCAGAAGGTCATCGTAGATCGATCTACTCTTCGACTTTGTTCCAACAAACACATCTTCTCAGCCTCCTCGGTCGATCATCAACATGATCCTTCGGTGATACATCCGGCTTCGAGAAGACCTTCACGATTTCTACGACAACTTTAACTATTAGCGAGCTGGTTCTTGATTCTCGCATCATACGCATGATCAAAAAGCGACGGCGCTGGGGTATCTCAGCATTTTTGCGGGTTTCTTTTTTAGTTAACTAGCTTGGTCGAAAGTTCAATTTGAGCTGTTCCGACAAATGAATATCGGCAGAAAAGCATCACGGCGTTTTTGTGATTTCTGACGACACCTGCCTGGCATGGCGAGGGGAGAAAAGTTCGATTTGCTTTACTTGTACTGTTACAACCGGCGAGATGATATACCCTGTTACTTCTCGCGCCGAGGGCGCCTGCGACGGCATAGCTTAGTGGTGTTCTTACATCTGCAGAAACCTGCGGATGTACTTTGATAATGAATTCGATCGAAAGATCGCTTCAACTTCACTCCTGCTCGTCCGATTTGTTAGCTTCCCTTCCGTGCATGGTCCTGTATACGTAAATGGAGGCGAGACTTGCGATCGTGTCGTTGACATAACACCCAACGCTTGATTTGCATCTGGTGTTTGCACCTTGGCTTTGGGTGCAGCATCCTTCACTGGACTGGCAGAATCGAACACTCTTGTTGTCAGCGAAGTCTTCGTATCAGACTACCATCGCAACCGCACGTAAGCCATGAGCACGTTGCATCGTCTACTGCGCACGTCTTGCATCACGTCAGCCCACTCCAAGTGCATCGATCAGAGACTACCATCCCTCCAGAGAATCTGGCATACAGTTCTGCCGTGTCGCAGTCAGCGGAATCTCCTCACAGATGCGGCTGGACATGTTTTTGATAGCTGTCGGCATCGGGCCGGTGTAGGGCTGACAGGTGTTGTGCGCGTGCGCGTGCCAAACATCGAACGATAGGGTAAGATACCAGCTGGCAGCAACAAACAACGGTCTCCTCTACAGCTGCATGTTGTCGCGCCAGAAATCATCATCATCTTTTCTCCTCGAATGTCAGGCAGCAGTATTGTTTCGATACGAAAAAGTTCCACCTTCTGGCGCTCGTTCTCGTACGCAAGAAGCAATCGGCGACGCGGCTTTTCGATACGACCGACGCGAGCTAGGCCAGCCAACCTGTTTGACAGCTTTGTTGACGGCTGATCCGAGGCATGCCGAATGTGATTATGAACGAATAGCCTGGCATTTGCGCATATGAATAAGCAGTAGTTTGCACACTTGGAGCATCTTTTTGGCCAGTTCTTAGAGCGAGTCATGGCTGGCATAGAGCAGATCATCGTGCACTCAAAGGTACACACAGACTTCAGCTCTCCTGCAATACGACATGTGCTAATGTATAGTGCCCGGGTAGAGCTACGTGGTACGATGGATTCAAGTTCCTGAACACCATTCCATATCCTGGTCGCTGCAGCCGGCCAAGAAGAGCATCAACTTTGGCATCTTCAAACATCCAGGTACACGCAATGGGACACTACCGACGGAGGAGATCATCGAGAACAATGCAAAAGATGTACCTTCGACACCAGCCCTCGATGGTGCAGAGAGGCCGAAGCCAACTTCTCGCAGAGCATCAGTAACGGAGGGCAAGAGTGACGTGCTTGACAAGCTGCACAATGTTGGCATCAAGTCGGTTGCGTGGGCTGGGAGATGTGAAGCAGACAAGGTTGCAATGGGGAGATACGATGTGCCAACAGGAGAGGGTGGCGCATATGGCTTGGTCTTTGACAACACCTTTTCGAAGCAGACCTCGAAGACCGTCACGCTTGTGCTTATGACGCACCCCACGAATGCACCACCGAAGTCTGGCCATCATCTGCACTACTCGCAAGCGTTTTCGAATCAGAGCCCCAAAACAGTCAGTGGGAAAAGCAGCAATCCGTCGATCAAACCAGCGAACGATTCCAGCGACTCCCTGACTTCGAACCTGCATCGTGCAGTGCTCGAAGACCCCAGGCCGCATTCAAAACGAGGCGTGGAGAGCAAGGGCGTGGAAGGAACCACGTTTTACACAGGCACATTGTATAAGAGGAGGCGCAAGAAGGGCCAAGGACACGCAAAGCGCTTCTTCTCGCTGGACTTTACAAGTTCGACTCTGTCGTACTACAGGAATAGGCACTCCTCGGCACTTCGTGGCGCCGTGCCTCTTTCATTGTGCGCTGTTGGAGTTGACGACAAGACCAGAGAATTTACAGTGGACTCTGGAGCAGAGGTTTGGCATCTCAAATCGCGGAACAAAAAAGACTATGAGGGCTGGCGGGAGGCACTTGATCGCGCGTCAAGTGCCGCTGTTTCTTCCACTCCTGGGACACCAATGAGAACATTACGAGATTTCTCAGCATCAAAACCGGTCAATCCAGATGAGGAACGCGAGTGGGCACGAGTTGAGCAACTGGTCAGCAAAGTGTCTGGGACTCGGGATGCGCTTAGAGGACTTGCTAAGGACACTGACCCCAAGTATTCTGCAAGTGCAAACAGCAATGGACTAGGCTTGACGACTTCTGGCAGCAGTAGTAACAATGCTAGTCCGACCTCGCATGAGTCCGCCAGTCAATACTTCCCTGATATGGACGACAGGCGAGAGAACAGGCGTCCATTCTGGAAGCGTGCCCCAAGCGCGGATCGTAGTCCTTCCGCCTTGTTCCGCAGAAGTGTTTCGGCTCAGCTAGCAGTGCCGTCTGCATCTTTAGCAGGGCCAAGCTCACCTCAGCCAGGATCGCTCACTGTGCAGAAACGACCAAGCGGACAGAATCTTCAATCTGCTGCCTCGCAAATGGATATGGAGGTCCACGAGAGATGCATGGCGCTTTTGAGAGATCTGAATAAAGTCGTAGGAGAGTTCTCTGATTTGGTTGCAGAGAGTAAGACTCGACGGCAACCTCCATTGCTGACAAGCAATTCCAGGATGTCACTTGAGTCAATCGATGATCAAGAGTTCTTCGATGCGAATGATGGTGGGGATAATCCTTCGCAGCTGCTGAACATCCGCCGGTCTAGCGATTTTGATAAGCAGAACGAGGAGGAAGATCTGTTTGACGACCGCTCCGAGGCGGACTCTGATACCAGTAGCGACGCGGGTGAAGGACCGGCAGGCTCTGTCCTCTTTTCAACGGCGGACAAGAGCGGACAATCGCCCCTGTTTCCCGTCAAGCTAGATCAGCTGCCTCCACTACCTTTACCGAAAGTGAAGCGCAGGACTGCTGTTCCAGGTCCACGACAGCCACCTCCGAGCATTATCGGATTTTTGAGGAAGAACGCAGGCAAAGACCTGAGCCAGGTCGCCATGCCGGTGACAGCCAATGAGCCGACGTCGCTATTGCAGCGTCTAGCTGAGAGCATCGAATATCCTCAGCTTCTCGATGCTGCCGCGGGAGCGAGCACACCTGCAGAACGCCTTATGTACGTTTCGGCCTTCGCGGTATCGTTTTTCTCCTACAACCGGGTGAAGGAACGAGCACTGCGCAAGCCGTTCAATCCTATGCTTGGAGAAACCTTCGAGCTGGTCAGAGAGGATATGGGCTTTCGCTTCGTTGCGGAGAAAGTCAGCCACCATCCTGTGCGCATGGCGTGTCAGGCAGAAAGTCTTGCCAATGGTGGTTGGTGCTATGCGCAGTCACCAAAGCCAGAGCAAAAGTTCTGGGGCAAGTCAGTTGAGCTTAACAATGACGGGAGAGCACGAGTCATCCTGCATGCTTCTGGTGAGCGATTCTCCTGGAGCCAAGCGACGTGCTTCTTACGAAATGTCATCGCTGGAGAGAAGTATGTCGAGCCAGTTCAGACAATGACAATCCAGAGCGAGACGAATGGCATGCGAGCCGTAGTGTCGTTCAAGGCGGGTGGTATGTTCTCTGGGCGCAGCGAAGAGGTCAATGTGCAGCTCTTTGAGGGCGAATCACCATCTGACATTGGTCTTGTCGGGAAATGGACAGACAGCCTCAAGCGGACAGACACGGACGAGACGATCTGGAAGGTGGGTGCTCTGGTGCCCAATGCGACGAAGGTCTACGGCTTCACCACATTCGCTGCTGCGCTCAACGAGATCACAGAGGTTGAAGCCGATCATCTACCTCCGACAGACTCGCGTCTCCGCCCAGACCAGCAGGCATTGGAAGCTGGCGATGTTGACAAAGCGGAAGGCTTAAAAGCGCGACTAGAGGAGCGACAGCGTGCGCGCCGGAAGGTGCTGGAGAGTCACGGACAATCCTGGAAACCACAATTCTTCGAGAAGGTGACAAGCGCGGAAGGCGAGGAGGAGGTCTGGATGCTGAAGCAGAAGGACGGGTACTGGGACAGACGTGCGGCTAGTGATTGGACTCACGTGCAGGAGGTTTTCGAGCTATGAGTGAGGGAGAGATGGACCACAGGACTCTCGTTGGCTTGGAATACTTGTGTATTGGAGGAGATACCCAATTCTTGTATAGATTGTTGAATCATTATTTCAGACATTACTGCAGAATTAGCATGGCATGCTGACAATCGCGCTATGCTTTCGACTCGCATACACATGCCCTCCACATCCAGAAAGACGCGGCTCGGCCAATCAGTAAGAGTTCGGAGAGTGTAAAACAGCACGGACAACTTAGTGAACCACTTCCGCGTCACCAGGCCTGTCTGTCCATCAACGTCCATCCATCCACTTCACAATAATTGTGCCGTCACTTGCGACGCATTGGCATGCTAGGAATACCCTCACCGCGAAGAGGCTTACGTCGACTCATCATCTTCGGCTCGGTCATCTTCCTCGGCCCTACGATTTTTGCCAAAGTGTACTCTTCCTGGAGTGAGGTGTCAATCAGCAACGCCAAACGACAACTGGAGCTGGAGCGGCTGGAGCTTGAAAGACGGCGCATGCAGAGTCGCACTGACGAGAGCTCGTGATCAGTGCAGTGTTAGAAGTGAGGTGCTGACCTCTTCCTTCCCTTTCTTGTGTCGTGTTTGGAGGTGCCTGAGGTGGCGGCGATTTAAAGTTGGAAAGCCGACCGATATCGATAGTCAGATCAACTCTCGATCTCGTCACAGGCGGACGGCTTATTGACCGACTTAGTCACTCACACGACCACTCACCCCCTACAGCCTCGAGGATCGTCTCAGCTCCGACACATACCTGGTACATTCTCTGAGAGGCGGTCGCCCACAGTTGCAACGATGTTGAAGATATGGAGCATGAAGCAGCAGCAGCAGAAGAGCGAGGCTGCTGCTGGCGGCGCAAAGAAGAAGAAGGTCACGGCAGCACAACTACGCGTGCAGAAAGGTCAGTCAAATGTCCTACTACTCGACCTGATAGCCAAAACGTCTAACAGTCTTGATTAGATCTCTCAGAACTCTCCCTCGGCTCCACAATGAAGACACACTTCCCCAACCCCGACGACATCCTCAACTTCACCCTCACCCTCACCCCCGATGAGGGCCTCTACAAAGGCGGCGTCTTCAACTTCTCCTTCGCCATCAGCCAAAACTTCCCCCACGAACCGCCCAAAGTCAAATGCAAAGAGAAAATCTACCACCCCAACATCGACCTCGAAGGCAACGTGTGCTTGAACATTCTCCGCGAAGACTGGAAGCCTGTGTTGAATCTGAATGCGGTGATTGTGGGGTTGCAGTTTTTGTTCTTGGAGCCGAATGCTAGTGATCCGTTGAATAAGGATGCGGCGAATGATTTGATGAGTGATCGGGATCGGTTCAAGAGGAATGTGAGGAGTGCGATGGCGGGGGGGAGTGTGAAGAGTGAGGCTTTCGATCGGGTTATGAAGTGAGGTAGTAGATGAAGGGGGTGCTGGGATTTCGAGAAGCGCATATGACCAAGCAAGGACTCAAGTCTATCGCAGGAAGTCGCCGCAGTGGGGAAGGACGAACGGATGGATCGATCTGGAGCGCGGTCATGGCATCAGGAACAGAGCGAGTACAGTGCATTATCAGCCGGAGGTGTTTTGTGCTTAGGCGCGAGAGAGCGAGATACCACTACCACAAGAGATGCGGGATATGCTATGCCATACCATACATAGAGCGTCTGTAAGGGAGAATTCGAGTTCAGAACCATTACTCGCCTTTCAAGCATACGAACTTGCAGATGACCTTGATGAATCCTTATATACATTCAAGATTGTTGCATTGCATTACACTGTTGTTGCTACCCATCAAATACTACCACACAACCTCAATGTCCTCCCTCCATCCCACTCGCCACCCATCCCCTCCCATCCCTCCCCCTCCCCTAAAGGTCCTTAAACGCCCTCAGACTATACAAATGCTTATCCGTCGTCTCCAAAACCTCCAACCTCGCCCCGACTGCAACCTTGCCCTCATTCTTCGGAATACACATCATCCCAAAACACGGCTTCCACTTCGCCGGCCCACCATCATCCACCCTGCGAAACTTCATCAGCGTATCCCACGGCTGCTTGGCATTCTTCTCTGCAGTATCCGGATTCACATTCGGCACTTGACATCTCGCACACCGCGCTACAACATCGAGATCGATTTTGTAGAGCGCTTCTTCAGCGGGGATAGACGTGGAGATGCGGATGCGTTTCCAAGTATCTTCTTCCCAAGGGTGGTCGTCGCGGCCGCGGATGATGATGTTGGGGCGGAAACGCTCGATTGTCACGGAATCTGGGGAAGATGGCTTATGGCCGAGGCGTTTGTTGAGGTCTTTGATGGAGGCTTCGGAGGCGATTTGCAGGGACATGACGTCTGCGAAGTGGTGCGGGACGTCTTTGCCGTAGAGCTCTGGTTTGCCGTTGATGGCGACGAGGCGGTCGGTGGGGCCTTTGTAGACGAGCGCGACGTCTTTGTCGAAGAATTTGGAGAAGATGGCGTTGATGGAGTCCGAGTAGATGTAGCCGTCGGTGTTTTGTTCCCAGATTTCGACCGTTTCGAGGGTGGTGTTGGATTCGAGCCAGGTCTTGGAGGGGAAGGCGGGGATGGAGATGCGGCCTTCGGTGTTGTGGATGCTGACTTCGAGCATTTGCTGGCCGGCGAATTCGCCTTCGCCATCGGCGAGGGAGGTGTCGATGAGGGTCATGGATGGGTCGCTGCGGATGGTGAGGAACTTCCGGGACGACTTGTCGATGAACATCCAATTGCGGTCGAGAGTCAGACCGGCTTTGCGAAGACGAGTAGAGTCGACGTCAAAGCCACGACAGCTCTTGATCGGGTAGACACGCAGTGATACGATCTCTGTTGGAGGAGGAATTGGCGGCCGGTTGGCATCGGGTTTCGCAGCGTCTGAGGAACTGCCGATGCCATAACTTCCATCTCTATTCGTCACATCTGAACCGATGTAGTTGGCGTAGACAATGACAGTGATCAAGCCGACCACGCAGGCAGCGAGGAGGTATCCAGAGTTGCCCCATTCAAGTGCTTCTAGATTCCAGAATTGGGGATGTTGATAGGCTTTGATCGCGGCTTCTGGCATGCGAATGATCGCATTGGCGATGCCCTTGAGGGTGAGACCCATCTTGCTAATGTCGGTGCTGCCACAGCCTTGTCCAGGTGGTTTATATCAATGTGAGAGGCAACCTTGCAAAGTGTGGATCCAACACACTGACCGATTCCCTCTTTCGGAAATGCTCAGCGAGCAGCGATTTCTCGCTCAATGTCAAGTATAGGGCGCGTGAGAGCTACACAATGTCTCTCACAATGTCGGCTTTTGGCTTGATAGCTGACTCACAGTGTCCTCTGGCGATGCAGCAGAAGAAGAGATGATCATTCGAGTGCCACACTGCGGAGAAAGCATTGAAATCTGAAAAGGGTCCAAGCGCTCTCGCGTCATGGTCGCTTCTGGCAGCACACCAGCCTTCGACCACATCTTTTGGGTTATAAGCAGAAAGTCAAGTCCAGACACAATCAGCAATAGTCGTCTGTGCAGATAATAGAGACAGTGTGAAGTCAAGCAGCATCAAGCAACTCGGGCAGACCCGTGCTCTACGGCAATTTCTCGCTTCTACTGGTTGACATTGTGACGACGTACTCAACGGAAAGTATTCTTCCTTTCAATCATTTGATAGCATAGACCACAATCTTTACCTTTCCCATATTTTGATACCGAACATAAAGAAGATGCCTGACAAAGACGCCTCCACCCCAAGAGTATTCCTGATCCGTCATGGACAAACTCTATGGTCTATGTCAGGCCAACACACAGGCAAGACTGACATCCCCATGACCGCTGAAGGCGAAGACCAAGTCAAAGGCACCGGCCGCATCGTCTACGGCGAGGGAAAGCTTCTTGACCCCAGAAAGATCGCCAAAGTCTACGTCTCGCCACGAACGCGAGCCATCAAGACCTACGAACTCATCTCAGGCCGTCAGGATGGCTACGAGATCACAGAAAGTTTGGCAGAATGGGATTATGGGTACACTACTCACCACATCAGAGATTGTATAAAAATTTGATTACTAATACCCTGCAAAGTGAATACGAAGGTCTCAAACCCGCCGAAATCCGCTCCAAACGCAAAGACCAAGGTCTCGACACCGAGCGACCCTGGGACATCTGGACCGACGGCTGCGCAGGCGGTGAATCTCCACAAGAAGTCACTGCTCGCATCGACACTCTCATCGCCGAGATCAAGAAGCTCCAAGCGCCGCATATGAAAGATGCTGAGCCAAAGGACGTCGTTCTTGTGGCTCACGGGCATCTTACGAGGGCGTTTGCGAGGCGGTGGTTGGGGTATGAGTTGTCGTTTCCGTTGTCGTTGATGATGGAGCCGGGTGGTGTGGGGGTGTTGAGTTATCAGCATCATAGTGTTGATGAGCCGGCGTTATTGTTGGGAATTGGGTTTCCTTTGCAGCAGTAGGAATGTTGGCATTTAGAGGTGACGCTGATTGGATGAGTATGTGTAGTGATCAAGCATGTCGCAAGCTGCCTGTGTGAAGCTGTTTTACGCTAGCACTATCAAATGGGGCGAATATAGTCAACTATGACTCCGAGCTGTATCGTAACAAGTATCCAGTAATGATCGTCCTGACTGCCTTTCATTGGACAGTCAATTCACTCCTCCACCCCAACACCTGCGCTAAGGATGCTTTTCCATTCTTCAAGTTCAAAAACATTATCGTAACGCCTTCTATCATGTTGTAACGTTATCAGCCACCACTAATGGGCTGTCGATTTGCAGGGTATGTCCGTAGATACTATAGCCAAATTGCTAAGACCAGTGAGGACATCGCAAGCATAGCGCTTACCAGCGTTGTCGAGAATGAGAGCAGTGCGTCACTCTCGTCATCAGCGCTTGGTGCATCAGTCGATCCGGTGTTTGATGCCGAAGTGCTCTTCGTGGTTGTCGTCTTTTCCGTGATCGTAATGGTTGCAGCAGCCACAGTAGCTGGAAACAAGGTCTCAAACTCGGTCTCAATGGCCTTACCGTCCGATCCCAGCTCCACGATCTCTAAGAGTGTGGCATGCGGCGAAAGGCTGACGATGAACGTCTGACTGCCGATGCTGACAGTCTCGATGTGGCCAGGACTCAACGTCTTGCCATCTACGAAGTATGTAGCATCGTTGTTGACAGCAGTGAACCTCTCGCCCCCGATCGTGAGAATTGGTGCGTTGGTCGGGCGAACACCATATGCAGCTTCGATCTCGGACCTACTTGTGACGCCCTTAGACTCGATGACAACGGCCGTGCCAGCTGGGAGTAGTGAAAGAGTCTTCTCGCCATTTTCTCCTTGAATCGTAATGACCGCACCTGGCGTCAATGTGGTGCCCTGAATCACGTAGGTCGCACCCGAGCCAACATTATACTCGACTGCGAAGTATGTGTTTCCGTCGACGGTGAGAATTGGAGCTCCCTCAGGCGCTGCGCCCACCATGCCAAAGCGTGACGTGAAGGATTGGCCATTGACTGTCGTGATAAGCATGTTTGCGGCAGAGTTCAGCGACAAAGTTTGTGGTCCAGAGGTGCCCTCGAACGTGATGGTGCCTCCCGGAGTCAAGGTCTGGCCAGAGATGACATACGAAGTGCCTCCATCAGGCGACACAGCTCTGCCATTGAGCACGAGCACAGGCGGAGCGGTGATAGTGGCTAGATCTGCATCGCTAGATCCGCTAGAGTCAAGGGATCGTGCAATTCCATTGATAACAACACTGCGGCCATATGCAGGAAGTGAGACTGTAGTACCAGACACTGTCAGCTGCCCGCCAGGAGTGAGAAGAGTAGAGTCGATATCATATGTCGAGCCCAAATTAGCTTTGTACACATGGTTTCCCAGCGTCAGTAAAGGTGCCGGAGTGATCACTGGCGGCGCTATTCGCTGCGACTTTCCATCTATCAGAAGCCTTGTAGCGCTAGGCCCGAGGCTGACAGTGGTTCCCGCAACAACGACCTGTTCCCCAGGCACGAGAGTGACACCATCAAGGTTGTACTGGGTGGCGGCATTGGCAGTGTAACGTCTCGTGCCAACTTGAATGACTGGAATGTTCGCGGCCGCACCAATATTTCCGGAGGTGTCGAGTGACACTGCAAAGCCTCCGACAACAAGCTCTGTGCCTTCTGAGGTTAGAGACAGCTCTCTACCATTGACCAATACTGCTGGACCACCGGGCGATAGAACTTGCCCTGCAATCTCGAGTCCTTCGGCGACACGGATTGCGTCGACATCAGAGCCCCCGATGTCAATGGTCAGGCTAGAACCTAGCTCTGGTCTGTCATTGACACTAATCAAGTTTCCTCCGAAGAACACGGCAGTAGCGCTCGGACTCAGTGATACAGCCTGGCCAGCAACGGTCATTGGCGAGCCTCCTGCGACGATTGTCTGTCCTTCGACCACAAGATCCGATCCAGCCCTGGTAGCGGTGAATATCGAATTGCCAATGAGCAGCTCTACATTTGCGTCCACGACGCGGCCTGGAGCTGACCCGACTTGCGATTCGGATATCAACGAGCCATCATTGGCAGGATGGTCGAAGCCAATACCAGCGGCTATCGCGCTAGCAACAGCACCTGCAGAAAAGCTTGCTTGAGCGTTGTTCAGTACTTCAAGCGCGTTAGTAGGCTGCGCGATGCTGTCAATTGCGGACACGACTTTTCCGACATCAGCATCGCCGCTGACTGGGCTTCCTTCGATGACTTTGGTCGCTGTCACTATCCTGCCCGCGAATGCAGCCGTCACTACACTCGCAGTGGGATTGGCGGGAATTGCGAGTGTCACTGCACTATTCTCAATGTGTGCTACGAAGGGAAAGATCGGGAACCCCCGTCCGTCATCCACTGTATCACTGTCACTGCCACCCGCCGCTGCAGCATTGGCACTGCCTTCGTTGGTTTGTTGTGGGAGTGACGACTTCTTCGTGGTTTTACTGGGCACGTCCAGGGAGTCTGCTGATGATTCGACGTGAGCAGTAAATGGCACCCAAGTCGTTCCAGGCTCTGTAGGTGTCGTTCGCTCAAAGGACAAACCGGGAGGCAGTGTAGCTGTGGGCGTCTCAAGCGAAGGTGCTGGCGCTAGAATACCCTGAGCAAGTGC
Organism: Septoria linicola; assembly: GCA_024114885.1. Taxonomy (NCBI): domain Eukaryota; kingdom Fungi; phylum Ascomycota; class Dothideomycetes; order Mycosphaerellales; family Mycosphaerellaceae; genus Septoria; species Septoria linicola. Next base: position 2,466,628 of record CP099422.1, read on the forward strand.
AGCAGCGGCGACCACCACCTTCTCGACTACAACAACGACAGTCGGCTCCGCTTCAAGATCGCCGAGCTCAATGCTATGAGGCAGGTCGACTTCGGACTGGTCCAGAGCTTGCATAAGGGCAAAGTTCATTCTGCCTAGCTTACCCACTGCTAAAGACTCGTTCACTGCTGCCTCGCCCTCAAATTCGAAGCTGACCTGCTTAGGCAGATCGTAGACTCTAGTCGACGCTATACAGCCAATGCTACCGTTCCAGTGGTGGTAAGAGCTCTTGTCCACGATCTCAAATTGCGAGAAGTGTACGACTGAGGTTCCAGCTTGATACGTACTTTCTCGACCTGCGTTGGTCACCGTGAGAGCTGCTGGAGTTGGAGATATAACCACATCTGGGATGTCTCCATCAGAGGTTGTCGCAGCAGGCTGTGTGTAAGCTGTTTGCTCAACAACACTTGTAGCTTTAGCGGCAGGTGTCGGAGTTCCAGAGCAGGCATACTCTAGACCTGACTGGCTGAATTGTGTGTTGAATACAGCCGTGGACGAACAAGCTGGATTCTCAATAGCCGAGGTGATGTTGAGAATATCTGTTGTGCCTGAGAGTAACGTCCAGCCCGTAGACGTATCGTTCGCGTCGAACTCGATAAGGAACGTGGAGTCAACTTGCGTGTAAGTCTCGGCATACCAGAAATCGAGAGAAGCGCTTTTGATGTTTAGTGTAGCCCCACTACATATAGTCGGCCGTGGCGGGTTGAATGAAGGCCCCTCGCCTGCAGTTTGGTTCTGTGTGGCCGCATTATAGCTGTTTGACGATTTTGCCTTTGACAACCACAACGAGGGTGTCTCCACCCGTGTACTGACGTAGCCGGCACCACTCGAGTTTCTTGTCCCCGTGGAGTATAACGACGTCTGTACATGTCCCGATGATTCAGCACTCTGATTACTGCTTTGATTTGACGCCGATATCGAGAAGGAGGACTTCACAGGTCTGAGCTGCGTCGCGTTCAAGGAGTCGTGTATAGAGTGGTGAGACAGGCTTGTGACTTGAGCACTGTGGCTATGGCTGAGTTGAAGCACTACAGTCTCATGCACGATCAACGCTGTAGGCACCTGAATTCTCTTGGTAGCAGTAGTATTGCCGCTGTGGTCCAGAGTGGTACTGAGGTCGCTCTTTAGAGCTGGGAATGAACCTGAAGGAGTCACGGCATTGCTGCGACTCTCAAACGGCACTGCGGTCCCTTCTTGGACGCTCTGTAGTATGTTGGACGCCGGTGAAGTCGCAGACCTGCTATGTGCTGTCACTACCGATGCTGTGGATTCCTGGGATGTGGCGTTGACAGTCGTTGTAGTCCGTGTTGTCGATCCGGTGCCGATGGGATAGAAAGGACTATTGAGATCTGCTCGGCGTCCATGTGGTCCAGAATTTGATCGGTATGGTCCATGAACTGGCTGCTTCAAGTTCTCCGCCGCAGCAGTCGTCCCGATCAACGCTAGCAAGAGGCTCGCCGCATGCGGCACCATCGTAGACGTCGGCGTCCCAGAGATGCCCTTTTAGCCTCCATACAGCAATGCTTCAGCGCATGCCTCACTAGATCCTGCTGCACTGATCGACAAGGTCCGACTGAATCCAATAGTGCTGGATACAGCAGCACTAGGTAGAATAGAAGCGAATCTGCAAAGACAGATTAGTTGCTAGTCAGGTTGTGTGGTCGGACTCTGAAGGTTGAGGCGCATTGCTTGATTCTGCGCCATAAGTTCCAGCTTCATGAACTAGCAGGCATTATGCAGGATTCTCGCGTGCTCTCAGGATCGCTTGGTTGTCCATCCGATGTGGCTGTCGGAGGTCGTCGTCGCGCCGGGCGGAGATGCCGAACACTTGGTCCTGCCTGGTATGTCGAGGTCTTGCCTATATTCGCGCGCTGCCCTTGCGTTGTATGCCACTATCAAAGGTCCTGCAACGCCTCTTGCATGACGCGGCTAACCTTTTGTGATTCACAACGGTCGAGAGACCTCCACAATTGAAAACACGGGCCGGTTACACTGCATTAGCGCACTCTCTACTTGTATGTGCTGGGAAGCAAGGAATCCTTGTAGCAATGCTGCTGCTGCTGCTGCTGAGAGCGTCGACGAGCCCGCGTCAAGCCAGTCAGCAACGTGCGTCGAAGGTGGACAGCGATGCATCGCGAGCTGAGCCGTTACTGAGCAGACGATAAGGTACCTACTAGAGGTGGAGTGATGAGCAGTTCCCGTAACTACAACTTGGCGAGTCCGACTCCTTCGGCTGCCCGCAAGCCGGCGCGGCTGCGAATTTTTTCAACGGTGTGAGCCAAGAACGTCTCTATGACCGTGGATGAGTGCCCGAAACGTTGTTGTCGTTGTACGGAACGACGCAAGGATTGCGACTCGCTTCAGCAAGGCCAGCAGACCCATTGCAAATCGTGATCGGCTTCGTGCCTAGTGATTGTGCTCTCAATACCGCAACAGCTGTTGGCTTGCCATTAATCGGGGAGAAGCATGAACCGCATATGGTCAACTCGCTTCGGCCGTGCATGGGAGGGTCTGATCGCACACCACTCAGCCGGTGCTATGCATTCGTGAAGGCTCCGCGCGTGAGCTGGAAAGCAGCCTATCGAAGTGCGTCCTGCACGTTTCGCCAGCTTTGTGTTCGCCGCTATCATATCGGGAGGATCAGCTTGGCGGAGCGTGCAGAGTCAGCCAAGGGAAGCCGTTTTGGTGGTTTCCATGGATGAACACGATGGAACGTTGTTCTGCGCTCCGCTGCCGTCGTCTCTCCTGTGATGCACTGTCGTTGTTGTTCGCAGCACGTAGGCGTCAGACGCAGGCCTGTCTGTCGCACTGACTGAATCTTGTCCATGACTGACTGAGCTGACCTCCGAGATCTTTCGTCCCTGCGGCTGCCGACTGCCCGCCATGGGCTCCTTCCTGAGGAACATCCTGCTCCTGCCATGCGCACTCCTGGTCCACACCATTTCCTATGCGACTGCCTCACAAACGAACGCTCGCGCCGACAGTAACGCGACATCCATTCCCGCACCAATCGCGTTTCATCCGGATCAGAATTGGGATGGTATAGACGGAGAGTGGTCTTCGTTCACGCTACGAGTGGGCACGCCGCAGCAGTTTGTGCGCACCTTCGTGTCCTTTGCATCATATCAGACATGGGTAGTGCTGCCTCAAGGCTGTGCTCAAGCAGCCGACGAAGAGAGCTGCGCAGAGTCAAGAGGTTGGCTCTTCGATAACAACTCATCGTCCACTTTCGAATACAAGGGCATCTATGATTTATGGGTCCAGAACAACCTGGGTTATGAAGGAAATGCCATCTACGGCTACGATACTGTTGGTCTGGGTGGCGAGGGTGAGGGAGGACCGACTTTGCTGAACACTACTGTTGGTGCCATGGCCGTGGAAGACTTCTACTTGGGAGTGTTTGGGATTAACCCGAAGCCTACGAACTTTACCGCCGACCGGAATGGCTCTCCGAGCTACATGACACTGCTCAAGGAACAGAAACACATACCAAGTCTGTCGTTCGGATATACTGCAGGTGCAAAGTATCGTTATTCAGGCGTTCTGGCGTCTCTTACTTTGGGAGGGTACGACAGCTCAAAATTCTACGAGAACGATGTCACTTTTGTCTTTGCAGCCGACAATGAGCGCGATCTGGTTGTGGTCATTCAGTCCATTACGACGCCTTCGACCATCGAATCTTCTCCGATCGCCACGGAGCTTTTGCCCGATCCTGTATACGCATACATCGACAGTACTGTTCCCGAGATCTGGCTTCCTGTCGAAGCGTGTCGCGCTTTTGAGGTCGAATTTGGCCTCTCTTATGACAATGCCACGAACCTTTACGTGGTTAACGACACTCTTCACGATACTCTGGTGACTCGCAATGCTAGCGTGGCTCTGCGTCTCGGACAAAGTGTAAACAGCGAAGATGTGGTCGAGATTACACTCCCCTACGCGTCGTTCGACTTGACTGCGAAACCTCCTTACAAAGGCATAGCCAACAACACTCGCTATTTTCCACTGCAGCGCGCCCAGAACAGTAGCCAAGTGACTTTAGGCCGCAGTTTCCTGCAGGAGGCCTATATCTCCGTGGACTGGGAGTCCGCACGGTTCAATGTCTCTCAGGTCAATTGGGATCAAAATACTGAGCCTCTGCTGAGAACGATTATGCCCAACACTGGTGACGCCGGATCTGGCTCAGACACCAGCAATGAATCCTCAGGCGGGTTATCGACTGGCGCTATCGCAGGCATTGCGGTAGGCGTGGTGGCTGGAATCGTTTTGTTGGGCGTGTTTCTATACTGGCTCCACCGAAAGAAACAAGCTGCCGCTGCCAGACAAGCAATCAACGAGAAACTTGAAGACGACTCAAATAGCGGCACTCAAGTCGATCTTGGCAGAAGTGGTAGCGGGTATCGCAAAGCAGAACTCGAAGGCTCATCGACTGCTTACAGCGAGAACAAGCGTCTGCTTTCGATGCCTCACACACCGACTTCAGCTCACCCTTCCAGTCCAGGCTATGTCATGAGTGTTGCAGGCGTGTCCACTCCAACAACACCTAGCACTGGACAGGGCACATACTCCAGCTCACAAAGTGGTGCCTTGCTCTCTCCCGTATCGGAGACTGTCAGCGAGGCTGACAGCCGAGAACGTCATGTATATGAAATGCCTGGAGATATGCCAGCCATCCGAGAAAAAGACGGCAAAGCTCTCAGCGAGAAAGAAGCTCTTCAATATCGCGAGCAAGTCTACAATGGCATTGCTTCGACAACGCCTACATCTTCCGAGCATCCGCGTGATGGCATTCGAGAGCCTCGTCGAATAGACCCAAGCGAAGTAGTGGACACCAGCAAGAGCGCTGAGGTTCGTGACGAGACCACACACAAACGGTTCTCGTTCGAAGGCGGCGCGAGTGAGCGAGAGTTATACAGCTAACAACATCTTGTGCCAAATTGTAATTTAGTGAGCGTGGCGTCTGGAGCATTGCAACATGAGATACCACTTGACGGGCAGGACACGGTGGTCCATATTTTGCAGCTTAATTCGAGCTAATCGACGATAGCGTATATCACGCGACCTAGAAAGATACGTTTGACATCAACGTCCCATCTTCCCACCTCTCAACATTAGCCCCACCTGTTCCCTACGACGAAGTTCTGGTCATCACAGTCCAATATGTGGACTACATGACAAAAGACAGCACGCGACCGAAGCTGAGTGAAGAATTGGTACCTGCATGACGATGATCAGCCTTCACTTACCAGTCATGACATCACACACAAGCTCCAGTGTAAGTCTACCACTTTTCTTAAGCACATTGCAAGAGCACTTCTACACACCTCATCTATACATCTAATCCCAATAACAACCCATTCCTCTGTCACAATAGCTCCTTTCTTTGGATCTCACGGCAGAAAATTGAGCAGAACGTCAAACCCGTTCTCAAACACACCACATCAACAACAAACCACCACTACAATGTCTGGACAGCAAGACCCATTGGAGATCGCCAAGCAGGCAGAGCGTGACCTGAACACCCAGGAAGCAAAGGGCAACACAAAGAATGCCAGCGATTCAGGTAAACAGTCTCCGTCCCATCTACAGCAAGCACAATCCAAATGAACTGACCATTTCGACCTAGTAAACGACTCCGGCATCAACGAAGCCGCCACAACCAAGTTCCCTGGTGCAACGGTCAAGGTCGGTGGCCAGCGCGAAGTGCCCCTCGAAGAGGGTGGAAGCATCAAGAAGGAGACTGGACAGTGAGTCGTCATGCAATACTCTCTCACAACAAGGACATGAGCTGACCCGTCATTTTCACAGAGTCACCAAGCAAGAAGACTTCGAAGGCCCAGGCGGTCCAGAGGACAAAGCTGCCATCGACGCCGCGAACCGAGGAGGAGACAACGATATCCGCGAGAATGTCAGACAGGGCGGAGAGACCAAGAGGCCTTAGATTGTATATCATGCATTGAGGTGATTTATGATGAGCGGCATTGGCAATAGGATAACTTAGTCTGCTGATGTTATGAACAAAATCAAAAGAAAGATGAAACCAGAAACTGCTGGACATTGATTCAGCTACTTTGCACAAAACTGCCAATGGCAGACAGATATGTCTTACTGACCCTCGCTGCTGCATCAATCACAGCAAGGCGCCATGCCTCTTCCCTGTCCGTCCCTCGCCAATATCATTGATTGATCATACCTTATGCCACAATGCATGTCATTGCACACATGCCATCCCAAACGCCAGTCCCCCATGCGAACCAATGCTTTCTATTCCGATTTAGTAGTAACTGTTCCTATCCCTGTGGCTCCTCACTGGAACAAATGCGGCGCCGGAGTTCCGTGATCGACTACCACCTCCGATGTCTATGCTCGAGATCTCACGGGAGAGCGCGTCTTCGCTGTAGCCTCCACCAGGTGAGAGTGACAGCGGCACTTTGGGTGGTAGAGAAGGGGGGCCGTATGAATCCCGAGTTGATCGGGAGAAGTGCTGTTGATGCTGCTCGTATGGATCTGGTACTGAATAGTGGTTGTCGTGACTTCTCATCGAATCCATGGGAGGCTCGGAGGCATATCGTGGTTGTGACGACGCCTTGAGCACGCCTCGGATCTTCGCAGCTGTCGCAGGCTTGGTATGCTGTTCTGGTGTGTTGGATCCAGGCTTCATTCGGACATTGATCACCGTGTCCTTGGACAAGCTGCGAGGTCCGAACTCCTTTTCTCGACCAAGTCCATATGTCTTGGTTGGCGTCTTCTTCGAAGGCTCGGGTGCCCATGAGTCCACGGGAAGGTGGTCAGAAGGATCTATCTCTTGACCATGCCAGCCTACGATCGGACCCTTCGACGAGCTCGCTTCAGCACCCGGCGCTGTTGGATTGTGAGCACCAAAATCATCTGGTGAGAATGGAATCGCAGATGGGCTACTTTCAGACATGGATGGTCGTGGGGAAACCGACTTCCGCGGCATCGAATGAGCCTTAGGATTGACAGTGGTTGATAGCGGACTCACGTCTGATGACTCGAAAGCGCGAACTGGAAACTGCAGGCTATACGGGCTCCGAGATGCTGACGCTGGCTGCGATGGTGCTGGGGCTGGAGATATCGCACGCGGCTTGATCAAAGGCACTGAGTTCTCTCGTGCACGATCGTAGTGATTATAAGAGACTTGGTGCTCAGGCGTGCCATGCGGATTTGGACTTCGTGCTCGGGGCACTTCCTGGGATAGCGGATGTGGCTGCCTTGATGGAGTACCATACTGCTCTGTGACACTGTTTCGTCCAGGCATGTGCCGCCCATACGGGGATGTTCTCGCATTTGGTGAAGAACTTTGCTGACCAGCTGGCGAAGAGAGATTCGGCGTGGAATGATATGTGTTTTGGTAGGGTGATTGCCCGCCATAATCATCGAACGACTGTCCGCGTCTGGGATAGCCATGACTGGGCGGCGTGTCCTGCCCATATTCCCGTTCGATACTCTGTAGAGCTGATGTACTCGGCAGGTATTGCTGCCGGGCAGAGGGTGGTGTGCCGCCGTACCTTGGCGTTGGAGGCTGATTGTGCTGCGTGCGATAGTGAGGCACTACAGGCGCGCTATTGCTGTGCATCGGCGGTGGTGGAGGTGGGGAGGACTCCAGATCCTCTTCCACATATGCCTGCTTGTCAGAATACGCTCCACCAAACTCGTCCTGCCAACCCGGTGGCACATCATTTCTCCTCTGTCGTCCAACTGCCATCTGTTGATACTGATAGTCGACATCAGGGATCGGATCGGGATATTCTGTTCGAAGCTGATGATGTCCATTGTCGTGGGGGCGATGCTCAATCTGATGAGACATGGGCACTATTGGTGCAGAGTGCGAGTGAGGAATGCCGATATGGCTCATGGGCCGAGGCAGAGGTTGTGGGTGCGGCTGTGATTGTTGCCGCTGTCCATAGCGAGGCTGTGACGGTAACGGACCACGCGATCGACTGCTTGGACCCAATTGTGGTAGGAAGTCAGGTTGTGCGGGCTCTGCAGCGTACGGCTCATAGACCTCGGGTTCGGGATTCTGCTCGTACTCTTCATAGTGCTGGCTCTGCGGTGGCTCCGGGTGAGGCAAAGGTGTAGATGAACCGCTTTGCACGCCTTTTTGTCCGAACAGGGTGGATTCTGATTGGGGGTAGTTATAGGTCTTGGGTGCTGCTGGAGCTGAAGCCATTCGAGCCGCGATCTGGAAATCGCGAGGACCGTGCTTCGCTCTGCCAGGTATAGGTCGCTCCGGTATCACCACATCCATAGTAGCTGGTGCATTTGGGTTCGTTGGTAGCGGCCTCCTCTTGACCTTGGGCTGCAACGTGCCATACTGCTGCCTCAGCTCGTCTGCCATTGAGATGGTCTCTTGCTTCGTCTCGGGCTTCTCTCGTGAGTCGTAGTAGGTGAGTTCGACTCGCAGCTCTCCAGCATATTTGCCCTTGCACGTCAGACCCTGCCACAGATCTCCCTTTCCTCCCCCAGGTGCAATGATGTTGTCCAGGTCGACCCATGCCTCTCCGATCAGATCAGTCCGTTTGTCCTCGTTGAACACGGATATCTTGAGCTTATAGTAATCCGGCGAGTCGTGAACGGTGAATCGAAGTTCCTGATCCCTACACCGTTGTCTGTCAGCATTGCTCGAGTCCATCAGTTTGTGCTAACCAGCTTACCATCTGGGTGTTTGGCCTCCACGCATATCAACCTCCGTCTTCCGCGCCTCCTTTCCAAGTCTAGCCGCGCAGTATGGATTCTGCTTTCCCATCGTCTTTCTGTTGGGCAAATTCTTGCCGCGGTCTACTATGACGACCAGTGTTCCAATCTCAGGTCCATCGACGGTCATGTCGGCGAAGATGCCGGCGGCATGGGGACCACTGTTCGCCATTTTCGTGCTCATGTCGGTCTACCGTGCACAAATGAATGTCACAGCACCGGCAGAAGTGCAGTGCTCCAGCCCAGATTATTGTTCAGCGAGCGTGGTGTAAGAGCGCGATTCTCCCAGGCCTAAGGCTGTGTTTTGTTGACTGACGCAACGGCGATGGCGCATGGCTTGGAGACGGCAACTCTATCCCGAGAACATTGCTAGTGGCTGACTTATACTTCTTGTCTGGGATGTGAACGAGAGACGTTGGAAGAGGCTTAAGAGTGCCTGTGTTACGGCGCGTGCATAGATAATTGCAAAGAGGCAGCCTTGAACGTGAAAGATGTTTGGGACACAGTTGGTAAGGTACAGTAGCTTGCAGAATGTGGCTGTCAAAGGCGTGTGGCTGGTAGAACTAAATCCGTGAAACGCGCAGACCCTTGCAACGCGATCCAACCACATCGGATCAGCTTCCGGCTTGAATTATAACGAGCGTACAAAATGACATTGAGGGCTGCTGTCGTACCCATTGTGTTCATTGTCGCTGCATGGCCACGACGAGCCTGAAGATCTGGATACAGCAAAGTCGTTCTTGAGACCAATCTTGGCATTGTTGACATCGCAACGAAGCTGAAATCTGAACCCAATCTAGCTGCCTAGGACACCCTTGCAACCAACGTCGCGGACCGTATTCGCTGCGATGCGAGGAAGAAATCGCCAGTGGAACGATAGATCTCATGTCACCACCTTCCAGTCTATCCCAACAATCCAATTCTTTCCATCCACGTCAATCTCCCAGCACGGCGCTCGCACTCCCACAATGCTGCCAGGCGAGACATCACAACTCGACCTTCGCATGCAATCAGAAACCAACATGAGCCATACTTGGGCATCGTCTTGAAGTCTGCCTTGCACTAGCATTGGGCTCCGGCCAGACCTTGATTCTACCCTCACCCGGTGCAGATAAGTCTCACCATTGAGATAGCCCTGCCCTCTTCTGCTATGCGCTGCAGCTTGTCCAGTCTCTACGACCCACTGCTGAAGCGTTGCGGCCATACCACCTGGCACAAATTTCTCTCCTCGTCGATGCGGCGAAAAGGCATCCGGAAGAGGTTCGTTCTGCTCAGCAGGAGCTACTGACGATCGTAAGAAAGCAGGACGGCGGATAGAGCTTCCCTCATCTGCGGCAGAGCTGACAACACTCGACGCTCGAGTAAATTGTTGCGGCCCAGAACGAAGAGCAGATGCCGGCGTGGTAGGATGTTTGAACATTGCATGACGTGCTGGTGACCCAACTGTGGTCTCAAAGGCCATAGCCACGTTGTCCATCTTGCGCCTTTTGGGCGAGTGCGGTAAGTCCTGAATCCATGCTCTGTCCCACTCGGCGCTCTCCGTCTTCGGTAGAACCTGCTCGGGCTGCACTTCTAACATTTCGTCGTCTTCATCATTGGTCTCCTGAGACGGCGGCTCCTCGACTTCTTCAGTAGATCGCACATGAGGCCGCAGAGCGTGTACGAGGCTGCTCCCAGCAGGAGACTCTGGTTGTGTAGTCCGAAGACTGGACGCCTCTGATCGAGCAGTTCCAAATCGAGGTGTCTGCGCAAATTGTCTTGTGCCGGTCTGAGGCTTCGGTGTTGATTGAGTAAAGCCATCTCCACTGCTTATTAGAGCAGGCTTCGCGGTATACGCTGGCTTGTGCGTAGACTTCGGTGCTGGCCCATCGAAGCCATCACCACGTGAGAACTTTGGTGTAGAAGTCTTCTTGCCATCATGAGTACTTTTCTCTTGTTTGCGACCATACAGGAAACGATGTGGCGATGGCGTCTGCCACTGTATGTTAGCTTCCTGACAAGAAAGTAGTCTGGAGATGTACCTACCACAGGTGGCGGCATCGCGTCAACCTTTCTCATATGAAGCCTTGCTGGAATCAAGCTGTAAGACAATTGCGATGAACATGTTGATGAGTTTCAAAAAGCTTCTTGTATGCTATCATCAATGGCAGGAACGATGTGAGCGACCTTCACAGGGCAAGTACAGGACAGAAAGTGGGTGAGGCAAATCACTTTGGCAAGCGCGTCATTTTCGCGTTCACGCGTAAAACATCTGGGACACCTATCTCTACTCAAGATATCTAAAACAACTTCATGGTCGCATTACCATTTCCCAGATCGCCACTTTGTGTCGTGAAGTCACTGATCTCACCCAGATCACTGATACGTCCGAGCAAGAACTCAAGCTGTCTGTACGCGGCAGAAGGCGCGTACTGAGGAACCATGTGTCCACTCAACTCAACCGTAGCAAAAGTCAAGCCACGCTCAGTGTGCCACTTTCCAAAGTTGCCGGCGCCAGCAAGTGTACCTTGACTGAGCTCAGTATGGTATGGCACGTAGAAGTCGTTCCACTCTTCAGGTGATTTGGAGAAGCCCTGCGCGCCGGACCAGGTCATATTTTGGATAGCGAAGATGCTTCCGTTCTTGATCAGAACAAAATCGAGCTCGGCGTGAGCAATGATAGTCTTCTTGTTCTTCTCGATGACTCTAGGGAGGACGCTGAGGGCTGAGGGTGGGCTGTTGTCTGTGTCTAGCACACCGCCTGAGCACTCTTCCCACTCGCCAAGTGGTGCATTAATAGCCTTCTGAACGTCAGTGCGGTTGAAGTAGATGTTCGCGCCCTCTGGAGTGTAGCCAAAAGAACCCGGAAAGCCGAGAACGTCCCAGAGCAGAGGACATGTGGTGGCTACCTGGTAGATATCCCAGCATGGATTAACGAGCGACGCCGCAGTGGTAATATCGTTGAAGATGCGGCAGCTGTCATTCTTCATATCGACATCCGGTGGTGTAGGCAGCGGTCCACTCGGCGGAAACTTGTATGCTTCGTCGATAAACTTCTGATATCCGCACTGCTCGTGGCGTTCATGAAGCTCTTCCATGTAAGTGTCATTCAGGTTGAACAGATTGCCCCAGTAGTCCACGAATGGCAGAGCAGGTATATCTCCCTGCACCACGTCATCCGTGAGAGATGGGTCGTAGAACATGATGCTCTCTACATTGTAGTATTCTGTGTCCGTCTCGTTGTGCATTGCATCAGCAATGTATGGGACGTAGTAGCCAGCATAGCTCTCTCCCGTTATGAAGATCTTGCGATCGTGCAAGCCGAAGGTATCGACGAAGTTCTTCCAGAAGCCCAAGCTGCGGTTTTGTTAGCATCACACCGGCACTCCAACGTTGGCCCATGACTTCAACTTACAACTGCTTCGCAACCTCGATCTCATCAGTAGCTGGCGGCGTGCCTTTCTGCGGACTGAACCCAGTTCCAGCAGGCTGCTCAATCCACACCACATTCGTCAGATTGACCCACGTGTATGGATTCTTGACCGGCTTAAACGTTCCATACTGCCACAAGAAAGGTCCATTCTCTTGAAGAAGACCTTCCAAACTACTGCATCCAGGCCCTCCGTTGAGCCAGATCGTTATCTCTGAAATCGCGTCTGGGTTCGAAGAGGGGAAGAACCAGAACCACAGCTCGCTGACGTTTTGTCCCGGCCCAATGGGCAGCATCCCAGCATAAGACTCGCCCACATCGAAGTCCACATCTGGAATAGCAGAGCCATTGACAGCGAACTTCTTTACTGCCTCAGTCTGATTGATAATCGGCGTGGAAGAGTTGGCAAAAGCAGATCCATAACCCGGAGGTGAGCTGGATTGAGGTACTCGCTTCGCAAGCTGTGGTGGGACATTCTTCTTGTTAAACTTGGTCGGATCTCTCATCGCCGACGACACAGAGGCCAGCAGCCCAAGTGCAGCCAAGCTGCTGGTGACCTTCATCTTTGCAGGAGAAAAGCAGAAGAGTGAAAAAGTTGGTGAGGAAAGCCCAAGATTTAAGAAATGCAAACAAGACAGCCCAAGCAACGCACCAGCATGCGTGGCACTTACCAGATCGATCTATCGTCCAGAGTATATCATACGCGAGAAGGTATCCACCGCTATCTCAGGTACGCAAAGGCGGAGGAATCAGTCACAGCGATTGATAAAACGCTTTGTGGATGGAGAAGCTGTCATGTTGCATCGCTACTGCCGTAGCATCGTATCGCGGCACGCGACACCCGACGCCGTCCAGCAACGTGCATACACTTTCGCCTGCATGTCCAATCTCATTGGTTTCTTGTCTTGGTCTTCCATAGAGCACCTCTCATCGTGTAGTTCACAAGACGTCATCATCAATGGATCTAGTCTTCGGGCGACGCCAGTGTCTTTCTGGAAGGTGGGAGTGCCGCATGGTCGCATGAGTCGGATATCGCCAAATACTCTAGCTTGAAGGCTACGTAGTTCGGGGTTACATATTGCACTCAAAATTGGTTCGCGATGTGTAGCAGGAGGCGCTGTATGATCAGGTCTGAAGTGAAGTGAGCAACTGACACAAGTTCATGCCCAGCTCACAGAACAAGGATCATCAGCTTACGCCGCGTCGTCAGTGGCAGAGCGCATGGATGTGGCTGAGATACCAAGGTCACAGAACAGGCCACCACAAAGAATGCGAGAATTAGGTATGGTCATAAGAGAACATCATTACAGTCCTACTGAGCTACGCAGCACAAGACACAGTCCATGTCCGATTCCTCCACCAAAACGCCTCGATCGCCCACCCAGAGTCCTTTCCCAAAGTCGTTATAGCATCAGCAATCTCCGTGCGCAAAGGAGCGTATGTAGATTGAGAGCGCTTCTCATCATCATTTGCTGTGCGGTAATAGTAGTGTCAGTCTGAGCGCAGGTGGTAGCAAGCCTAGCGAGAGGCCACAGTCTCGTGATCAGATGCGTCAAGAATGTCGTACTCCTCATCCGTCAAGAAGCCGTCATCCTCGCTGTCATCCTCATTGGCACTGAGAACCTCGAGTTCATCGTCGAGCTCCACAAAGTCATCCTCGACGACAGTTGGTGAAGTGACTTCAGGCATCGTCATTCCAGTTGGGCTGGCAGACCGCTCGATCTCGCCGTTCTCGTTCTCAACGTAAGCAGCCTTGCCCTTAAGAGAACTGCTGGTCGCAGACTCATATGTGCTGCTGGAAGGGCTCTCCTTGTGAAGCTTGGGGAAGACCATCTGGCTGCGCTCGAGCTCGTCTTGAACATTGGCGTGCTTGGTAACCTGCTCGACGATCTTCTTGACCTTCTCGCTCTCCTCTTGTGCCTTCTTCTTAGCGGCTGCGACCTGCATCTTGGTGTGCTCGGCCTGCAGGCGTTCGCGCTCTTCGCGGGTCTTTTGGATGTTTGCCTTGATCTGGGCAACACGCTGACGGAGAGCCTCCTTACCGACTTGGGCATTGCTGTGGTGAGTCCAGCTTGGGATCTCCTCGCGCTTCATGGCGTTCATGCTATGAGCCTGGAGCTGCTCGCGTTGAGCGTTCAGCTGAGCTACCATCTGTTCGCGACGCTGCTTCTGCTGCTCGCGCATGGCGGCGAGGCGTGCTGAAAGGTTCATGTTGTCCATGCTGTTGTATGCAGGTGGCTGCTCCGAGGGAACGCATGGTTGAAACAATTGCGCAGGTGGCAACGGGAGCGAGGAACGTGGACCGCATGCGCGCACGGGCATGAAGGGAGCTGTCTGCATCACTGGTGCCATGACTGGGGCCATTGGTGCGACAGGAACCTCAATCTGCTCTGCCTTCTTGACCTCGATGTCGCACCATAGGCGGTTGCCGAATGGTGTGCCATCAGCAGCCTTGACACGCCAGTAGCTGATGCTCTTGCCCTCGCGCAAAGGTGCCTTCATCACAACCTTGAAAGCCACCTCTTCGCCAACGGCAACCTCGCGGCCGACGACGTTGCTCTCGGTGGCTTCGTTGATGGCTGCGACGGATGCTGGGTGGCTGTTATCCACGTTGAGCATGTTGTCGCCTCCGACGTAGCGCACGCTGCATCCCGCAGGCCAAGCGTATGGGCCCGGGTTCTTCATGGTCCACACTTGAGTGAAACGCGTCTCGGGCTCAACGACCATGCCGTCTGGAATGGTGTCCTTGACAAAGCGAGCATCGAGCAAAGTCGATGGGATGTCTGACTTTGGCTGAATGGCCTGTGGTGCTGGTGGTGCCTCGTACTTCTTGACTGGAATGAAGATGGGCGCGGTTTCTCTCTTGACCTCGGTCGGTTTTATCTCCGCGACTGTCTGCACTGGAGAAGGCGCAGTGACTGGGATGCTCACTGGGGCGGCACGACGGTCGCCCATGAAACGGACGTGACCACCTTGATCCTCGTTCTCGGTAGACACACTCACGTTACGGACGGGTGTCTTGAGCATGATGAGTGGATGAGTACGGTTGTGGTGGTTGCCAGGCAGAGCCTCGCAAGAAGCGCAGAAGTCGGTGTCGTGGCAGATGGTGCACTTGTAGCGAACACCACTGATGAAAGGCTGGTTGGCCTTCTTGCTGCACAGTGGGCCATCACAGTGAACTCCAAAGTGACGAACCATTGTCGCGCCCTGGTCAGCGATTGGAGTGTAGAGAGCGGCGAAGCGGTGGCGTGGGTGGCTTTGGCGTGCGGTCTTGACGCAGTTGTTGCAGTAGTCCCAGTCTGGGCAGCTCAAGCACTTGTGACGGATGCCGTAGATGGTCTTGTCGCAGCCATCGCAAATTGCATTGTGACGCACGTTGCGACCCGGCGCCAACTTCGTCTCGGCCGCTAGAGGAAGAATGGTCTCCTCAGTAGAAGCCTTGAAGCTGTGGGCTGGGTGGTGACCATGCTTGTCCGCGACGTGGCACGGGATGCAGAGGTCGTAGTCTTCGCAGTCGTTGCATGTGACGAACTCGTGCTCTGGCAGCACAACCACGCAGCTGTTGCAAGTACGCGTTGGCATGTGAACCTCCGGCTTGACGGACTTTGCCTCATCCTCGGATGCACCTGGCATCTCGATCTTCTCTGCAAAGCAGGGCACTGGCACTACAGGAGCCTTCTCGCTAGAGATGCGGGTAGTCGTGCTATGAACGTACTCGCCGTCCTTTGAGAAGCGCTTGATCAACCAATGGCTCTCACCTGGGCAGACCTTGCCGTCGTCCACACACTTCTCGCACAAGTCGTAGTCGCCATCGTGGCAGATGCTGCAGTGATAGTGAATATCGTAGGTGGCCGCGCCGCAGGCGTTGCAGTAGACCGAGTAGTCCTTAGAGCAGTGCTTAGGAGGCTCAGCGGTCTCGCGTGGACGGAACACCAGCTTTTGGGGCACGATTGGCGCCGCAAGTCGGTTGGAGAATGCCGACTGGTCGACAAAGGGCTGTGGTACTGGGGCCTCATCATTGATCAGAGTCTGCTGGCTGTTGCGAGCATCGCGGAACTGGAAGATGCCGCTTCCGATCGAGCGTTGGTCGAACGAGACAGACTCGCGTGGCAGAGGTGCCTGGTACAAGGGGGACTGGTGGTAGTCCGGCACCTGGGATGGACGAGCCAGTTGTACTGGGCTACGCACGATAATCGGCTCCATTTGCTTTGGTGCCGCCTTGGCCTCGACAGTCTCCTTCTCTTGAGGCGCCACGACTGGGGCCACAGTCGCCTTCAGTCGCAGCTTACCCTTAGCCTTGGCGGCACGGATGAGAGTCTTGAAGACTTGAGGATTGGACTGATCGAGTGTGATGTAGTCGCCAGCTGAGTCGGAGAAGCGCTCGAGCACGACGACCTGCTCGGGCTTGATGTCGAGTACTTGACGGAGCTGTAGAACTAATGTCAGCGCGCGCTCCTCTTGTTGTACATGACCAGTTTGCTTCGTCGAGTGCTTCCGGCTGAGAGGCCGCCCTTGTCGTACAAAGTGGAGGTGGTCTGGACACATACCTTATCAGGCAGCACTGCGGCGCCGAGATCACGCAGCGGCAGCTTCAGCTTCTTGAGCTGCTCATTGACGCTGATTTTGATAGTGATGAGCGTGTCCTGCGACACGGCGCTGCTGTTGTGCTTCGAAGCCATGTCGGTGGTGATGTGTGTGTGTGTCGCGAGTTCGAGGTGTGGGAGGCTGCGGATGTCGAGCTCTCGAGAAGGCGGTGGAATGACGTCTGCTGTCGTCGCCGACCGAGCGGCTGTTCGTGGGCAGTGATGACTGACAGCAGGAGTCGCGGTCAGGTGCAACAGAGCGAGGACCTGCTTCGCTCGAGGTGGGAGGAAGAAGTGGTGTCAAGGTGGTGGTGTTGTGGAAGAAGAAAGCGAAGGGTTGTGAGTGAGGAGAGAGAGTTGCAAGGCAGCCGAAGCTGATGCTGGGGCTAGCCTAAGTTAGCCGGGGGCTTTAGATCACGAGTGTCGCAGCTTGATCGGTACCACAAGCTTCTGTTGACTGGTAAGCAGACTCGAAGGAGCGAGAAGGAGGCAAATAGTTTGTAGACGATTGCAATGTGTCTTGGAGTCACCGCACCCACATTAGGGGTGCTTAGAACGCTGGAGCGATTGATCTCCAAGGTGTTCGCGCGGACTAGATGAGGCGCGTTGCCCACGATAAGGCGTAATCAGACTAGCGCCGACCTCCGCAAAGAACGAGTAGCTGAAGTGAAGGGCGATGAAATGCACGAGTGAACGAATCTTTGCGTTCTCCCGACTATAGTAATATTAACACTACTACAAGCCTTCTGCTAAACGCTCTTCATACCAACACCTTGCACAGGCACGCGCGGTGTGTCCGCGCGAGCATCCGTACAGCACTCCAAGATCGACAGCGTGTATAAGGAAATGTACCACTGAAAGTGTGGCTGCGTCCTCGATATCAGGTCCTCCTTTTCTGATCACGCCCATACGCCGTTGCTCAAACCACTGAACGCCATGCTTGCTAGTTGCCCAACAACGCCATAACGGCGACACCACCAAAAGCACAAATTTAGATAGCAAAACATGAATCAAACAAAGTAAAAACAGTTCATCGTCGAGGGCTTGCATTCATGATAAAAGAACAGTCTGTGCCGTGCAAATTAATGTCTCCTATTGCTGAGCTTGCGGCGGGTAGAAGTTGGGCATATGCATCTGGGGGCCGTAGTAGTACGTCGACTCAGGCGCCGGCGTTGGAGGAGGAAGTCCAGGCATCGCATAGGAGGGTACGAAGCTCTCTGCGGGCTGGTAGGCTTCGCCTTGGGCTTGGCTGGGTGCCTCAGATGCTGGCAAGTAGAAGACCATACCGTTGCTCTCGTGCGCCACCATACCCGATGGAGCTGCTTGCGGGTCGTCTACCGGCGGCTGTGTTGATGGTTGCTGCGGAGTCGACTGCTGAGGCGGAAGTGGTGGAGCAGATGGTGGCGACATGGCATAAGTTTGCTGCGGTAGCGGCATATACATTGGCATGGAATTGTAGCCGTTCGAACCAGGTGGATAGTAATAGCCTTGAGGTTGAGGCGGATATTGCGTATAATATGGTCCAGGAGCGTAGGGCATCATAGGCTGGAAAGCAGGGGCATGCATAGCCTGTTCTGGGATGCCCGCAAGCGGCGTGCCAGACTGTTGTTGAGGATGCGAGAAATGTTGTCGCGGCGAGAAGTAGGGTGGAGGCAAAGTCTGCTGCTCGTGAAGGTGTGCAGGCAGTTGGTTGGCAAAAGGCTGCTGCTCTGAAGGGCCATTAGCTTGAGACAGCATTGCTGGCGACTCAATTCCAGTGACGGAAATGGCCTTCTGCGGTCTCGGCTGATGCACCGTAGTCGTGGGAGTGCCCTGAAATTGAGGCTGAGCAGGGGGAGGGAACGTGTGCATGTGCATCCCGGTGGGTGTATGATGGCCAGAAAGTGGTCCCATGGGCGTGCTGGATGCCGAGAAGTGCGACTGTGAGCCATGTGGAAGCCTCACAACTGGCCGGTTCGGCGGCATGCCCATGTACGAGCCAACCGGAGAGAAGGCATTCTCGCGAGCGACGCTGGCGAAGGAGGATCGGCGGCTGGCAGCAATACTTCCTGCGTACATGCTTCCACCGTACATGCTAGTCCTTCTGCTCGAGTAGCCCTCTCCACCAATGCTTCTCTGGTATCTGTCATTGCCATAGCCACGCTGATTTGGCCTCATCTGCCTTGGAATAAAGATGAATGACCGATCCGAGGAGGGGAAGATATAACGCTGCACATGCTCTGGGATCGATATGCGGACAGGTTTATCACGCCGGAGCGGCGGGCGATGTTCAGGCAGCCGGGTGTATTGCTTCCAGGGCACTTCGGAGAAAGTGATAGGTGCTGTCATGCCAGGAAGCAGCACGCGAATCTGGACTTTGCCAACCAAAGTCGTGCTTGAGAACGACAATTTGGCATGCGGCCCGTTGTGGTTGTTCTGATTCGCGCCAGACCGTGGAAAGAGCCGTGCGGACTCTATCTGATCTCGAAAAGGCTGAGACTGCTTGGCTGCACTCGGCTCCTCGTTGATTGTGTCGTGCAGATCGTGCTTCCAATGACCTTCTGCCACTTTCTCCTGTTGAATCATAGGATTGGCTGATGTGAATGGCGTGCCCATGTTGCTTCCACCTCTTCCACGACCTCTGCCAGCCCAAGCCCCTCTGATCGGAAGACTCCCTTGACCGTGATTTGCCCTCGTGTCGTGCATGAAAAAGTTTCCACGATTGGGAATGAATGCTGGATCGCCATCACGCTTCCTTCTGTATTCCTCGTGGTCTTTCCTTTGACGATTGGCCGGTGAGTCCGTCTTCCTATCCGTGGTAACTATGACGGGCGCTGAAACTGCGCTCGCTGTGTATACAGATCCACCGCGACCACCGCCCGCTGACTCAAAGTCGACGACCTTTTGAACCGCTTGGTCATCGACCTGGAGCCCGTTCAGCATTGCTTCAGTGTCTGGCGCGGGCCGGAAGGCTGGCTGCGACTGAAGCTGTGTAGAGACCACAGCCGGTGCGGAATCTTTGCCCTGCTTCTTCGCAGGCCTTTTCCTTGACTTCTTCTTCGTGGCTGCCTTGCTGATCTCGCTTTGCGCCGGATCAGGTCCTCCATCCATCGCGCTAGACTGGGCCATGCTGCTCGAATCTGCCTCGTCATCTTCCAGATCACTTAGCACAGAACCTTCGCTCTGCGAGTCTTCCACCATGACCGGCCCCTCATCATCTTCGCCTTCCTCGTCTCCTCGCCTTCGTCGACTCACGAGCGACTTTAGGGAGCGCCTGGCAGCCATGATGACTACGGAGTGGGTCGAGAATGTCCTAAAGGTCACTCAGACTGCGTATCGCACGCAAAGCACTGCGCCAGAGTCGAGACGGTCCTGGTGAGTGGCAAGCACAGCAGGCCGTGGAGAATTGTTGTTCAGGACGAATTCGGAACGCGCGCAGTCAGAGGAAACCACGACCAGCTCATCTCATCAATATGCGCTGCTGCCGACCACCGCGCTAGAATGTGAGGTAGAGATATAGATGAAGGTTCCGTTACGGAGACGATGAGCAGGCAGACGGGAAAGCCAGATCAAGGGCAAAGTCAAGATGCCCTCCACAGGTTTGGCTTGTGCCAAGCTTGAGCGGAGCCGTCTCCTTGCGATCAGCGCGCCCTCTGTATGTAAGCAGACGTGGCTTGGACATCATAGCTATAGCTCTACTTTGTACTTAGTATCATATCACTACATGCAGATTATCAGTTCTCCTTGAATTCGGTAGACAAATGAGCCAAACATTGTGTCATTGCATGGTCAGTGACTGCATAGCCAAGCTACACTTCTGTCTGCTATCAAGAGCTTTCCTGGCCCAGCTTGCTGAGTTCCTGCAAGAAGCTCGTAGCGTTGACCAATTCTGTGCTGCCATAAACGACCTTCTTTCTGTTCATCGCGCTGCTCGTGCTTGCAGAGCGCTTGGCCCAGTCTTGTAAGTTGCCATACTCGTCCATACTGCCTCCACCCACGGTAAACACGATAGCTTCGCTAAAGCCTTGCCTCATTCTGCTGAATGCAGGGTCCATGCCACGCTTCTCCTGTGCGCCAGAGCGTAC
The DNA here is from genome assembly GCA_024114885.1 of Septoria linicola. NCBI lineage: Eukaryota > Fungi > Ascomycota > Dothideomycetes > Mycosphaerellales > Mycosphaerellaceae > Septoria > Septoria linicola. The sequence goes on from CP099422.1 coordinate 2,487,435, forward strand.
TTCTTTGGCGCTTGACGGCATTGTGCCACGAGCATGTGCCGACCGAGGATCGAAATACATGAATGATTCCGTCTTCTGCAGTGCACTAGTGGATGCGTTCTGTGGATCCATGAGAGACTCCGTGATCTTGGTCAGTGTAAGGTCCTTATTCGCCGGAAGAAAGTTTTTGACTCCAGAAATGAGATTATCGAAATTGGCACCAAGTCCTGCATCCTTGAACCTGTCTGTCAGGCGCGACGAGATTGAGCTGAACCCGCGGAAGAGGTCGGCGGATGCAGACGTCTGCTGTGGCTGTTGTGTGGGTGCTGAGGAGATCATTGTCATCCGCGTGATTTCGCGCACGCGTCGGATATATGTCAAAGGTAGAATATCGACACCTGTCCTTTTCAATGCTTCCTCAAATTGCTCCATATCTGCTCTGGAGAGCTCGGCTTCCGTGCTGAGGAACCAGATAATGAACAGGCGGAGCTTATCTAGAGGCTCATTGCCCTTGTCAGCACCGTTAAGCGTCTCCAGCATTTGTACTTTAGTCTGTTTCTTGATGTCTTCTTCCAGTTGGTAAAAGTTGTCGAGTTGTCTGTCTTTGATGCCCTTGAGCAACGCAGTAGCGATGTTCATGTGCATGTCCAGTAGGCTCTTGCGCTCTCTAAGCTCCGGCAAGAGAGTGATGGCAGCCTTGAGATGCTGTGCCGATGCACTAGTATCATTCTGTAGATCCTCGATCGAGCTGGCACCGGCCTTTTTCGTGATATCCGTGGAGTCCTCCTTGTACCTCGTAAGCTCAGCATCGATGTCTTCGGCTACCTGAGGAAACGGTGCCCCGGAGTTCTTGTTCCAGAAAAAGTCGTTTGAGGCCAGATCGTAGGACTTCTTGACGTTGCCTTTTGCGGCGTTTCCTTCCTCCGCTGGCACTTCGACAGTAATGCGATTGAGATGCATACTAAGCACGTCATGAATCAACGACTGATACGTCCACGAATGCGAAAGCATAGGCACGAGGTCGACATTACGATCAACAATGATCAGTATCGGCCTGGAAGACGTCGCTCCTGTAGCGGCAGCTTTTGCTGAAAAGAGGTTGTCTTTGCTGTTCAAAATATGATCTCTGAGCTTTCGGTCCAGCTTTGCGGCGATCATCTCTGCGGCACCAGCTTTGGGACACCTGATGATGGGTATGGTACCTGTGGAAATCAGCATCAGTGTGCCACGGTGACCAAATCTTACTCACCCATTGTTACAACGACGCTGAACAAGCCACTGACTATTCGGTCCACATTAGTGTCGATGTCCTCGTCGCTGGTCTGAGCACTGTTCATTGTCCAGTATGTCTCATTTCCCATGCCTAGGCTGAACAGATTGGGCTCGCTAACGATGAAATTGAGGTACTGATCATAGACCTGACTGATGCTCTCCGAAGTTCCAGCTTCTGCGGTTTGAGTGGCGAAATCTTCGAGGAGTGGCCGGGGAATCGATGAAAGGAAGTTGATGTATGCCGGCGAGTAGAGCCCCTTCTGCAAATCTTGTGTGATGTGCTGAAGGTTCTCTGCTGTGGGTTGGACAAGGTACAGGACTGGAACATCTGGTATAGGGTGCCGCCGGGCGTTTATAGGTCTGACACGTTGCTGTCAGCGATGGCTGCTCGAGTCTCAGCACTCGCTGCGACCAACAAGGTACTGCATGGCCAACGTACAGGTGTATTGTGACTCCCCAGCTCCGCAGGTCGCTCACCCGCAGCACACTACTAATCACATCTCTTCCTAGCGTATCGAAGACTAGCACCTTCCATATGGGCTCTCCCTCTGCGTTCAAGATGGGTGTGGATTTGGGCACCAGCCCGTTGGAGGTCGTGCTTTCGAGTGTCGAGTCGGAAGTATCGGTGGCATGGTTGAGGTTCAGAATGCGCTCAATGGATGCTGCACATAGTCAGTCGGTGCTCTCGTGTTATCCTTTCACAAATAATTGTACGGACCTACTTGGCGATCGCGAAGCGACTGGTACGAAGACATTGTTGGCAAAGTGGCTGTCGGCCAGCCTCGTCTACCTGCAGCGCATGAGCGGAATGCGACTGTTCGTCTCTTTAATTCGGATCGTTGCCTGGAGGAAAAGTGACAGCTGTTGTTGAACCGAGCGCATTCAATGAGGTGGCTTCATCAATAACTTCCAAGGTTCCAAAGGACCCCGTGAATGTGGACAAAGCGTCCGAGCGCCGAAAGTCATGGCCGTCCCGCCGTCGCCATTTCTTTGACCTTGCTGCACTCTTGTCTCTCTTCTCTCTCCACGACATCCACTTCTCTCACCGTCAACACCAACATCCACACAGCACGCAGCACTTGTCTGCTTCTCTAGACAACTTCCCCACCATTTGATGAGTACGTGATGAGCAATTGACAAGGCATTAAACGGCGTTTTCTCGTGGTTTGCGTATCGGGGTGGCAGAGCGTGTCTGCTTCTTGGGCAAATTGCGACCGCGCGCGTGCAGCTTCACTTCAGCGGTGAATCTGACTGCAGTTTGAGCATTCTGGGTACTCACACGCGCGTCTGCCTCTCTTACACACACTCTGCAAGCAGCGTATTCTAAGCATCTGCACATTATCTTGTGGCCGACGCCGACATCTTAAGTCGTGTCGTGCATCATCCTCACCACTTTGCGTGGAAGCGACTGGCCTGTTCCAGGGGTCGTCCGCGGCTGAATCTGTATCCTGTCAACCAGCAGCTCGGCCAGCAGACATATCGCCACACACGCAGGCAGACACAGGGCCGCTTCAACTGCGCGCACGCTGCGAGTCATATATACTTGCTTCGCAGTGTGCTCCGCGAGACATCACCATCTCGGCCATAGTCACCGCCATCCCGCAGAACCACGGATTTTGCAAGTGCCTTTGAGCCCGATACGGACGGCTCCACTTTTACCACTTGGTCTGTGCTTCAATCACACAGAAACATGGACTCTCGAATGCCGAACAGCAATGATGGATTTGCGAACAATGGTCTGTTTGCGGATAGTCAGCAGTTCAATACATATGACAGTCTGTTCCCGAGTGGCAACGATTTCTCCAATTCCAACGATGCTAGCTGGGGCCTAAACGCCAGCGACTTCAACCATTCCGACCAGTCACGTGCAAATCATGCAGCGGTGCCAAGCTGGCAGCAGAACAACCATCTCTCTGCACCTGGTGGCTTCGACGGCACATCATCCCCTTATGGCCGGACTGTCAATCAGAGTCCGGCACCCTACGCAGCGAGCAACTTTGGCAACCTGGCAGGCCAGCAGACCTTTCCATATCGACAACAACAATACGATCCGTCACTCATCAGCCAAGGGAATCACGGGAACAACAACTTCAACCATGCGTTCACCGCTGCAGGACAGAATGCTGGTACCATCGCACCTCAAGCGCTGAATCAGCAACGCTCGACGCCTTGCATCCCGCAAGCTTCACATGCAGTCTACCAGAACCGAGCTGCCGCTGTCCAACAGCCAGCTCGCCGTATCAACCATCATGCCCTTGTCAACGCCATACCAAAGGGCGCCGAAGCAGGAATGTTCTCCATCATCAACTTCGATCAGCTTTCCGGGTCGACGAACTCGGAACGGATGGGTAAATACATCAACATCGGTAGAGAGACCGTGGAACTGGACATCTTGAAGAGCACAGTCCCTGCTTACACGCACCGCCGGTCACGAAAGCAACTTCGTGACATGGTTCGCAATGATCCTATTGCCCTAGCAAGAATCGGCAAGAAATCAAAGATGATCACGTCGTCCCGAGTGTCAAAGCTGCTCTCCACAACGGGAGATCGCATCAAATACGATCACTCATCGAGTGATGACTCTTCGTCATCCGGTGATGAGTCCGATTATTCTGACGAAGACGATGACGCTGACTCGCCTCTACCTTCAAAGAGGCCAGAAACACCTAAAGGTGGCGTAGAGTACGATGTTATCAAGGCACTCTGGCGTAGCAAGCGAAGAACGATTGATGGTGAAACGATACGGAAGTGCTTGTCTGACTTCTGGGAAATTATCAAAACAATACGAGATCGATGGAAAGCCGACACGACTGCTCTTACTGACGCTGAGGAGAAGAAGAGAACGGGTGAGCTACCACTACTCCGGAGCAGAGTCAAGGACCAGCGGGAGATGGCCGAGGTGGCGTTCCGAGCTGCACTCAAGCATGGACACCGTGCCATTGTCGAACTGTAAGTGAACCCTTTCCCCTTTTTCCCGTGACTTGTAATTCGTTGCGGCCGCGGCTCCTTGATAGAGATGTGTTGAGAGGATGTACCGGAGCTCTGTTCTCCCGCCGTCACAGCTTTCCCAGGGCACCTGGCAGGTGGACTGGAGAATATCTTGGAGTTTGCAAAGCTCTTCAGGACTGTCGCAATGACTTGTGTAGATCAATCGTGAAGACTTGTTACCGCCACGCATCCGTTGTAAACGGTTCCTAGTTGCGCTGTAGCAGATCTGCACATCGTTTCTAGAATTTGACTGACTCGGAAATGCTGTAGATTCGCAGAGAACGTCCCGCTAGTGTTCATTTTCTACCAATTCCTGCTCGATCGTCTGAAGGAGGAGGATATCAATAGCCCGCTATCTCGCACAGTGCTAGAGCTTATGGCAGCGTGTACGACCCTGACACAAGAAAAGCTTGAAAAGACGCACCTGGTGAAGGTTCTGCCACGAGTTCAGAAGAAAGGTGACGCCAAGACTCAGTTCTTCGCGAAGAAGATTCTGTCTAATGCGGAAACTGCCACGAAGGAGGGCGCGACCAAGGAGACCAAGAAGTCCGAGAAGTCTGCCGCGGATGCAGTCTCAGTTGTTAAAACCGAGGGACCAGTGAAGAAGCCAGGAGTAGAGGCTGTCAGTGGAGTCAAACGTCCTGCCTCTTCCGTGGAAGGAGGTATTGCAAAGAAGGTCGCCACTGTCGCAGCGAAAACTAATGGCACCACCACGACCGCTCGAATTACTGGCAATGGTGCCATCAAGAAGCCAGCCGATGCGACTAAAGTCGGCAGCGCTAGCAGTGCGCCCATCAAGAAGACGGTTGCAGCTAAGCCATCGGGTTTCTTCTCAAGCCTACAGTCGGCAACGAAGAAGCCCGGCACTTCAAATGCGGAAAGAAGTGCTAAGCCGGTGACCGCAGCAAAGGTCACAGGACCAAATGCCACCGGCGGAACAGCTGCAACAGCAAAACCGACGTTCTCTTTCGCAGAGACTATGGCAAATCTTGCGAAGCCCAAGAAAGAAGAGGTGAAGCCTGTCAAGAAGGAAACCGAGGAACCAGCACGACCGGAAGAAACGCCAGAGCAGCGAGCCAAGCGACTGCGGAAGGAGCAGCGGCGCAAGCTGCACGTTGCCTTCAAGACTGGAGAAGACCTGGTAGAGGTTCGATACTTCACGCACGACCCGGCCGAGGAAATTGATCATGACTCCAGTCAGATGCGAGACATGTCTGACGTGGGTGGTGAAGGTAGGATGCTGAAACAGAAGCATCAAATGATGGATCTTGACGACGACGACGATGACGAGGCAGAGGAGGAGACAAAGCTGGTGGACTTCCGCATCCCTTCAGAAGTTGACTTCAGTGTTGTCGACAAGGAGGAACGAGACCGTAACTACACTCCTTATGGAGGTGGAAGGTTGCAACCCCACTCGGACGAGCGTGCCAGGCGAGATCAGCACGAAAATAATACCCTAATGGTCTTCTACACCAATCCAAACGAGATCCCTTCCACCCCGAAGGAGCCCGAGAATCCGTACAACGGCGATCAAAACGGAACAGTGAAGACGTTCGGCGCTTTAGACGAGAAGTGGATTGCACGTGCCCGTGAGGTGGCCATGCGACGAGGTCATCAGCAATTGATACCTCCCGCTGGATACCCGCAGCCTCCGCAGCCTCCGCCTGGCTTCGATTTCTCTGCCTTCATGGGCGGACAGCAGCAGGCACCACAGGCAGCACCTATCGACGTCCAAGCTATTCTTGCATCACTGGGTCAGATTGCCCCACAACAGAACAACTACCAACAGCAACAGCCTGGCGTGCCGGCATTCACAACGGCATACATGGGAGGAAGCAATGGCTATCAGCCGCCCCCGCCACCGCCCCCGCAGGCGGCCACGATACCTGGACAGATTGATCTTGCGGCAATCTTGGCACAGATCCAGCAGCCGTCGCAGCAACAGAGCTATGGAAACGCCGGACAGAACGCTCAGGCACCAAACCCCATGTACAAGACCAAGGTCTGTCGCTTCTTCAAAGAAGGGAAGTGTCAGAAAGGCGACGCCTGCAGTTACATTCATGAGTAGTCTTGTGTTAAGCTACTAGGGACATTGCCTCGAGATTAGCGAGGCGCATGTGGGGGCGTTTTGTTTCGCTTGAGCGTTGTGAAGCACGCGCAGTTAAAGCGGGAGACATGGACCACAGTCCAATGGCTTGAACGCCTCTGTAAATATCAAATCAAACGGATTCCTCTGTGGTCAATTTATGCCTCGTACACTCACTAACACAACTTGTTGCTTCCCACATTCCGTCGACGTCCTGCAGCTGCGACTGCCAGCGTTTTAGCACTCCGAGCGGCAGGCGGCTTCTGTCACAAGAACGCCTGCAGCTCCATTATTGCACGCGATCTGCGTTTCACCTGACACGATCTCACATACCCATCTTGTTACCTAACACCGCTGCATAATGACCTTCGAAGACATCAAAACTGTATATCAGCAGAAACACAACCTACCTTCCACGTACCAAAACCTCATACACGGCCACCATCAGTCGAATGCTCCATCTAGCACGGCACAGCCCAATTCAAATCCTCTACAGGGGCTGCACAAAGTCAGAATGGTTCGCAATCCGCGCTTCCAGCCAAAGGGCTTAGGCGATCTGGCCGGGCTGTGCAGAAAGTACGAAATCACCCCGACACTTCCTACGCCGTTCACTATGATCCATACAGTGGCCGACGAGATCGCTGGAGCTAGCCAGACTGTCGCCAATGTGTTTACACCAAAAGGTGGCGATGTAAAGCCCAGCAGTGACGATCACACGCCCACCAGCCGACCCCGTGTCGTTACACGTATGGTGAAGAAACCTGATTCTCCAGGACGAACGGGCCACCTTGATGTAGAGAACGTGCAGAATGATTCGGAATACCTGGCGCCTGTGACTGTCGGCACGCCTCCGCAATGTCTAAACTTGTGCTTCGATACCGGGTCATCGGATTTGTGGCTTTGGTCGACTCTGTTGCCGCAGAACGTGAAGGAGAAAGGACAGCGCACAGGACATACCATTTTCGATCCGGCAAAGAGCAGCACCTAGAAGGACGCGAATGGACTTTCGTGGCAGATCCGGTATGGAGATGGTTCGACGGCTGGAGGGGTGGTCGGCAACGACAATGTTACGATCGGCGGTCTCTGCGTGGAAGGTCAGCACGTAGAGCTGGCGAAGAATCTTGCTCAGTCCTTCGAAGAGAGCGAGGGCGATGGTCTTCTGGGCTTAGCCTTTGTGAGTCCTGGGTGATCGCAATCCTGGAGCGCTAGCTGATGACCACCTTAGGGTACCATCAACACCGTCAAGCCGCGTCCGGTAAGTCTTGAGGCAGTGCAGCTTTGACTTTGATTGACCTCTCTTAGGTACATACGCCGGTCGAGAACATGATGATCCAAGCCGACATCCCCAAAGACAGTGAACTTTTCACGTGTTATTTGACCAGTAGCAAAGACAACGAGCCAGACTGCTACACCTTTGGCTACATCGACTCTGAGCTCGTGAAGGGTCGGCCAATCTACTACACCCCGGTAGATAGCTCGCAGGGCTTCTGGAACGTGAAGTCGACTTCAGTGATTGTCAACGGTAATAAGATGCCGCTGGCTGGAAATACTGCCATTATGGACACAGGAACGACTTTGAGGTAAGTGCGAGGAACGGGGATCCGCTTGACTCTCGAGCGAGTGGCTCCTCCGCATATATGACCAGAAGTCGTACTGACAAAACCCCAGTCTCATCGACGACTCCACCTGCAAGAACATCTACGCGGCAGTGCCCGGGTCGCGCTACGACAACGACCAAGGAGGCTTCATCTTCCCAGTCGGCGCCAAACTTCCCACCATCAGTTTTGCGATCGGCGATCAGCAGTTTACATTGCACAAATCCGATCTGGCATTCGCTGATATCGGTGGGGGAATGGTATATGGCGGGATTCAGTCGCGTGGCAACATGAGTTTCTCCATCTATGGCGGTACATTGTTGAAAGGAATGTATGCCATATTTGACCAGGGCAGGCGACAATTCGGCTTTGTACAGAAGCCAGAAGCGTAATGAGGCCTACTCTGGCCATCCTGTATCATGAGGTGTAACACGGATGGTACGACTCTGAATGGCATGACTTTCTCCCCTATGCCCGACCAGAGAGCGAGGGAGGTCGTGCTCCTGTATCCCAATTTCCTGGCGTTGAGCCCATGTGAAATGCCAAAGAGCCGCCCTTGGCGAGCTCATCGTGACTTAGCCAGCTCCGAGTGAGATTTTGCCCATTGAAAGTGACATATCGAGGATAGAAGCTGTCGTCAGAAAGACCTGGTGCGGTAATGTCCAGAGATGTCTCTCGTGTCGTGCCAGTGAACAATTTGATCTTGAGCGACGAGAAGCGGGGAGCGCCCAGCAAGTAGACTGGTTGTGCAGCAACAGGGAACTAGGACTTGTCAGAAGGTAAATCGGCCACACAAAGGAGACGTTAACACTGACAATGCCAATCAAATTGAAGACCAACCAGCTCGGAAGAGCTCCTCCATCAATATTCCCCGGATACCCATTCCTTCGATCAGAATAAAACGCATCCACTGTCGCTCTCGTCTGGTTCGCCGTCTTCCAATGGTACCCAGGAACATAATTATACAAAAACGGCGTCAAGAACGACGGCTCATTGCCTGGGTTGAACAATGCACTTCCAGCATCATTGTTCGCGCCTACTGACGTTCCAAAACCTGGGAGAAAGCTCACATTGAGACGCTGGATGAATTTCTCGTCCCCGCCCATAAGTTCGATGATCTTGCTCATGTCGTGCGGAGCAGCGGAGAAGGCGGTTTCCCAGGGCTTGGCTTCGTAGATGTCGTCGGCCCAGCCGCAGCCGCCGCAGCTGAGGGGGTTGTAGGCGGTGAAGTTGAATGTTCCGTCGGAGTTACGGGGGGCGGGGAAGCCGGAGAAAGTTGTGTTGGAGGTGGAATCGGGGAGGAGGAGGGATGTGTTGGCGGAGGAACTCCATTGGTTTTGCCACCAGGAGGATTTGTTGAGGAATTCGGCGATTTGGCTCGTGGAGTTGGAGAGGTGCTGGGCCATGCTGTAGATGGCGAAGTCGTTTTGGGAGTATTCTACGCCGCGAGAGATGCTGCGCGTGTGGTTGCGGGTGATGTAGCCTAGGCTGAGATACTCGCCGATTGCGCCGCGGCCTTCTTTGGTTGCTCCGTCGAAGGCTGCGATGTCGGGGTTGTGGATTGGTTCTTCGAGGGCATCGTTGAGGACTGCTTTGTATGCCTCTTGCCAGTCGATGTCGTCTGCTAGCTCTCCGCCGTTCTTGATGTAAGCATCTGCCAGAACCATGTCTGCGTGGGTGCCACCTTGTACTCGACCATTCCAGTCTGCGATTCTGCCGGCAGGGAGCCAGCCTTCGACCGTAAAGATTGAGATTAGACCTTTCAGGACTCGTGAGTAGGTCTCAGTGTAAAGCAAGTGGTATAGTGGTAGCAGCGTGCGATATGTGTCCCAGAGAGTGTAGTGATCGTCGAAGTAGGGGATGCCGTCGTAGCCAACAGGATTCTCACCAGTCTTGTCAGTGGGCATTAGTCCTGTCTGATACAGAGCAGTGTAAAGCATGCGCTTTAGTGTTGTATTGCTGTTACTTTTAGAGCCATCATCCACGACCTCAATAGTGCTGAGAATTTGTTTCTCCCATTCAGCTCTCGACTGCTCGACGACATCATCGAAGGTCATATCCGCGGGTAGCTCAGTTGCTGAGTTACCGCAGGCTTGAGCATGACCGACGTAAGAGATGCCTACTCGAGCTAGGATCTCTCTGCTGGCTGAACCATTGTTCGCAGACGGAGTCCAGCTGAATAGGGCTCCAACACCCATTCCATTGCCCGCGAAAGAGGCAAGCTCGTTGTAGGATCGTGGGATCGGGCGGTCTTTGAACGCAGGGGCTTGAGATGGGCTGTAGGGCCAACTTATTGTACCTGCACCTGGTACGCGATCTCCAGAATTTTGAGTCACATATGCATCTGTCAAATCTAGGTTGGTGGCACTGAAGTTGCCACAGAAGAAGAGCGTATGTCCGTGAGGCTGACTCCACCCTCCGATGTAGGTGACTGATCCAAAATAGCTCGGCTGGCCATTCTCTCCGATTCGAGTGTGGAGTGCGGCATGGGAGTACCTCTGCGAGTATGCTTGAGTTCCGTAGCCTGGTAGGACGTGTGTCAAATCGACCAATACGTGAGCATCTTCAGTGCTAGACGTGGTGTCGATCTGCGCAAGGCCGCCAATCGCATCGGCACTAGCATTGGCCGCTGAAGCAGGGAAAGTGTACTTGATAAGTCCGGCATGCCTAGAGCTTGTGATATCAATGCCAACGCCAGTCAGAAGAACCGTTTTGAATCTTCCAACTTCAGCAGATTCCTGCTCGAGTGATCTATTCTGCCAGTAGGTCGTGTTATCGGCAAGGTTTATACCACCAAGATCCCCGAACAGTGGCATTTGCGAGATCAATCCGTATGTTGGTACTCCTCCAGTGCCAGAAACATGTGTCATGGAGATGCCAGTGACATTGCCCAGCGGAGAGTAGCCAGCATTACAGTCGACTGCCGTGCCATTCGGAACGCCAAGATAGGAAGTATCGATTCCCACTTTTGCCAGACCCCAAGGCCAAGAAGCTCCTGGAAATGAATTGCCGCCTGCTATGGCAGAGCCTTGGATAGACCCAACCGTTCCGATGAGGGGATCAACATAGTCTGTGAGGCGCGTGAATGTGCGATCTTGGTCTTGCGCGGATGCCAGCCAAGGAATAAGTGCTACTAGCTGTAACCAGGACCTTGCCATCTTGACTGAGGTACTGCCTGATTGTATGAAGCATGGAGCAAAGAAGAAAAGAAGAAAAGTTAGCAACAGCGGGAGACCTACTGATCAGCACGATGCTGTCCTCCACATCGCGGGCGATTCGGTAATTGAGACTACATAGAGTGCTACTGAGCCGGTCTCGGCTGATCTCCGCAAAGCTTCATCCCCATGGGCAAGTACAAGATTGAGATAGCTGAGTGGTATAGGTCATTGACGTGTGGTCAAGTGGCTCTGCCAGTTGATCGCAGGAGTTGAGCAAGGCCAAAACAATTGATCCGACCGAGCTCCAAGCTTTTTTCGCGCGACTTGGCAGCACGAAAGATGACTAGTTAAGGTCGGTTGATCAATGGAAAGGGACTCAGGAGTTGGACGACCAAAAGTCTTCGATACCACCGAGCAATACTGGTTCAGCTCGATTAGCCATGAAGTGTCGAATCATTCAAGTAGAAATACTGTGCGTAGCCCTGTCGAGATATCTCTGGCGACCGCAAATGAGCCATACGAATTCGTTTCGTGGAACGACCATGGGCCCGCAAAGTTGTGCTGACGTTGCACTCACAACTTGAAAGAGCCAGGTTTGATCAGACTAAGAGTACTTCGTTGTGCAAATTAAGCGAGCTTTTAGTATACCCTGAGAATCATGTATTCTCGTCGGGCTCGTGAAGCTGCGAAAGCCCAATGTGCACAGCCCTGCACCAATTCGAGTGAGTTATGCTTGTTCGGAAACAACTGGACAGCGATTACTGCTCATGAGAGTATCGAGGACCTTCAGACGAGATCTGATGAGTGGACAGCTTTCGATACAGTGGCGGCTCTATCGAGCCATCATCAGCATTCCCGGAGAGACAGAAGTACAGAGCATGAGGATTTATGCATGGAGTCGGAAGAGCTGCAGGCGGTCCCACGAGTTCGTGGCGCAGCCAGGCCACATGCGACCGAGTGAACGTACGTCAGCCTCGTTTGGTTTGGCCCTTGGGACGATCACTTTACTACGGACTTCGGACCCACGACTTGTTGGCAAGCCTTTCCATTCATTTCTGTTATCTCTCCTTTCACACGTCTCTGTCACAAGTCTAGCAGAATGGGCGCCGCAGAAGAGATGCAGACCGCAATGGTCAACCGCTCCATCAGGACGATCAAAGCTGTAGGCAGATGCTTGTGAGCCAGGACTGTGCAGCGCTAACTCGTCGCAGGAACTCGAATACCTATGCGATGCGTCTGTGATCAGCCCTCAGACGCTCAACGATCTCCTGCAAAAGATTCCTTCACAAACAGCATTACATGCGCCAATCTCGGTAGGCGCATTGCCCTCCGCAGTTGAGGCGGCAAGAGCGCAGCAGGTGCCTCCGACAGAGCCTATGGCACAGTTAAACGTCCATGGAAATGGCACACACAACGAGAAGAGCAACGACTTCTACCAACCTACGGCGTTTCCACAACCTGCACCACCAGCATACAACGCTGCTCCCCCACCAGCAGCGAACTGGCCACCGCTCGCACAAGCCACGGCTCTTTATGCCTACTCATCCACAGATGCAGGTGACCTCGAGCTGCAGCCAGGTGAAGTCGTCCTGGTTTCTGAATATATGAATGCCGAGTGGTGGAAAGGAAAGTCACAGAAGACTGGAAGGGAGGGTATCTTCCCCCGTTCGTACGTCAAGGTCGACGAGAAGGCTGCACAACCAGGAGGTCCGCCAGCGCCCGACTACTCGAACAACTATGGTAATGCTCCATTGGAAACGAGCCAGATGGGTAACGGTGAGGGCAAGGTCCCTGGCAAGGGCCAGGAAATGGGCAAGAAGTTCGGAAAGAAACTTGGTGAGTCGATCAAACGCATGATATGCTGCACGGGGCTAATCTATTCATCAGGAAACGCTGCCATCTTCGGTGCTGGAGCAACCATCGGAGGCAACATTGTTAACTCCATTTTCTAGGATCTATTGTTCATCACGGCGTTCAGGTTCTGGTATTTGGGCCGCATCCGGTAGCGAGCTTCGGCGTCGGCGTGCGCTAGGCTACAGAATGCAAGCATTTGTTGATAGAGCTCATAAGCTGAGAAGATCGACAGCTGTGCTGTAATACTTCAGATCAAAGTGTCGTGGTCAGGAGAAGAGTCGCAGGTTCAAGGTTGTTCCTAGATCGTCTTGTGCATGTCTACGAGACCGCGTGCAATGTCCGCTCGATCACTGGGTATGAGGTTGTGTCAGTCGCCGTCTGGGCTAGATTGATCTCGTGTCCGCTCGTTGATATGGTCGTTGTTTGTGAATGTAATGCAGCACCTGGGACGCGAAGTCACGTGTAGAGTATTTGTCGCGCTCGATCGTCCTTTCTCTACGTGCAACTAGTTCTACCTTCCCACTTAGCCTTCTCTCTTTCGACAACACCTACTTCACGCGCCAATTCGATCGTAATCATCGACAATACTTCCACAATCATCTGGACGATCAGGGCACGTCCATATCCTACGCAAAGACGTGTCAAACGCGTGCGGAAACTGTTTCGGCTGGCCCCAAGCATAGGGATCACGCCGTGCTAGGCGCAAACAGTCGCGCAACGACACCGACCACAAAGCACACACATCCCTGCTACAGCTCAGCATGGCCAGCTCATCAGCATTGGGTGTCGGCGATGGCAGCCTGCCAGATGCAATGATGCTCGACACACCCGACTACACAGACTCCGAGTCGAACCCCACGGGAACCGCCAACAGTGTCGCCGGCGATGCACCTAGAGACGGCCGTTCGAAGCGATGGGAGGGCAACTCACTGAGGAAGAGCATGCTCGGCAAGAAGCATGACCGACTTGGTGACAGCAAAGAAGACGACTCGATCAAGCGTTTCCGATATCTGCTTGGCTTGACTGATTTGTTCCGCCATTTCATTGACACGAATCCGAACCCCAAGATCCGCGAGATCATGCAGGAGATTGATCGCCAGGATCAAGAGGAGGCAGAGCGCGCGCAGGCTGGCAACAAGCGCAAGGGAGGTGCTGGAGGCGACAGGCGGCGACGAACAGAGAAGGAAGAAGATGCCGACTTGCTGCGCCAGGGTAAGCAGGAGGGCAAAGTGGAACATACTGTCTTCCGCGACAGCCCTCAGTATATCCAGGGTGGCGAGATGAGGGACTACCAGGTAGCAGGCCTGAACTGGTTGATCAGTCTACACGAGAATGGTATCTCCGGTATTCTGGCAGACGAAATGGGATTGGGAAAGACGCTGCAGACCATTTCGTTCATTGGGTATCTCAGATTCCTCCAAGGAATCACTGGCCCGCATCTCGTGGCTGTTCCAAAATCCACTCTGGACAACTGGAAGCGTGAGTTCGCAAAGTGGATACCCGAGATCAATGTCCTTGTTCTACAAGGCGCAAAGGATGAGCGTCAAGAGCTGATTCAGGATCGCCTCGTGGACGAGAAGTTTGATGTCTGCATCACTTCATACGAGATGATCCTGCGTGAGAAGAGCCATCTGAAGAAGTTTGCTTGGGAGTACATCATCATCGACGAGGCCCATCGTATCAAGAACGAGGAGTCCTCGCTGGCCCAGATCATTCGTATTTTCAACTCGCGAAATCGGCTCCTCATCACGGGAACACCACTTCAGAACAACCTGCACGAACTCTGGGCACTTCTGAACTTCTTGCTGCCGGATGTCTTCGGTGATGCCGAAGCATTCGATTCCTGGTTCAACAACCAAGATGCCGATCAGGACACTGTTGTTCAGCAGCTGCATCGTGTGTTGCGCCCGTTCTTGTTGCGACGTGTCAAAGCCGACGTCGAGAAGAGCTTACTGCCGAAGAAAGAGGTCAACCTGTACGTGGGAATGAGTGAAATGCAGATCAAGTGGTACAAGAGTATTCTGGAGAAGGACATTGACGCAGTGAACGGTGCTGCTGGCAAGAAGGAGAGCAAGACGCGTCTGCTCAATATTGTCATGCAACTTCGAAAGTGCTGCAACCACCCCTATCTGTTCGATGGCGCGGAGCCCGGTCCACCATACACCACGGATGAGCACCTTGTGGATAACGCTGCGAAGATGGTCATGCTGGATAAGCTGCTCAAGCGCATGCAGGCTCAAGGCAGTCGCGTGCTCATCTTCTCCCAGATGTCTCGTGTACTGGATATCCTCGAGGATTACTCTGTGATGCGTGGCTACAAGTACTGTCGTATTGATGGCTCGACTGCCCACGAGGACCGTATTGCGGCGATCGACGACTACAACAAGGAGGGGTCGGAGAAGTTCCTCTTTCTGTTGACAACTCGTGCGGGTGGTCTGGGCATCAATTTAACGAGTGCAGATATCGTTGTGCTCTTCGACTCTGACTGGAATCCACAGGCTGATTTGCAAGCAATGGATCGCGCCCATCGTATTGGTCAAAAGAAACAGGTGCACGTCTTCCGCTTCATCACGGAGAACGCAATTGAGGAGAAGGTTCTCGAGCGCGCCGCGCAAAAGCTGCGTTTGGACCAACTTGTCATTCAGCAAGGACGTGCCCAGCAGCAGGCTAAGCAGGCCGCATCGAAAGATGAGTTGCTCGGCATGATTCAGCACGGTGCTGAGACCATCTTTGAATCGAAGGACGGCTACGGCGCTTTTGGCAAGGGCGGCGCGACTGATGATGACCTGGATGCAATCATGCGTCACGGCGAGGAGCGCACAAAGGAGATGGCATCGAAGTATGAGAAGCTGGGCCTTGACGATCTGCAGAACTTCAACACCGAGGCTGGTGCCGCATACGAATGGAACGGCGAGAGCTTTATCAACAAGAAGAAAGAGATTGGCCTCAACTGGATCAACCCCTCGAAGCGTGAGCGCAAGGAGCAATCGTACTCGATGGATAAGTACTATCGGAATGCTTTGATGACTGGTGGACCTCGACCAGATCCAAAACCTAAGGTTCCGCGAGCGCCCAAGCAACAGTCTTTGCACGACTATCAGTTCTTCTCCCCTCGGCTCGGTGACTTGCAGGAGAAGGAAACGGCCTGGTTTCGTAAGGAGAATGGAATCAAGGCACCTCTGGCGGACGGCGATGATGACAGTCTGGAGCAGCGCACACAGGATCAGGAGCTTGAGCAGAAGAACATTGACGATGCTGAGCCTCTCACTGAAGAAGAGACTGCGGAAAAAGATCAGCTCGCAGAAGATGGCTTTGGCGACTGGAACAAGCGTGACTTCCAGCAATTCATCAACGGCAGTGCCAAGTACGGCCGCAACGACTATGAGGGTATTGCACTCGAGGTGGACTCCAAGAATCCGAAGGAGGTCAAGGAGTATGCCAAGATCTTCTGGAAGCGCTACAAGGAAATTCACAACTGGGAGAAGCACATTTCTGCAATCAAGGAGGGCGAACAACGTGCCGCGAGAGTCATTGAGCAGCGCGAGATGCTCAAGAGAAAGCTAGCGATGTACAGAGTTCCTCTTCAGCAACTGAAGCTGAACTACACTGTCAGCACAACCAACAAGAAGGTCTACACCGAAGAGGAGGACCGCTTCTTGCTTGTGATGCTGAACAAGTACGGCATTGACACAGAGGGGCTCTATGAGAAGATCAGAGACGAGATCCGCGAGAGCCCGCTCTTCCGATTCGACTGGTTCTTCCTCTCCAGGACCCCACAAGAGATTGGTCGCAGATGCGCAACGCTCATCACGACTGTCACACGAGAGATGGAGGGTGGTAGTGGGAAGGAGAACAAGAGAGCCGTCGAGGAGGACGAAGACGAGGAAGATGAGGCGCCTGCAAAGAAGAAGGGCAGGACATCGACCGGAGGTGCAAAGGTATGTTCGCGATGAGCGCCTGTCATTCCATCGAAACATAAGCTAACGTACAACGACAGAACAAAGCCGTGAATGGCGTGAAGGGCACCCCGAACGGCACGTCTCGTGCTGGTAGCGTCGACACGACTGCGTCCGGCGGAGCCTCAAAAGGAAAGGGGAGGAGCAGGAAGAGGTAGACACGGCAAGTGGGACGGAACGACTGCATGCTTTTGATAAGGCTACACTAAGTGGGAGAGTGCGATTTGTTTTTGGCGTTCAATTGCGGCGATACTACGCCGCCCGGCGAGTTGGCTGGAACCCAGCGGCATGGCAATATCGTCGAGGCTAACGAGTAATGTCCGAGAAGACAGGACAAAGAAATGCCTGCGTGGCTGGCGAGAATGTTCGATTAGACTCTTCTATCCTATCTTTCATGCTTAGATAGGTAGGACGACAAAGACTCCGTGTATCAGTATAATCTGCTTTGTTCGTGCTCTTTGTCGTTCCATGATGGTCCAGACTTGCGGCTGCATGGGAGTAGAGCTGGCCTGTGTGAGTCTGTGCATCGAGCATTCGGCGGTCTTGCTTCTTGCCTCATCTTGCGTCGCCTCTACGCCCAACTACATTTTGCACTGCACCAAAGGATTGCTGAGGGAAGGCGACACAAGAAGTGTTCCTTTATCGAGAAGCGAGGGAAGTGCATGTCTGTCTCTGTTAGCAAGTTTAGGCTGCTGTTGCGCCGAAGTGGGATTGGGAGGTGCTCGGTCATTTCTTTGTGCGACTTCGACAGATAGCCAGATGCATGCTGAGCACACGCACAGCAGGAGCGAGAGTACGGGCAAAGCTCATAGATTGTTATGCGATATATGGGACAAGAGAAAAGGACGTGAGACACGAACAGACCTGCCAGAGGAGTATTTTGTGTACTACGTATCAATGCTGTGAAAGGTGAAAAGACAGACGAACTCTAGAAAACTCCAAACTGCATCAAAGCAAGACTCACCCACCACGACCTGGCATCAGAGCCTAACCGAGCATGTCGCCGTGTGGTTTGTACTCGGGATCGTTGGCCCAGTCGATCCCGGGGTAACTGTCAAAGTCGATGTCGGTGAAGATGTAGTTTGGCAGGCCATTGTCGTTCTTTGAGCATCTGCCGGCACAGAAGAACACAATAAAGATGCCCCAGGCGGGATGCTTGTCGTCTTCGATTGCGTAGAGCTCAGTGGCTGAGCTCTCAGGCTTGATGGTCTCGAAGTGTTGATCTGCAATGGCTCCATGAGAGCCACATGTCAAGCAACGAGGAATTTTGCGCGCGAAAAGAGCTGCCATTGCTTGGGGATCGCGCCAGATGCGAGCGCCTTGAAGCATGGCCTTTTTGATCTCCCCCATGCGTAGGTTGGTCACGACTCCAGTGTTCATGATTGCGTACTCGTTCATGGTGATGACATTGTTGTACAGTTCCGCCCTGTACCTAGAACGTGATGAAGCGATCTTCGCAAAGATCAGCTTTTCACCCTCCTTCATGTCTTCGAGCTCTTGTCTCGCTTCAGCTCGCTTGTGCCAACCGATACTGTGTTTCCTCCCACTCATTGTCGTGTTCGGAAGGGACTTTGACTGGGAAGACTGTGAGAGTCTATACGCACGGCCAGTTGCGACCAAGCCATTCGCCAGCGCGACACCCCTAGCAACCTGACCTGTCGACAGAGGCACGGCGTTGACGCTGCTGAGCTCAGCGCGTAGGTTTGAAGACTGCTGGAATATATCCCTTTCCGCGATTTCGAGCAGACGCCACTTCTTTGCAACTTCTTGATCGTGTATTGCTTGTTCTGCCAGCGTGCGGCCCTTGCGCTCATTTTTGTCATACTCATCGATTTCCTGTTCAAGCTCCCAACGCGCCTGTTGTGTTACATTCCTGACATAGTGAGGACCAATGTGAAATTTTGATCGATCCTTCGTTTTAGCATAAAAGCGCTCTTCAAACTCTCCTTTCATGTCCTCGGTCGGGGTCTTCAGCGCCTTGTTAGACTTCAGCGGACAGTCGTTTCGATCGTGCCCAGGTGCAAAGCACTTCCTACATGTCTTGCCAGCAGGGTTGAGGCACACATCGTGGCTGTGCCCCTTCTCTTTGCACCTAATGCATCTGATTTTCGAGATTTGGTGTCTGGAAAAGCTCAGCTCGGACTCGCAATTCTCGGTCCTGTGGTCGATCTCATTGCACAACTTGCAATAAGGTGCGGCAGTACTGGAAGTGTTGACGAAAATGTCGTCGGTCTTCTTTGATCTACAGTTTTCGCTCTTGTGCCCGTCCTTGCCACAATTGTCACACTTGACTTGCTGCTGGGTTGAGTTGCCGTTCTGCCTGTTAGGACAATCTTTCGTGTCGTGCTGCCAGTATGTTGGACAGTTCTGAACAGTACATTTCTTCGCCGATTTCGCAGGACAAATTTTGAAACTGTGTGCTGAATTACTACATTGACCAGGTCTGCACGGTCCCGTGTACGGCTGTCCCTTCTTGGTGGTCGTCCTCTGATCTCCTGGTTGCCAATTGTGAGGCTCCTGCCGCCCTTGGTCTTGACCGCCTTGGGAGCCTCGATTGTTGTTGTTGTTCGGCATTTCGTTTTACGGTGGTCTTCTTCAACAAAGTAGTTATGCTAATGACTGTGAGATGCACGCAATGTCTGGCAGTAGACACCAAAGATGAAGCTAAGCAAAAGAGGCTTGTGGAACTGACTACGGCTTGTTGTCGAGGTCATCGTACATGGTCAGTCTTAAGAGGATATACGCAAGCGGCGAACTTGATGAAAGAAAGTCTTTGACCACATTGTAGCGGTAAGTGATCAAAGAATACCTACACACATCAGCTGCATGGTAATTTCCGATGGACTATTTCTCGTTCTTTGTTAGACAATTCTACTCTGAGCTTGCCTAGAACAACGCAGCGTGAGATACCGAGAATCACGGCGGCGGTCCTATCTTCATCGTTATTGGCGACTGTGAGGGTTTGTACAAGTCATGGTGGGACTGCCACAATCGCCTCTGGCTATCTTGGATGGGTATCTGAAAGTTGGTTGCTTTCAATGCCGACCACTCAGCGTGTTCCCGTGAGGTGATACAATCGCGAGCACCTCGTGGTCTCATTCGTGAAGCATGATCTATTATGCAGCTAGATGACGGGTCTTCGGCATGTTGGTCTAAACTTCCAGCCTGGGATCTCCTTAATGGTGTGGCGCGGGTGCTCTTCGCTCTAGCGCTGTATCCAGCTGATCAGAATGGGAAGCCCAAGGCCAGCAAGCACGAAGAAGTGATATTTCGTTGTTTTTAGGAACATATCTGCGTAAGAAAGAGAAGCTCGAGATGCCGGCTGGAAGTCGGAGCTCGGGAGTGAGCTGCATGACTAGCGCGTCTCGAAGCCCCACTATTATTTCTGCCTCGATGGGAATTTTGGCAGGTACGATCCCAGCAATCTTGCAATGTCTGATTTGTTCTCGTGGACGCCGAACTCCAAGGACAACGACTACATCCGCGATTCAACTAGACGTAAACGCAAATTCAGCAGCGGCAAATCCGGGAACCCAGCATTGATGTCGGGCGGTTTGCCATCACCAGCCATGGAGCACGACGATCCGATCGAGAATGGCGCAAAGGCGGCGAAGAAGGCCAAGAAGGAGCACAAGAAGCGGAAGCATGAGAGTGAGGATTCCATCGTGAATGGCGATGCTGTCAAGGAGAAGAAGCTCAAGCGAGCGCCGCCAACAGAAGCAGAGGACGACGACGAATCGGCACCGGAAGAACAACCGAGCAAGAAAAAGTCCAAGAAGGAGCGCAAAGAGGAGAAGCGACGACTAAAGGAGCAGGCAATGTCTGAAGAGGCAACTACTGTTGAGGCGCGAAAAGAGGAAATTGGCGCCGAAGAGCAGGTCAACCAAGAGCTGAAGGGAGCTGCTGCAGAGTCCGCTGTTGCCGATGTAGAGAAGGAAGACGATTTCGCCGAGTTCGAGTCCGACGATGAAGAGACGCCTCAAACGAATGGCGATGGTGTGCATTCGGAAGTGGAAGACGAGCAGGAAGAAGAGGATGCGCCAAAGGTGAATGGAAATGCTGGTGAAGCCGCAGACCTGCCCACTGGAGTGGAAGTGTCGCTACCCAATACTTCCGAGGAACCTCAGAAATTCACCGACATCCAACTGTCTGAGAAGACGATGCGCGCAATCACAGACATGAAGTTCGAGAACATGACGGAGATTCAGCGAAGATCGATAGGCCCATTGCTCGCTGGCAAGGATGTGCTAGGTGCAGCGAAGACTGGCTCTGGCAAAACATTAGCCTTCTTGATTCCATGCGTGGAACTGCTGCATTCGCTGCGCTTCAAGCCGCGCAACGGAACTGGTGTGATCGTGGTCTCGCCAACCAGAGAGCTAGCTCTGCAAATCTTTGGAGTGGCCAGAGAGCTCATGGAGCATCACTCACAAACGTTCGGTATCGTTATTGGAGGCGCGAACCGAAGAGCAGAGGCCGAAAAGCTGGCCAAGGGTGTAAATCTCCTCATCGCGACACCTGGACGTCTGTTGGACCACCTGCAAAACACCCAAGGCTTCGTGTTCAAGAATGTGAAAGCTCTCGTCATTGACGAAGCAGACCGAATTCTGGAAGTCGGATTCGAGGATGAAATGCGCCAGATCGTCAAGATCTTGCCCAAGGATGACCGCCAGACGATGCTTTTCTCAGCCACCCAGACGACAAAGGTCGCCGATCTTGCGCGAGTGTCGCTGCGAGAACGTCCGCTCTACATCAATGTGGACGACAAGCAAGAGCACAGCACAGTGGCCGGGCTGGAACAGGGCTACGTGATTTGCGATTCTGACATGCGTTTCCGGCTACTCTTCACCTTCCTGAAGCGCCACCCACAGAAGAAGATCATTGTGTTTTTCAGCAGTTGCAACTGCGTGAAGTACTACTCCGAGCTGCTGAACTACATCGATCTTCCCGTCCTCGATCTTCACGGAAAGCAGAAGCAGCAAAAGCGCACAAACACATTCTTCGAGTTCTGCAATGCGAAGTCTGGTACTCTCATCTGCACAGATGTGGCAGCTCGAGGTCTCGATATTCCTGCTGTAGATTGGATCGTGCAATTTGACCCTCCTGATGACCCGCGAGACTACATTCACCGTGTTGGACGAACAGCAAGAGGCGCAAATGCAAAGGGAAAGAGTTTGATGTTCTTGCAGCCAAGCGAAGTCGGGTTCCTGTCGCATCTCAAAGAGGCCAAAGTTCCTCTTGTTGAGTTTGAGATCCCCGCGAAGAAAATCCTTGACATTCAGTCGCAACTAGAAATGCTCATCGGGAAGAATTACTATCTGAATAAGGTAAGCTTGTCTGTGGTGCCTTTATGATCCTTCGCTAACACCTCTCGCAGTCTGCCAAAGACGGCTACCGATCTTACCTCCAGGCTTACGCGTCCCACTCCCTCCGCACAGTCTTCGATATCCACAAGCTTGACCTCAAGAAGGTTGCTAAAGGTTTTGGGTTCAATGTACCGCCAAAGGTCGACATTAACCTCGGTGCGAGTATGAAGAAGCCAGACCAGGCGAGGCGAAACTACGGAAGCCAGCCTGGGCAGAAGAGGAAATTTCAAGGCGGCAAGCCGATGAGGCGATAGAAGCTTGATGGAACGCGTTACCTTGTATAAAAGTTGCTCGGGCTGATTTTGAGCGGGAACTGTGCATAGCAAGGCGTTCTCATGGGTGTACGGCTGAATGTTCCCGGGACCACTTCATTAATGTGGTCAGTTGTGCAAGAGACCATATCGGCGGGATGTAGAGATCAAGTATGAAGACACTTCATCAGCGCACTGGACCTCCCGGGACTAGTATCGCGACAAGCGCAGATTATGGTTTCCAGGCCAAAGATACCTAAATGTTGGACTCCAGCATCGCGAGCACATAGGTTGTGTCAAATGTGTTCGATCGACTATGGCAGTCAAATGCTTGCGACTTGACAAGCAAGTGAGACTGCAGTCTGGCTGAGCTCGCTCTGCGGCTATGTCAGACACAGCACGCATGTCTCACATCGACATATCTGCAGGAGAGATAGCAAACGGGGCACGCTCGACTTCAAGTTGGGATGCAGTCCACGTCTGTTTCCTGTTCAAGCATTCCAGCTCCAGTACACAATCATGGCCGCGTTTTACGCCACTTTCATAGTTATGTTTTCGGCCGCCCTGAGCTTCACTTACAAGATCCTTGCCAGTCTCGGCCTCAGAAAGACTCATCTCGTCACGATCACAGCAATCCAAGCTTTCGCGCTCGAGGCCTTGCAGTGGACTCTCCTCATCGGCTTTGCTCTGAGCTGGAACATCCTGCTTCAATCACCAGTCCAGCTCTACAGCTACAAAGTCCTCGACGTAGGACTCCACATCTCGACATGGCTGGCATCCGTAGGAATACTCACGATCTACGCACTTGCAATCTTCGCGATCGATATCATCGATAATCTGGTCCAGCTGAAAACATGGCGACATCCTGTCCAGACCCAGACTTTCCTTCTTACGCGAAGCATTCTCTTCCCTGCGACTATCAAGAGGACCTCGTATTCGGCAGAATCAACACCTGCAGTTCCGTCTCACGAAAAAGCTCGCGGACGAAGCAGAACGAGAAAAGTCATTGTTTCTTCTAGGCCGCCAATTGATCGAACTTGTAGCGAGCCTGCTACGCCAACAAGAACGCGTGAGATGGGAGTAAACTTTCCCTCCGAGACTCGCAATGCGCTTGTGGGGACTGGATCAATCAAGGAGACCTATGGGTCAAGTCGCTATAAGCCGAGGATTTTCAGCACGCCTACTGCTTTACACAAGACTGAGGAACGGCCTGCGATGGTATCAAGTTCCAACAGTACGAGTGGAAGCATGTCTACGCCAGCGTCTATTGTCGATACTGCCACTTCATCTGGTTTCCCAGGATTGCACCAAGACAGCGATGCTACTCCATCACCAGAGCTCTTTTCACATGGGGATACCCTGCACAAGACGACTCCAACATTGGCAGTCAAGATCGAACAACGCACCCCTTCAGTTGAGCAGCAGTCAACATCTGCATCTCCACCTCACATGCCAAGAACACCATGGAAGCAGCCGCCCACCAACTGTACGCCCTTCACACCCACCTCCCCTCAATCTCCCTTCCCGCTGAACCTCAAAATCCCACCTCCAGCTTTCGCAGCCAGCACGGTGAACTATTCGCTCAAAATGCGGCCTCAGCCTCGTGTGCGTACGATGTCAGCTCAGATGGTCAGGAAGAATGGAGTGGGGATCAAAGGTGTGCGGCCGAGTAGTGCGTTGAGCGGTGGAAGTATGGGTCGGGGGAGTGCGTCTTCTGTGAGAGAGGCTAGGAAGATGTTTGAGGAGTAGAGTACAAGAGAAGGGGAGAGGGAAGGCAGGCGACGTGAATCATTATATGTGCTTTCTTTTTCATCGTTGAGTGACACTGGACTGTGTGCTCCTGGGTTCAAAGGATAGCAAGTCCCAAGTTAGAGAGGAGAGATTAGTTCAGCAAAAATGACAATGAAGTCGGAATTCTCGTCGTATTCTGGGACCTCAGAGAGCGTAGAACGTGTCAAAAGAATCGCATAGTGCCGGCATGATACGATACGACACGACACGACAACTATGTACATCCAGGCAGTTCCGGGGATATTGTGTACAATGAGATAGTACTCTTTATGCGCTAATCTTCAGCATTGCCACGATTGTCATTCAATTTGCGATCGACTGTAGGTATATGCATGCGTTGATAACATGTCTTCGTGAGTGGAGAAGCTGCCATCGGTAAGGCAATGTGCTGTTGTCAGCGTGACGCTCGAACTTCGCATATGCAGTTCAACTCGACAACGCAGTTCTGTTACCTGAATACGATGACATGTGTCGATCTGCGTCCACATTGTCTTACTTTAGAGTCATGCTAGATAGCTTGATCAACGGACACTGTTCGAGAATGCATGCCTAGAATAGTGATTCTTGCGAGGCCGCTTCACCTGTCTACTCCAGTGGGGCTTGGATTGAACATCAATGCTACATACTGCCAACGACTGTCTCCAGTGATGTTGATCAATCGTCATATGTCTGCTGTAGGACTAGACTTTCTTGTCCTGTTGATTGTGTCACATGTCGCGTCAGAAGGTATGTCCTGACAATTTATCACTTGTCGATGGTAAGTCAGCACCTAGAGCGACACGACGACAGCAATGTCAAGTCGCCGATTCTGAACATAATGTTAGGAAAGCCACTATTGTAGTGTGTGTAGTCTGCGTGTAGGATCGTAGCTGCATGCGGTCGAAAAAAATCAATTTGGTCGAAATTCATTCCCACATCGACACCACCTCCACCATCACCACCATCACCACCACAACAGCAAAAGAGTGAGCTTGTATCTCCCGACACCTGTGTGATTCGAACACACGCTCCCGAAGGAACTGGCTATACAGTTGAGCACAATTCAATTGTGCAGTTCCAATAGCAGGCCAGCGCGTTCTACACAGACTATTAGGACTTGTTCCAGATGTGTGATCTGAGCTGCAAGACTTACAACCACTCCGCCAAAGTGCCTTAGTTGTGGATGACATAGCAGGAGCCAAGTTACAACATATTGCCTTATGTTGGGCTTGTCAGCACCTTGGGTGGCCCTGAGTGGCTCACTCTTGCAAAATGTGTCCCACAACGGTGACCAAATCGTACTGCGGGGTCGTAAAGCTTCACTCAGTGCCAGAAATCGTTGTGTACAGGCTCTACTTCGATCGGTTTGAAATCTCCCTGAGCATAGCTTGGTTCTCTTGATGTACAGTCCTGAACTCGCCCAGTGTCTCGGCTTGCTTCTTTCCAGATTGAACTCCAAGGTAGTACCCGATCGCAGACGGTAGTAGTGTTACCGGGAAAGGCTTGTTGTATTTGCTTGTGAGGACAGCATCTGAATTCTCGATCAGCTACTTTTTGTGGGTCCTGCTGTTGGGTCTTGCAGGGCTGCCGTACCCACGATTTTCTTGAATCCTCCCATGCTTGTCTTGCTTGGTGATATTGGTATAGAGTGGTATGAATACCCAACGTGTTGTTACACAACTGAAGCGAGAGGAATGGTCGAAAGAAGGCTGGGGAGGTTGGGTCCTCGGCTAGATGGATGTGATGTGCAGTGGAGGCTAAATGAGATTGATGGGCATATTGATGGCAACAATCAAAATTATTGAGGAGCAATGGATTGTGCGATCGGGCACAATGGTCAATTACATGTCAGACGTGCTTGTCTGACTTCAGAAGCATATGTCTGTTCTATGTCTATGTCCTCCAGTTATGTCTCTTTCACAGTTGACATGACATTGAGGATGGAGATACAATTTCATTCCTCCTTCTCCCTAGCTGCATGAAATGGTCAATACCCCAAGGGCCGACTCTTCGTCGTCCGCAACGTCGTTTGAAGACTTGGTATTTTCAGGGCTCCATACTACTGTCGTGATGCTCGTGACCTTCTGACGCCACTGAGTACATGATCAGCCCCGCGTTCAGAATCGTCTCAGTATACTTTGATAATGCATCCGCATGGAAGAGTGCTCGAATTCGCCAGCGCCAGATTTTGCCACTCGAATTCTACTCGGAGCGCCAGTGTACACTCGTGAGAGTCGAGAGAAGTTCTCGGCGTTGTATCTGAGGTTTGAAAGCAGCTATTCGATGCACTGATGGCACTGATCCAGGCAAAATTCCCACCCTCAATCTCAGGACTTCTCGCCACCAAGTCTACTGTGGCAGACTCTTCGTGCTGGTTGGTGTTCTTGAGTAGATGATGGCATCAATCTTCACAGCTTACTAGCTCTGTTCGAAATTCTGTCTTCGTCCGACAGGAGGTCGCAAATCCAGCGTTGGGCTTCCTTGCGCATCAGTGCCGAAAACTCGTGTCCGGCGCCTGGATCTAGAATATCTTCCAGCTTGATGCCCTGATCAGCAGCCCATCCTCCTTCTTTTATGCCTCGTCGCAGCCAGTCCAGGAACACTTTCCCTTGAGCGTGCGGCACCAGCTTGTCCTTACCTCCGCTCAGGCAAATGATCTTCTTGCCAGCTAGAGTCCGCTCTAGCACAGGACGCAGAGCCTTGACTTCACGCTCCGAAGGCGTATGCAGATGGTCCTCTCCAGTGACTACGTCAAGCTCTCCCATCAGCATGCCTGCGGGATCATATTGCTCGATGGCACCCAGGAGCGACTGTGGAAAGTAGCTTGATCCTAAGAAGTCTTGTCCAGGTGGATCAGAAGATATGGCGGATGGGACCTTACTTCTGATCGCACGATCTGTCATGAGGCGGACATAGTCTGGACATCCAATGACCACCATACCAGCTGATATGCGTGGCTCACTCATAAGCGCTACCCAGGTTGCATGGCCACCTAAACTAACACCTCCGCAGATGTGATCATGGATCTTGAACGGCAAGTACATGGGTAGCTGCGTGATCAACAGACTTAGATCGTGTGCTGCTGCAACATACAGATTGAACATGTCCGGTCCATGTGTTGGGTTACCCTGCTTCCAAGAGATGTTGGCGAGGTTATCTACCATTCTTGAGCCATGATTCCGCTGATCGAAGCATACACATATCAGCCCTTTCTGACTGTGGTTCTTCCTCTTGGAGTCCCATGCGTCAAGCAAAGCCGCGGCTGTATATGCCATGCTATCTTGCGTATCGCCCCTCCCATGCATCAGCCAGCATGCCACAATCTCATCGGGATGTTGGGGCAATTCTTCCTGTCCATATACAGTAACGAGGATGCCGGCGACATTGTATCGCTGCCATGATACTGGCTTCACGTCCGCGAATGCCTTGTGTGTCAAAGCAATTGGCGAGGAGAACGGTGACTTATTCGAGTCGAGCCGCAGGGCATGAGCCCAGGCGAAAGTGCTGCTTCCAGCCATTTTTATGCCCCAGGTAAATATTGCAAGTGATAACTGAAGGTCGCAAATAATGTTTGAGAGAGCTCACCTGCAGCTCCCAAGCCCCACCAGAAGCCGAGGTCTGTCCTGCTCATTCTGACGCGAGACATGAGAGGCCAATGTCATTGCATTGGACGCGTTACATGTCAACGAGTCGCTCATATCGTGGATGTCGGACTCGCTGACGTTGCAAGTCTTTTCCGTGTGATACGCTAGAAGGTCGACGTCGGCATAAGTCTTGATGAGGGTGATTCGCCAACAACAGCGTGCCCCGTTCAGTATCAAGCTGCTGGTCCGTCGATATAGAGTAGGTGAGATTCAGAGGTACACATCATCTCGTCACACACATGATGTAGGATTTCTATCTAACTTAGTGTGGCGAGTACACCCACCTGTTGGTCACGAGCTGGTAAAACATACATATCGGCGACCCGAGGGAGTGGCTACATCCAATCCTCTTCAACTGTCTTTGTCCTCTACCCGCCATGCTACTGTCACAGGGCTGCCGCTGTATGCGCCTGTTATCGCCATGACTTAAGCTTGCAGTCTCCATCTCTCCGGTGGAATGGCAATAAAGCATCCCCAATCTGCAGGGTACCATGGGCAGCACCAAATCAAGCGCGAGCTCATTGACATTGGAGTAGCGTACACCGCTTGGACGTTCGAGCTTTCCAATCGTCGCTGTCAAGTGACGGACTCGACTGGCTCCTGACAGCGTCTGATCTCTTGTGATCACACGCACACTGCAGCCACCACGAGAAGGCTGCATTGGAAGTAACGACTTGCTTCGATTCCAGCGGCAAGCGTGCGCTGGGTTTGACTGCCTGTTCACAGCCTTCTGTTGTTTTCTTCTGCTTGCCTGCTTGACCCGAGCATCCTCATTCACCAGCTCCACCCGCCATTGTTTGCCAGAGCGCGCCTTTGCAGATTCTCAACGTCACCTCAGGTCAGCATTGCCCGAGACACTGACTCCACCGACCCAGAGAACCAGCAATTCTGACCTGAGTGGATTCCGAAGAGATAGCGAGCTGCCGCTGACCGGCATCATAGCTGTCCACCCGAATTATCAGAAACAAACCCCTCCTACGTAGTTAGAGCGACGATCCTTCTATCGAACAACCACGCCACCTTCCTCGAAAACTTGTAGCGGAGCATGAGCTCGCAAAAATCCGAATGGCCAATTCATCCCGCAAAGGATCCACATGACAACGCCCATCAAGAGCATCAGCAGCACCTTTCTCTCGATCTCGACCCATTCGCCGCGCCCAATGTCTACTATGGTGCGAGCCACAGCCCTAGAAAGGTTGCAAAGAGTCGGACATACTCAGCTGTAAGCTCTGCACTCCAAACCCTCAGGAGATTCATGTCAGCGATTGCATGAGCCATTGAGCATGTGCAAGCGCAATACTGACCTCGACAGGTTGACCCGGGCCTTAACAAGGTAGGCACGGAACACTACACTGCACCTTCCAGACGTCTCAGCCATGATCTCACGGGTAATGCCCCACGCCGATACCTCATCAATGTCGACGATACCTTGAAGACACTCCTCTCGCGCGAAGATTCCGACGGCAATGTTCAGATCACAATCGAGGACAAAGGGCCAAAGACGATCGAGTTGGGTACAGCAGCCTCCGGAGGATTCAAGCGTTTCGATGTTCGAGGTACATACATGCTCAGCAACTTGTTGCAGGAGCTTACACTGGCCAAGAAGTATGGGCGTAAGCAGATCGTGCTGGACGAGGCCCGTCTGAACGAGAATCCTGTCAACAGACTTGCTCGCTTGATCAAAGACCAGTTCTGGCCCAATCTCACGAGACGTATCGATGGGTCCAACATCTCTGCTGTCGCACGAGACCCCAAAGACTGGACTTCAGACCCACGCCCTCGGATTTACATCCCTCCTGGGGCACCAGAGCAGCATGCGTACTACACTCGCATTGCCAAGCAACATCCCGAGATCCGTCTCGATGTACAGTGGCTCAAAGAGGGAGGACCTGACAATGACGAGTACGTTCGAGACTTGAACGAGGCTCCAGGTCTTCTTGCAATCGAGATGGAACGTGTAGCGGACCTTCCTTCAGGCGAGCCTGACTTCAAGGGCCTGCCATTTGTGGTTCCCGGTGGCCGGTTCAACGAGCTGTACGGATGGGACAGCTACATGGAGACATTGGGCTTACTCGTCAACGATCGGGAAGACCTCTGCAAGGCTATGGTCAAGCACTTCTGCTTCTGCATCCGTCACTATGGCAAGATCCTGAACGCCAATCGATCTTACTATCTGCGCCGTTCGCAGCCGCCATTCCTCACAGACATGGCCCTTCGTGTCTACGATCGCATAAAGCACGAGCCTGATAGCCTCGATTTCCTCCGCAACGCCATTCTTGCAGCTATCAAGGACTACTACGCTACTTGGATGTCAGCACCACGCTACGACCCTGAATCTGGTCTGTCGCGCTATGTTCCAGGAGGTCTGGGTGTTCCGCCTGAGACGGAGGCCTCTCACTTTGTTCACGTGCTCAAGCCATATGCCGACAAGAACAAGATGACTTTTGAGCAATTCGTGCATGCTTACAACTATGGCCACGTCTTTGAGCCGGAACTCGACGAGTACTTCCTCCATGATCGCGCCGTCCGCGAGTCTGGCCACGATACCTCTTACCGCCTGGAGAGGGTTGCAGCTCACCTCGCCACAGTAGATGCAAATTCTTGTCTGTACAAATACGAGGTCGATATTGCGCGCACGATTCGTGCATTCTTCGGCGACAGACTTGAGATTCCAAAGGAGTGGCGCATGCCCGGTCACCCTGACTTCGAGACCTCATCAACGTGGGATCGCCGAGCCAAGAAGCGACGTAAGATCATGAACGACCTCATGTGGGATGAAGAGAAAGGCATGTTCTTTGACTACAACACTGTCAAGAAGCAACAGACTGGTTATGAGAGCGCCACAACTTTCTGGGCAATGTGGGCTGGCGCTGCCACTCCTCGACAGGCTTCTGTAATGGTTGCCAAGGCACTACCGAAGTTCGAGGTTCATGGCGGTCTCGTCTCCGGCACTGAAGAGTCTCGCGGTCCTGTTGGTGTACACCGGCCTAATCGTCAGTGGGACTACCCATTCGGCTGGGCCCCGCAGCAGATTCTTGCGTGGACTGGGTTCTTGCGCTACGGCTTCGAGGAAGAAGCGCAGCGCCTTGCATATCGCTGGATTTACATGGTCACCAAGGCATTCGTTGACTTCAATGGCGTTGTGGTGGAAAAGTACGATGTTACACGGCCGATCGACCCGCACAAGGTCGAAGCTGAGTACGGCAATCAAGGCGGTGACTTCAAGGGCGTAGCAACGGAAGGATTTGGATGGGTCAATGCTTCGTACGTTTACGGTCTCCAGATTGTCACCGCGCACATGAAGCGTGCTCTCGGCGCCATAACCAACTGGGATACCTTCAAGAAGATGACCGAAACCGCCGAAGATCCAGTGGACTTCTTGCACAAGGACACCGACCACAACACCAATGGTCATAAGCCGGTCGAACACCACAATGCTCCTGAGCACCAATCTGTTCCCGAGCATCATCCTGGTCCAATTCAGTATGCTCATAGCGGCTCCGCATAAAGGCGATTCGACAGTTGCATGATGGTACTACCTAGATATAGAGGAGATTGGTAGCGTTGCCTGAAAATAGGGAGGAAAGAGGAAGTGGATGAGGATGTTCCACGATGATTATGATGGATAGACCACCTGAGAAGCTTGGAAGAGCGTGGCATTTCGCGCATGTGGTGTACCTAGTGTAGCTTGAATGAGTGCATTATTTCACATGCAAACCTCACTTTTGATCGCACCAGCCTCAAAATATGGTCCCATGCATGATCCAGCCACTAAGGCAGGAACAGATCTGCCCCGCGCCTTCCTCGCCAAGACCCTCGATCTGCAGGTGAACCCTTCTCGAACGTTGTAGAAGAACAGCTGCAAGAGCTTCGTCAATTTTCAAACAAGCGGCCTGTCACTTCTGTCAACACACAACGATAACAGTGAGAAGTTATTCACGAACAGACGATCACGAACAGGCGATCTCGATTCAACTCCACCCCTGACAACAACATCACCCATCATGGCTCCACGCAGCAAGGTCTTCTTCGACATCTCGATCGGCGGTTCGCCTGCCGGCAAGGTTGTCTTCGAGCTCTACAACGATGTTGTGCCAAAGACAGCCGACAACTTCCGCGCACTATGCACAGGCGAGAAGGGCAAGACCAGTTCTGGGATCCCGCTCCATTACAAAGGCTCAGGCTTCCACCGTGTGATCAAGAGCTTCATGATTCAAGGTGGTGACTTCACAGCTGGCAATGGCACTGGAGGTGAGAGCATCTACGGCGAGAAGTTCGACGACGAGAACTTCCAGCTCAAGCACGAGAAGCCTTTCCTGCTGAGCATGGCCAATGCTGGACCTGGCACAAACGGCAGCCAGTTCTTCGTGACGACTGTGCCTACACCACATTTGGACGGAAAGCACGTTGTGTTTGGAGAGGTCATTGCGGGCAAGAGCATTATCAGAGAGGTTGAGAATGGGGAGTGCGGTCCCAACGACAAGCCAAACAAGGATGTGGTGATTGAGGACTGTGGTGAGCTGCCAGAGGGCACAGATTTGTCAGAGTTCACTCGTAAGGCCCCCGACAGCACCGGCGACACGTATGAGGACTTCCCAGAAGATCAGGCGAGAGAAGGCGAGGAGTGGAAGGGCACAGAGATCGTGCAGATCGCAACGAATCTCAAGGACTTGGGCAACAAGGCATTCAAGGGTGGAGAGCTGGAGCTGGCATTGTCGAAGTACCAGAAGGGCCTGAGATACCTACACGAATACCCAGCACCTCTCGATGGCGATGCAGCAGATCTTGGTGCACAGCTCGCGAAACTGAAGGTATCGCTACACACCAACAGCTCGCTGCTGCAGTACAAGCTCGGCCGCTACAGAGAGTCTTACGACTCCGCAGACAAGGCTGCCGTTGTGTCGGAGATCTCGGAAACTGAGAAGGGCAAGGCGCTCTACCGCAAGGGTGTTGCGCTCAAGGCTAGCAAGGACGAGGAAGGTGCTCAGCAGTTCCTTGAGCAGGCGGCACAGCTCGTTCCTGGCGACCAGGGCATCAAGAACGAGCTCGCGGCGGTGAAGAAGGCTGCTGCTGATCGGAAGGCGAAGGAGCGCAAGGCGTTCAGCAAGGCTTTCGCGTAGAGCAGTGGGGTTGCGGCTCCACCACATGCAAATCTACGCACTCTAGCGATCCACCACTAGCTTGAAGCGTTCGGGCTTTGTTGAGGTTGGAGCATACAGACTTGGGGCATAGACGTAGCTTCAGCTACTTTGACAAGCGTTCAAGCGTGGTGTCATATGGCTGAGCTCACCCAGTAATCATGGGAAAGAAATGAAACGAAATGAAACTTATGAATGCAATATTCACTGTCACATCGTCTCCTTCATCAATCGTGACCATCGATGCTGCAGGATCATGATGCTTCTGCAGACCTGCTTTCCTGCATCAATCATACCTTCGTCGCCTTGTTCAACGCCGTGAACCCTTCAGCCGGCGGCTGCAACCAATTCCTCTCGTCATAAGTATGCCCGCCCTCGATCATATGAAACGTATAAATCATCCTCCCCTTCTGACTCAAATTCCTCTCACTCTTGTGCAAAATATTCCCGTGAATCAACACCAACGTGCCTGCTTTCACTTCTCCAAGCACATACTCCTCTTCATCCTTCACCTCTTCATCCTCCCTCTCGAAACTTTCTGGCCACTCTTCCCCCTCATTCCCGACAAATGTCGTCCCACTCCCATCTTCCTTCCTCACAAACCTCTCCTTCACTGCTGCTCGTCGATGACTTCCCGGAGCGAAACTCAAACATCCATTCTCCACTGTGCAGTCTTCCAATGCGTACCAGAATCCCACCGCTGAAGGCGGATCGGTGTACAAGAACACACTATCCTGATGTGGAGGCACTGCGCCTCCGATCTCGGGTTGTTTGCAAATGACCATACTCTGCAGAACCCGAGGATCGGAGAATCCCAGGTCGCGGGCTATAGCGGCGTTTTGCGCATTGATGGAGATCGAATTGAACGTCGGGTTGAGAGCGTGTAAATAGTGTCCGATTTTATTGATTGCTTTTTCTTTGGGTTTTGTGAGTTCGCCTGTGGTAGGGGAGAACGCGTCTTCTTCGAAGAAGAAACGGATTTTGTCGCCGGATGTGAGGAAGTAGTCGTCGCCGACGTGGGATGATTTCTCGCCTGTGCTGAATCGTGTCATGGGATGCGTGGAGAGGTCGAAGGTGGAGAGGAGGGTGTGGGTTTCGGTGAGGAGGGAGGCTAGTTGGGAGGGGGAGAGTGCGTCTGGGATGAGCAGGTAGCCATTTTTGTGCCAGAATTGTTTTTGGGAAGGTGTGAGGCCGAGGGGTGTGGTGGTGGTGTCAGAGCTGGGAGGTGGGGAGACGCGAGAGGGTGCCATGATGAAGAGCTGAAGGTTGCTCGTGGGGGAGATGTGGTATACTCAGTGTAGGTGGCGGAGCTATCGTGCTCATATACTACTTGAGCTTGCTCGTGGGCGGCGATGTGCGAAGGAAGAACGATCAGCCTCGCATCTAGGGTTTCGATACGATGCTGATGCCAAGACCTAATCTCCCCTGTATCGACATGTGAAAGACTAGAATACCATAGTCGTCAACAATACAATCATCACTATGGATCCAGATACTCCTCTCACCGACGATACTCCCTCCCCATCGATATGGCGTTGGGTCATCGGCTTCCTCATGGTACATTTCACCCTCTCATCGCCCGTTCCTCTTACTTCTCAGCACTAACCTTCCATCAATAGGTCGGAATGTGCTGGGGCCTAACCACACCCTTCATGCGCAAAGCCGCCGTACTCCGCGACGCAGCACCCAAACCCTCAAGACCATATCTCTCCGACCCTAACGTCCCATGGGTCAAACGAAAAGTCTTCGGCATTTTGTATACAGTGCTAGATTTGCTCAAGAGTCCACGATATGCGATTCCGCTATTGTTGAATGTGACAGGGAGTGTGTGGTTCTTTCTGTTGATTGGGCAGGCTGGTGAGTACTCTGACTTTTCTGCTTCTTGATGCTGTAGTTGGAATTTGTGGACGTCGACTAACAGGTGGCAGAATTGAGCTTGACTGTGCCCATCACGAATTCGTTGGCGTTTCTGTTCACTGTGCTAGGAGAGTGGTGGGCAGATGGCAAAGTGATATCACGAGACACGTGGATCGGCATGGCATTTGTGCTGGGTGGTATTGCATTATGTGTACAGTCCAAGACTTCGTAGCATATCTGATCTCAAGGAGACAGCGGTCAAATTTAGCTTCTTCTACTTGCTTTTCGCTGATAACGCTCAAGAAGGATCAATGTTTTCGCAGTCTCGTCGTCTATCTGTACAATCATTCCTGAGTGACCCCACGCTTCAAATCTCAATGTCAATGTCCAAGTCAAGGCCACTGATAACCTCATCGTCCAAATTCTTCTTCTTGAGCGCACCGATTGGACCTTTGGCACCGTTCACTGGTAGCTCGGGACGCCTCTTAGGCGTGCTCGTGCCGTTCGCAGGCGTGCCAGCTCGGCTGGTCCCAGGAGTGTCCTCGCCGAACAACTCCTTGTTCTGAGAAGCTCGCCTCTGCGCTTGGTCTTTCGCCTTTGCATGGACCTGGGCTCTGATTTCTGCAGTCTTCTTTTCGTGCGCGGCCTTGCGTTCCCGTTCAATCTTTTGTCGCTCTTTGAGCAATGCCTGTCGAACTTCTTGCTGGTTCTTAGCTCGATTTTGTCGATTCAGAATTGCAAGACTTTCGTGCTGGGCGACTGTCTTCGCAGGGCTGGCATGGTCCTTAGCCTTCACCTTTGCCACGATTTTAGGTCCGCCATTGACAGCTCCATTCTCCAAGGCCTCGAGTTCAGCATCGCATCGAGCTATCTCTTCTTCGTCCGAATTCTGCTCAGCTTCGGCGCGCCGCTTCTGAATGTCTTTGCGCTTTTGCTTCGCCTGATGAACTGGGTCGTACTTCATTTGGATCTCCCTTTGCTTTGCGAACTTCTGGTTAAGCTTCTCCTCCGTGAAGGTGATGTTGAGGAGGCCATTGATGTCGTCCAGCTTCTTATGCAGGAATCGCCGTGATGGCTTCTTCATATTCTCCTTGTTCAGTGTCTCCACGTATCTGCCATAGTCTGCATCCGTGATATGACCATCAGAGCAGGCAGAGAAAGGCCATGGCTTCTCCGAGCTGCCCTGTGCCACGAGCGCGTACTGATCTGTAGTGAAAGGCTTGCCAACGGAATTCTCCATCTGGTAGGGTTTCCCCACAGTGAAGTCCTTGATTTGGCACATGCGGTAGGTGGTCTGCCCAGTCTCGCGGTTCTGACCGATGGCAACCCGCGCGAAGCATCCGCGAATAGCCTGTTCGAATCCTGGATAGAAGCAGACTTTGGCAAATCCAGTGCGGCCGATTCGTGCCCGGTCAAAGTCTTTCAGTTCTGCTGGTGGATCGTCTTTGCGCTCTGGCTCTGCTGCCCACTCGACTTCACTCTCCCCGTCTGCGTCTTTTTCTGATCCGTGCGAGGATGGTGCACGCTCGTCCCTGCGATCATCACGCGTACTGGCAAGGCGATCTCGCTGCGCTGCCTTCTCCTCACGAGTCTGTCTGAGCCTGTCGAGGGCCAGCTGTTTCTCCGTTTTCGGGCGTGTGGTTCGTCTGTTGTTGTTGTCCTCAAGATCTGCCGCAGCAGCCTTTCTCTTCTGCTTGTTGGCGGCACTGCTGCTAGCCAACGCCTTCTTGAGCAGCTGATCTTGAGTGCGGCGGGTCACTTCTTCGGCACGCGTCGCGAGCAGCTCCTCTCGCTGAATTTCCGAGAGCGCCATGACATAGCTCCGGTCCTGTTCCGACTCATACTTGCCCTCCAAAGGGTACAGTGGTCGAATGTCCTCTTCCTCCTCGCCTGGCGCATCGTCGTCCTCTTCGTCGTACTGACCATACTCAGGTGAGCCGGGCGTAGCCGATCTGCGAGCAGGACCGTCAGCAACGCCATCAGACCACATGTCGACGGTGGGAGACATCGATATCACGAGCGTGATGAAGGTCCGGCCTGAGGTTGAAGTAGCAAAAGATGGAACAACTTACGCAGCGTCATCTTCGTCTTCGCTCGGTTGCCTGACTTTTCGCTTTCCCCGCTTGGCCCTCACTTTCTGTGCAACACCTTTCCTCCTCTCTGGCGCGTCGTCCACCTTCTCAACGCTCGGCTGGGGCTCCTCGGCGCCAGACAGATCGCCAAGCTCGGCCTGCTCCAGTCGCTCAAAGTCGTCGACGCTCTCCTCATCGCCGCTGTCATCGTCGCCGACGAGACCCAACAGTTCCTCGTCCAGGTCGGCCATGGCGTCGGATCTGAAGTCTGCGGTGCCGAGTAGTGGCTAGAGCGATTCGGCTGCACTTGGACGTCCGTGATTAGATGGCGCTGTCCTTCTCGAGGAGTGTGTCGATGTAGGTCGTGCAGTGAAAATTGTTGCGAGCCCAAAGAAAGGTCCAAGATTCGGCTGAAGTGTGACGTCGATGTCAGGCAGCTGATCGAAACGTGTTATTAGCTGGGTTGTAGATCGAGTCTTTCGTAGTGCGCGAGAAGAATCCGTAAGAAGTGGAAGGCACGGTGGTGGGAGTTGTTGAAGGTGGAAGATGGACGCGAAGGTGAAGAAGTTCATCTGAACAAGACAACTCCTTGCGAAGGATGAGTGGCCCGTGCAATCCCTGCATTCACCGCAGGACGCTAAGGCACAACCATGACGCCCTTTTGCTTCACTTCCACTTTCGTCTGCACATTCACCCATATCGCAAACCAGAACTGTCGAGTCAGTCACCTGGATCGAGGATCGGGATTCAACATGTCTGCATCACCAGCCCTGCCGCTTAAGGCACGCCTGACTCCTTTAGCCTTCCAATTGAGGACTCGACGAACTTTTGCAACAACATCTCGATTATGCCTACAGGAAGAGAAAGAGCCAAAGACCCTCGACACAAAACATGCTGCACGAACGAAGCCACTTAGCGAGGCACAGAAGAAGTTCCTCGACTCTGCACTTCGAGTCAATCAGGCCGGAGAATTGGCAGCGACGTTGATCTACACCTCGCAAACGCCACCGATCATCAAAGCTCATCCACACCTTCGGCCGTTGATGAGACATATGTATGACCAGGAAGAAGGCCACTTCAAGAAGTTCAATGAGCTTCTCGCCAAGCATCGCATACGACCGACTGCAATGTACCCCGTCTGGCATGCTGCAGCAACAGTGTTGGGTTGGGGTACCGGTGTTCTGGGACGGGAAGCTGCTATGGCGTGTACAGAGGCGGTTGAAACGGAGATCGGTGATCACTACAATAGCCAAGTGCGTGAGCTACTCTCTTGGTTCAAGGACATGGAGGAGAAAGGCGAGGAGCCAGGCGAAGAGCTAAGGGAGCTGATCAAGGACATCAGGAGGATCAGAGACGAAGAGCTGGAGCATCTGGATCATGCCGTTGAGAACGACGCCAAGGAAGCAAATCCATACGAGCTGTTGACTGGTGTGATCAGGGGCGGGTGTCGAGGTGCGATCTGGGTTAGCGAGAGAATATGAAGCAGAGTCTTGTTGTGAGACTGGATCAAGTCAGCACCTCGTCAAAGCCAAGTTTTCCTCTGAAACATGTCCATGAACTGTAGCCAAAGCTCGCATCATTGAGCAACTGTGGTTGCAAAGACTCCTAAAACTGCCTGGGCATTCTGGTGAAAGGCGGCGGCAGACTTCACCGTCACAATCGTCAGACGCATTCCCGCCGTGTAGCCACGCGGGCGTGAAGCTGCTCGTTGCTTCGCTTTCCCTCACGGTCACGCTCGAAGTGGTTCGATACTGAAGTGGAAAGGATTATTTGCTTGACAGAGTACATCGGCTGACGTGTAGGGCAGTATGTCGACATTGCATTAAGCTGGAGATGCAGATTCTGAGTGACAAGCGTCCGACTGCACACGACCAGGGATTCCTTTACTAGCGGCTGTCGATACCTGGCTACTGGTTCCTCAACGTCGCGCCTATAAGAAAGCACATTTCTGCTATACGCACTACCTGCAACAATAGCAGCAATTTCTTCACAAGTAAACCAACTCAGCTTCCACAATAGCAAGACGAATAGGGCGAACGTTCAATCAGCAAAAGCTCTCGCACTAGCTGTTGCAACAATAGTATTGCATAGAGCTCTTGTCAGGCACAGCACAATAGAGATATCTGGCTATTGTGCACTCTTGGGTATATCTTCCACCTATTTTCTATCTCGTTACTTCCTTTCTCCTTCTCCTCAGCAGATATCTCCCTTCACAAGTTCACAAATTCTCATAGCGCTGGCCGCTTCACTTTTCCTTCACCCACATACTTGTATTACACATCACCACTCCACATGACCACAATGACTGAGCCACTTCGTCGTTCCTCGCGCAACAAAGTTGCATCAACAAAGGCCAGAGACAGCACGAGCAGACCAGCATCACCCTCCTCCTCGCCCAAGTCAAGCAAGGTCACCAAGACAACCAAGACCACTCCAACAAGACGCAAAATGTCCTCTCACCGCCGCTCTCTCTCCGAAGCTCTCGACGACCAAGCCGCCCGAGCAGACTTCGCCGAGATGGGCGTGCCCGCCAACAAAATGGAGACATTCATGGCCACATCAGAACCAGAAGTCGACATGCTAGGCTATCCCACACGCTTCAAGGAAGAGAAGGAAGCTCGCATTGACGCGAAAGAGGCGTATGAGAAGAGACTCAACTCGCCGAGTAGAAAGAAGAAGAATATTCACCAGATCTGCCCGTTTTCCGAGAACAAGAGTACGTACCTCTCCCCAATCTGCTCTCCTAGAAGCTATATGTTGACATACATATCATAGACTGGGTGCTCTTCAATCCATCTCTTGGCTTTTCGCCGACTTTTCAAGCTCCAGGGCCCGATTCGCCACTCCATCGCTATGCAAACTACGAGCCTGGCAACGAGAAGATCGTGCTGTTCAACGTGGTGTCAGGGGCGATTGGGCTGCGCAGTACGCCAGAGAGCATGACAGGCATGGAGGTCGAGTATACGAAGGCAGGAGTGAAGATAGTTACGAAGAAGAAGGCTTGAAATGAGAGGCCAGGAGACGAAAGAAGCAGTTCTACGCAGAATAGCGTCTGCGAGCTTGGCTTGAAAGTCTACTTATACGACCGCTACTCCACCCGGTACTTGCGAAACTGCCTCGTAGGCACATTACGCGAGAACATGATATCGAGCTCCTCATACGTCCTCCCCTCGGTCTCTGGAATGCGCAGCACCGCCCAGACAAGAGCAACAGCAGACAGGCCACCATAGAAGAAGCCAATCTTACCCCTCATATTGGCCTGATCAGCATTCAGCATGTACGGGATCGCCACAGTCATGCCTATGGCAAGAACTGCTTGTGTAGCTGTAGCGACGGCGATTGTCTTGCTACGGACTTTCGTTGCAGACACTTCGCAAAGGATCACGAAACAGACCGGACCAACGGAGAAGTCATAGCAGAAATTCCACACTAGCATTAAGCTCGATTGTGCCCAGATCACTGCTTTCTTGTCTTCGTAGCCTGGGATACAGTCGAGGATGCCGATCAAAATCATCAGAACGACTAACAGGAAGAGGCCAACGTTGTAGATCTGCCGTCTACCGTAGCGATGGAGGAGGAACCAGGAGAACAGCGTGCCGAGGAAGCCGAGAGCGAGGAAGCCACAGCTCATGCTGAAAGCGTCGCTTGTTGGTAGTCCGGCCAGCTCGAAGAAGTATGTAGCATAGCCGACGAGGTAGACTCCAGAGATGACTTGGATGCTGTATACGCCAATGGCGATTTCTGTCCTTCGAAGGTTGATCTTCTTGAAGCAGTCGCGGTACGTGCTGCCGGCTTCCATTTCTTGTTCCAGTCGATCGGTCTCGACAATCATCGCCAGCGCAGGTTTGACATCAACTTGGGCACTAGCGAGCCGCTTCAAGGACTGCTCCGCTTCAGCAAGTCGATTCTGTCTGACGAGCCACCAGGGACTCTCAGGCGCCCATGGCCAGCCAATAAGGATGATGAGCGGCCAGAACCACTGAGCCGCAAATGGAGCTGAATATGCCCAATGCGACTCCAACTGGCTTGTACCCGCAATCACGCCGTTCGCGATTAGTTGGCCCATCACAAAGCATAAATTGACATAACTCGTCAACACGCCTCGCAGCGCCACCGGACAGACTTCACTCGCGTATGTTGGAGCAATTATCGCATACGTCCCCAAGATGAGTCCACCTAGCAGTTCGCCTACGAGCAAGACCGGGAGACTCCTCGCAAAGAACTGTATAAAGATGAACGCTGCCGTGAGGATCACACACGCCCCAAAGGTCCGTTTCCGTCCATACCACTCGAGAGGATAGGCAGCGAAGAATGCGCCCACGACCTGACCGATCGGATTTCCCAAGGAGAGACCAGTCTGCCAGGGCGCGGAGATGATGTACGAATCTTCGTAGAGGTAGCCAAAGTCTCGCTGGAAAGCTGGTGTTGCGTAGAGATTGCCTAGAAGTTGGGGGTCGAAAGCGGTCATGAGGACACCGAGGGAGAAGAACAGGCTCCATGCAACGGCGGTTGGGTAGAGACGTAGTGCTTCAGTGAAGGAGAGGTTGTGCTCGTTTTCGATGGCCTGACGCGCTTCGTCGCCTGCTATGGATCCTATGGTGATGTCTCCTTTGATCGTGGTAATCGCATGAGTGTCGCCGTCTTGACTTTCATCGTGGTCGTGCATATCTGTTCGTGATAAAAGCGGTTCGGTCTCATTCGGATCGCTGACCTGCTGTATATCAGTACAGTACGTTCTAAGCAAAGATAAGACACGAGCTTGATTGAGCTTACATGGTCGCCTAAGCTCTCTTCAGCCGGGTGGTGGGAGGTCATGCTGGCGGGTCCCGGATAGCAGAGATTCCCAGTAGTGAGCAGTGTGGCATCGCCTATTGATGCACACTACTGCGCTATGTATATGACTGCTGTTTCTCTTGCGTGTGGTAATAAGCCTCGAGCCCAATGGACATGCGTGGATATCACTCTGGTCTCGTGCAGGTCGTCGCCTGCTCGGCCAAGCCCCTCCTTTCGATTCAATTTGGCTGTTTTTTGTTTGCATCAACTACCATCAACATCGGCATCAGGCCATCATGCGTAACTCACGAACGCGTGCTCGAGCGTTGTCTCAACGCATGAGAATTGCTTGATGCGTCGATGATCTCGCGTCTTGCTTTGATGGGGTCACCTGCTATTGTGGAAGTCCTGTGGGGTTGTCGCTGGCCGAGACGAAGTCGTTGTGGACCCAGCCTACTCGCGAGCAGTCGCACATCTCACAAATGGATTCAAAGTCACTGTAGAGTTGACCAGCCACTAATATGACAAGATTGGGACGCAGCAGCATTGGCAAAGCAACATCACGGCGTCAAGTCGCTCAGAAGGCAGGTCCATCCAATGCTTACTAAGCTCAGAAATGAGCTCGGACGAACGAACTTCGACCGCGGACCCTCAGACATTTGCTTCCTACCTCCATGTCGACGTGAATGCATCAAAGATGATGCCTACAGTCGCATCGACAGCCAAGCCTGAAGGTGTCCAGAAGAAACTACGGAAAGGGACTAAAAGCTGCCTTCCATGTAAGTCATGGCTTCCGAGCCGTGGCCATTCGTCAGGCACACAACGAGTATCGTCAATGCTCGGAGAACAAAAGTCTTGATGAGTATGGTCCAGGTCGCAGCAAGAAAACTCGATGCTCAGGCCTAAGTGCGGGAGTTTACGCTTGTATCGAGTGTGTCTCGCGCAAGACCACTTGCGTCTCCCAAGGTGAAGTTAAGGATGATGAGGCCTCAGCCGTGAATTGGCGGCTTCAAGAACGTGTTGCACAGCTCGAGTCTATCCTAAAGAATATCGCAGAAGATTCTGGCACTACCACCACAGGATGCGCAATCGACGCGCACCATACAGGCTCTAGACCATCGCATCGAAAACAGATCAACAGCAGCTCGACAGAACACCCAGGAGATGCCGAAGAGGAAGAAGAGGTCGGGACAAACTTCGCCCCACTCGTCACGCTGCTTAATACATCGAGCACTACCGAAGGCTCGCCTCGACAGTCCAAAGCAGCCGCTCGAGCTGCAGCTTTATCAGATCGCCAGCACAAGTCAAGCAGGTATCAACAGGCCATACGCGCCTTGCGATCGCACCTACCTGCTCCGGAAGAGTTGGTCGAGATCGTCGAAAATGATACTTCCTGGTGGACGCTTTATCGTGACGCTCTGGGGCTCGTATGGACCAGATATGACACCATGCGGTCATTCGCAATGCACGTGTCCGATGATGCTGATCCTTCTGTGGTAGCTCTGTTGCTCGTTTGTCTCGCGATCTCCACTGGCGATCAGCGAAGGTATCTGCCGCCTGTCGAAGAGCACATTGTGAACTATGATGAGTATGCGGGCACTGAGTATGGCCTGAACACACTAATGGCGCTAGGACTATGTTACATGAGCTCTTTGCAACCGCGCCGAGCATGGACGGTGTATAGACGAGCCAATACTTTACTCCAGCTGAATGACTGCATTCTTCACCTACGGAAGAGATCCGAACGACACATCAAAATTTTCTGGCAACTGTTTCACGCAGATCGATGGGTAGGATCTTGCTAAGATCATCGTTTTTGACTCTCGGCCAACGATCGCGAACTCAGTATTTATTCGCGATAGGTCTCGCTGATGATTGAACTTCCTTATACGGTCTCGGACCACTTCTGTGACTTGCAGATCGCGCCGCTGCATGTCCTCGGTCCTGGGACTTGGCTCTACAGGCACCTCGCTGTCACCACGGGACGAGTGATCGACCACCTACAAGCGCAGAATGTGAAAGGACCGATTCTTTCTAGCGCGATGAAGATCGAAGAACAGATTGATGAGATTGTAACTCAACTGCCAACAGATTATCTGGACATCGAA
This sequence comes from Septoria linicola, assembly GCA_024114885.1. Lineage (NCBI taxonomy): Eukaryota > Fungi > Ascomycota > Dothideomycetes > Mycosphaerellales > Mycosphaerellaceae > Septoria > Septoria linicola. The sequence goes on from CP099422.1 coordinate 2,531,299, forward strand.
AAAGTGCGAATGTGCAGTGACGCAGCGGACAAGAATACGCGTCTCTATCGTGTAGTGCACATTCACCTGTTGCGCAGTTACGTTCATATGCCGTTCTTTCTCTCCCCCAAGAAGGAGTCACGATACACCTTTAGCCGTCGAAGCTGTGTCGACGATGCTCGAGCGATTCTGGTGGCATTTCTGGAAGTGTTTGACAGCGACCCAAACGCAGCCGCTGACGGAACTGTCCTCAACTTCACACGTTTACAGCCGCGGTGATCGTGCTTCTCGGTCTCATCGGGTACGGGCGTCTGGACCCTCCATCTGCTGATATCTCCCTCCTTGGTCATGATGAGGACAGCGACCCGATACTCCGAACGAGGGGTGCGATCGAGCAGGGCGCGCGGACAAAAATCGCAGGCCGCCTGAGCGCGAAATGTTGTGCTGCACTGGACAGCCTCATTGCGAGCGCTCAGTCTTCGACATGCTCGGACCCCATTGTATTACCATACTTTGGCACTCTGTCCATAAATCCACTGAGAATTGCGGATCCTGAACTTCAGAAGCAAGCTTCCTCTGCGAATATATCAGTGCCAGCGGATGCTGAAGTCCAGGCCACTCCACGGTACGCCAGTGGCGTGAGCAATCTTAGTGACAGTCTTGTGGCACCGGTGGTCCATGAATCTAACCTGAACTCGGCGTTTGTGTATCAAGGCCCATTCTTGCCTAGCAACGATGAATCGCACTGGCTCAGCAATACTGGACACTCATCGACCATTGGAGACATGGATTGGACAGCAACTCAACACTTTGGAGAAGACTCTGACTGGAGTTGGCTCAACTCAGATTTGCCTCCTACTCTTCTCTGACCAACCTCCCTCTACAAGTGAGCCATAGGCGCAATGCTTATAACGCTTCCGATTGACAACGTGTCATTGAGGAGGCTTGTGGATTCTACATTTCGCTAACATCATCCCGCAAATACGTTGCTCATCGCAAAGTATCGTATCTTGGCATAGTCGCATTGTATGAAGATCCCGTTTCCTGATCGTTATACTGCTCATAGCGACCCTTTCGTTACATCGGATGCGGCGTGTAAAGTTACTTTGAGGCAAATCGTGCGAAGGACGCGGAATGCGGCGAGAAGAGACAAGACGCATAGCTTGGGTAGGCTTCAAGGGTTGCAAGCACGTTGCATAAATTGGCGAAATACCAAGACCACGTGCGAAGAACACTGGCCATAACGCTTGCTGTTGATCCCGCCTAAAGCTTGAATGTCTTGGCAGATACACTTGAGCGTTACCGAACTGCTTCATCTGGAATCTCACCCGTACATCGGGGACCACTCAGCACACAGAATCTGAGCATGACGATGAAGCACCTCTCAAGCCCAAGTGTTCATGCTTTTGATCAAGAAGCTCCGAAAAGACGATCGCGACCCAGAACTTCTTGGCCTTGACGCCAGAGGCAGCCGCAAAATGCCAAGCACGATACAACTGCGCATTGCATCAAGCATAGGAATACTCCGGCAGGGCAAAATATCAAACACCCATGTCTCGATTCTAGCGCGAAGACTGTGATGTGCGAAACAGTCAGTAGTCGAGCGCACGTGGTGAAAAGTGACAGGATGGTGACTCCGCCACGGTTCTCAGACTAGAATCGCTAGAACACCTAGGTAGTTCCGGGACAAGCTGGAGCTGCGAACCACAATCTCTCTGAGCAAAAGGCCAAGCACTTTAGGTGCTTTTCATGATCCAGTGGCTTCGGACTGCTTTGCCACGATACAACGCTTGCAGGATGCTCATGCTTGGCCTCACTGTCTCTTGGCTTCGATCATCCTATATCTGAGCAGCCGCAACTCCGCTTGCTGATCTGTCCCTCATCACTACCACAACTGTCAATCTTGACCACTAACCATAGAGTTGCCGTCAAGATGGTGATGACAGTAAGTCGTCTTCACAAGCGAGAAACGACAACAACTAATTCGGGTAACTACAGGAATACACCTACGTTTTTGCCATAGGCACGTTCTTCGCGTTGCTCGAGGCCTACAACAATGGTGCCAACGATGTCGCCAACGCATGGGCCACCAGTGTCTCTTCCCGCTCGGTCACATACCAGCAAGCTATGGTTCTCTGCTTGATCTTCGAAATGACTGGTGCCCTCACTGTAGGTGCCAGAACTGCCTCGACTATCCGTAACGGTATCATTCCAATCTCGGCTTTCAACGACAATGCTGGTGTTCAGCTGCTCGCATTCACTTGCGCTGCTGCTGGTGCTTCCATCTGGGTTATGTGGTGCACACGTCACTCTGCTCACGTCTCGTCGACATACTCGCTTGTGTCCTCGATTGCTGGTGTCGGTGTCGCAGCCGTTGGAGCCAACAGAGTTCAGGTGAGATATGGCTGAAGTTACTTTGTGCCAGGCTTGTGCTGACTTACTTCGCAGTGGGGATGGAATGCTGGTTCTGGTCTTGGTGCCATTTTCGCCGGTCTGCTCATGGCCCCAGTCGGATCTGGTATCTTCGGTGCTATCATCTTCAGCTTGATCAAGTACGTTGTGCACGTTCGCAAGAACCCAGTGCCATGGGCCGTCTGGTCTTCCCCATTCTTCTTCCTGATCGCAGGTACCGTCTGCACATTGTCCATCGTGTACAAGGGTTCTCCAAGACTTGGTCTTACCGAGAAGCCAGGATAGTAAGTACAGTCCATCATTTTCCGTATGGGCTCGACTAACATACTACAGCTGGATTGCTGGTGTCACCCTCGGTGCAGGTTTCGCTCTTGCCCTGCTTGCAGCTCTCTTTTTTGTCCCATATACCCACGCCAGGGTCGTCAAGAAGGACTACACCCTCAAGCTCTACCACATCTTCCAAGGACCAATGCTCTTCTGGCGCCCAGCACCAGCTGACGCTGACAAGGCCACCGTGCCCAACTACGCCGTGCTCCAGCACGGCGGTGAGGTCGTCTCTCCAGACCAGAAGAAGAGCGAGAGCGACAGCGACGAGTACACTGCCGAGACTCTCGGAGCCAGCGAGAAGGGTGTTCTCACCACTGGCGCCGCCTCCGAGGAGATCAACCCATACCGCCGCCCATCTGCCGTTGCTGCCAACATCAACCAGGACCGCCGATTCTCCGTCGAGCGCAGCACTCCTACCCCTCAACAAGCACAGGCCGACTACAAGATGCAACTGGCTGCCGCTCGTGCCCAGCACCACGCTGAGCTGAGACAGAAGCGTGGACCACTTGGCAAGCTCCAACCATGAAATAGCACTGATTTAGAGAATGCCGACTAACACACTCATTTCAGGCTGGGCCATGCGCAGACTGCACAACAACCCACCAGGCGCGGGATCCATCTACGAACTCCACAACCTCAAGGCTCTCGCCAACCGTCTCCCTGCCATGGTCGTCGTCGCTGCCATGTACGGTCTCCACTACGACATCCACAAGGCCCAGCTCGGTGTCCTCGGCACCCCTGAAGGTCGCCGCATGGACCGCGTCTACGCCCACGCTCCCAAGTACGAGAACGAAGTCGAGTACCTGTACTCTTTCGTGCAAATCATTACCGCTTGCACTGCCTCGTTCGCTCACGGTGCCAACGATGTTGGTAACGCTGTTGGTGTCTGGGCTGCCATGTACTCTGCCTGGTCGACTGGCGCAACTGTCGGATCGCGCGCACCTGTGCCGCTTTGGCAGATTGCTGTTATTGCGTTGACGATTTGCATTGGTTTCATCACCTACGGATACAATATCATGCGTGTCATGGGTAACAAGTGAGTCCATGGACCTCTACTCCAAACAACTAGAAAGACTTTTGCTAACACCAGACACCAGGATCACCTACCACTCGCCTTCTCGTGGATCTTCAATGGAGATGGGTGTACGTGAAGCGACTGCCCAGAAACACGCAAGACATGTGTGAAACACTGCTGACCTTCTTTCCAGGCCGCCATCACGATCCTCATCTTCTCGCAATACAAGCTGCCAGTCTCGACATCCATGTGCATCACCGGTGCAACAGTCGGTGTCGGTCTCTGCAACGGAAACCTGAAGGCCGTCAACTGGCAGCGTGTGGGACTCTTGTTCTTCTCCTGGGTCATGACGATTCCTATTGGTAAATCCTCTCCCTACTCCTCCCCATTGAGCCATGCCAGTGCTAACAACTCTTACAGCCGGTCTCATTGGTGGTCTCACCATGGGTATCCTCCTCAACGCTCCAAGCTACTAGACAGATCACGCTCGTTACGATGACGACTTTCGAAGCTTGATGACTGCTCGCTGTGAAAGTCTTTGCACATTGATGATGTACATATTTCCCGAACTCGTCCCTCGACATGGAACAGACTTGGCAAAATTGCGCAGCGCGCTTGGATTCATGGATACCAGACCACTATCCAGGCAGCTGCATTGGCATTTTGTCCATCACGACAGAGCTAGTAGAGAAGGAAATCGCTGTGTTTCTACCTTGACGACGTATGCGGTAATGTAGGAATAGGCCGTCAGTCACTCATGTACACAACATAGACGAGATCTCTTGGCGAACTTAGCGGAGAGCAGAATGACATATTACGATCCCTTACAATGGAGCGTTTGTTCTATGCACAGCCATTGTTTCGTCACATTTCGATTGAGCCGTCCGAAGAAGACCTGGCCGGGCAGTTGGAGACTAAGCCTGCAGTCCAACGTCAAGTGTGTCAAGTGTGCAGAGCTAATGCTTGTCGATCCAAGCCGCCTTGTCACGATCGGTCGGCAATTCCTTCACTTGGCTTCCGATCCTTGATCGCGCCCAGGCAGTATACGCGACCGCGGAGTCGAGGCCAAGAGTGGTGGTTGATGCTGAGGCTCTAGAAGGATGGGCCAAGATGGAGGGAATGCTAAAACGTGCCAATGTGCCAATTGTTGCAGATAGTCCCTGGCTTCACTGACGTGGCATAGCATAGTTCGCCTGTAACAACACCTCCACAGCGGCCAGCTGAGCTCCGACGCCAGTGGCAGTGTGGTCATCATATTGTGCGTAGCCAGTCCCTGGAGTCAACCACTTTGAACTTGCCATATTCTTCCCTGGGCTAGCTTGTACACTTCCCAATGCTGCTCTTACTCGCTTTTAGGACTTCACTGACTTCTCCCCTCAGTTCAGGCAGCAGTGTGGCCGTCATGCCCATCCACCTTGCCAGGTACGACTTGAATGTTTGCTGATCAGTATTACAAGTGCTAGTATCCTCGCATCGAGGTTCGTACAAGATTTTGTCACGAGTGAAATCAGATATGGCAGCTGAGATGAAGCCCTTAGCGTGGTCCTGCCAATGGGTATCGCGTTCGCCATCGGAACTACTGTTGAGGGAAGTCATCACTGCAGCGCCGTACATAAATACGCCAGCATTGTAGCTCCATCTCTCATCTGCCGGCTGCGAGCATACAGGTGCATGAATGCCGTCTTTGACTTGATGTGTCGATTTGTCGATCAATCCAGCGTCGAGACTCGTATCGAACAGTTTGCTTGCCCATTCCTCGTAGCTGTTCTTCCGCGTGAGAGCAGCAAGTCGTGCAGCCAGCTGAAACGCTAACCCTTGCGTGATGGCATTCTTGTACTTATAACCTTCATGCCCAATGTCAATTTGCCACCTAAGGCCGCCTGCTCCCGGTCCGCACATGTCAGGTTGCCATCTTGCTATTACTGAATGGAAAACTTCCTTCGCGAGCTCGAGCCAGTCTGTTGTGTTGCCGCCGACCTGAGACGTAGGAAGCTTGTACTCTGCTGCACTGATACAGGTGAGACCCCACCACAGGGCATCGTCATTTCCAGGACTGATAGAGCCAGAGAAGTCTCCTTGCGGCCCTGCTTGGGTTACGATACCACTCGCTGTCTCGTCAGCATATGTGTCGTTACCGGTGTAGTGCCAGTAGTCGATCATGGTGTTGTGCGTGGAGGCCAAGATCCAGGACTGATAGGGCGGTAAGGAGGCTATGAGGCCTTTGGTGTTCGAGTCCATCTTGGTCATGAGATTGCCTACAAGCGCGTCGAGGGTGGCATCTTCGGAGGTCGAGTCAAAGATCGCCATCGAGGACTGGTTGCCTTCCAATGCAAGACTGTGACAAAGGGACGTGGCGACAAGCAACACGAGTGCACTGGAAGGCTGCATGTTATGCCAGAGAAGAAGTTTTGTCGAGATCTGAGCCGAGAGGTTTAAGAGAGTAGAGGAGGTCGTATGCAGTTTTATCACTGTCTTCAGTGACAATACTCGAGCTATCATGCTTCGATGGGACGTGAACGAATCCACGTGCCCGCTTCACGACCTTCCAGGCCCACGAGATTCTGCTCATGATGCTCATGAGGCGCATGCGCCGTGTGAACAATTGGGATCTGCAATTCCGTAGCAGAGTCAATTGTGCTTTCCAGCCTAGTTTTCTGTCGAACTCATGAGCTCATCAATTAAGAAATGCTAGAGAGGGGGCTGTGCTCAATTGATCTCGATATTGAGCTACGTAGTTCGCACGCTCTGCCGGGACGTGCCATCCATCAGTGTACTGTCGTGTCACTTTGGCTGCACCTTCGTCGTCTTAGTATGACTGACTACTGCCTATGTTACACATGCCTCGAGCCCCAAAGCAAGGCTGCCAGCCATGCCGCAGTAATCCATGACGGTCATCATACTCGTCGTTCTCGTGATCCTCGTCATACTCTCGAAGCTACCAGGTGTGCAAATTCGATCATCGCTGACAAAGGTATCGAAGCAGTGCCGCAGTGCGAAATGGCAAAGCAGACCAGCAGAATGAAGGTAGTCGCTTAACCTTGCATACGCTTACGCTTGCCGACTTGGGCAGAGAAACCGCTCTTGATAGCAGTGACCGAACGACGAGATCCACACGAGTTGCAAGTGACGAAGTAGAGACGGTTCTCTCCCTTGCTGAGCTCGGTGTCGGGCGATCTGCAGGTCTTGCAGGTCACGTATTCGACTGCGAATATTGTTAGAAATTGGAGTTGCAAAGGCCATGCGGGGCTTCAGACTCACCAATGTATCGACGAAGCACGTTCTCGATCTGCTTCTGCTGGAAACGACCCTTGATGACCAGTCTTCGGCTTCCATCGACAGATCCGCTGGTACCCAATTCGGCGAACAGGAACTGTGTGACGTGCTCGTCTGTACGCTTCATTCTCTTGCAGATATCTGCGATGTTGGCGAAGATGGTCTTCTTGTTACCTTCGCGCAAGCACTGTGGTGGTGGAATCTTGTAGCTCTTGCCTCCGCTAGAAGCCAGATCTGGGTGTGAGTCGTGAAGGAGCACGAAGAAGCGCGAGAGCAGGCTCTCGTAGTTGTATGCCTTTGACTCGTCGTGTGCCCAGACACCGGTACCGCCATGGATGTCGCCGTCCTGCACGCCTGCATCGCCAGAGTCACCTTTTGACGGCTTCTCCTCCTCGTCGCCCTCTGCTGCGCCGGCCTCTGCCAGCTGCTTCTCGAAGTCGTCTGCCGGAGCCTTGACCTTCTTCTTCTTTTTCTTCTTGAGCGCCGACAAGTCGACCTCGCCGTCGTCCTCAGCCTTCTCCTCGCCATCGGCATCCTCTTCAGCCTCCTTCTTTGGCTTCTTCTTCTTCTTCTTAGCTAAGCCCTCAAACATTGCTGTTACTTCATCTACTTCCTTGTCGCCCTCGCCATTCTCCTTGGAGTGCGTGGCGGCCGAGTCCTTGTCGCCGTCATGAGTGCCATTAGTGTCGTGCGTGATATTACCTTCGCTGTCCACAATGGTCTGCCCATCGGCAAACGCGACCGATTTGCGCTTTCCTGATGTGTCGTCCGCCATGATTGCGGTGGTGTCGTCTATGGTGGGAGGGAAAAGAGATGTGTTGACAACAACGAGTTCCAGCGCGGCTTTATTCTGGGCTGGCGAAAGAGTCACAAATGTCACTTCGTCACGGAGACACGCGGGGCGACAATCCGCGTCACGTGTTACATTTCGACACAGGCAATAGCGACCCAGAACAACGCGACCAAATTGCAGGAGCGATAGTGCTGTTGACTGCAGTCACTTGGACCATTTAGGCTCATATTCCAGTCTCGAATCGATTATTCTGTGATACTGAAGAAATATCAATAGCTTACTGTGTGGAATAGAATACCGTAGCTTGCCCGCTCACGCGCAACGTGCGCGAGTTGAGCCTCCTCCGAGCTCGTCAGACATTTTGGTCGCGAACATCAACACCGCGACTTCCTCGATCCCGCCTGCTGCCTGTTCTGCCAATAGCTCCTTCCTCGTCGAGTGTGCCAGTCACTCAGCTATCGCCACTTCGAACGACTGATCACAATCCTCGCCCAGTCACCATCGGCATCATGTCTGCATCGTCCTCCTACGCCAACATCCCCACTCCCACTGAGGACATTGACTCATTGCCTTCATCCTCCGCCGGCTCCACAACGTCTGTATCACCGAGCGAAGAAGAAGCCTACTCAGATGCCGAGCGAGAGTGGCGGGAGAGTTTGCAACAGCTTGAACTTATGTTGACTCTGGTGCTCATCCCCTACCTCGGAAAGTACTTCGGGAGAAAGTGCGCTTACTATGGTATGTGCATGCCATTGGAGAGGTCATGCTACTGGCAATTGGTCTGACATTATGATAGGATGGGGCAAGTTCATGGAGTGGAAGTATCCCGTCTCGGTTGAAATCACAAGTCCTGGAGCATTCAAGGGTGCTGGAATGATAGAGGCAGCCGCTTCGCTTTGATCCTGCACTGGAGTTCCAGATATAGCAGATGATACAATCTTCCTGGCAGGTCTGCGTCAGGTCATCCACTGACTGCTTGTCTGAACGACGACATATGCCGCAGGCTCACGACAGGCATGAAGCCATGACATTATGGTTAGCCGCCAAATCTCCAATGGGTCGCGGTCCAAATACGGTCTCCCAACGCAGAGCTTCTCCCTCCGTGAGCATTAGAGCGGTGCAAGAACGAATCAATTGTCAATGGACTGGCAAGTTTTATAGCTAGAGGCTTCACTCCAGGCATTTCCGGCGAAGACGTGCTCGGTTACTCTTGCGTTTCAAGAGCTGTGGGATGACTGCGGTCATTATCTACGACTTCAAAACGATCTGTGTACAACATCTCGGATTAGCGACGGGTAGGACATACAGGACTGGAGGACTGAGCCGGGACCGACGCACATGCTCGCTGGCCCCACGACGCCGTAAAATGGTCAACAAGTTGGGACGTCGAGCGAACTTCGCACCATGTGCCTGCTAGTCTTAAATACGAGGGTCTGCCTCCGGAAAGGGTACCTGCCCTTGCATGAGAGGTCAAAATGTCCGTACGGCTCAGCTAGAAGCGAGTACATTCTGGAACCGAAGGAGCTACCCGAGCTCCAGGACACGCTTAACCAGGAAACCCACTTCAGCTCCAATGCATTTCGACGACAGTCACTTAGAAGGAAGTGCTGCCTTAGTGGAGCCGACCTCATTAGCAGACTATGGGATGCAGCGACACTGCTCGACTTATCGAGCAGCGTCTTCTTGATGTCCACTGTTCCAGAACGATACAGCTATCCATACTGCGATATAGCGAAACAGCGCCGCGAAGATACAACCCCAGACGGCCTGCTGTTCAAATGCCGACCTCTTCACTATGTACTTCGCAACGCGTAGGGTCACACGGCATGCGAATAACGCTGGCCTTCACGATTGCAAATACTTCACCGCATCCTGAAAATTCGTCACAATCCCATCCAACACCTCTTTGCCCTCCGCCTTCTTCCCCTCTGGCGTCTTACTCAACAACGCCGCCCCCAGCACAATCACATAACTCCCCAAATCCTGCAACGCATCAGTCACATCCTCCAACCGCCCCGCTCTCGTAATCTTCATCTTCGCTTTGCGCAAATCCAGAATTGTCTCATCCACCACCGGCGCCATGGCATTCTTCACATAAAACGTTATCGCAAGCGCTTCCGTATCGGACACCGCATCTCCCGCAGCAACATCTTTCCCTGCTTGAATAATCTCTTTACCCAAACTCCTCAAATCATCCACGATAGCGTCTGGGTCGAAGTTCTTAATATCGTTGCTCACAGTCGATAGACCGGCATTGATCGTTTCGATGTCTGCGTGTACGCGGGCTACGCCTGCGGTGTCTTTGGGCACGATGGTGGCGAGCGCCGCAGTGGCGAGGATGAAGAGGTTTGTGATTCCGATCATTTCTCGCTGGTCTTTCTGTCGGGACGAGAAATTGGGGTTGAAGCGTTGCTCGAGTTGGGAGCGGAGGCGTTTGCCTCGGAGGCGGTCTTTGAGGTGGACGTTGTAGACGGCTTGGAACATTACTTTGTAGGAAATGTTATTGCTATGACTGATACTGGCGGCGTGGGATAGATGGGCAGGACATTTTGACTGGTTTTTCGGAAGGTGAGTGATCACTTCATCGCGGCAAAGCATGCAGACACTCTTCTCCTGTCGAGAGACAACCGTGTTGGTTATGCACTGACTGCTTGTAGTCATTTCGTGGTACGAATGAGCAGGCATCAGGCTCGTATATGTTGATGGATAAGGTTAGTTAGTTGACAGGCACGCCTCGAAAGTTTAACACTATGTACCGGGTGTGTACCGGAGGGGTGGGAATTGCTAAGGTCAAAGCTCCTGTGATCGTGATCTTGGTATGCTGTCAGCACTTTCGGGCATGATGAGTACATTTGTCGCACTCCGACATAGGAGCTTCCAGCTTGATGTTCAGTATTACCATGTAGAGACTGGTCGCCTTGCTGGGGACTACTGTTGACAACCTGGTATGAGCAATCTTGATGATAGTTCCGCAACTACTGTGCTTTCTTCCACTCCAGATACCTCTCCATACCCTTATGCGCTCCTCCAAACGCCTGATCAAACTCCTGTTGAGCGCCAGGCTGCCAGTACTTCAGCTTGAGTCTGGTCGGCCATTCCTCGATGACTGTATGCTGCTGTTTGATCCGCATACTGGTCAGCCGCTCGACCTTCCTGAAGTCCTCAATCACTTTGTGCCTGTCCAGTAGATGTTAGCACACTCCCGGAGTCGTACGAGAGCCCACTTACGCATCGAAGTACTTGTCCACATCACGGACATAGTCTTGTGCGCGAATTACCAGGACCGAGGCGGAAGGGCATGTAGCCTGGAGCGAGGAGCCTGTAAGTTTCAACTTGACCATCAGCATGGCTAAGCTGCGCGCAGCTTTCTCTACCTCGACGTCTGGGTAGTCGCGAATCCTGTCGATGACTGCGTCCAAGTGGAACGTGATCAGAGTCGCATGCTTGTTGACCGGAGGAAGCCAAAGCAGCGGCGCGAGCAGAGACACGGTGTCTTTGACGCTCAGGTAGCTTGACTCGGAGACATTGGAAGCCTGTGGAAGCATGGTCAGCCGCGTACGATCGACTTCGATACGATACCCACATCAATACGGTCATAATGCTGCTCTGCAAGCACAACTGGGAGATCATCCACAGCTACATTGAACATCTGGAAAGTCAATCTAAACGCTTTAGCCCTTTGTCGGAATTTGGTGAACAGCCCATAGAGATGGATGTAGAGCTTGCCAAAGAGATCGTTTTTGACGGCAGATGAGCCCGCAGCTAGGACCTCTTCTCGGCTGTAGCCATCGATTGGTAGGGTAGAGTCTGTCATAGGCCAAAACGAGCATTGGAAGAAAGTTCTGCGACGTGTCAGTCCGCCTGGAAAGAATCTCACGCAAGGAAGACACACGTACGGGTTCGGTATGTCAAACCCAGCACGAGGATGACCGAATGGCAGCAAGATGCCATCTTTGCGGAATCTCTCCTCACACACTCGATGGGCTGGGTCCTGAGAGAGCATGCGAAGTTCGCGATAGTCGACGCGATGAGGTGCCAGCGTCACACTTTGGCGCGCCACCCGAGCGGTCTCTTTGTCCACTTCTTGCGGTGTCTCGCATAGCTGTAGGAGTTGTTGCCAGTTATCCTTCGTCAGCCCAACGGACAGCTGTACTGAACCGAAGATCCACGTCTTTTTCACGTTCTGATGTGGTGCATGTGGACTGATTTTGTGGAGGAGATCCCGGATTAGAGGTTGCACGTACTGCCTGAGTAAATCAGCATCCTGCTTGCGAATGTACGCCGAGTACCAAAGATGAATCATGCAGGTGACAGCAGCCTCGTGGTTAGGCACACGAAGTGCGATCAGTAGGATTAGAACATTTCGGGCCACGATCTCGAAGTCAGGATCGTTGATCGTTGTCCAGAGGTCTTCTTCGTAGCTTGAGGGAAGAGAGGTAACGGTCCGCACAACTTTACCTAGATCTCCCGATACTGCAGAGTGTCAGCACAAACGATATTTTATTCTCCAAACGAGTTACGTACTGGCCACAAGCACACTCAACTGATCATCGCACGCAACGCCCTCGTTATTGGCGAGCTTCACGATATCGTACGCCGGCGCTTTACTCCAGAAGTGCTTGAGTCCATCACCCGTTGCTTGGTATGCGCCACTGGCCAGAAATTCTGGTATGCGGTCTTGTAGAACCCACTGCGGTTCCCAGGCTGAATTGAGTAGAGGTGACCTGCAGTACTGGTCATGCTCGGCCTTGTGGGCATACTGGCATGCTCTACTACAATACTACACATCTGTCAGTCAGCATAAATGGACCAGATACAGGGGGACGCTGTCTATACGATCACTAGATGGCAATTTGTGCACGCGTCGCCCCACGGAGCTTGACAATTTGCGCAGAGAAGCATGGACCGTCTTGAGTGGTCGCGAGTGGTGAGAGCGAGAGACCGCCAAAGCAGTGGGCTGCCAGGTCGGGACTATGTGCCATCGTAATTGTTTGCTCGACAATATAGCGTTTTAGCTGCTCAAAGAGCATGGACTGTTCTCCTGTGTTCGTGTCTTTGGAACAATGAAAGCATTGCATGAACGATTGATGGTCCATCAGGCGTGCGTCGTGTGTGAGGAACTCACTGCTGGCGACGTAATGTACGGTGTTCAGCATTGTGCTTGGAGCATATGAGTTCTTCGCCATAGGATCGAGATTCGCTTTGCTTTGCTTTGGAATACATGTCAAGGGAAGTGGCTGGCTTCGATTGTAGGTTGGGCCCCGAGGCACTCGCGCGTGTTGCACGTGGGCGTGCGTTTGCTAAGATGAGAGCCCTGCATCTACTTGCTCGACGCGTAGCTCTATGTCGCTGTCGGCATGGACGTGAGCGACGACAGTCCTGGAAATGGCGAGAGGCGACTTACAACACCTTGACCGCGGTACGAGCTTCTAGTGATCCAGAACCTTTCACACGAGTCTGTAGATACCCGAATCTCCTGTCTATAATGTCGCGCATCACCGGAAGGATGGCCTGCTGGGAGAGGATGTCGCTGATGCTCGGAGACTGGCCGTCCAAGAAAGAATCTGGACCTTGGCGTGCTTGAGGCAGATGTCACCAAACGCTTCTGATTGGCTCAAATCCGCATGTATGCAACCTCGATATATCAAACACAACTGCCGCTGCACGAAATACTCTGAGCAACAATATCAAGTAGAATATTTGAAAATGGATACAATCGAGAAAAGTGTAGCATACGACGAAAAGCCTGGCGCTGGACATGGAAGGACACATAATTCTACGTTTCACGACAAGACCTCTACAACAAGCGATCTCGAGTCAAATGGCAAAACATCAGCACAAGATGAGTCGCGTAGCGATGAGAACAATGTCGCTCCTCCACCTTTCAAAGCTCTCTCATTCCTGGACCAATTCCTCGTGCTCTGGATCATCCTCGCTATGGCACTCGGGATAATACTCGCCAATCTCGTCCCCTCTACCGGGCCAACTCTACAGCGAGGAGAATTCGTCGGAGTCTCAATACCCATCGCCATCGGACTTCTGGTCATGATGTATCCCATCCTGTGCAAAGTTCGGTACGAAACACTACATCTTCTGCTCAAGGAACGTGAACTCTGGAAGCAAATCGGGATTTCGTTCGTGCTCAACTGGATCCTCGCGCCACTTTTCATGACTGGTCTTGCTTGGGCATTCCTGCCTGATCGAAGAGAACTGAGAGATGGCCTGATATTTGTTGGAGTGGCGAGATGTATCGCAATGGTCCTAATCTGGACGGACCTGGCTGGCGGAGATGCCGATTACTGCGCGGTTCTGGTGGCTTTCAATTCGATCTTGCAGATTGTGCTGTTTGCGCCAATGGCAGTATTCTACGTGCAGGTCGTATCGGGCAGTCCGGCACCAGACTCGGATGTTGGAGCGGACCTCTACTCGAAGTCTGCTACGAGTGTGGCGGTGTTTCTGGGCATCCCACTGGGCGCAGCGGTGCTTACAAGATTGGTACTGAGGAGATTGCTGGGCGAGAAGAACTACCAGCTCTACTTCATTCGATTCATCGCGCCCTGGTCGTTGATTGGCTTGCTATACACGATCGTTGTGTTGTTTGGATCGCAAGGTCTGCAAGTGGTCGAGCAGATTACATCCGTGCTCAGAGTCTGCGCGCCTTTGCTCGTTTACTTCCTCACTATCTTCCCATTGACGGCATGGGCGATGTGGAGAGCAGGCTTCGGATACAAGGTATCCTGCACTCAGAGTTTCACAGCGGCCAGCAATAATTTTGAGCTTGCGATCGCGGTCGTGGTGGCAGTGTATGGCGCAGGAAGTCAAGAAGCGCTAGCGGCCACAGTAGGGCCTTTAATCGAGGTTCCTGTGCTTGTTGGCCTCGTGTATGTAATCAAATGGTGCCAAAGACGGTGGAATTGGTATAGATAGAGCACCTTCCCATGATGAAGTGATTCGCGCTCCACCTTTACGCACACATGTGTTCCTGTGCCGCCCACATATGCCACAACTCTGTCGGGCTGTGCTCCTCCGGTGGAGGCGATGTCTCCAGCGTTATCATCGGCAAAGTCGAAAGTGAGCCTGAGATCGTTCGTCTGCGCACTGCACCAGACCGCGTGAGAAGTGGGGGCTTCGCTGTCGAGATGTGCTTAATTGAATCCACTGCACTCTGATCTTCAAGTCAGAACCCGTTGTCTAATTGATTGTACAAGGCCCACAGTTTCGTTGGACTTTCACCTGGAGCAAAGTCGGAGTCCTGGACATGTCCATCATATCCTACATTTGTGATGACTGGTTCAAGGACTGGCTTTGCTTCTTCTCTGACAATCGGGTCTGGTATCAAAAGGCTCTCGGCATTGCCGACGGTCAGGCCTTTGGATTTTGTCGCTGATTCGAGCTGCCGAATCAACACGTCGGACGCAGCTCTCGCGATTTGTGACGCCGCACTGTTTGCGCTCTCGCTCGCTACGATGAAGAATGGCCCTCGCGGGGTCTTGACGAAACGCGAGTCTGGAGCCGCGTCGTTGGCTAGAACGACTGTAGCTCTCGAGAGCAGTTGCGGTATCATGGCCTTGGTTGTTGCGTGCAAAAAGGCCACGCTTTGCTTCCACGATCTCTCCAGCACATCTTCTCCGAGCTCAAACACGTCAAGGCCTTCGCTGCTATCCGTGTAGTCGGGGCAAACCAGAACACCTTGTAGACTTGCTCCATTCCTTGTCGCCAACTGCAGTAGTGTGGAAATCTCTGCATTGCTCCAGCTCTCCCTCAATTGTGTCTCTACACTCATTTCTCGCCGGAGCTTGCCAATCAGAGCATATGTATCCATTTTGAGCTGCTTCAGCGCGGCCTCTTGTTCCTGCTTCGCTGCTAGCACGATGCCAGAGAACGACTGCCTCGTGAGAAGTGTCTCCACGTGCTGGAGGAGGTTCGCTTGCAAACTGCTCGCCACGACTACAAGCAACACACCAGGTGGGCCAGAAGAGGGCGGTCCGTTGGACGAAGGCTCAACAGCAGTTGAGGCTGTCGATGTGCTCCTTGTTTGGCTTTCTGCTCCGATATTTGCCCTTCCATTGTGTTCGAAGCTCGTAGGCGTGGGCTTTCGTGGTATTGACATATATGAGGGAGTGTAGCTGGTTCTGCTCGCTGGTCTGCTGCCACTGGGAGCCAGACTACCCAATGGGTATTGAGGCTTCTGCTCCGACTGGTCTGAGTGCATACTGCTTGACCGGCTGTCGCTCAATCGTGTTCGATGGTAATCCATGCTGGCAAGAGTAAAAGGCTGTTGTCAATGGTGTCTGTGATGATTTGTGGTTCTTGTATTGATGAAAGAAGTCGCCTACCAACTGACTACTATGAAACAGAGGCCTGCACTCCTCTCGACCTACGCGTGTCTAGATTTGGCTGCGAGTGGATACGTGACATCCTGCATGGAATGGTTCGGATGCTCGGCCCGATGAGAACGGACAGCGTAATTCGTACATGTTCACTTTCCTGGTCGCAGTGACGAGTTGGTCAACTATGACCCGTGCGATGTAGTGGGCGACTGTGAAGTAAGAGCCTGACTAGAATTGAGGCTGGAGTTGTGGTGGATGGCCGCCAATCATCGCGTCGCTGACCTGACTCCGTGTGGTCCGGGCAGATTGTCTTCCACCAGTCGGTGGCCTATTTTAATATTAAATGTACGAGCGCGTTTGACCTCAAGGCAGGAAGTCTTATGCCGGGAGAGGGTGATATGCTTGCTACTGCGGACGACCTTGGATTTGCAAAGAATCAATGCAGCAACAGTTACTGAAGAGCAAAACCAGCTACATTTTCATTGAACATTCGAGCGAATCGCCCGACTTACTGCACAGAAGACATCTAGGAAAAGCTCCTTTAAATACACATTACAATGTCGACCTCAGGACCCACGCAAGCCTAGGCACTCTTGTTCTGCCAATTACTACTCCACTCCGCACCACTCCTCTTAAACAACTGCGTAACTGGACACCTTCTCTCAGTCTCCCTCGTAAATTCCTCAAACTTGGCCTTATCAGCATCACTCTCCAGCTTCACCTCCAGACTGATAGCCTTCCAGTTCGCGTTTCCTTCCTTTCCTCGCACCAGTACACTCGGATCCAGCTGTCCTGCCACGGTAACATCCCACTTCCCAAGCTTGATACCCAGATCCTTTGCGACGATAGATCCAGTGACTTGAGTGCACGAGGAAAGTGCTGCTAGGTTGAAGTGGAGTGGTGAAGGTGAAGCGTCTTGACCACCGAAAGCTGGATATGCGTCTGTGTTGATTGTGTGAGAGGAGCCCTTGACAGAGACTTCTTGTGCGACTCCGTTGCCTAGGCCACGAACTTCGAACGGGATTGTTTGCTTTCTGGGAAATGTGGTCGCGAACGTCCTGGCGAGTGGCAATCTGGACGGCTTGGCAGCCAGTCGACCGATGGAGTACAGCGAAGCCATATTAGTGGGCTGAAATGTGTTTACCGTAGGTGACAGCTTCTCGCAATGAATTTTAATGTCAGAAACATGGTCTGAATGTCGATGATATACAGCTCTTCCATCCCACCGAACACAGTGCTCACGTATGTTTGGCGGCGATGGTGCCATATGAGGGGAATTTAGAGTTCGAAAGCAACACCTTCTGAACGATGGATCGTACAGGAAGCCACATCGCATAACAAACAGGCCATAGCGGTAGCTTAACGCGCTCGGATGCCGCAACTTTTACCAGGCTGTGGGAGATAGGTCTCGGAAACCATGTCACTTGTATGCTCAGATCTTCAAATGTCTGATCGACTCCCGCTTATCGTTGGATCTCGGCGGGCATGATGAGGCTTTGTGCTGAAGAGATCAGGAGTTGGGTAGAATGTGATTGTAATGACTGTGAGACTATCAAAATCGATCGATATGCTAGACTACGCATCTTGAACTTCATAACCACGTAGCTGTCGTTTCAAAGCCCACATTACCTCGTAAGCCTCAACGACAGGTGATGAGTTTGTCCCAGTCTGTGATGCCGCCGCTCTTCGCGGTCGTTTGCGATTTTCCTTGTGCCCATGGCTTATAGAAAGTGAAACTCGCCCTCAAAGCTGGCCAGTGAGCATCCAGTGAGTCTCGTGCACGCGCTGGCTTTTTAACATTCCTCTTGATGCTGTTGAGAAAGCGCGGCAGACTGTTGGCGTCGCTCTCAACCTTACCCACCACTCTGCCGGTATCACGATCGTCGAACAGAGCCTTGGGCATCTCCGATGGGATCATGTAGCCATCTTTGTGCCAGGTTGCACTACGCCATAAGCCATCGAATTCCTTGATCTGTTCCATCTTGATCGCCTTCAATTTGTCTTTGACTCCTGGTAACAGCGCAGCTCTCCAGAGGAGATCATGTACCAGGGAATATATGCTTTCCCTAAGGTCAGATGCATGTCCTGCAGTGCGTCTCGGAAGCATGCCGGTGGCTTCAAGAACATCACCAACGAACATGATGCAGTTCTGAGTGAACTTAATATGCCTGAACCAAAGGGAGTTATCGTCGCACACGAAGACAAACTCTGCCATGTCCAAGATTTGCGTAGGTGTCAACTGCTTTGCGTTCCACGCACTGCTGAGTTCTTTGCCAATATCTCTTCCGATATCAACGTTGAAGGCCTTCATCCACGCGCGGAGGGCTGTGTAGTAGGACTTTACACTCAACACATTGTCGTCATCAAATGTGTAGCCTTCGCACAAGTTTACTGTATCTATAGCCTCGAGCTTCGGTGTTTTATTTTTTGTTGTGCCATAAGAAGGCAGAGGAGGGGTCTTGTTGCCTCGAATCAAAGCGGCTTCTGTGCCCAGATGCAAGGACAACTGCCTGGCGATATCTTTCAAGCTTGTCTCTTGCTGGAAGTCAGCTAATGTGGAATCTGTTCGCTGCTGCCAAACGACGGTCTCCATATCCTGCCACTGATACTTCCCTTGATGGCATCGTTGCAGCGCTCGATAGAGGTGCATGCAGGCGATGAATATGGAGTCGTTGTTTTGCATCTCTGCTGCACAGTGCTGCCTGTCTATAAGCATTCTTCTCGTTGTGTACTGCGAGAGGACGGGAAGTATGCGTAGCAGAGTTTCTGGTAGAAACATGGGGCTGCGCGGCGGTTGTCGTGGTCCAAAAGAGGCCTCCACAAGCCATCCAGCTTGTCCTTCGCGTTGTTGATCCCTCATGACTGATTTGAATAGCGCGTCGTGACTGATTCCGCGCGTTCCCAAGAGCTCTTTCACCGCTGCATGTATACTACTGACCTGCTTCTCGCAATCATCCCACTCAGATTGATGCTCCCATATGTTCACCATAGCATGGCAAAACCCACGAGCCATGTCACCCTTTAAGGTATCCCAGATGTCCATGTGAATCTGAGTTGCACATACGAGCCACATCCGAAACTGGTGTTCCTCCGAGAGTTTGAGTAAGCTGAACGTGTAATTGTCGACACTGCCTTCCAGTTCACTGATGTCCCCCTTGATTGGACGTACCAAGGTGCTGAGCTCAGGAGCAATCGCAATAAGGGCATGTGCAAAAGGGTGAGTTGGATATGGCACATCGAGGCCGAAACCAGATGTTGGTTCAAAGTTGGAATTAGTGACGCATATCAGAGTGTTGCGAAGCCAGTGCAAGGCACAGAACGCTGGAACACAGAGCAGGTCATCTAGGTCGGACTTCTTGTCTTTTGAGCCGGTGGAGGAACCTGTCTTCGAGTCATGCTCCGTTTCGAGCAAGGCTCTGAAATTTCCCAGTGATGAGAACGCGTCGTACAAAGGCTCAACCTCGCGGTGAATCATGTAAAGTAGATTGGATGCCTCCTCCGTCAGATGAGTGACGGCCCGCATGCTGAGTTTGCCGTCCAAATAACGACCCCACGCAGCCTTCATGTGCTGTCGGATCGCCTGGGCATCCTTCAGATAGGCCCACAGGGCCATTGTGTTCTGCAGATCATCATCTTCGATTCTAGTGACAATGGAAGTGATTGCAGTGTCCTTCAGCTCATCCTCGTCGCCGATCAGCTGGCGGTATCCGTTCTTCACAGGCACGGGCACTGAATCAAATCTGGAGGCAGGAGCACCCCTTTTCTTAGGTCGTATGAATCCACTGAGATCCTCCTCGTCTGTGGCCTCGATTCGACTCCTTTGCAAGGTGTTTTTGATGTCCACAAGCGCATTAATGAAATACCTGTGTTGCCTGTCGGACTGATGTTGGTCTTGTCTCGATTTGTCTGTCTTTGTGCTTGTGTCGTCGGTATACCAAGCTGAGAAGAGCTCTCGGCCCTTGATAGCGTCGTCTACAGCTGAAAGAATGTTCGGAGGAACAGTAACAGCAGGGGTTTTCGAAACGATGTCTACAGCGTACTGCTTGAGCTTTTTCGTTGTGGTCGTTTCCAAAGACTTGCCAATTGCTTTCTTTTGTAATCAATCGACCAACTTATCGGTGCAGATCTTGTACCATTGGAACGTTCCATCGTGGAAGATGTCGGCCATATCGCTGTGTATTGTAGATTCGATACGGGTCAGTAATTGAGACAAACTGCCAGGGCATCGTGGAAGACAGTCTCATTCATGCGACAGGTGGACCTCGAGGCAGGCTCGACACAAAGCCGCTTTCAACCCAACCGGAAACGGACTGGATAGAGCGTACATCCAGTGCTGCATTCGGCATTGTCTGATTTTAGAAGCCAAGCAACGTGCTGGAGGCTATGGACAATAGAACTCGCTTCGGTCGAGTCCTAGTTCCAAGGAGCATTCCTCGATTGTGTCACAGAGTGCATTCTGGAGCCGGATCCAGCCGCAGGCTAGCTTCTCTCATGGCCCGATACCAGTAATTTCTTTGTGCTATCGGTGAAATGGCACAGTGTTGGAGCACTATCATGATAAAAGTCAAGTATGTCCGTGTGGATAGCACAGGCAGAGGTCGCTCATGCTCGGATATAGTAGAGAAGACCTTACTAGTGGCGATTTGAGTGCAGAGCTTGGATGTCGTGATTACCGTTGGTGGCCAGATCTCAATGCCAAATCTGCAACAGGCCGACCGTATCGTCTAGGCAGCAGAAAGCTCCTTGCGCCTATACACAGGACCGATAGAAGACCCTAGGCTTACTGCCACGAAATGGCGAATTGTAGTATTGAAAACGCCATACCGAGCAGGGCACCAAGAGGCTGCTATACCCAACCCTTAGGTTTGGGAATCTGATCTTGGTGTAAGTTTTCATTGGAGACTTGGATCCGGGTCCACCGCCATACTGCTTGTCAGCGTGGAATGTGGATATGCAGCGCCATGGTCATTTCTGTTCATCGTGAGTGGGGACTATGCGGCTCGATTAAGCATTGACTGGAGTTTGTGCCTTTGGCTATAATATCGTAACGTAGCCGTGCGTGTAGATACGTTCGACCAAGATGACATGTGTGACATGCACTCATTGCAGATGGCTCGTACATGGGAAAAGTGAAGTGGATCGGAGTGCGACGTGAAGGGATCGACAATTTTCGATGAGTCATCCACGGGAGTCAACTTCGCCTCAGACTTGCACCTTCTTCGAGACACCGCAAAGCCATCATTTGCGAACGCTTTTTTGTAGTCGCGCACAGGTGCGACTCCCTCAGCACTTAGTAGAGGCCCATTGAGGCTCAGCAACAGTGACTCAGTCATTGATTGCTTTCGGCAAGTCGAGCACAACATTGCTCAAAATCAACCAATTTCGCATTGTTTTTTCAGCATCAGCATCACTAAACAGCCCAGCACCGGCAGCTCCTTATGGCGGTCCTCAAGGAGAACGACAAGCGCTGGATTGAGATCGAGCTCGGCGCACGCGCTTTAGCGAAAAAGCTCGACCTCACCTATGTTTCATTTCCTCTCGGATCGAAGAAGCCATGGCAGGAGCCAAAACCGAGTTCGCCAACGGAGAAGCATCTCTATATGCTGTTGCCACACGCTATCGGGATATATCCGCCGATGCAGAGCCTGCAAGTCGTGGTCGTCGCGACCATGAGTCCAACAGCGTTCTTTGAGTCTATGTTGGAGAAGTTCGGGTGTGAAGTCACCAAGCATCCTTCTGGTTAGTCGCATATCAGCAAAGCAGTTCCGAACAGATGACTTGGGACGGAGCGCACTGAGGACACTTGTACTATCTTAACCAACTGCTGACAGTCCCAGACGATGCCACGATCATGCTTCTGGACCTGACCGAGATGAAATCGCAAGCATTACCTTTCAACAGACGGTTACTATTCGCAGTCCACTACTGTCGAATTCCACACGAATACAGTGGCAGGCTATCTGCACCAGAGACTATTCCTCTGAGCAGCTCACTTCCGAACGCTGACCTGCTGGCACGGATTCACGATGCGCGGTACATGGTGAAAAGGGTGCGGGCACTTGACTTCGATCAACCAGAACCAGATGATCCTGGATCTGTCGAGTTCCGTGCCTCTGTGTTTCAGCTTATGAAATGGTCACTTTCGTGCGGAATTCTATGTCCGCGCCTGGAATTGCTGACAACAGAAATGCTCGTCTTCTGTGTCGACCAAGGGTGGCTAACGCTTGGCATACGAGGAGCAAAAGACTACATGTCGAGAGAAACCATTGGCAAACTCATCGAGCGGTGTATGTATCCCAAGGTCTTGGGCATGAACGTCACGTCTGGGCAATTCGCTATTCGAACACCTTCGGGACGCAAATTAGGGTTCTCGGCAATTGGCAAAGATATGTCGCCCGTTGCGACTGACACGATCAAGCGAGCGATCACACGAGATATGACCGTTGTGGCGAACATCGCAACGAGGACCGCCGAGGGGATGCAACGATTTGCGGGCGAGCACGAAATGTATCTCGAGGTTATCGTGCGGTACTGGAATCCCAAATTGAGCGAAAGCATGAAGATTGACTTTTACACGTCAGTATAGCACGATCGGGACAAATGACTGGACATGCTGACGATATGCAGAGTCCTCCTATTCCTAGCAGATCAAGTCATGAACGGTCCCATGTTGGACGCCGTGAAGACACGAATCTGGCCCTTTTACAACGAAACATTAGAAGTCTCACGGCATGAAGGCTGGGTCAGCTACATTGGGCTGAGTGAGATGATTGTCGACAAACACATTGATTTCCCGAAGTACTGCAGAGATCACACCAGCGCAGAGTTCCTCGCAACGCTGCACGAGAAATGCAGGAGCCATGCGAAATTCGATCATCAAAACGCAAGTCTGGAGATCCGAATGCAGTCCCAAGCCGAGACGTTTGGCAGTGATGGCGTACCCAATACAGGACTGGACACGAATGAGGATGTTGATTGGGAGGCGATTTTGGGACCAGAGGAGATGGCAAAGATCAGAGCTAAGCCGGAGGATTTCATTGATGACGAGGGTACTGTCACAGCGACTGCAGAGGCCGAAGCGGGCCAGCCGCTGCCCGAAATCTCAGGGCTGACCGTTTCGGACAAGTTGTCAACCCTCCCACCACAGAGTGCGAGCGAGGCCACGGCCTCGAAAGCCGAGAGCTCAGGCTCTAAGACCAATCACACTCGCATCGATTCCATCGGCAATGGCCCCTCAGACTCAGCACCAGAATCCAGTGCAGCCGGCCCATCACACCGCTTCCGCACCGCAGCA
Organism: Septoria linicola; assembly: GCA_024114885.1. NCBI lineage: Eukaryota > Fungi > Ascomycota > Dothideomycetes > Mycosphaerellales > Mycosphaerellaceae > Septoria > Septoria linicola. The sequence goes on from CP099422.1 coordinate 2,554,722, forward strand.
CAAGCCATGCATCGCCTCAAATGGGACGAGAAACACAAGTCAATCCACTACGAGGTAGGGTATAAGGATCGCTTCGACGGATTGATGTGGAAGCCTCTGGAGGAGTGGCAGGCACATACGGAAGAAGAAGATTTTATTCCTGAGCATCGAGTGGAGTATCTCAAGCAGAAGGATGCGCCTAGAAGGGTGGTGTGGAGTAAGAAGCAGAGGTATGATGGGACGTGATGCTTGACGGAGCTGGATTTGCGAGCATGAGATTTTGCTTGTTGTTGCGATCGCTGGTGGAACAGGACACAGAACAGAAGCTTGCATCGCATAGCGGTAGTCTTCATCTCTATCGAGATAATAGTCTTCAGGAGAAGTCCAATCAAGGACTTGACCTGATCAATCATCACTATCACTTCCATACCCCTCGCCACCGTCCTCCGCCTCGCCATCCACAAGCGGCACAACACGAAAATCCACAAACGCCGCCCCATCCGCCTCACCATGTCCGACTTCGACAAGAAACTGCAAACTCAATACACTTTCCTCATCTAAGCGCAACGACACTTTCGACGCAGACTGCATAGCTCTCTGCGCAGCTTTGATACAACTGAACTTGAAGCTCGCCGTGGTTCTCGCGGGGCATTGGAATGTTTCGAGGACAGGGCTGTCAGAGTCGGTATGTGTAGTGTAGTCTATAGTCGCTGAGCCGAGAGGACCAGAGGCACTGAGGGAGAAATTGGAGCTGTGGGAGTTGGGGTTCGCGTGGATAGTCAGAGTTTGCGGGGACGTGTTATTCAGCTCTGAAAGTGCGTCGAGGAGGAAAGTTGAGCGCATGATGGTTTTGAGCGCGAGGGAGTCGCGCTGAAAAGGGATCTCTTCAGAGACTTCGGCTTCGTAGGTGGTGAGGTCGCAGGTTGTGGTGACGCCGGCTTCGGACATGTGGATTGTGAGAGGAGAGCCTTCGCCGTCGTAGGAGAAGGTGCAGATGCCGGCGACTTGGAGGGGGTTGTTGAAGGCGTGTTGGTTGGCGTGACGGTTGAGGCGGTGGGCGGCGAAGGCGGAGTATTCGTCGGAGCGTTTGGAGGAGGTGTTGCTGGGGTCGGAAACGCTGAAGATGTTGAGGGTTTCGAGGAGGGAGAGGAGGTTGATCTCGAAGAGAGGGTGGTCGGGAAGGTCATCTTGCGAGGAAGGTGGAGCCGAGGGTGTAGTGTACTTGTAGGAGGTGAAGAGATTCTTTTCGAGGTGGACGAAAGCTTCCATGACGCTGCCTTCTTCCGTGCTGAAGCGGAGGCCGTCGGGCGTGATGCGGACAGTGGCCATTTTGGCAAAGGAGATGCAGCGGAGGAGGAGGAGGATCTGCCGAGCAGAGGATGAGACGGCAGAGAAAAGTGGGAGGTTGGTCGCCATGGTTGTGGAGGAAAGAAACGCGCTTTTGTCGTGGGTATCTTGAGTCTATAATGTGTGCCTGTCTTTGCTTTCTATTCAGGTCGTCGGTATGCTCGCAAGTAAGTGCTGAGCTGGAGTGCAGCAGTAGAGACGGCGAAGAAGGCAGTCAGGCCGCAGACGAGGATGAAGAGCGTCGAAGTCACTGGGTGGAACTTCTTCTTCTTCTCTGTAGCCGTGTCAGATGAACTCTTATGCAGTGACGAGTAGTAGTCTGTCCATACCTCCGGCCTTGACGACAGGCACTACCTCGACCGGCTCTTCTCGAAGTTTTCTCCGACGAAGCTTGAACTGCTTTGCTCTGCGGTCGCGGGGAAGTGGTTGATGGTGGGGAGAGTGTGATCTATACATATACGCCGACTGCGCAGATCATATAGACAGCTCCAAAGGCGAATGCGAAGGACGCGGGGACAGCGAGAACGGGCAGGTTCTTGACAGAGAGGTCTATGCAGTGTTAGTAGGTGTTGCAAGCCTGCTCTGATGAGTCTACACATACTCAGTCCGAAAAGAGCAGTCAGGACGAAGCCAATGGACAGCAGCACGAAGCCGACGAGGAACTGGGCGTCCTTGCCGACGTTGGGGATGAAGGGGCTGTTGGCCGCAGCGTCCCAGAGCGCGAGAAGTGGTTGATCCGACATTGATCTGTTTCTCTCTTTCTGTGTTGGAAACTGTGGTGGTAACTAGAGCGTGATTCCAGCACTTTAGACGTCAAGTGAACAAGTGGAAGGAGCTTCCGCCCTTCACATGGAAGCTGACAGGGATCGGTCCGGCCTCCGCTCGCTAGCGCCGATTCTGCACCCGCCTACTTTGCGGTTCACATCTTCCACTTCCCACAACAACACCACGCATATGTATCGCATGCATGAATAGCGCATCATGTCTCATGTGAAAGAGGAGAAGCGCAAGGCCGAGGACGGCATCAACGGCCACGATACTAAGCGCATCAAGCCCTCGGTGTCTCCCCCGCCGCAAGAAGACCACGCCCACGACGAGGACATGGACGACGATGACGACGACGACGCCGACGAGCGAGGCTTCACCGTCAACCATGCCGCATATCCCGAAAAGCCTGCCGTGGTGGAAGAGCGAAATGGCGACATCGCCTTCTACGTCGTCAACAACGACGGCAAACCCTCCTCCCACATCATCCTTACCGGCCTGAAATGCATATTCCAAAAACAGCTGCCCAAAATGCCCAAAGACTATATCGCTCGACTGGTCTACGATCGGACGCACTTGAGCATCGCAATCGTGAAGCGCGCTCCACAAGGGTCTTTCGCCGAGCAGAGTAAGCTGCCCGGAGAAGTTGTTGGCGGAATTACCTATCGGCCCTTCAAGGGCAGGCAGTTCGCTGAGATTGTCTTCTGCGCCATTAGCTCAGACCAACAAGTCAAAGGGTACGGAGCACATCTGATGAACCACCTCAAAGACTATGTCAAGGCCTCGAGCGATGTCATGCACTTCTTGACCTACGCTGACAACTATGCTATTGGATACTTCAAAAAGCAAGGCTTCACGAAGGAGATCACGCTGGACAAGCCCAAGTGGATGGGTTACATCAAAGATTACGAGGGAGGAACTATAATGCAGTGCTCCATGCTGCCCAAGGTACGGTACCTGGAGGCGGGACGAATGCTGCTCAAGCAAAAGGCGGCGGTACATGCAAAGATCAGATCAGTGTCGAAAAGCTACGAAGTGCATCAGCCGCCGAAGGCGTGGAAGAACAGCAAGCCAGGACAGCCTCTGACGGAAATCGATCCGCTTACTATAGCTGCCATCAAGGCTACTGGCTGGTCTCCCGACATGGATGCTCTTGCCCGCGCGCCTCGCCGAAACCCCGCGCACAGTCTTCTCCTTGGTCTGCTGTCCGCTCTGCAATCGAGTAGTACAGCCTGGCCGTTCCTGCAACCCGTGAATGGCGATGAAGTGCATGATTACTACGAGGTGATCAAGGAGCCCATGGATCTGAGCAGTATGGAGCAGAAACTGGAGAAGGATCAGTACGAAACAGTTGAAGACTTCATCAAGGACGTGCTGCTCATCGTGCGGAACTGCAAACGATATAATGCAGAAACGACGCCCTATGCCAAAGCTGCCAATAGGCTGGAGAAGGAGATGTGGAAGAAGATTCGCGAAGTGCCAGAGTGGTCATATCTCGAGCCTGAGAGCTTCGAGACGACAAATCGCAAACCGGAGGATCAGTAGGATTATCCTCCTCCAACAGACCCTCTCCCTCCCACTCCGCCGAAAATTAGCTCTAGCAACCTCAAACGGGATTTTATGGCGCACCAGCTGCAGGAGCGCGTGGTCGACGCACATTCTGCGGAGAGAGGGCGGCCAAGATTAGTGAAGAGGCAAAAACGCCGCCATTTAATCAATCAATAGTTGGGATAGTAATGAATGCAACACGAGTGATGACTTGCAACATGTTTTCCAATCCAACAAAAGCAGGGTCGACAGTGGCACTATAGTCCAGGAGTCGACATGTTGATACTGTGAAAAAGTACCGAGACAGTCTGTCCGTCCATCCGAATAGTCGATTGTATCTTTGCACCTTGCTTGCTGATCACGGCAATGGCTGATGGAGACGTTACACATCGCCGGCGTATGTTTTCTTTAAATCTTTGGCGTGTAAATGACACCAGTTCAGTTACAAGTGGGAAGCAGACAGATCGTGTCTCTCTGGTTTCCGCTATGAATCGAGCTAATCAAAGGTACTACTCAAGAAGTCATGGACTCGATGTTTTTGATTCTGTCAGACTGATGGAGAGAGGTCATTACTACTTCTCCATCCACCCCTCCTCCTTGCTCCTCGTCCCCCTTCTCCCCACCCTCCATCTCATGATTATCATCAAAAGTCTGAGTCTGAGTCTTGAGTCTTCTCCGGCCGATCAACAACCTCAACCTCATGCATTCTGCCCCCTCCATCTTTATACACAAATCTATCCCTCGTCGGTTTTCCTACAGCAGGAATACTATGCTGTAAAGTCACGCTATCTTCTGCGAGACCGACGTGCAGGGCGGGGGAACTGCTCATCTGTTCTTCTTCTTCTTTGTCTCTCGATCGTGGAGGGGGTGGGGGCTGCAATTGGAAGTCTCGATATGCAGAGGAAGAGGTAGTATTCGCTGTCGTCGGACGTCCCATGTTTCGCCGCTGGTTTTGCTCCTTGTTGTTGGGTAGGATTCCTGCGGCGGAAGATGTGTCGTCGTCGTTGTCGAAGAGGAATGATACGCTTTTGCCTAGTCTTCTCTGAGGGAGCAAAATGTTTGCGAGGGCGTTGAGGCCAGGTATACAGATAACGAGGAAGCCCAGATTGATTTGCAATATCGTCCAAATTGTTGCTTGAGCCAGTGTTCTCGTCAAGTTGAGCGTGGGTTGAGTTTCTCCTGCTCCAGTAGAAGGGACAAGGCGGCCGATGCTGCAGATTATGACTCCCATGCCGAGAATGTACATTCCTCCCACTCCGGACTTTTGTATTGTATTGAAGCGGTTGTATGCGACAAGGAGAGGAGGAATGGGTAAAAAGAGTAGAACGACATCGTACACCAGATTAAGCGCGCTGAGAGCTCGGTAGAGGGTCGTGATGTCCATGCACTTGCCCTCTGCTTCCTCAGCTTCGTTCTGATTCTGCCGCACGAAATCCCATGTCGAGGATATCGGCGTACATTGTAATATCGTAGCCAGTTGAACCGCGAGGTAGGTCAACACGAGGATTAAAGCGAAGGTCCAACAGAGAGAGCGATAGGCTGTGCTTAAGCTTGCGCGAGGTAAGATTCGGAGGTACGTGAATATGAGGCTGATTTTGGTGAGCAAGATGATGGTGTGTTCGAGGAGGGTGAAGGCGTAGAAGGTCTACAAGGAGAAATTCGTTAGCGGGTTCTAGAGGCTAGGGTAAGAAGAGGGCAATGATGCCTACCTTGAGAAAGTCGCTGATTTGGTCTACATTGAAATACCAGCTATCTTGGCCAAGCCCATTGTTGCTGGATAAGTGGATGCAGAGCGTCGCGCCAACGAGGCATAGGTAGCAGGGCAGAATTGTCCAGTCGCTGCGGTGCAGTCCTTCCCGTGCGATCAAACAAGAGGACAGTCTGAGGAGGAAGCACAGAGTCGCGAGACTGAAGGCTGTCCATGATAGCGTGTTGATTGCGCTTGACTGATCATAAGGCGTGATCTCGCAAGCGGTCGTCCGGAACATTTGTGATTCTGAGGAGTTCAATCAGCATGTATAAAGTGGAGGAATGAAAGGAGAACATACCGAGCTGCTCAGCATATGTACAGTTGCTCGCTACGCACACGTCTATCATCGCCGTAAGGCTGGTTTCTGTGCAGTAGCATAGCTTCGCAGTCGAGTCGCAGTCGAACATCGGCATGAGGAAATCATGGCATGTTTGCTGAACGACCTCTGTCAGCTCCTATCTTTCAAGTTTGTTGCAGCTGCATCACTCACCGCACAGGTCGACAAGCCATTGTCCTGGCGAGGTTCAAGCTCGACCGCATGGGCAGCAGAAGTCGAACAGGCTACTGCCAAGAATAGAGGGAGTCGCGACAGCCACATGCTGCATGGAAGCAATGTCAGAGCTAGAAATCAAGAAATAGGCTCAACTTGAATTGAAGTACAATCAATGGTCAACCAGGTCGTGATGTCGTTCACATGGCCAGCAACAACCAGATCAGAGCTGGCCGCGTGCGGCCACAGCTGTATCCTTGCCAGTGCGTGATATCGGTGGCACGACCTACTATAATGGCAGGGTACTAGAAAACTGATGAGCGAACAGGCGTCGTAGCATTCACGGAAGCAGATCGTATCGACCACAGTAAAGCAATCGTCGGGTTGCGCGATTCGCTACGCGCAGGAGACGATCATAGTGCGCCAGAAATATGCATGTCAGCGGGAGCAAGCTTTGTTGCGCGGACCGTATGTCAGGTTGGTTCCGTCGAGTCAGGCCAAAGCTTCCATAGTTCGGGATACTGGTCGTACGCGACTAGTCGTGTTAGGCGTATTGGATGTAGGATGTGGATTTATCTTGTGTCCGGAGAGGCAGCGTGCGCTGGATTTAAATGTTACTTCTGCAATCATAGATGCTGTGGCACTTGGTAAAGTGCTGTGGTTGTAAGTGACCCATGATGACCTAACCACTCCGATCTATATCTGAGTCGATATAGCCTGACTCGCGACCAGGTAGCGAGTTTCTGGATTAGTAGCTGAAACAAACTACAGCTACCCGCCTGTACTTTGCAAAGCGAACATTTCGATATGCGATCGGTCGTCACTGTACCTTCGCGGAGTGAGAAACACTGTGACAGGCCTGAACTGGTAACAGAGACTGTACTGCGGCTTTGGCCATACCTCTGAGTTGCGGGCCATTGTGGGGCGTGGAAGCTGTCAGTAGTTGAAGAGGTTGCGCCGCGCCGCGCGACTACAGCAAAGAGCTTCGGACAATCGTAAAGTGAAAGTACAGTAAAGTACGTGGCTGCGGATCTGTTGCATGCTCACGATTAGCTGATTTGGAAGGAGCAGACCGCAGACAGACCATCACCGCGTCCTGCGCTGAGCCCAGCATTGACAACGAAAGGCTTGCCTGCACTCTGCCCCGGAAGATGCTGCCGCGGCGAGGTGATTCGGAGGGAGAAAGCATGTTGCGATCCGTCGAATCCTGCTTGATGTGGTATATGTACAGCCGCCCGTGTCTATCGCTCAGCCGATGATGTTTGTCGCATGATATGCCACAACCGCAATTCGCCCGTTCTTGCCTCGAAAATCGTGCGTCGTGCCTCCTCCCATCTATTGCTGGCTGAAGGCGTTTGCTCTCTGGTCCTCCAACTTGGCGTAGAAAACATCTCTCTTGCGGACGGATGGGACGTGAAAGCCTTTGCTGTGCGTTAGTTTCTGTAGTTGACATCGTGATGGGGCCGCGTCGATCGGCATGGCCACTGTCGAAGAATGCGCGTTTCGTGTGGCGGAAGAGGTCCTTCACGTACCGTACCACCAGAAGTATCCAAATGAAGTGCCGAGGCCTGCGAGAGAGCGGTCAGTTCCTGCCAATTCATTCCCTCGCCACCCAAGCTGTTCCTTGCAACTTAATGGCGCGTGAATGATGCGGTGGTGGATGGGACAATCGTACCAAAGGCAACGGAGAGATCGAGGACGAGGCCCCTGCGGAGCATCTGCGCATTGTCAGTCCCATTTCTTGTCGCGAGCATGAGGTCTTGCATACGCCAGTGATGGGCTTGACCATCTTTGCGATTGTGTAGAGTTGGGTTGGAAGATGTTGGTGGTAGTCGTTGCCGCAAGCTCAATGTCGTCGTGATTGAAGGTCCGCAGAAGCCAGGTCTTGGCACAAAGTCCGGGCCGGCATGTTCCGATGCAATGGCTTCCTTCCTTCACAACAAGCGTGACCTCTCAGATCAGTAAGACAACATCATCTGTCATCATGGCATCAATTGCTCTTCTGGACCTCGCAGTCTCGACATCTGCGGGCTTCTCGATGAGCAAAGGCTCCTGCTACGCGAATTTCGTCTCCGCGGTCACTCTCTGCGCCAGTGAAGAAGAGCCTTTGCTTTCTGGAGGCCAGTTCGACACTTCCTTGAGTGGTGTCCCTGTGCACTTCACTGTGGCTGTCTTCCCCAATACTAAGACGAAGGTCTAGAAGGAGAAGCTATCCCTCCGTTTGCTTTTTTGTCTCTTTTCCCGGATACCCTCTCTGCGCTCTACTGCTGGCTACGCCCTTTGGAGCGAATTTACCGACCAATCTCGGCACAATTGCAAGCAGAGTTACCTGTTTCTAGCGTCACATTTCTCTCACAGCGATCCGGTGGACTTGCCATCCGTTGCCGTGTCTGGACTACGCTCGATCATCTGCGCCGACCACGACTTCGATATGAAGTATATTGCACTATCTAGCATTGACAAAGCTTTGCTTCAGCATCTTGGTCATGCCTACGCCAGTCAGGGCGAATTCCAGGTCCAACAACCAGCGTGACTGAAGGCGCAGTTGCTCGTTTCGCCAATCAGGATCGTCACGAATGGGACAAATTATTCTCTAGACGTCGCTGGAACAAGGCTATTAATTGAAGTTCATAGTTCGTCACGGAAGGGCTCAGCATGGTCAAAGCATAATTTAAGCGATTTTCGACTTTAACTTAGCCTCCGTACAAACACACACGATTTGGATGACATGATCTTCCTCCTCCCTACAGATCTCTTCAACGTCACCAGAAACGTCCCTTCACGACCCCTCCCTTCCCTCAAGAATGTCAACAAAACCCCCTCAAACTCCCCCTCCATCTGCAACGGCGGCAGATGCCCCGCCCCTCGCATACACACAAACTCACTCCTCTCTCCAGACCCTCCCACTCAACTCCCGCAACCCCTCCACACTCGCAGCCCGATCCTCACTCCCCGCCACAACCAGACACCGCGGTTTGACCTCTCCCCTCTCTCCCGCATCCGCATAATCATAATCACAAATCGCATCCGCCCAAATCTCATAGGCTTCTAAGCTACACGTCCTCACCAATTCCAGCGCTCTCCTCCGGCACATCTTCAATCTCCGCTCCACTACGAGACTCATTATACGGGAACCACCTCTCCACCGTCCCATGACACAACTCCTCCTTCCCATTTTCCCACTCCGCCATACCCTCTCAAACAAATCCCAGCCTCTCCCTCCACAACTCCCTCACCTCCCACTGGTACCTTGATCCCCGGCGCAGCAATCGGAACTACACTCCCCATATCCTGCGGAAAAAGCATCGCGTACCGAAGAGCGAGGACACCGCCGATACTACAGCCTACTACAGCTGTAGTTATCGTTTGGCCGGTTACAGAAGAGGACGAGCTGGTGCATGTGCTGGGTTATGGTGTCCATGTGAAATGCTCTGTTGGGATCTTGGAAAGGAGGAGGAGGGGTCTTGTTGTGCCCGACATGGTCGAAGCGGAGGGTTGTGTAGCCTGCAGTGTTGAGAGCAAGCACGGTGGAGTCCCACATGTGGAGGTTTGCCATGAGGGCGTGACAGAGCAGTATGGGAGGGGAGGAAGAAGAGGTCTTGTCACTGGAGATTGGGGGCTTTTCTAGGAGAGTGTAGTATTGAATGCCGTCGATTTCGACTGTTTGTCCAGACATCTTGTTGACCTGTTTCGAAACTCTAGCTGATTAGTGAAGTTATGAACAGTACTTGAGAGTCGTAGGAGGGATCGAGAAGTAAAATGCACGTGAATCTATAGCTATATTAGCTGTTGTGTATTCATGTATCTCTATCAGTGTTCCTCGTTGGCCAAGTAAGTGGCATGTATCAGTTCACCATAACGCTCTCACAGCGACCAAATCACGTCATTGCTCCTTACCCGACCTCGAACCAAGAACCTGCATACCTTCCCCAAGCCCTTGACACATACCGCCGCTAACGCCTAGTATCATATACATGCTAGCGTCCTTGAGCTGCTCGCCGACCTTGCCATCATTCATGGCGCAGATATGTGTTGCAACGTGTTGGGTTCGACGCTTGATAGTTCCCATCGCGTCGATGCCTTGCGCCAGGAGCTGGTCGCTGAGCTGATGTCTACGGTCGAAGCGGTAGGCTTTCTGGACCATGTTCTGGAGGTAGGGGAACACGAAGACTGCTGCAAGGAACAAGTGCAGTGTCCCAAGCGCGACCCACTGTTGTAGTAGAGACCGTTGACTTCGTGGCCGTACTCTGGACCGATCACTGCTCATATTTGAGAGGCTTGCGAGCTGTTGCTCAGTGTATCTTGTAGGTCGCAGCGTTATTGGGAGTGCTTCTCGTAAGTTCTGCTCCTCTTCCACGCTGAGCTCTTCTGGCAGACCACGTAGCAGGCAGATTACTCCACTAATGTATTGCCGCCGCACGAACGATGGACTAGAGCTTGCCCTCTTAATTTCGGACTGCGCAAGCAGTAACGAGGCATATCCTGGGTCTGCATATCTCCACTGCACACCACTTTCCGACTGTTCAGCATATCCTTGTCCTGAGTCTCCCACACATGTGGGCGTCGTGCTACCTGAGAACGACTGTCTGCTTGGTGCAGCACTTTGATCTGCAGTGTGCTCCATCCAGCTTACGATAGCCGGCTGCGAGAGGTGTGTATCGATACCGTGCCCGTTGGCTTTGTACGAAGGTGGTGGTGTGATACTTGCTTCGGACTCGTTGCTGAGACTTGACGAATGTCTATGCTGTGCTCGGCTAGCACTGTATGGCAGAACTTGTCGAAGACTGCGTAGCTTTGATAGCCTGCGATGTAACGCTGGTAGCAATGTGTGTAGCACCAACGAAGAATGATTGCTGTAGCGAGTATATCGATCATCTGCGAGAAGGTCAACCTCTTCCGAGGATTCTGAATAAGCGTCAGACATTGTGGAAGGTGCAGGTGCAGTCTGAGATGAGCTATTAAAGATGAGCTATTAGGAAAGAGGAAGTCACACGCAGTATGCTCCTTCTCATTGAAACACTGTGGGAGCAGAGAAGTGAGATCTGACAAGTAAGTTATGCACAGTAGACTCTTACCGCCTCAACAAAGACAACCTTCTGCGGTACAAGTATCCACCGGGTGGCAGCTTGAGGCCAAACATTTGAAAGCATGTGAAAGTCGAGGTTCCACGTTGGGGTCGGCTAAGGCTGGCAGCAGGGCAGTTTGACGTGCATAAGCTTGCGTTTGGTCGGCCGCCGGTCAATTCAGCCTATCAGAAGGCTTCCGTCAGCAGCACGTTGCTCTCACCTGAGGTGTTACGATGGATTGCGCAAGCATGTTCCCAGCTTTCGCTGATAGTGTTGATAACGAGGCACACAGGTTGATACAGTCGAGTTTGTGAAGCTGTCAGAAGTGGGAAATTTTGCCGCATGCTCAGACCGATTGGCTGTCGGCATCGTCGCACTAACGTATGTCTGTACTCCCACTCTTGGCCTGTGTAACAATGGAGACAAGTCTTGGCCCGCAACTATCCACAATACAATCAGGATTCCATGTAGGACACAGTCTTCAATCTTGTGAACTCTTCCAGGCCCCATTGGGCATTAAAGCGGCCCCAGCCAGACTTCTTCACGCCGCCATGAGGAAGTCCAGCCTCATCATGTACTGACATGCTGTTGATGTGGATTGCACCTGAGTCGATTTCCTTTGCGATCTTCAGGCCGCGGCCAAGGCTTTCCGTGAAGACTGCCCCAGCAAGTCCATACTCTGTGTCGTTGGCAATGTCAATGGCCTCCTCATCCGACTCAATGGCAATGAGAGACAACGTCGGACCGAAAGATTCAGTGTACCAGATGTCCATGTCCTTCTTCACGTCCGACACGATCAAAGGCCTGACGCGATATGCGGAGTCTTCTTTCGACCCAACATCACCATAGATGACCTTGGCACCCTTCGAGATGGCGTCTTCACGAAGTTTGTGGTTCTTCTCAACACCAGGCTTTGCAATGAGGACGGGTGCGTCTGCACTGGGTGCGTAGACCTTTCCGGTCGCAATCTTCAGTGCATTTCCGAACTCGTCGAGGATCTTGCGGTGGACCAGGACACGTTCTGTGGCCATGCAGATCTGGCCAGCATGTAAGAAAGAACCAAGCGCGACTTGCATGGCAGCATGCTCAATGTTGGCATCCTCGCAAACAATAGCGCTGGCTTTACCGCCCAGTTCCATCAGGCATGGCTTCAATTCCTTGCCTGCCTTGGCTGCGAGAATGCTGCCAACCATGGTCGAGCCAGTGAAGTTGATCTTTTTAATCGCAGGATGCTCAATGAGTGAATTTGTGACCTCTGCTGCGTCCTTTGGCTGGTGGTACACAATGTTCAGTACACCGTCAGGCAGACCAGCTTCTTTCAAGATGGACCCTATCGCCCAGTACGTTCTCGGACTGAGTTCAGAGCCTTTCAGGACACATGTATTGCCAGCGGCGATTGGGTACAAGAAGGCACGCACACCAAGAATGTAAGGTGCATTCCATGGTGCTATACCCAGAATGACTCCATACGGCTCCTTGAACAAGAAAGCGCCCTGGCCTGGAGTCTTGGTCTGAGGAATAACACCGCTGATCGTCGAAGCAAGTCCAGCTACAGATCGGAAGTTCTCAATCGTGGTAGTGATGTTGAACTGAGTGAAGCCATCGAGAGCACCGGTTTCCTCTTGCATATAGCTTGTGAGTTCGCTCCTTCGTGACTCCATGATATCTGCAGCTTTTAGGAGGATTTTCTGGATGTCGGCGGCCTTGGTCTTGCGCCATGTTTTGAAGGCTCTCTGCGCCGCCTCACATGCTTGTGCAGCTTCTTTGGTAGATGCCGATGAGGACGACCATAGCTTCTTGCTGTTGTTGGGGCTTTCTACATCGAATGTGGTAGATGTGGTTACTTCCTTGCCATCAATCCAGAGAGGCACGGGGCCTGAGGTGCTATTCGTTTGTCCTGGCATGATTTCGCGGTGTTGTGATTGATTTCCTGCTCAGACGAAAGATCTCTTCTCAGCTGTCGTCTTGCTGGTGGGTCCGGAGATAGAGGCGTAATATAAAACGCAGGTCCCACGGGGTGACTCGCTTATGTGTAATCCGACTCGTGCAGATTTGGTATCAGAAAATCTCAACGGTTCTGCTCCTACTTTACGAAGTGCGTCTCCTCGAGGTTATAACATACCTCTCATACTCCCCTGTCATAGTTCCGCGGCCTTTCGTCAGTTTCCGCATCTGGAGGTCTCATAAGTCAGCATGCCAGCTTGGTCCCAGCGTGGCCAACTGCCGAACTGTTGGCACGGCCCCTCATCGCAGGGAACGGGCACGCTCGCTACGATTTGACATGCGGCTGTCGCCAGATCCATTTCATCCCTCAGATGGAGGCTTTCCGGGTGGGGATGAATGAGGGGGCCGTATTGATCAAGCGGGTCTTGTTCACGGGAATGGACGTGGGTGTATTACGGAGCTCCTTAAGCGAGGCCAAGACCGTCGTCATCGAGGTCATGTACTTTTACATCGCTACATGATCTGTCTCATCCTGCAGGCATCTTCTCAAAGGTGATGATGGTCAAGCCGAACTACCACAAGATGAGAGCGTGGAAATCGACGAGGTTTGTCCATGAAGTGTCTCAACCAACCGGTACACGATTACAAACAATGAGACATTCCAATCCACAATACCCATAGCGAGCATGAGAGAACGAGTTTGCTCCGAAAGATGTCATTTCAGCCAAGCATAACAACCTGTGATGACAACCGTCATATCTAAGTCTATATAGTTCATCCATGACTGTCCCGTTGTCAACCTAAGCTATGCCGTCCGCTGCTAGCTCCTTGAAGCCATTTATGATATCAGCTTTCAAATCCTCCCAATTCTCGACACCAACACTGATCCTCAGCAACGTCCCTTCCACGCCTGGATCGCTCATCTTCCTCCACTCAATAAGCGACTCCACGCCGCCAAGACTGGTAGCATGATGGAAAAGATGCAGCTTCGAAGGAAAATATTTCGCTTGCTTCTCACTCTTCAACCAGATCGAGAAGACCGGCCCAAAGCCATTGGGCATTTGCTTCTTCAGCCAGATCATGTCGTCCTTTTGTAGACTGGCATGCTCGACCTTGTCCACAATGCTCTTCACAGCTTCCACGCCTTCGCTCTTATCGCTCCCATCGATAGCACCAGCAATGAACGCAGCTAGCTTGTCCGCATTCTCACTCTGCCTCTTGACTCTGAGCTCAAATGTCCTCAAAGACCTCACACCCAGCCAGCCTTCCAGACTGCCCATGACACTTCCCAAGTAGATGCGCTCTGCATACATGCCCCAGTAGTGCTTCTCCCAGTCCTCCGTCTGTCTTCCAACGCCAATGACACCACACAGCATATCCGAATGTCCACCAAAGTATTTCGTGCCCGAGTGCATAACAAAGTCCGCGCCCCACTTGAACGGGTCGAGTAGTGGTGGAGGCGCGAATGTAGCGTCGACTGTCAAATATGCCCCTCTCTTATGCGCAGCTTCCGCGAAAGCTTCGATATTGAATGCTTTCCCTGTGGGGTTGACAGGAGTCTCCAAGTGTACCACATCGCCCTTGCCGAGCCCGGCTTCATCCCAGCTCTTTTCATCGAAGAGGTCGACGATCTTGCATCCTGTCAATTTCTTGTAGATGCCCAAGACTCCGTGACAGCCGTGGTAGCCGTCGCCAATGGCGACTACTTTTGGGTTGAGCCACGTCAGAAGAGCGTGGAATGCGGAAAGGCCGCTAGAGTATGTGATGACGGGTTTTCCGACGATGCTGGTGAGCATGAGTTCGAGACGGCTGGTGTTGGGTGCTGTGAGACGGGAGTAGACGTGTCCATCGCCTAGCATGGGACCACCAGGTGGATGCAGGTTACTGAGCTCGAGTTCGCGAGAAGGGTCGAGTTGAGAGGGATCGGATTTGTAGCGATAGGTGGTAGAGACGTGCAACGGAGGAGCAACATCTATGTTGAGATTGATAGGATCGTCGGCGTGTATCGCTTTGGTAGCAAGACTTAGATTCTCGTAGTCGCCGGGCTGTGGAATGCGCTGAGGCGGCTTGTTGGGGTGGCCGTTGATCGGTTCTGCCATTGTGAGTAAGGTGTACAAGTTCTGTTGCTCTACTTATATGAACGAGATGGTTGCAATGGGTATCTTTCGAACGGCAGTTCTACAGAAGCAGTTATATTGGACTGTTTTAAAAGCTCGTGCTCTCACCAAGTTTATCCGGATCTCGCGTCACCTCAAAGCTTTCACTGCCCCACCAGCAGCGACCCTGTCGATCGGAGGGCGTGGATCCATATGCCGAGGGGAACGCCTCTGGATTAGTATGATTCCAACAGCTATCAGGAACATCTGCTGAGATGTGCTGGCCTTAAGCACAGGATGCAAAGATGATCCGGCGATACTCATCAAGCCGTGTGGCTCACGTGCTGGCGTTGATCATGTTCTTCGTTTCAACGTTATACCACGAGACACGCTCGTGGCGGCTGGTAGGGCTTGTGCGAACTTGTCGCGTTCTGCTAGATGTCAGCAATTGCAGCGTTGCGGGATACGGTATGCGCAACCGGTGTCACGAAGTTGCATACCTTGTTCCGTGTCAAACCCTATTGTAATGTCATCGTGCTCTTCGGCATATTCTAGATTCTCCAGGTTCACGAAGCGGTCCTTTAGACGATCCTCTTCTGATTCCTCCTTGCCTTTCTCGCGGCTGGGAAGAGTAAATTTGGCATCGACCAGCTTTACAGTCCATTTCTTGCCTTTACTGTCGCCTTTGTGCGTCTCGAACACGTCGGTGGATTTGACCTGGAAGCAAAGCGAATCTGCGTGGCTGAACTCTTCCATGAACGCCAGGAGCTGGACAATTTGCCCTTGCGAGACGATCTGTATGCGGACGCTCTGCGCTTGCCATTTCTTGTAGATCGGAACGACCATGCGCCGCCGAGAGATATCCAAATTTGCAGCTATGCCATCAAACCGCACTGTACATCCAGTAATCGCGGTCTGGAAAGCGTGAAGGTCGGCGAAACTCTGAAATGTGAAGGAGCGGATAGTCTGCTGTTCGAGAACTGTTCTTAGCAGTTCTGCAATTCCGTCCGTTGTGGCTGTATGTGATTGACGTGTGTCGATCGACATCGTCATGTCTTCCTGCGGGTTGCGGAGTATCTGCACACTTGGGCTATCAACGGGGGGCAAACGAAGCAACAGTTCGCCCTTGCCCAGGTTCAAACGGTCTGTGATGCATCCAGAAGCGTGCCTTGCCAGTATACGAAGATTCTCCGACTGAGTTGTCATGGGTATCCTGCTGTTGGGATCATCGGATATGCCGTTTGTGATGCCTAACTTCTGCCATTGTAGATGTTGTAGCGCAGGGTGACCAGATTGAGAAAAGCTCATTGACTGTGATGCAGGCTCGATGTTGAGGCTGGTCAAAGTCATCTTGCCCACAATGCTCTCGTCTGGGCCGACTGTGAGGCCGTTGATCACGTCGTATAGAGTTTGCCGACTATTGGCATCTGGGAAGACGAGCAACACTCTACACTGCCTCTTCTCTTCGCGGATACGCACTACCATGGCCGTTGTGCCGCCCGCGGCAGAGTCGGTGAGGAATTCAAAGTAGAACGGTGAGCGTCGACAGATTTCGTGGCTCACTGCGCTGAGCGTTTTGTGGCCTGGATCAGTTATGAGCAGCATGCGAAAGCCGCGGTGCACTTTACGCGCTCCACTGCCATCAACATGCTTTTCCGTCCGTTCGAATATCAATGCTGAACAGCCTCTGATCTTCTCTGTTGGGAAAGAGCTAGAGTTTGAAGAGTCGACATATTGCAACTCCGTCAATTGGCTTTGATGGACCAAGCTCTCATCGAGTTCAGCTCGCAGAGTCTTCTCGACCTTGCGAGCATACTCTGATAAGTTCCAGAGCGCGCGGAAATCCCGTTCCTGCATGCGCACGCTGAGATCAAAGTTCCGTGGAAGGTGGATGGACATTGCTGCTGAGCTCGCTTTCCAGGAGACATCGGACCATGTAAGATATCGCCGATTCTCCTGCTTAGGCAGAATTCTGATGTTGACCAGCTCGCTTTGGCTCGCAATCGCGATACTGGTCTGGTAATCCTGCCTGCCTCGCAGCACTGTAAGCAGACATGGGAGGACTACGCGATCCGTGTCGGAGTCTTCAGTGTTCAGGTAGACTTCAACTGGGAAGCGGCCATACCAGAAGTAGCCTCTGGTGTCATTTAGTGGAAGAAGCTCGTAAGGATCGACGACTTCTTTTGACTCCTCGACAAGCACAGACTTTGTGACGCTGCCTCCCAACACTGCAGTTGCGTCTGAGGTGAACCTCGGATACTCGACCCAAATGCGCGTGTCTTGTCCTTGAATCAGTGAAGCTTCCGGCGGTAGAAGGTGGTTCTTGGTAATGGACAATGACAATGTCTGAAGTGACAGTCGAAGAGCTGCAAGACCTTTACGAACGATGTTCGTCTCGGGGCCGCTGGAGCGTGCACTCCCATCCGGGCTGCCATACTGCTGTAGAGGATCGGCCATTATCCACCATGCTTTGGCGAGATCCACATGAGGCTGGGTAAGAAGTTCACGCCGGTCATTGGGGTCTCGTCGTGCGAACAGTGCTTCCAGGCCAGTCTTGCCTGTATGGTACCACCAGAGTGCCGCTCTCAGCCACATCAAAGGCGTGCATCGATCACTGGATTGCTCTTTTTCAGCTGTCAGTCGGAAAACGCCCTTCATATGTGCTACACGAGCTGCAAAGTCTGCGAGAGCAGCATCTGCAGCGGGATTCGTCTCCACATTGGGCTGTGGTGAAGCAGCCGGGCGGCCCAGTGAGTAAGCTGACCCAACAGATATTGGCCTTGACGATTCTTCTTGTCGCAGTACTGCAGCAGGTGACTTTGCAGGCTGCGCAATAGTCGGCGCTGCAAAATAGTCCTGAGGACGGTGTAGCGGCGATGGTCCAGGCGAAGGTCCAGTCCGACCAGGTCCTAATAAGGACGATCGTGGGCTACCGCCACTCGGCGGACCGTTTTGAGATCGTGGCGAGTACTGCTGTTGTGTTGCAGACTCATGAGAGTATATGCGCTCGGGTCCACCGTCGTCTCGCGAGCTGGATCGAGAGTGCGAGTGCCCATGTCCTGGCGGAAAGCGATTGATACTGGACGAAGAAGCATTGGGCTTACTGAAGACAGCGGAGGGCTGCTGTGGACCAGACGAAGTTTCGTACAAGTGGTCACGCATTCCTGGAGATCGAGAGTTCTCCCGTGATCTGTCGGAGGGCATGCCAACACTAGGCTGAGCTGCAGGTCTGGTAGCAAGCATGCTTCCGTCGGCAGGGTGCATTTCCCGAATGCGGTCCCCATCTCTTGACGACTCCCGAGAATGGCTGTTCTGTGGTTGTGAGATCTGAGGCAGTCCGCGCAAAGGTGATCGAGGTGGCGGTTGAGGTGCTTGTGAGCGACTAAACTCTCTATCCGTTCGAGGCTGCCGTGACGATTGCGCAGAATCATTTGCTTGTGGAGCCCGGGCCGGCGACATACCTTTCGAGTGCCTTTTCGTGTATCGAGGGTCAGCGAAAGGATTGGGGGCATCTGGTGTCACGGCCGTCTCAGGCGATTGTCCATAGTCGGATGGCGAGTCGAATGCAGTCCCCGTGACCTGCTGCGATTGGCGATTGCTACTATTCGGGCGCTCGTTCTCATCATCGTCATCATCTCGATGTTTCAGCGTGCTGGCTCGTCGAAATGCCATGCCCTCATTCCTCGTCATTTCACGTCGCTTTTGAACCACGGGCGATGCTGGCACGTCACTTGTCGCACTCGCCGGGCTCAAATAGCCTTTGGCGCTACTCATTCCAGCTCCTGGAGTCTGTAGATATGACGTTCCCGGCTCTTTCTCCAAGTCGAACTTCGTGTCCAGCATACCAAAGTGCTGTCTTGAGGAGGGGCGGTCGTGGTCTGGGTCTCTGGTGTATAGAGGTTGGTCGTTTCTATCGTGTGGTGTGATTGGTGTCTGTGCCGTCGCCTCCTGGCCTTTAACAAAGCTATCGAAGCCTGTCGGAACGCGTCCAATACTCGGTCGGTGTGGCTCCACGTCCTCCATGGGTGGAGAGGCAAACTTTCTCGACACTGGGGCGGAAAACTCGTTATGCGATGTATTCGCTCGGCGCATGGGAGGCGGCACAAAGTGATCTTCCGCTGGCTGCGATAGGGGTACTCGAGGCTGCTGCCCGTATGACTGCAAGGGCAACGGCGGTGAACGTGGCCCTGCCCTCGCATCTGACACCGACCTGCCCATGGCCGCCTTCCGCCTGCCGATCTCTCTGGGAGGATCTGGTGCCTCATCACCGCCCTCGCCAATGATTTCAGGTTGCGTCCTCGCGAAGCCCACGTTCAGCCCTTTCCTCCTTCGAGGCTTTGTGAATGTTGGTCCACCTGGGCCCGGACTTTCCTCGCCCAATGCTCTGACCTGATTTGCCTCTGGCCATCTTTTCGCGATTGCTATGTCAATTTTTGGCTTGTTCTTCTCGGTGCTCGGCTTGAGAAAATCGACCACGTCGTTGTTCAGCGTGAATGTACCCTGGCGAGCCGGCGCCTGAAAGTCGTCCTCGCTGGGCTCCCGCTCCTTGAGCACTTTGCCCCATTTGCTCTTCTTCAAGAACCTGCTTGCTTTTGAAGTCTTACTGTCGTCCTCGGCCATGGCGTCCAGCACCAATAGGCGGATGTAGTCATCCAGCAGTCGCGTGTAAGTTTCTAGCAGTGTCCCGCAGCCCTACCCACTCGATCCTAGTCGCCAAACCAAAAGAGACCCTGAAGTGAGAAGCTGGATTGTCTCGGCGATCAACTGTGTCACCGCGGGCTGAGAAGTGCCAGTCCTATCGTCGCGTTTCACTTGCCTCAATCGGTATGTTGCATAACTTAGTTGAAGGGAAAGCTCAAAAGGAAGGAAGGATGCAGGAGGAGAAGTAGGCAAGCATTGACGCCAAGATCCCTTCTGGATACGAGAGCACCTCAATTCCAGCCAGGAACAAGTGCTAACTAGACGTGACCGGCCAGCAGCTCGATTGCAATCGTCAACAGAACCACTGCGCGTGCTGCTGTCCTCGGGCGGCTGTCAGCTGCAGGGAATCCATTTTTAGACTCGCGTCGCGGAGATGCGGCCCACTTCATCCTGCTGTGCGGCTCTGCTGGTCCTCGCCTTGTCTTCTTCAACACCAGGATCACTGTAGCCGGGTGGCCACATTCCGCATACCTCAGCTATAATACGATCGCCCATTGGTATCTCTAGCGACTGTGTTCTAGAGAGTACAGCAGTTATTAGAGATCGACCCAAGGCTTCAGCTAACGGAACACCCGCTACCAGCGCATCTGCCCCCCAACGCCCACGACCACGTTAGACACAGTCTTGCCAGGGGCAGTGAGATTGTCCTTCATCACCGAAGTCTTCACGGCACGTACTTGTTGGCAGACTCTGTTTCGTTTGGGCAACTCGGAAATGCCCGTGACTGCCTCACGATGCGGTTCTCTGGATTCTGGAATATGTCCCTCAACGACAAGCTGAAGACATGCAGAAATCACTGTGATTGTCTCGAAAGGAGTAGGATTATCAGAGGGATCCGCGGATGCGTCTCTTTAAGCAATCCGGAAAACCCATCTCAAATCTATCGAAGCATAGAAAGAACCTTCTTTTTTACTAACTCCTAGGCTCGATTTCAGGATGAGACCTGCATCTCACGCGCACACTTGCGCTGGACACGCTTCCATATAGCGTCTACCTCCTCCACATATGTTACATGTGGTCATTGACTTCGCTCGTGCTATATCTGGCGAGTCTGCTCCTTACAAGACTTTAGGCAGATAAAATTGTTCGAGTCAGACAGGACCTCATTCACCAAAAGTGCCGATCTTTTCGATCTCAAGTTGTCTTGTAGGCTGGAGTATGCTAGAGCGGAGAACGAAGGCCATGATTACTCTTTCGCCAATCAGTCACAATGGGAAGCGAATGGCTCGTGGCTCAGAGCAGGTCTGTAAATGACCTTCGAGGCGCAAGAATAGCCCGGCTGGACTGCCGTCTCAGAGCTGCCCGAAAATATCCGCAAATACTGGTCAAGCAGATACGGACAGAACTCTCGCCGGTTTTGATGATTACAATCATATGCTCCTTTGATGTCACTATTATTAACGGAATGATTATAGTCTGCATGGACAACCCCACATGCGTCGTGTAGCGAGACCGTACATCAACATGATGGCGGATCCGAATAGACGACGATCAAGCCGAGCACTACACACCGGATACCAGAAATGAACAGGAGGTGAGATGCGGAGAACGAGTCTCGTCAATTGACATGCAGTCTGCTTTTGAGCCTACCACCGGCCGCAGCTGGTAGGGTGCAATGGTACAGGTCGAAATGCTCCAGCGCTTCTGTACTTATGTCATCCCGTATCTCAACGAATCTTCTTCTATCCTGACATGACAACGCCTCTTCTTCTTCTCCTTAGTTCTCGCCCGAGGCAGTAATCGTTGGTGGGCCCTCCTTGTACTTGACGGCGCCTGAGCTGGAACCGCAAGCCTCAATTGATCGCACGGCAGCATAGCTCTCTACATCACCCTTCTTTACCTGGCCAAAGACGACATGGCGACCGTCTAGCCAGCTCGTCTCGTCGGCGGTGGTGATGAAGAATTGTGAACCGTTGGTGTTGGGGCCAGCGTTAGCCATGGAAAGGAGGAATGGCACGTTGTGCTTGTACTCGAACTCTTCGTCGGGGAACTTCTCGCCGTAGATAGACTTTCCTCCCGTGCCCTGTTAGGAGGGATTGTTAGTAATTGTCTTTTGCAAGCCAGCCAGCAATGCTTCGTTGAGTTTGTGTATGAGGCGGAGGAGGACGTACGTTGCCACGAGTGAAGTCACCACCCTGAAGCATGAAGTTGGGGATGATTCGGTGGAACTTCGAACCTGCGTAGCCGAAGCCTTTCTCGCCAGTGCAGAGTGCACGGAAGTTCTCGGTGGTCTTTGGGTTCTTAGGGTGGTTGAAGAGTTCCAGGTTGATGCGGGCGGTGCGTTCTGTAAAGCCATTTGGGTCAGTCCTCGGTCCTCGATTGATCGAGCGAAGGAAGAAGTGAAAGAATAATTGTAAGACTATTCTCACTTACGTGCAATGTTGTTGTCGGATCCCTTCTCGTCCACTACACCCTCGGAGCTGACCTTCTTGAGAGGACCAGTCCAGGCCACGTCAAAGTAGACATTGATAGGAGCCATTGTAACAGCAGCAGCGTGGAAGGATCGGCTGAAAGTTGGTTGCACTCTGAAGGCTTGAGAAGCGAATCGAGTTGCGAACATGATGGAGCTTTTCTACACATGGCGGGGCCATTAGCATGGGCTTTGGTCTTCGACCCCTCCAAGTTTTGCCTGAGGCAGTAAACTTTTCCATTCCCCGGAGAAGATCCAAGGCTCGAGGACGTCAACGGGGTTGGCAGAAGAGCTCTTCCTGCTATTCCCGCATCACGCCGTGTCGTGCTGGGGTTTGCAGAGGTACAAGTGCAACATTCATTGATCGTCATATTGTCGTTGCAG
This sequence comes from Septoria linicola, assembly GCA_024114885.1. NCBI lineage: Eukaryota > Fungi > Ascomycota > Dothideomycetes > Mycosphaerellales > Mycosphaerellaceae > Septoria > Septoria linicola. The sequence goes on from CP099422.1 coordinate 2,577,202, forward strand.
TGCATAGCTCTTGGATAGTGTGATGTGGTGGGTTACATACGTACAGTGATTGATTAATCCAAAGAGTTCCTAAAACTTAATTCAGCATAGAAAGAAAGCGGCGAGCGTCGGAGAAGAGCGCATACCTGTGAAAGAAGGGCCGTTATAGACTGACAGAGTACAACACTGCGGGAACTAATGTACAACAAGACGTTTGATGAAAGAGAGCTGATGATGTTGATGATGTGAAGTAGACCTTTTGCTTTGAATCGCCCCTGCCGTCTTGAGGTTGAAGCACGGACTTGACGTTCTCTCTCCTTGGCGTGTATCCTCATGTTGTCCCCAAGGCATACCACCATAGCTTTATCTCCTCGACATTTCCACGATACACGTAGCTGCCATGGATCTCAAAAGCTTGCAGGATGCTGCGAGCAATCTCACGCTTTACGACCTCAAGGCCAGTGTCCGAAAGGTCCAGAATGGTAGGCGTATTAGCGATGCTATGGGTTGACATGCACTGATACTAGACCAGCCGTCATGAACTACACCGAGATGGAGTCGAAAGTGCGAGAGGCGACCAATAACGAGCCTTGGGGAGCATCCTCGACCATGATGCAGGAGATTGCCAATGCCACCTTCAACTAGTATGCGACAGCTGGCTTCTCTCGCATTAGCAGAAGCCATGACTGACACTTACACAGCCAGCAGCTGAACGAAATCATGCCAATGATCTACAAGCGCTTCACAGAAAAGTCGGCAGAGGAGTGGCGACAGATCTACAAAGCGCTGCAGCTTATGGAGTTCCTGATCAAGAATGGCTCGGAGCGTGTTATTGACGACGCTCGATCACACCTTTCGCTGCTCAAGATGCTACGACAGTTCCACTATATCGATCAGAACGGCAAGGATCAAGGCATCAACGTGCGCAATCGAAGCAAGGAGCTTACAGAGCTGCTGAGCGATGTGGACAGGATACGGCAGGAGAGGAAGAAGGCACGTCAGACAAAGAACAAATACGGAGGTGTAGAAGGAGGTGCTGGCTCAGGTCTCGGAGTTGGATCTTCAGGTGGTAGATACGGCGGCTTTGGGAGCGAGAGCGCTGGCTACGGTGGTGGCAGCTCAACATTCGGTGGCAGCTCGAGGCAAGTCTACGGAGATGGAGGCGGCTTTGGCGGCGAGGCCAGCACCGACGACTACGACGAAGGCCCGGGTCGAGGCGGTGCAGACAAGTTTGACGAGTACGACGAGTACGACGACGGTGGTGCACAGGCTCGACCTGGCAGGAGGAAAGGCGATGTTGCAGCTAAACGTGCAGCTCCAAAGAAAGCCGCGCCAGCACCAAAGCCAAAGGAGCCCGAGGTGGATCTATTCGACTTCGGCGATGAGCCCGCTACAACGTTTACGGCGCCTGCAAGCTCGTCTGCCGTCCTCTCTGCTCCCCCATCACAACCAGTCGCTGCAGCAGACGACGATGACGACTTTGACGACTTCCAGTCTGCCACACCCGCTGCGTCGGCTGCACCAGCTGCGCCAGCCAAAGCAGTCCCGGCCATTCCTGCACCGAACTACAGCTCATTCTCGACTGCAGCGCCAACCTCTTCTACACAATATGCACAGCCTACGCCACAATCGAGTGGGCAGAATGCCGCATTCAGCAACATCTTCTCTACGAAATCACCACCGCCGAGCAGCACAGGGACGCAACTCGGTAGCATTGCTTCACCAAAGCCCTCGGGCTATCAGCCTTCTGGGCCAAACTACTTCCAGTCTGTGCAGGTCGCAAACCAGTCCACGGGAGGCTCTTTCAGCTCCCAAGTCAAATCTCCTGGGGCAGGTCAAATCGGTGCAAAGCCAGTGGCCAAATCTGGAGGCGGCGATGCTTTTGCAAGTCTGCTCGGCGGCAGTGGAATGAAGAATAAAGGACCGGCACAGAAGGGTCCGACGATTGCAGACATGGCGAAGCAGAAAAGTCAAGCAGGTCTGTACGGAGCCAATGCTCCCGCGGCAGCCTCTGCACCAGCTCAGCAGAAGCCAAATACTGGTAGCAGCGGTCTCAACGACTTGCTTGGGTAGATAGACTCAAAGTCGTTCGTGAGCGTGATGGTATAGACAATTTGCACACGTCTGATCCACGATGCTCATTTTCAGTATTGTCTCCCACCTGCAATGATTAGAACACACCTACGAAAGAGACACGCTAGTTCCGGTAGTGATTGGAACTGAGCCTTCAATAAGCACGCATTGCATGGCACTACAACGTCTTATCCTCGAGAAGTCGTAGTGCATGTCGTCGAGGTGCAAGCGGTCGATTGGAGATGTGATGCGGTCACGTGCACGCTCCGCAGACTTGGCATTCTTTTTCGCACGTCGCCAAATCTGATCACCTTGAAAGCCAGCCGACGACGAGACAAGAAATCACCACAACACCCAACGATCTCCCCCGAACACCACATTCACGATGTCGGCCAACAAGCGCGGTGGTACTTCTGGTCAGAAGCTGAAGATGACTCTCGGTCTTCCAGTGTACGTCGAAATGCAGCATTCCCGAATCGCATATCCCACTTGCGCACCACCAGTCACGAAACACGATTTCCCCGAAAACAGAAAGAGCATTGCACGAGCAGGTTGGAAATATGCAGGAAGGAACAAATGGGCTAACGAAAATACCTTTACAGCGGCGCAGTCATGAACTGCTGCGACAACTCTGGCGCCCGTAACCTCTACATCATCTCCGTCAAGGGCTTCGGTGCACGACTCAACCGTCTCCCAGCTGCTGGTGTCGGCGACATGGTCATGGCCACCGTCAAGAAGGGAAAGCCAGAGCTGCGCAAGAAGGTCATGCCTGCTGTTATCGTGCGCCAGAGCAAGCCATGGAGAAGAGCAGACGGCATCTACCTGTACTTCGAGGACAACGCCGGTGTGATTGTGAACCCCAAGGGTGAGATGAAGGGATCGGCCATTACTGGGCCTGTGGGTAAGGAGGCTGCTGAGCTTTGGCCGGTGAGTACCATTGCATTTTCGGAAGATCAAGCAGACGTTAGTTCTGCTGGGCAGGAACATTTTTGGCTGACTACGTCCACAGCGTATTGCCTCCAACGCCGGTGTTGTGATGTAAGCGGGTCTTGTCTTCTGGGATGCTCAAGAAATGGGGACTTCATGCATGGGAGCAGGCGTTGTACGAGACAGCAGCTAGCTAGGTCCCCGCGAGGACACTACGACTGGCACAGGTTTCTGGTCTCGAATGCAGATCACGCTTCACGATTTCCAAAAAGAGGTTCAACCGCGCCACCTCCACCGTCTGCTCCCTTACGATACATGCGATTGCAATGTTCACGTATTGGCAGGACAGTTCAAGTAGGAACTGCAATGAAGTCAGATCAGCTCTGTGTATATCTCCTCGTGGCGTGGTGCACCGAAGATTTGTGAGGGCTCCGGAAGTCGCAATCGTGTCTACTTCATGCGCTGGACGTGCGCTGCATTATATCGCATAAGCTGCTGACATGCTTAGGATCCCTCAGGCCTCCGCCGTAGCGTTCCTCCATATGTTCGTCGCAGTCTCCACGGCCGGTCGCATCGACGAATTAGGACGCATTTATACCACAAGCGAATCTTGTGCATCATATGTATCTGAGCAGACTTTCCAGCCCGCCTGAAAGTATCCTCTGAAAGCGATTTCCATCATGTCAGACGGCACTGTTCGGTTTATGCAGTTTACAGTTACGGACGCACCCTGCTTGACCAAACTGCTAGTCACGCAGATTACTTCTAGCGGGGCAATTGAGGCTCTGGTAGAAGTCGACTGCTGATTAGTGATATGAATATGGGCACATTACAGCTTCGACCAGGTGAAAACCCCAGCTAAAACCACTTGGACAGTGTCAAAGCTTTCGGTGTCGGTATCGGCTTTTGACGACCTGGAAGCGATCCTTATTCTGTCGATTAATGATCTCGTGCGCATCTCCTCGGCACTCGTATGCTTCGTAACGATTCTCGAAGTCATTGAATGTTATCTCGCGCGTTGGCCTGCACAGCTAGGAGGAAGTTCTACGTCTCCCACATCCATACGTCGCAAAGAAGCATCCCAGAACTAACAGAAAGCTTCCTTCAGGGAATGCCCTTCAAGGGTCGCGAGATCTTGGCTGTGTTCCTGCATCATGCAGCAAGTCACAATCCGGTTTCCCGACTTCACAATCCAGTGCAATCTGGTCCTGCAGCTGTGTCCTTGTTCAAGTCGTTCATCGCTCGACTTTCAGCGCAGGCTTGGCCTGCTTATCGCACGCTTGACGCCCGTAAGACCCGCGTCCGCACCATGCGACATCTTGCAGTATCGGAGAGGCGTACCTCGGAGATGGTGCAAACATGCTGGTCAAGTACAGTGAGCGAGCGACTAATAGGCCCTTCGCTGTCAGATCGAGCTCGGCATTGCCTGGTTCAATGATTTGAGTGAACTCACACTTCAACATTTGGCGTAATGGCTCAATTTTCGGGTGCCGAACAAGCAGATACCAAGAGTCGATGAGGCCCAAAAGCGACCCATGCTGAGGTGACGATGTTACCAAAGCATTGGATTCTGGTTCAGGCGTGGATGCGCGACTTCAACATCGAGCATGATGGGCGGATCGCACTCGGATCAAGGCATCGCATAAGGCAAGTGCACGAGTTCGCCCCCTCTTGCTAATACTTGCATGACCCCCTACCTTGCAGCTTGACCTCATGCTCGATCAACAATGGAAGCCCGCAAAGATGCGCTACGGCGATATCTTGTGAGGTTTTCGCATTTCAAGCGCAAGATTCACCGTGCTAGAAAGGCAGATACAGAGCATGTCGATCTTGGTACAGATGTCCTTCCGGACGATTCAAAAAGAATCGCAAGCATCGTGAGTTCCCGTGATTTAGAAGACCATGTTGATGTTTATCTGGCTTACGCGCTTTAGTATACACGTCACAGCTCTCACGATGACAATGTCAGAGCCGCTACGCTGACGCCTCCATCCGCTGTGGCTAGCATGACCGCTATAGTGTCGTCTGCTCACGAATCAAGGGAATCGTTAGTCGGTCGTTCACTTCGTGGTAGTGCCAGTTCGCCCACTCTTGGACTGTCAAAGCCATCGCCTGAACTACGCCAGCCTGCGGACGAGTGCATCACCTCTGGCTCGGACAGAGTCGATAGCAAGCTCGACGAAACAGAACATGGTGAAGAAACACTTTCATTCGAAGCGTCTAGATTCGATACCTCTCTGCAGCCGCTACCCGGCCTGGCTCCACTTTGCGAAGAGCAGCAGAATAGGTCTCTCCTTAGGCGATCAAGGTAATATCGAAGACACTTGCAAACACTTCTACGCTAACGTGTGTATAGCTTGCTGGCAAGCTTGCCGTCTCGGATGTCTATATCGACAGATATGGACTACGCGAGAGCGACATCGCCTCCTGCGTCACTTCAACTGTCGTTGCGCGAGAAGCGGAGAAGTCAGAGAATGAGTCTGCGCTCCCCAGTGAGCTTCACGACAGGCTCTACTACGAATTCCTATCAAGTGCTTCTGCCTCTACAGCTGCCAGAGAACACCCAAGTTCAGGAAGCTGACCTGATGAGTACAGACGATCCAAGGTCATGGAGTATCATGTCGCCTACAGATCGGGTCCTAGCTTCGGGTCACTACTCTCTGGAAGCAAGGGCAGAGCTATTGTTTGGTCAGGACCATCTAAGGGTAATTCTCGGAGATCCCAAGCTGCTCTTCGCCTTCTCAGGATTTCTTAGCACTTATCGACCCTGGCGAAGGAGCCTGCTGGACTACTATTGGGATGCTATCAAAGCTCTTCGCGCCATGAACTATGCGCGAGCGATAGTCGACGATCTGTCTGAAAGACAATTGCCTTGCATTGATAGTGCTGCGACTCCTCCAGTAGCTGCTGTGGACGCTCGACTCTCAGCTGCAGCTTCAGAAGTCTTTGATGACATCCTTCGCGAAGACCTACCTGCATACATCACTCAACTGTACACACGTATCGTGGTTGCTAGTGTCCAACGGCGCATCACCGGCGCCTTGTCAATTCACTTGCGTGAAGCTAGCCATGGTCTAGCAGAAGTATTCGTCCTCACGGATCCCAGTCGACACGACAATCGTAAGCATGGCTACCACTCATTGGGACATACGACCGCTAATCGAGACAGCAATCATTCTTGCCTCAGAAGAGTTCGCTCTTACCACACAGTACGGACTCAAATACGTGATAGGACGAAACTGCAGATTCCTGCAGGGACCCTTCACATCTAAGCACTCCGTCCGACGACTGGCCATGGCAAGTGCCGAAGGCAAGGAGCATACCGAACTACTTGTGAACTATCGAAGAGATGGCACGCCATTTCTGAACCTGCTAATGATCGCACCTCTGCTTGACAGTAAAGGCAAATTACGATACTACCTGGGAGCTCAAGTCGATGTGTCAGGTCTGTTGAAGGATAACACTTCCTTAGCAAGTCTACACAAGTTAGCGACAAGTGAGGACAAGCCAGAAGACAGCTGTAGACCTGAACGATCAGATCGTCTTATAGCTATGAAAGATCTCAGTACCATGCTGGGAGGCGACGAAGTCGATATAGTTCGGCGTCATGGCGGCTACCTGAATCAGGGCTACAGCCATCTTCACGATACAGCTCCAGCAGGTATCGCCTTGACTGAGCGCAGTCGCATTCTTCTACAGGACGACGAAGATCTTGAGCAAGATGAGGACAGCGGTCCTGAGATCAAACAAGACGCAAAGACATCTCCACGCCAGAAGACCACTCACTGGCAGCCGGAGAGCGTGTACAAGAATGTATGTATCCACAACGGGCTGCCCCTCTCACCGCGCTTACTGACACTTGCCTCGATAGTATCTCGTCCTCCGCCCAGGCTCCTCTCTCCGCATCCTCTTCGCCTCCGCCCCACTTCGCCTCCCCGGAATGCTACAATCGCACTTCCTCCATCGCATTGGCGGCAGCTCGAAGATGCGTCATGATCTTGAAAAGTCCTTGCAGCAAGGAAGTGCCGTCACGGCTAGAGTCCACTGGCTGAGTGTCCCGAATCGCTATGGGGATGGCGTCGGCCGGCCACGATGGTGTCATTGTACACCGCTTCTACATCACTCAGGTGCTGTGGGACTTTGGGTGGTGATCATTGTGGATGATGAAGAAGATGTGACTTCGTCTTCGACTTCTCCTAGTCGTAACACTGAGTCCAGACATGGAGGGTCGGGGACAAGGAGGATGGGGTTGGTTGAGCCCGGAGTACTGGAGATGGAGAGGGTGAAAGCTATACATAAAGACTTTAATCGCAGGCCGAGCACTGCTTTGTGAGCAAGAGACGTGCTTCAATTGAGAAAGTTCCTTACCACTCCAAAATAGGACGAGGATAACATGCCACAAGTACGTTGCAGACAGACAGTGAAAGGGTGTGGAGTGATCATTGCAATTCCAAGTCGCTAGTTTACATGATCCCCTTTCTGAACAAGCACTTTGACTGACATCGCCAATGCCCACTGAGCTCGCAATGCTGAAGCACTCAGCCTCCAGTAGATCTCCAACATCGTCCAAGAATTCAAAGCAGTAGCTGCAAAGAAGAGAAGAAAGCATCTTGTCTCGTGAAATGTTGCGCCGCCAGCAGAGCATTCACTTTTTCTCCCCCAGCCGCGGAGCCAATGCTCGCATGTCAAATCCAAAGACAACCCCATTTCGCAATGCAAGACACGTTTTAAATCACACACGCGCGCGTGTTGTCCTTTCCAAAAGCTTCCACAAACATCATTGAACGCCATCATACCCGCCCATCATTTCGCAAAGCCTTGTCAACCCCTTCAACTACAACATCGTCCCCTCACGACTACTCCGACAAGACACCATCTGCTGATCATCCGTCATAAAGCTCGCCTCCGTCATCAGACTTGGTGTCGGCGTATCAGGATGCGTCGTACCCAACTCTGGATCATGATCGCCGAAGAGGCCTCCCTGAGAGACATCAAGAGGCATGAACTCGAAGCTCGAGACCGAAGGCGGCTTCGCAGCAGGTGGGAAATCCTCTGGTGTGGCTTGATGGTAGCCTGGGAGGTGGAAGCCCATGGGGGTGGTGAGCTCGTCGTCTTCGGGGCGGTGGATGTTGAAGTAGGGGCTTGCGGGCTGGCTCGTAGGTGCGCTCATGGGAATTGTGTGCGCTGGGTAGGGGATGAAGGGGATGTGAGGGGAGTGGGGCGTGGATTGGGTTGAGTAGGGGCTGTATTGGGGTGAGGCCATGTGGTGGTGGCGGTCTGCGTGACGGAGGTGTCGCGAGGTGTGGGTGCCGTGGAGACGTTGGTGCTGCTGTCGCATGCGGCTTGCGTCGCGCGTTGCTCGGCCGCCTTTGGCGCCAGAAGCCTGACGGTTGAGTGCTGGGATGGCGCGTCGTTCTGGCTTGCGCTTGGGATCTTTGCGGTATCGAGTTGTGGAGATGACGCCGTCTCGTAATGCCTGGTCTGTGAGGCGCCATAGGCTACCCTTTTTGCTGGAGTTGGATCGATCGGTAACGCGTTGAAAAGCCTGAGAGGGTTAGCGGAGAGCAATAGGAGACGTTGATACACACTTACAGCATTCATCGACAGATTATGCCGTACGCTGTTCTGCCATCCTCTGTTGCCCGGATCCTTTGCCTTCTGACTATGTTGCGACACCCAATCATATAGCTCGCGAAGCGACAATGTGTGGTGCGGCGCTTCCCTCAAGCACTTGTACAGCAACTGTGCGTAGCAGGGATCGGTGGAGTCAACGCCGTCCTCGTCGGCGTCGTCACCAAAGATGTCCTCTGGCGGGGGCGCGCTTCGCTCGACTCGCTGCCAAGGTCCTGCGAAATGCTGTCTGCCGTACTCGTCACGCGCTTGAAGTGGTCCGCTGCGCTCAGCGTGACCTCGATCGTAAGCGCTGATACTAGCATTCACCAAAGCGTCCGAAGTGGGCGGCATATGTATGCCGAGGCGGTCACCGCCATGATTGTCAAAACTCATATGCTGTCCAAAGCGTGGGTCGGCTACCCACATGGGTCCGGCTGGAAGAGCGGTCTGCTCGTAGCCGAACGTCGGTGGGCCTGAAACCATTGGCCAGGTACCATATGAAGTCTGGACCAGACTCGAGTCGCAGTTCGATGATGAGTTGGAGCTATCACTAGCAGAAGACACCGGATCGGAGTGAGAGGTATTGTCGTGCTCCATCGCGCCAAATTGTACAGGCAGGGGGTCGTCGAATGGAAAGGCGTCGAAGTCCATGTTTGATGTTGAAGTACAGTCCTGCGTAGAGTCGCCAAAGAGCTTGAGAATGTCGGCGGCCTGTTGGTCAAGCGACTGCGAAGCGTGTCGTGGCTGGTCTTGTGGTTCCGTGACACCGACGTCACCAGATGCGGTAAGTGACCCACGCTCGAGCGAAGGCCAGGAGGTAGAATGAACCTCCATCATGGATGTTAGGATAGCCTATTATGTGAGTGTTGATCAAGCCTGTGCTTGTGGAAGGGTTGGTCTGTTGAGTGAAGCTGCCGAGAAGGAGAGGAGCTTGGTCGGTTATCAGGTTAGAGCTTGAAGGCGGAGCGGTGTGGTACGAGGCGATGAAGACTGGGCATGAGAGAAGTAGTCCTTTGCGATGCTTAACAGCACTGCTGCACGTGTCCTGCTAGCCGCGAACAACCAGATCTGTGCCGAGCGCGGTCAAGGGGGCGAAGAGTAAAGAGATATGGGTCAACCTACGATGCTGCAGTCTTTTGCAGTCTATTTGGAAATGCCCATGCGCGTGCATCCAAAGGGTCATTGTCACGGATGTAGCCTTTGCTTGAGCACCGCTGTCGCCAGCGCATGCCCGCTCACATGGCATTATTTTCGGAGGCGTGCCCATGCTTACCGACAGCAGCCATTGTGATCTGGTCTACCGGCCTACGTCCGCTCTTCTGCACGCAAACGATGTGTGAAAGATGGCTTTGACAGCGAGCAGAGGTGCCTTTGTCAGACAACCTGCCAGCACCAGGCATTCCCTGTCTGGACGGCATGGGCCGGGAGCTCGCCTCAGAATATGCAGAGACTGGATGGCGACAGCGGCATGCACAACATCTGTTGGTGTGATCATGGGCTTTTGTCTTACAGACAGATGCAGACTGGCGCATGCGTGGTTGGAGCAGCTTTACGGGCGACTCCCGCGCCTGCACTAGCCTAACGGGAGCGTGCGTATGCCTAGGCTTCGGCATTTCTGTTGGTAGTGCAACGGCATCGCGGCTCCAGGGAGAAGGCCCGCGCATATTCGCGATGGGGCTAAGATCTCAGGCTTCTAGAAGGCAGTTCGCGCGGAAGCAGGCGCCCTCTCGCGGGTGAAATTTGGCAAAGGCTTTTTGTCATGGCCAGCAGAGATCTTGGCTTAGCCATGAAAATGTTTGGCGTTTGCTCTGGCTAGATGGGCTGGCTCCAAAGGGACGATTCAAGCAGAAAGCAGGCACTCCACAGCTGCTAAAGGCTGGCAGCTGGCGGCTGTAATCCGCTCTGGTGCTGCACTCAGTGCTGGACGCTCAACTCAACCTTGCGCCACAAGTCATGCCGGCTTCCACGGATGAGTGCATCGTGCCACAAGCACCCTCCTGTCAGGCCCCTGTCTGAGATCTCTCGTGAGCCAAAATGGCGTCTCAGATGGCGCTACCCATTGTTTGACCCAACTGCAGTGCAGAAAAGGGACGCACAATGCTGCCAGTGCAGAGTACAGCAGCTGTCAACGCTGCTGTGGAATGCATTGCGTGTCTCTTTGTGATGCTGTCAACGTGAAAAGACAGGCACGAGTGAGCGTACGTAGCGCAGACACAACAGCTGTCAATGTAAATATTGATTCGAGGAGCTGCACTCGCTACTCTTGACAGGTGCCGCGAAACGTAGGCAGCCCTAATCAATGGCTGTAGGCCCGCTGTCGATCTTGAAAGTCGGTAGTACACAAAACCTGGAGCATGAACAGCCAGCGGAGGTTTAATGAGGTGAGGTTGCTCAAGGAGTGCGTTGGTGGCTGAGTGCAGTTTCGAAAACTACTTTCTGTAGTATATCTGCAGTCACGTGGTAAGCAAGAGTTTCACTTTCAGGCACGTTGGCCACTTACCTTCTTGAATTGGAAGTGAAGCTGGAGTATGCCCTGGTTGAAACGTCAGTCCTGGATCTGCTGCGACACCTGCTGTTGTGCATTGCAGATCACAATTTTCATGCTGCAATGCACACAACATCGAGGGGCAGCATGCATACCTTATCGAAACTGCTCTTGAAGCCCCGCTCCCGCTTTGCACTGTAGTCCCACTCCTTATCAACAATGCGGAATGCAATGTCTTCGTAAGGAGCACCAGCAGTGAAGCGAATTAGGCAGGTATCGTCCTCACCAGCCGGCGCCATGGTCTCACCCCGCCTTCTACCATTCTCTCGCTCAATACGATATGTTGGCGCTTTCGTCTTATCGACGAGGTCCGGATAAAAGACATTGAACTTGTATCCTTGTACAACCTTTGGAGGTGGATTATCATGGTCGTAGTGCGTCTGGTTGTACTTGTTCCACTCGTAGCCGAGTAGAACCCGGTTGAAGTACTTGGGCTTGCGAGGTCGATGCTGCTGCGCCCACTGTGCGTGATTCTTGGTCACAACTTCTTCCTCTTGCGTGAATAGCTCTTCATTTTCACCAAGTCCCCGTGCTACTTCTCGGTCAAAAGCGGACTGCGTAGCTTCGCCACCATCCGTTCGCGCACGTTTGGCAAGAGGACCAGACCCACTCGATGAGTGGACATCGGCGCCACGCTTAGCGCTAGGTACGAATCCCGTCTTCAGAACTTTGCGTCTGTTGTCAGTGGCCTGCTGCGCAAACTCCTCGGGAGTCATGGAAGCAAATGACTTGTCTTCAGCGCGTAGTCTGAGAAGAGATTCTGGATCGAGTGCATGACGCTCGTCGATACTGTTTCCCGCAATCGGCATGCCACTCTCCGACAACCTCTGGATCCGTGCTTCGAGACGCGATTTGAGGGTCTCTGCTTCTCCCACCTGCAATTTGCGCAAACCACCGGATCGTGCCTCCAGGATCGATTGAGAAACTTTCCGCAGCCTAGCCCTGGCCTTGTAAGTGAGCAAACTCTTCAAAAGATGCTCCCAATAGTCGGTATCGATTGGCTCATTGGAGGAAAGCTTGGAGCGGATTTGCTTCTCCAGCTTTTCCAATTCTTCCAGAGTCTTGGGACCGAGAAGTTTGTCCAGATCGGACGCTACTGCGCCTACACCTCGCGCTGTCGATTGCGTGCCCTGGCTGCTCTTCCGTCGGTCTTTGCAAATTGTTTTCATCATCTACCGCTCTGTCAGCATCAGTAAAGAGACAAACGTTGTGCAGCGAGGACCAGCTTACAGTCCAATAGTCATGATTGCTTTTGCTCTTCTCCAGTGTGATGTACGTGTCGATGCTCTTCTCCAGATCCGCCAGCTGCGCATCGTCAAGGCCATCAAACACAGCTTCCGGGTCGACGGTCTCCAGCTCGTCGGCATCCACTTCATCACCCAGAGGATTGCGCTCGGGATCTATGACAGCCAAAGTGACAGCCAACCAATCGATCGGCTGCGCTCTGCCGGCCTTTGCTCTGATCGCTGCCTTTTTCTTCGACTGCTGTAACACAAATCTGTCTTCGTCTGCCACCCAGGCATCTTCTTGAGCATCTGCTGATCGCTTGCTCGGTATCGTGGAGCGTGACATTTTGGCGCAATCTTTTGCTTCGGCCGGGCGAGTGCTATGGTGCAACGTTGTGCGCAGCTCTTAGAGATGACGTGCCTCGGCGAGCACTTCACGAATCGGTCATAGATATTGTATCGGTAGAGCACAAACAATTCTCATCGCAAAGAAGTGAGGACTGCCCGACTGAGACGCCTGCCAAGTCTGGATTGGATGAGGTAAGCACTCCGATTAGGCAGACCTCAGCTTTCACGCGTCCGGCTATCAACAACCTACGCGTGCAGATCGGACAGCAGCATGGTCATCAGTCGGCCTTGGAAGTCGCTGAATGTTACGGGCGACTTCCCTCTGCTGTTCTTGAAGGCACAAATCGACAATACCAGATGTCACATACAGCTTACGGACCTCAACAGGCTGTGGGCCGTCAGCTGGAACAGAAAAGAATTGGTACAGAGCGCGAGACGTCAAGGCACGAGCATTGACCCGAGCGAAGATGATGCACAATATGAACAATTCGTGTCCAAAGTCGGCAGTGCGCTGGAGGGTGAGCGCCCAACCACGCTGAACCTTGAGCCTGCACCCACGAAGGGCGGGCTAGATTTGACTGTATCGGCACCATTGCCAGGTTCGTTACCCATATTTAAATGGACGATATCTCTACACCGTCTCGAAAGTGAGAACGGCAGTGCATTCGAAGCTGACGTCTTGACTCCCTTGCTTGTGCATGCCAATAATTTGAGATCTCGAATTCAGTTCTTGGTTGACGAACTTGGCCATAAAGACCGTGTCATTGCTAAAGTCGCCGATAAGCTGGAGAATGTCGGCCAAGATCTTACACAGGTCTTTCCCGGCGCGTCGAAGTCGGGCTGGAACAAGAAGGTCTCGCGGAAGCAGCTCGCCAAACATGTCGACGGTCTATCACCTTTTGACACTACGGCTTGGCAAGCAGAGTCAACGAAGGCTATTGATCAGGAAGATCCTTCAGTCGAGTCTTTAGATACGCTACTGGCCGAGATGCCAGATGCTGGCCTACTCAGCGCTCACAAAGATACCGTCGGTTCTTGGTGGCTACCACGTGGCGAGAACGTTTTGAATGATGATACGCCATCAAGCAGAGTGGACAATGGCTCCATGAACCGACACCCTCACAGAAGAGTAAGCAGGCGTACAGCAAGTCCGCCGATCCTTTCAGCACGAGAAAGCAGCATAGCAGGGGAGGATTTTCAGCGACAGACGACGCCGCCAGTCGCCATTGATAATGAAGACGAGGAGACTGAAGACGATGACGACCTTGATGCTGGTACTTATAAGCCGTCCAGAGTCGAGACAACAGGTGACACACCTGTCTCATCTCAATCCAAAGACGTGGGTGTGAAGCCAGCCGAGAGCGTGAAAAGGAGCGAACACCCTGCTGAACGTCAGTCCGGCTTCGAGTCCGCATCAAACATCACTAAGACATCAGATCATGGCTCGAAGGATCTAGGCAAAAGTCGTACGAAGCTGGGAGCCTTTGGCGGTGCACGTAAATCCGAAACACCTACACCAGAGCTCGAGCCCGAGGTCGTTGAGCCTCTAGACTCACCACCTGCTCAAGTGAAAAAGGTGGGTCGCAAGCTGGGCGGCTTTGGGGGCAGTGCGAAACGCAAGACGCCAGAGGCGGAGCCAGGTGGGACATCAGATGACAGTACGCCTGCCGTAGCCAAACGTAGTGGTAGACTGGGTGTCTATGGAGGTACAACAACAGAACCTCAATCGGCTACTGTCTCCCTAGCAAGGATCAGGACTCGGCTTGGTGCGTTTGGCGGTAAAGCACCTGCTAGCTCTCAAGCGCCAGAACAAGATGACACAAAGGCTCCATCACAGAGCGTCTCTGATGTAGCTCGCACTGAGGGATATGAAGTCGAGGAAAGGCCGTCGCGTGCTTTGCAAAAGGTCGAGGACGTCGAGCAGGAACGAGAGCGTTCAGAAGAACGGGCAGACAAAAGACGTGATAAGCTCAAAGCCGACATCGCGGAGAGGTCAAAGGAGCCCGTGAAGAAGAAGCGCAGATTTTGAAGCGATCGTGGTCAAAGTGAAGCCCAGGTAGAAATATTACCAGGAAAGCTGAGTATGAATTGCCCTTCAGTTGGAGCACTTCGCACCTATGTCACATCCGCCGCGACATCACAGATGATGTTGGTGACGCATTCTGGAGAAAGTGAAGTGGTGAATGCTGCGCCTGCTTCCGACTGCTGACAGGGATTGTGCAGCAGCTTCCCAAACGGCGACCCTAGCGTGCTTGCCACGAGCGTGTGCGCGCGTACTTGTCTGTCTACAATTCAACTTCTGCCCAGCGAACTCGAGAGTCGCGAGCGTTACCTTCAAAGCGGATTACATCTTACGATTCAGGAATTCTCGCTAGCTGCATGCATGTTGCAACCGCTATTGTGATGTGCCAGTACAGGTATTATTACTATGCCGGCTGTCGCCACCAGCGAACCGTGCTCACCAAGTACTGTGCCAATGCGACTTCGATAGCTCTTGCGCCGTCGCAGACAGAAGACCGGAACAACAGCCCCGGCACTCCTACCACCGCGCATTCTGCCGGCGATGATGTGGAAAGTGCCCAGGACGAGGTGACGAGCGCGAGTTCTCTGCCTGATATGTCTACAACCTCAACGCTTCCTTCATCGTCCCCCGACACCACAACAACAAACGACTCACACATTTCGCATCGGCACTACACCTTGTCATCAATTCCAAAGTTGACCTTGAACGTCACATCTTTACAGTCGGAGCATATCCCACGACGACATTCCGACACAGACATTGACAGTATGGCGCCATTGCCCGCTTTGACCAAGTCACATTGGAGACAGCCACATCAAATTGTCCTCGGCACGCCCGCGATGGCCCACAGTGAGCACGATTGGGTTGTCCTCGAACACGACGTTTTGGTCAGCCTTTGCCTTGTACCGGCTCATGCTTACCAAATTGCTAACTGTTCGATTAGGGCTCGCATGAACCAGTCCATATACACAAGTATGATGTCAATGTGGAGAGCCATACTTCTGTGGACAACGGCCACGAATCCGTGCAGACTCAAATCAGGAGGTACGAGCAAGAGATTTCGCGTCTACATGATATGCTCAGAGAACAAGAGAACGGGGATGTCGACCACGCTACGTTGACCGGTCCAAAACAAGGCATCGAAACGGTCGCGATAGAAGGTTGTACCTCACTAAGTGATAGCTCGCATTCATCACCTGCCGCCCTTCTCCAGCGGCAGCATGAAAAGGCACAGCTACAGCAATCATGTCTGGAAGACGTCACGATGCTGGATGCCCCGGAGGTACCGCTCTGCGATCACAATTTCCCAGACCTGGAGCACGTCGAACTTTCTTCTCGACTAGAGCACCACAATAACGATCCAGTCGCTCGCAAGCCATCATATGCAGACATGGCAAGCCAACGCACAACGACTTTGGCCGACGTCTTGCACACAAATCCCACATGTAGCTGTACAGTATCGAGGGAAATCGCGATTCCCAGAACGAGCCAAACGTCTTCGCCGACGATAGCACAAAGCCAGGCATCTCCAGCAATGCTGAAGGGTCCAACACCACAAAAGTCCTCACCTCGATTTGCGCAGCCAACCGCAGCCTTCAGCCGTCGTGCTGATGAGACTTTGCGGAAGGACGGCGCTACCATCGCTGTCATCGTCAGCAAGAACGGATTGTCAAAGCCAGCTTCAGTCTCCGCGGCTGGTCATAGGCAACAGAAGCGCAAGTCTCTGCCGGGAGACTGGCTAACAAGCTCCCTAGAGCGCACTGATATTCCTCTTGCCTCGAAACCAGAAGTGACCTGCGGTCACGCACTGCAGCAGTCCGAAGCATCTTGTGCAAACAGGCAGCCTAGATTGCGCAAGAAGACCAGCACCTACATGTCGCCAACAAAGGCTGCCACCCAACGCACGATGGCTACAATTGGCCAAGAAAATGCCCCGCCTCAATCTTTACGACTGCAACGAAACTTGACAAAGCTCGACACTGTGTCGGTATCCGGCTTTGTAGTGGAATCCTCACAAGGCTCTCCTGCTTCGCCTGACACGACGATCGAAACAGAAATGAGATCCGGCGGGACTTTACGCCCCCAGCCCAGATCCCTCGAGCTATCTAGTGTCACGACTAGGCGTCGGTCGACAATATCTGCAGCATTGCCTCACTCTCGTCAGTTGCCTGCAAACACGTCCATCGTAGAATTGCTGGCGCAGCAGGCCAAAGCCGCTGGCCTGCCAATGGTAGCCAACACAGTTACCAAACGCAGAGGCTCGCATGGCCATCTGCTGATCCCGATCAAGGCAAAGCTGGACAAGATTGGAATTCTACGGGATGACCCCCATGCTGCCAACGTGCGCAAAGATTCGCATCTCCTCAGCCCCATCTCTCAGAAGAGCGAGCCGGAGTTATTCAGTCCATTGACGAGGGCAATGCAGGCTATTCAAGCAGAGTTGCCACGCATCGACGCAAACGCATCTCAGCCCGAACCTGCACCCGTCCCTAAGAAAGCCGTGGTGGCGCCACACGTTCGTGCTGCCATGAGAGAGGCTGCCGAACGCAAAGCTGCAGCAGGCTCTGCAGCAGTGGACAAGCCGATGCCTAAGACACTGACGTTGAGAGCCACTGCACAAGAGTTCAGGCCGATGTCTGAGCTACCGCGTCAAGAGTCTGTACACTCCCAGCCAGCGATTCATCAGCCACAGCAGGGGATGCCGACTATGGTGGGTGTACCAGCCCCAGCTGCAAAATCTTCAATGGTCTACCCGCAGTCACAAATCATTCACCCTCTGGCTACGACTCCACCACAATCGGCTATGCGACATAGCGTGGTCATTCTACCCACGTGTGAACTGCCAATCAGTAACGATGACGCGACACGTTTTTACAGCGAGGAGCAATGGTCAGCAATGCCGTATTGGCAAAGACGACAGATCACTGAGCGCCGCAGCCAGATTCGAGGCGGCTCTGGCAGGTACCACAGCCACTTCGAGAATGGTCTGGGCGTGGCCAACGGAAGTGTTGGTAGTCCGATATCCCCGCATGCGCCCCACAGCCTTTCAGCCATGTGTCCAGATGTTTTTGGCCCGAAGCCGGTCAACGTACAAGCTGGAAAGATATTGGTCCCGCACATTGATCCGACGACACAAAACCTACGATGGATACTGCAACCTGAGAATGACCTCAGAAGAACAAATGAGTCAGCGGGATATTCCACGTTCGATACATCTCCACACTGCGCAGCCAGTGTCTCGCCTGGCTCAAGCTACAATTCACCACGCTTCATATCTCCGCGAACCCCAGGCCCATTGCCACGCTCATGGACTATTGGTTCGGAGCAGACCAGACAGGTCTACGGCTGGAAAGGCGGTGATGGTCGCGAGATCAAGTTTGTCGGTCATGGTCCGGATGCTGAGCGTGAGCCTGGTCATGGTGTTCGCTTCAATTACCAGAGAAGGGGATCGAACATGGGCAGAGGCCCACGCATGATCGGCGAGAATGATGGAGATGGCTCTCCGGAAGCCCCACTGGCGCCACGCTCCCGTCGCCACTGGGCTCAACTAGCTGGATACACTAAACAGCCTTGCGACACCATGGAGATTGTGGACGCGATAGAGCAGATGCCTGCTCCTAGTGGTGCACCTCTGTACGGACACTGCAGTAATTGCGCCGTCAGCAGCCATTAGAGCTGTCCTTCGAGTGGGATTGTTGCTTGCTTGCATATTTTGAGTATCAGGACGCATTGTTTGTGGCTTTTTTGTCGGGAATTGCACTTTTCGTGGAATTGGATTATGGGGGCTGGCCACGACTTCGGCATTGTTGCGGGTGGGTGCTTTTCTTCACAGGTTATTGTTGTTCCAGCTGGCGAGTTCCAGCTTCTGTCATCGCTTAGCAGCAGTGTTGATAGCTCAGGATACCCGAGCGTAGATGATCGAAAGCACATGCATACAATATTTTGCACAAGTCCAAGCCAAAGCAAGTGAAGTTGATCTGGAGCTGTGCCGAGTGTTCCACGATCCTTGACGTGGCAAGAATTGCCCACCAATCAGCTTGCGCCTGAATCTCCGATTGACCCCCAATACGCGAAGTCGGGGTGCATTGGCTCAGTCTTCTCCTCTTCTTCGTGGAACATATCCATACGAGTTGGATGGACGCGTCCATGATGGCCAACGGCGTCTGGGGTAGCGCAAGTGGCACATGCTTAAATGGAGCGAAGTCTCGAAGTCTCGACTTGGCCGTCTCCTTACCGCTCCTCCATCCAGCCACAATTCTTCCACTATGCTGTCAAAATCCTTCTTGCTAGTGCTGCAAGCACTTGGTGCCACAGCGACCTGGTCAGCCTATCAAGAGTATGTCAAAGGTCTGCCCAAGAAGATCACAAAATGCGCCAGTCCACGACCAACAATTTCCTTTGACGCCATTCAGCCTTACGAGGCGTTGCCAAGCTCTGCCGCGAGACACAAGACTTGCTATGTGAAGAGCCATGACGATTTCAAGACTGATGATTCGGCTTATGTGCTGGATGCTGCGCGGAAATGTAATCATGGGGGGCAGGTGGTGTTTCCGCAGGGTGTTACGTATGTGATTGGCAAGGCGCTCGATCTGACGTTTTTGAAGAGTGTTGATCTTGGTGAGCGGGGAATAGATTACGTTGGCGAGGGAGTATGGCTGATTCAGCATAGACATTCAAGGATATATCCAGTTCACTAACGACACGGACTACTGGCAGGCGAATGCCTTCAAGCAGGTGTTTCAAAATGCCACGACCTTCTTTCAGCTCGGAGGACAGGATGTCAATGTCTATGGTGGAGGTATGCTCGATGGCAACGGGCAGGTCTGGTACGACCTCTATGCCGCAGATGCACTGATCCTAAGGCCGATCTTGTTCGGCACGATTGGTCTCAAGTCTGGATCTATCTCGAACATCGATCTGCGATACTCACCGCAGTGGTACAACCTGCTGGCTAATAGCACGGATGTCGTCTTCGATAGCTTGACGATCAGTGGGTACAGCCAGAGCGAGCACGAGGCTAAGAACACTGATGGATGGGATACGTATGTTGCGTTGAATAGATCTCTCTGACGCAACGAGCTAACTTCTCATGACAGATACCGATCCTCCAACGTTGTCATTCAGAACTCAGTCATCAATAATGGAGATGATTGTGTTTCATTCAAGCCAAACAGCACCGAGATCCTGGTCCAGAATCTCTACTGCAACGGCTCACATGGCATCTCCGTCGGCTCTCTCGGACAGTACCCTGGTGAAGTCGACATCGTCGAAAACATTTACGTCTACAACATCAGCATGTACAACGCCTCCGATGGAGCACGCATCAAAGTCTGGCCCGGAGCCTCGTCAGCACTCTCCGTAGATCTCCAAGGCGGCGGTGGTCTCGGCCGCGTCAACAACGTCACGTACAAGGACATGTACATCGAGAACGTCGACTACGCCGTGGAAGTCACGCAATGCTATGGACAGAAGAATCTGACTCTGTGCAATCAGTTTCCGAGCAACCTTACCATCTCTGGGGTGGATATCAGTGGGATCCATGGTACGACGAGCAAGAAGTACGATCCTATCAGTGGATATGTGGTTTGCAGCTCGCCGAGTGTCTGTAATGATATCAAGTTGGAGGATGTTAAAGTTACTTCGCCAAAGGGTGTAACAAATGCGTTCAAATGTGGGAACGTGGATGAGAGTCTGTTGCAGGGAATCAATTGTACCAAGGCGACGTAAGAGTAGGCTTTGAAGTGCCACGCTGGATATATGAGTGCCGAGGAATGACATAGCTCGAGCATCAGAAACAGCATGTGCTTCAGCACCGGCACTCGCAGTCAAGATGTCGAGCTGCTACGGGCCTCCGCCTCAATGATCACTAGCGCGTGCGTGCCCTCGCCCAAAAGGAACTATACCTCCTGCAGGATCTAAAGCTTCGATGTAGTGAGGCGTTAGTGTTGGCAGATGTAAAATCGGCACACTTCACTCTCAAGCGCCACCAAGAACACTCTCTCTTGTAAGCGCAGCTCACCGAAATTTACAGTGATCAAACCAGAACGCGATATCTAACATGGCACTCAAGCTGGAAAAAAGAAACAGTACGATGATCTGATCGCCAAGACTCCGACGGAGATAGTCATGGCTCATGCAAATTACACCGCAACGAGCAAGACTTTCAAGTCGCACTTCCTCTCTGTAGCCGAGCAGAAGACCGCGGACGGCAAGATTGCTTTTGCGCGGTATGATGTTTTTGACGCGGATGATATGAGTGCGGAGCTGGTGGTGTGTAATCGTTACATTCGGTAATGTTGGCGATTTCACGCTGACGAGATTTCAGGTTCGCACGCTTGCGGCTTACTTTGTGTTCATCGATGGGAATAGGACGAAGATTGTTCTGTCGTCTCTTGCTACGACGAAGCAGTTGGGTCTGGATGTGGCTGAGCTTGCGGATTGATATAGATATGCAAAGATGTTGTTAGGTCAATGATGCTGGAGAGCTGTAAGTTCGCGAGCTGAGCTGACAGTCATCAATGTAAGAGCATTCATATCGCGTGATCTCATAATTTCTTCTACAAAATCTTGGTATCGTGGCATGCTTTCCCAGAAGCTCTTCACTTGCTGTTCTCGCGCTCATCAATGCCAACGCAAATCGCAGCGATCAAGCTTAGATCCACATTTGGTGCAACGGTGATGAAATACTGGACGAGGAATTAGTATGCTGTTTTCTGTGGATATGAGTGTGCATGGAGAACTTACAGTCTGCTTGTTGCCAAAGATCTCCCTAGCATTTGCGAAGCTCCTGCTCATCTGAGCAACGATTCGCTCACTGCCTTTCTCACCTAACGTGATCATAGCACTGCGATCAAGCCAGTCGCCCTTGACACGCAGCTCTAGCGGCTGTTGATTGGAGGCATTCACAAATTTGACAGTGCTCTTCGAGCTACCAATTGAGAAGTTGCCTTCAATGTCAAAGTTGTGGCCAGTCGGCGCTTCGGCGTGGAAAGTCTTGTTGAGCTTGAACTTCTTCTCTGCGAGTGTGAAGATTTCGTTGCCTGCCATGTCGGAGAACTTCTTCTTGCCGTGGAGAGATACCACTGATATCAAGTCAGTGACGGAACGGCCATGCGGATGGACTCTAGACCCATACCTTTGCCTTTGACTTGCATGATGTGCGTGCCATCTGCCGTCTGAACAGTAAAAGTGTCGCCGATAGCCCAGACCTTCTCGGTGAGCACGAGAGTGATCTGCTGGGCGCTGTAGAGACTGTTGTTCATTGGCTGTGGGCCAATCGCAGGCTCGAAGCCTTGGAGCACAGGCAGTCCAGAAGCTTGAAGGCTCTGTGCAGTCGTGCTGGGCTGGGCTGATGATTGCAATGATGGCTGCGCTCCAGTTCCTGCTGAGTGTGGAACGCTTCCTGCTGCAGCTGAAGTGCCTACAGCATGACCGGGGGCAGAAGATGCTGTTGTTGTGCTTGTTGTAGCTGCTGGTCCTGCTCCATGACCGTGAACAGCTGAGATTGGCGCAGTGCCTGGAGTGCCTGCGACATGACCAGGCTGCGTTCCTACACTTCCTTGAGTGCCTTGCAACACAGGAGTGCCATCGACATAGTTAGGTGCTGGAGGTGCAGACATATTGCTCGGTCTTGATTGCTGAATGGTGGTCTTGGTATTATTGTGATGTTGTGACTTGTGAGAAGAATGGATTTTATGTTGACAGCAGCTCTGCAGGTGGCACAGCCTTACATTTTGTACAGCATGGCGTCAATGGATTCTAAACCTGGTCCTGCGATCGTTTTTACCCGTTTCAGTAAGGCGTGCGCTGTCTTGGGGTTTCATGCACGATGATGCAGTAACGCGCGCCACTACTGTGGCGCAGCATCGTCATTTCACCATTGCGCTGTAGGCCATTATTTCAAATCGGTCGAGATTGTCAGTCAAGACCGTCAATCAAGACTGCGCAGATTCAGGTAGTAGCCATGCTCCTGGCGGCAGACGGCGCAACATGACATGCTCTTGTTGGCGCGTCGTGTGAAGGCCTTCTGCTGACATGACTTTCTTGCCTCGCTGAATTCTGCTTGTGAATCTCTTCGGACCGCTTCTCAGTATACAACCGACGAAGGGATATGTAATCTCATGAGATGAGTCCAAGAACGAGATGGTGTCTCAGCAAGTCAGCGCGACAAGTGAAGGAAAGGGCAGAGGTTTGACGCGAGCAGAGTGACCTCGCGTCGTGGCACGGAAACATTGCGAAGCATATACCCGTCCTTTGACTTCTTGTGAGAAGTGCTGTGCAATGGTGTCTTTCAAAATGAATCAAAGTTGTCTAGAGATTCGTCTCGAAGCGTTCGCTCGTCGATGCTAGATAGTGAGGCCGCTTGCCATGCATTGCACGCCTATCGCCTTTGAAACTTTTTGAAGCTCTCTGTTTCTGCACCTCACTGAAGTATGGACATCGTAAAGGACACAAAAATGGCTAAAGAGTACAGTGTCGTGCTGAATATATTATCTATCCAATGCTAAGTCTCGTCCGCGCTCAAGAAAAGCAGTCCCAAACGCCGTTGTATGTCATCCTCATCTGGCTCTCGCGCTATCCCAAGCCATCAACCTGTGCCTCACTCACCTTCACTCATGCCTTCTCCTTCTTCTCCGACCCAATTTCGAAGACCTTGGCAACAGGAGAGACCACAGCTGGACGACGAATACGACAGCCAGCTCTGCTGCGCTTTGGCGAGGCTGTAGTCGGAGTCTGCGGAGCGTGCTTCGATGCTTGGAGACCTGAACCGGGAGAGCACTCACTCTTGTTAGTGGATGCCTGAGATGGCGAGGGAGTGCTCGACTGCTGCTGCTTGAAGCGGGTGATACGCTCACGCTTCTTCATGTCGGCGATGTGGTGTTCTGGTGAATCTCCAGCTGGGACGAAGACTTTGGTTGTCTTGGCTGGGGTTCCTGGCAAGTTGTTGATGCCGATTGAGATGGTAGTACGAGGGTTGCTGGGAGGAGCGGGGCGAGTGGTTGGCTTGGGAGCTGGAGGAGGAGCCGGCACGGAAGCCAGAGCTGGAGTGAAATCGATGAGGTCGCTTGTGGTGCTGGGCTTGCGAGGGCTCTTGGCTGGCTCCATGACCGGACTGGAAGGACGAGTAGGTGGTGCGACCGGCGATTTAGCTTCAGTCTTGGACTTCAAGATCTGCTTGGAGCCGACGTTGGCATCCTGTGCCTTCACCGGCACCTGCTTGACCATCTCGATTACCTCAGACTCATCAGACGAGCTCTCATCATCCGCCTCATCACCCTTGCCCATGTTCAGCATCTCCAATGGCTTCAGACCCGAGCCCACAATGTTTCTCATGCCTCCAAGCTTGATAGATGCGTTCTGCTCCTGCCACCAGCGTGGCGTATGTCTGATGCCCAGCTCCTTGAGCTTGGCCTCACTCGGCATTTCATGCTTGTAGCGACAGCCTTGCTGAACAAACTTGCAATCACCTGTCATGATCCAGTGTGTACAGAAGACCTTCTTGTCCTGATCTGGCAGGATGCCCGATGGTGGTGGAGTGGTGTCTCTACTGCGATATCCCAAAAGCTCAGCAGTTTCGGCGCCGGCTTCAGAACGAAGGATGGCATCGATCACGCCCTGAGTGTCGGTCGTATCGATTGGCTCGCTGCGGCGCCAAGATGGGGCAGCTTCGGAGGCTGTAAGTGAGCGCATTGAGTTCATGGCAGGACTGCTTGGTCCAGAATAGCTGCTGTTAGAGTAGGCTTGACGGGCCAAAGCATCTGGCGCGAGGAACTGCTTGGCTGGTGTGCCGCTCTGGCTGCGGACATGAACTGGCTCATTTGGTGACTGGCTGTTGCTACGCTGCATAGTAGCTGAAGTGGCGTTTGGATCGAGCTTGAACAGGGTGCCGGTATACGGAGAAGTGCCGACGTATTGAAGCCCATAGGTATCTTGGGGCTGGAGGACGCGGGAGACATTGTGCAGCTTGACGGTGAATGGAAGCTCATCGGCAGGGATCAGTGGGACTGGAAGGCCAGATGGAGTTCGTGTGATGAAGTAGGTAAGACGGGGCTGGCTGCCATCGATCGATGGACTGCTGCGCTGGTGGTAAGAAGCGCCTGGCAAGAAGCCCGGCATCTGTGTGTAGGGTTGAGCGGCCATTGCGTATTCGGTTCGTGGGTATCGTGTCTCGCGTTAACAAAGTTTTATGGTACACCTGCTTGTGTCTGTGTTTGTATTGGTATTCCGGATGGGAAGTACGAAGGCGGCAGACTGCGATATACGTGTGCGAACGTCGAAGGTATCGTGGTGCGCAAGAATCTTACACGGGTTCCAGACTGGGATATATCATTCTCCGCTCGGGTAGAAGCATGACGCCGCCACTTGCTCAATGTCTGGCGTGCATGACAAACAGACAAACAGGCAAGACATCGGGCTTAAACAAACGGCACTTCTCATGCAGCAGTCCAATGCACTTCATAGTCCCTGATAAAGGAATGCCTGCAGGCTGGGCATGTGAGCAGTTGTGTGTGCTGATGCTGAAGACCTGAAGCCGGTCTCTGAAGTGGGCTAAAATGCTTTCTGAGTTGTCGCGACAACATGCAGCTTGCCATTGAATGTATCTGCACGGAGACGGATAGCTGCATTAGTACGCGCAGGCAGCCGTTCTCCAGAATACTGGCATAGTCGACTAATATCTGTACAGCGGTCAGTGACACGTCTGATTAGCTGTCTTGCGGTGAGATTTGCTGCATGTCAGACCCATCTCTCAAGGGCGCGCATCGAGAGGCACTAGAACTTCGATCTGAGCCAGCCAAGTAGTCCGCTCGCAGCATCTCCATTGACGGCATCCCATATTTTGATTCCCTCATCCCATCTATCATCGACCCAGACATCTGTAACACCATCACTTCTCAATCTCATCATCTCCTTGACGTCCGCAGTCCCCCATGTCACCGTCTCGCCCTTCACAAACGCCGCGAAGGCCTCATTCCAAGGCCTCAGCACTTCCTTCTCCTCATCTGTCAAACCCTCACCATAGTCAAGACCCCAGAACCAGATTGCCATATCGGTAGCATGAGTGACACCCCACTCCGGCGGAAAGAAGGCATCTACACATTTCGCTCTCCAGTCAAATCTATACCGGAGCAGATCCTGGCCAGGGACTAGTCCGGATGACAAGAGAGCTTTGTGAAAGCCTCGCTCCAGACAGTGCACCTGCATGTTGGCATATAGCTTTCCGAATGCGTCTGGCCAGTTCTTACATCCCTGAGGAAGAGAATTTTGCTCGCCGCATGCGATGTGTGTGAGCTTCTTTACGACTTGCTCAGGATAGTCAGCGCAAAGGCGCGTATATACTGCGTCGAAAGACTGTGCGGTTGGTGTTCTCCAAGATTCGTAAAGGTGATGCTCGTCTCTGCATTCGCCGTTCATGAGCTTGATGCCTCGGGCTTTCATTCGCCTACCCAAATCGCCGCTGTTGATATTGGCGACGAGTTGTTTTGACACGAACTCGCCGTCGGAGGTGGCTCGGAACTCTGACAGTTTGATCTTATCGTTTGCTTGCACGATTTCCAGAGCAGACTTGTTGCGCAGTTGTTTTAGCTTGTCTGAAGCGGACAGGGAGGACGAGATTTTCAGCTCGGCGAGAAGCTCATTGAATTGCTTTTGCTGTTCAGCAACGGTTCTTGGTTGTACTCCAGGGCTGTTCGACCACATGATGGCTCGTTTGATAATCGCGTCCTCGTCTTTGACAAAGTAGAGCTCGTGAGCAAGCTGATGGAACACACTGTGTGATCCAGCCGAGTAGCCACCGATAGTGATATTGTTTGCATCGCCACCAAAGACATGGATGTTCCGAGACGTCCATTCTAGCGCGAGACGCTGATCCCAGAAGCCCATATTGCCACTTGGCTCTCCCAGTGCTGTCGCTTCAGCCTGGAGCTCTGAGCTAGCCACAAAGCCAAACACGTTGACGCGATATGCCGGTGTCACAATGATGGCCTCGAAAGCAGATTCGCTCAGCAGAGGCGCAATATGTTCTGGCGCGAAGTTCGGAGAACCCCATTGCAGAAACCCGCCATGAATGAAGAAGAACACAGGCCATCCTTTGGTAGGCGGCTTCCCAGCAGGAATGTAGACATTGAGACTGAGCAGTCCTTCCTCGTCCCACGATGCAGCATCAGGCGAAGCTCGCCAAGCTGGCTGCGGGCATACGGCACTTTGTCCAGTGTATCGTCCAGGGTTCGATCGTGAGCCATATCGATAATGCTCTGGCAATGGTCGGGCTTTTTGAAACCTGTACTGTCCAACTGGAGGCAGCGCGTATGGAAGGCCGCCGAAGTAGTGGAGCAGCGGTTCGGAGCTTGCTTCACCGAATAGCGTTGTGCCTTCTAGCCAGCCTAGTGCTCCGGCGTTCAATTCGTATGGTTGTCGTCTGGTTGGTTGACGAGGCATGATCTTGTCACACTGTGTCGAAAGCTAGTCGTGGTCCTCAGGTAATGTTCGTTCGCATTGAAGTGGAGATCTCGTTGTGTAGGTCAAGCTCGAGAGCCGATCAATTGCCGAGAGCCGATATCGCGAGTCGCCATTGAGAAGGGATCGTGCATACAGAGGACCCCATCATATCAGAAATTGGCTGTGAAGTGCCTGATCGAGTTGACGCTCATATATGACTATACAGCTGTACAATAATCCCGACACGTGCCTGGCTATCTAGTAACAAATCAAAAGCAGATGGTATCGTCGGTTCTGTCTCGCCCATTATCCCAGTACTCCCTTCCAACAAATGCTCTACGCACTGCCATGCTGTGCAAGCGTTCCAAAGAACGCCACGCTCGTTAACAGGTCTTTTGATTCATGCATGTTACATCTCAGTGTTACATCTCAGTGTATTCGTGGTCCACCACGTTACATGTCAAGATAAGCCTTGCGGCTTCCTCTTCCAAAGATACTGCTCATTCCGCCTCCTAGGAAGCTCATTCTGCTCCTCTTCTGCGAGCTGGTAATGCTCGCCTTGCTGTTGGCGATGGAAGCGTTACTGTTCGATCTTGATGCCATTCGTGGAGCTGGAGCGGGATCATTAGATGCTGACGATGGAGCAGAGCTTCGGAAGAAATCGGCCAGATCTCTCGTACCACCCGGGCCCGTGTAGTCGGCATCTCGATCTCGTGGCTCGAGATTCAGGCGCGGTTCGCTGATAGGACCCACGGCGATAGTGGTCGTGCCATTGCTGCGCGATGGTGGCCCAGATCTTGCGGGCTGTGGGCCGTCACGGCTTTGCATAGATCCTTTGCGCCCAAAGCTGATCGCATCTGCGCCGAAAGTCTTCAAACCTGAGGGCCCACTACCTCGCCTCATGGATGTGGGAGAGACTGGAGTTTTGCCATTGAACGCGTGTCGAGGGCTGTTCTGTTCTGGAGGCTCACTATTGCGAAGGAAATCGATCAAGCTCTCCTGTTCTCGTTGGCGACCTTTGGGCAATGCCGAAAGTAGGTCCTCATCTTCATCGTCGTCGTCGAAGTCGATCGCATATGGATCTTTGTTTCGCACTCGCGTTTTGGTGATCGTCGGTTCACTAGTCGTGGGAAACGGCTGAAGGGCCGACTTCGGTATCACGGTTGTGAGCCGTGGGGTTTGATCGGAGTATGCTGGCTGTGCAACATCCTGTGTAGTGCTGGCGCTGTTTTGTAAGAGCGCGGATCGTGAGTTGGCAGAAGTGCGGTATGATTTATGCGAAGATTGCGCACTGCGAACGCTGGGAGCGCCCTGCACGGCTTGCGCGTTGGTCATGTTCGTGTTGATCTTCAGATCTGGCTGTGGTGTATATCGCTCGCCCCATTCTTGCATCTGATCAGAGTCCATCGTGGTCCTGAAAGGTGCCACAGACCTGGAAATACGATGCTGCCTCTTGTCGTTAGGGTCGAAGGTGTTGGGTCCGGATCTGATGAAGTCTATGAGCTCGGAGGTACCGTCTTCTGATATCTGCACAGGTTCCCGCGGCTGCATGTTGCTTCGCACGCGGTTGTTGGTTGGTACAGGAGGCACGACTGCGGGTACAGGAGGAAGATCCTCTGCTTCAATGTTAGATCTGCTCATGCTTCTTGCACGCGATGGGCCTGGTGATTGGGATCGCGAGCCACTTATATGCGCATCTCTCAGCGCTTGCAGTGAAGTCGTCGATCTTTCGCTCAGTAAAGGTCGAAGCTCAGGTTCTTTGTGAGGTCCAGTAGATCGAATGAAGTCTGCAAAGTCTCTTGTGGACTCAGTCACGACTTGAGGTTCGCGGGCCATTAACCCACTCTTTTTATGCACACTTGTGTTTCGCACCGGAGGCCGGCTGATGGACCGGCGTATGTCTTTGCTGCTGGTCGCGGATCTCGAATCCTCATCCGCGACACCTGCATTCGCATCTGACGCAGTAGCGTACTTTGCCGATTGGCTTCTCCCCAGCCGGGGCACTTCAACAGGAATTGGTGGTGGCTTCCTCACATCTGATGGCAACTTCTCAGCGCTCCGCGAGTTCTTAACGTACGGTACAGCTTCGACGGGGGACTGCATGCAATTAGTATCAAAACAACGACGGCGCCCATTATATAGCAACTTACTGGCTGGCCCCTCACGCTCTCTGGTGTAAGGGTGTACTTTACAGTGTCACCTCCTTGCACAAACATCTCGAAGTCCTCGGGCCCACGAATGCTAGCACTGGTCAATGGCTGTGAACTCTCCGGCTCCTTCAGCGATGTTTGGCTCCTCGACGCCATCTTTTGCAATGCAGGATGATCCTGTACAGGTCCGCTTGGCTCAGAGACCAAGGATGATTTTTTGGAAGATGGTGCCCACTGCGTAGTTTCCTTGATGGCCGCGGAGAAGGATTGTCGCCATGGTGAGGGTGTCCGGTCAGAGATTGGCGATACTGGCCCATTCACGATGACGAGGTTGTCAGGAGCACTGACTCGGATTGGTGACCTGGGCGCCGCTGCTCGAGTCTGGCCATTAGGGGATTGCGACTCCACAGGAGTGAGATGTTGGATCTGCGAGGCCCGTTTCGCAGAAAGTGAGCGACCCTTAAGGAAAGACTCTGGACTAAGCGTAGATGTGGCATCGTCATCCTCTTGCGGTAATGGCGGACTGTCTCTCGACGCAGACGACACTGGCGAGTCTCCGAGCACAATTCGAGATTTTCTCTGCGGCGCGGGGTTCGTAAAGCTGTCCCTTGCTTGGTAGACACCCTCTTCTGAATCTCCCTTCGTTGGCGTCGAGACTGCTGTGTCCGAGGTTCGTGCCACTCCAATGTCAGGAGTTTGCTCTTGCTCAACACCTTCGGAACCATTTTGCCCGGCTGTCACATCTTGCAGAGCAGCTGGTGCCTGCGTCTGCGTATCTTGTCGAATTGATTCGTCACCCATCCACGGCCTACTGTTGATGTCTTTGGATGAAGCGGATCGCACTAAGACCGCCTGCGTGAGGGACATTCGTTTGGCAGTACGACCAACATCATCACCAGTCTGCCCCATGGATCTGCGCTTCAGATTTTGTCCTGTCGGCACGCTCAATCTCTTCATGTCCTTCAATGCCTTTTGAGCATCCCTCTCGTCTACTGATTGGGAATCGTTTTGATCCATTGCACGCTCTTTCGTCTCCACAGCATCATCGCTCCTTCCTTGCGATCCAACTATCGCAGCGCCACCGACTGCCGCTGCTGCAGTGGACGCGAGTGCAATCGGGACTGCCTTGCGCTGAATGCTCTGGTTCGCATGATCCTTCGAACTCGTCTCATTGTCGGTCCCATACATTGCAGCTTGATTGTCTATCGCAGCGATCTCGCGCTTGTGAGCTGCCATCTCGGCAGCATTGGCTTTTTGCTCAAGCGGGGCATCGGCCGTTTCACCTTCCTCTGTCGGTTCCGTTTGCGTCTCTGGCACTACTTCTTGTGCGGGTTGCTGCTGCAAGCCTGGCGGTGGTCTCGTCCGTAGCGTTGGCAGCGAAGAGGAACGCGCTCGTGTTGGAAGCAGCTGCTCGAGGGTGTTGGGGCTCTCCATCACTGGTACGTGGACAACGTCTACCTCTCCAATCTCTCGGTCGGCCTCTGACGGAGGATCTGGCTTGCTGACGGCGGTTGATACGGGCATTGAGCCGGCCCAGCTACTTCTTCGCTTGACAAGCGATTCTGCTGACTGCAGCTCTTCAGATGCGTCAGGATCCCTGGCAAGGCCAGGAACTTCGATCTCATCAACATCCTTCTTCTCGCCTTCCATCGGTAGCGAAGTTCGGGCTGCAAGTCGATTTTCGGCAGCAAGAAGCTTTTCGATGGCATCAGAATCCCTGGACAGACCTGGTGTTTCGATCTCGTCCACGTCCCTCTTCTCGCTCATCATCGGTAGTGTAATAATAGCCGCGAGGTTCTGCTCCGCAGCAAAGAGCTCTTCAGCCGCATCAGTATTCCTGGCCAGTCCAGGCACCTCAATCTCGTGAACATCTCTGCTCATGCTCAACATCGGCAGTGGAATGTTGGCTGCGAGAACATGCTCTGGATATACGAGTTCGTCAGTCGCTTCATCTTGTGAAGCATCCCGGTCATCTCCCACGAGTCTTGACGCAGGCCGAGATTCGTCCAGTGCGGAGACTGACTCGGGCCCACCAAAGCTGCTTCTGGGACTCATTGCAGCACCATTGACTTGATCCCTGCTCAGCCGTCGAGAGGCCTCCTGGAGAGCTGTATGGCTGTTGTAGTTCGCAGGTGTAGGTGAAGTGACAGTGTTACTTCGCAAAGACTTGCGCCAGTTGCGCCACAACCTCCCAGCAGTTTTGTGGAGCGCGCACTTCTCCATATCGTGATCATGCACCGTCAGAGTCTCGGGTGACACCAAGTCGGAAGCTAACATTGTGTTACGCGGATTCCGGCTGAGACGTCGTGCACGACTCTCGGCGGATTGTGCTGCCACTTGCAGCAATTGTTCCGCTACGAATTCAAGGACTGAGGTGAGGAATATCGCAGCTGCCCAGGACACGAGACCTGTAGAGTGCGAGAAGCGGCGATCGCCCGTCTGAAATAGCTCGTCCTCACGGACATATCGCTCTTCATCATCGTCTTCCATTTCGCCCAGACGAATGTAGACCATGACCCGCAATCGTGTGCGCTTCCACACGAGCTCCGTGTCCCATTTTCGCTTGCGTTCCGAGACACTCTGCTTGTGGTTCATCTCATCCTCTTCCTCCTCACCGCCAGCCAATAGTTCCGACAGCTCCTCCTCGGCACTTGCAATGGCTTCACTCGCTAGTCGCGATCTGAGAACCTCTGTCACCGCCGGTCTCAGCGCTGTAAGAGTTGTAGACCGCGCTTGGAGCAAGATGCCATACAGCAATTGATCCAAGAAGCCATTCAACAGCAGCAGCGAGCCCGTGGAGAATTGCATGTCCTCCCGAACGGGCTTCGCTGCTGTGCTGGCGTCGTCGTCCTCATCGTCGCTAAAATGCCTTTTCCGCTCGCTGACCACCTGCGTTGCGCCAAACGATGAAACATATCCAGGCGGCGGATACACATTGGTGGGTGTCGCGGGCTGATGTTGCAGTGCCGAATTGGTGGTGGAGAAGCTGGAGCCAGTACTGGGACTCGGCGACATGGCCTGCGATCGTGCGCTCTGCGGAATAATGGTCGTCATGTCTCCATCGCTGCGGTTCGACAATCGCTGCAGCTGTATGCTCGATACTCGCGATGATGGGAGCGGAAATGCAGAGTACAATGGGCTCACTGGAGTCTCAGCACGAGGCTCAATGTGAGGCGGGAGAGGTTGCTGGTCGTCCATTGGCAGGGGAGCCAAAGTAGCTTCAGGCGGGCCAGCTACTGGTGCTGCCAATTAGGCCTAATAGAGGTGCAAGCGGTCGTCGATCGATCCAATACGGCACGAGCACAAGTGCTCACTCGCATGCGGTATATCCACTGAGACATGCGCCAGACTTCTAAAGGCATGCTATGGAAATGTCTCGCAGGCAGGATTGGAGAAACAAAATGCGCCTGGCAAGAAAGTAATACGAAGGGAGGCATGGCAGAACACTACTAAGTTAGATGCACAGTTGAACGCCTACATTGCCGATCGATTGCTGCATTCGTGCTTAGACACCGCGCCATCTGGGAGGAAGGGCTATGGGACTGCCGAAATGCAGCTAGATTGGTAGCCATTCTGCGTGTGGTGAGCCAGCTGCCCGGTGGGTCACGACTCAGAACTGCGAGCCACGCAGACGCATGAGTCGCTCTCGAAAGCTTGGGGGCAGAGAGACCCCTGCTGAGAGGCGCAGAATAGATCGTTGGTACAAAATTGCGCAACGGCCCATGGCATTCGTCACGATGCAAGATATCACATGTGCTGTGAGTAGTGAGAGAACGGGTATGGCAGTCTGTCTTCACGGCAAATGTGAGGACCTTGAGCGACAGTTGCAACGTCTACTTCCGCTCAGCGCAAGTGGAATTAGTGTGTGCTCGGAGTAGCATTTGAATTATTCCCGAATCCAAACCTTGGTCACGCCAGTGGAGGAGGTGGTTGGCTCTTCCGACAAATCCAGAAACAGCTCAACCCATTCGCCAGTGTACGAGCCACACCTAGACGGGAGCTTTCTTCACGGTCGCATCAACGCGACTACTGTCAGCTTCCGGTAATTCATCATCAATAGCATGTACACTGTCAATGGAAGCTGTACAAGGGTCAAGATTGTGCGATCTCGTGAGATGTGGAGCTCGGAACATGGAGACGGGGGTTCTCCGGATCGACGACCACTTTATCTTAAACCGCTAGCCACGTTCGTGCGGCACGCTGTCGTGCTCGATCAGGGAGGGCTTGGCGTAACATGGTGGATTATCTCAGCAAGGAAGAGACAGGCTATGCTTTGCGATGGAGAGTCCATAGGTGCTCGCATGCCATTCGAATGTCGAGACACTGTGTGATCTTCACGCTTGATCATCCTCGCTGTCACGGTCCCATTCACCTCCCGCTGATGCTGTTTTCTTCGACCACCCGTCCTCAAGGCGCAGACAAACTATTTAGAGCTGATATATCTAATGGGTGCCTCTTGATGATCAGGCACTTCCTGCAGTACAAGCAAATATCGGGCGAGGAGGCTATGATGGAGTACACTCGCCCATCCTCTTGTCAGCATCTCTGCCGTAAAACCTGGCCGATCATACCCGAACTCCACTCGAACGCAATTCTAGCAACAGTCCACTTGTATACCCGCCACTTTCATGTCAAAGTGCTT
Organism: Septoria linicola; assembly: GCA_024114885.1. Taxonomy (NCBI): domain Eukaryota; kingdom Fungi; phylum Ascomycota; class Dothideomycetes; order Mycosphaerellales; family Mycosphaerellaceae; genus Septoria; species Septoria linicola. Next base: position 2,611,163 of record CP099422.1, read on the forward strand.
CGTCTCGTGATTTAGCGACTTGCATCCATGATATCGTATCTTCGTATGCCAGGTGTCTAGCATGTATCCCAGGACGCCTGCGCTCACACTATATTCTGGAAGCAGAGGCTTGATGTTCACGCTGGATCGTGTTGCTGTTGGTGTCCAGCATGCTGCGCACGTAGAGACGGATCACGTAGATCACAGAAGCGAAGTGGCTCTCTTGATAAGCCGGGTTCTGGTCAAGTGTGGCGCCGCCTCAAAAGAGCCTGGAAGAGAAGAAATCAGGACTAGCCAACGAGAGGACATTATTTTGAGACGAGATTTCGCTCCAACAACATCGGCGTTACATCGCTATCCTCATCTCGAACATCACCATGCTCATCGCGCCATATCTTCTGGCCGCATCGCCTGAAAGTCGCACAATGAAAGAGTTATATATGTCAAGCTCTCGGGTGCGCGCAGTAGTGAGCTGGCGGAAGACGCGCTCGAGCGGCGCGAGTGTTAGCGAGCTCTTCGCCTCGCCAAGAGCTGGAACACACCTGCGATGATCTGTCATGCTTGATGAACAGTCTGCGCGTTCCCAACACGGTGTTGAGGCAAGAATCTTTCGACCCTAGCTCTGGACCAGAGCACATGCGTACGGCTCGCGTCTGATCATGGACCTGCCGGCAGGTCTGACTTCGTGCAAGCAGTGCGGCCGTATTGAAGTAAGTGGATTGGCGGATTCGGCACCTGGGCTTTTACATGCCAAGGCGCATACTGACAGCAATCCTTCGATCGTCTAGCAAAGGCAGCTCGGATCATACTGCCAGACGTGCATAGTCCGCTCCATCGAGAACGTTTTCGTGCACGCCTCTGGTATGCAACGCCTGCAATGATATATGACCAAACCGCGCTGATAAAGTTGCCACCGTGCAGATCAACCTACTGGGGAGATACCCAAAGCGCCTGCTACTGAGCACAGTGATAGCTCATCTGGAGACAGCTATGAATCGACAGCGGGCGGCAGATCACTCAAACAACATTCAGCAGCAACAAGATATGGCGTTCCCCACCGAAGAAGGCACGCTTATGCGCTCGGAAGGCGCAATGTAACCATCGATCTTCGTCCTGCTCAGCAGATGCAAATGCTGAGCGACTTTCTCGAAAGCAATTTTCCATCCACAAGAGCTCGAGCTGGACTCGCAGACAGGGGGTCCTACCTCGCCACATTACCTGACATCGAAATCGCAACTACGCCTATGCTGAAGACAGCCATCGACACGCTGTGTTTTGCCCATATCGGTGCAAAGACAGGAGATCGGCGGCTGGTTCAGCGCTCACAGACTTCGTACGGCCAGGTGCTCTCCTCACTGATCACTGCTGTGAATAGACGAAGTGGCGATATCTCGTATATCGAGCCAAGGGCCGTCATAACGAGTATTATGCTCCTGTGCTTGTATGACGACTCAATTCCTTTGCCTTTCCAAGGAGAAAATGGATGGGCGACGCACTACTGGGGCTGTCAGCAGCTGCTTGGGGCTCACGGGCCTGGCTTTATGAGAATTGATGATCCATTTGATCGTATGCTGTTTAATTCTCTCCGCATGCCATGCTTCTTTCTAGGCGTCGCAAAGCGGAAGAGCATCGCGCAGGGACAGCCAGAGTGGCTGCAGCTGTCTGAAGATATGGACCCCACTGGCGGAGCTTTTACTGGATTCTATCGAGTGGCAATGCGGATGCCTGCCATCCTGGAAAGGATAGATGATGTTCTGGAGGGCCACTTATCTCACAACATTGTGCAAAAGCTGTGCGTAGAAATCCAGTCTTTTCGGCTCGAAATGGTGCAGTGGCATGCCGGACTTGTGGAGAACAGCAAGAATCCTCACTGGGAGCTGCCGAAAGTTGTCGACATCGCGGACCTCAGTTCAGCCTCGACCAATGCAGAACATTTGTACATGAGACGATCCAAAACCTTCACAAAGATCTTCGAGTTTGGGCTGCCAAAGAAAGTCGTCCAGAACCATACCTTGTGTGCGATGTCCTGCATAGTGATGGACTGTAGCCTGCTTCGGCTGCTGCACTTTATACCGGGATGCGCGACGTATCTCCTTCCAGATCGACTCGAAGACATCGAGCAACGTGCCTTCAGTCAATCGACGATACTATGCCGAAGTCTGTACCACTATACATCATTCGATGGACTTGCCTATGCGGACTTCAGCGAATTCATCAACGATATTGCTCTCAATTTCTTCGAGGAGTATGGCGCGGTTAAGGAGATGCAATGGTGCCTGGGAGTACGTGCAGCCACCACGGTTCGACGGCAGCGTATCAAGGAAAATGTCCAGCCTCGAACACTATGTCGCATGGGTGACGCAGGGCCGGGATTTGCGATGGCATGTCGCTACAGGGCCCCGATGCTGAAGTCGTAGGCCATTGGTGCTGCAATTAGCATGATCACTCTCTCAAGCCATCAGCTCTGTATGCGTGGTACTCGAGACCAGATCAAGCTGCTTCGCGACGAGCGTCAAAGTGCTTGAAAGCCACAAAAGAGCTCCGCGACGAGGCTTCTGGATGGGCACTTCCCCTCGCCTTCAACAATAATGACCACAATCAATAAAGTCAACAACAGCCGGGTTTGTGTAATCTGCAGAGTCGCTGCACCAAGAGGCCAGAATCTCTGCGCTCGTCAGATAAATGCATGATCTAGAGTATCGCTGGCTCTGGCGGAAAGGTATCTCCAAGTAGTGAAGAAAGACATAGCACTGAGGCTGTCACGTGTAAAAATACCATTACAGTCGAGCTCGACCGAAAGAGGGGCAGCACCATCTTCACGGATGCGCCAACGTGGATGTGAGCTTCCGAACAATCTAGCTCGAAAATCCCCACCTTCCTGCGAACGCACTACGCAATGGCACGGAGCGTGTTATCTTGCCATAGCTCGAGTATATTACCTGTATAGGACAGGGCAACATCCAGAGCTCTCCCAACAATCTTGAGCTCCATACTCGAACTCAAAACTCATATTCAGACTCAAGTACAATCAGCATGTCTTTTGATCAACTGCCCAGTAGTGCGTCACTTAAGCCCAAACCATTCAAGGCTGCAGTGAGCGATGAAGATCTCGACCACTTCAAACAACTGCTCAAGTTGTCCAAGATTGGCCCTAAAACTTTTGAAAACCTGACCACGGATGTGAAGGATTACAGATCTTGGGGCATTAGCCGCCAATGGCTTAGTGACGCTAAGCAGCACTGGGAGACCAAGTATGATTGGCGCAAGACAGAAGCACGCATCAACAGCTTCAACAACTATACTGTCTCGATCGAGGAGGAAGGCTTCACATTCGACATGCACTTTGTTGCATTGTTCTCTGAGAAGCCAGATGCTGTTCCACTTCTGCTGTCACATGGCTGGCCCGGCTCATTTCTGGAGTTCCTGGCAGTCCTGGATCTTCTGCGAACAAAATACAAACCAGAAGATCTCCCCTTCCATGTTATAGTGCCTTCGCTGCCAGGTTATGGCTACTCGTCAGGACCACCACTCGACAAGGACTGGACGACGGAGAAGATGGCTGCTGTCCTGGACAAGCTCATGGTGGGACTAGGATTTGGCAATGGCTACATTGCACAAGGTAACATAGCCGCTGATCACCGAGGAGACGCTTGCTAATCGCTACGTGCTATGCAGGCGGTGATATTGGTAGCTTTATCTCCAGAGTCTTGGGCGTCACATCAGATGCTTGCAAAGCCGTGCATTTGCACCTGGTCATTGGCCAACAAGGTGAAGTGGATGGCCTGAGCGATGCTGAGAAACAGGGTGTACAACGTATTAACGATTTCGCAACGCTGGGCAATGCCTATGCTCGCGAGGTAAGACGAATCGCACACCTCACAACAGGTCGATTGCAGATACTGACAGGTACAAAGCACGGAACCCGCCCAGCGACCATCGGCCTCGTGCTATCGTCCAGCCCAATCGCCCTCCTAGGCTGGATCGGCGAGAAGTTTCAGCAATGGACAGACGTGACTCCTCCCATCGATGAGATTCTTGATGGTGCTACGTTATATTGGTTCACAGAGTCTTTCCCACGCGCCATCTATCCTTATCGACAGTTCTTTGGCCCGGAACCAACGTTCTTGTGAGCAGCTCTGATACTACTCTAATGATCTGGCAATGTGTACTGACTGCCATAGCCACAACGATCCTGCATACTACATCTAAAAGCCACTTGGCTACTCGTGGCATCCGGAAGAGCTTGCTCCAGTGCCTATTTCTTGGGTCGCAGAAACTGGCAATCTTCTTTGGACTCGTTCGCACAAGGAAGGCGGGCATTTCGCAGGTGAGTTGGCATATCATGGGTTCTTCAATCTATGCTGATCGTGTTACAGCAATGAAGAAGCCAAAGGCCTTTGTCCAAGATAGGGAGGACTTCGTCAGCGAGGTCTGGCCAAAAGCGAAGTAGTATCTCGAAGAGCGGGTGTTGACACGACAGACTGACGGTAGGGGTGTGACGGCAGATGAACTTGAATACTTCTCGGACACATTGTCACAGACTGAGCCATGTACGATATTGATATCCTTCTCGCTTGCTCGAGCCTAGCCTAGCCTTGGCGTGCCCCAGAAGCTGAATCCTTCCAGGCAACTAGCTGAGCTCCGCCACTCCACTAACAGCCTACAGGATCTGCATCTATCCCAGATCAAAATTAATGCACAGTCTTTGCCAGAAGTTCTTCGTTATAGTTATATACTTTTCTTCTGATATCAAAGTCTAGCGACGAACATAGACAAGAGAAGTAAATGGATGCTGTCATGACAAATTGCCGGCTACCAAGAAATCAATAAGCCGACAAAATCGCCAGCATGTCTACTCTCTTCGACAAAGACCCGAAACCATACATCTGGCGAAATCGCCAAATGGTCATGAATCCCGCACACTTCTACTCCTTACCCGATAACCTTCTCAGACAAGCACAAGCCCGCGAACTCATGGAAGAAATCTACTCAGTACCTCTCGACTCGCAGACTGTGGTTGCAGACCTGCTCGCGAACGAGAATGAAGACCTAGCACCGTATATGTTCTACGAGGCAGTCAAATCTGGCCATGCGGAAGTCAAAAAGGCGATCGTGGATAGTGGGAAGGTAGGTCTTGGATCTGGACCAGGGAAAGGCTGGGATGACAGTGTCAGAGCACATCAGGAGCGGAGGGCACAGGAGGTCTTTGGCTTTGATGAGGCGGAGAGGACCGCGGGGCTGAGGGACTGGCTAAGGGAGTTTAATGGCGAGAGCAATACACTCATGGTAAGCGCTTCTCATCGTTGTTCTGGTTGCATTCGAGTTCTTGTCGCCGCCAAGAGAACGGACGTGTTGATCTGTTGGTAACTACAGTTCCATGCTGCTGTTGCAGGAGCAAAAGACATCATCCTACGATTGCTCGAACTCGGGATCGTGCCGAGCAGCGAGACAAATCTGTCTTTGGTGCCGCTTCACGCTGCTTGCTACAATGGTCATCTGGACTGCGCAAAGCTACTCGTGGAGAGCGGGATGAACATCAACTGTCGTGACGAGTTCGGCGGGACAGCTCTGATGCGTGCAGCCGTTGGTGGCCGGACTGAAATCGTGCGCTGGCTGCTAGAGAACAACGCCAGACCTCATTTCCGAGAGAGTCGAGAAGGCAAGTATAATGCGTTGGAATATGGCGCAGGTAAAGATGTGGAGATCGTGAAAATGCTGTTGGAAGCATGCGGATGGAGTCCAACTGCGCTTATGGGTGCGGCTAGCTTTGGGAAGATAGAAAACTTTGAGCTGATTGCGAACAAAGCTGGTCTACTCGCTCCAGAGAGTCCGGAGAAGGATGGTTCGACGCCCCAGCAAAGACATCTGAATGCTGAGCAGTGGCAAGCGGTTATAGGCGCGCTCGACAGGGGCGGGTCTGGCGGGAATGCTGACATAATCCGAATCCTCCTGGCCTTCATACCGGCAAAGGCGGTCGAGAAGGACGATGTTAGGGAGGCTCTCGAGCAGTCAGCTTTGCGCGCAACGTCAGGAAACCATGCCGAGGTCGTCAAGCTCCTGTTGGACTTTCGCATTGCTGGAGGCGCAGACAAGGATATCGTTCAAGAACAGATCAACGAACTCTTGCTCGATGCTGCAAACACCAATGCTCTCGAGACTGTCAGGCTCTTGCTTGACAACTATGGAGCCGATGTGAACTATCGCGATCGACGGACCCAGACGAATGCTTTATACAATGCTGTGGTGAAGAATCACGCAGAGATGGTCGAAGTCTTGGCCAAGGAGTACAGTGCGGATATCCATCAGGGAAGTGGCAAATTTGCCAATGGGCCCACGCCGTTATGGCTCGCGATTGATAGGCAGTACGAGTCGGCGACAAGAGCACTTCTTGCATGCGGAGGCCCAGTCGAGTCTGTCAGCATGTCTTTGGTGGAAGGAGAAACGACCAGAGTGTACGTGTCTACTGAAAGGACATATCGAGCTCCGGTCAAGCTCCAGACTGTCATGAATCCCGCGTGGGATGATGAGCACTCGACCGAGAGCTTCTTGTGTCTCGAATATCCTGATGGGTGGCCGGGAGGCGTGCGACAGAGGAGACCAGATGCTGAGCTCAAAGATGATAGAGAATTGCGAGTGCCCGAAGACGGTGGTTTCGTAGTCGTCTGACATCTGAGCGCCGTATTTGTTGAAGAGATACCAAGCACTTCGCCCTCCCCAGCCTACAATGTCGCTCACTCGCAACCATGTACATATGGCAAGCAGCTAGCCGGTGACAGTGACGACCAGCGTGGACGCTCCAATGTGGTCCCGAGATCTTATAATCGTGCGAGATCTCTCATGTCGTTGAATTCTTGCCTCGACATCTGCCATTGGAAGAAGCACCCGAACGACGTCCACCGTACCACAGCACGTCGTGAAATCTGCTTTGCTCTTCAGCCCATTTGAGAGAATGTCCAATCCACGACTGTCACGCGAAGACTTCCTCTCCTACATTCGTGCCTTCAATACACGCGATTATGCACACCAACACTCTTTCTATGCATCCAACGTCGTCCTAATCCTCCCTGACCCTGCCATTCCACCTCTTCATGGCAGCGACGCCATCACTGCACACTACTCGGGCGTGCACCGCGTAGCCAAAGAGACGCTCGTGCCAATGGTTGTCATGAACGACAGGGACCATGTCGCCTTCCTCATGGAAGTGTACTTCCAGTACACGAAGGATACGGACGAAGGCGTCCATAACCAGAGAGTGAAAGAGGGCGACGTGTTCAAGGTGACCGTATGGGCGCTGTACGAGATCGATGAGGCGGGGAAGATGGGAACGATTCGGTGTAATCTGTGGGAGGAGAAGATGTATGGGCAGGTGGATGTACAGCCTCTCATTGAGGAAAGTCGGTCGCGCGCGCAGGAGGATTTGAGGTGATCGAGGTGAAGAGAAAGGAATCTGCTGAAGTCAATTGATATGCTTGTCAAAATGCTATTCGGGTATCATTAGATGTCTGCCTGCTTGACTGCTGTAAATGTGCAGGTTCGTGTCGTCCATATGCCTCTAGGTATCCTGCTCCTTCCAGTCAATGCTGTGCGACCGTTCCTCGTAATGCGCTGGTGGTGCCCTCTCTATCTCGTTTTGCTCTCGTCTCGCTCTCCCTAAGCCACGATCGATACTACCGGTCGGGGATCTGTTCGTAGTCGTCTTCTGGAGTCAGAATGAACGCAGCTCCGAGCACGCCTGTAGCGTTGAGGAAAAGCACAATCCAGCTCACGGTGCACAGAATGAACGACTTGTCCAGCACCCAGCCCACAAAGAAGCGGTTATCGTTCTCGTACACTCCAGCCTGGCAGATTTGTTAGCATAGAATTTCCTTCCCCGCTGACTGCCAGCACTCACCACCAGCGACATGGCGATCAATTGCACCAAAGCCACCACAGCGAGCATGGGAGACATGATCTTCCAGCCCACTTCCCTCGTTCCTCTCCCTCCCACTAGGATCGTGACATATACCACAACACACGCCAGCAGCAGCACTACGCTGAAATTCATCATAAATCCTGTGCTGCGCCATAGCGAGCAAAACGCTCTATCGTCTCCATGACAATCGTCGTATTGTGGAAATTTTGTGCATTTGCCTGTCACGGAGCTACATCTTTTATGTAGCCCGTAGGATATACGGATCGGATCGTGACCTTCGACGGGTGAAGAGTAGCTGATCCAGTTCGGAAGGGCGATAGAGGCAATTGTGCATGCTACAGCGCCCAGAAAGACCCAGAGGGAGATCCCATAAACTATTCTTCGCGTCATGGTCGTGGTGTTCGTGGTGATAAGGTATATGGAGCTGAGATTGCGTCCGGAGGCCTAGGAGGCTATTACGAGGACTAGATTGCCCTTAGTGGTATTGTGGGCTACAGTGTAGGACCGAACATTGTGCTGTGTTATCTCGCTGCCTCAAGATCTGCAATTCTGGCGGCTGGCTTGTGCCTCACCATCGTCATCGCACTTGTGATTGCCCACCTCACGTAGAACATACAAACTCAGACTTTCAATAACAACTTGGGCTTGGGAATCATGTGTCTAAAGTCTCTCACTATGACACCAGTCCCATGGTGGATCGCACCAGTATTTGGAAAGAGCTTACAGCAGCATCACCTCGAATCATCAGCTTGCATTCATGAGCCATGTGAGAACTCTTAGTAGACACATGTGGCTTATGCAGAATATCAGTAGGTTCAGTAGATCGTTCAGGATTTATGACAGCCACAGAGCTCAGGACAAGACACTTTCGATCATGAGAGGCCGCATCTATAGCTGGATCAAAGTTTGCAAGCACAGTCAAACCACCATCGGAGTGAGCAGGCCCTCTACATGTATCATTTGAGATTCATGCCGCGCTGCTAAGGAGCTTATGAAGGCGAACAAGTGCCCTCTGGAATATTCAGAATGCCGTAGTAGCTGGTGCTGAGAGTCGTCTGATAAATGAAAAACTTAACTCCAGGACACTTTCTAAGGTAACAGGAGGCTCTTTCAACTCCAGGTTTGAACCTACAAAATCTGCTGCGTTGAGCTGCACATCATCGTTAACCTCTTCTGGCTGTCGCTGCCAATGCGAATCTTCGCATTCTGACTGTGCTTCCTGGTCCTCGACACTAATCTGGGACCATCAGCGGTATTTGTGAAGTTCGAGCCAGCTGCTTCTCGCTACGACTGAGCATCACGTTCGTGAGGGATACGGCTTCGCTAGCCTCAAGCAAGACTGTCTTGCGTTGAACGATGACAGCGAGGCAGCGGTCGATAAGCCGCCGTGTCCAGCGTCTGCGAAGAGCAGTTCACGCCAGCTCTGTAAAGCTCTGATTGAGGAGACGGATCAAAGATATTGCTACGCTTGCCATTTACGGGTATGAGAAGAATGATCAGCTCTCTCATGGAGTACCGTAGTTGATGATCACGATATCAATGGCGGGTCTTGGCCCAGCCTATGCGTCTTCTTACATTCACGTGTACTGATCGTGCTCGTTCGCAGCTGCGTGGCGTTGCCGCAACTCTGCGCAGTTCAGCATTGCCTCATTGCGAATTTGTGAGGATTTGGGTTTTGAGCACCTGCGAAGCACATTCTGACGTCCGGTATGTGCCGTTCTCATCTCGGCGCTGAACGCGTTCGGGGTCGCGGCCCTTTCGTGCCGGCAGCCAGCAAATCAGGCTGGCCAAGCGTGGCACGGCCATCACCAGTGTGGAGTGCTTTTCCTGGCCAGAACAGCTGTACGAGCACCACAGTGCTGTAACGTTGGCCCTCGTGATGTGTCGCGTCCGGCATGTGAGCCACTCCTGACTTCGTAGTAGGTAAGGTCGATGGGCGCAGCACAGCTGGCGTGGAGCAAAGTCGTCGGAAGCGCTGAGTCGGTTTTGACTGTGTCGCAACAGTCCTGCAAAGTCAAACGCCGCCACGCCAGCTCATCCCGTTCGCGCGCGGACTTCTGCCGCCAAAAGTGAAAATTAGAGATGAGCTTTGCTGCCAGCTTTTGCAAAGGAAAAAAGCTACGGACAGGTACTTGTGTATTTTCCGCCTGGTGAGCTTTGCCGCCGCTGTGGGTGTGATATGTATCGCCGTCATTGGCGGAACGTGTGCACAGCAGGATCCTGCCTTGTATTGGCCGAGCATCGGGTTGCCGCAGTAGTCGATAGCGCCAGAAGCAAGCTAGAATTCAGACGACCGAGTAACGACCGCTTCCAGGCAGGCTAGACCGTGAGAAGCCAGTATTTCCCTCCAGTTCGCTCACGAGTCACGAGTGTCCGAACGTGCTGTCTGCTTGTGCCATGGGCACCATCATTCGCTCTGCGACTAGTGCCGCGCGGAGGAAGAGGTCCGTCTGTACCTTTGTACGCATGATCTGATCACGTTCACATGCAAACAAGCTTACCGACTGCCACGCAATGCTGGCCGGTGCTCTAGTTAGTGTTCCTGCAGAACACTCCGTGAGCCACTGCTTCACATTCTAGCGTCGGCCGTGAAGACTACTACAACTCCCGCGCCTTCCTGTCGCTGTGTAACATTCGTCCTTCGCTACTGATCGCTGCCCACGAGACGAAAATCCTGCTGTGTTCGACGCGGACCCGCACGAAGACGCTGACATTGGGGGCCTGGTGGTATTGCTAGCTGGAGCAAGACCCATTTTATAGCGACCGTGATTGCGCCGACTACCACCTCATTGCGCAGTCATATGTCTTGCTTGTTTTGCTGAGAACAAAGGACCGATATGTGGTAGAAGAGTCGAAGCCACCCGGATTTCCCTGGATATTGATCGCAGCAGTCACGAACACGCGCATCAACATTGAGAACATCGAGCGACACCCTCGACAAGCATTCAGCTGTTACACCTCAGCAATCATGTCGAAGACTTCGCCGTTCTTGCTCAAGGCAGACGACGTAGACACCTTGGCACATTCCGATGGGTTTCAAATACTCCGACTTCACCTCAGAGATCACTACAGCTATGAGTATGTTGACGTTGGCAGCACTTCAACTGCTCGCATGATTTCTGACGAGTCGCATAATTTCTGACGAGGTTCTAGACTTTGTGATCGCCACATCCCTGCTGATACTGAAGAACTCGAGCGATGGGTCATAACTCGCGATGTGCTTCACGCACTACTTGTTCCGGTCGTCGAGCTCTTCGACAGAGCTTGTGGAGTTGCGTCAGCAATCACACATGCAACTAAGCTCGAAGACCTGGAGTATGCGTTCACTGGCCAGTCAAGAAGTGCCTTCGTCTGGTTGCAATGCTTTCTCAGCGCTGAAAGAGAACGCGACTGGTGCTACACGCGAGGATGTCCCGCGTGCGTTGTCGAGCACTCCTTGGATTCAGAATTCACGATCAGACTACTCTACGCTGCCTGCCTGCTGAGTGATGTGCACTATCCGTTCACGATCGAGGGACCTACCCTTCCATCATTTATGTTCTTCCTGGATTCCGTACAGACTGCCGTCGAGGAGGATGAGCTATTCGGTGAAGGATTTCTGGAGCTCATGCAACCCAAAGCCGCTGTCACGAGAGACGGCATCGAAGAGCTCATTCACCAATGTCTGGAGCTGGACGTGGTGCTGTCGCAGCCATCTTCACCTGATGCTACTAGCCCTGCACCATCTCTGCCGGCGAGTCCGGTGGTTGGCCCATGTGGCGGTACGCCAGGCATCAAGATCAAGCGCAGCCGGATGGCCCGAAAACAGATGTCCCTCCAGCGAGAAGAAGCAGAATGGGTGGAGGCCATGATGCAACAAGTGTGGGAGACGCTCCAACCAGTTGTCGAAGCAGGATCGATACCGGGGCAAAGCTTAGACGCGATGCTTAAGGTCGAGCCTGCAGTCGTCGTGAACGAATGGGCACCAGAGTGAAGCAGCAAGCATGACAACGACCACGAACTCACGATATCACGAAATCCCTGCCAGACGTAGGATCTAGCCATGGCCAGGTGCTCGCATTCGTAGCAGCACGCCTGGGGAACGAGAATGACTACCGGTTGAGTGGTCAACACTCATCAGTGCTCAAGGTATGGCTTTACTTGAAGCCAAACATGGCTGTGTTTACTTCAGCGCCGAGTTTACTGCAGGGATACTGCACCGGTTCTATGATGCTGGTAGCGGGCGTGCTCTGCGTAGCTGCAGGACGTGACGGCAGCATTCGGTAAGGCGCTAGCAAAGGACGAGTTCTGAATCGAGCTCAAAGGGCCATAGAGTGAGGGACGAGAGCGTCCGCTACGTCCAGGCCTGCTCTTCAGCTAGATAATAGTAATCAAAGATTGAACTGCGAGACATAGTTGTGCTCAGCTTGTTACCGACTCTGATTGGCGCTCGCCCGCCGGACCCACTTCCGCTTCCACTTGATATCCAAACTTGAACTTTTGCTTCAACTTCTTGAACTCTTGCAACCACACAACATGCCTTCCGACACCGAGACACGAGAGCGTTCGGCATCGCCAGCTCGTGACTCGAAGCCAAAGAAGAAGATGAGCGGCTTCAAATGGAAGGAGAAGCGACCTCGCGATGAAGAAAGTGCACCTCGCGACAGTGAGCGCCTAGAGCGTGGCTATCGAGATCGCTCTCCACGCCGCGAGAACTACAGAGACGACAAGCGCGATGGCGACCGCAGTGACGATAGCTATAGACGCCGGGGCAATTCGCGCGACCGCAGAGATGACCGTGCGAGAGACCGATCACCACGAAGGCGCGATGGAGGTGGAGACAACTATAGGCCTGGCCAGGACCGCGAGGGCGAGCGGAGGAGAGACGATGATGCACCTCGCGATAAGCCCGCAAAGAAAGACAAGAGTGAAAAGAAGGAGAAGAAAGACAAGAAGCCAAAGGCTATACCTGTTTCCAACGAGCCCATGATTATTGTTACGGTGAACGACAGATTGGGCACAAAAGCGCAGATTCCTTGCTTGGCGAGTGACAGCGTGAAGGCGTTCAAGGCTATGGTGGCGGCGCATATTGGACGTCAGCCGCATGAGATTATGCTGAAGAGGCAGGGCGAGAGGCCGTTCAAGGATGTGCTGAGTTTGGAGGATTATGGTGTCAGCAATGGAGTGCAGCTGGATCTGGAGCTGGATACTGGAGATTGAGGAGGTGTTCAATGTGTGGAATAAGCATGAGCCAAAGTGCAGTAGCACGGCTTTGAAGAACTATGGACGCTTTGGCTTCCGAACGGCAGGATGCTGGACCAGATCTTTCACACAGTGTGCCAAGAACGCGCCGACACGTTTGATGAAATCGAGCACCTGGTACGAGGAATCTTTGGGGTCACCCACGACTGTCATCTGGTGCTTCACTTCATCGGCCTTGAGCGTTGCATACATAAGGGTCTGGACTCGCCTGACTCGACCATTTGTCTCAGGCAACACTCTAGCAACAACTTGGCGAAGTACAGCTGAGGACCTACAGCGGCAGCACTATTGGGCGGGTCAAAGACAGTATTTTTTTCCCAGCCTTTTCCAGGAGTTGCTGCATTCCCAGCTCTCGCTGCAATCACAGGGCTCATTCCCGCTTGTAAAGTGTGCAATCGATGCTGTCACCTTTGTCCCTCTATTGAGCAGAAAATCCGCCGATGCAGCAGTCGCATTAAACAATGCCTTGCTGAGCTCACGTACAGCCCAGACCTACGGTCCACCCCTCTTGTGACTACCATTGAGCATGAATGTAGCACTTCAAGGACTTCGTCGGTGGTGAGCACGTGAACCTAAGCGTCCGGAAAGCAGGACCTCACTCTGCACCACTTCCAGCCAATCAGGCAGTACATCCCCATTAGACATGTGCCTTTTATGGCCTGGACCTCGTCACGGCCGTCGAATGCGTAAAGTTTCACCATTGGCCCCAGCGATCTGACAGACGTGTCGATTGGTCACAACAGAACGTCAAGCGGCCGCGTGAGATTGGGCCACAGCAGCACTGATTGACATAACCTCTCTCCTCGCCATCGCGAAGGTACCGTTCTGTGTGACCGTCTTTATGGCAGCTCAGCTTCTGGCACAGTGCTGAGTGCCATTTGTGTCGAAGTGCTACACTTTCAGGGGAGTTCGTGAGCGTACCTCTCAAGTGACGCGCTCGAAATTCTATCCCGCGCCTCACACATCTCCAGATTACTTACGTGTGCTGAGCTCCAGCATATTGCGACTCCTGGGCTCTGTATCCTGTATTGCCGCGCGAGCGTACAATGTGTAAGTGCTTCATCTCGCGCAGCGTCGAACATGACAGCTTCTTCAATCTCATTCCTGTGTGACCTCCACCGATCTGACCTACGCGCGAGGCCTGATTACATCTATGCAGGACCTCCAAAGGGCTTTACGGGAAAGCCGATGGTCCGCGCCAACTGAAGTTCTGATGCTTGAAACACCATCATGCGTCTCGATGCATGGATCGACATGAATTGTTGTGCCCAAGCTCCAAATGAATCGAACGCGCTTTCCACCAAACAAACAGACCATTTCGCACTTTCCATTTCGACAAAAATCTCTCCCTGCTACCAAGACTTATACACCGACCTGAAATTTCCTCACTTTTCTGTAAGTAAGATGCCTGGTCCGCCGGTATTCACTACCGATCACTCATTCACCAGGCCTCTAACACCACTATAAAGGGCCCTTCTCCCTCGCCATCGACCGCAAAGACACACAACGAGAAACAGAAACAAACTTCCTTGGGGCGGCCTCGCCTGCCTGAACATTGTTTATCTCGGGTGAGTTCATCCCACTCATCGAGTCCTCCCTCTCGAGTGCGTGACCGGCATTGACAACGCCCAAGCTGCCAGAGCGCCGTAACCCTAGCCTGGCTTGCGTGCAATTTTGCAGAGAGGCTGAGAAATCCGCGCCCTCCAGCGATGCTCACTTACTTCTGCCAACTTACGAGCGAGCAAGCTAACCTGTCTTTCTCAGGTACTCATCTGTAACCTGCCGTGGTGTCCTCTGCTCGAGCAAGTCACTCCGCCTTTTGTCGAGATCCAAGCCACTACAGCGCCATAAGCTTGAAATGCCTTGCGTTCAACTCTGTGGAGCTGACTTGAGATACTTGCCTTCGGGCGAGTCTCTCTTACATCCGCCAATTCACAAGCAAACAAGCTGACCTCTCTTGCAGGTGCTTTTCTATAACCTGCCGCTGCCGCGGGCATCCCCGCTACAAGTAAGTCACTCCGATCTTGTCAAGTTCTAAGCCAACAAGGCGTCACAAGCTTGACCTGACTTGCGTTCATATCTGTGGAGCTGACTTGGAGTGCTCGCCTCAGGACGAGCCTATGTCACTTTCAGGAGTATACGAATAAGCAAGCTGACCGATCTTACAGGTGCTCTTCTATAACCTTCCGCTGCTGCGGACCTCTCCGCCTTCAGTAAGTGACTCCGACCTTGTCAAGTCCCGAGCCAACAAAGCGCCGCAAGCTGGACCCGACTTGCGTGCATTTCTGTGGAGATGACTTGAGCTCTTAGCTTTGACGGGACATCTGATCACTTCTGTTGTTCATAAGATGGCTAATCTGTCTGCTAGTACACATCTGTTCTCCCCGCAGCCCGTGCATGGCGTGGTCGCGAGCCGACCTCGACAGAACATCGCACTGGCTCCACAATTTGGAGCGACAGAGGGTCGGCGACGGTCAGATTCCCAACTTCGAGGTATGGACATCCAGTATGATAGAAGTGAGTGGATCTAAACTGACTGTATTTATACAGGCGGCTGCCACATCTGGAAGCTCAGTTTCTGAGCCTCAGAAGCCGAAAACTAAGCGTACTTCTATTCCCAAGGTATGCTGGCTCTTCTTCGCTCCGCTGTCCTTGAGCATACACTTAACATGACTGCAGAACACATCAGTAAACATCTCCCGCGCGCAAGCCAAAGACGCGAGGAAGGTCGATCGTCAGCGAGAGCGTCGCGTCGAACAACGCGAGCAAGGAGATCAGTTCCAGGGTCTACGCGACTCTACTACAGGTCGTGAATACACCTATGAGCAGACTCAATTCATCATCGCGTGTCACCAGAACTTCGCTGCTCAGCCAGCCACCATGGGACAGCGCATACCAATGGGAGAGTTGGCTGAACAATTCAACGGAAGATTTCAGGAAAACCCTCCTCGTACGAAGCAGAGCCTATCGAGTGTTATCAGTCATAAGGATGAGCTCAAACAGGCGAGGGCACGGTACAGTTGAAGTGGTGGCCGGCGAGAAGAGCTCGGATCACACATTTCGTACTTCTATTGCCTTGGAGTATGAGCTGCAATGGTCCCGTACATCAGAAATCGGTGGAGAGATCAATGAAAGAGCGACACAATGTGTGTTAAACACTAGTTCCGCTACCACAACCTCAATGTTCACCTAGCTCTAGCTAGCCTAATGGAGCTCGGCAAGACCCCTGTTTCTCCATGTGAACGTGCTCAGTCAGCAACTCCATATATTACATTGCTCCCCTCCTTTCCACAACATCTCTTCTGCACACTTCTCACAACACGGACAATGCGCCTTTTCGAACTTCCTGCCGCCCTATTGGCGCTCCTTGCCGCACTTCCAGATGTCTCTGCGACGCACACCTCGAACTGGGCGGTTCTCGTCAGCACATCCCGCTTCTGGTTCAACTACCGCCATCTGGCCAATACACTCTCCCTCTACCGCACCGTAAAACGTTTGGGCATACCCGACAGTCAGATCATCTTGATGCTGCCCGACGACATGGCCTGCAACCCTCGCAACTCATTCCCGGGCAGCGTGTTCAACGACAAATCGCGCCAACTCGATCTCTACGACGACCAAGGCTCGCGCGACAACAAAGCCGGCATGGGCGGCATCGAAGTCGACTACCGCGGGAACGAAGTTACAGTCGAGAACTTCATCCGTCTCCTCACCGACCGCTGGCCTGCATCCCACCCGACGAGTAAACGACTGATGACCGACGACCGCTCCAACATCCTCATCTACATGACAGGCCACGGCGGGAACGAATTCCTCAAATTCCAAGACAGCGAAGAAATCAGCAGTTTCGATCTGGCAGACGCATTTGAGCAAATGTGGGAGAAGAAGAGATATCACGAGCTGCTGTTCATGATCGACACGTGTCAGGCGAATACCATGTACCCTGCATTCTACACACCGAACATCATCGCAACGGGGAGCAGTGCGAAAGACCAGAGCAGTTATAGCCACCACGCGGATCAGGACATCGGCGTGGCAGTGATTGATCGGTGGACGTATTACAATTTGGAGTTTCTGGAGACGAGGTTGAACAGCACGAGTAGTTCGGATGTAAGGCTGGGAGAGCTGTTCGATTACTATACATTCGACCGAGTGCATAGTGATGCAGGGGTCAGGTATGACTTGTTTCCGGGAGGAGAGCAGGAAGTGAGGAATCGGAGAGTGTTGGACTTCTTTGGTAGTGTGCAGGGAGTGGAGACGAGTGGGTTAGACGAGAAAAAGGCGGGTGATTGGAAGCGGGATCTGGAGGCGCTGCAGAAGATTATGGAGAGGCAGAGCGCGGAGGATCTGAATCATAGTAGGACGGAGCAGGAAAGCGAGGCCACTGTGCAGGCTGCTACATCATTTCAAGGAGACCAGAAGGTTGCATTAGATATGGCTCAGGCGGGAGACAGCTGGGCAAAGAAGGCAGTGGGAGTGGCATCGTTGCTGGTCGTGGGAGGTGCATGGCTCGCTTCGAGTGCTTTGGCGAAGAGTTGAATGTCACAGGTTTGAACATTTTGAGCGTTTCAACAGATACCCGATACCATTCTATTCTTCATACTGTTCTTAGTCAGACATGTTGGTACCGCGGCTGAGATGAAGCTTCGAGCTCAAGCACTGTCGATCCGCCACCTTGGGACAGCTTCGGCATCGCTCCGACTGACCTCACTTCTTGCACTCTACTCCACCGACTCTTTCTCAGCAACACAACACTTTCTACTCACTGCACCTTGCCTGGCTCTAGTGTCGTGTCAAACAACTCCACGTATCTTCCAGCAAGCAACTCCGAAACAACTCCATCCACAACCATTCACATAGACACCTTCCACCATCACCTCACACGACACACTCTCACCCACGGCAGCAGCATCAGACCATGGCCTCACCCGCCCCCCGCGGCGCCACCTCCTCCCCCGGCGGAACCTCCAGCGCCGCGCTCCTCCTCTCCCGCCAATTCAAACAAATGCAAACCGACAAAGACATCCCCGGCATCAGCGTCGGCCTCGACTCCTCCTCGGACTCCTCCATCTTCTCCTGGACCGTCATGCTCATGCTGTCTGACGAACAAGACTCCCTCTACGGCGGAGGCTGCTTCCGCGCCAAACTCACTTTCCCACCAGACTACCCCCACAGCCCACCAAAACTAAAATTCGAAACGCCCATCTTTCATCCGAATGTCTATCCGAATGGGGAGGTGTGTATTAGTATCCTTCATGCGGGCGAGGATCAGTATGGGTATGAGCATGCGAGTGAGCGGTGGAGTCCTGTGCAGACGCCCGAGACGATATTGTTGAGTGTGATTAGTATGTTGGGGAGTCCGAATGATGAGAGTCCGGCGAATATTGAGGCGGGGAAGATGTGGAGGGAGGATCGCAGGGAGTTTAAGAAGAGGGTCAGGAGATGTGTGAGGGATAGTATGGAGAATGCGTGGGATTGAGCTCAGAAGAGCTGAGGTGAAGCTGAGATGAAGCGATACATTGGCCTGGATACCCATGGTGGCCAATTACTACTTGGAATGCTGTGCTCAGCGACTCATGAGCAGGCTCAATACCGCAACGAGAGTCACTGTCTGCAGGATTTCTCCTCCTTCTGGCTCAACTTGGGCCACTAGCCGGCCTTGTTCACGCTCCCAGCCTGCAGACAATTCCCTCCGGACAATACTGCATTCCAGAATCAGTCGATGCATCATACAAGCTGGTGTCCAGCTCTTTGTCGAATTGCTTAGCTGCATCAAGGCCTCTTTCGAAGCCCCGATACGCCTCCAAGATGTACAGAGCGTGATTGTCGTCTTGCCTGCGGGCGTGATTCGGGCTGTAAAACGCCAGTTGCTTGGAGTTGGTGCGATTGTACCGACAGTCGTGCACGAGCTTCAGCTCAATGGGCCAATCGTATCCTGCTTCGCACCATAAATTACGCCCATCAGTGACTACACACACGCATCAGTACGACATGGCATTTTTGTCCACCCACGCCCTGACTTACGAGGCCATCGCATCGAGCGTCCTGTCAGCTGTGTGTCGTGGACTAAATGGAACATTTCATGGATCAGGACCTGTGCTCAGCTCCTGTAGAAATTGCCGCTGCCATCGACTGCCTTTCTGCCACGCTCCAGCTGAAATTCTTTGGTGAGCAACACTCGATCAAAGTATTTGCTGATGCAGATTAACTCAGGATGAATCCGACTTGGCGCAGTTATCGCCACGGAGCCTATACCTGAAACTACCAGGTCGAAGGTCAGCATTGTCTCACTCATGTCTCGCGTATCTCTGCGCTGCTGCTACATCGGTCTGGGAAGTGAATGCCGCAGCGTCGGCGCAACAGGCAGAGACACTTGGATAATGAGGAATGTCCTTGGGCCGTCTCTTTACAGTACTATCATGGCAGGTGAATCGAAGCTGGTCCAAGTGATTGAGTGCAATGGTGATCGCGTCTAACAACGTCAGCAACAATGCTTCTTCTCGTAATGATGATTGATTTCACGACAGCGACGTACTCGCGATCTCCATCCTGTGCCCGTCGTTCAGGTCGTTGCCGAAATACCTTTCCTCCAGAATCCTCAGATCTCTGGTACGCAATTTACCAAAGGGCGCGCATGTATTTGCCAGTGGAGGAAGATCCTGCACTCTTTTCAAGATGTCTTTGCCAAAGTCGACGGCATCTGCGATAGAGTCCCTCTGAGCCTTGCTGCAGGGAATCTCTGCTATTTCAGCGTACCGACAGACCGGGAACGTCGCCGCCTTGAAGTGCTCGGTGAGTTCTTCAAGATCAGCTACGTCGTGGTGGTCCTACCCCCAGTGCGGGCTCGTAGAGAATAAACGAGCCACGAGCTGCGAAATGTTTGAAGCGCTAGATGGTGCCGTGGTGGGAAGGCTGCTGAACAGAGCGACGAATAGAAAGAACCCACGATGATGCTGTTATTCGGCACGCTTACACCTTGCGAAGATATGTGCTTTGCGCTTCAGTAAAACGATGTGTGTATTGAATGGATTGAGTCAGCTTCTGTCGTTGCGGATGAAGTGCGAGCTAGGAGAAGGATACTCCAGCACAATAAAGAGCGAACCTGGGTTTGCATTTCATCTTGCGCAAGAGCTTTCGTACAGAACGCCCAAAGAAGGGCAGGAAGTGCCTGCGACTAAGCAACTTCGTCTCAGCTTTGGAAGGCATGCAGTTCAGCTTTGCGTCATGGCAGGTACGAAGATGCTATGCCACAACTCTGACATACGATCAACGACAATCAGCCACGTTCGAGACAACGCTCCGGCACGGATGCCAATTGGACGAGCAGTAAGGCTGAGTACTTTCGGGTCAGGTCTTGGTATGATGATCTGCAGTCCTTGGCCCTGCAAGCCACCATGCAGGAAGGGAAGGCGCTGGAGGGGTCGTCTCAGGACTGCACACTCGCAGCCTCGTCTTCCTTTCTTCTTCCATGCTCTCTCTTCTTCATCGCCTAATGCTTGCCTGCTTGTTCTGCCGTGGTCGCAATCGCGTTTAGCCGAATTTCAGCTTTTTCGCGCAGGCACGGAGACAAAGATGGAATTCACTGGAGAGCACCCACCCTCATGATCGCGTCACTGCTCGTCGGAGTCACTTTCGCCATCGGACTTCATGTATTCTACAGATCTCTACATCGTACAGAAGTCCGATCTACACCATACGAATTGGCAGGATGGGAGATTGCACCGCAACAAGTCAACACGGCTGGAGGAACCGCTTTTGCCTTCGCTGTGAAAGTTCAAAGCAAGCCTTGTACTGGCGATAGCGACTGCCTACGTGCAGCTGTTCTTCAGAGCAACGGCCAAAGTTGGCCGTGGGATCGCGAAGATTGATAGCTGGTTCTCTGGTTCGAGCGACATCACTTCACTCTTTGGCATAACGACGTTCTGGACGCAACCGGTACTAGCGGTTGTGGCGTTGACCGCATGGTACGCACAATCTTCCACTATTGATCATACGCGTAGGCTGAAACGTACAGGTTACTTCCCATCGCAGCTATAATTACACCAGCCACATTATCTGTCACCTTTGACTACTTGCCGCCCATCTACGAGTCGCACTTTGTGCCTTTACCTGCTTTTGCAAGTCTGAAGTTTGCCGATTTCAATAACTATAATGACTACGGCGGATCGGGACATCTTACTTATGAGCGTGCGAGCGCTGAAGCTGGCCGAATTGTGCAGGCTGCCGTCGCCGCAGGGCCTATTTTACCGATCACGCCTCCTGCCGTCAATGCCTCCTGGCTTGTCACTACCCGTGCCCCAAGACTGACTTGCGATCATGTCAACCAAACGCTTCTTAGCTCCATCAAGAACAACATCGCAGATGTTTTGGGGCCTTTCCTAGCTTCGATCGATGGCTCAGCACTCGCAGAGTATGCCGACCTCGATTTCCCAGACGCTGAACTGCAAGCACGCCTTGCCATGTTCGCCTTTTCCATGTTCGGCTACATGTCCTGGCCCGGTGCTCGACAAGATTCGCGCGGCTTTTCGCAAGAGATGCCATTCTCGCTGGGAGGGGAAACGCCTCGAATCAACGCGAGCAGGCCATCCGCGGCTCAACTAGCGTCCTTCGCGCTTGAGAAAGGATTGAGCTGGCGTCGAGCTGAATTCCAGGATTTGCTTTTCGTAGCTGTACTACCTCGCATCATTCTTCGAAGCGGTCTGACTGCCGACGAGATCGATGGGCTAAGCTCGTTCATCACAGCTGGATCCCGTCGAGCCATGGATTGGGCATTCGAAGAAGCAACAGTTCTGCGCTGCAAAGCTGTAGCATCTGAATTCACCCTCCGCTTCACATACGACGGATGGTCACAGAACCAACAGATAGAGACTGTGCATGGAGCTGATGCGGTCCCAGAAGCAGGCTCAAATGCAAGTGATACAGCGAGTTTCGGGGTGTCCAAATCCCGATGTGTCTCTATCAGATCACCATTTGTCAGAGTGTGCCATCGACGTAGAAACACTTGATCGATGGTCAAATCGGTCCATGATGGATCTGTTCGGTGATCGTCTAATCGGAGCGGCGAATTGGATGGGTACCATGGTCAATAAAGATACCAGTGCCGGTATCTATGATCCTGTTCCGCGTGCTGGCTACAGCGCTCCGAGCACGACGTTCCGCAACGACACCTACAGAAGCCAAATACTGTCTACGTCGTTGGCAGATAGTATAGAAGTTGAGCCATGGGCCACAGATGCTATGAGCATCGAGGAAGATACCTTCCCTGTCCGGGCTCTTGACCAGGTCTATAGCCTATTTCGCACATCGTCGAAGAGTACACCCCTCAGAAGTCTGAAGAACTCAATTGAGGAGCTCTTCTTCAATGTGACAATCTCAATGGCCAGCTCGCCAAGTTTCGCGTGAGTACTTCTCCGGACCAGAATATAACTCCATGCTGACTGACAGCTAGGTACAACATCTCTGCTCCCAACGCTCCAGAAAACGTTACAGTAACTATTGCGAACATGGGCAATATCTATACATACTCAGCCGACAAGCTTTGGCTCGCGTACGGCCTGGCCATCGGCACAACAGTGCTCAGCGTTTGCCTCGGACTCTTAGCAATACTTCGGACTGGAGCTTCGTTTACGCTCAACTTCTCCACCATTGTCAGAACGGTAAAGAACGCGGAAGTCAGCATCGACACCGATGAAGAGGCACATCCTGGCAGGGACCCACTCCCTCAGTCGTGGAAGCACGCGACGCCCAAGATTAGACCAAGCGCGGTGCGAGAAGCCAAGAGTCTCGGATCGGGAGAATATAGCTCAGTCAATCAGAGTGGAGAGGAAGCCGAAAGACCTCGCGAGGGGGATCAATTGCATCCTGAAGATCGAATTGATGAAATCCGTGCTGCTCCCCGCTATTCTTGGGAATCTGCTAGATCTGAAGAGGCGCGACTGTCAGTGCAATGCGGACGTGAGGATGACAACATCCATCATGGAGGAGCTTGCGGTAGCGATGAGCTTAGCAGAGCGAGCCGCTCATAGTCTGTCTTAATAGTCATCAATTCATGTCATACTATCCCTTCTCCATCGTCATTCCCCTGTTCTCGTTCCAGTCTCATACAATCTCAAACTTCAAACTGAGAGTGCGGAGGAGCCTGGGAGATCTCGCGAGGAGGATGAACGAATTTGGAAGATTAGACAGATCAGAATCGCGATGTTCAGCAATATTTCTTGGGGATCTTCGAGATCTGAGGAGGGATGGTCGTCAGTCAGCGTGGACGCGAAGACAACGACAACTATATGGGGAGGTCTCGCGGTAGCGAAGAGCTCAGTAGAGTGAGCCGCTCATAGTCTTTCTCTCAATTGTCATCAATTCATGTCATGCTACATCATCCACACCATCATCACCATCCTCCTCATCCCATCATCATCATCATCATCACTACACAATCTCAAACTCCCCACTAACCCCCTCAAACGGCGTAATCCTCCCTCCCAACGCCTTTGCATCCCCATAATACCTCAGTCTATACCTCCCCCTCAAATCTTTATACGGCCCTCCCCTCCTCGTCATCAAGTCCGTCTTCCCCTCCCGTCCACCATCATTCCTCCCCTCCCTCCACGCCCCGGTCTCCCACTTCGTTTCCCAACTAACCTTGACCTCACTCGTCCCCAACGCCGTACTCGTCCTCTTCCACTCGTACACAAGAGACCAATCCTCATCATCTCGGACGCGAGTCCAACTCCCCGTATCTTCGTTGAGTTGTTCCACCGCTGCGAAAGTTTCAGACTCTCCTAAGCGGAGATTGTTTCTTGGATTAGCGCCGACAAAGGTCGCGGAGATTGTAGAGCCGATGGGGTAGGTTGGTGAGACGTCGGAGAGGACTTGGCCGAAGGATTTGAAGAGGCCGGCGCGGTCGATGAGGACGGGGGTTATGAAGGAGAGGGATTTGTTGGTGAAGATGGGGGGTTCGGGGCCGGGGTGGAGATGGGGCAGATTGTTGTTTTTGTTGCTGGTTGATGAGCTGAGGTGTGGGAGGTAGGTGAGTGTGAGGTTGATGTATGCGGGGAGTGTCCAGGGGCCGTAGAGGGTTGAAGCGCCTTCGTAGCGTTGCACGGAATATTCTTCTGGGGTTGTGATGTAATGTGTATATGTGTTCGCAGGGCCGCCGAGGACTACGATGGGTTTGTGGTTGTCGGTGTCGAATTCGGTGAAGGAAGAGGCCGCAGATGTATGCACTGCTTCGCGCCAGCGACGACCTGCCATGGTGGTTGCTTCACCTGGTGATACGACGATGAAGAATTGGCCGACTCGCAAGAGCTGGATGTCGACGATGTTGGGTGTCCACAGGTATGGTCGCTGGGTCTCACCGACGTCAAGCAAGATTGGCTTCTCGCGGTGACAAGCCTTTTGAGTATCATTCGGCTTGTGGAGACCATTTCTGACAGCTGCCCAGAGGGGATTGGCATGCGGCTCTCCTGGTTGACCTTGTTTGAAGTCGAAAGCGCCGGGACCATCTGATGTTCCCGCAGCGAACGAGTAGCCCATTGCTGCTGGGCAGGTATGCACATCTGTGCCGTTTGGTAGCTGAAAACTGTAGTTGCTGAAGTCAACAAATTGGTGCAAGCTCCTCACAACTTTGCCACGCACAGGCTGCCATGATTTTGCATCATCAAGCATGCGCCGGGCACCCTCGAACTGTCGAATGCCAATCTCAAAAGCAGAGGCGGTACCACTATCGTCACGTCCAAAGTGTGGTCCACGTCCATGACATGGCTGAGTCTTGTTCGCGCACAGACTGGTCTTGAAGTCACACATCTCTCCTTGCTGGTCGCCAGATTCACAGTAGGCTCCAAGCACATTCGGTGAGGTATCGCCAACATTGGCCTGGCTGAAACCGGCGACAAATGATGTATCCTCTGTGGACTTTTCGAGGAGGTTCGCGGCAATACCCTTGTTGTCGCCAGTCACGAGGGTGTTGTTGCCCAACATGCTCGTCCCATGTACGGCGAACCAGGTCAAGACACCGATGTCTTTCTCCCCAGCATCTGTCGTGTGGGTGAAACGCAAAGCAGTCATCTGCTTGTCAACATCGTCTTGGTACCGAAGTCTCTCCTCTTCTGGATTCTGTAGATATGCCCATGGACTTCTGTTGATGTTTGCATCATCGATGCGAGTTGTAGACACGGATAGATGTCCAGGTGCCAGTCGTTCGTGTGCTTGCTTGATCGAAGCCACTGCTCCCTTGACTATAGCTTCGTACGATGGCTTGTGGAAGCCTTTGCTCGTAACTTGAGGAAGTAGATAATTCAGCCAGGCTCCCGGCCCGCTGTGCGAATGCGTACCAGTCACGGCAACGTTGTGCTGACCGTACAGCGCATAATCGCCACCAAGACTCTTCAGTTCTTCCAGAATACCATGTCGGACAGCAGTATCACCCGATTGTGTGTCCAGCACCAGATATACGAATCGATCATTCAGGGTGGCAACGTCACCAATGATGAATGCTCGAGAGTACAGTCTTTGCCTCAGACCACTTCCGACCTGACCAGCATCTGCATAACCCATGAAGTTGATTTCGACGACAGGCCCCGTGATATCGCCCTTGCCGGCACCAATTAGGTACTCATCGCTGCCTTGTGAGTGCAGCTGCTCTGCTGCCGAGAAGTCAAACCCACGCTGCGTCCAGAGGTCAATGACAGATGGGCCTAGCCTATGTAGGACGTTGAGAGTGGACAAAAGGATAAAAGCAACAAGTGCGAGCACAAGAATCGGGATTGGCGTGCGAGCCATTCTGGTTGAGATGATCTTTACTCAGTGCTTCATTACTGTCGTCAATCGTACTGCTTGTAATGTTGTGGCGGAACAGGGCGGAACAGGCAGACTGAGAGCCCGGGGGTCTTGCTTCCTCGACGACTGCAATCCACGAGAGCCAGCTCGGTGGACAGTTGATACAGAGCAACACTATAGGAATGATGATGTGAGGTCTGGACTGCCCGCAGATTGAACGAGGTCGGCGGTATCAAATGCATGCGCGTCACTGTCGATGGCCAAAATGTGCCACGACTTAGGTGACGGTGGCAAAAGTGGTGGTCACTGCCGGCTAAGAAAGTTGGAGCTCAACTTTCGCGACTCAAACGCACAGGCAGCGGAAATTGTGAGGATGCCTCTCATTCAACATGCGCCGGATGCGCTGCCATACGTTGACGCACCAGTGTCTGAAGAGACGATGCAGGCTGCCAATGCCTTGATTCACGCCGAATTGGATGCTGCACACACCTCCACCACGCTACACCCTTCCATTCCAGCACAGAAGGCGTCGCATTTCTCCGACTCGGTCGAAGCTGAGCACGCCCGCATTGCCGCTGGTCAGCCAAAGGACGGCGGACTGGACTTGAGCCGCTATGAGCTGCTAGACGCACCAGCCAAAGGCGACCTCTCAGCGTGGAAGGAGTCTTTGCAAAAAGCATACGCCAGTGCCGAGTATCTTCGCGGTCGCGAGGTCAATCTCAGCCTTCTGGAGACGTACGGCAAGAACGCGTGGTTGATCAGCAACAGCCAGCTGGAGGATGAGCTCAAGTCGTTGGAGAAGGAACTCGAAAGTGCGAAGATCGAGCAGGAGCAGCTCGAACAGGGCCGACGTGCTGCCCAAGCGAACGCAGCAGGAGAGATGCAAGGCCTGGAAGAGGCCTGGAAGACTGGTGTTGGCAGGATGATCGAGACACAGGCAGCAGCCGAACGTCTACGACTGGAAATTTTGCAACGAAAGCGTCAAGGCGTTGCTTGAATGCTCTTCGGCCGCCTATCTGACCAGAGTGGACGACAAGTTATCAGATTGACTTGTGGCCGACCTCCTGGTGCGCGGAAGAGGGGAGGCAGCATGGAGTACAGTGCATCGAGATGCTTCTCGTGAAGACGTAGCTCAGATCTAAGGCCAGTCGGCGACCAGAGAGGAATGTCCGACACATTCAAACGTTGAACTCTGCGGCTTGCCGATGAAAGAGAACGCGCATGGAACGCAGCAGCACGGTGTGTTGGCAATGCTTTCGCGTTCGTGGCGCCACTCACATATGGGCCCCTGGTCCCATAGCACCGCCGAATGTGATCAGACCGCAAACGGTACCGACTCCGCCATCCTGGCAGCACATCAAAATCGTGCTGCAACGGGATCTATAGCGCAGGCATTTGCAAGTGCGAATGCTTCCTTCGTGTATTTCATGAATCAGCAACACTGGCAATGTGCCGTTACCGACTCAATCTGGCCAAACACAACACGCGGACTGTATGCACGCCACAAACTTTATCCGCACAACGGCTTCTGATACCCGTTACAAACCTTCAGTCCACCGCATCTAGCGCAAGGCTGACAGGAAACAGCCACAGACGCGTTGAAATACACCCGGTACTACTCGATGCATTACCTTGTCGAGCCAGAGCGGGGAGAAGATGAAGGACACGCTCGCACTTTCAAACATGACATTGTCATGATACGACTCACGCGTCTGGGTCAATGGCTTACATAGTCCTGCTATCAGCTCAACTTTACATTACACCTTTTCGTGCCCTTTGCAGCTTCATACTTTGCGCTCTCAGGCAGCTCCGCACAGCCTTTCATCATGCGTGGTCGCCACCCTCCTCGATCTCCCTCGGTAGAGAGCTTCACAGAAAAATTCAAAGCATGGAATACTTCATTATCGAACATACAGATACGTGCCTCACTCGTGCATAAAGCTGGCCTGCGACCCGTATATGAGAAGCGGGAAGACCGTCCGATCCGGTACAACTACAGCAAAAGCACGACAACGCTCCACGAGTGCGCCAAAGATAGTGCTGTCGACCTTGGCGAATTGCGCGAGAGATATACCAGCGGCGATAGGATATTCAATGAACACGAGCAGAACTCTCAACGGCACCAAAAGTCTAGAGATCGATCACGAAGTCGTGTATGCGTGTCATCGCGCGCTTCAACACAGTCGGAGTTCGACTACGATGCCCAGTTCCTCGAGCGGGTTGAGGCTGCACGAAAAGGCTCAAAGACACGTCCAGCGAGCAGTGCCGGTCGGACAGAGAGTCGACAGAGCGATCAACGGACACTCAGGAATGCCAAGTCATTACCACGCATGGCAGTCAAGGCGGAGAAGGCTCTGCCACCATTGCCTGGTGCTGAGGTTCCTCCTCCGGGGAGGAGAACGTTCATGGAGTCCATCAAATCAGCTCGCCACCTCAGAAATATGAGAAGTCTGAGTCATTTGAAGGTACCCGTGTACGTCAACCCTCACGAATCGATGGACTTCCGTTGCGTTGGTAGTCCGGTAGAAGCTATCAACGCTTTCGAAGAAGTAGAACTCCAGAACGAGCGAGACGATCTACTGCGATCCATCAACTTGTCGAGGGCTCGGATGTGCAACCGCAACACACATAATCTTCTACGATCAGCACACCTGGATCGCGAGGCCCAAGAAGCTGCCAGCGACCTGGACAAATTCGAATCTGTACCTGCCGGGAGCACCTTCACCATGGACGAGCTGACTTCCACTGCCCAGCTGATCGGTCCAGCTGGCTTTCCAGGCCTTGCTACTGGCGAACGATGGGCGTCAATTCAATACAAACATCAAAGCCACACGAAACCCGTCTGCAAGCTTAGTGTCAATGTCGTCAAATCAGCCACTTGTCCCTGCCACAACTACACCATGTTCGCTGCCATCACCGACGAGTCCTGGAGATACATCGGCATGGCAAGAACTGCCGTGGATCGCAGATGGGTGGTCCTCCTGTCTGCATCTACATCAGACAATGATGACGCGAAATCTACTCGATCTTTGTTGACTCCAGCAAGCTCAATCCGCAAGTCGAGATCGAAGTCGAGACTGCGTAGGACAGAAGAGCCGCCGCCGTTGCCCATCACATACGGCACTTTGACACCGTGCCATAGCGATGATGAGGAAGATCTGCCGGCGAGGCCTGTGTTTGTTTGGTAATCAAAGCAAGAAGCAAGACTTGGTAGAATACGCGCAGACACACATTACACATTGGGCACAACTAGGGTGGTTGGGATGGCGATATCATATAGAGATACACCCTTGGAAGGGGATACCCGCGTCCATAGACGACGTTTGATAGCACGAAGTAATGATATTGCAAGGATAATTCTCCTACAAGCTCATCTCTCCTACGCTCATGCTTCTACCCGTGGTGTCGCTGCCTTGGCGAGAGCATCAGCGCTCGAAATGCTAACATGACCTTGACTACGACCGACTAGCTATCTACTATCATCAATCGTTATCACCAAGAGCCTGAATAGATATGCTTTTGTCATGTACTGTCGAATTACCCTTTTCCTGTCCTGTCTTTTCACCATCAAAAGCAACAGATCGTCATGATCCAACCCAACCCAGAATATATATATATACATCATGAACACCACACTCCTCAACAACGCCCATCACCAGACCAGTCATCCAATCAATCAATCAATCACTCATAAAACCAATACTCCGCCGCATACGGCACCTGCACCATCTCCCCTCCCCCACATTTCCCAGGCGCCACACCTCCCGCCGTCTCAACCCGATACACACTCCCCAACCCCATTGACCTCCCACTCCCATTATCAACCAAATACAACCAATCCACAGCCCCCAGTCCATTCGCGCCTTGATACGCCGTACTCGGAGCCTTGGCACCAGAGATTTTCTTCGCTGAGAGGAAATTCCCTCCCAAGCCAGGGAGGGAGAAGTTCGGGAGTTGGAGAGAGGAGATTTGGTCAAAGTAGTGCGTTCCCACATGTTTGCCTGTGGCAGATAGAGTGAAAGCTGCGCTGGAAATGGAGTGGCAAGTCTCACAGTATCCATTGTCCACAGACGGGATGCATTTTGTTAATTTGAGACAAGTTTCGAAAGCTTTGAGGGTGGATCTTGTGTATTTGTCGCCAGAGGAGGATGTGGCGATGCTCGTAATGTCGTAGAGATCAGCGATGGCGCCGGCTTGAGTGGTGGATTGGACGTAAGTTGAGGAGGCGGAGGAGCAGGTGTAGTTTTGGAAGCCGAGACCCAGGAGGATGTACTTCGGCGGTTGTGAGGGTGTGGGAAGGGGTGGTGAGTTGGTGTTGGAGATTTTGGAGAGGGGGAGGGAGGGGTTTGCTGCTGCTTTGTTCAGGCTCCAGAGGGTGCGGGGAATGGAAAGGGCGGTGGTGAGGGAGGCCAGAGTTGCGATGGCCAGGAAGGCATTGTGGATTGGTGCCATGGTGATGTTCAGCGTGTACTGAGAGATGGACCAGTCTGTTCTGTCCTGTGGTGTATAGTCGACCTTGAGCTGCAGAAGGGAAGGGTGTGGCCGATCGATTGTCGGCTACTGGGATGCCTTGCACAACCAGAAGGAAAACATCAATCTATATACTTACCGCCGAGCATCTTTGCTTGAGTTGTTACGTACCCACAATGGCTACAATATGGGCTCGGCTTTGCTGTGCCGCATAGGATTGGCCTTCCAAGTTCCAACAGGACGTGCAGAAATAGACAACAGATGCCGCCTGCCCAGACCGCACTAAGGATGCAGAGATCTACAGCGTTCGCACGCCACGGTCGCGAGGTCAGAAGCCTGAATTTCGCGGCACATGGCTCTCACATGCGAGTGTTGGCTTAAAAGTGATCTGCTATTTTGCTGATTGTGGTTAGATCTGGTTGTTGACGCCGTGAGCTTGGTCAGATTATAGGCTGAGAATAGCTACCAAGTATCGTGAACTTGGCCGGCTCTCTCTTGAGCCTCAAAGGCATCCGACTGGAGGGAGGCCGATTGAGGCAATGTCATGAGGCCGTCTACCCAAGCTCTGTTGCCGCCGTACAGCTACATCTCGGGAGCAGCTACGCGGCCGTAGTGGGACTCAGATGGCGTGCAGTAGTAGCAGATATCAAGGAGAAGCTTGTTTTGAACAGCGCCTCCAGCCATCTCGCTTGTGAGTGATAAGTCGTGAGCACTGTGGCAGACTTGCAAATGCTGACTCTTGGCGACCCAGGCCAGACATGCAGTCAGCAGATGATGATATAATACCTTTTGTTCTGCTGCACGACGGGCAGTGCTGATGCGAAAGGTGTGTTGTGTCTGTCCACTGCGGTGGGGGGCCGAAGATTGAGGTCGAGAGCAGCGCGCCTACAGAGGTGCACGGATCAAGCCTGTAAGATGGATTTACCTGCAATTTCCTCCACATCCCACCCGCTGATTGGGCAGACCGAGACGAACAGCAGCTAATAGCTCTCTCTAGCACCATATTGTAAGCTAAATTTGGAAAACACTTCTTGCTCGTGGAGAAGCTCAACTTGGTCCGTCTCCATTGCTCATACCGAAGCCGGCTGCCAATGCGGCGACCCCAAAGTCTTCTTTGCATGATGCATCGCGCCATGGATCGAGGTCTACGCGGGTGTCAGCTACCTGCACCACGCCAGCGAGAGCTATGCGGTGCCACGGCGGCACAGTCTCTCACAGCACCACACACAGAGGCATGTGATGATTTCCCCAACACAATGCCTACGGTACTGTGTTGGTGGCATAATCCTCGTCGCGGCATTGGTACACCTCGTCGAGGCATCGGCAATCGTGCTCGATGGTCGCAAGCGTGGACCATAGATGTCCGCGGCCAAGGTACAAACCGCTACTGGAGCTCAGTGCATGAACAACCAGATGCTATGCGCTTCTATGGCAGTGGCACTGAGAGAGGTCACTGGCTGTTCTCTGAATTCCAAGATCTTGTCGACAAGTTCTGAGCAATATGCCCAGTTGGCGTAACGCGCTGTTAAGATTGGCATATCTGCGTCGCACTTAGGATCGGTTGACGCGTTCTTCCAAGTGCCTCGCAATACCAACAGAGTACTCATGGCGGAACGACAAGACAATGACAGCGCTTGACGCTAAGAGGACCTGAGTCGAAAGCGGCGCTAAAGGATTCGATGCTGCTGCTGCTTCCCAGAGGCACAGCAATTGCCACTCACAAGCTAGAACCGTGTCCGGGAGCGGTACGCTACAAAGGCTAGCTGAGAGGTGCAACAGTCATCTCTCCGTGATGTTGGCGGCGCTCGTCATGGCAAGGTAGTGACAATGTGGCGAAATGCCTGAGTCAGCCGAGAAGCGCTGCAACAACTGCCCTACTTGTGGAGGCCATTTTGGAAGGCACGGCATTACACTCGCAGCGCACCCTCTTCCACAATTTACAGTCCATACAGATTTGGCTCCTGCTCGACGTGCACTCAGTTCCACAGCCATTCTCTGTTGCCCACATCGGCGCATCTCCCCAGTTCGCGGCTTCAGACGATGCACAAATTGTCGCGCACACAGAGACTGGACTGCAATGTCACGAAGCGCTGCACCGCATGTGCTCGTTGAGGTGCGATTCACCGACAGTAACGAAAGTGTTCAGGTGGTACTTGCTTGGGCGACAGAGCTCCATATCTTCATCTGACATGGCATCCATCGCGGCAGTTCCAGATGGTCATCTTTACGGCGAGAGCAGGCACAGATACCATCGCACGGTAGTTGGTGTCTGCTAATAATTTGAGGTGCAGTCATGTTTGCGGAAATGAAGGCCAGTCCCGAACCAGGTCCAGCTGCTGAAACTTCCAAGCAATCCTGAGCTTGTCAAATGTTGACCATGCTCCAGACCACAAGTTCCTTGTCGAAAGTTCAAACACAAATGGGCCTCGAAGGCTGTTCTATGGTCCATTGACCTGCAGAAAACGACCAACGACAAGCACAACCCAGGCTGTCACCTGACTTTAGCTCGGCGTACCCGTGCAACGGTAAGGCAGATCGTGGTTCACCTACCTCGATAGACATACTTCACATGGCTACAGCAAAGCCTTCTGCTCCTCATTTCCTGGGGCAAGCGACTTTGCAGCGAAGCATCGCCAGCTTGAGCATGAACACGATAGTGTACCGCCAATGAGAGCAGAGCGGAACCCTCCAAGCACGACAAATCACCAGGAACAGGACATCATGAATGCCAATGACCACAGCGAACAGATGCCGCTTTGGGTACGCAGGTAATTTCGATCACGAGTGGTCAATCTTACCGTGGGTGGCCAACAGCTCATGCCCTGAGTCGACGAAGCAGCCTCTGCCGATTGTATAAGAGACTATCCTGACCTCCTCACAAAGCCTGGCTCGTTTCCACCTACACCTCAAGTCAGCGGCACTCACAATCCGCAGTCACTCGTTCGGCATTTCAGCTCCCATACCTTCCCTTCCAGCATAGCAATATTCGACAGCCCATCAACCAGCCAATATAACATTGAGCTGCTTTCGACATGCAGTTCAGGTTGATCACCGCCGTCTTGGCGTCTGTCGCCGTCAGCGGCGTCGTTGCTGGTCCTGTAAGTCACAGGATATAGATTTGACACGTCGCATTGTTCTGACTCTTGCAAAGGTGTTCGCTCGTGATGAGCAAGTCCAGCAGGATGTCCAAGCACCTCAAGAAGCTCAGGCCGATGATCCACCGGCGGGGCTACCAGGACTTGACGATAACCTGGCCACGGGTAAATCGAGCCCTGCCAAGCCAGCAGCGGACACCCCCAGTAGCGGCGGCGGCGGTGGCTTCTTCGGGGGTTTGATCCCTGACACCATCAACGTCAACTACACTCCTCCAAAGGATGGCGGCGGCAATTACTGCTCCAACAACCCATACGCACCAGGATGTGGTGGAGGCGGCAACTATTGCTACAACAACCCATACGCACCAGGATGTGGTGGAGGCAGCAACTACTGCTTCTACAACCCATACGCACCTGGTTGCGGTAACAACTTTCCACCGCCACCTCGTCGTACGCCACCAGGCTGCCCAGTCTACCAGGAGAGCTGCAACTTCTGCAACTTTGGCCTCGGGTATCGAGGCAATTCCTTCATCGGAGAAGATCCCTACGTCTGCCCCAATCAGTACGCAGGCTACGGATCCCAATACATCGGTTGCTCGTGTCACTTCTGATCGAGAAGCTTTGGCCGTTGGTGCACTGGGAGCGGGTCTGCAGCACTATCGCCCATCGAGGCAGCGTAGTCGTGATCGCCCTTGTTGGGTGCTGTCGCTGGCACGAAGCTCTTTCGTTATGGGCCTGGTGCTTGTTGCACGTATAAGGAAAGGATCAGTTGTAGTGGAGAGGAGAGAAGGAGGGAGTGGAAGGGGTTGGTCGGGTATCTTCTGTAATTAGTCAGTACATCTGTTGCTTGCCAGACTCGTTCGACAGAGATCATCTGGTGCCATTTCCTTTGCCTTCTTTCTCACTTGTGTTGATTGGCATCTCTAGCCCATGCAGTCGCTAATACACCTTTGGGTGATGTGCACATATTACTGTAGTACTCTGGGATTCTTAAGTGCTCTCTTGAAACTTTGCGAAGCTTCATGTCACGCCAAACATTCGATGCTACTGACCGTGATAAACCTCATCGAATATCGTCAAACAAGATGAAGAGGCACCTTGAGAAACAAGAAGAATAATAGTTAGTGTAAGAAGAATCTATCGTGGCTCTCGTTAATGATCACATCTTCCATTGCCGAGAGCCAGCTCGTACACATATTGCGATTTCAGTAATTCCTGCAGTGGTGCCTATACCACGGACCGCGTCTTGTTCCTCCTCTCATCTTCATCACGACATACATCCCTTAGTGTCGTCCCCCTGCCACTCACTTCGTAGCATGGACATCACTAAACGGGCTCTGATCCCTCTTCCCTCCAATTCCATCATGATCCGGATCCTGCGAAGCGCGCTTTGCAGCTTCTTCGATCACGGCACTCAAACCGCCTGGTCCTCGTTTATTGGCGTGATCGGTGTCGTTGCGTTTTATTCGTGGGCCGGAGCCGACTGAGGCGGACATTGCCGCGTAAGGGTTGGGTCCTCGGAAGGTTTGTGCTGCTAAGGTGGCGTTTGATTGGTGTTCTGTTGCATCGAAGAAGGGGCTTTCGAGGGGTTGAATGAGGGGTGCTGGGTCTGCTGCTGCGGCTGTACTTTCTCGGATTAGGCTCTTGCGCGCGCGGGCGTGTTCGTCTTCTTCGTCGGATTCGTTTGCGGTTTCGACTAGAGGGGAGGGGTTGACTGGTTTTGTGTTGGATCCTTTCGTTGATGTGGAGGCGTCGCTGGGTTGGCGCGCTACCGGGAAGCGGCCTTTGCCTTTGCCACCACCGATTGTTACAGGCGTTGCTTTTGCAAATGTGCCACCAGTGTGGTGGGATGAAGGCGAGCTTGTGGCGGATTTCTTCTCGCCGAGCATGACGGCTTTGGGACCGCCTGAACTTCCAGGAGGCGTCGGTCCCAATGTTGGTGGCGACTCCATAGAAGGTGTTGATGTGGCAGAGGTAGACTTGACAGACACCATTCTCGGCAACGCTCGAATGACTTGTGTTGCTGGCATAGGCTCTGTGGTCGCATCGTCTCTGTACACATCGGACATCATCGAGGATCGAGCCAGAGATGGTGTGATGGAATGCGTCGTATACTGTGTGTCTCTCTTGCCGGATCTCATTGAAGAGCTATCGGAGTATGTGCTGTCCCGCAGATCCGAAGGCCTGAAGAAGAGAGCATCGCCTTCATTGCTCAATGGACTCTTGGGTGTCATAGCTTGTGGCGTCCTGTTCGCATATGCAGCTGGTATGGGAGGCACAGGCGCTGTGTTGAGCAGGCTATTGTGGCCAGATCCGTTACGATTCGTGACACCCGGAATGTATGCGATATGAATGATGTTGCTTGCCCGGCTGAGGAAGCTGGCCGCCACTGATCCTCTCGTTCTTGTGGACGCAGCATCTGAGCGCATCGCATTGAACTGCGAGACGCCCTTCTGTGTTGCGATGTCATCCTCGGCCTCCCAATCTTCCTGTTCTTGCTCCTGCCGACGCTTCTTGATCCAGTATCGCCAGAACAGAAAGACAATGAGGCCCATAAACACGACTCCTCCAATCACACCTCCCGCTATGGCTCCCACATTCGTCTTTGCAGCTTTGGGAGAGGGACTCGGGTTGGCAATGCAGACCATATGCGCGCAGTTGTCGCAACTCTGCGGGACCAGCGAGCAGATGTCGCCTTCGCGACATGCGGGACATGTGGGTGTCTCGGGCTCACACTCAACACAGCGCTTGAAGATGGATCGCATCGTCCTTTCCACTTCTGTCCTGCTGTCAGTCGTGCCCGGCGCCTTCCTCGGCATGGTCCTACCGTTCGCCATGTTACTGCTGCTGCCTTGCGCTGCTGCTCCTCTTGACGTGTTTTCTCAGCCTCGAAATATATCGCGTCCAGCGGCGCCTCGCGCGGTCGTCGCACAGCGTATCTGCCCTCGGTGGCTATGCAGGACTGCGGGTGGATGCCGTGCTGCAATCTCCTGCCGTCCAATACTCAACAATGTACTTCAAGTGCACACCAACACGCAGAATCAGACTAAAGGTAAAAGAGCGACTGTCGAAGATTCGGTGAGCATCAATATTCCTGGCTGGAGAGGGATGGGTGCGTGGGTTGCAAGAGCAGACGACGACTGTGAACGCCGGCCGTTGACGAGCGTTCCAGACGTGTGATCGACCCGCCCGACCCTGGATTGGCTCCACTTCTCACATGGCCTTTGTTGTGGATCAAATTACTTGTTGCATTGTTCTTCACGACACGACTCGCGACTCATCAAATGCAGACAAAGATCATCGCTGGAGAGGCGTACCTTGAGTACAGTAAGCGAGGCGAAGAACAATTACAGGATAGCGCCTGGCCTCTCAAACCTTTAAGAGAGGCAACTGAGTGAGCATTAAGCACGACGCGTAATCACGTCCTGTCAAATACTCGAGCACGCTCAAGGCGAAGACAAAGTATCATACAAGCGTGTGACTGCCTTCGACAGGCTTAACCGGTTGCACGTTATCGATAGTCATACGACTGCCCTTCTGCAGTCACTGACGAGCACATCACAAGGTTAGGGTGAAGAGTCACTGACAAACACATCACAAAGTCAAGGAAAGTAAATGAATGAGACAACATATATCGGCTTACCATATCTTTCTGTAGCGTATACTATACATACCTAAGACAGACCTACTTTCTACAGATCCTTCGCCCGTTATCCATATACCGTACAACCAGAACTAGGAACCTAATCCGTCCGGCCGTTTGCAGGAACAAAGGCGATCTTTTATCCGGCCTCAAGAGGCAATTTTTTCATCTGTAGTCAGCAATAAACCAATTCCCCCTTCGCTTTCACCAAGATTGATCGATCGGACTTACCTTCCAAATACACCACCCAGCCCCATCAAAGCGAACAAGCAAGCGAGCAAGAGGGACGCAGAAGTTAGATCTCCCGGATCGACTTCAACATCCCACTCCTCTGCTGCTGCTGCTTCGACGGCTGGACCGCATACATCGAAGACGAAGAAGAACTCACCTTCGGCGCAGCATCATCATCGGACTGATACATGCGCCAGTGGGCATTCCCAAACTTACCTCCCTTGAACGACCAGCCACCATACGAACCCGCAGCAGACGATGACGAGGATGCATAAGTAGAAGACATCGTCGTCTGACTACTCATCGAGTCCAACGACATCGTCGAATCAGACCGAGTCAAACCCGAACTAACACTCGACCGTCGCGAAGAGCTCACCGAACCCGGGGTAGTATCAACCGCACTCGTCACCACAACCGACGGCGCACGCGACCCTGCTCTCGCCGCAACAATACCGTACGATATCGGCGCTGGCTCAGCGGAAACTCCCCCTCCGCAGAAGAACAGTTGTCGCGCACGAGATCGTTGGCACGATACACACTCCGAAGAGAAATCTGTGTCCAGGCCGAGATCGCGCGTGTTGTGGCAGCCGCGAGAATAAATCACGGGGTCGGAGGCTGCGAGGGGGCAGAAGGTGTAGGCGGGGCGGGAGTAGTGCTTGCAGGGGGTGTGGTAGGTTGTTGTGAAGTGGCACATCTTTGCTGGGTGAGTGGGAAGGGGACGTGTGAGGGAAGGGTAGGGGGTTAGCGACACGATCTTCTTTTTCTTCTTCTGGACTCTTGCTTTTCGATTGAAGGAACCTTTGAGGGCCTGGTCAACAGGGCTTATGGCAAAAGTGTTCTTTCTTGGAAAGCTGGGTTTGAGAGTCTGGAGTCGTAAGAGGAAGATGTGTGCTGGGTGGAAAGTCCGATGAGAGGAAAGATTGATGATGGGATGGATGGGTAGCATATATGCTGTTGAGGTGCTATTGTGTTGTGATGTGTAAAGAGTGCTTTGACAAAGGGGTAGGTGCTGTGCTTTGTGTTGTGCCATTCTGGGGACAAGAGGATGTTCAGGAGTTTCTTTGTGTCTTTGTTGGTGTTGACAATCGGCATTGTACTGTGATGAAAGACATGAAAGAGGTGTTGGGAAAGAGAGTGGCGAGAGGTGGAGGCTCTCCAACAACGAATTAGTACTCCAAGTTGGTTGTAGTATGCTGGGAGTATCTGGTGGGCAGTCGGCTGATCTCATAGCTAGCTCTCGTGGTGAGCTCAGTACTGCGATGCTCATGTTCTGACCGGCTTCCATATGCGCGCGACCACCAGAGTTGAAGTGGTTTCCAGTCTGTGTAGAGCAGGCAATCAGCTTAAGCAACGACCCACTATAGGAGTCCATGCTTCGACTCGCGCCAAGGCGTACTGAGCTGCACTATGCTTCTCATTATGCTTAAACTTCCCACCTCACGAGCGAGCAGCCTCTCCTACAGCGTGGCCACTTATGCGAGGAGTCCGTCACACTCGTCATTGGCCTGCTCCGTGCATTCGGAGCGAGAGTCGACGATGCATTCAGAGACCTCGCCAGCCGTACGCAGCACGGCTGAACCGCTCTGGCCCACAACGGCCGTATGGAAGACCGTTTACATGACCCGACTCCGCGATGCTGCAATGCTTCATCAAAGCTCAATCTTACTGCTTTTTCGCTTGCTCCTCAATATGCTTCAAGAGACCATTGCCGCAACGTACGACTTGCTCGTACGCGACCGTAAATCCCTCGTTCCCTCCATACCACGGGTCATCGATTTCTTCCTTCTTGCTCTTCCCACCAAACTCTCCGTAAAGATGCACCCTATCCAGCGCATCGTCACCTAGCGTGCCCTTCTTCGTCGCTCTCTTGACCAAGTCTCTTAGATCATCGTAGTTCTGTCTGTCCATGGCTAGCAAATAGTCGAATCGCTCAAAGTCATCAGGCACTTTGACCTTGCGAGCTGCGTGCTTGTAGTCATTTAATCCATTCTGTTTGAGCACTTGCATGGTGCGAGGATCAGGACTATCGCCTGCGTGGTATGCGCCAGTTCCGCATGAGTCGATCTCGCTGATGTGAGGGTGTTGCTCTGCTGTGCCGAACTTGGTGAGGTTGCGGAATACGCCCTCGGCCATTGTCGAGCGGCAGATGTTGCCGAGACAGACGAAGAGGACTGATGCGCCTTGACTGCTCCTACTGGACGACATGATGTAGACTTGGTGTGGTCTGAACGATGCAGGTATCGGAACAATAATGTTCGAGAACAATCAGATCTCAAGCTCAGAGCATCGGCTGAACCTTCACTTACAACATTGCCAAGACCGTCAATGCAGCCTTCTCGAAGATGTCTCTCCCTCCAGCCATGCACGACGACCTTCTCGGTCTTCGGCATCCAAGGTCGTAGGACGAGAATATCGTTGCCTAGAAGGTGGACCTTCCCAGCTGAGTACACATCAGCCATATGTCACTTTGCGACTTTTCTCTGGCGGCCTGTGCTATTTTGAGCACGAGCCCGCATGAACGCCTCATTGCTGACCTGATCGTCCTGCCTTGTGGCGCAAAGCTAGAGATCTTGAGCTCTGGCCTGATGTCCATTGCCTGGCCTGATGTCCATTGCCTGGCCTGATTGTGATCGCGTTCGCTCTGAGAGGGCTGGACTGATCGAATGCAATGTTTCTGATGCTATTATGCACTTCGTATCCAAGTTGAGACAAGCAGAAGAGCAGATGGTGAGTGTGACGACAACGGAGATGCTCTGAGCGTGCCTGGAGACGCCGCGGCAGATCGGCGGAGCACCCTGGCTCCTGGACATGAAACGTGAACGGATAGAGTTTGGTGTGGCTGTGGCAGGCGATGTTTTTGGTCGCGCAGCGCAGCTCTTGGAAGGTGGAAGGTCAGCAGATGGCTACAGTAGAGCAGTGCAACGAGGCCTGCACATCAGACAAGTATAGTAGTCATCCAGCTAGTCATCCATGCGAACTTTCTGCACTATACAATCGAGTATTGCGCAAAACCTGCTGTGTAGCATTGCTAGGATATGTTGCTGTTGACGACGATCTTGGTGTTGACACGGCTCCACACATCCTCTCAAGCATCTTGAAACTCGGTACATCTGCCCGCACATACGACGCAATCACTGCAGGCGCAGTCACTCGCTTGACGCGATCACATCTTCGGGCAACAGTCCACCGCGGATTGTGCACCAGAAAAGAGAAGAAAAGGGATTGTCATCGCAAAGCGCACAGGCTCGGCGCATACACAGGGGAGAGACAGCAGAAGCAGAAGTCAGGATGAGCTACAACCCTCTAGGTGAGTCGCGTGGCCGAGACAAGTGTCTGGAGATGGTTTGAGATGCTGTGCGCACTGGCGAGTGGATGTAAGAGAATATCTGCAGACTGCCCGCATTCCACACGCAGCCTTCTCTTCTTCTTCTTCTTCTGAGGCATCACGAGGCTGGACAGCCGTTGGAGCAGCACCAGACCACGCGCAAACCTTCTCCAGACACACCCAGACTATGCGCCATTGCTTGCTTGTCTGCCATACTGACAATTCCTTCAAGGCGGCTACGGCCATCCTGGACGTCCCAGAGACGACCGCAGTCCCAGTCCGCACCCCAACAACCCCTTCATGGATCGCCATCAGTCGCCCGATCCGCGCTTGCAGCAGTCGCAAGGCTATCAGCTCGAGGACCGACCATACCATGAGCCGCTCGAGATTCCAGTCGGCCCAGGGCCATACCACGCTGCTGCATCGAGCGACAGACTAGCAGCCCAGCCCACATACGAAGTCACGAACATGCCAGGCACCTATGGCCATGGCGAGGCATACGACGACGAACACAGACACGGCTATACGCCCAATCCATATCAGCAAGCAGCTCAGCAAGGGAGGGGCGAGTACAACCTGAGTCCGCACAGCCCACAATACGAGCACACGGACTACATCCAGGACCCAAATGCATACGATGCTCCACAGCACCAGTACTACCAGGATGAGTCGGACGACAGGCCGATGCTGAATCCAGGAACATCATATGGCCCTGATCCGCACCAAGCAGGGCCGCTCGAGCACGAAGATTTGCACACAGACCTTGAAGGCGGCTACAACGATGCCCCACCGATCAAGGCGCCGATCAGACGATGGAAGACTGTCAAAGAAGTGCAGTTGTACAACGGCAACTTGGTGCTGGATTGCCCAATCCCACCTCGGCTGTTAAACCAGGTTCAGCATGCTCAGCCACCTGAAAGAGACGAGTTTACACACATGAGATACAGCGCTGCGACTTGTGATCCCAGCGAATTCTTCAGCAAGCGCTTCACCCTACGACAGCGCTTGTTCGCGAAGCCACGTCACACCGAGCTCTTCATCGTCATCACCATGTACAACGAGGAAGATGAGCTGTTGGCACGTACGTTGATCGGAGTCATCAAGAATATTGAGTACATGAACTCGCGGACATCATCAAAGACATGGGGTAAAGAGGCGTGGAAGAAGATCGTGGTGTGCATTGTCTCAGACGGTCGTGCAAAGATCAACCCTAGGACGCGAGCTGTCCTCGCGGGTATGGGAATCTACCAGGACGGGATCGCAAAGCAGCAGGTCAATGGCGAGGACGTGACGGCACACATCTACGAATACACCACGCAGATGACTCTGGAGATCAAGAAGGGAGTCGTTCACGTAAAGAAGGGCAACACTCCAGTGCAGATCCTGTTCTGCTTGAAGGAAAAGAACCAGAAGAAGATCAATTCGCATCGATGGTTTTTCCAGGCATTCGGCGAAGTGCTGAACCCTAATATTTGCGTCCTGATTGATGCCGGAACGCGACCCGGACGAAGCAGTGTCTACGACCTCTGGAAAGCCTTCGACAAGGAGCCAATGTGCGCCGGTGCCTGTGGTGAGATCAAGGCTATGCTGGAGCACGGAAAGAACCTCATCAACCCACTTGTTGCAGCGCAGAATTTCGAGTACAAGATGAGCAACATCCTCGACAAGCCACTTGAGAGTGCCTTTGGGTTCATCACTGTGCTGCCTGGTGCCTTCTCAGCCTACCGCTACGTTGCACTCCAGAATGACAAGGATCGCCAGGGACCTTTGGAGAAGTACTTTGCCGGCGAGAAGATGCACGGAGCCAACGCTGGTATTTTCACTGCCAACATGTATCTTGCAGAAGATCGAATCTTATGTTGGGAGCTGGTTAGCAAGAAGAACTGCTCGTGGATCCTGCAATACGTCAAGTCCGCTACTGGAGAGACCGATGTGCCAACAGAAATGGCGGACTTCATCCTGCAAAGACGAAGATGGCTGAATGGATCGTTCTTTGCTGCTGTCTATGCCTTGTCGCATTTCTATCAGATCTGGCGCAGTCATCACTCGTTCTTGAGGAAGTTCTTCTTCTGCATTGAGTTCGTTTACCAAGCGGTTAACATGCTGTTCGCTTGGTTCGCAATTGTGAGTTGTATTGATCCCCTCAGTTGTCAGAATCCTGCTAACACAGTCTCAGGGCAACTTCTTCCTCGTCTTCCGCATCTTGACATCTTCCCTTTCCGAAAAGGCACTACTTGGCACCGCTGGTCTGGTCCTCTCTGTCATCTTCGAATGGCTCTACCTTGCTGTCCTTGTCACCTGTTTCGTTCTGGCCCTTGGCAACCGACCTCAAGGAAATAACAGATACTACATGATGCAGGTCTACTTCTGGGCTATCATCATGGCGTACCTACTCTTCGCTTCGGTCTTCATCACAGTCAAGTCCATCCAGGCCCAGATCGCCCTCAACCAAGGCTTCAACCTGGCAATGTTGTTTACCAACAAGCTCTTCTTCACGCTGATCATTTCGATGGCCTCGACTTGGGTGCTGTACCTGGTCGCATCCATCCTGTTCCTGGATCCATGGCACATGTTCACCTCCTTCATTCAGTACCTGCTACTGACGCCGACTTACCTTAACATCTTGAACGTGTATGCTTTCTGCAATACGCACGATATCACTTGGGGAACGAAGGGTGACGACAAACCGGAGAAACTGCCTGCTGCGAACCTCAAGCCTGGCGGCAAGGTCGATGTTGCTATTCCCACAGATGACGCGGATCTCAACACGCAATACGAGGAAGAGCTTCGAACATTCGGTACCAAGTACGAGCCACCGAAGAAGGTCATCTCTCCAGAACAGAAGCACGAGGACTACTACAAGGGCTTCCGATCTGCTGTCGTGCTTGCATGGATGTTCTGTAACCTGGCACTGGCAGCCGTTGTCTTGAATGCCGGCGGCATGGATAGGATCACAGTACCAGAAGACGGCACTCAGCAAGATTCGGACGCTGTCGAGAACGAGCGCTCTACGGTCTACATGGCGGTTGTGTTGTACTCTGTTGCCGCGCTGGCTGCGGTACGCTTTATCGGCGCATGTTGGTTCTTGATTGCAAGAATGTTCCGCGGCGTGTAAGTGGGCATTTGATGAAGTGAACGACATGAGGCGTTGATTGGGGTTTGATGAGTTTGTGATACCCTCATGGCAAGATGAGCGTGTACGTGCATTTGGCGCGGCAAAGACAGACAGATAGGCAGATAGGATAACGCAGTTGTTCTGATCATTTGCATACTCATATCTTTCGTCAGGAGTTGCATGTTACCTGCCGCACTATGAGGTATCACTCTCATCATAGTCTCGTTCGTGTCCAGGACGTACAATGAGCACTGCCAGTCTTTCGAATTGTGCTTGCATGCGAAGGCTCGGGCTCAAGTTGTGGTCCCGGCAGGCTACCTGCATACTGCGTCTCGCGTTCTGCATGCTATAGAAACACCAGCATACGACTGCGAAAGCACTCGCTATCCAGCTGAGCGTAGGCAATGCCTGCCATCATATTGACCAGACCTAGAAACAGTGAGTAGCGTGCGCGTCCAGCTCACCTTTTCACTAATGCACATCACTTCCTGCCGCTTCACTTCACGTTCTCACCGGTGTCGAAAGCTGCAGGCGGCGCTAGCGTCTCTTCTTCTTGCAGGGGTCAAGCTCACAAACACAACAAACTTGCCCTTTGCCCTCCGCGTGTCTTCAGCTTTTCGTTTCTCCTTTATCACTTGACTACAGACACCTTTCGGAGTTTGTTGTCATCTCAAGCAGCAAGGAGAACAGGCACAACACTCGCTCCTGCATCACTCCTCGCAAGCCCTCGAACAGGCTCGTCTCCGCCACTTCACCAAACACAACATCGCCGTCGCTGACTTTTCACCAGACAGC
Source organism: Septoria linicola (assembly GCA_024114885.1). Lineage (NCBI taxonomy): Eukaryota > Fungi > Ascomycota > Dothideomycetes > Mycosphaerellales > Mycosphaerellaceae > Septoria > Septoria linicola. The sequence goes on from CP099422.1 coordinate 2,655,743, forward strand.
TCTTCGCTTTCTTGTTCACCAACTTGACTCACCTGTCAAAACACTCAAGCCAGTCAACAAGATGGGTGCTTCAACTTGGGACACACCTGCTGGTAAGCACCTTCCTTCCTCACACGCGCTCGAGCACTACTGACTTCACATCAGCAGGTGTCGACAACAGCTGGAAGGCTGACAGCGGCGGTAATGACGGCTGGGAGGCCGACGGCGGCGCTGCCATCAACGACGACTCCGGTTTCTCGGCGGATAACATCTCGAGGCACGCCAATGGTGCCGGCAACGGCGCTGCTGACGACAATGGCTGTCGCGTGTAAGTTGCGCCTCGCTTGACTTCATCCAACACTCAGCTAACACTTCACAGGGGCGGCTCAGACAGCCGCTCTGCTCGTGACTGCCCAGACAAGCCAGAAGGTGGAGGCCACGGCGGAGGCTGCTTTAACTGTGGTGAGGAAGGCCACAACAAAGCAGATTGTCCCAACCCAGCTGTCGACCGTCCGTTCACTGGTACCTGCCGTGTCTGCGAGCAGGAAGGTCACCGTGCTGCGGAGTGCCCGGAGCGTCCGCCGCCAAAGTGCCGTGCTTGCGGTGGTGAGGGCCATGAGGCTGCCGACTGCGAGGCAAATCAGGTCCAAGCCATGTTCGCTGTCTTGGGCGTTGAAGACAAGCCAATGGAGGATTCTTGGGCTGCCGTGGAGGCCGCTGACAAGGAGAGAGATCTTGAAGAGGTCAAGAAGGTGCATAACACGTTTGCGAGACTTGCTGCCATCCGCTGACCGTTTCTACAGAACCTCTACGCATACGCAAAGGCCTACCCAGCCCTCACGTTCCCGGAGCTTGAGAAGACCTTTCGCGATGGCGAGATGAACACCTACCTCGTTGCGATGGAGAAGGAGATCGCCGACGCGTTCACTATCATCAACTTCCAAGGTCAGAAGGGCCTGAAGTATGTCGTCTCTTTCCAGTTCTCGCCCAAGCCGAGACGCGCCAAGTTCGCCGAGGGTTGGCCATCCTCGCCAGAAGAGAACATGACTCGGCTGGAAGAGGCTGGCTTCGCTATGAACAGCTTTGTTCAGAAGTGCAGCAACTGCAACGAATGGGGTCACACCAGCAAGTCTTGCGAGCAGGAGAAGCAGGAAGGCGGCCGCGTCGCGATCTCTTGTGCCAACTGCAACGAGGAGGGTCACCGTGCTCGTGACTGCAAGGAGCCACGCAAGAGCGGCCGTGGCTGCAAGAACTGCGGCAGCGAGGAGCACATGGTGAAGGAGGTATGTCACGCTCGCCACTCCAATGAACCCGATCTTCTGCTAACATCTCAACAGTGCCCAGAGCCACGCATGGACCTCGAATGCAACCTTTGCGGCGAGAACGGACACATGTCTCGCGAGTGCCCAACCAAGCCTCCGGATGTTTGCCGCAACTGCGGTGAGGAGGGTCATCGCAAGAATGATTGCGTGAATGAGCGCCAGTTCCAGTGCCGCAACTGCGATAAGTGGGGTCACACTGGTCGCGAGTGCCCGTAAGTGCAAGAACCTATTGCTGTCGTGGCCACAAACTAACATAATCACAGAGAGCCACGCAACATGGCCAAGGTCCAGTGCCGCAACTGCGACGAGATGGGCCACACAGGCAAGGACTGCCCATTGCCAACGGATTGGTCTCGCGTTGAGTGCTCGAACTGCAAGCAGAAGGGTCACACCTTCCGTCGCTGCACCAACCCGACTGCTACAGAAGACGATGCCGGCGCCGATGATGGACCCTTTGGTGATGGCGCCGCTGCTTCTGGTGGTGCTAGTGGAGGTTGGAAAGACAACACCGCTGGTGGTGGAGCTTCTGGTGGTTGGTAGGTTGACATGCTTGGACTCTTGGGGAGCTGGGGGTCACATACCACAACACGGTCGGCAGTCGGTGCTTTGAGCATTGCTGCCAACAGCTTTGACATGAGATGAGACGGTCTCTCGATAGAGGGCTAGAGGTTGCAGGAACAATGGATCTGCAGTATGGCATGACTCTTCTTCGGGGTCTCTTGCGATTTCTCGAATTCCACGATGTTCTGAATGAGCGCTTCCTTCCAGTCCTCGTTGTTCTCCTTGATGAACATCACATCTCGTCCAAATTTCATCAAGCAGTTCTTTCCATGCCCGAGCTGTCAGCTTGGCGGTTTTCCTCAGCTGTTTCTCAGAACCACAGCCTCTTCCTGCAGCATGTATGCTTGGCCGATGCTCACAATAGCTCGTCATTAGGTCCTCCCAATAGCTTGCAGGAATCAACAAATCCTACACCACGTCACGTCACGCCCGCGACGCGTGAGGCCTCGATATACCCGTCGCCGAAGTGGCAGCGAGTGCAGGCCCACAACAAACAAGGATTTCTCTGGCGCGCTGTGGAGGACCGCATGGAGTCAAGACATGGAGACCCAGACGTCAGCGAGCATGATATCAGGGATATGATGTTACGCTAGCGGAATGGTGCTGCTGTGATGATTGTTGTTGAACGCGATTGCAGCTCTGTGAACGCGCTGGAAGCAGTGCGCTCACAGAGCGGATGTGGACTGAAGAGACTAGAAGAGAGCCATCACATTGGCTTGAGCATGCGTCCGTCATGGAGGATTCCGTTTCACCCACAAGACCATGCCATCGGATCATCCCCTTTCGCGAGAGAAGTCGCATGAGCTGAGGCCATCCCCATCCCCATCTCCATGGTCCACCTCGCGACCCGGCCTACCTATTCCGGCAAGCCGCGAATCTTATCTGTGCACGCACTTTCTCCCAAGAAACGGATGAGGTCTCTTCATTTGCTCGCTTGCGCATCTTCGGGATACTAGCACGCACACCGGCCTCGTAGAGCCACGTGGAGGCCCATGGCGCCCCGATCATTGGTGTTGCACGACCAGCTTGGCGCTGTCCACTTCGATATGTATGGAAATGGGAAGCGCTGTGGGAGCTGGATAGGCTTGTTTATATACGTTCGACTGCTACTGCTGCGGTCATATTTTAGGGATTGCTTGATTTCTTGTCTTGACTTCTTTCCTACTGCTTGGCCTGGTATTTGGCTGCTGAGAAAGACAAGTGGGCAAGATGTTTGGCGGACAGCGGTTTTATGGCCTGCGAGGCACGAGGCTGAACGTTGCCATTGGCGTCATTGCCGGGCTGGACTTTTTGCTCTTTGGCTACGACCAAGGTGTGATGTATGTGCTCCCTCTCATGAACCTATCTTTGGCTCTCAGAGCAAGGACATTGATCTGTTCCGCAGGGGAGGTCTCTTGACCCTAGAGTCCTTCGTCCGCGTCTTTCCTGAAATCGACACTCGAGGTCAAGATGGCACAAGTTCCAGAGCAACCACGCAAGGAATCTCAATCGCATCCTACAATCTTGGCTGTTTCGTGGGCGCGGTCGCGTGCATCTGGCTTGGGCAGTATCTGGGCAGACGACGAACTATCTTTCTCGGCAGTGCGATCATGGTCGTTGGCGCTACTCTGCAGACTGCTGCGTTTGGTTTGACACAGCTTATCATCGGACGAATTATTACGGGAATCGGGAATGGATTGAACACGAGTACGGTGCCGACGTGGCAGTCTGAGACTTCGAAGAGTCATAAGCGTGGACAGATGGTTATGATCGAAGGTGCTTTGATCACTGGTGGTATCATGATCAGTTGTGAGTGGAATTCGACCTGGCAAGAAGACTGGAATGCTGACACCGTGCAGACTGGATCGACTTTGGCTTCTCCTTCCTTGAGCCCAGCACAATCACATGGCGATTTCCCATCGGTTTCCAGATCTTCTTCGCGCTGATCATTCTGGCTTTCATTCTCGACCTCCCAGAGTCGCCGAGATGGCTCATCCTGAAAGGTCGTGAGGACGAAGCTGTTACCGTGCTGTCAGCGCTGAGCGATCTGCCCGCCGACGACGAGTACATTATCAGCGAGTTCTCTGCGATCAAGGAGTCTGTTCTGGAAACTGCATCGGGCACGTTCAAGGAAGTATTCACGATGGGCAAAGACCGCAATTTTCATCGTGCTGCACTGGGATATGTCAATCAAGTGTTCCAGCAGATCAGTGTGAGTATCGAGAGTCTTGAGTGCGAAACCGCAACATCTAACACTGTTTGTCGCAGGGCATCAATCTCATCACATACTACGCAGCAACCATCTACGAGAATGAAATCGGACTTTCGCCCTTCCTCTCACGAATCCTGGCCGCTTGCAATGGAACAGAATACTTTCTGGCGTCCTGGATTCCGGTGTTTTTAATCGAAAAGGTTGGCCGTCGACCACTGATGCTCTTCGGTGCAGTTGGCATGTCGCTTTCCATGGTCGTCCTCGCTGCCGCTACATCTGTTGGCGGCTCGGGTCCTGGTGTGGTGGCGGCGGTCTTTTTGTTTGTCTTCAACACGTTCTTCGCTGTGAGTTTGTCCTTCCTCGAGGGACTTGAGAACAATACACTGATCAGCATAGATTGGCTGGCTTGGGATGACTTGGCTGTATCCTAGTGAGATTGTGCCTTTGCGGATTCGAGCGCCTTCTTCCGCGCTTTCGACTTCTGCGAATTGGTAAGCTTTGGAGTTGAAGCTCAAGAACGGCAATAAGCTAACGTTGTGCAGGATCTTCAACTTTATGGTCGTCATGGTATGAGGCATGCTTCACATTCAGGTACATCACGACAGCTGATGTCTCAATCAGATCACTCCTGTAGCATTCGACACAATCGGCTACCAAACCTACATCATCTTCGCAGTCATCAATGCTTTCATCGTACCCTGCGTGTACTTTTTGTGAGTCCCTCATCTCTCCTGCATCACATGTGCCAGCTGACGCTCTCTCTAGCTACCCCGAAACAGCATACCGTTCCCTCGAAGAAATGGACGAGATCTTCCACAAAACCACTGGCGCGTTTGATGTTGTTAGCATTGCTCGCCCTGCGAACACGCCGCATCGCTACGACAAGAATGGTCAGCTACTGATCAGCTATTTCGAAACAGAAGAACATCAGAGGCGGAGCAGTGCTGTGCAGCCTGGGGCTAAAGGTCTTTCTGAAGTGGAGAATAAAGAACGATCGACGCATAATGAAGCCTATCAAGTTGCAGGTGGTTTTGCGAATGGTAGTGCTAGCGAGAAGAGCTTGTGAAAGCATGATGCATCGCTGTAGAGACATGTGGTGAGAAGTGAAGAGCAAGGAAGATAGAATATAGAGCATGGACCATTGATACCCAGTTCTTGACAGCAGGAACAACAATTTCACACCACCACTGCGCTCACTCTCTCTCTCCTCCTTCTCCGCCTTCCCTCCCCAACATCTCAGGATCGACCAATCAAACTGATCTAATCATCCCTCTCCAACCACACCCTACAAACCTCATAATGCCTCCTAATCCTCTCGTCGTACTCCATCACTTTCCCAAACAAATCCCCACCCTGATCCAAAATTTCCAAAAACCTCCAACATCCCACCAAAATAAAATCTGCAAAACTCACTTCCTCACCCTGCACATACCTTCCTTCGTTCTCCTCCAACAACTCTTTGATCGCTTTGAGACCGGGTTGTGTGCTCCCTCCCTCTCCCCAGAGATATTCGGGACTGGCGCTCTCACTCTGAGCGAGGGAAGAGAGGGGCATGCCGAAACGCTTTTCGCGGGTGGAGTTGAAATATTCCGCGCTGACTTCGTTGAGGAGGAGTTCGGGGACGCGAGGGAGAGCGATGGGTTGGAGGGCGGGCATGAGGGTGTTTATTGCGGATTGGGCGCGAGCTGCGTAGTCGTTTCCGGAGAAGAGAAGAGAGGGAGTGGTGGGGTACTGCGATTCCAGGGCGTGGGCGATGGCGAGGGAGTCCATTGTGTAGGTTGGTTGGTCGCTTGAAGAGGAGCTTGTTGGGGAGGGAGGGAGGCGGATTGCGGGGATGGAGTAGGATGCGTTGGGGTTAAGGGAGGGGGAGTTGGGTGGGATGCCGTAGGATTTGAGGGCTGGTGCGACAGAGGGGTATTCGAGCCATTCAGTCTTGTAGGGAAGATTCTTGTAGTTTAGAGCGAGGCGGGCTATGAAGATTGTCAGCAGAACGTGCAAGAGGAGGGTTATGCATTGAGGCGATACCTTTCCACGGGTTGAGGCTCCAGCATTTGGGTGTGCCTCTGCTGGGCAGATCGTAGAGGATGATGTCTTCGGACATTGTTCTTGCTGTGGGAAAGAGTGGCTGTGTGTTATTCTTGGGTTTCTTGAGATGCTACGCAGTATAAGTAGAGGTGAGGTTGTGATAGCTGAGAGCTCACAACGCCCTACTGCAGGCACAAGTGGGGCTTGCTTTGTCAGGGTCTTTCACAGCATCGAGCTTCGTCGGTCACGGAACTTGTCGTTCGTGAAACTTCCTATTGTACAGTGATATACATGACACGCTTGAACGCAGCCAGGGTGTTCGATATCTTACAGCTCCTCATCGCTAGCAGTGATGTTCGATGCACCGACCGGCTTGCGCATAAACGCTTCCAGCAGCACACCAGTAGCTACACCAACATTCATGCTGTCTACGCCGACGTCTGGGACGTTGTCGGCTCGCTGACCACCTTCAATGGAAACGAAGTGGTCTGCACGATTGCGCAAATTCTGCCTCAGACCTTCGCCTTCAGCGCCCAGCATCAGTATGCAGGGATGCTTGACCAGTGGGCTGTCGGCCGCCACATTGGATGTGCTCAGGAACTGCCCAGAAAAGTCCTGCTTGCCGGTAGGTGCAACTGCAGCATACACTTTCCATCTGTACTTTGACGAGTTGTGTACAAAGTTTGATGGCTGTGAGACGGAAAGCAGACGCATGGCCTCGCAAGCGCCCGAAGATGCCTTGGCCAGCACAGCAGATGACAGATTGGCACATGTGTTCGTAGCGACAGCAATGGCATCAACTCCGTAGAAGTGGCAAGTTCTGATGATATTGCCGATGTTGCCAGGGTCGGTGATGCCGTCGAGCAGGACCACGAATGGGTGCCGCCAGCTATCAGTGACGGAGTTGATCACTTTTGGGTTGCCATTGATCTTGGCTTCTTCTGCACTCTGCTGGCCAAGCTCGATCGGAATGAAGCCTTTGCTAGATTCCGGCTTACGAAGACCAAGAACAGGCACTGCGGGCAACTTTGACGCCTCCAGGATAACACCATTGTGCGGTCGGCCATCTGACATCTTGTCTAGCATAGCTGTCTTGAACTCGTTGCGAAATGGAATGCCAGCTTCCTTGGCAAGAGCTACGAGTTCGCTTCCAGGCTTCTGGCCAGAGTCGGTGCCTTGCCCTCCAATGTCCGCGTCGAAGATCTTGGGATGGATGTACAGCTTGTACAGCTGGCGTCGCTGAGCTTTGAGTGCCGCAAGGACGCTATTGTAGCCGTAGAGGAACTCGCTAGCAGCTGTCGTGTAGGGAACAGAGACTGGAATCTCGTCATCTTCGTCCATGGTGCGCTTGGATCGTGCTGGTCTCTTTTCATCTCTCATCTCGCGTCGTTCGTGTCTCACGGGCTCTGCTGAACGCTCCGTCCTGTCTGAGTGCCGAGGCTTTGCTTTCATCGCCCCCAGCTCTGGCCTACCAACTGCAAGATCGATCACGCCATCTCTGGTTACGTAGATGACGCTCTTCTTCCCATCAGGCATTTGTCCAGCCAAGAAGGTCCCTGCTCGAGCTTTCTTGTGGAATAATGACACAACAGCTTGCGCTGGCTCATCTTCTTGAAAGTTGCCGGAAGTGATGAATGAATTCACCGCCTTCAAGGACGTCCTGGCATCACGGACGAGATCATCTACACTGTGATTTTCGCCCGATTCTTGCTGTTGCTGTAAGAAGTGAATTTGACGGCATGCATTCTTGATGGCTTTGAGCAGTCCTTCGGCTGGCTTCGGCTGTGCTCGTGAGTTGGGCTGCCCTCGGAAGCCTAGGTTGGCGTCCTCGCTGCGGGATGATCTGATGACAGAGTACCTGGACGAGTTGCCATCAGAATCATCTCGCAACGCCACTCTCTCGGCTCGCTCACGTCGTCCTGGGTTTGATGGTCGATCTCTTGTGTAGTCTTGTCGGCCAGGTCTGCTGGTGTAATCGTTATTCCTGGCAAAGTTGCGGCGTGCTGGTCTGTCACTAGCAGTGTCGGTATAAGCACTTAATCGCCTCCGATCTTGGGGTGCGGGTCTTGGTGGGCGAGCTTCACGAGCATCTCGAGTAGGAGGTCGTGCTCTAATAGATCTGTCTCTACCTCCCCTTTTCTCTCGGCCATCATCTTTGGTGGCGCGAAGGCCTCTGTTGATGGCAGAGGTGGTAGACACCCATGCTTGCTGTCTTGAACATCCGACAGCAGACACTCTGCAGTGGAAGCAAATGTGCCTCTGCAGAAGTGTGGACGACATGTACGGGAAGTGGTTGATGTTCGTCTCATATCGATACCGAAAAACGCGGTTGCAACAGCTCGGAGAAAGTTCGGAAGTCGCGCGACGTGATTGGAGCAGTTCACCTTGAAGCTCGACGAGACCGCGACTGCCCCATTTCACACACGAAACACGTCCTTTTGGAAAGTGTTGCGGGACGGATGACGGATGATTGAACGATTGCGAGAATCTACGAGCTTCCGGCACGTTGCGCGACTTCCGTTTTGACGCGCAGATGGACTCCGATGACAGCGATGTCGACCTTGGGAATTGGGGAATGAAAGGCGGCGTGCTGTCCAGACCGAAATCACCTCCACCGCCTCCTCGCGCTCCGGTGGCGCCGATGGTTGCCTCCAGCTCGAAGATTGTGAAAGTAGTTCGCGACAGTTCATCTCCCGAAATCCTGGAATCGGCTCCCAAATCCCAAAAGTCGGCTGGACCAGTGCCGTCCTTTGGCTTCAACGCGATCAATGGCCCGGCACAGAGAGCATCAGAGGTCAACACGGCGCACAAAGTGGACTCAGACGCGTCATCTGAAGCGGACACGCTATTTGTGGAAGGGGAGGACGCTTCCAAACACTACAAGGGAAAGGGCAAGGCGAATGTCATTCCGAGCAGCAACACAGACGGCAAACTGGTGGTCGAGATCTCGCGGACTGAGGCCGACAACGTGGACTTGGACGACTTTCTGGACTATCGAGCCGGCGGTGATCGTGTGCGGCAGATTCTCAGCGAGCACTCATATGCTGACGGCACGGTGCTGTACAAGGTGCAGTTCGACGACTACCACGATGAAGATGTAAGTCTCCCATGTTCATCTCTCACCAACTGCCATCCCTCGTGAGTGCGGCTCTGAGCGACTGCATTCACCTTCTGCCTCATGACCATTGTCAGCACACTACTGTTGACATGTGCATCCTCACTTTCACTCTCACATGTGGATCGCCTCACGTATAAGAGCACGGCCGTCGCCCTTCAAAACTTCATTGCAAACCTTTCTCTCACCTCTAACACTGTCTGCTGCAGGTGACATTCAACGACTTACTCGATTACGACAACGGCGAAGAAGCAATCAACGAATTCAACGACAACGGTGCACCGGTCCAAGTATCCGCTCCCCAACAACGCGGTCCTCGTGGGAGTCGCAACCAGCGTAGCGGCAGAATGTTATCTTCTCGACCAAACGCCGGCCAGAGGAAGATGGACGGCTTCGTAAGCACTGTTGACGCTGTCGAAGACAGCGACGAGGACCTGTCAGAGAACGAGACTATGGCATCTCGACTTCTCCGTGGCCGCAAGCGCAAGCACCAGGATGTTTCTCCATATGTCGAAATGGGTGAGCCGGAAGATGAGGACGAAGAGGACGAAGAGGACGACTCAGACGATGAGCTGCAGCGTCCAACTCGCGCTGGGCTCCGAACATCCCGTAGGGCAACGGAAGAACGCAGTACGCGAACATCTCGACGGTCCACACGCCGTTCCACAGGACTCACAGACGATGACGAAGAATCTGACAGCGACAACATCTTGACTTCCGACCTAGCTGGGGGCAGACGTCGCAAGAGAGGTCGTCCTGCCAAGCTTGACCGTCCTGCCAAGAAGGTCAAGATTGGTCAAGAGGGCGAGCGTCACAGCTCACGAGCAACGAGACATGTAGGAGGTATGACCGAGATCGAGGTCGACGACATCTACAGGTCAGAGTCGGACGAGCCTAAGCAGCCTTCCAAACCCAAGCCTGTGGGTGTCCGCGAGATCTTCCAAGACCTTCCGCGTAACAACGAGTTCCGCATGCGCCACTCCCAGTATTGCGATGTGTGCGGGCAAGGACAGAACTTTTCGAAGCTCATCTACTGTCAGGGCTGTTCTTTGGTGTACCACAAGCCCTGCTTAGGACACCGCACCAATCGTGAGCATCTTGTTACGAAGGTCGACGAAGACGACTTTGTGCTACAATGTCGCCGCTGCGTTGGCTTTCCACGTAGAAAGGATCCTACTGCTCCAGACCACGGTAAGTGCCAGGAGTGTAAACAGCACGGTGCGGCCTGCCGACCCTTTCGATCTCGCAAGTCGCCTGCACAAGAGCAACGCGATCGCGAGGAGAACGACGGAGTAGATCCAGTGTACGATGTGCCTTCCGACAAGATCAACAACGTGGACAATGTGATGTTCCGTTGCACTCACTGCTTCCGTGGCTTCCACTTTGAGCATCTCCCCTCTCGCACGGATTACGATGTGGTGGAGATTGAAGCCGATCCCGAACAACGCTTTCGTGAGTACAACCGTGACTGGAAATGCAAAGACTGCGCCGAAATGCCTGCTAAAGTGTCTGGTCTCATCGCTTGGAAGCCAATCGACGAAGACATCTACGATCCAGCACAAGGTCTTGAGGGACTGGAGGAAGAAGACAAGGTCTACTTGGTCCGCTGGGACGGCATGTCGTACTTTCGAGCCAAGTGGATGCCCGGTACGTGGGTTTGGGGTGTTACACCACACGTCACGCGCAAAGCGTTTAGCAAGCGTGACGACTCGCAGCATCCAAAGATGCGTACAGAGGATGCGATTCCAGAAGACTATCTGCGCACAGATATTGTGCTCGACGTCAAGTACACCAGCATCGTGGACATCAACACTCAAGAGATCGACAAGGCCCGTAACCGCGAGGTCGAGAAAGCGCTCATCAAGTACAAGGGTCTCACATACGAAGATGCTGTGTGGGAAGCGCCTCCTGGCCCAGAAGATGGCGATCGCTGGACCGACTTTGTGACCGCGTACAACGATTGGGTCGCCGGTCGATATGTTCGGCAGCCAAAGGTCGGCGCCCTCAAGACACGGCTCGAGAAGATCAGAAAGGAAGACTTCCGCAATTTGGAGAAGACCGTTCAGCCAGAGACACTGGAAGGTGGCAAGTTGATGGAATACCAAATCCAAGGTCTCAATTGGCTGTACTACAAGTGGTTCACGCAGAAGAACGCTATTCTGGCTGACGAGATGGGCCTCGGCAAGACGATTCAGATCATCGGATTCCTGGCCACTCTGGTGCAAGAACACAACTGCTACCCGTTCTTGGTGGTGGTACCCAACTCAACGTGTCCCAACTGGCGGCGAGAAATCAAGCGCTGGGCGCCTAGCTTGCGCGTGGTCGCGTACTACGGCTCCAGGGAGAGCAGAGACCTTGCGTGGAAGCATGAGCTCTATCCCGATGGTGCCAAGGACCTTCGCTGCCACGTGGTGGTCACCAGTTACGATGCTGCAGCAGACGAGAACTGCCGCAAGTTCTTCAAGGGTGTGCCGTGGCAAGGCTTGATTGTTGACGAAGGCCAACGATTGAAGAACGACAAGAATCTGCTTTACAGCGCTCTCGCTGCGTTGAAGTGCCCTTTCAAGATCCTTCTGACGGGTACTCCACTTCAAAACAACCAGCGTGAACTTTTCAACCTCCTCCATTTCCTAGATGACAGCTTCGATGCAGCGGCTCTTGAGCTAGAGTTCGCCGAGCTTGACCACGAGAAGATTGGCAAGCTTCACGACATGATCAAGCCTTTCTTCTTGCGACGTACCAAGGCGCAGGTGCTTACGTTCCTGCCGCCGATGGCGCAGATCATAATTCCAGTCAGCATGAGCATCGTGCAGAAGAAGCTATATCGAAGCATTCTCGCCAAGAATCCGGACCTGATGAAAGCTCTATTCAGTGCCGATGCAAATCTCAAACAAGGCGAGCGAGCGAGTCTGAGCAACATACTCATGCAGCTAAGAAAGTGTCTATGCCATCCTTTCGTCTACAACAAGAGTATTGAGGATAGGCATGTTGACCTCGCGGCCTCACACCGGAACTTGGTCGATGCGAGTTCGAAGCTGAAGCTACTTGAGCTTCTTCTGCCCAAGCTGAAGGAACGTGGTCACCGAGTCCTGATCTTCAGTCAGTTCCTCGAAATGCTGGATTGTGTCGAGGACTTCATGGATGGCATGCAGCTACGGTATCAGCGACTCGATGGGCAGATCAGCTCCTTGGTCAAGCAGAAGCGCATTGATGAGTTCAATGCGCCAGACTCTCCCCTATTCGCCTTCTTACTCTCAACCCGCGCAGGTGGTGTGGGTATCAATCTAGCAACAGCTGATACTGTCATCATCCTTGACCCTGACTTCAACCCGCATCAAGACATCCAAGCACTCTCTCGTGCGCATCGTATCGGTCAGCAGAAGAAGGTCCTCTGTTTCCAGATGGTCACTCGTGCTAGTGCGGAAGAGAGGATCATGCAGATCGGGCGCAAGAAGCTGGCACTGGACCATGTGCTCATCCAGGAGATGGATGCAGACGATGCTGAGCAGACTGATCTGGTCTCTGTCCTCCGTCACGGAGCTAGTGAGCTTTTCGAGGAAGATGGTGAACAAGACATTGTATACGACTCGATGAATGTCGAGAGACTACTCGATCGCTCGCACATGGAAGACACTAAAGCAGGCGAGGACAAGACAGCTGAGACACAGTTCTCCTTCGCTCGTGTATGGGCAAATGGTGAAGCGACACTCCAAGATGCAGTCGTCGAGTCTGAAGAATCGGCTCCAGATCCTGGAGTCTGGGCAAACATTCTCAAAGAACGTGAGCGAATCGCAGCAGAAGAGGCTACCGCCAAGGCCGAAGCATTTGGTCGCGGCCGCCGTGCTCGTGAACGCATCGACTATGCCGGCCAAGGCCCAGAAGGTGAGGCGATGGACATTACGCCTCTCAAGCGTCGCAAGAAGAAGGAGACTGGGGGTGACAGCGATACTGACTTCCAAGCTGATGACAGCGACGATGACGCAGAAGATCCAGGTGAGGATGTGGAAGCCGGTGAGTTGATGGAACTGGAGCGACCGAATACTAAATCATACGCAGGCAAAATCAAACCAGGTAAGACACCCCAGAAAGCAGCAGCAACAGTCGCAGCAAAAGCAGTCAACAGCCCAGCAAAAGCAGCCGTCACCCCTTCAAAGGCGAAGCCAAAGGCTGTATCAGTGCCCAAGGCAACCCCCAAGAAGGCAGCAGCAATGCCAAAGCAGAACCAAAAGATGGTGCAGAAGCCGTCAACTGCAAAAGGAAAGACAGCTGCAACACCGAAACAACCCAAAACGCAATCAGTGCCGAATGGCAGAGGCGGCTTCAACATCTTCGTGCCCGAGGATACACCTTCGAAGAGATCTGCGCCTTCAACAGGCAAGAAGGCTTCGAAGGTGAAGAAGACATCTCCTTTGCCAACTAAGACTTCAGACTCGATTGTCGTTATCAGCGATGACGAGGATACACCCATGGTGGATGCGCCTCTGTCGACGAAGCAAGAGATGCAAAAAGAGAATATTGGCTAAGCGAACACATCTTCAGACTACCCAACGTTCAGACGTGCCATTATGCCTGCGCCAACGGTCCCGAGTTCGGTCGATCCAAATCAAGCCGCCAGTACCACCACGAATGGCGCACCAGTCGCCAATGGCTCAGCATCAAACGGCAAAGCAGATTTTGATAAGCCTGCAAAGGTTGAGCCTGCTGGCATCAATTGTCGAGCTTGCACCCGCCACCATCCTGTTGGCAGCTGTCCTATCAAGATTGCTGGAGTTGAGTTTTGCAACCTCTGCGGCATGGCTCATTACGGTCATGCTCGCGTGTGCCCTCATATCCAGTCAGAGACACAGGTACGTCATGACTGCCTCCTGCTGCAAGCGTTGTTGCTGACTGTCACACAGGTTCGAGCTATGCTTGAAGCACTCAAGTACTCGAATGAGCCAGAGCATCTTGTCAACGAAGCAAGACGTTACTTGCGAGGATTGAAGGGCAATCTCGTCCAATTGAAGAAGAGAAAAGAAGAGCAACAACATGCTCAACGCGAGGCTGCTTTCGCAGCTCAGCGGCAGCAGCACACGTACTCTCAGACAGGGTATAGTGTGCCTGCATGGGGTGGTAATTCCTGAGAGTCGTCTGCGTAGATAGAAGAGCTCGATCTGCAGCATTTGGTCCACTTCCTGTGCTTGTGATACCCAATGACCAGTACTTCTTGGCTTCTTTTGCCACAATCAACGACACGTTCTGAGACCCGTCCCTCTCACTTCACGGCAGACTCAGTCTCAACTTCAGCGCATCCTTCTCAACAATCTCCTCCTTCATTCCCTCCAACTCATCAACGTCCCACTTCGCATTCACTAACCTCCCACTCAACCACCCCTTATCCCTCCCTTCTCCTTTTTGACTACTCAACCACACACAAAACGCCCCACACAAATCTGGACTATCTGTCAAATACGGCCGGAACTCGTCTGGTGTCGTCTCGTCTGCCATTTCACTGAGTACTGCGCCTGGGTGCACGGCGAAGCAGTTTATTCCTCGGGGGAAGAATTGCTCGTGGATGTGCTCGAGCAGTTTGAGTTGGGCGCATTTGGAAACGCAGTATTGCGTGTTGGCGATTGGGCCGCGGAGGAGGAGGGTTGCGAGGGAGGATGTCATTATGAAGGATTTCTTTGCTGCTTCGTTCTGGGTTTGATGTTTGTTGCTGTCGAGGTCGTTCTCTTGTTCCTGTTGGGAAGGGCTGCTGGAAGGGAGAAGGAGCAAAGGAATGAGATATATTTGGCGCAGTAGAACGTTCCGATGTAATTCACACTCGTAGCGTTGAGGAATGTGGGTTGGATCGGTTTGCGTGATGTCTGTGACTACGGGGCCGCCGGAGGAGCCTGAGTTTACTACTACTATATCCAATCTGCCGAAGATAGATGTGATCTTCTCAGCGAGAGAAGATATTGATTCCGCGGATGTAGTGTCGCTTCCAATAATCTCGATATGTAAATTGGGATTAATCGCTTTGCAGGCTGCGGTGGTTTCTTGGAGGCCAGAGATGCGTCGGGAAGTGAGGATGAGGGCTGTGCAGCCGGCGTGGGTGTAGGCTGGAGCGAGGCTGGCTCCTATGCCGCGAGAGGCGCCTACGATGCAGACGATTGAGGGGGTGGGGAGGGTGGTTTTGGAGGGGTCGAGGGTGGGGGGGAGGGTGAGAGTGGGAGGTTTTGAAGGCTTGGCTTATGGCTTGGGTGCCCCAGTCTGGCATTTTGAGGGGTGGTGGGAAAGTACAATAACGGAAGCTTGAGGAAGTGGAAGATATATGTGTTATCGCTGGGTGAAGGAAGTAGTTCGTGTACTTGTTCTTAGTCTAAGCACGTCTGCGGAGCTCGTTCGGTGTCCAAAAATGTCGCTCGTATGCGAAGTCCTATTCGTTCCAGAGTGTGTCCGTCTACGCAGTAGGAGTGCTGTCGTACAGAATGCAATACTCATCGTGAGTCATGTTAGTCTTGACGTGATGTGGTATCTAGCTGTGGACGGTCCATATGGGAAGGAGTGTGGTTTCTGTGTTCCATCGTGGTATAACTTGTACTGTCTTTGCTGGTGCGGCCAATTTCGATTTTGACCTCGACATCACCAGAAAGAAAAGATCTTTGCAGCCGCGAGAACCATGAAGAGCAGGGCATCCTTCACCGTGGAGACCGTCGTCACTGATGTGCCTCCAGCATGCGGCGCAGCTGAGGGCCTGAGGCTGTTGTGATCATCCGGCCTCGGTATGCCGATCAGCATCCACCACCTTTGGTTGATAGCTGATGAGTGCCGGTGCTGGCAATGAGACGTGGTCTTTCTCCATCGCTGACAGTGCCTCACAAGTCTCGGTGCCCACCAGCACAATGTTTGGGCAACACAGCAAGGATCGCAGCTTCAAATCGCACAGAGATGTCTCCTCTGACAGTCGACCTGCACTTCAGGTCGAGCGCGTGATGTAGGAATTAGTAGCGCGAATCCTACTGGATCTCATGCAGATTATTCGAGCAATGAGATGTAACGACAAGCACAAAGAAATTGGCGCCATTACTACCAAGATCCCAACTCATCAATTGCGCCCTAGATCTACGCTGTGCTAGCCTAGCACAATGGCAGTGTTCCAGCACCTTGGTTCGAAGTGGCAGCCGCCCAGGGTGAGATGATAGTGGCACAGTCAGTCGCACGGTGTATGTATCCTACGCTTCGCTTCGGGCACTCGAAGCATTGACAAGTCTTAATATCATTTTGTGGAGGAAAACTCATCTCGGCCGTTTTGGCCATTTTTCTGCTTGGCCTAGGAATCGCTGGGATAGTGACTACCCGGATCAGTCTAAACAGCTCGAACTTAAGGAACCCTCAAAGTACAGTGACTGTCTACGACTACCGACAGAATGCTACCGACCCGCGCTTAATCGGCCAAGGGTTCCCCGTTCCACCTGGCACTACAAGAGGTGGACTTGTCGCCAGTCTCACAGCTTCTGGTATAGCGGTAGTGGTAGGCGTCATCTCACTAGTCTCGGAGTGGACGGCACGGCGAAAAGTGAGTATGAGCTGCTATCTCGAGCGTGCATCGAAGTACTTGACTGACCGGTTCCACTGTTCCAGACCTCTACTCCAGCCAACCATGCACTAGTCTCGCTCGCCTGCTCCGCGCCAGCAGCAGTCGCAGTCCTTGTGGCTTTCATATACTCTATGGCTCAGTATCATACGAGTGATCCTGCAGGGGTTGATGCGTTTCTCTCCATGAGCGAAGAGGAAGCCTATGCCATGAACTTTCAAGGTCGTCTCACCAATGCTCTGGGCGCATCGGGCGCCTATACCTGGGAAATCTGGACCTGCCAAACTGCGGACATGTGGTATCGTATCACTCCTTTCGACTTGGGGTATTACCGCGCGTGCGATATTGCTGTAAGTGGCCGTTCTAGCTTCTTTCACGCGCGAACCTAACTCTACATTCTTAGAAAACTTCGCGCTGGCTCATGCTACCACTGTGCATCTTCAGCTGGGCACTGCTAGGATTCTTAGCCTACATGTGGTGGAGAACGAGCCGAAAGGACTTCGTGGCCCGCGGGGAGACTAAGGATAGCGTGGCGTTGTCACCCGTCCACAGTCAGGGTTGAGACAGGACGTGTGCGCGCATTGAATGAGTTATTACAGTAGAATGGACTTACAGCCGCTCCTAGAGGCATTTACAAGACATCCAGCACTATACACGCCAGATCCGATATAGCATTCCGACACGATCACCGTATTGCACCCAGTGTCATCTTCCCGTTCAGCAAAGCCCATGCCCAGATCACATCGACCAACATGATATCCGCCAGGCTGAAGACCAAGCTTCCCCCGAATACGATCGAGTGATACGTCCAAGCATTTTCCGTGTTGAGATCAACTTTCGTGACAACGATAGCCCATGGTAGCACCCAAAGCAGATTGCTCGCCAATGACTGATACAAGTACCAGCGCGGCCGAGTAGCCAGCAAGATGGCTGCAAGCTGCGTCGAAACCGCATAGCAGATGTAGCACCAGTCAATTGCCTTCCACATCTTCTCTGTGATCAACGCCACTTCTGCGGAACCGGACAGATACTGCGCGAACCTCCGAGAGCCGTAGAAGGATAGGAAGAGACACATCGGTACTTCGATAGCTAGTGCAATCAGGCAAGAGAGCATAGCAGGGCGGGTGATCTTGCGAAGTTGCCGTCGCGAAGCAGTCGGCTTGTGTATGTCTGCTCCGACTGAGCGACGCCACTTACCCCAAGCGTGGCCAACAAATGCCAGGGTTGTCGCCTCAAGAGCTTGAACGGGCACCATAACGAGACCCCAACGGATGGTATTGAAGACTCCCCAGGCAGTTGCGTACTCTGACCCCATGGCAACGATGCCACTGACGAGCCAGAGGTAGAGAGCATTGCGTACAGCTGATTCGGTGAACGTCCATAAGCCAGGGCGGGCTAACGTGAGGAGAGCTTTGACATTCGCCTTCGAGGATTCAGCCTCCGTGTTGTCGCGCGAGAGTTTGGCAAGTCTTCGTCTACTTGACCAGGCAAAGTAAGCCAGGCCGAGGAATGATGCGGCAAGGTTGCAAGCCAACTGCGTTGCTGCTTGCGTGTTGACCGTCGGTGTAATGCTTGACACATGGAATCGGGATATGAGGATCATATCGAGGACGATGTTCACTGCGAACTTGATCGAGCTAATGATGAGTGGTACATCGGGCTGATCCAGAGATCTAGTAGCTGCTGCCACGGCGGTTTCGATAGCAGAGGAGAGCGCCGAAAAGGCTGATAGCCTCACATATGTAAGCGAAGCTTCCCGCACTTCGACAGGAACGAAGACGTCTGCGAATTGCTTCGCGGCGGCGGCGAAGACGATCGACATGAGCAAACCGAGGATGCTTTGGACGATGATCAAAGTGTAAGACAAGCTGTGTCGCGCGGCCAGAGTGCGGTTGGACTTGTCGCCGATGATGGTCCAAGCAGCACGCGGTAGACCTTCATTCACGACTTCAGAGACTATGCCAATGTATGTGTATACATCTGTAGTGACGACCAAGCTGCTGTCAATGTTGGCGACCCAAAGCTTGCTCAGTGTGCCGTACAATGCTGGTAGGATGAACGCGGCGAAGTTGAAGAGAAGAGCGCCGGAGTATCGCGTCCCGCTGCAGAATGGTATCGTACGCTCGTCCTGCTTCGTACTTTCGTGGCCATTCTCGTCTCGATCTACTGCACCGACTCTAGAGGTTAAGGAGTTCTTCGGAGACATTGTGTGTGCGGCGGCACATCAGACTTTCAGTGGCGATCGCTGCTTTATGTATCGCGCTGTGCCACGGCAAACTACACTGCGAGTCCCATGCAACTATGATTGCTAGCGAGAGAAGAAAGATTCCGAGACATTGAAAGCCACCCACGCTAAAATGCCGTGCGGCAGAAGTTGCATGCAGCAAGCTCTGCGATTGGCAACTCGTGTTCCAACTATTGGAAGATTAGCTTGATTTGGTATAGTCTTCGTTCTGTAACCCAAAGAGGACTGCATTATCTCTGGGTCAATGTATGCTCTGGCCATGCCGGATTCCAGAACTATGAAGTCGGCACACCCTTTGACTCTGCACCCTCCTTCAGCCATCCAGGCGGTCTCGTGATCTTTGTCAGATGGTCCCCGTTCAGCTCCTTCATCGCTCTACCCAGCCCTTCATGCGAGTAGTCCTTGTGATTCCACTGATCCTTGTGAAACCTGACCTTCTCCTCGCCATCGATGTTCTGCAAAGTCAAGCTGATCAAGCTGTTCACAGCCTTGCTGATCCTCACAGCTTTGATGGTATATTCTTGTCTCAGTTTGAACACAATCCTGGCGTCTTCGCCTGGCGTTGTATGCGCGTTGTCGGAGTTCTCAACAACTTCCGTGGCCAGAGTTTTCGAGTCGAAGAGTTTGGGTACGCCATACCATTGACCAGCAATCTTGTATCGCGTATCGCAATATGACCATGGATCGTCGTACACCGCTTCTGGAGCATATACCTTCAGATCTTGCTCGCCTGTGCCGCCTTCCTGACATGAGCCCGAGTAGAGATTCGTAACAGATTTGACGATGGCAGCTCTAGAAGATGACAATGGTATAGAGGCTTCGGGGTGAGGCTCGTAGTCGACGTCGGTCGAAGCATTGTCCGGTGGATTCGAGGCATTGTATGTAAGCTCCTGGGGATCCGAGACTGGTTCGAAATTCCACTCCATATGTGAGGCGTGGTCTTTCGATGGCATGGTGGCGGTGACTGATGCTATGCTTGACTGTCAATCAAGGGTAGTTAACTGTCGACTCCAAATCAACGTGTAGCATCACCACCAGTCGCGTCATGAATGATGTCAGGTCGACGTCCTTCTGCATCGAGAGGAGCGGACACAGATCTCGCTTCTCAGCATTGGCACCATTTACCTGCTGCCTCTGGCCATCGACAAGATGCAGGGTTGATCCACGGCACGCTTGGCGCTCGTCCGTGCCCCTTTCTCAATCACGCTTTCTGAGGACACTTGCCTCACGATGTCTTTGTTGTCCTCACTATGATCGATGCAAGATTTTCCGCATCATCCACTAATTGAATCGCACAGCATGAACGTAAGGACAACTAGCTCGATCCGAAAAAAGCTAGTCCGGCAGTATTGATCTTTTGCTGAACCGAAGAATGAAGCCGCCACGAGACTTTACAATATCTGGAAAGGGTTCAGGACCTAAACCTGCCGTGCCATTGGCGTATACATTGAACCTCGACCCACCGATATATTGGATTTCTTGACGAACACAGAAAGTGGTCGGACTTCACTCAACGCCTTCGAGGTGTGGTTGCTGAGAGCTCTTACTGAGGACTACTGGCCTCATCAATTCTCTTCTGCATCAAAAGGTGAATCTGTAACGTAAAGCAGTGGAGCTCGAATAGTGTCCAGCGCTCTCTGGTAAGTGCACTTGTCATCAAGGCCACAAGCATGCTGGTGCTTTTCTTCGAGGAAGCACAACCTCCGTACATACAAGATGAAAATCTTCAGCAAAATCCTCGTGGTCGCCGGCGCTTTCGCTTGTGGTAGCAGAGCATGACCATCAGCGCTTACCCACCCGCTCAGTGGCTTTGGGACGTCCGTCTACTCGAACGAGACGCCAATCGAGTCTCGTCCAGAAGATCCAAATGTCGGTAGCAAACCCAGAGCGGACTCCCAGCCGCGTATCACCCTGGTCAACAATCTTGTCGAGAACGCGAAGACATATATCACCTGCAAGAACGCTGCTGGGAACTGGGCATACATTGGACGTGACATGCAGCTCCATGAACTGGTCACTGGCGGTGTTATCTCACAGGAAGATGTTGGCTTGAATCTGGGAGCTATGGGTTCTGAGCAGTCTTTCTGGCTTGCAGAATACGTCAGCGAGTGTCGGATCTATGGATCGCAAGATGACATGCAGCTCGAAGCAGTCTGGAGTGCTGACGGCAGGTACTCGTTCGTACAGCCTGCTATCGCCAACCCTGGCGATCCTAATTATGCGGTGAACTTTGGAATTCTGGAATTCTCGTACCGGCCGTCACCAGGAAAGACTTGTGCCAACCCCTCCCAGGTTGATTTTATCGACGTGAGCATGGGCTTCGAGATGAGGACTAACGGCGGCGAGTAATTGCCAACACTGGGAGGACTCATGCCTGAAGCCAAGACTCAGGCATGTGGACAGCTAGGGCAGGCCTCTTCCTTGGAGGCGCCTTGGGCAGATGGATGTCTGTACGCTGATGACAAGCTCATTCGTGTGCTGTCTCCTGATCAGGTGATGGGAACGAATCCTGCGACTTTCTCTGGCTACTTCGACGATCACATCCGAAGGTTCTTGAGTCGATATGCAGCTATGCCCTTGATTGTCCAGCTTGGAGACATCCAAAAGCTGTGCACTGGCAATCCAGATGATTATTCTCTGAGCTGTGAAGGTTCCTCAGCTATACACTTCCAGCCCACCGCTGGTGAGGTCTTCACATGCACAGGTCCTTTCTTGCAGGGCGATACAGCTGTGATGCATCGCATCTGCGCAGCGATGAATCGAGGGACGCTACTGCAAGCTGGTGGCGAGGTCCAGCCGTCTGTAAGTCATTCGTCGTACTACACCAATGACATACACAATGTCCACAGTTCTGCAGTTCATGGAGCGCAGCAAGGTGGTCTCGGTTATGCCTTTTCGAAAGATGATATCGAGCCATCTATCGATGATGCGGTCTCCGGTCTCATATGCACAGAAAGCGACGACGTAGAGGAGCTGAAGATATTTGTCGGAGGTCGAGCATAGTATCGACTACCTTATCATGCCATGCGAAGTTAGCTCACGCACCTTTTGGCTTATAGGAGAGACTCTTTGGTTCAGGCAAAAGTTAATATCCACGCACAGGGACGCCACGCGTGGGTGCTCATTAAGCCTCGCCCTTCCACAGAGAAGATGCCATGAGCGGGTCCTCAACACATTACATTACATGATCACGAGGGGTACGTGCCCACAATGGCATCCAGCATCGAATTTGCGCACTGTCGGAGCGAAAATTCGCACACGACATCCATCGACTTCATGAGCTGATTTGGCACACACTTACACATCCCTCGCCTCATCCTGTCTCCAGCTCCGCGCAGGTCCCACGCCAATCAACAGGACCCTAAGATAATGTCTCCAGTCGCAAATCTCTGGAAGCTGGCATGCCTGCTGTTCTTCCAGATTGTTGCCAGCTCACCTGTTGCTCGCGGCAGTGATATGGCGACCTCCCACCACTACTCCTACCCACGAATCACCCTTGTGAACAATCTTGGCAACGACACGACGACGACGATCACGTGCTTGGATACGGCGCGCAATGTCTCGGTGTTCGTTGGTCAGGATGGTTTATTCCACGATTTCAAGGACGGCTACGATTTTTCAGGTTACACTGATGCTAATGAGGAGGAGTGGCATCCATTCACACCGCAAAGAATTCCCTCGGAAGATATATCGATACCCTTGGGATCTATGGGCGGCAATTTCTCGTTCCAGCTGCCTACCTTCGTCTCTGCTTGCCGTGCATACTATGCGAAAGGAGAGTTGTGGATGGGCGCTGTGCCAGGTAAGTGTTATGATATGTGGCGACGCATCTGTTGTGTCTCAACGGTCTTGTCCTCAGGCGACTCATGGGCTGTGCCAACCTGTCGCATGTTGGCACTCGCCTGGGCTCGCGACGATGGCAGAGCTACGTGCTGACATCAATTTAGGTGCAGACGGTCGTATCGGAGCTGTGGAGCCTGCTTTCACCAACCCAGGCGATAACAACTACAACATGTCGTGGGCATTCGCCGAATTCGCCTGGGTGAAGAATGAGACTTTCGTTGTCAACCCTAGTTCTGTGGACTTTGTCGACATCGGTGTAGCGTTAAACCTCACCAGAATGGACAGCAACGAGACGCTCAGCATCGAGGGTCTCTTCCCAGATGCCAAGCATCACATGTGCGAGCAGCTCAAGAAAGTGAGCACGCCCGACGCGCCTTGGTCCGATGGCTGTCACTATGATGGGCAGGGGAACCTGACGCGTGTAGTTGCTCCAACTCACATCGCACAGGAGGGCGCTTTTGAGGCTTACTGGAACCCATACATCGATCAGGTCCTTGCTCACTACGCCGAGAATCCGCTCGTGGTCAGAATTGGTGGCGGTGAGCGACAGTGTCGGACGGATTTCGAGAGCGAGACGCTATCATGTGATGGTATCGCGCCCATTCACTTCAGACCCACGCCAAAAGACATCTTCGGCTGCAACTCCGGTCCCTTTGCAAGGCGTGGAGCTGTCGAAGAGGAGAAAGCCATCATGACCAACATTTGCGCTCGAATGAATCGTGGAACCATGATCGACTCGGATAACAGAACGGCAGATCCGTTGTCATCGAAGATGAAAGCCTACGAAAGCAGTGTACACAACGAGTACAGCGAGGCTGTACACAACAATGAACGAGATGGTCTTGGCTACGGCTTTCCTTACGATGATGTCGATGAAGATGGAAAAGCCGTCGCCGGTGTGCTTTCGGTTCCCTGGGATCAGACTGGCGAGCTGACGATCTTTGTTGGTGGGCGACCTTCGCATCGGGATCACAATAATGTAACGGCTTCGGACATCTCGCCAGAGTCAGAGTGACCGTGCTCAGGCGGAGGTTGTTGGTGCGTACTGCGAGATGGCGTGATAAGGGAGAATGCTTGGGTCAATGAATGCCTTCATGTTTTGTGTATGTAGAGGAAAAGCTCACTTTCGACGTTCCCAAAAGTCTGCAATCGTAGCCACCTTCGGCGCCATGGAGAGCAACATTAGCGCGCCGCCAATGATGAGCATAGACCCAGCAGAGACCTGTGCAATTTGATACTCGTAGCCTGAATGCCTCTCAGTTGCTCCACTGATGAGTGCACCGCAAGAGGGAGCTCCAAGCAAGATTGCCATACTTGTGACACTCACATAGATGAGCGCTCTCAAGCCCGACTCTCTAGAAGTGCCACGATGCGGCGTCATATGTTCCTGCCGCACTGTGCTGACTAAAGTCAAGATGAAGGGCGCCGCAAGGCATAGCACTTGAAGCCCCGAATTCGCGAGGCCATAGAATGTCGATACGAGAGCAAGAGTGCCGAATGTTGATGGCCGTTGGATACTAAGCCATGCAAGTACAACGACACTACTCACAATCGAAGTAACAGCGGCAGCCCAGCAAGTCTTTGCAATGCCCTTGAACGTGACGCATGCCACCAGAAGAGAGCCGAACATTCCAGCTGCGAGCATAACGGCAAGTAGATGACTGCCATTGTGAGGCGTGAGATCAGCCATAGACGGAGCCAGCAACGTTGCATACACTGGTAGCAAGGGCGATCCGAGCAACACGATGGAAGTCCCGATGAGCAAGAGCAGGCAGGATGACGTGCTAATCTTGGGCTCTTCAGTCGAGACCTGGATTGGTCCGGGTGCTGCGTCTCGCTCCTGCTCACACATACGCATCATGAAGGTAGGTGGTAGCATCGCCAGGAACACTATACCAGCAAGGACCCGCATCGTGGTGGCATGACCCTGGTGTACGAGCAGCTCATCGATGACGAGGGTGTAGACGATGCCTCCAGCATAGCCTCCCGCAGTACTTAGTGCGAGTAGCAGCAGGAGATCGGAGCGCTCGCACCATGTTGAGATCACAGCTACGCCCACGCCTAACGTGATTGACATGCCGAGTCCAGTCAGAAGACCTTGTACGATCCACAGCGTAGCAATCGATGTACACCATGACGTGCAGCAGACACTCGTGACCAATCGAGCTGTGCCGATAGCGTATAGTAGACGATATTCGACCCGCGGGCTCAACATGCTCACTGAACTCGATAGTCCGAGGAGCAGAGCAAGCTGAGTGCTGCCGATCAAACTAATCGCCGAAAGTCTGCTGCCAGGATGTCCTGACGCATATGCCGCCATGAAAATGCCGAATGCATGTTGTAAGCCGAAGCAAGTAGAGGCAATCAGCATCAGTGCGCAGGCCTGGATCAGCTTTGACTTTCTGGTCGCTCTGCCTTGATCGATATCGTGTTGTGGAAACCTGGGCTCTGCATGGTAAGACGAAATGATTCTTGTCAACGTCGATGTCGAAGAGCATCTTCTCATGCTTGATTCGTGGTCTCCGGCCGAATTGATGATAGGTATCTTCTGGGGTGGACGAAGCTGGCGTCCAGTACGGCGCTCTCATCCCCGAGAGCACGGCCTGATCTAGGCCTCGCATCTTTTGATGTGATAGCAAGAACTTCGACGTCGCAGATTGGGCGTGAGGAGGCGTAGTAGTAAAGCTAGACTTGTGGTCGCGCGGGGCGACTCTTCTGGTCCTGCCAGAGTCCAGCTGACAAGCCGGTGATGTCGATTGCGAAGCAGCAAAATGTGCAGGAGGTGGGAGTGTAGGCTCAGACAGGTCGCTGTCATCATCACTCTCCTGGTGACTGAGCCTGAGAGCAGCTCTGATCTTCGCAGCGAAGCTATTGTGCTTCGATGCGACGCCTGATTGTCGTGGTGGCGGCGAGTCCGCCAAAGAGATGTGGTCCATGTAGTGGCACGCATCGTAATCGACTGGCCGGTCATGAGCTACGGTATGGGCTGTAGGCTCCATTTGCGTGGGCTGTGATTCGTTCTGTAGCGACGACGAGTGGGCAGAATAGACAGAGCTTGCAGCATGCGCTACTTTCGAGTTGCTTCCGCGAGCAGAGCATGTGGACATCCATGGGTCCGACCAGGGATCATCGTCTTCGCTATCGAGTTCTCCATTTTGTTCGTACGCCGCTGGGGTACGCTGACTCGTGTCTGTTGGTATAGACATCTTCTTTCCCTCAAGACAACGTATTGCATGCGCTCGTGAACGTCGCTTAGTCGAAACTCCAGCTGACCGAGACACTGCCGCAGATGCCATTGAAGCTGGGCGGCTAGAATGTTGTGCTGTATTGTGAAAGGAGTCATTTGGCCGCATCCACGATGGAAGGCCATTGAACCAATCGTGCACTGCTGCTCTCGTCATACTGCCTGGAGCGTATATTGGTGGGACAGTCCTGGCTTTCGGAACAAAGGCATGGACTGCAAAGCTCCGAGCCATTGATTGGCAAGCTTTTTGAGCATTTTCCTGGATGGCATGCACTGCGGGCACGCGACATCAGAATTGTTACTTTGTCACACGAACATGCTCACAGCTCTGCGTGTTGCTTGCTCTGCAGCTTGTACCGTGACTGGTGTCGTCATTGTATTGATGGCGCTGGTACTGAGCAATTTCTGCCAACACTGCTCCTCTGCACGGGCTTGCCTAAGACAAGGGATCGTACAAGCTCGTGGGCGACGCACGCGAGAACAGACCCTCAAGCACCTGTTGGCTGTTAGTAGCTCATCGGCCTCGTACTGACGAGTAAATTCCAAACATATTCGGTCCGCTCGATGAGGAAGACGCAGATGCAGCTTTTGCATTATGCTGATAGTGCAGGTGTTTCGATAGCATGTTTGCAAATCGTGAAGTATAAACTTTGATCTTCTGTGATGCCTCAAACGTCCTTCGTCGAGCTCGTCACGGTCAGCTTGCGCTAGATACGTTCAGTTCGGGTCTGAGCGCGTCGCCTCGAGACCACTCTGGGCGTCTAGCGGGTAGGCCAGTTCGATCGAATGAAGACACCCTCTGATAGTACCGCAAGCTCTCTGGCTGACTATCTCTACCATTGGCCACGGCGTTCGTCATTCAGTCTTTCTCCTTCAGGCCCAATACCGGACGAAGACTTTCATGGCTCGGTCCACAAATACCGCAATACGGCGGCTGCCATCGAAAATGAGGCGTCTTTGTCAGGTAATCGCTGCAACTTTGAGGCTCGAGCCTATTTTAGAGATTGGAGCCGGTTGTGATCGGTGCGAGAGCTTGTTCAGAGCCGGGCTGTCGCGATCGCATGCTGGAAAGCTTGAAGGTATGAAAACATCCTTTGCGGTGAGACGTCCGAGCAGGCTCTGTGAGTACGCTGCGGTCGTTAAGTTCTGTCTGTCGTTAGTAAAAGCTTCGTGCGAAGCCACGAGCTGACATACCTTGGCATTCGATGCCTATCTTTGCCGACTATGTCGGCACGTATCTAATTCAGCGATCCTCACCGAAGGACCCGATACGCGGTTCCTCCTTTCATGCCTCATTCCCAGCTGGAGAGTGGGATCACAATTTTCATGCTCCGTGAAGTCATCAAATGCTTCCATCTTCATCGCTCAATCCTCATCGTCTTCATCCTTGCGTCGCCTGGCACCAGGACTAGCGCTTCGCTCTCTGCCTCCCTTCCTTTGACCCTTGGGCGCGGAGCCTTTTGTGGGCGGCGGTCGAACAAAAGCATAATCGACACCAATCTTCTGCTCAAGCAATTCCTTGCCATCTGCGTCCTGGATTGCAGCGCGGGCTTCTTCTAACGTCGGGTACTCGATAAGTACGTAGCCCTGTCAGGACAGATATGTCAATTCATGCTCTCCAAGTCACCACTGTCACTCCATGGCGATTCTCGGTGCATGATCGCGCACCTGCCACATCCACTTCGTCCGCTTGTTCTTTCTTACCTTGACATAACCCGTGCGGCGGTCCAGATTCATGTGTAGATTCTTGATGTCGCCATATTCGCCAAACATGTCCTGGATGTCTTCTTCGGATGCCTCTTCGTGGACATTGGTGACGATAATGATCCAGCCCTCGATACTGCGGACTGCTGCCGCGTTCTCTGCGGTTTTGGTGTCGGCACTCGACTTGCTGGCTTTTGGCTGCGCTTCTTCGTGGTCGACCTGGTTTTCGACAGTCGCCTGCGGCGCGTCGGCCATTTCTTCGTCGGCCATGATTGTGGTGTTCGTGGTTCGATTGATGTGTGTTCTTGGAGTAGTGTTGACTGAGGTGAAGCCAGAGAGCTTACTTGCAGCGCACTGACCGCTTGCCAAGCATTTGGACTTCGAGGAGAGACAAATTTTGACCTCAGTTCTAAGTTAGCCTCTTCCCCATCACAACCAGATCTACTCATATCATCACAAAAGCCTGGAACACGGCAGAACGAAACTTGCTTATAACAAGCCGTGTCTGACTGCTCCGCGATGGCCTTCTCATAACTTGGAGGACCAGAACCTTCCTCGGTTTAGAATTCACTCGAGCACGGCAGGCGTACATGCTCACTGAGACCATTCATGGTAGTGAAGTCCTTCAGAACCTATCCACTCCCAGCAATGACGGCGCACCCGGCTACTTCTCCTTCACGGGATTTCCACAAGGTCCTCTCTGAGGAGCGGCTCTCTCGAACGCGTCATGCAGGACAGAATCAGCTGTGGGTTGGGTGTGCCAGCAGGTGCCGCAAGGCATTTGCCTCCAAGGATTTGCAAGACGAATTTTACCGAACGGACCTTCATAGTACATACTGTCCATTCTCTTCCCGCTGGCGGCACTGGTCACAGTGGGGCGAGAATTCAGTTGGAAGTGTGTCTCCTTGCGTACCGACATTACAATATTTCATGTGCAGATAGGTGTAAGTATGAACATCAATACAAAGGCATCGCTCATTCACAGCTCAGCGGTCTCGCTCTCCCATTTCCCAATCCCGAGCTTTTGACAGGGTAAACCACTTCGCACGCGCAGTAGACAACGACAACTCAAGACCTTTCCATCCGGCATCGCTACAGGCCTTCAACAACGTTCAGCAGCTGCCACATCTCCATCACTATGCCTGTCTCACATCTGGATCAACAATCAACGGCGCCATGCCCTCCATCCCAGCATGATTACGACTCATGTGCTTTCTCAAGTTGTCCCGCCTCGGCCACAGTTTGTGGCACCCTTCACGTCCTCCAACCGGGCATATATACCAGATACGAGGTCCAGCCAGTGGGACCATGCCGTGGACACTCTTCTTGTGTCTTTCGAGGTCATTCCTGGTCGCGAAGCCACGTTTAGCAGTACAGGTATCCTCGACGCAGATGAAAGGCCGAATGTGGATGTTCAAATGTCTTCCAGCATCCGACTTGTTCGTCGGGATCCTGCCGCAGAAGTCGCAAGGTAGCAGGCTGAGATCAGCTCGACGCTTCTGGTACGGTTGTTGATGTCGAAGTGTCAATGAACACCATGGCGCTTGGTGGTCTGGTCGTGCCAGTGACGAGGACTGCAAGTCAGGTTGCATGGCCTGGTTCGCAGCTCCAGTGGCATGCATCGGCAGCAGTATGTCGGTCAGAATGTTGCCAATAGACGTCATGCTTTCTCGCCATTTTGCAAAGCTATCGTTCATTGTTTCCAGGATGTGCAGTGATTGCAGATGGATGATCAGAATGCAGCTGAAACAGAGTGCTCCTTACAGTGTCTATACAACGTGATGGCCGGTTTTCAAATGGCATATCTATTATATGAACGAGAGACGGCTTGAACGTACAGAACAGCTCATTTGCACACAGGTTGTCTTTCATTTCTAGCACGTACGCCCTGAACACACAGCATAAAGTCGACAGTCGTGAACAAATCTTTGGCGACTCTTGGAAGACAAATAGTGAAAGACTCTTCGTCGTGACCGAGACCAGACTCAATACCGACAGCAGCAGCCAAGATCGGCGACAAGTTGTTCTGCAGCGACGCCACAATCGTCCTTCGCGTGCTCAGATTGGTCGGGGACAGCAGGTATTGGTCCGAGAGTCGCGACGTGCTTAACAACTTGTTCAGCCTTGGCAGCAAGCTGCCCACCACGCAACACTGGTTGCGACCGAGCGTCATACTCGATTCACTCGTTGCTAAACAGCATACAAGGATTTGAATTTCCGAAGGAAAGCATCGTGCTTGGTACGAGCTCATTGTTGTAAGGACAATTACAGCGTGGTCGCGATGATAAGGACGACTCTTCCCAGAGCACAGCACCTAGCACGAAAAGACGAAAGACAAAGGGTAAAGCGCCGCCTGAGGACAAACGATTCCAATGCGTCTATCACATAGTCATGACTGTCTTAGGTCTCGAGCATACATGTGAAACAAGATTTTGGAAAGATCTATCCGGCATGCAGTAAGTCCTCACAGCGGTATTGTCTTTGCTGAGCTAACCATAGCAGTCGACACATGAGAGACGTCCATCGTGTCTATGTATGCGAAGGTTACTTTGCACGGTACGACACCGCGATTGATCATAACAACCACTGCGAGCATGGCGAGGATCCATGCTTCAAATCTTGTCGAGAAGTCAAATGCTATCACAAGATGAAACAGTCTGAGCCCCGACCAAAACAATGTTCGCACTTAAGTAGAGGCACCGATCAGTGGAATGCTGCTTGCGAAGTAGTCTTCAATTGGAAGAAAGTGCCAGGAGAGACTGCAAGCACCTTGTCCCGAAACACGGCCGAGCTAGTAACATCAGCAATCACAACTAACGATCCGGCCGCCGAAAATGGACCTACACTATTTCCAAACGCAACGTATGGCGAAGATACTTTTTGTTGTCAATACTTTTACTGACAACCCGGACTTGGATATCGCTTCCATTAAGTTGGTTAACGACATCTTTCCGCAACTGGACTCGCTTGAAGTACAAGTCTCACAGGCGCAATCTGACACTTGGCGGAGAGATGAAGAATTAGAAGCACTCCGGCACGAAGTAACAGAGCTAAGACGCACAGTCACTGCGAACCAGAACACTCGCAGCACGCTTGCACGAGCGTGTAATGAGCTTGCAGCCAATGGTACACTCTCGCGACTCGTTCGGGACATTCTCGCACAAGATGCTCCAGATGTGCTCGCAAGCATCGACCGACAATTAGCATGCACCAGAGGTCGATATGCCACGCCCTTCACCACCAATGTCAATCGTGGGCTTCCGACTCCGGCATACTCTCCTCCCGTGGATGCACCTCTGCTTCCGAATCAAGGACTATCGTTGATATGATTACAACTCCGCCGAACGAGCAGGATAGCAGCAATTTCAGATCCGGTAAACCAGAACCTGACCACCCCGTCGGGTGTGCTATTCATTGGTGACATGACCCACAACGTAGCAGACGCGAGGCCCTGGCACTGCGTTCACCTCCCTCGCACGGCGGAAACATTGAGCAGCAAGGCTATTAGCGGAATGTACATAAAGCGTCTGAGAAAGGAGACAGAAACAGCGTGAACCAAGAGAGTCATAAATGTTCGTGCATCTGGCAGAAAAGCCTTCGATTTTTGTCATTCATACGCTAGCTACTCCTGCGTAGCAACGCCAGTGACTGCCAGCCCAGGCAGTCGCGACCCGACCCAGCAGCAAATGCACCAAAGCCAGCACGAAACATCTAGTAGAAAGTGTTTGGACGAGTGGCGGCGAAGACCTTCTTGCCACGCTTGGGTGGTGCGCGGTGGGGCAGAGGGAACTTGAGGTTCTTGGTGGTGAGCTGCTTGATGTATGGGCGACGGATGTCATCGGTCTTCTCAACCTCGACGACCTTGAGGATCTGTGGGCTGTGTTAGTGGGTCGTCCGTGGTGTAGGACGGTAGCTGAACGTACGTGGATGGTCCTGAAGCGAGCGCGGTGGCGGGAAGCCATGTCCTGGTAGAGCGACTTGACGGCATCGACACGGGACATCTCACGGTACTCCTTGTACATGTTGTGGGTGCCGGAACGCGAGTCGTAGCGGATCCAGATACCAAAGTTCTTGACCTTGAGAGGGTGCTTCTCGTTGATCTGTGATCTGCATCAATGTCCTGTTCTCCGCCATGCTCCTTCATCTGTGACTGTGATACGCACCCTGTTCAGGCTGATGATCTCACCGTTGGCCTTCTTGATCTTGCGCAGCTTGGCAAGGAAGTACCAGAAACGAGACTTGGCGACGACATCGTTGGGAGCAAAGATACGCATGCGGTAGAGCTTTGGGGTGGGGTTGGCGTCGCTGGGAAGGTGACGGCCAATGACCTGGTACTCGACCAGGCCCTTGTAGCCGGTGCTTGCAGACTGAACTGTTGGGGAAACAATATCAGCGCTGTCTGACAGCAAGTTCCAATGTGAAGAATGTGTTGTATCCAATGCGTCTCGACCGTCTCAGCTCGTGCTGTCCCCTCGACCTCTGTCGCTCGACCACTTCTGACTGATATACAGTCATCGCGGCGGTATTGACGAGAAGTGTGTGGCCCTAATGCGATATAGGTCGCAGTGCAATTCTGCTCAGGTCTTTGCATGGACTGGTCCTCCTCTTTTCACCCATTCGAAACTCGTTGCGCGTGCGCAGACGAGTAGGACAGTATCGGATCGTGCTTACCCATCTGCCTGCTGTTAGCACATCTACGCGACTTCCTCCCGTCGCTCCTGCTGCACTCACTGTGAATGAAACGTTCCTGCCGGGTTAATGGGGATTGTCGTGAACCTGAAGCAGCAGCAAGAAGAAGAAGTTCCGCTGTGCGCTTTTCGCAAAGTGTGGCCGACTTCCGATTCGAGATGCGCCAAGAGGAGAAACGCCGACATGCCGACCGTCGCAACCTGCCTCGCCACTTTGCTGTTGCTGCCTCTCACTAACTACTGCTGTCTCGGCAATGCACGTAGAGCACAGTCGCAGCAATGGTCAACATCGACACGCTGTTCGAAGACTTTGCCCTCGCCCATGAAGATCCTTCAGGACCCAATGGATACCTCCTCGCCACCTGCATCTCGCCCGAGCCTCCCAAACACGACCAAGGACGACTCTACCACTTCCGCAATGGCATAAATGCCGCCAACGTGTCTACTGACCTGCGCTTCAAGCTGCAGTGCATCCCCTCGCTCCGACTGGACAAGGACGAGACGAAAGCATGGGTCGAGATCTTCACAGCTTACCACAAGTTTGTGGGCAGTCTACTGGCTGCAGAAGAGCTGCAGAATGTTGGCAAGACCAACGCAGCAGACTGGGCACAGGTTTACGATGAGTGGAAGAAGGTCGTGAATACCATGTATCAGGGCTACCACCATCAAGTCCTCGCTGCCTGGACCATTCCTTGTCTCTACGTGGGCGTCAAGTACTTGCGAGTCTTCGCCATCAAGGCCGACAAGAAGAGTGCAGCTCAGCGTGAAAGCGGCATGGCATTTGGCGGGATCCAAGAGGAAGACGCCTTTGACCCCGATAGCGTGAATGAGAAGCTAGAAGATGCTGCACGCCAGATCAACCGCATCTTTGGGCTATGTCTTGGTGATCGGTAAGTTCGTCCGCGCCCGGTACTGCACAGCAGTCGCAAGCCTCTTTCTCACCCGGGTCGTCACCCGTCCACTGCTGCTACACAGGCTCATGGTAAGTATAGCAATTCGCTCGAGGACTCACGAAAGTGGGCACTCTACTACATTGCGACCGCTCTCTTTAAAACCCACTTCAAGCTCAACCACATCTCTTTGTCGAAGAACATCCTGCGATCGCTAAAGTCACAAGGAGACATGCCACCTCTTTCACAGTTCCCCAAAAGTCACCAGGTCGCATTCATGTACTATTGTGGAGTCATTCACTTCGTCGACGAGGACTACGCTGCTGCTGAGGAGTACTTGACCTCGGCATATACCTTGTGTCATGCAAAAGCCACCAAGAACATTCAGCTGATATTGACATATCTGATACCAACAAAGCTGCTGACCTCGCACACACTACCATCTTCGGCAGTTCTGGCACAATATCCAGGACTCGCAAGGCTATTCCAGCCAATCGCCGAATCCATCCGAAAAGGCGACTTGGCTGCATTCAACGCAGCGCTCGAAAGCGGGGAAGAGGAATTTGTCAAACGTCGCATCTATCTTACGCTTGAACGCGGGCGGGATGTGATCCTGCGCAACATATTCCGCAAAGTCTTCTTGGCGGGAGGTTTTGAGCCGCCGAAAGAAGCCGAGACCACATCTTCCGCACGAAGGACGAGAGTGTCAACAGACGAATTTGCAGCTGCTCTGCAAATGGCAGGTGCAGAGGTGAACAACGGCGATCAAGGCTTCGACTATGATGAAGTGGAGTGTTTGATCGCTAACGCAATATACAAGGTATGTCCGCGCCGGGCTCATCACTGAGGCCTCTACAGCCACTTCACTAGGTATGCTGACCTGCACATAGAACTTGATGAAGGGCTACATAGCTCGAGAACGACGTATGGTCGTGCTGAACAAGAACGGTGCCTTCCCCGGAACAGGCGTCTGAGGAGTGCTTTTCCAGTGCCAACATCGACAAAGCATGGCGCTGTTCGGCTGAGTACACTAGTCCATCCTATGAGAAACAGAACCTGGGTCGTGGTACGCACAAGCCACACCATTCACCACGGAAGAGCGAGGCAATCATCAGCGATGGGCCCACACACCCCTCGGTTGGCCCTACCACTCGCTTGGCTGCTTCCGCATGAGTCACAGCAGACCGGTACTCTACTACCGTTACAGACTGTGACAAGCTGGAGTGCACTCATCGGCCGATGTCAGCGTTGGATGATAACAGGACGACTCTTATCATCACGACTATGATAGAAGCAGACACATTCAATTACAGTGAGACGATCCTGTCATGACAATCTTCTACATTTTCTTGTTATTGTTACATTCCCACCCTTCTGGCTGCAAGAAGCATCATTCTGAGATCGCAGCGATCAGTAGCTAGCCAGCAGGCCCAATATCATAATTCCTCGCCTTCGCTTCTAAAGCCAACTAACTCATCGTGATAGAACATAATTGTACAATTTCTCTTCTTCGTTTCATGACTGTGTTTGCCATGTTTCCCAGAACCCCAACTTGCCAAGAACGCCATAGAAGCAACAGAAATGCTCTCTCCCAAGAAGTACTGTTTACAGAAGGGTATATCGATAGTAGTAGTAGTAGTAGTAGTAGTTGTTGTTGTTGTTGTTGGCGATGATGATAGTTTACGAGATGTGATGATGCTACGACCGGATCGGACTAGACCGGGAGCTCGATGATGGAAAGGAGATGTCGCGGTAAAAGATGAAGTTCGGGACTGGTGTGTTGTGGTGACAGTGGTCGTGGTGGTGCATATCAGATGACCAGGACGATAACCGTGCTGAGCGGCAGTGGCGAGGTCGTTGCTGCCTAGAAGGCCATTGACACTTTACGCTCAGGACCTCGGTGAGCGGGCAGACGAGGCGATGTCGTCGAGATGGTTGACTACATTCCACGTTAGCAATCCACTCCCGGCTCATGGTGGACACGGCATCGGGTGATGATACATACCCATAGCGACAAAAAGATCGAAAAACAGCGGCGAGCCACCAGCTTCCATTTCCATCTGCATTGTCCCACTTCGTTTGAACGTACTGCGACTGCGGATGATGAGCGCGAGGTAGTGTGCTCGGAGCTTGGAGTCCGATGCAGGAGTGTTGGCGTAGGCGTAGCGAGCGGAAGAGAGGATCGTGCTGCATTGAACGCCGGATTGGAGGCCTTGTTTCTTGAGAGCGAGACGTTGGAGGTCGGGGAGGCCGTAGCGGTGGGCTGAGCACTATTGCGTTATATGTTAGTGTTGATATTGGATTTATGGTAGAGTGTAGTCGAGTCTTACATAGATGACAGTGTCCTTGAGAACGGTGTAGTTGTCGTTGATGTATACTGTGCTCTCGTTCAAGCCTTTTGCTGCATCGCCGTCGTCGAGAAACCAGCTCTGATGCTTCTTGTCGTATTCTAGCTTGGGTGTGTAGTCGCCTTTGTAGAGGTATTCTAGAATGGCGGAGAAGACTTCGGGCATCTCGTTCGGGACGTCGATGCGTTTGCCATTCGATTCGAAGAATTGCTTACGGATCTGCTCTGCGAAGACAGGTGATCTGCATAATACATCTTCGTGAGCGGCAAAGAGTCGTTGCTCTGGGCCGATGGCGATCGTCACTATGGCTGAGTTGAGGTTGCTATGAACTGTTAGCGAGGATTGGAGATCGTGCAGATGGACAACTCACGGCGATGTTGGTGAGCTGGCTGTTCTTGTAGGCGATGATTGTGCAGAAGGCTGTTGAACAACTGGTTGTATTGTGCTAATTCGTTTCGAAGTACCATATTCCTTGAACGACTTCTGTCTCTTGCTACTCATCGACTTGCCCGCCCGATGTGAAAAACTGTCTCTGTACGACTTGTCTCTTTTGCTTACGGAAAACATGTTAGTTGTCTGTGAATGTCCGAAGACAATGCCTGGATGCCTGATCAGTAGAGTTGTGAGCAGCCAGAGGGGTTGGCAGAAGATAGAGCTGAGCAGAGTTACTTATACATCGTGCGCCCGGTGCTCAGGCAACACTAGCAACGCAAGCCCAAACGGCTACGCAACGAGGCCAGGCTGGCCGCGGGTAGCATGCTATGCGAAGCAGTTGCCCTGGCGTTGGAGGGGACGGCTGTGAACTCAAGCAGATGCGAAGCAGGGTCACGAGTCGACGTGACTGGCTGGCGTACAGTGCGTGCAGCAGGAGGTTGCCGCTAATTGGGCGGCAGGAAACCCGATACTGGCGCGATGTCACCTGATGCAAATCTGCACGCCGAGTTGAGTCAAGGGCGGACTCCTGTTGAGGGGATCGTGGCTTTCGCGGATACGGCTGCAAGGAGGATTATGTTTCACAGACCAAACGGATGCCGTGCCCTAGTCTTGATAAAGAAAGATCCGTCGGTCGCAATGGTGATCGGGCTGGGTCGCGACAACCCTCCACTGGGCAGCGAACTCAGTTTCTTGCCACTTCCAGGATGCCGACAATCGTGAAGAGACGTAAAGGCAGCATGTCGGCTATCACTTTGTCCA
This sequence comes from Septoria linicola, assembly GCA_024114885.1. Classification (NCBI taxonomy): domain Eukaryota; kingdom Fungi; phylum Ascomycota; class Dothideomycetes; order Mycosphaerellales; family Mycosphaerellaceae; genus Septoria; species Septoria linicola. The sequence goes on from CP099422.1 coordinate 2,692,653, forward strand.
GCAGTGCGCTTGCAGTAATGTGCGACCATCGTAGGCAGACATGCAGTGCGAACTTGGTGGATGTCGAAAGAAAGAGGTCGGTTGTTCTCATGCGAGATAAGGAGCTAAAGCAGGTCCCGACGCACCCCTGCTAGTATCGGCATGGAAGCAACTACATCTACCAAGTCAAGTGAGGCACTTTCGCATCATTCATGATTCATCCCATCATCTCAGTTTATATCTTCTAGGTAATCCAAATCTTCAAGCAGAAATCCTAACAAGTCTGGCGGCTGCCGGCCGCACTGAGTCATCTTGAATGCACTGTCACGAGGACAACCGGCGATGCCCATTACGTGGCTACACGTGCGGCAATACTCCTTCAGTGCACTCCATTCACGCCATTCACTCCGGTCTTCGCTTGTGGTACACGAAGCTTTAATAGCTTCTCGGAGTTTTTATACGCAATCTTTTCGAGATCCTCTTGTGTCACAAGACCACTTTGCTCGAGCTCTTCCATCCACTTGAGGCCATTCTCGTTCTTCTCGAATGGATAGTCGACGCTAAACAATATGTGATCGATCTTGGTATTTCCGAGGATGCACTTCAATGGATCCAGGCTCCAGACGCCAGACGTTGTGATCCAGATGTTCTCGTCCCAGACTTGGAGCAATTTTCTTTGCTGATCTCCCCAGCGAGAGCTGAGGTTCGAGACACGTTGAAGCATGAACGGGAGCATTTCTCCAAAGTGGCCGATAATGAGCTTGAGCTTTGGAAACTTGTCAAACAGCCCTGCAGCGTACAGACGCAGGATATGGAGGCCTGTCTCTGAGTGCCATCCCCAGCCAGAAGCTCCCATGCTCCGACTTGCTCCGTCTGTAAAGTTGCCAGTGTATGATTGCATCATATTCTCAGCCGGCCAAGTAGGATGAAGATAGATAGGAACATCAAGCTCTTCTGCTTTCCGCCACATGACATCGTACTCATCACCATCAAAATACTTCCCGTTGATATGGTTGTCTATCAACGCCCCGGGGAATCCAAGCTGCTTGACACATCGCTCAAGCTCGATCGCTGACTCTTCTGCACTGGCGACAGGAAGTACTGCAAATCCTGCAAAACGTTCGGGATTCTTCTTGACTGCAGCGGCTAATTGGTCGTTGCCTTTTCTGCACATCTCTGGACTTGGGCCTCCTGGAGCACATGCGTGCGATATCACCTGTATCGTCACTCCACCTTTGTCCATTTCCCGTAGCCGTAGAGCATCGAGATCGGACAGCTTCTCCTTTACTCCAGGTATGGCCTTGAATTGTTCTTGATACTGGTCATCGAAAGCATCCAGAACAGCAGTCGAGAGGAAATGCTCCTCGAGAGCAATCAATGGAGGTACCATTTTGTTGGTTGCTTACACTGTAGCTGTCAAGCCAGTACGTGGAGGAAGCCTTGCAGTTTTGTTGCTTTGCACATGTCTGAACACATTATAGACATCCTGACGTGCCACTTACAGAACCACTTCTCTATGCGGTAGCAGAGTTCGGTAACGAACGGAACCGAAACCGTCAACAGACTTGCCTGAAAAACAGAGCTTTTTGCACCGAAAGCGTAGATCCATATGCAGTATGACTGGCATAGCAGTATTGCAAGGGTCTGGAAACACAACTCACTCGGCATTGAGGAGCCGAACTGGCCGATGTGGAAGTGAGAAAGTGAAGATCGCGTAGTGCCTAAAATGGAAGGTTCAAGACCACGTGGGGAGCACTTGGCAGTGTCAGCATTGCCGAGGTTTTGCTTCTCTTCACCAGACTCAAGAGCTTCGAGTAGCTCTGAGCTGTGCCAGATGCAGCAATTGCCGTGGCTAGTAGACATGAATGTCCTGATATTTGCTTGTAGGTGAAGCACTGTCAATCATATTCACTCACTTCTATACCATAGTCCAAGATCACGAAACATAACCAACTATCACTATGTCAGGTTCCGGCAAAGGCTCACAGTACCTCGAGTGCCCATCACTCCACGAGATTCCAGTCCCAAGAAGCTATTCAGATATCGGCTTCACGGAGATCAGAGTCACCAATGTGCCAGAGTCGTCCAAAGAAGTAACTCCTGTACAGCTCGTAACGCTGTACAGACCCAAGAAGTACAATGCCTTCACTCCAACTATGATGCGAGAGCTGGAGCATGCTTATACACTCTTTGATATTGATGATCGTGTCAAGTGTATCGTCCAAACCGGACATGGCAAGATGTTCTGTGCTGGCGCAGACCTCGATACTGGCTTTGTGGGAGGCGAAGAGGCTGTAAGAGACCACAGAGATGGAGGCGGCCGTGTCACAATGGCGATCAACAGATGTCGTAAGCCTACAATTGCTGCTCTGAACGGTGCTGCAGTGGGTGTTGGTGTCACAATGACTTTGCCCATGAACATCAGAATCGCATACAAGGACGCAAAGATCGGTTTCGTCTTTGCCAGGAGAGGACTGGTCATGGAGGCAGCCAGCAGTTTCTTCCTGCCACGACTTATCGGGTAGGTCCAAATCCTCAGATCGACTAGGACTCATATCCACAATGCTAATGGAGTACGACCAGCACATCCAAAGCCCTCCACCTCTGCACAACAGGCTCCATCTACCCAGCCTCGCACCCCCTCCTCTCAGACCTCTTCACCGAAACCCTCCCCACCCCGGACGCCGTCCTTCCCCGCGCCCTTGAACTCGCCGACGAAATCGTCAAAAACTGCTCCGGAGTCAGCTTACACCTCATCAAAGAGCTCATGTACCGCAACCCGGGCACAGCAGAAGCCACACACTTGCTCGACAGCAGAATCGTGTACGAGCTCTTCACGAGCAAGGACAATAAGGAGGGTGTGAAGGCTTTCTTGGAGAAGAGGCAGACGAATTTCACGGGCACGATGCAGAATGATGCGCCGGCTGCGTGGCCGTGGTGGGAGCCGATTGCGGTGGGGAATAAGCCTGTGCAGAAGGGGTATAAGTTTAAGCCGAATTTGTAGTTTGGGAATGTATTGCTACGTTTTGACATGGGATATTTCTCGATGTAGCAAGCTCGTCCCATGTTGCTAATCTGATATTTTGTGCTCCTTGCTTTTGTCTCAACCAATGTCTCGTGGAGATCCTGGAGCTCCCATGATGGAAGCCATGGCAAGAGTGGAGCAGCCTCAATCACGACTCTGCTACGCTGCTAGTATCACACCGCACCCAAGGCTTCTATAGCCTTGGAAGCCGGAGCAACCTGACCAGTGCTCAGCCAGAACTCTTGTCTTTTGACTCCTCAAGCTCAGCACCCGCCAATGTGGAAATACTAGCCTCCCTCATTGCAGCAACTAGAGAAAGTCCATCGTGCCTAGCTCGGAAGCCTGAACCACTAGCCTTCAACCCAGCTGGCTCTCGATCAGCCATACGTTCAAGGTTCACAGCGTTGGCCGTGCTGAAAGTGGAAGCCTGATGACCGCGAGCTTCAGCATCATCAGTCTTGATGTTGTTGTCCTCCAAGAACCTCCTGCCCTCCTCAGAGAGTCCTGGTCGTTCTGCATCAGTGTCTCTCCCGACACTGCTGCCCAGGCCCTTAACGGTGACAATATCGCCATATGGTCCGGAAGCTGCCATCGAGTAAGTGATGCCTTTACCAGCACTGTTGAATTGTGCCTTGCGTATCTTCGTAACGTCCTTGCGCTGGTTGCGGAGTAGCTTGTGGCCCAAGCGGTGCTCGATCTCCTTGAACTCTTCGTCTTTCTTTAGGCGTAGTGCGACGACTCTGCGTGCAGTAGCCGCGAGCTCTTTGGCAGTCTTACGGCGTTCCTTCTTGACGCGTGCCTGCATCGTCGCTTTGGTCTCACCTGGTGCCTTGGCATAGCGTGCTTTAGTCGCCACTTTCACAGCCGATCGAGTCGCTCTGTCAACATCTTTTAGCATGATCCCAGTCCGGTTCTCCCAGATTTCGTCTTCCACAACCTTGCTCCTTCTTTGCTTCCCAACCAAGTCTGGTCTGGTAGTGACGATGTCCAGCAGAGTGTCGCCTCCATAAGCAGCCTCCTGACTACGTCTCTGCTCAAAAGCTTCGCGGAGCAGCGAGACACCTCTCTCGTGATCATCCCTGGTATGATTGGCGAGTGCGTCCAGTCTAGTCAGCAAGGCCAGCGAGTATGGTGTCGTCCTCTCGAGTTCAAGCGGCAGACACTCTGTCGCCACGTCCTTGTGCCAGTGTCTCTCGATGCGTTTCACAGCTAGAGCGTGCAGCTTGGCAGCACTTGGAGTAGTCTCTACGTCGTGGTTTTTGTACTTGAGCACTTGTGGCACCTGCCACGGAGTCCTCGCGCCAACAATCATGGATCTTTGCAGATATTGTTGGTCGTTGTGGACGATAGCAGCTTCTGGTGCGCCCGCGCTTGTCCTCTTGGACATGATCATGGAGATGGACTGCTGCTTGTTAGCTGTTTCGGACCAAACCACGCAGTGCTGACTTACGTTGTCAGTCATGTGCCCTTCCATGTTGTTTGTTCTGCTAAGCTGTAACAATGTTTGTTGGAATGGGAGGGCGAGACAAATGGCAATTGTTACTGGAAGCAGACAAAGCCAAGAGTACTTGTATCGACTGAAGTGAGTGAACAGTCTGTGAGTGAACCAACAGCAGGCAGCACTTTTTGTTCTTCACACTAGATCAAGTGAGGCAAGCTCCGCCGACCAGCAAAGCGTCACCAGTCGAGTTGTGCTCGGTCGAATGGTGATTGCAGTATCCCTCGCGTACACAGGGAGATCTAATGCTTGCGTACGTGTTGATGTGGTCAATGTCCGTTCTGCACCGGCGTGCCTATATTGCAAAATGAGCATCCTCATGCTCAATACATATGAGATCTAACGGCTAGAAACGCTATGTGTCCTGGGGTATCATCCAACTCGTGAAACGTAAAGATCGCTTGCTAATATTCCAACAATTCTAATTTTCTAGCACTTTCCTGAGTGCGGTTTGATCAAGACTCTTCATGATCGGTGGATGCTGAATCCTGACTTCGGGCCCAAAAAATCCTGGGATGGGTCCCATCTGGTTTATTCCAGGTGGCCGGAGCTTAGGCTTTTTGGGTGTAGCTTCCGGGTCGTCTGCAGACTTGCCAGTGCTACCAGATGCGACGCTGACAGCGCGGTTCATTTTCGGCGGCGGAGCAGATACGGTTGAATCCGTGACGGTGACTGTGGGTGTAGGCGATGCACCCCATTTTCCTAACATCCAGCCTCCAACTCTACTGCCAAGGCCGGGCTTGTTCGAACTCGGCTGTCGGTACAGAGTCGCGGGAGCCATGCCGCTCAGCAAACGATGACTGCTATCCATGGGTCGCGACATTGATCCAGCAACTTGAGCAGTGGCATCGCTCATCACGGCTTGTGGTGTGAAGGATCGCCCTCCGTACGGCGTCAGCAGCTGAGAAGGTCGTGACTTCAGCGTGTGAATGTCCATGCCTCGACACGACAATATCGATTCGTGCGAAGTAGCTCGTCTCAGATTACGTGGCCGCGCAAGAGCTTGCGTGATCGCTTCTGAGAGTGGTGACATTGCATCAGATTCATCTTCGCCAGGTGGGGAATCAGTGTTCTCCCATTCGAGCTCCTCTTCCTCCGGTATCGCTGCTGCAGGAGCGCTTTGCTGGTTATCAATCTCCCGCAGATTCTCAGAACTAATGTCAAGGATGGAGTCAAGTGAAGGTCTTCCGCGATGGGATGATATCGAAGGCCGCTGCGAATGCATAGGTACACTCGAGATGCGTTTCGAGTTGACCGGCGCGAACATCGGTGATCCTGATTCTTCGGTGTCAGGGGTGGTCGGTCTGGAAGAATCTTGTCCAACATCACTGAAGACTCGGTCGAACATTGATGATGCACGGTTCGCAGACTGCGGCGAACTAGGGCCCGAGAAGCTTTGCGCGGACTGTGCAGACATGTAGGATTGGTCTGACATGTACGACCATCTTTTGCTGTGTGCTGCTTGTTGCCCTGGCAAGCTTGCTGCAGTTTGTGATAGAATGGCTGCTGTGTTGGAAGGAGTAGAGAATGAGCGACGAGGTGTGCTCATGCCAGAAGTGGGAGGCGTGAAGTGGCTTGGAGTCAGAGAGCCATATCGTTTCTTCTTGGGCCGTCGCACGATGGACGTCTTGGGCGTGTTTGGAGCGTGGTAGTGATGGTGAACATGAAGCTCCTGCGACGTAGCTCTCCGCATTTCCTCCTTGAGATGAGGCCGAACAGGTGAGGATGTCGCTTGAGCGACGTCTGTCTCGCCTACGATAGGCTGATGGATGTCCAACTGTTTCCTGAGCGTTTCCACCTCTTCGTTCGAGCTCTGAAGCATGTCTCGTAGTTCCACAATGCCCATCTGCAGGTTCGCATTATCCTGCAGGATGTCCTTCACGAAGTGCGACACGACGTTCGTTCCGGTCCCAGCAGTTTTCACAGCAGCTGCTCCCTTCAGCCTTCCCGCGGCAGAGTCCAGCTCTCTTTCGACAACGTGCTGCCGCTCCATACGGCCGAGCACTTCCACGTGACGCTCCTTCTCTTCCTGTGCCTCCTTCTCGATGCGCTCCATCTGGTCCTGGAGTCCGGACAACGTACGTTGAGCTTCCTGCCATCTTCGTAACGCCGACTTCTCGGATTCATCCTTCTGCTCCAGGGTAAATTGCCATGATGCCTGTTCCCGCTCAAAGTCGGCAAGCTGCTGCTCGAGCTTCTCTGTACGCGACTGAAGATAAGACAATTTGCTCAGCTCCTGCTGCGTGCTACGCAATGTGGCCTGAAGGTTCGTGACTTGGGTGTCGGATTCGGCAACAGCAGTATTCAATGACTCCAACTGGTCCAGCAAGGTTCGGTTCTCTTCGATAGCATTCGCGTTCCGTCTTTCCAGTGCTTGTTTCTCGACCTCTAGCGATTCAATCTGGGCCGCCATGGCCTTCCTTTCTTTCTCACTATCCAAAATGTACTGCTCATGTCGCGTCAATAGCGCCTGCAGTGAAAACATTAGCGAGGACGCCATCTTGCCCGCTCGTCCACCGCAACCGTTGTTCATTCGCCGCTCACGGCCAGTTCTGCTCGCAACGTTGCATATACGCGACCACAGGTTCGCAATCCGTCGCGCATATGCACACACCGCCCGAGCCGCACCACAGATGATGTTGTTCACGCGCCAGATGCATAAGCACACAATACACAATGGGACTTACCTTTCCGATCTGAGCGGCCGTGCGAACATCGCGCTCCAGTCCCGACAAGGCTTTCTCGTTATGCTGCAGGTATGCGCAGGCCTGGTCACCGCAACAACAGTGAATTGCCTGCCGCTCTGGAATGCTGGGCAAATCGCCGGATTCGTAGGTGTCTAGGAAGGAGCTGATCGGATCTTGACCGACCATCCTGGCGCTACCTGTACTATAGGCGAGGACGGAGTCCTCATAGTATGCGATGTCGAAAGAACGGAGCAGTAAGCGGACTTAGGTGAGTGTCTGTGTTTGCGTGTTTGTGTATGGACTGCCGAATGGCTGGGATGTGGGGTGCACGTTTGATGCACGTCGATGCGCCTTTGAAGTCAAAGCCCGCCAAGGGTGTCGCAATGACCTGTCGTCTGCGCCTCTGACCCAGGCTTGCGTCTTTTTGTCCACTGCCAGCTAAGCTAGCGATGCAGCAGGCAGCACGATATCAAGTCATGTGCCAACCGATTGTCGACAGTGGACGGTCCGCGAGACAGCACGATGTTTGCACGAGGTCAGTGTCGATGCAGTGCCTGCAAGGAAGAAGCCTGGCGGGCGACGAGAAGCCGACATTCACGACCGGACACCGTAAAACCTGGTCCTCTCAACGGCGCCCGTACCTGTAACGGCGAGCTCTGTAGCAGAGATGGTCCTTGTAGGCGACGTAGAATTTTTCTGCAACGAACATAGCATGACCAAGGATTCTGGTGCGAACATGTTCTTTAATGCAGGTACGGACATCGTGGTGCTGATGAGATTGTAGATACGACGGAGTGTTGCGAGTTGAACTCTGGAACCTCACGAGACAAGCACTGTCAGACAAGCACTGTCAAAGGAGATTAGCCATAACGTTGCCCGCTCTCGGTTCCCTCACTCAAAGTGGTATCTTGTCATGCGGCATTCGTGCAAAATATGTCCTGTCTGATGGTTGGCAGCATGCTCATGCCAAGGTCAACAACTTCGACCCGCAAGACAACGCACGGTTGGCCTCCAGCCTAGTTCGACCACAAGAAACACAAGCGCAGTCCCTTTCGGTCAATGTCCAACTCCACATAAGGATCCTTCTCTCAAGCATACCTGGCCTGCGTGAATGGAGGACCGTAGCTCGTCATCTCAATCTGTCCCAGGCCGAGCTCGCAAGAACGAATGAAGTCTTCAAGATATCCACTCCTCACCCCATTTCCATGCAGAATTGGAAGTCGATTCGTCCTACCAAGCGTCCAGGTCGTGGTATGTAGAGCCATCGCGTTGTTTGCTCTTGTATCGTCAGGACGCACCGACGGTGCTGGCCTGCATACAGATCTCGTCACTGCACAAACTGGAAATGCCAGGAGCCAGTAGTTGCGTGGTCTACCGCCTGGTGCCTGTTTCTCACTATACTCAATGACGAACCAGTCGAGCAGCTGCCGCACTCCGAACTGCTCGCTGCCAGCTTGCTCGATGACTGCATGACTAGAAATGGTCATTCGCGTCACTTTCAGCTTGAACATCGGAGAAGGTGGTCTACAACCCTCTTCATGCTTCCGATAAATGTCGCCAAACATGATCTCCGTCAACTGGGACTGCCGACAGTCTGTGTCTGCGTCTAGAAGCCACTCGCAGACCTTGCGGGAGAGGTCAGGTCTCCAATGCAGAGGAGCTTCGGTGATCTCTTGTTGTACCGCGTGCGTGTATGGGGGTGGTGAAGCTCTGTTGTAATGTGGCAGAAGCGGCGGGAACAAGGTTACGCGCTGCGGATTGAAGGAGGGCACGCGGGCCTGGGTGCGTGGACTGCTTGCAATGGGTGACAGTGACTGAGATGTCTGGTTTGAGGCTCTCCATATCATGTTGCCTGTCAGAGGTGCTGGAACCGAGTCGGCGTTGGCGCTGGAGGCGACGCCCGTCGTGTTGGCATCTAAGTGCAGACCCATCTGATTTGGGTGCTGAAATGCTGGTGTGGGCGGCAATGGCTTGTCATTGTTCATCCAACTTGCAGCACCTCCCGTGGTGTTGCTGGTCACAGGTGATCTCATGGATGGCCCGAAGGCACTGCTCGACGCACTCGCGCCCGGTTGAAAGTTCACGTGGCTATTGAGTTGGGCCGCTCTCCGGTTCTGGTGGTCATACGAGCTCGAGGCGCTTGGGAGCTGCTGGAAGTGGCCATACAGGAGCTGACCTTGATCTTGCTCGTCTTGAGTTCCACGAAAATGCGGTCTCTGCGCTGGTGGCTGTTCGGACTCCAGGCCGTCCTGCGGTTTTCTCTTCAGACTGGGTCTTGGCTGCTCCTGTACGACTTGCCGCGGTGTTGGACTTGGACTATCGATCACGAAGTTGGGGAGCGTGGCAAGCATCGATATGTCGTCCCCCATGCCTGGAGTGGGCAGTCGAGGTCGTCCGATCGCCTTTTGCGGCATCAGCCAGACCCTCACCTGATTCATGTCGAACCACGGCTCGGCCGCTCTATCGCCAGCGATGGCTTGAAGCCTTCTCGTTGCTTCCTGCACGCGTGGTGTCTGCTGCGCCCGGAATCCCAGTGCATTCCAGGCATCACCTTGTGCTTCGACTGAATCGAGTCGCATCGCGTCCTCTGAATCTGGACCGGTGTTGGATTGTGATGAAGGGATGGAACTGTTGGAAAGTCTCAACGCGGAGTCAGTGACCGCACGGGCAATATTCTGAAACATTCTGAAGTGAAGCAGAGGTAAATGCTGCATGTGAAAGTGCATAAGTGCATAAGGGAAACAATCGTGCGTGCATACGGCGCCAGTTTTGAACATACCATGTGCTGCATAAACCATCCTATTTTACTCGCAACCATGATCTGGCCGACAAAATCTTCAAGCATGTCACGAAGCAATGGTAACGCCGAACTCAATCTGACCCATTGTGTGGCTCATCGGCGCGCCCAATCGCATCTTCGAGATTCTGCTTTACTCTTCTATACCAGCTAACCTACCTGAAAGTACAGAGTCTTGAGAATTTGCGAGAGTCCTTGGTCACTGTTCCCACCAGGTCCGATGCCTTCACAGAATCGCCGTCCAGTGCGACATTCCACATTGACCTCGATCCAACTCACTTCACTGCAAGCAAGTGCTACGATGTACACATACAGTTTCCTGTCTGTCAAACGTAAGTCTCGACAACAATATGGACATCGTTAGAGCGGCATCACGGATCGCTAAGAACGGAAATGTAGCAGTCGCACTCATCGATTTATTCCGGGTCATTATCAACAATTACACAAGACTCGTCAACGCCAGAGAACGTCGCGCGTAAAAAATCACACTCGAGCATGTCAAGAACGAGCGCCGTGCAACGGCACTAGAGTCACGCAGAGTCACACACAATACAGAATGATCCAGAGAATCCACCTGCGGCTAGACCGAGGGTGTGTACATTATACAAATGTGGCTGCGTGTGTACTGATAACTGTCGAGGGCAATCCGCGCGACGAGAATGTCATCCAGCAACCAGTGACCCGAGACGAACCCAATCCAGTACTGCAGAACTGTTCCTGCGAAATGCGACACATCTGGCTCCGTAGACACTATCTCAGCAATGAGTGATATGAGAATGTTTATCGATGCTCAAATTTTGTGCTTTCTGTGGTGCTCGGTATGCTTTCGCTCTGGCGTAGTATCATGACCCCACCGGTGGAAGTCCCAGTCCAAGATGGCGAGAGCGGACCAGCCGTGATCGATGTTCGTACAATTGCTCCTTGTTGAGCTGCTCTTCCTTGACAGACGTCGTATCGGCAACCCCAGATTCTGAAAATTTCAAGTCATGTAGGCCAGCAGTGCCCGGCTCGATTGGAGGTGTAGGCTGATAGGTGGAGTGATGTTCCACTTGTTGCTCTTGATAGACTCGCAGTGCGTCGACACTCCAGTATGCGTCCTTGAAAGCTTCCGGATGATTCATGACCCAATCTTTGCAAGAATGGCCGGTCTTTCTTGCACAGCTCTGATTCCCAACAACTCCATACCCTCCGTCAAAAGTTGGCTCTGGCGGCCATGTGCTGTTGATGGGAGTAGACGTATTGCATTGCTTCCCATCTGCCCATCCGCCACAAAATGTAATGTCGAATATGATGGAGTGGTTTCGAAAATTCCGCCCAATATCGCAAGTCAGGTAGAACTTGCTCAGTGGCAGGCCCCATGGAGCCGGGTCTGGATGTTCTCCTAGTGGGCCAGAGACATCATCTCCCCGGCATGAAATGCGTGGGAAAAAGTAGATGGCGATGTATTCGTCGGTCCAGTCTGTAGCATAGATGCCGCCTCCTATGGCGTTCAAGCCATCAACGTAGGATGTTGTGTCTCGAGTTCCGATCGAGCAACCAGTGTTATCAGTGCCGTTCTCTCCGGACACACAACGCGTGTACAGGACCTCTCCATAATGATTGGGGCTCATAGTAGGACTGTCGTGTGTCTTGTTGCTGAGCAAACAACCAGGACCAGTATGCAAGGTCATTCTGTTCGCGTGGAAGTCATTGATACCTTCGATAATGTCGATCTCTCCGTTCTTCGGCCATGACGGACCGTATGTCCAGAATGCCGGCCTGGGCGGGGTGTCAGTGGCGATGAGGGAAGCAGCAAGCGTTTGTCGCTTACCACACTCCGCAGGTACTGAATACCATATAGTCTGTCCTATGCCTATTAGGAACTTCTGAGTTCAGCACGAACCTCTCCAAGACTCTGAAGCCAGATCTGCGACGATCGGGTGGCGATCGGGATCTATAACACCCTCATGCACTCGTAGGACTCCGAGCTAGCTGTTTCGCGTATGCACCGAACAAACTGTAGGCCAAGGGTTCGTGGCGCGTCATAAGCTTCAGTGTACTGTACTGAATGAGGGCTTAGGACTGCCTCTCGCGAACTGAGGAGCATATGCGTGCCGTCTTCCGTGCGCCGGCAATATGAGCGTGCAACGGCAGCATGTCACAAATTTCGGAGGTGTAACGCAACAGGTATGGCTCTTTCCAAAGGCTGCGCCAGGATCTCTCACATGGGTATCAATGTCGTCTTGGACTGCTGCGACACTCTACCTGCTCGGTGAACAGTGCCTGACGGGACACCGGTGTTAGTCAAATATGCCAAGAAGAGGTCGTAGTGCCGTGGAGGATGATCTAAATCGTGCTCGGGCGCCATCACGTCACGACGTTCGTAGCAACCCCAACGGCAGCCCAGACAGCGCGTGGTGAAGAGTTGCCTGACATGGTATGCTTGTATTTCTGATTCGTGATGAGACGGCCACGAGCAGATTTTCGGAACGTGGTCTTCAAGATAGAATGAGGCGTACTGTAGTAGTCACCAAGTAATGTTACATCCATCGGAGCAAGAGGAAGAACAGTTCCACTTCGTCTTTGTCGTTAGAATAGTTGCTGACACGCCACGGCCCGCTAGTTTCTGATACATGGCAGCAAGGCAACGCCCGCAGTTGAACCCTTTGGGATTTGTGTGGCAGAGCAACAACCACGTCACGCCGAGCGGATCTGTCGACACCCACTCTGTCGCCCAACTCGCACATTATTGTATGAACACGAGCAGGTGAATTGTGTCAAAGGACAGCGACACCAGTCTCATTCAGCCAAGGTCACACAGTGAGCACTGAAGGATACCAAGGGCTCTTTTCCGTCCATCGATCATATGCATCAGAAGGAAAGCACAACCGAGTTGTTTCCTTCTTCAGCTGTTGGCAGACTCGATTCCTTCCTTTATCTCTAGACGGCCACGCGATACATTCATGCGATTTAATGTGTCGGCCGTGACACTCGACATCCACATTCGACCGTCGGCTTATGCAAACATCTGCACATCTTCACAGCTACATGTCTGCCTCCACGGCCACATAGTCGACAATCATGGTCAAGCCCGACCTTAAGCACAACTGTACGTCTTGAGCCTCAGATGACCATGGTCACTTCAGGAAGCCCAAAACAACTAACTGAATCCTCAATCAGACTATCAGGACCTCGATCTGCCAACCACCGCCTCAGTCGACGATGTGCGCAAAGCCTACCGCAAGCTCGCCTTGCAGTTCCACCCCGATCGCAATGCCGGTAGAGAGGAGGAATGTGTGCCGCGGTTCCAGGCCATACAGGCAGCCAACGAGATTCTAAGTGATCCTACATCGAAAGCGAAGTACGATGCAGACAGGCGCAAAGTGGGGCTATATCCTTCGTTCAGCAAACCCAGTGCACCTGCAGCAGGCAATCCTTATGCTGCGCGATCAGACTTTCCGCCTCCACCACGACGCACGCAGCCTGGAACATGGCAGCGACCAGGAGCACAGACACAGCCCAGTGGAGCTGACAGATTCGCGAATTTTGCGCGTACAGCTGGTTCGACACCTCAGAAGAATCCCGCGGCAGACAGGACACAGCAATTCCGTGCATGGCAGAATATGAAAGAGCCCAATACCGCTCCGCGCCCCAACCCTCCCGAAGTGCCTCCTCGGCAGCCTCCACCTCGATCGCCACAGCCACCAACGCCTGGCGCTGCTCCCACATCAGCTCGACCTCGAATGGGCAGAAAAGATACGCAGCTTCCCACAGAAGAGAAGATTCGGGCTGGTATGCGGTACGGATCAAGCGCAGCTCCGAGCGCTGAAGAGGCGGCGAGCCATCAGTCTGCATGGCAGGCCTCCCAACAGCAGAAAAGCGCAGGTCAGCCTGGGTTAAGTAGCAATGGCCAGCGCAGACAGCCGCCAGCGACCCCAAAGCGCCCGGGCGGATTTGATCCAAACGCACCAGGCTCGGATGAGAGAGCAGCACCACAGTCGAGTCACTACGTGCATAGGCATAAGTCTGAGGACTTTGGCAGAGCTGCTTACCCACCACCTCCTCCAGGACCTCCTCCAGCATCCACATCTCATTCGCCCACATCTCCAAATATGCAGCGACCATTTGCCGATCCATTGCGCCCTTTTAAGAGTAGGGCGTCCAATGAGGACGCGCCGTATGCAGAGGCCAACCGGACAAGTACACCCTACTCCTCGTACAGCGGTGAGAAGACCGCTTTCGCTGCTGAAGGCATTCGACGCTCGGCTAGTGTTCGAGACACCACAAAGCTATCACCAGAAAGCGCGAAGAGCACATCGTCTAGAGCGCGCAGCGTTGATCCGGCGACCAGGCGCAAGCAAGCGACTCATAGCAGTCCTACTAATACTACACGAGGCAATGGTTTCGCTGCTGGCATGTATGACTCGTCTGAAACGGACGATTCATCAGACGACGAGGACATCAGTGGAACCCCTGAAGAGATACCAAATCCAGCACAGCCAAGCACGACGTCCTTAAACACCGCGGAGCATGGAGGTCCTGCAGCTAGGCCCTTGAAGACCCCGAAGCCGCCAAGTCGCATTTTCAACAGAAATGGAGCAACACCTCAAGTTCCGCCAGCGGCCAACGACGGAGCAACGCATACTGACGGCGAACAGCCGAACATGCAGCAGCGCAAGAAAAGCGAAAACATGTACGGCAACCCTTCCTTTCAGTCTGATTCGACCCCTTCTTCTTTTGATCGCGCAAATTGGATCGCCAAACAGTTTGGCACTGGCAAAGCAAAGGGTGGTAAGCCGAGCAAAGCCAGTGTCCCTTCTTGGGCAATTCCAAGTTCTGTCTCGCCCTCGACGGGGCAGTCGAAGAAGAGCATTGCTTCTGAAGCCAACAGAACGACTTCTACAGCTATGAACGTACAGGTTACTGCTTCCGCGTTGTCAAATACTCAACTATCTGACGACGCAGTCGCACTTGATGCCTTTCGAGGAGAGCTCAAGCGGAGACTTGGTCATGTGGAGCAGCTCAACCAGCTCGACATGAAGATGTTTCACGCCGCAATCTGTCTTCTACGAGATGGAGGTTCAACAGACAATGCGGAGTTCGACACTTGCCTTCGCGATGTTCTCGCTCGAGTTCCTGTCAGCGTCGCCACATTGCCTAAGAAGCTTGCTAACAACGCGCCTCTCAACAACAGCTTTGCATTTCCGATCGATGGCGACACCTTCAAGCAGACTTCAGGTAAAAGTCGAAGCGTAGAAGAAATCAACACAAATTTCTCACCGAATGGCTTCCACGGCAGATTTGAGGGGTCTGGGGACTATTTTACGGATACAAATTCTCGAAGACCATCGCCCACGCACCGCCAGTCCTCAAGACGTGGTCAGCGTGCCGCCACTACCGACTCCACACCGCTCAGTAATGGCACATCACCAATGAAGCCTCAACTCCACCATAACGGTAGCGATGCGTCTCTTCCGGGCTCCGGCGCTCCGTTCAGCCAAGAAGCATGGCAAAAGACATTCAGCGATGGCGCGAGTTTCTGGCCCCCTCCGCCACCAAATCCGCCAGCCTCGAGGGTGCCTAGCAGAAAAGGCAGTCGTGTTCACAAAGCTAACGGCAATGGACCAACACTGGGTACGGCGAAGCAACCACATGTCGTGGACGATGATGACAACGTGATCGAAGTCGACCGGAATGGTCGTCCCATGCACGGCGGTCCGCCTGCCGACGAAGGCGATGCTATGGATATCGATACTCCGCCGCAGTCCACAAAGATGCCGTTCGTGGATTCAGGTACTCCGTCTCAGCCTCCAAATCCGAAGGAAGCACGACTTTACTCCGTAGAACCATCAGAGTGGCGGCAGCAGCAACATTCGGCACAGCAGCAGACGCAACATCACCGACCAACTTCAAGCTCTGCGCGACGAGCTGAGCGCAAATCGGCAGGAGAATCCAGCTTCAATGTCAGCCTAGATGATCTACGTCAAACCGAGCCATTTGTGCAGAATAACGAAGGACTGAAGAACCTGGGCGACCTGGGTACTAGTCTGCCTTTCAGCTCCAAAGCGTCATCGGCAGTGCCAACAGGAAAGCCGCACCTATCTAAGGCGATGATCAAGACGGTTCCAGCAGCGCCAGAAGGACCTACAAGGCTTACTAGGACAAGCTGGGAGGCATATGCTCAGAACTTTTCGAATTATCTTGTCAAATTCCACAATTGGAACCAAGACTACTTGCGCCACTTCGACAGCTTGGACAGAGAAAATCAAGATTGCGCCAGGAGAGGCTGTGGCTGGCTCCTGCAAAGTGGAGATACTGTCAACGGGCCCGGGGGCTTTGGTAGTTATCGGCGTGCAATACTCGAAGAGCACCAGTCGCGTGAGGCATGGAGTAAAGGTCGCGAGGTGCATTTGGAGGCATTGAAGGCTTTTGAGAAGATCAAGGACCGAGTACGCGCTTTAGTCGAGTCGGGAAATCTGGCGGATGTATAGGATCTTAGGCCTGTCAGAACTTTGAGACGGGTGCAGAAAGTGCTTGGTACATTTCGTCAAACGGGGAAGGTGGTGAGCGTCGGTATGCAGCGGGAGCGCTGATGATTTTTGAGCATGGCGAAGGGCGTTGCTGGTTTAGGGCGGCTTTAAAGGCCTTGAAGCGTATAGGCCAGGATGGCGCGGCTGCATTGGTGAACAGAGGCTGTTTCACGACCATGATAGAGCTACCTAGTGTTTATGTCTTATACCCACATTGACAACTCTGCAAAAGAGGAAGTACTTCAGCACATGTCATTATCGATCGTCCCATCGCGCGATGTAGCGGGCGGACCCAAGCCTGACATGTGCAGACTAAGTTAGACAGCGCACGGGTTTTTGTAAGTGAGTGTCCGTGCGCTCTGAGCGACCTGCCCCACTACGAACCACCATGGATCATCACGGCAGTCACGAGTTGATTGAGGCAACACGATTAACATCTTCCACCTGCTTCTATCCTGCCGAGCCAGAACTGAACGCATTCGACTTCCGTAACAGGAATTCCTTGCAGTCACGTTACAGCACACTCGATCGCCGCAGGACAATACGACTCAGCAGTTCCGAACACGGAAGTCATCATCGGAGGCGTGGGCAGCAAGACAGTCTGGAAGTGTTGTTGAAGAACAACAGGAGTAATCACAATGTCGACGGCAGCACGGAGAAGACTGATGCGCGACTTCAAGCGTATGCAGACAGATCCTCCTGCTGGCGTCTCGGCGAGTCCCATAGCGGACAATGTCATGACCTGGTAAGGCTTTATCTGCTTAGACCACACGTGAGCCTCATGCAGCTTAAGCGGCGTCAGGAACACTGGAATCATGCACAAGAGCCTAAGCTGAGTTATGACATAGGAACGCTGTGATCATCGGACCATCAGACACGCCCTTCGAGGACGGCACTTTCAGACTCGTGATGCACTTCGAGGAGCAATACCCGAACAAGCCGCCGGGAGTGAAGTTCATCAGCCAGATGTTTCATCCGAATGTGTACGGGACGGGAGAGTTGTGCTTGGATATCTTGCAGAACAGATGGAGCCCAACATATGACGTGGCGGCAATCTTGACAAGCGTGCAAAGGTGAGTTTGCGCGGAAGGATATGAGACTGCGAAGGCCGTGAACGACAGAATACTGACTGGCAGAACTTGTAGTCTGCTGAACGATCCTAACACATCGAGTCCCGCGAATGTCGAAGCGAGCAATCTCTACAAGGACAACAGGAAAGAGTACACAAAGCGGGTGCGGGAGACTGTAGAGAAGAGCTGGGAAGATTGAGAGAGACCGCTACCACAGTAAACCCACAGGCAGAACTTTCTCGGCCGTACTAGACTCGACTGCCAACCGATCCGAGCTATGTTCATTCCACCATGAACACGATTGCTTCTGGCCGATGGCTATGATTGCTATTTGAGTGATCGCGTAGCGCTCCCATGGAATATGGGGATTGAGATAAGCGCGGAGTTTTGGTCAATTCAGCGGAGGAAAGGCATATGATACCATGAAAACGAATGATAGTGTAAGGCATTCCGGCAACGACGCCATGGTGCAATAACATGGGCAGACGGCTGCCACACAACGGCTTTGTTGATCAAGCTTTCACTCTGACCGGTGCGCGTTGCAAACCACGACCGTCCGTTTGCGGAATCGAGCGCCTCTCTCGTGTTCGGTGTGAAGGTTAATAACCTTAAGGATAGGACGGCAACATAGTCTCGTCTTGGCCGGTCATAAAGTAGCGGCCGTGTCTGCCGAACCAATATGAACATCTTGAGCTTCAACAGCTGGGCCTTTTCTACACTCCGTAAAGTGACTTCTTGGTACGAATGGTGCCCATTCTAGATTACATGACAATCGTGCAGACGCCGCTGCTCCAAGCGACATCTTCTACACGCTATGAAACGCTAAGTTAGTGATTCGCGCTCCCTCCATGACTAAGCAGAATTGAGCATCCTTCCTATCCCAGGTGCACGAACACCTCTAAGCAACACAAACAATAAACACCATGCTCACCACAAAACGGCCCACACCGACAACGGTCCTCTACACTGTCTCAACGCGATCGCCAAGCAAGACTCTGGCCTCACATATCACAAGCTCAATCTCAACCCTGATTCGGGTCCTCGCAGGCCTCCTAGTCCTTACTTCCCTCCTCATCGAATATGCCCAAACCTTCCAGGCACCCAACATCTCACAATCTGTCCTCCAACAATCCACGACTATCTTCCTCCACTCCCCCATCGGCCTCGTCCTCTCGCAAACCCTGTCTCTTATGATCCCACGACCCTGGCGTCTTGCCCTCTGCCTCTTTGCAATCCTGCTCATATTCCGTAAGGGCTACACCGAAGAATCTCTCCTCGTGATTCGAGGCTTGGGAGTACAAACTACAACCAGCAGTCCGAATTATTTGTGGTCGAGCTCCACGCGATTTATCCCGACGAGTTTGATACAGGATCTGTTTATTCATGAGGCGTTTAAAGGGTTTGAGGTGAGGTATTATTTGAGTATTGTGGTGCAGGGGGAGGAGGATGTTGTGGTGGTTTTTCCGGTGAGTTGCTTCTTTTTTTGATATGTTGTCGTGCTATGTGAGGTGGATTGGGACGGTGCTGACTTGTTGTGAATAGAGCATTTTACCAAGACGGGAGGTACTGGAGCAGGTTTGGAGAGGAGCGAAGGCGTGTTTGTATGAGCCGAAGGCTGGGTGATAGTTGTGCTGTTTGTGCTACGCGCGACTATCTACTGCCTCACTCATCGACATCGCCATTACGAGCTGCTCTGCCCACCAGACCTTTTCTGGCTGCATATCGTGCATTCACGACATCAGGCGTCTCCATTTGTTCACGCTTCGCAATCGGGATATATGTGCCGACTGCGCGAGGTACGGCGCTGCCATCGAACACGCGTGCACTTCGCTCGGCACTAGTCGAGCCATTGCCATTGAGAAGCGGCTGCTTGCCTTGCGCGGACACGACGCCCATCAGGCTCCATGCCAGGACTTCATCCATTTTGTGCTGGCGCCACAGACCCCACAGCTCATCCATGATGCCATTGCGGCCATGCTTACCGTCTTCGACGCCTGCGATCGACCGCTTGGCCTGTTCTCGGCCGCCAACCTCATCGCCAATATGAATCCAGTTCATGGCATCATGATAGCCACTCGCAGTGGCCTCACCATTGGACGCATGATCTACATTCATGATCTCTTCTGCTTTGGGAAAGATGCAATCCCATAGCACAAGCGGCACATCACTGGCCATTTCGTAGTGTGGCTTGCCTGGAGTCTTTTGCACATCAAGCAGGTCGTCTACCACGCTAGGCTGCTCATAGCCTTGCCCGACCAAGAATAACACAGCAACCAGATGACGGACCTGGTGCCAGAGAAATGCGCTGCCGCGAACTTCGAAATAGTAAAGCTTGGGCGAAACGCCATGACTTACTGCAAAGTGATGAGGATCTACTTCGTGTATGCCAGCATGGAATATCCTCCTCTCCCAGTTGGTGATCTGCTTGCTTGGGTCGACTTTGCAGAGATTCCGAAAGTCGTGCAAGCCTTCGTACTTCTTCGCCGCAGCGTTCATTGCCTCGATGTCAAGGTACCCTTCTCCAGGTCTACCGCTCTCATCGGCAGGCTTGCTGCCAGGCAGAGGTGTATAAGCCGGATTCGTGAAGAAGTACCTATATCTCCGCTCTTTGCAATTGAATCGAGCAGAAAAGTCCTCGCCGGGGTCAGGACACCACGCAAGAATGCGAATATCGGATGGCAGGACGCGATTGATGAGTTGGATGTAGGGTAGTTCGTCCCTGATAGGATCAAATTCCGGCTCTGCCGTTGTCTCCTCACTAGCATCTGGCATAGGACTGTCAGCGCCTTGACTTTCCGCGCCAGCGCTCACTTCGTTAGGCACTTTGTTTTCCTCCTCCTTCATCTTCCTCCTCGGCCGCGCGCTGCGTAATCGCACGCCTATGACTTGTCCAAACGCACTCACGCCACGATCTGTTCTGCCGCATTTACTGTAGTCTATGCCGTCCCAGCAGACATCTTCCTCACTCTGGCCGGGCTTGTGCTCTGGGAAAATGAGTTTTACTTTGCGCATGGCTCTCCACAGCTCTTCCTCGATTGTAGGCAGAGGTGTCGTGTTGTTCGCGTGATGCTCGAAGCCATTGTAGTTGCCGCCCAAGTAGGCGAATTTTAATGCGATTAGGCGCGTGTGGTATCTGCTCGCATCGAACTTTTTGGGCTCTTTCTTGGGCTTTCTTTTGGGAGGCGTGGAAGATGTTCTGGACGAGCCGTGGGTTGCGTTTTGCCTTCGGAGTTGTGCTTCGAGCTCGCTGACGCGCTTCACGAGGTCTGTGTTGGACCAGGAGGTGTAGTCTGTGTCCATGACTTTGGACTGTGCACAAGAAACAGTCCGTATCGCTCGTTTGCGTTGTGTGACTGCCGTCACTGCGCTGTTTAGATTGATCCAGTATTTCTGCTGGAGTTCGGTTTTCAAGGATCGCGACAGTGTTGGAAGAGGCTGTAGCCTCATGCTTGACTACAGAAGAGTCATTCATGAAGTGTCGAGTCTCAAGAAATGCAGCATCGAGTGCCTAAGGCCTTCACCCGACATCATGGCCAAAACGCCGAGAACAACAGTCAGTACAATCTCGCCGGAGTTTCTGCTTCTGCATTTCCTTCTCCAGGCCATAGTATCTTCTGCAGAGTTGCTACAACTCTATCGACAGATCATGGCATCCGATAGTGCTGCACTGGCTTATCATGAGCCAGGCATAGTCACAATCCTGGTCCTCTCTTCGTTCTTGGTATGCGAAGACAACGAGATCTGGTGACGACAGCAAACACACTAGTTAATGACTGTGTCGGGCGGCTTGTCTACAGATATCAAGACTCTAAGATCCAATCTACCACTCTCATCTCTCGTCGCGTTCATCGGCATCAGCGCACCCATTGGCATCTCCTTTGTACTGCTAGGTCTACTCGATATGACGCCACAGTTGGACAGGTCACCAGCGGCAAGCGTCAGATCAAAGACAGTGAACAGAAGCAGGACAGCGCAGTTTCGTTATCGCGGGCTGAGCATGCCATAGGAATCGCGAATGCATCGAGCTCCTGCAACTCCCAAGACATGTCGCGTAAGGTCGGTGTCACGAACTACAATCACCTTACGGGCGTACATATTTTCGAGAAGTACTACGGCCCACCTCTGCACGGGATTTTGAAGCCATTCTTCTTTGCATCAATCGGTTTTGCAATACCAATCACGCAAATGTTTGGAGGAGCAGTGATCTGGCGAGGCATCGTGTACACCATACTCATGATTGCCGCGAAGCTCTTCTGTGGTCTCTGTCTCGTTCGTTTCACGAGCCTCGTCATCCCTGCAAGATCAATCCGGAAAATTCTGCCTACCAACTTCTCCACCCATTTACCTTGGCCCATCCGCACGAAGCCTGTTGCCACGAGCCGTGATCAGCCAGCTCAGGCTTCAACGGTAGCTGCAGCTGTACCACCGATCACTCAGCGCAAGATGAGTATCCCAAAGCCAATCTCACTGTACCCAGCCACAATGCTTGGAAGTGCCATGGTCGCACGAGGAGAAATGGGTTTCCTGATCTCCAGTGTTGCGGAAAGCCAAGGCGTTTTTGGATCATCTGCGGACGGCGGCTCGTCTGAGCTCTACCTGATCGTCACTTGGGCGATTCTCATATGTACATTGCTCGGGCCAATCGTCGTTGGGCTCATGGTGAAGCGTGTGAAGCGACTTCAAGCTATGGAAAGGAGCAAATCGACGGGCAGGGAAGATCCACTCGGGATCTGGGGCATGCAGAGTAAGAAGAGTAACAATGAGACTGTGGGCGGGACGACTGGCCCTCCGACATGATATACATATATTGCTCAATTTGGCAACGGACAACCTGCCTCCTACGCTGCCCAAAACTGCCGCTCATCGCCCTTCATACCGCGAGGTACATTGCCCGTCCTACCGACAAGCACTTGGCCCTTGCCACGTTTGAGATACTGGCCATAACCCATCTTCCCGACAACTCCCCGAGACTGGTCCCACACCACTTCGCCACGAAGTATCGTGTACCTTGGCCAGTTCCCGACTTCAATACCCTCAAACGGCGTATAATCAATATCGTGGTGGAGAAGACTCTGCGAGATCGTTGTTACACCCGTCTTCCCTGGATGCCAAATAACAAAGTCAGCGTCATAGCCCGGCGCTATGCTCCCTTTCACTCCATCGAGACCGTACAGTTTCGCTGGATTTGTGGCCGTTAGCTGCACAAACCGTGGCAAGCTTAATCTCGCACAACTGGCGTCCTGACAGGCTGGAGTCTGGCCAAAGAGCAGTGCCATGCGCGTCTCAACACCAGGAAGTCCATTCGGAATCTTAGAGAACTTGGCAACTCCGTCAACAATTCCAAGCTGCTTCCCTCCCGGATGATCATACTTGCTAGGAGCATGATCCGACGAGAACGTCGTAAACGTTCCATTCGCAATATTCTGCCACAGGCCATCAAGATCCTTCACATCGTGTCGCAGGGGTGGCGAGCACACATGTTTTGCTCCTGAGAAGTGGTCGTGAGGCTCGCTTTTGATCTTCTCGGATAGCAGGAAGAGATAGTGCGGGCAAGTCTCGGCGTGGATGGGAAGTAACCTTGCTTGCGCTTCTCGTACATGTGCCACAGCTACATCTGAGCTCATATGCACAATCAACATGGGGGCATCTGCGAGCTCTGCTAATGAGATTGCTCGATATGATGCTTCGTCTTCGGCGATCCTGGGCCTTGCGATAGCGTGGAAGAAGGGATCTGTGTTTTTGTTTCTTTCCAGTCCTTCGATGATCATGCTGATCATGTCGTGCGATTCGGCGTGGATCATGGTCGTCATACCGAGGGATTTGCATGCGAATAGAATCTCTAGGATCTCCCGATCGTTGACTTTCATCGCCTCATATGTCATGTACAGCTTAACAGACGTGATGCCTTCTTGCTCAGCAAGTACTGGTAACTCATTCTCCAGGATATCAGGTGTTGGGTTCGTGAGGATGAAGTGAAAACCGTAGTCACAGAAGCTTTGATTCGCTGACTTTGCTTTGTAGTCCTCGAGAGTGGGCCATAGCGTTTCTTCGGTTTTTGGTTGTGAGGCAAAAGCGATGATTGTGGTCGTTCCACCTGCTGCTGCTGAACGAGATCCACTTTCCCAATTGTCGCCGGTCGGACTGTTCTTCTGTGCCAAGTGAACATGGCTGTCAACTCCGCCAGGCGTGATGTAAGCTCCTTCGGCATCTATGGTCTTTGTATTTGTAGATGTGGGCAAGGCTGTTCCGATGCAGGATATCTTGCCATTCTTGACACCTATGTCGAGACCTGGCGGGAGTACCTCACTTGCTGTGACCTTTTGAGGTCAGAATAGCATCTAGAGAGGCTTCTGCAACTTACTATTATGCCATTTGTTATGACCAGATCAAAGTCCATGCTGACCACACGGCGTTCGTGCCAAGAGAAGTGAGCTGCTGCTGTCAGACCGTCACCAGGGATTGCAAAGTTGTTTCGAAGTCAACACTTCAACCGTTCTTGCCTGCAACACCGACTTATACAACTGCCATCATAGCCAACATGCTCTGTCTGGAGCCCTCGCAGATCTTTGCCATGTTGTCTCTGGCGCAGGCATGGCTGATCCTTCCGCCGAGATGTTGCCCGCGCCGATAAGGTCTGCGGGCAAGATAGGCAGGACGAGCGGCGGAGCATCGAGTAGCTTGCATATGCTAGCTGCAATGCATGGTCTGCCAAGCCAAATCGTTGCCCGTCTCATGACAAGGTAGGCGCGTCTTGATATATGGCTTGCTAGGCCACTTGAGTGTTCGTCAGTGCACTGTTGTAAACTCACCCTCGTTTCAGATTGGCCGCTGCCTTGATTGAAGATGTCAAGAAAGATCACCGTTGCGGCAGCACAAGTTGGCGCGGTCCACAAGAATACATCGAAACAAGAAACAGTTCAACGCTTGATAGATCTGTTACACGATGCCGCCAAGCAGAAAGTGCAGCTCGTGGTCTATCCTGAAGCATCACTTACGACGTTCTTTCCACGGCACTTCATCGAATCTCAAGAAGAGCTAGATGCGTACTTCGAGCACGGCGAGGACATCACACAATCTCCAGATGTGAGGCCTTTGTTTGAAGAAGCCAAAGCACAAGGCATCGATATCTGCATAGGCTATGCTGAGCGGACGCCGGATGGCACTGGATATAACACATGCGTGTACTACTCTGCCTCAGAGGACAAGATCATCAGCAAGTACCGCAAAGTCCATCTCCCTGGTCGTGTCGAGCCGTTCGAAGATCCGAATGCTACGAACCAGCTCGAGAAGAGGTACTTCACACCCGGCGACCTGGGATTCAAAGCTTTTCGAGTGCCAAACCTCGTTCCGGATGCTCTGAAGAAGTCTCATAGCTCGAACGACGATGTAAAGACAGATGGTACAGGTGATCCCATCATGGGGATGCTCATCTGTAACGATCGTAGATGGCCCGAAGCTTGGAGAGTCTACACCCTGCAGGGTGCTGAGATCCTCATGTTCGGCTACAATACCGGTTCGCACATGTCGCATCTTTGGGGCGCTGGCAACACTATGACGCCAGAGGAGCAAGAGAAAGAGGCCTTATTTCACTCGAGACTAGTCCAGCAAGCCAATAGCTACATGAACGCTTGCTTCTCCATCTCATCGGCCAGATGTGGCGTTGATGATGGCAAGTACGACTTGATTGGAGGCAGTTCGATCGTCAGTCCTGAAGGCCATGTTCTCGCCGAGGCCAAGACGAAGGAGGATGAGCTGGTTGTTACAGAGATCGATCTCGCAATATGTCGGAAAGGCAAAGAGAAGACGTTTGATTATGCTCGGCATCGAAGAGTCGAAGCTTATTCGCTCATTACTGAGCAGACTGGGGTGCTCGAGCCACCACTGCTCGATTAGACTGGAATCAGAAGTGCTGATTGCCTGCAGGCTGCCCAGAATCTGCGCTATGTAGCCGAATCGAAGACCTCCGTCTCACATTCTGCAGCTTCCTCGCGACTTCGCCAGTCATGTAGTTTTGCTCCACCACATTCGGACACCAGCCTATAGCTGCGACTAACAAGATAGCGCCGAAAGGTATAGTGCACAAGAAGACCGTCCGCATTGCCATCATAGTAGCCTTTTGTGATGCAGCTCCGATGATTACAGTTGCGGTTGGAGTGATGCCTGGTACAGCTGAAAAGTTGCCCGTCTGGATGCCAGCTAACACCGCTGGAATGCTTTCCTCGCTGAGACCTGCCTGAACCACGGCCGAAGGGACATATCTGCCAAGATATTTTCTGTCTTCCGTCATCAATATACTGCTGTACATCGATGTCACAATCGCTCCAGTAACAGTGCGGAGCAGAGCAAGCACGCCAGCGACAAGGCCGATGTCGTCCGGCTTCCACACCAGGGCCATTGTCGAAAGTGTGAGGTTGTCGATGTATCCGCCTGCCGCGGTGCCAATCAGCATGAAAGCTGTTGTACGTGCTTCAGTCCCTGGCTTAGCTGAGGCGATGCTTGCGGTGAACGCCATCATGACGGCCCCAGCAAAGATCATCTGCAACTTCATGCGAGGTATGTATCGAACTCCGACTCCAGCTAGTATCTGTCCGAATATCGTGCCTCCGCCAACGACGCACGATAGCCAACCGATCCTGGAGACAGAAGTCGTGAAAAGCGATTGGATTAGGCCCGGCCATAGGATCACGCCACAGAAGTACAACATGGCAGCCACAGCCGCGCATATTAGTATGGCATCGTACTCGTAGTTGAGAAAGAGCCTCATTGGCATCAGAGGATACTCGTGCGGACAGTGAGCTTCCCAGACGCAGAAAGCGACTAGTGTCGTGATGCCAGCAAAGAACGCACCAAGAACGTGAGCGTCTGACCAGCTGTACGTGCCACCAGCCCAATTGAGGCCAATGAGCAGCACGAGCAGTCCGAAGATGAATAGCAAAGAGCCGATCCAGTCGAAGGACTTCAGCTGTTGCGCCCATGGCTTTCCTCCCGCGTGCAGCAGAGAATAGTTTGGGGGCCGGTAGAAGAAGTAGTATAGGACGACTGCGATGGTGTTGATGATGACTCCGATGATGTAGCACCAGCGGAATGTCAGCTCTGTGTGTTGGAAGAACGCCTAATCTTTGTCAGTGCCAGTGATCCCGCGTCTTGATCGGGGACGACTCACCCGCATAATAACAGGACCAAACACCGAAAAAGGTATCCCAGTAGCCTGCACGATCGCATTGTACACACCCCGATTCTTGTTTGGCACGAGCTCGCCTGCACTGCAAGTCAGCAATCACTTCACACGATATCGGCATGAACAGAAAGTACCCAGCACGACCGAAAACGACAACTGCCCACTCGCTGCCAGACCATTGATAGAATTGCAAACAATCACCACATCAACACTGCGTGCCGTCGAGCCAACAATATTACCCACGACAGCCAGCATCGAGCAGCCAGTAAACAGCCATCGTCGTCCAAACTACACAACATATCAGCAACCACATCGCAGGCAAGAGAGCCAGCCAGTTCTATGTTCTCCTACTCACAATATCACTCAACCTCCCAATCAACAAGAACCCCACCGACAGCCCAGCCTGATACGATACCGCCAGCCAAATCGCATGCTCGCTCGGCCCCAACTCGGCAACAATGAGCGAGATGGTGTTGGCAGGAAGGACCCATCCTGAATAGCCTTTTCCCGGGGAGCACACTCGATCAGTATTGCGTTTGCCATAGCATGCAACTGACTCGTGGTGGTCAACATACCTGAAATCTGAGCCAAGCAAGTCGCAGCCAGAGTACCGATGAAGCTGGGCGACCAGTAGTAGCCTTTCGGGAGATCTTCACCTTTGGCTTCTGGCGCGATGTGGTCGTGTCGGAGAGCTTCGCTACTATTTCGTCGCGCCGATACAAGATCTTCCAGTGCCACAACGACTTCTGGTAAGATTTCATCTTTGCTTTCCATCTTTGCTCTTGTCCCCTCTCGTCGCATGTGTTTCCGCGTGAACTTTTGGGCGCAGCGCCTCGCGCTACCCTTCTTCGGCTTCTTCAAGGCCTTCCTTGCGGATCTGTAACGTGTGAGCTTGCCGACCTAGTCTGCCGCAGCGCTCGGAGGACCTGTTCCTGTGCTGGAGCGCATGAGGGTGAAGTGAGATGCGAAGGTTCGTGAGTTAAAGGGTCACGCCATGTCTCCTGGAGATGCTTCATTATCCATGCTGCTGTGGTCCGTTCAGCGAGGGGAAGCAGGGAAGACTGAACCTAATCGATCGACAAGCAGACTGTGATGGCAGTGAGCATGCGCTGTAAGTTGAGGTTGAGTGTGAGTGGTTTCGTGAAGAGCACAATTTCGTGAAGAGTACAATTTGAGATGCATGGAGAGCACGCGCAGAAGTGTAGTGAGAACTTCTGCTAGGGAATTGTTATCGCCCATCGCCACTTCTGCCAAGCCCAGCTTCAGCCTCTTTCAGATCTCCCTCCTCGCCGGGTAGGAATATCTCATGGCCACTGCCGTTACGGACTTTGAAGCTCGCAACGCAGCCCAGGGCTGCAATCGTCGCAACGATCCACCATGCCATGCCTACTATGCCTCTTTCTGTCCACATACCATACCAGTAGCCTGCCAGCATGGGTCCTATGGTACGGAAAGTCGCCGAGCACGCATTGCCAATGCCGTGAATAGTAGCTAGCACGCTAGGATGCGGGGAGCTGTTGTTCAGTAAGATGATCGATGCAGGGAGAGCGAATGTTCTAGCTGCGACTTGCAGGAACAGAACAAAACTGATTCCGAGCCAGATAGTCGGGCCACTCGCCGGCTCCGGTGAAGCGCTCTGGGAAGGCAGCAGCGCAAGGTAGGGTGCTAGGTAGTACGCCAGAGGAAAGAGGAACAAGGACATTCGGAAGCATCGCATCAGACCAAATTTGCCGTTGGCCCAAGGGTAGAGCAAGAACTGCAAAG
This sequence comes from Septoria linicola, assembly GCA_024114885.1. NCBI lineage: Eukaryota > Fungi > Ascomycota > Dothideomycetes > Mycosphaerellales > Mycosphaerellaceae > Septoria > Septoria linicola. The sequence goes on from CP099422.1 coordinate 2,721,160, forward strand.
CCACGCCGATGAACCCAATAATCGCCATTGCGAGTCCAATGGTAGGTGGAGGGAATGCTAATCCTGAAGCAAATTTGAACGCGCTTCGTGCTCGAATCGAGGTGTCGGGCTGGTCCGCAGATGCGACGAATTCTCTCGGTGTCGCAAGAAATAAGATCCAGAGATTAGCAAATGCTCCCATGTGGAAGTCGAAGATGGCTATGCTGAGCAGTGTCCATAGCACGTTCGACGTCCAGATCCTGCGGAAAGCCAGCCTCTGTCCCTGTCGTAGTGTATCCTTCTGCCCTGATGACGACAGTCTATCCATCTCGACCGAGCTTCTTTCACGTCCCGAAAGCAAACTCTCCCTCTGAGTTTCCTGGAATGCTCTCAGACCTCCATCCTTGATCGCCAAGACGTTGCCGTAGAAGTCTCGAATCAGCTTGACTGGATCAAGCTTCTGAAGATCTGTCGATTGTCTGCCCTGCAGCGTTTCTCGCAGAAAGAAGTGAACGAGTGCAGCTTCAGCGAAAAGCAATAGTGTGCTCATCAAGTTCGCAGCCGCGTAAGGGTGCGACTGCATCCATTCCACACCCACCTCTCCTCCAAATGTGCCTCCTGGACCAAACATCCCTGGCAGATTGACGACTGGATCGACAAGCGCACCGGCGAGCAAAGGCCCTGCTACATTCGCGACGTTGAAAGCTGCAGGCAATAGCAAGAACGCTCGTGGGTGCCATGGCTTCGGTGTAACCTCAGCTACCATCGTCCTCGCAGAGCCTACCGTACCATTGATAGCGCCACTCATCAGTCTCCAAAAGACTGCTTGTCCATATGTCTTGCTGAAGCCTACTCCAATACAGCCAAAACCTGTCCCAATCAGGCCTATCTGTAGCACTGTCTTTCTCCCCAAGCTCGGCTGATCTGCAGCACGTCCCCAGAGTATGCTCGTGACGATCTGCGCAGCTGTGAAAGCACCCTGAAGCACGCCTGCCTGATGTGAAATGACCACATCAGACAGCTCAGGATCGAAGCTCTTTAGCTGATGCACCATGAAGGTCTGCAGTGCTGCCATCTGGAAGAAGTCGACAAATCGCGATGCTGCGAGGATCGCCAGCTGACCTTTATTGGGCAGGTTTGACCATGTTGGCGTGACTGCTGGGAGCTTTTGTAGAGGATTCGCTCGTTCTGCTGGTGGAGTCATGAGGCTGCCATTGGGCGGCATCGGTGGATCAGAGTCGTTCAGTCGTTCGGCGATGGATAGAGAGATCGACTGCGATTGTCGTTTGTGAGCGCTACGGTCGCCATTGCTGCTAGATGTTTCGGACCACTCTCCAGCGGCAACGAGAGGCGTCGTCTGAGCAAAGTGAGGACTCTTCTGCGGCGATTCTGGCGGCGACTCGTGAGCCTTTGACGAGGTTGGATCTGACTTTTGGCGTGGCGTAAAGGTTTCGGTCGTCGGGCTCAGCAGAGCATCCGGACCTAGACTGCTGCGATTTTGAGGTTGATTTCGGAATTGCCTAGAAGTGTTGCGTTGATGTGCCATGCCCAGGGCTCGTAGGATGAAACTAGGACTGTCCCTCTGAACGCATGTGTCAATTGCGTGCTTCGGTAGACGTCTTCTGGAAGAGAGCTGCACAAGGTATATCGCTGCTGCCGAGTAACAGCACGAGCAACAATGTCCAGAGGTCTAAGTTAGAGATACGGATCTAAGAGAAGCAGGTACGCAATCGCAACGAAGGACTTTACCTGCACTTCCTGCTTGAATCTTTTCTGCTGTATGACGAGGCGCAGTATTCACTTCGTAGTGCGTCAGCAGCTGGCAGGAAATATGAGACTACCGTGAAAAGAGTGTTTGCTTGTCGTCTCCTACCATCAAAACGTGTTCCGTGGCCATGGTCTCACAGGCCGCGTACCTCGTCGACGCTGCTATCAAAGTGACGCATCGGCCGACGCAAGTCTAGCGCAAGCACACACGCGATGCCAAGGGACCACATTGTGCTTGTTTGGCCGAAAGAAGCAGGACACTGCTCATCACCTCTCAGCACCGGGGCGGGCAAGCTGCTTGAATGTCGGTTGGAGTGTTGCATTGTTGGTGGAGACCTTTCCCAGTAGCTCGAAACAAGCGACCGTGCAGCGGGCGTTCCGCCGTGATCGGCACAATGTCAATCCTTGCTGCTGCCAAGTCGTCTCCGGCAGCCGAAACATCCTCCTGATCGTCAGTGGCACGCAGTGGCCGCAGATTGATGGTGGCGATGTTGTGTGTGCAAATATGCCATACTCAAGTTGAGAAAGCCACAATTGGCTCGTTCTAATACTCTAAGGGCCAAGAGCAAAGGTACAGCACCAATTGTCCCTGTACTGCTCAGAACTGCTAACAGACACGTCCATCCTTCGCACATAGAAGTGTTATACAAACAAAGACATGCAACTATATGCCAACATGTGCTGTTTCCCTATCCCTAGTCCCGCTATGCAAAAGCTGCTCTACACATAAAGACAAAAGATCTCACGACCATCCTGAGGACGATCTTCTACCACTCATGCTGAGCCCAGTCTCAAACCCTTCCGGTTCTTTCTGTCGTAGTCTGGTGTAATGTCCGAGGTTCAACTTCGATCCAAGTGAACTTTGTGTTAGAACGTCCCTACATCGCTCGAATGCGTCTTTCTGCTGTAGATACCAGCCGAGCAAGACTATGAGGGCGCCCAGTATCGTACCGCCAACGACGGCGACCAATGTCTTCACATCAGTCTTCCTCCTGGCGGAGCCCTCCATGTCTGACTTCCCATAGTCTGCCAATGCTTCACTTGGGACTTCAAAGTAGTATTGGCTCGTGTCGTACCCTCGGTTTGTCGACAGCAGCTCGTCGTCAGTATCGAAGTCGGCATCGTACGGTGTCTCATTCTCGGGCGCCACGCGTTCGGCGTAGTTGCATCCGTGGTCATCGCAGTATGGTCTCAGTCTCTCACTCGGCACAAACGTTCTGGCGATCATGCTTGACTCCATGACACGTCCGCCCTCGTCCACCGCCTCCGCGTATGCCCATGGAGCATAAGTCTCAATGTGATGCTCCGTCTCGAACCCCGTTTTCCACACACTGCCTGCAAATGTCCAAGGTCCATTTGCGGTGTTGCCTGTGTAGAATCTCCAACTTCTGGTTTCTGTGGCGCCGTTCCAGGACACCCACAGCCCCATTTGCGTGTCGCCCGTCTTGCTATATGTCCATAAGGCTGGCTTCGTCACTGGCTGGGCTGTCCAGTTGTACTTGTTCGACCTGTAGATCATGACATTGGACTCACGCTCTGCTACTCGCGCATGCATCGTCGCTTCGCCATTGGGAAGATGTTCCGAGAACCATGCATGCTCGCCCCAGCCGATATGCACGCCTCCATTTGGTAGAAATTGCATATTGCCCTGCGATGTGGAGAGCCGTCCGCCTTCTTGCAAAGGTGCCCCGAATTCCTTGACCATGGTGGCGGTCTCCGCAACGTGGTCAATTACAATCACCCATCCGTGGGAGAAAACTCCCGTTCCAGTAAAGCTGTTGCTGCCATTATCGAAGAACGAAAACATGGTATGCGTCTCATTCTCTGAGATCCACCGAGCGTGATGCTGGTACGAAAAGTTGAAGTTGGTCTGCTCAAAGTGTCCACTGTCCCCGCCCAGCTGCCAAAGTATGCTTCCGTTCTCGCCTGAGATCTTGTAGATTGCACTGGTATGTCTGGCCGAGATCAAATAGTCTCCCTCCTTGTTCTTGTCGATACTGTTCAGGTGAAAGTAATCCCATGGCTCCTGCTCGTGTAGACCCGTCCCACTGGTGTCCGTGGTTCCTGGTAAGGTCCAAGCCTCTGAAGGATCAACATGATCCAGGGACCGCCATTCGAATACTACTTTCCCCGTTTCAATGTCAATCTCTTGGAACACACCTTCCACGACCCATCCCATTCCGTGTTGTATATTGAACCTCGGGTTCACAGTAAGATCGTACTGCCTAGGCTGATAGACCGTCATAAGCACAGTAGTCCCGTCGGAATGTGGCGCAACCTTGAACTCGTGCATGTCACTGCTGGCGCCTGCGCCCGAGCTATCAATCTGCTTCACTACTCGGTAGTGCTTGTCCATGATCACGCCATGCCCTCGCGCAAAACCCTGATGCTGCTCTCCTGTGAAGAAGCACAGATGATCTGTTCCTTTGTATTGGCACACTCGTGGTGTATGTGCTGTCATTGGCCCAAGTTCACCAGCTCCGGACCAGACAAGCTGTCCGAAGTTGTCGTAGATGTACGGACCGGGATCGACATTGCGGTATGGGGCGAAGAATATCAATCCTGGGACCAATTTCTCGGGCTGAAGGATTTCGAAGTTGAGGATGGGAGCATGTAGATCGGGTCTCTGTTGGGTTCGTGATCATGGTTAGCGAGACCATTCCAAGAAGGGGCTTTGCCAAGGTTGCGGAATGTGGCTCATGAATACGAAAGTATAAATGTTGTATGGACGTACCGACTTGAACTGATGTGTTGGAGAAGTATTATTACTCAATTCTGCTCTGGTCCCGCCAATTAACAGTGCTGATATCGACAGACAGCTCAAAAGCCATATCCATTGAAGGGAAGTCGTGCGGAATCCAGGACGTGGCATTGCGAAGCCCGGCGGTACTTGTATGCAGCACTTCTCAAGGGCCTGTCAGTTTAGCGATCACGCAAGAAATGGCGTCTTGACACCATGCGGAGACCCACGCGATGATGGCGATTGATCTGCTGCTATTCGGGTCCGATTCAAGGGTATCCGGACTTCATGCTATTGAAGAGTAGTCGTCGTAGAAGAAGGAGTCGTGACTTTGGTCTCTAGTCAGGCACAACGAGAACATGAGCTGGTCACGCAAGTGGCCGAAGCGAAGCAGCAAGACGCTGGCAGGCCTCACGGATCGAGCAGGCGCCTCAGGAACGGCAGCATGCCGATGCGGGCCGTTCATGCTGTCGCCAAATCGATTTCCTGGACAAAGGTCTCGCATTACGCGTAGTGCTTGCAGCACGGGGGTCGGCAAGGGCAATTTGCATCGGAGCTTGATCTCGGACAGTGGTTCGAGCGACAAGCGCTGACTGCTTCCACGTCGTCTGTGACTTCCCCAAGAGCTCAACCGCATCTGACACAGGCCGGTCGTCCATGCAGCTTGCTCGATAGCGGCACGAGCAATATCCGTGAGACCAGCAAGCTGGGTACATGTGCTTGGCCAGATTACCTTCCATCAGATAACGCGTCTGGCTGCCGAAGCCACTCCTCCTGAGTTTGAGATCCCAATCTCTACGTCTCATGTTTAGTGGAGTCGGGCTGGATTAGTCTAAAGGCTTGAATCTGGCTTGCTTGCGACGACGAGCGGAGGAAATCTCCACTATCTCATGTATGTTTCCAAGCGCTGATCAAACTGCGAATCGGAATCGTGGTCGAGATTTCGAAATGTCGGACTTGCGTCATGCACTCCAGCGGCAGGAAAGCCGTTGTGTCAATGCTTGTCCCTGTCAATGGCCAACCTTGTATTCGCGGCTAAGTGCGTCGTCATGCGCCACGGATAATTGTGTGGTATCGACCGGACAACTTCAGGGTAACAACGAATAGTGCAGGAGAGGGAAACATGGAAGTGTTTCATTTCGCTGTTGATGAAGCATTCGTCAATTATGGTCTGTTGCCATATGAGTGCCCCTTGAAGGGATTTTGAGCCCCTTCTGTGCGGCGACACCTGTGTACTCAGATAGATCTACGCCAAATCTATACTTTCCAAAATTGACCCAGCGCCTGCTTTACGCCTCCCAAAGTAGACTTGAAATCCCTGTACAATGATCGCTACCGAGCTCCTCCCTTCCGATACTGTGTTGCCCCTAGAACGCCTCAACAAGAGCTCAATTGTTCATCTGTGTGATCCCATTCCATGAGTTAGTACGACTTAAGACAGCAAACCACCACGGCTGCCAAATAACCTCCGGATCGTCATGCTTGCACTGAATACTATCGCTGCTAATGAGCCTCCAACCACAGTTGCACGGAAGAGGACGTTCATCATTTGCATGCGATTTCTTCGTCGGCAACGATCCACGAACCCATCGGTATCGTTGGTGCGCGGGAACTTCTTGCCCTCTGGGACGGGCACCTCAAGGAAGTCGCAAAGTGGCTTCCAACCCTCGCCCATTTTGTACTCGAGTAAGTTGTCTCTGGGGACGAGTGATCGGATCTCCTCGTAGTACTCTTTGAAGCGCCGCTTGCCGTTCTTTTCGAAGTCGCCCTCCCAAAACTCGGTCCAGAATTCTGCAAGGCATTAGCTTGATGACGTTGAGCCCATTCATGGTGACACTCACTTGATAGCATGGGTTGGTAGAGTCCTGCTCCCCAGTCAAAGTTCGACACAAACTTCAGTTCCGGCTCAGTCGCACGCCAATGCACTGTCTTCATAGTCGATGCGTGCCAGCTGTCGACGTCCCGCGTTGTGACAAGCACTTTGGCATCTGGATAAGCCTCGATGAGCTCTTTTGCAAAGGCAACAGCAGGCCAGTCGCATACTGCTTGGCAGTGGCCAAACAATTGATCCCATTGCTCACGGCCAAAGTTGCCTTTACCATCGTACTTTGCAGCAAGAGCATCGGACCACATCAAACAGTCAGGCGGATTCTCTACCGAAGCGGACATCATGTGGTAGCAGTCGCTGAAGCCCAGTTCTTGAAGAGCAGTTCGAAGTGATGCAGTGCCTGTTCGTCCCAGTCCAAGAGCGAGAACTCTCATTGGCACTACACGTCGGCATTCTCGACGATTGATGTCGGTATCTGATGTGAATATATCGGTAACAGGCTTGGGCGTATATGGTTGGAACGCCATTGTGAGAATTCTTTCTTGGGTGATTTGTGATCGAAAGCGAAGTCGATGAAGAGCTTGAATGAGTGGACGTGACAGGCTAGGGTCGCGGGCGGGCTAAAAGAGCTGGTATAAGAAGTGATAATGAGCGACTGTGGTAGCGATTGACGACTGCAGGTGATGTTGCACTTGCTAGCAGCAGAGTAAAGTGACCGTCCCGAACACTCCTCGCTACGCTAAGAAACAGAATCACCAGGGTAGACGCCACTCTCAAACTTACTGCCGAGGGTGCTTCTCCACCGGCTTGGCCACCTCTCGGATAGGTATGAGACGCGCGTGGGAGTGACGTACCCTCAATCTGCCGCGACAATAGTATATTCGTACGACCCGCCTACGATCATGTCCGAGCGCGTTTCGAGAGTCATGTATGCGAACACGCGTCCTTGTTTAACGTTGCCTTTGCTTCGGACACAACCTGCACCCAAGTTCAGCATCATCTCAGTCAATGTAAATAGCTACCTGCCGCATCGAGCCATGTCGCAGAAGGAGCTGCCAATCATCACTTCCAGTCTTAGCAGCGCTCGGCTGCGATGCATAACCGAAGAATAATTGTGCGAAATGAGCGAAGCTACCATCGCCGAGACAGCGTGCCTGGAGGCCCATTTGAGAGTGGATAGATCACGTACATTTCGCATGCGCTCAAGCAGCCATCTCGAGCTCGTGAAGCTCTATTTGAGCAGACGCTCGTCTATTCACATCGAGAGAGCAAAGATCATCCATCCGGAAGAATCGAGGGACTAAAATTTTATGCTGTGTTTTGACAGGTTAGTGATGCGAGATCTGCTAAGCTCTAGAACTAGTCGGTGCTTGACATTTCCTCCCCCTCTTCCCACGTGGTCTTGCTCGAAGGAGTTAGCAACGAGCCGGATGAGTTGACGCGAAAAAAATGGTTGAGATGCCGAGGAGCGTGGCAGCATTGGCATAGTGTGAGCAACCCGAACAAATCATCGACTCGATCAGTGCTACCAACCCAGCATTATCTCGTCCGCAGGAACCATAGAAGACGAAGAACATTCACAGATCCAAAAGCTACATGCTCTCCCAAGGATCGACATGCCATACATATAAGCTGGCGAACGTGCATCGCAGATCACTCTTAGTCGACGACTCAGCTCTTTCCACACTCCATCGTGTCAAGCTAACATAGAAAGGACCTAAAATCGCCTTATGCACGCTCGCCAGCTTACAGCAAAGTAGGCTGGCCTTTGATTTGGACTCTGACGACCTTCCTTTTCCTGCTGTGATGTTACATTGTGCTAATGAGAGGAGGCCCTCACTTGCTTTGGCAAGCCTTCTATCGTGCTGTTGATCAGCACGCAAGAGGCACATCAGCATTGTCGCGATGCTCGGTATCAATCTGACTCATCTTCAGACGACCGACCAGTGAGACTGTGCCGTTCTGACGGGAGGCTGTCTCGGACTTCCCAGTTACAGCTAGGTAACTGCAATCAATGACTTTGCATCATCTCATTATATTACACACTGTAGGTACCGCAGCCAGAGCGCACAAATCTATCCAGACCGCGTTCCTCGAAGGACTACCCAGGGCACTAATGATGCTCATTGTGTTCGCGCCTGCGCTCGACATACAGATCATCATGTGGACCCATGCCTATCTCAGACCAAACCCCTCGCTTTCGTTGACTGCCCTCCATAACTTGTCCTCCAATTGCTCACGATAGTCATATCTCCAGAGTATCAACATATTGAAACATGTCCGTGCCACAGGGAATCTCTGTCGCTCTTCAACACCTCCACCGCCCCAACCATCACCACCAGCCTGTATTCTCAGGATGAGACTGGTCGCGCCAACAGCCGGTATACGATCTGAGCCCGTTATGAATGTCAACAGCTTTCTTTGCTTGTCGGGCGTCGCCCCGCCGAAGATCTCCCAAAACCATCCGATGACCGGAACTTGCTCAGCTGGGTTGGGTATCAACTGGTGAGGAGGTTGGAAATGTCTCCAATTTTCGTAATGGGCGACGGCGCGTAGCGAGTCGACGTCGAGCGCTTCGTCACTGCCGCGAACAAGGAGTTCAATCTCTTCAGCGCGGAATAAGGATAGTGCGTTTCCAGCACAAACCGTGAAGAAACCACGCTTGAACGGCTCAAACTGTCGAGACACTGCAGTGTCCAGTAGATACCGCACGTACGCGTCCACAAACTCATGTCTGTTGGCATTGGTGACAGGCGTGTTCTCGCCATTGGGGATCAGAGGCACACTTTGCACCTCGCCGTAACGCTCAATAGAGGCGACAAAGTCCCGACAATACGTTTCTTGGACGTTGCCATCGTAGTCGAGTAGTTGCTGCAGCCCCGCAGCAAGAGATGGCCGGTATTCAGCAAGGTCTTGCAACGTGTATGTCATTTGCCCTTTCGTTCCCGTCAAAGAAGAGACATTCGAGTTTGAAGTGCCAGTGATGGATATTGGCGCTGCTGCGAGTAGCTTCCGGAACGCGAACGGGGGAAGCGCAATGTCCAGGATAGTACTGTTGTAGATCGCAAGCCCAAGCAGCACACCGACCAGATGGTATTGGTCTGAAGTCTCGAAAGAGCTCGGGTTGAAGTAGCAGGTATTGGATTCGTCATCGTAGACGAACATGCCATGGTTCGGATCGAAAATGTCTCGCACTAACATGAGGAACCATTCTTTTCGTGGTCCACCAGCATCAACCCCTTCTTCGCCAGCGAAGTGGACACGCATGCCTTTCTTGAGGTCTTCCTGTCCTGCGCCGACAGCTTCACTAATCTGTCGCAAGCTGTCGTCTACAATGCACTCACGCCGGACTCGTAGATGGAAGTACCCATCGTTGCGCTGGGAGCGGAAGATCTGGTCGAAATACGCCTCTCGGGCTTTCAACGCCATCTGCCGCTGAGCGTCAAATTCCAGGATCTTGATCTTGGTACCGATCGAAATGAATAGTGGATATTGACAGAAGGTGAACTTCTCTCGCCGCTTCTCCCACTCCTTAAAGTCCTCGATCATATCGAGATAGTCCAGCAGTGTGTTGTAGAAACTGGATGTATGCAGTAGCTGGCCGCTACGCTTGGCTTTTGCAGACGGCGACAGATCTCCACCATTCAGGTGCGTGTTTATACGAGCCGCATCGGATGCCCGCCGTTTACCCTGCCAGATGTTGTTGGCCGCGAATAGTATCGACATCACTCGTGCTGCGGCTTTCACCTGCCAGTCCCCAGTCCAGTCAGGCTCTTCGTTCGTATCACTCTTGCCCTTCTTGACCGAACCGCCAAGCCTCATCGCAGAGTGCAATTGAGCTGGAGTGTTCATTGAGTTGCCTGATAGGTCAGGGATGAGCCCGTTGTCAGCCGCGCCACTTTTCCCTCGAGGTCTTCCTGACCTGCGATCAACTCTGTAAGTGACGAAACTGGCTACGAGGTCGACATGTTTGATGAAGATTTCTTCATCGAAACGTGAATACCAACCAATCAGATATCGGTGACAGTTCTCAGGTGAGTGCGCAAGGAGTCCGAAGATGCGCTTCAAAAGACCATTATGCTGACTGCTGACCCGACCGGAAGACTTCCCAAGGCTGCGCTTAACAGGACTCGCTGGAGCCTTGCCAGCAAGCCTATCCGACACAGATCTACTCAGGTATTTATTACCTCCAGATCGTGTTCGCTGTGGCTTGTCGGAAGGGTACAATGACGGATTGGCGAGCATGATCAAAAGCCATCTCAGATCCTCGGGCTCTTTGAGTGGCCTCGTAGGCCGCTTCAACATGTTCTCCGTGATCTTCAGTAGCGTCCTGATAGCATGCTCTCGCGCATCGGCCAAGTCGTCTTCGATCTCCTCGTCTGCCTCGTTGCTTCTGACTTCATTCTCGTCGCCTTGTTTTGTCTCTGAGGCCATTTGGGCTCGCTTTGCTTTCCAGTCTTCACCAGCAGAATGCACCGCATCATACCAAGACGAGACTTCAGTCCAGCTTATGTTCGGAGACTTCGAGCTTACAGCTCTCCGTGGGCCTTCACCGACCTTCTTGCGTCTCGTCGCCTTTTCGGCCTCTTTGCTTGCGAGTCGACCGGTCCACCACGTGCCGTTCTCTCCGATATCGCCGAGTAGCAATGTCTTAGCGTCCAGTTCTGACAGGCCATCCATGGGGCTAGCGTTCCAATCAGGTACTGCATGCTCCCCTACTGGCGTTTTGATCTCGCTCTCACTGCGTGCGCGCGCGTCCATGTGTGGCCGACTCGTGCTGAAAGAGCTGTTCAGACAGCGAAGGTCGCCAAAACTTGCAACAAGATAATCCTCGAGAGGCCGAAATACGGCTTTAATCCGATCATACTCCCGACGCTGTTCGGTCTCTTCTGCTGTTAAGCGCGGGCTCTGTTGCGCGCGAGGAGACCCAGTCCAAGCATTTGGTGTTAGCTGTCCGTTTGGAGGCGGCAAAAGGTTGTGTGAAGGCCGTCGACCAGGCATTTGTACGGGCGGTGGTGGCGGCTTTCTGCTGGGTCGTGTAGGTATTGGGACAGGCTTTCGTGGGTGGACTTTGGCGCTCTCGGTACCATTGGACGCCGAAAGATGCTGATCAGGAGGTGTATCGATTCGGGAGCCGCCAAACTGCTTAAAGTCGACCTGATCTCGAATCGTGGCCTTTGGTAATGGAGTGGTTGTGGTGTACTGGTCGGCTGTAAATGTTTGCGCGTTCACGAGCTCGTATGATGTGCTCTCAGCTACCATCGTCTCCGAGGCAAGCACAGCTGGGAGCTGATCGGGCCCAAATACATCCTCTGGCGGCGCTGACGGTGTCTGTATGCTTGCCTTGCCCTGCTGTCGACATCGGGATTCAAGGTATGTCAGCACACATCGATCGATGATAGCTCTTGTCCTGTCAAGCGATATTGGTGGCGGGGCCCCAGCTGGATGAGCTTGCGCCGGATCTGTGGTCGCCCTGTGAGGATGAGGTCTGTTCTTGTCGCCCTCGGTTTGCTCCTCCGCTGGTTTGAGATCATTGATTGTTAGACAACACAAGCACCTAAATCTGAGCAGCTCATGAGGCACCTTGCATTTGCTGTCGCAGCACATGCAAACTCTCGTGGCCTTGCCATCCTCGTCCACTTGATTCTTCTTCCCAGAGATCACACGAGCAGGCTTCTTTGGCGCTGGCTCGTCCAAGACTGGCACAAGATCATCGTCCAACGGAACATCGGTATCGTGAAAGTTTCCACTACTTTTCTTGCGACCAAATATCTTAGGTAGAGGATGGCTTACGGACCGGCTATGGGCGTGCTGCCGAGCAGCTTGTGTTCGAGGTCTGGTTGACGACGCCGCGCTTCGTTCAGGATTGAGAGTTGGAGGTTCGAGGAATTCGTTCGGAGCTCGCGGAAGAGGCTTGTTTCGACTGTTGTAGGTGCTATTGTTGTTATTCGAGGAAGAAGTGGGCGCAACAACCGAGCTGCTACCTCCAGACAGCAGGCGGGAGGGCCATGACGGCGGCATTTCTCAAAAGCAGATGCGCCTGGTGCTTTTCTGATATCTCCCCGTCGCAGAAGAGCCCAACACCCATGGGAAGCTGTGCTAGGCGCATTAGAGCTCCAGGTCTTTTACGCTAGAGTCGGCGATGAAGTCACAGCTGGTGGTTCCTGCAAGGCGACGTCCGTCTGTCACGCAAGACTCCTGCCACGGACGTGTCAAGGCGGCAAGTAAGGAAGAGATGCCGAAGCGCACTCGGCACAGCAATGTGCATGTCGTGCTACAGGCATGGCGATCAGTCAGGTACACGGCAGTGGATGTCTGTGCCAAGAGAGTTGTCGTCAATACGAGTTCAAGGAGAACCCTTGAGCGTCTCCAATCTTCTTCCAACAACGTCGATCTCACGCCGTTTCGTCTGACCAAGAACGCGGAAGTCCCGGAACACGCACAACAGAGGAGCAATAGCAGGTCATTGTTAGTTTTGAGATCTGGAGTCACAAACAGATTGGAGAACATGTCAATGCAAAGAGATTCGTTAAATTCTGAATAGCGCTTGGGCAATGGTTCTCGTTCATTTTTGGGCCACAAGCTCATCTGTTGGCTATTTGACTGCCCAGAGCTCGTTCTACATGCATGCTGAACGCACTCCGGCCCTCCGCAGAAGACATTCCCAGACCGATGCAACTCCAGAATAGAACCGCTGCAATACAACGTCCAGCAATGCTTCCCACTCAACAACCTCTCCTCTATCGGTAGCGCCACAACGAAAGGGTGTTCTGGCGCTTCCAGGTGTGGCGACGACCGCTGGTGGTGTTGTTGTAGCGGTGGCCCTTGTTGAGACCTCTGCTCTTCTTGCCAGTGGCGGTGAGACCACGGGACTCGCGGTGCTTGTGCACTGGGTTGACGATCCAGTTGATGCGAGGGTCGCGGCGGATGGCCTTGTGCTGTGGGTCGACGAGGATGACCTCGTAGTACTTGTAGGTGCTGTCCTGGTTGACCCAGTAGCTGTTCAGCACGCGCAAGTTGGCGGCGCGGCGGCCGACACGCTCCTCAGCAGTCGATTTGAGCGAACGCTGGTACTTGAGCTGGTTGATACCCTGGTTGGTAGGCTTGCCTGTATTTCTGATCAGTCTCTTGCTCCAATCTGCATTGTTTCCCAAAGTTCGTGCATACCGTAGGTGGCACCTTTTGGTGCTGGCCTCTTGCGACCTCCACGGCGGACACGCACGCGGTAGATGACATAGCCCTGCTTGGCCTTGTATCCGAGACGGCGAGCCTTGTCTGGGCGAGATGGACGAGAGGCACGGTGGATAACGTTCAGCTGGCGGAGCTAGATTGATGTACTCTCAGCAAATGTTCAACGAGTACGCTCAAGACACAAGCACATTGGGAAAAATGTGCTATATGCCGCTCATGGGTGTTCGTATCGTACCTCCCAGCAGCGAACGCGAAGCAAGAAGCGCATGACATCGCTCTGCTTCTTCTTTTGCAGCTCCTCGAGATACTTGTGGGCACCCATCTGTATGCAAAATTAGCATTTGCCCATTTGTCCCATTTTTCCTCTCGGTTGTGGTGTTTCTCGAGAAGGCTTTTCCAGAAGACGATTGTCGGCGCAGTCATCTTTCCTGACTTCAATGGCCCACATCAAGCCTCCTGATCGAGTGCGCGTACCTTGTCGGTGGTGTGTTGTCGGTCGGTGCTGGGTGGTCGTGGCTTCGTGCCTTGTCGTCCGCGCAGTAAAAGCAGTCTCAATTCTGAAGGAAGGTGCGAGTGTGGAGAATCTTGGCGTCAGTCACGTGCATGGTCGCCGGCACAAGTTGCCGGGACATGCGACACGAATGCCTTGGTTGCAGAACGTATCATGTTATTAACACATCGAGGTGACACCATTTGAGGAATCACACATCCGATCATATCAAATACTACTGCCACCGAACTTCTATTCATCGCGACGTTGAAGCGGGCAAGACAGCAGTGTCCGGTTGACCCCGCTTGGATCTGGATCTGGTCTCTCGCCTGGAACTCCACCTCACAGCCACAAAGTTCAAGTCGTGCTCTGTCACTACCATCTTGCCGTTCGTTATCATCTCTTCTGGCACTCTCGTGTATGTTTGTACCTTATCGGCGAATACTCCTGCAAGTATTGGATCTAATTTTCGGTTGCGACCACTTCCCATCTATTTGCCACCAGAGTGCGGCCATCAACTACTCATGTAGTCCTGCAGACGCCTTGCATATCTCGCGGCAATCCTCCAACGGGTCACAGATGCAGCTGAGGTGATGTCCAGGCCGCACGACTACATGCCGATATACCGCTCACACACATATTGTGCCGCCTGGACCCTGACTTACCGTGTCTACTATTGTCGTAAGGCTGCATGAATCGAGCCAGGCCTCTCTGTAGTGCCGATCTGTTCGAGACCTTCCGATGGTGTATCGTGGCAAGGTACGCGACTCTCCCTTATCACAAACACCGTCTCTCGCTGACTACATAGCAGCCTTCCGCGGGTTGTGAGAATTGCCGCAAAGCCAAGAAACGTTGTGACTTGGAGCAACCAGCATGCACGCGATGTCGCAAACTCAAGAAAGATTGCGGGGGATACCGCGATGTCAGCCAATTGCAAATTCAAGACGAGAGTCAGGCAGTCATCCAGAAGGCCAATCGACATAAACATCGAGCTTCGACCTCCTCCGCATCGCCTGTATTGACACCATCAGCTCAATTGAAACTTGTGAAGAACGAGAACACAATTCCCACACCAAGTGCTGTGCGCACACCGGGGAGCGAGAGGTCTTTTTCGAGTGATTGCACTGTTGCACTCCCATATCATGGTAATCACAGCCCAGCATTCGTGAATTTCGACGCTACAGTGCCCGAGGAAACGAGTGCTCCAGGAGGAACGTTCATGACATTCACAATGAAGCCAACACCAGATGATCTGGGGACCACGTACTTCTTCTCGCAATTCACGTCAGACTCTGGTCACTGGGCTTTTCTGAGAAATTACGAGAAGAGAGCGAAGCTCAATCCTGTCCTGTCGTACGCAACCAAAGCGTGTGGTCTAGCAGCTCTAGACAACGTGCATGGGGTTGAAATGGGTCGCAGCTATTCTAGAACTTTGTATGCTCAGGCGCTTGGCCTGCTCAATGCAGCTCTGCGCGATCCGAAGCAAAGCAAAACAGATGAAAGCTTAATCGCCGTGGCTATGCTAGGTTACTTCGAGAATGTGACCTGCGATAGTCGAGAATCAATCGAATCGTGGAAGGCACACATCCGAGGCGCAACGCAACTCCTCAAGCTGCGTGGCAAAGCGCAATTCAATAGCGCGATTGGCCGTATGCTGTTTCGCGAGACTCGTGCTCAGATCTTGATTAATCTCATATGGGATGATTTGGAACCACCATCCTTCCTCATCGACTGGCACGAGGACCTACAGAAGGCGACTCCAGACTTGTACTGGATGGGACCCGCGGACGATTTCACGATGATAACTTTCGAGTTCGCTCAGCTGCGGTACAAGATGCGTGTACAGACCATAAGTCATCCGGATGCAATGGCAGTGGCTACTGATATCGAAATGCGCTTGGTGAAATGGTCCGTCGATCTGATGAGCACAAACCCTTTCTGGCGCTACCGCGAAGTCGAAGTGCCCGATTCTCCTGACATCTGGAATGGCCTCGCTCATGTTTACAATGGACTTTACTCTGCTAGCGTGTGGGGCATATATAGGAACATCCGGATCATGCTTACCAGAACACAGGAGTTCCTGGTTCGAAGGCTGGGCCTGAGTCTTGAGCAGCAAGAGAAGCAAATGAATTACCTGAAGAGTGTTCGTCGACAGATGACGGACGAGATATGTCTCGGTATTCCGACTCAGCTCGGACATGCACCCTGCAGTAACTCGCCAAACATTCTTATTACAGCATACGGTTCGATATGGCCGCTGTTCTTCGCCGGTACATGTGCTCTGGAACGTATCGGACCTGGTCTATGGAGTACTGTTCTACAAGACATGACACCGAACCTTGAAGCCAACACCTCGGCGGCACTTGCACAAGCAATGTGGATTATCGGGCGAATGGAGTACATCTCGAAAGTGGTAGGCCTCCGTTGGGCGGACGGCGTTGCTGCAACTCTTCGGGGAGATTTCGCTATGCACGAAGAATTGCTTCCTGAATACGGCGAAGCGGACGGCAAATCTGTACACATGTTTTGGCGGGAACGACTCGCTGAGATGCGCCGAAACCAGGTTCCTGAATGGGTAAAGAAGATCCAAGAATCTGGTAGAGGTCCTCGCGTCACCATGGAGGAAAATGCTCCCCTAAGTACTGGCATCCTAGAGGGCTCATATCCCGAAGGTCTCTGGGCGGGCAGAGTCGAAGTCGATGAAGCAAAGAAATACAGAGCGCACAGCATGGATATCAGTAATATCATCAACAGTTGACCTCGGCGACTCTAGTCTATAGTACATTTAGTGTAACAGTATCTAGGATCGACAGCACTTTCTACTGAAGGAGGGACACAAGAGAAGCTCCCAGAGTCGAAAGAGCAAGGCTCATCTCCAGAAACATGCTTGAGCTCTCCAATCTGTTGCGCTTGAGAGGAAAACTTGCCTCACTAGATCTGCGTGTACCTCAAGTAAGGCTTGACCTCCTTGACGGAACCAAACTTCTTCCTAGCATCCTCAGTGCTCACGCTCGGAGGCACAATAACATCCTCGCCAACCTTCCAATCAATCGGAGTAGTAACACCCTTCTTGTCGCCTGTTTGCAACGAGTCAATGACACGCAGGACTTCCGTAGTGTTGCGACCAGTAGAAGCAGGATACATCATCGTCAAGCGAATCTTCTTGCTAGGATCGATGACGAAAACGGAGCGAATCGTAAAGGCGATGCCCTTCTCATCAATATTGTCCAAGTCTTGCTGATCGATCATGTCGTACAAGAAAGCGACTTTGCGGTCTGCATCGGCGATGATTGGGAACTGGAGCTGAGTGTTGGAGATCTCATTGATGTCTTGAATCCATTTGTCGTGCGAGCCTAGATCGTTGGCACTCAGACCGATCATCTTGACTCCGCGCTTCTCGAATTCATTCTTGAGCTTTGCGAATGCTCCAAGCTCTGTGGTGCAGACGGGAGTGAAATCTGCTGGATGAGAGAACAAGATGGCCCATTTGTCGCCAATGAACTCATGAAAGTCGATGTCGCCCTTGGTGGTCTTGGCTTGGAAGTTTGGGGCGACTGATCCTAGGCGGAGTCTATACCAGTTTAGTATTCATATCGAAGTGTTGGACTACTATGCTCACCTTGGCTGTTCCGAAGGAGCGCTAAGGAATCTCTTGAAGACCGGTGCAGCTTGTCTGCTAGCGAAGGAGTTGTAGTTAGGCGATAGCCGAGTCGCGCGAAGAGCGCTGCGTGAGAAGAGCGATGCCATGATAGCTCTGTTTCGATTGAAACAGCTTTTGACAATGTAGTAGTTATGTAGAGCACGTCTCGATCAACGTCGTTCGCCATCCATTGAGATTTCTCATCGGCATGACGTTGTTCGCTCTTGCCTCAGGTTTCCGGACAGCAGGGATTTGTGCATGGAGTCAACCTCGCTTTGCTTTCTCGCCAGTGCTTGCACTACGAATATTGTTTGGGGGGTTTCTTGCCTATGCCAGCAGCACGCGCGTGCTCGTATACTTCACAGCGCTCGCGCAGCTTTCATGCATTCGCGACAGAAGCGAGCTGCAAAAGCACCCAAGCGAATATGTTGAGCTGCTCCTCTTCCGCGGCACGCGACTTCGATGCCTATGTGATGAAAGTCAATGACAAGTATACGCTACAACGGTTTTGCACAGAGTCGCGATGCGATCCGATTACGCATCTCGAGCGTGATGAGTACCATATCAAGCTGTTCTTGCGAGATGCTACATTCAAAGTTGCTCCATTCTTGAATGCCTTACACTCGCGGCAACCTTCCTTCACGCTATTTGCTCCTTCAAAAGTCTAACCACCGTGAGCTCAGCCCCCGTCGGTGTACCTGATAATAGGCCACCACTGGCATTCAGCCAATATATGCCTTGACAATGCTTGATACCACTCTCGCACCGGCACTACGGCAAGGACGTTTGGTGTGCATGCACACTGTGCAGCAATGTGCGCATGTGATTATCCCGCTTAACAGGAAAGCCGTTACTGATCTCCACCAGAGAAGGAATGTCCAGGTCTGACGCTATCCGCACGAGAGGGCAGCTGTGCTGTCGGCCTTATTCCACCACTGTATATATACTCTGACCCAAGCAAATCCATTTGACATTTCCAGCAACTGGTCGGCTTGATACAGTGCGACAACAGTTCTTAGCAACACCAAGCAAGTCAAGATCTTACTGCTCAGCTGCTGCACCTCTCAGACACGACTAGCCGCAGGATGTTTTCAACCCTGGTATTGAGCGCAGTAACAGCCTCACTGGTGGCTGCGGCACCTCATCCGAATGCCGCCCTGACTCCTGCGTGCAAGTTGACGCATCACGAAGGCTTCGGTAACGACACCAAAACCCACACCATCACATCTGGCAGGTACAATCGAACCTACGCTGTCAATGTGCCAGCAGGTTACAACAAGAAACTCGGCAAGCGATGGCCCTTGATTCTCGACTTTCACGGCAACTCGGGCACCCCTTGGCAACAGTACATCAACTCCCGATACTTCGATTATGCTGCTGGCCAAGAGTACATTGCAGTATATCCAGCAGGCGTCGATGAGTCCTGGCAAGGAGCAAGCTACTCCGTGAAAGATGCAAATGATCTGCAATTCGTCACCGACCTGACAGCATACTTGAGAACACAGTACTGCATTGATGACGACCATGTGTATGCCTCAGGAAAGTCTAACGGAGGCGGCTTCGTAGATCTACTGGCTTGCTCGAAGGAAGGCGACCAGTTCGCAGCATTTGCAATGGCTGCTCCTGCTCTTTATCCGGACACGAAGCTCAGTAGCTGCACCAAGAAGCGAGCGATCTTACAGTCGCACGGTGACAAGGACGAGACAATCCCATACCATCCCGGTGGAAAGAATGGTACTGGCGGACCACTTCCTGATATCACTGAATGGGTCTCGTGGTGGGGCCGCAGGACCTGTGGAGCGAAGGCCAAAGCAGAATATTCCAAAGATCTAGGAGGCTACAACACTACCATCTATTCTTGTGGTGATTATCACGAAGTCATCAAGCACTACCAGGTCTTCGAGCTTGGCCACTGCTGGCCAAGCAGTACTTCATCAAACTGGGATGCATCGGATCGATACAATCAGACCAAGAGGCGCTGTTTGGATAAGTCATTGGACTTCACGCCGGTAGTCCTGGACTTCTTCAGCAAATGGGATCTGCAGAATGCGCCGAGCAATTAGAGCGATGAAAAGAATAGATATTCTGCTATAGACATGCCGCAGGATCGGTTCGGACGACCAGATATCATACTGAACGAGTCTCTTCCAGCATAGCCCGATCAATCTCGGATTGCTGCACGCGCTCGAAAGTTTGAACCCGCATGATAGCTGCGCTCTTGTGCAGCATAGACGGTAACTGATCCATAGCTGATCTAGCAGCGAAACCGTTTGTACATTTTCTTGACCGTGTATGTCAAAAGTCACTCTCCACAACTTCCACCCGAAGCGGACCTCTTCACCTCCACTTCCTGCCTTCCTTCCCGTGCCACCAACTCCCAGCCCTATACCGATCATAGTACACTCCTCTCGCCGGCACTATTCCCTCGTACCGACCCCGGCCACCATACCTATCCACAAAGATCAGGCGTTCCAATTCTCTCTCCCTCCTTCGACGACAATATTGACAGTCATAAGGCTTGAACACCATTCGATCGTGACGGCAATTGCCCATCTCAAAAGGTAGCATCATTCTGTTGCTGTGAAAGTGGAAATGGTCGTTGATTCGCATCATTTGGTTGTAGAAGCAACTGCATTGACGGCCTTGGACTTGACAGATGTGACCGCAGGTGTATTGACATGTTGTAAGTGGCATTCTTGTGCGGTGCAGTTGCGTTGGAGTCGTTTTCACGTTGACTGGATGAGTCGTGTGTGGACACCAGGATCCTGGAGGTGGTAGATGATGTTCAATCTGGTCGTTTGGACAAGTGGACCATCTTGCACTGCTGGAGATGCTCATATAGATAGTGCGTAAGTCATTCATGACATTTTCGGAGCAAGACCTGCGTGAACTCAAAGAGAAGCATCAAAGAGAAACAAACATAGCAGGCTGCTGCTTCTTTGGTCAATGGATGAGTGTTTGCACGAGGGACACCATCTTCCACGTGGGCTGTCGCACAGCTCATCGATTGCTTAAGACAATGTCTACATATGATAGTCTGGCTTGGTCGCAGCCTACAAGGACGACTTGTCCATTTGTCGCGCTCTCAGCGTCGATTTAAGCCTCCCAGTTCATGCGATCAATGAGTGTGCGCGCACCAACCGCTTCAGAGCGCAGCGTATGCATG
This sequence comes from Septoria linicola, assembly GCA_024114885.1. Classification (NCBI taxonomy): domain Eukaryota; kingdom Fungi; phylum Ascomycota; class Dothideomycetes; order Mycosphaerellales; family Mycosphaerellaceae; genus Septoria; species Septoria linicola. The sequence goes on from CP099422.1 coordinate 2,741,961, forward strand.
TCACCAGCGCTGAAAGTCTCGATGAGCTAGACCGTGATGCAAGATGCGACATTAGCACCAATGCGACAGACACTGCCACATCAAATCGACTTGGTCACATTGGGGACTGCCGAGCCGCACTGCTCGCGCGCTAGTTATCTCGCACGCAGCACGGGAAGGGCTGACTACCGGCGGTGGTTAATGTGTTTCTAGCAGATTACTTGCGACGTGGCGTCATGCAGCCAATGGAGTATCATGCACTGAGGTAATACACTGACGAGTGTAGCACTGCATTCGTGGAGAGCATATGCGGCGGGTTGAACCAGGTCGTGGTGACGGCAGCGTGCATTCGTGCTCGAGTTTCAGGCTTGGACCACCCTCTATGGACGTTGGCCATCGTCATGCTGAAGTGAGGCATCAGCGCTGCGGCAACGTTCATCTTCTAGCGTGCGCCCGATTCTGTCAGGTAGCTGTGCTTTATACGAGCACGAGCTCAGCATCTGGAGAGTTGGAACGATTCCACATGGCTCTACTGAGTACGCTGCTGTGTCCTCACTCAATTAGTCTGCCCGTGAGGACGGCATTGACAGCGGGTAAGCACAACGTCAACGCTGTTAGCCGCGAGGCCTGTCACGACAGCTCAGTTTCCTGCTTCATTTCTCGCGTGATAGTGAGAACAGACTGTTCGCTCGACCATGCACGACCTCTGAGATACTGCCTGATTTACGCATCTTACTCTTGATCTTTGAGACATGAGCCATTCAACGGCACGGTAACGGGCGCAGATGGGGCGGAGCGGCGTGCGTACACATCACGGCATCTGAGGTTATTCAACGATAATCATGATGTACCATTGGATGTTCTTTCATGCCAAGCTCGGCAGCAGACCAGTCAGCGGACTGACAGAGCAAACATGAGCCAGCAAACTCCTCGATTGGACCATCGTGCAACCAAGATTAACGTATTTGTAGCCAGCATTTGAGAGCATGAAGCATCAACGCTTCTTGAAGAGGATATCATCGCTGCGGCTTGAATCGTTGAAGTCCAGATATACTCAGAAACCACGTTGCTGTTTTGACAGCGGATGCATGTCCTTCCCGAAGCGCTTTCGAACCAATGTCTTCAAAGAACGTCTCTGGCGAAGTCGCACATTACCCCGAAGTGGTTAAGCGGACTGCGGCTGTCCGTTCCTGTGTTCAGCGCTCAACGCTCGGCCTTGTGTCGCTGGTGAGATGGCCAAGCTGAAAGTCCTCGAGCACTCCAGCCGCCAGCATGAGCTGTTCTCCATTGCACACCAACTACTCAATCAGGCCTAGCATTGAGCGAGTCTGATTGCGGGCAGGGTCATTTCTTCCAAGTAGAGCATGACCCGCTCAGCCTTCATCCATGCCTAGACCCTCATCATCCTCTCTGTAACTGTCCTCGATCGTAGGCACGACAACGTCCCACTCCTCGACAAATTCCTCGCTGTCCTCACCATGAATATCATGGTCAGCGTCGATGAACTTGAACGCCACGACGTCACCATTCTTGAGCCCGATACCTTGAGGACAGTCCTTCAGAGCTGCGAAGCCACTCTTGGTCTTACCGACAGCCGCCTTTCCCTTGCCTTTGCCACTTTCGTTGACGTCCTCTAGCTCAACCTCAATCGACGAGTATCCTTTGCTGAGCTCATTGCGGTCATTTGCGATCCCGAGCTTGATGTAGTCTGCATTCTTTGGGACATCGTGGCCGTTCAGTTTGCCACCGGGGGTGGCCTCGATCAGAGCATGCAGCAGTTCTTCCCGTACAGCGCCGAGCCTTTGTAGCGGATCTACCTCGAGCAAGACCGTGCTGGTATGGTTCTTGAATCGTAGCGTCCAGGTGCGAGCGCTTGGTGTGACTCGAGACATTGTGAATTTGAGTGCGATGTCAAGTCCAAACTTCGAGATCAAAGCGAATGTCCAGAAGATCTCCTACTCCAACTCCCGCTGTACTCTAGGCAGACGCGTCAGTTGCAAACAGCATGTGCAGGAAAGTGCAGGTGAACGCGAACGTGAACGGCCAATGACGGACCAGCCCGCACTTTCCACCTCAAAAGTCGTTCCTTCCCACCTTCTTCTTCTCTGCAACCACAACTGACAACAAGGTACGTGAGAGCATCCCCATTTCGCCCCTTCCCTCATCTATATGATGAACATAATTTAGCATGTATTACCGTACAGCATTCGTGCTCATGGCGATCAAAAAATTATCATTTGAGTATTTCTGAAAAAGCGCACCAACACATTATCGCATCGTGTACCAACACTTCTGAACAGTCGCTAACGTGCGGAACAGCAATCATGAGCAGCACCAAAGCCCCAGCAGGATATTTCACACTCCTCTACTTCGCCTCGTCGACCTCGTACACGCAGAAAGAGCACGACTTCTTTCCTGCTCCTCTCCTGCTGAGTCTGCTATATGAGAAGCTCGAGGAGAAATATCCAGGGATCAAAGACAAAGTTTTGGAAAGTAGTGCTTTGACGGTGAACTTGGATTATGTGGATGTAGAAGAAGAGAAGGCAAAGGGAGACCAATGCCTGACGATCCAAGTTGGTGATGAAGTAGCAATCATACCGCCCGTCAGCTCAGGCTGAACTCGAAATGTCCTACGCTCTGCTCGACGTTGCGCGGGTCGCGATGTAGCCACGACTAGAAACCAGATATACTCATGTCCTGTCATTCGCACTGCCCTCCACCCAAGATACTTTCCACTCATCGAACTGCTTCGTAATCGCGCTCAGCAGCATAATTGGCACATCGCTCGTCTTCACAAGCGAACTCTCAATATCCCGGCAAACGAAGTTCATATCAAACACGATGCCATCGCGGCATACAATGTGCACCACCTCCACATCCTTGGGCTTGACTTGCGGCCAATTCTGTTTCGTGTTCTGCTGGAGTACAACTTCGTGTCGAAGCGGCGAAGGTGCACGTGGTACAGGTGATGCGGGTCGGGAGCAAGATCTCGACGGGCTTGGCGATCTAGCATCGAACGGCAAGATACGTGATGGCCGAGACCGCACGTCTCGATCTGTGAGAAATAGTCCAGACGTCGTTCGTGTCAGGTCTGGAGTTTCAAGATATGGATGGGACGATGGCCGCTCTGGAGGCACAAGGATCGAGCTCCGGGAAGGAGGTCGACTGGGCGCAGTACTCGCGACTAGCTTGGATTGTTCATTGGGCGGCGTATCGCTCTGTGCGCACTGCTTCGGCGCGGAAGATGTCGGTTGAGCCACCGTTCTGCGGTTTCTAGGCTGTGCTTTGACGATCCTGCGCGAGCTTCGAGTTTTTGGCATTGTTGCTTGAGTGACAGACCACAGCAGCTCACTCGAGCTGTTGATATACCAGAGCTTTGTTGCCTGCTTCGAAGGAGATTGACGTAGAGCTGCGATGGTGTGTGCTAGGTAGTCTTAGACTTTTGTTGATACATTCCACAAGCCCGTCTGGGATGTATCCGTGTAGGCCACTCTTGAACCCAAGCGGCTTCGACAGCAGCGCTTCACATTATGCCATGGCCAAATGTCCCGTCGGCGTATCACATCACTGAAAGCCAGTAGACTACCGATCCAGCAATGCACAGCAGGACCAGCACACACAAAGCGTACATCATCACACGATTCGTAGCACGACTAGGTAGTCTGTCGAACTGCGTCTCAGTCCTCGCTGGTGGAGGCAGGAAGTCCTGCGTTGGTTCTGCAGTTGGCATAGTGCCATATGTAGGTTGCTGAGTGCTCATTGTGGATGTCAACTACTGTCCTGTCCTTGCTGATGAAAATATGAACTTGCAAAGACTGCCATAGCAGTGACGACCCCCAACAACGCCATTTGAGTGTAGCTGAAGATGATCTCGTGAGGAGTCAGCTGCAGGATCTAGCTCGCGTAGACATAGTCATTCATGTGGCTCAGCAGGGTGTATGACACGGCTTATCGTTCTCAGTCGTGAGAACTATCAGCCACCTTCGCCAACACGAAAGCCGTCGATAGCGACGAATCGAGACCCTTGGAGCGTACGGTGCAGCATGATGAACAAGAGCACCTTGGAAAGACATGCCAAGAGTGCTTACGTCAGGTCGCCTGCTACTTTGACCTCATGGACCTGCCAGCTCGATCTCCCTCCCTGCAACACCACGAATTTCCTTCACGTCGGTGTCGTATTCGATGCGCGCAGCAGCGTGCGACATTCGCTATGGTTCGCATGCTGGATCTGGAAGAGGACGCCGATAGCGACTCACATCCTCCCCTCCGATACCAGCACGCCATCGTTTCAGCTGTTGCTCTCAATGGCAGCGAGAGGCACAACCCCAATGTGAATTCGTTCACCGCAGCGTTATCCTGTTATCCGTAAGTCCCGCAAGCTATGCTTCCTGGACGTCTCATGAATTTTGGTTTCTTCCTTTAACTCTTACACTTCTACAACCTGCAATCGCGAGTGGCAATCTAACCCGAGGCAGTGTCGTGGCCTCGCTGGCGAGCTATATCGACCTCACGACCCTTAGTGACCTGGCGCAGACATGTCGCCAAATTCGCGCCAATTTATTGCAGTATCGAGTTATGCTTATACAAAAGACCTTGCGCTGTCAGAATGAGTTGACCGATCTCGGAACACGACTCGGCGATGCATTTATGGTCAGTCGCGACGCATGGAGCACATATGGCCGGCATGGCGTCAAGGTCGATCGAATCACTTCTGGCCGTGTGGGAGCTTGTGCACGAGACATGGTCAGCGAATGCCGAAGTTGTGGAGAGGCGATATGCAGAGTATGCCCATATCCCTGGACCACTGCGTCCGCTGTTGCTAAAACACTCACCAGAATTGCGTGATCAAAGCACCGCCATCTTCTGCTGTGAAGCTACGGCACCGGAGATTATGCCGCACTTGCTTGAAAGCACCGTTGACGGAGCTGACGAGCACCACCTGCGCATTCGATGAGGCGGGCAATCACGTTAGGTGAGATCGAAATTCTGACTTTCACACCAAGCCATTGGCTAAGATATCTACAGCAATCAAAGCGTAGCTGCGTACGAATATCGCAAGTATGCCCGAGACCCTTGCAACTGCTCTGACGTGGTTTGGCTCTGCTCTCCTTGTGGCCATGCCATGAGAACACAAGACACGACTTACGACAGAGGCTGGAAGTGGCGAGGCAGGTATTCCCACTGCGGCGGCATCGGTGCTGGACTCGGCGAAGGCAACGAGGGAGTAGAGTGTGGCAGAACTGAAAACTGTCTGGCTGCGAGGATGGTTCAGAAGGACGTCGAATGTGATGCCGATGAGCTGGCAGCTCTTGAGCTTGAAACTGCCAAAGCAGGATCGCAGGGTCGGCATTGGAACGGCAGTAGCTACAGCACTCAGGAAATGGTAGGCATCGGTGGAAGGGTGAAGACGAAAGTCAGAAAAATGGTCCCAGTCGGTGCCATCGTCAAGGAGTACGAGGATGAACGCATCAGTGAGCATTTTCTCGAGCGAGAGCAGACTGGAACCAATCGAAGCTGGTGTTCCTGGTGCTCGCGCGTAGTGGTGGGCAAGAAGGACTTAGACAGCGCCACGCGCTCTGTCGAGAGTGTCGCATCCTCAAGCCCAGCTGGTTCTGCATGATGAATGAGGCATGAAGCACGAAGACCTACTATATCAGTCACACTATCTGAGATGAAGCCCTAAGTCGAGGCACGGCGAGGAAATCTAGCTATTGTTACAACAAATCGCGGGTATCCTAGTCATAAAATTCGTCGACAGCTCTGTTCAGTATACAGTAGAACGTTCAGGCGACCACATCTGCCCCGTGCACGACCACAAATCGCCATCCACCCATTCACAATCTTCCAGCCAGCTCTTCCACGCACTGGCCGTGATGCGATTTTCGCGATCCTTCTTCAAGGCAAGCCGACAGCAGTCCACAAAATCTTGACAAGCAGTCAACCTTTTCCTAGGCACAGGATCCATTCTCGCAAATCCAAGCGGATCTCCACTCTTGATCGCTTCGCGAAGCATAAAGTTGTTGCCACCGCATGCTGCAGTGTATGGTGAGCCACCGACCATGATACTCAGAAGTGTAATCCCCAAGCTCCAGATATCACTGGCTGGCGTTGGCGTGTTGAATTCCTTCTGGATCCGCAACTGTTCTGGCGCCATGAAATCCCAAGTCCCACCAGCGTTCGTCGCGCCATCGTTTTCAGCTGGGATGAAAGCAGCCGAGAAGTCGATGTATCTCGCTCGAATCACAGGTTTCTGCTGAGACGCATGCTGCGATATGTCGAGTAGCACATTGCCAGACTTGATATCCGCGTGAACTACGCCGTTCGCATGCAGAAACTCGAGACCAGCTATCAGATCATATGCGATTCCGGGAAAGAGGCTTATGACTTCTAAATGGCGCGCGACTTCAGTCATTTGCCTCAGTCGACTGCAGAGATCGTCGAGCGAGCCGCCTATCACAGCTTCGAAAACCAGAGAGTCGCAACGGTCGTCTAGGCCATAGAATGGGACTATGTACATTCTAGAACTGGATCGTCGTTGGAGATGGGACAGAATTCGCGCCTCTTGAAGGAAGACTTCCTTTGCGTCCTGGCGAGCAGGAGTCTTGACTGCGAATAGCAATGGTGCAGATGGTGCCCTTGGCTTTCGGAAAAGCCTCCTAGGTAAGCTCGGACTTGAAGGCGCTTTGCTCGCCTTTTGCTCAGCCAAGTAGACTGTGCTCCAGAGTCCCTCGCCAAGCACTTTGGCTCTCTCGAGCTCGTAGTCGATCTTGCTGAAATCGAAAGGTAAGATGGCAGGCCCAGGAGATTCTATAGAAGTTCTCGCGCTGGACAGATTCGTCAATGGCGTCACAGGCGATCCTGCTATGGTAGAGACGTCTGAGAAGACAGTGTCGAGGGAAGTCCGTGGGCTCAGGTCAGAGCCGATTAGCTCTTCTCCTTCTTCTTCGATCATGGCTTGCAGAAGGCTAGGACTTCGTGGACTCAGCGCAGCATTGTCGATCGTGCTTGAAATCGATTTGTGCCTAGTGTGAAGGCCTTGACGGTTTTCGTCGAAGCCCGGGCTGCGATCATTACTTTCACTAAATGTTCGCACGCGTAGAGGTTGGGGTCGACTTCTAGGTCGATGGCGAGGTGATCCATCCAATTCCGACCCGTACGATCGTGGAAGGGAAGTAGCAGGTGCCATGGTGATGCGGGAGCTTTCGTCCTTTCGCAGCCAGATCCTAGCTTCCAGAAAATCCAACAGCACTTCGGAGCCGGGATCCTCAGTCTATCCTGTCGAAGCGTAACAACATGTCGTATCTCTGCGATATGCAACGCGAACTCCTCGATGCGTAAAGAACGCGTCGCAACGCGAAAGAAACAGTAAGAACAGAAATACGAGAGAACGGGAGGAAAAAAGGTGAGGTAATCGAAGGATGATGGCCACCAGCATTCGAGTAACTTAGCTTTGTACGTGACCTATCTGTTAGTTTCGGCATACCGCAGCCGCAAGGTAGTCTATCGACATGTGGCGCCAATTAGTCTGGGACGTGTGGCAGCCGCGGGCCAACGAAGATGCCAGCCATCTTCTTCGATGACCGATGGCCTCGACAGCACCATGTCGAGCCCGTTCACGTCCGCAATGAGAGCTGATGGCAGCCATGTTGCAAAGCTGATGTCGTCCAGACGTCGTCAACGTGCAGCACAAACGTGGGTTATTGGTCGTGCTGGATAGCGCTATGCCTTGCAGGCTGCAAAGGCGTTCGGGAGCTGGCGGCGGAAGAACTAATCTGCTGTGCCGGGGACGTGATAGGAGCCAGTCCATGATCTGTGCGGCCATAAGAGCGTGCTCACATGGAAAGTCAATTCTCTTCCTGCAACGCTTTCGAGACACATGTCTCGAACGCCCACGGCTCGGATTTCCATTCGACTGCCCCGAGGACATGGCTGCGCGGTGTCCTGCAAGAAGTATCTCTCACAATTCGCAGAGGATGCGTAAGAATGCAGCCGAATGCAACCACACCAGTACTGAATCCTGCGACATAAAGCCGAAATGACAGCGCTTGCAAGAGACGCCCACATCTGTGCAACCCACAGATGAAGTCGCTTGGTGGTTGCGGGAAAGTGGAAGCTTCGCACATGTGGAGGGCCAACGGGCAAGATCTGTACCACGCTCAGCAGAGACCACAGGAGGGCACAGACTGGTTTCCCCTCGTGTTGGACTTTGGTACGGCTTTGGTCCGAGCCACAAGCGTCAACTGTGTTGAAGCTATCCATTTGCGTGTGTTGCACTCTCATAGGGCGACGTGAAGTTGCAGATGAGATCGCATCTTGCGAACGTGCTGGCGCACCTTCGACGTGTTCAATGACCAGACTCAAGAAGGCACATAGTGTTATGCTTCAAGCACTCATTCATCGTCGTACATTGTACTTTCACTGGTATATAGTCGTTCGGGGTATCTCGCTCGCTCGCTCAGCACAAAAAACCACAAAACATCATCGTCAACTCATGTCTGTAAATGCTCATTCCTCCCAAGGTAGATCTCTTGCTTCGACCCTCGTACATGTCAAGTAGCCCAGTCCTGCTGGCCCGAAATCCCTCAAGTCCAGCTCGAGAAAGTTCCGCATAAGAGGTTTGACGACATCTCTGGCGAGATTCTTGACCTCCTCGACTCGACGCTCGAAGCGCCGCAAGTTGTCGCGAGTGTAAAAGTCTGTGCCGGTCTGTGCAGAAGGGCTTTTCAGAAAACGCTTCAGATCATCTCGCGTGAGGTAGGCTGATGCGTCAGAAGACCCAATCTGTCTATACACTCGGCCAGTACTGAGCGGCGGCGGCGGAAGCTGTGGTGGAGGTGGTTGGGTTCGTTGCGATGCGATGTGATTACTGCTTCTACTCGCTGCTCGCTGAGTGGTACCTTGAGCTGCATTCGTGCCTGATGACGGTCGCGAGGTGTCCTTGAGTATCCCGGTAGGTGCTGGCGTTGTGTTTTCTGCAAACCATTGTCGAAAGAGCGAGACCGCTAGCCAGCTCAGGAAATCGTTGCTCGGAGTCACTCGTTCGCCTCTGCTTGTCGTCAAGTTCACTCGCCACAGCTTCGCCTCCACCCGTTCCTCCGTCTCGTTCAACTCATCGACTTTATCCTCCAACAGTTCCATGACATGTGAATCGACTTGCCCACGGAGTTGTGGTGCGGCAAGCGGCCACTGGCCGACAACATGTATCAAGGCTTCGGTAAATATCGTCCGCGATCGCGCCAGATATCCCAATTTGAGATACGAAGGCGGGTACTTCGCGATCTGCTTGAAAAGCCTGGCGCCAAATCGTAGAAGATGGTGATCGACGCGGCTCCCTGCTATCTCCAGTGCATCGTACATATCAGCTAGGTGGAGGAAGGCCTTGCACTCCGTATACGCTGTGGCAATGTTGACAGTATCGAGGCTAGGCGGGTACTGATACATGGCGCGGAACAGGTTGTCGTAGTCCTTCAACACCTCGTCTCCAGGCTCTGCAGGCACACTCGGCTGATCTCGCTCAGTCAAGTTGAGTGATGAGAAGTTTGACACGCTGCGGAAGAAGGAGTCGTTGCTTGTTGGCGGCTTGCTGCGAACAGCAGGAGGACCGTCTCCACCGAATATCGAAGCTGGGCCAGTGTCCTTCTGTACCAGCATGGGTGGTATGTCTTCCCCACCTGCGGCATTCCAGTCCAATTCATATCTCCAACGCTTTTTGCTATGCTCGAATGACAGCCGGCGCTCCTGACTGCTTGCCCTCGAACTGCTGCCTGCCGTGACGCTGTCGTTCTCGTTGATGCGTGGGAGACCGCCTCCCGTGATGGGTCCACTCTCTATCACCCGGCCACTCCATTCCGCGCGCGTACCGGCCTCGAAGAAGCCCGAGCCCTGGCTCAAGATCAAGCGGTGCAGCAGATATCGGTTCACCTTCCTGCCGTTTGCATTGCTGATAATGATCTCCACATCTCCAGTGTGAGAGAAGACTGGGAATTCGTTGAGTGGAAGGTGATTCGCGCCGCCATGATGCGATCTCGCGTGTCGATGTCGTCGGATATGCGATCGTCCAGAAGTCACAGACGATGCGCGCGGCGCCGCTGAAGGGAGTGCAGGTGTCGGTGGAGCGCGACCAAGATCGGAGTAGGGCGGCGGGTGGTGGGACACCATTTCTCGCTTTCGTTTGAGCGATTCCTGCTCACGACGCGTGTCACCGCGAGTTGTGTCGTTGGGCAGTGTGCGAGCACATCTCCCGCGGCAATCGTGCCTCAGCAGAACTATATCCGCCCAGTCGCCGTCTCTTGACCTTGCTTTGCAGCTGCTACTGCTGAATCTGGGTCACGCGCAGCGCGACTTGAGTGATCGTCACCTTTGGTGGGGGTGTTCTCTGCTTGTCTCTCCTTTGCCCGCTCGTCCTTCACCCAACACCATCAATGAAACTGTTATCAAGGCGTCAGGAACCGCTGGAAATGTTTCCTTTCTTACGACCTCGCCCTCGCAGGCCCGCATCGTTCTCAAAAACATGTGGCCAATAGCCGCGCTTGGTGGCCTCGGTGCAGGTGGCGGAAGACCTCCAAAATCGGGGCAACGCAAGCACTGCTCGATGATTGGTGGTCACGAATCTTTGATGCAGGGAATCGCGTGTATGGTTGCTAGGCTCCATCCTAACCATGTCTATCAACACTTCTATGCACTAATGAACCACTAGCAACTATTACTTCTGAGATCCCAGCTAGATGCTTCGAAACGCCCATGTCTTGGCTCTTTCCACAGCAACACGAGTGGCAGCATCAATGTCTTCAGTCGGCAAACCCAAGTCTGCGTTCGACACGCCTTTTCTGCTCTCGTAGTCGCCGTTGCCATCTGCATAGAAGACACGAGTATACATCATGCGAACATAGCCGAGACGATCGCCCTCGATCATGGCCTTGCTGCCCTCTGCATAACGTTCTTCAGCCCTTTCCTTGCTGATGCGCCAGTCGCTTTCGTTCGTCGCACTCACCCGGAATATCGACTCCAGCATCTCCCGCTGGCTAATGGTGAATGACTTTATGTACACAAGCTGGTTGCGGAATGCTTCGAGACAGGCTTCATTACTGCCGTTCTCAGCCTTGACGGGCAAGCTCAACAGGGCTGCCACTGCTCGACCGACTTGTGGCCAGGTTGTAGTCGAGATCCTGGTTCGGCCATCATCGAACAGAGTCGCTTCTTTCTTGTTGATATCAATGCCGAAAGCAGATGGTATAGACAACGACCACTCATACCAGAAGCCATTGACCACGCTGATGTAAGAGCTCTTGCCTAAATCTCCGATGAGCTTCCTGGTGGCGACGTTGCCCTGAAAAGGAGCGACGTCCCTCACAAGGCCCTCATCAGCAGTGTCCGGGCACCATTCATTTGGCAGGATCCATGGCACCTCTGCTTCGCCAGCAGCTTCAATGAGTGCTTTCTGCTGTGTTGATTCTGCGAAGACACTCAATGTGATGACTAGCACATCCTGGCCTCGAAGGGCTTCAACTAGCGTTTCTGGCTGCTTGTAGTCCACTCGGGCGACGCGGACACCTTTTGGGAAGTTGCTGTTACTGTCGGCTCGAGAGATGGCTGTGACTGTGTGCTTCCCAGTCTTGAGCAACTCTGCTGTCATGTAGCTGCCACTGTTGCCGGCGCCGCCAACAATGGCCACGTTGCGAATGTTGTTGTTGGAGGACATCTGGATAAGAATCGGCTGAACGTCGATTGAGCTGGCAAGGGAAGACGTGCAGGCTTATAGTTGCTGGGCAGCTCGAACTGGTGTCTGAGTTCAAGGGGAGAATGTTCTGCTGTCGAACGTGCTGTACTGATAACATAGAGAAATCACGGGCGTATTCCCAATTTTATACTGGGCTGGCACGCTTGCATTGGGCGGACTTACACGTATCACCGCAGTCGAGACGCCCGTCGTAGTGATGCCATTGTACTGGAACTCGCATGAAGTGGCGCCTCTGATGCGTCACAAACATCGCTAATTCTCCGATTGCCAGAAGAAAGCGCAGTACATATTTACAATCGGACACTCTCATGTCCGACCGAAGGAAGGCATTCACTTCATGCTGTGGGTCGCGGAACGGACCACGCGGGAGCTAACCTCTGCTCGTTTCGCAGAACTCACTAGCTCCTCCATCCTCACAGCATGACGATCAAATATTCATGCTCAATCATGCCCGACTCTGAGGCTGCTCTTGATCGCCGGCGTTGCCGCTCGTTGACGAAGTCATGTGCAACCACAGCGTACCTTCATCCCCTCTGGGTAAACTTCGCCTTTTGGCCAAAGTACAACAATTCCCAATCATCCCCTCAACTCCTCCTGCTCACTGATCAGCTGTTCGCCAAACAAGTGAATGAAGTCTAATTAACCCCACGCCGAACTCCCAAACCTATTCCTCGATCGCGGAGTTCAGTCCACTTTATCCCTCATCTCACAAACCCACCACGCTGTACGCTCGAGGATAAGTCAGAACTTTGCCATCACGATGCCTGTCTACGGCCGACCTCCAAGACCAACCTATGGACGAGCGATTTCGGACCACAACAATGAACCAGGATCTGTGGTCCTCGCCAAGTGTGTTCGAATGCGGGAGAGACTTTGATTTTGACTTTGGCTTTTGCCAGCCCTATGCCTATGCTGGTCAGGAACGAAGGCAACCTGGTCGTGATCGAGAGCTTCTTAAGGATGCCACGCCGAGCCAAGATGCAAGGCAGGCTCGGGCACTGCAGCAGTCACACTGACAGTGTTGGTTCTGAAGTGGTATATGGCTGGGCAGAGCAGAACAGCATACTGTCGTTTCGTAAACCATGCAGCGCCAGACGACGCAATGCGGGTGTACTTCAACACATGGCGCTGATCACTTATCTTGTAGATGATTGAGAACGGATAGAGCTGACGCTCGTAATGCTTTTGTTCAGCATCTGCATTTCGGATCCTAGATAAATCTCCATCGATCTGGTATGGATAAGTGTCTTCCTCTTCTAGGTCCCGTTGATACCATATATGCTCACTCCATCGCCCCTGCCGCCAGAACGCAGGAATGCCACACCTCCCTGCCACCCCTTCACCCGCTCCTGCCTCATTCGCAGTTGACTTCCTCCACTATCAGCTCGCTAAAACTGCAAAGAAACGTTCACTGCATGCCATGCTTCTGCGGCAGACGTGATTGACAAAAAGGAAAAGGATATCTCGCTTCGTGCCTTCCCGACGCAATGCTCGCTCGCGGCAACTAGACATCGTAGGCCGAGCAGCCAAATGTACTTTAGTGCAATAACACATCATCAAATCATTCCGTTCTGCTTCCACTGCCCTTCCAACGGTGTGCTATTCGCACTCCTTGAAGGCACATCCTTGTCCTTCTTCTTCCGCAAGCCAGGCGGAAGCAATTTGTTCGTCTTTCTTTCCTTCTTCTCCTTGTCTCGCGTCCGATCAGAGGCTTCCATTTGTGACCGAATCTGCACTCTAGCCATTTCGCGGCGCTCGCGATGGCGGACTTCCTTCTCGTAGCTTGGGAGGGCGGTCGTGCTTTGATATTCTGTATCGCTGCTGACAGCGCTCGATATGCCGGAAACGTTGCTCATGCTGGCATTGGCAGAAGCGATAGGTGATCCAATACTCTGCGGGTAATCCCTCTTCATACCGCCTGAAAAGGTGCTCCCGCTCATTGTGCTACCGCCAAGGCTGTGCGATCCTGGTCGCACGTTGTAGTCGCTTTGCGATCTGGGCATGCTGTAAGCCGCTGACCCGGAGGGCGAGGTGTACCGCTTCGTTTGATCATCATCCGAGACAGTCTCGGTGGATTCTCCTCGTAACTGTGCAAGTGTCGCTTCGATCGCAGGGTTGGCGTCGTCCGGCAGGAGAGATGGGTCATTGGCGATCCTATCTGCCACCAGGTCAAATGGATCCTGTTGGCCAGCTTTGGTTGTCTGGCCTCGGATATGTGCCTTTTGCAACTGGTTGATCACATCTTCCCACTGGAAGCTGCCTGGACTATCTGGCCGTTCTGCCCGTTCGGCACGATTCAGACATTCTTGAGTGCGAGCATTGAGTTCTTCACAAAGCTGATGAAACTCTTTGAGGTCTCCCTCGGAAGCATTGATGGCGTTCAGGATATCGCTGTGTGTCTTGCCAGGTAATGCTGCAGAGTCGTGGCTGCTCGACAAGGCTGCCAGTGCTTCAAGCCAGAGGTGTATCAAGTCGGCGAAAGACCTAGCCTGGTCGATGAGGTAGGGCAAGCTTGGAAATCCTTCACGACTGCTAGGTGGAAGCCGCTGCATAATCGTCATGGGAGTGGTGTAGCTCAGGTGTCGTTCGGCACTCACGACATCAGATGGCCAAGTAGGCGAAGCACCAGAATTGGGAAAGCTGTTGCCCGAGATTGGTGCTGGGACATGACACACATCGTCAATGAATGTCTTGAAGCTCTCGCGATGCTGGACAAGGAAGGCGTTCATCGGCTCCATCCATGGTTCCTTCGTACCGAACGAGGCCATGTTGGCCATCGTCTGGAGAGATTTTGCGATCAGCGTAAACGTCCGGCGAGCACGAGGCTTAATGTCATCTGCAATCGCGTTAGCAAGGCGGAGTCATATCTGCGGCAGCACAACTTACCAGTCAGAAGTCCGAAGAGTTTCGGATTGAGCACGGCAGGACAGAAGAAGCGCAGGAACAGAAAGCCAGACACACTGCTATAGCTTACAGTGCGCAGGAAGTCTCCATAGCGATCCTCGGCGCATGCTCGTACGTGTCGGAAGATCATCCTGAGCTCGATGGGGCACCTGTGTTTCTGGGCAACAATTCCTTTCCAAACCTCTTGTGTGAATAGCAGTAGTCGTCGCCAATTGCGATCCACGTCTTGCGGGAAGCTGACACGGTTGGGGTCCACCTCACAGTCAAGATCCTTCTCGTTGATCTCTTGCAACTTTGCAGCAAGTGACTCCTCCAGATACTCTTTCCCTACGCGTCGCATGTGTGTGTCCAAGCTCTTTGTCAGCAACGTGTTGCCTCTGAAGAGGAGATTGGCCTCGAGCGTTGCATTCTTGTTTAGATCTCGCACGATCAATTCGCGGTCGGTGTTCGCTCCACCGGTGCCTAATGGGTCGCCGCTGCTTTCTGAACCGACCCGTCGGCTGTATCGTAATCTTGTGATGGGTGTCTCTTTGTGTATGCCATCAATCTCCTCCTCCACCAATGCCATAATCCAATCGCCCGCCTTTCCGGAAACCTGAAAAATGTTCAATAAGCTGTCGCTGAGCCTCTTGAGCTCACTGGGTATCATTTGCGCAATCTGCGATGTCAAGGCATTCGAAAATCTGTGCAGCAACTCGCTGAGTTGCTGATAGTCGCGTGCCATCAAGATGATGCCTTCATCCGCGCGGACTTTAATGAGCACCTCGCCCACTTGATGTCCATGCATGTTCGTTACTGGCCACCACTTTTCTACCTCCTTTTCTGGTTCAAGCTCTTCCATCTGAATCTCAACCTTGCCACAGTTGTGATCAAACGCGAGGCTGGTAAAGCCACCTTGCTCTTCACCATATGTATCGTGAGCCTTGTGTTTGCTGTCCTGTTTGGGTGAGTCTTGCTCTGGTGGGCGACGTTTGATGATCACGCTTGCGTTATTGAGAACCGGTGGCAGGTCTTGGAACTCGAAGCTCTCACCCCATAGTGGGTTGAGACCTTCATACTTCAGCACGGTCTTGCCTCTGGTTTCGTTGTCCAGGAGGACCTCGGCGTAGTAGCCATGCTTTTCTGTTGGGCCGTTGGCCTGTTGTCTTCCGTGGCTACTGCCAAGTCCTATGCCGGAGCCGGATTCGTTGCCGTTAGGCGACTGCATTTTGGCTTCGACAACCCTGACACTCAGGCTCCGTTCCATCCGAAAAGTGTAAGTGGTGCTTGTGGCTATCATACTTTCAAGGTCTCGGTTGGAGTTCGCATTACCATTTTCCGGTTCGGAATCGATACGTGGGCCATAGATCGAAGGCATTGTGAAAGCACGAAGTAGCACGAACCAAACTTCGTACAACACTCGACTCTCCAGACTCAAGAATATCGGCCGAATGAAGCCCGGTTGTGTGTTCGTGTAGCTCGCAGTGTATTGTGGGTAGATGGCAATGCAGAAGTCATTTTCCAGAACACTGGAGTCCAGTCTCTGAATGGCGCAACGGCTCAATTGACTGAGTTGTACCACTGATATGAGCGAGTTGTCCGCATCAGAGTGGAGTTTGAGCTCGCCATTCTCGCGCAATTGCCCACTGATACGTCTCCACCTGCGCGAGCCCACGCTTTGCATCCTATGATTGTTCGGTCTGCTCGAAGATGGTTGGCCAAGCGTGGCTGCACCCGAGCTGTTATAACCTATGTTGGTATCCCAGTAGATCATCTTGCCAATCTTGATGACAGGGTTTTCCTTGGGCAGAGCCGCTATGACGGATTTGCGGCGATCGCTCTTCTGGCTCCTATTACTTGAGGCACGATCCCGAGTCTGTGGACTGACCGGGTTGTTCACTGAAGCTCGTCGTCTGGTGTGCTCCGACATCGTCGATGCATTGGTGCTGTCCGGATCCGGGCGAGGCTCGTTGCTGCTTATGGAAGCGGTGTCCTTGGGTGTCCAGTGCAGCAGAGCCGCAAACCAGGCGTCGAAGTCAGACTGCGTCTGCAGCTTGATGTGCACATCCTCACCTCGATCGGGAAACGTGATCTCAAGGTAAGGCATATCTCCGTCCAGATTCGACCGCACTGTAGAGCCTCTGAGTTCAGGTACCAGAGTCTTATGAGCACCTTCGCTGCCTCTGGACTCGTACATGAGGCTGCCACTCTCTTCGTGAATGTAACAGTAGCTTTGACTCCATGGGTTTCCAAACCCGCGACGGAAAATCACGTTACCGCTCATTCTACCATTGAGTGTTTTCATCAAATGTAAGATACGTCTCGCATTGGCGCTCGGCAGAGCAGATGTTATCGAATCGGCCGTACTCGAGGATACGGGTGAGATGGACCGGTGTCCTTGCGGCGTGTGCGATGGCGATATGACCGGCGAGCCCAGAGACGAGACCGAGGGAGCGGTGATGGGTTCTGTGGAGGCTGGCACCGATGCCAGATACTCTGCTCCGCCGATAGGCGAGGAGGGTGACTGCACGCTGCCTATCCGGTTTTTGATCGTGGTATTCAGCGACGTATCACCTCTCCTTCGTTCGTCGTTGGTGCTCGTGCGCGGACGCGAAGACGACCCACTTTCTGCCATGACCCCGTGCGTCCACTGCCCATTGCTCTTACTCTCGCTGCGGCCCAGGAAAGAAGTGTTCGATATGTTGACGCTGCCGTTCCTGCTGCTCGCGGGACTGATGGTCTGGCTGCGATCAACCTCCTTGTCTCGCTCTCCACGCCGTCTACTTCTGCTGCTCGTAGAACCACTTGGACTGTCCCGGGCAGCCGCTCCTCCCACAATCGTGGTGGTGGTGTGAGGGATGAAGACTTGCTCGAAATTCATGGTGGTGTTCACAGGGAGACTACCGCTGCCATTCCGCTGATGATAATCCATTGACACTCCACTTCTCGCGTGCCCATCTTCGGGTGTTACCGCCCGAATGGTCTGCGTTCCACTGCTGTTGACTGCAGTGTTACCTTGGCGCAGGGGCATGCTAGGGCGTCTGCTGCTGCTGGACTTGGGCTCCGTTTGCGTGCCGCTTGTCGACATGGAAGTGGACGTCGGCTGGCGGCCTTGCGTGAGGTACTCATCGTACATGCTCGGGTCCTTGGACTGCTTCTCTCGTCCCCATCGGTTCCTGCTCCGCGACTTTTCTTGCTCGACCGCATCCGAGTGCCACACGCCGCTCCGCCGGCGCGCCGACTTGTCACTCATGGCGCCTGCCTTATCTGGCGTTCGTGCTCGGCCTGGAGGAGCAGCAGCAAGTGCTTATTGTGGATGACAGTCCCGCAATCACACTCATCCGGCGGCTGTATCGCATGTCGTATTATTCTGGTTGCTGACTGGAACCACGGCGAGCTCTGCCGATCGCATCGAACGTGCGTACAGAGCAGCACTGGTGGGCGGTGGTCGTAATCGGGAATAATTATTGCAGTAGTAGACAGACGCTACTGCTACAGCGCCAGCATGGAAGAGGTGGGGACGCACGACCACGCACAAAGAAGCGGTCTTTGTACTGAACGGCACCGAGAGATTGAGGTTCCGCTCTATCTCGGTGCATCCAATGTCGGTCGGTGGATCCAATGCAGCGACGGCGGCCGAAGTCAGCTCGTGGAGACAGGTCGCACAACAATCGTCGTCGAGAAAGTAAAAGCAAAGCGCACTAACTAGTCGACCTCGAGGAGCCGGAGGTCTAACTAACTAGTTTGGTCGAGAGGTGCAATAGTCAGGTACTGATGAGGTAGCTCGCACTCAAGCACACGTGAACGCCACCAGACGGCAAGGCAGAGACAACAGTGGTAAGAGAGGCCTCGACGGGCGGGACCATGAACGATCCAGCGTCAACGGAACAGCATTTGCAGCAGCGCCCAGTGAGAAGTGAGAGCAACAAGCGACACGCCCTCTCACACCTCTGCGTGGGGCGTTCAGACTAGTCTGCAAAACGTTCGTCGGTTGCGGCAAAAGGCCTGCCGATCTGGCGCATGGCCAATCTCGTCATCCACGTCCCAAGTCCGAGACAGCTGCGGACAGAAAGTAGCAGACTACCTCGCGAATATCATCACCTTCACCTGTCCTTCACAGACATCCGCTGGTCTGGTCCTCGACAGTCTTCACATGTTGTACAGGTCCACGCCTTCGCATCCACTCACCACTTCAAGACAGATGGCATTGCAAGCCTACCCTGTCACCCCAAAACACAAGCTGGACCCGACGCTCTGTGTGACTTTTCGACCCCGTCCTTCCAACGCATGAGCGCCCAACCCAATAGCCGCTCTGACTTCACTCATATATCATCATCAACGCACTTTTTCTACTAGAATGTCGTCCGATCGCAAAGCAAAGCGCCACCACGCGCTTCATATCGAGTACTACTTCCTAGCTTGAACGCATCGAGGAAGTACAACAAAGAAACGGTCCAATATTCTGCCCAACTCGCCTGCCTGAAAGCTGTCCCACGGTCCTTCTCCATGCACGTCCATAAGCCCCGGCCCGCTAGCATGGCCTCCCACTCTCACCTCTTCAAGTTTCAGATTCGTGACCCTTTACCCTCTGGCATGACAAGAGACGACAAGAGACAAACGCCCGCTTACTTCTGGGATCTTATCCACGAAATCAGTGCATCGGCGGCAACTCTGCCAGGGACGCCGAATGGTGATCGCCATTAAATGGCTCCATGCTGTCGGTACTTAGGTCCGTATACTTCTCACCGACTACTGCACCAATGCCTGATCAATACGGCACTGCGCAGCATTATTTGCACCACGATACTGGAGCAGGCGTCTAGATTTACTGCTGCTGTTGCTGCTGCGATAGCCGACTGGACGAGGGCCTAATGGACATACAGTATGACGCGCAAAACCATTCTAACGTTCAACTAGTTCCTGCAAGACACGAGTCAGAGCCAAGGCTATAGAGGACCACGAGTAATGGTCCCTGTGCTCTTCAACGACACAGACGTCTGCGTCACGAACACTTTCTGACACGTAAGATTTCGAGACCGGCACCTTCTTGGTCGATAGCTGCCACTCTATTCGATGTTCAAACACGAGAGCAATCTGAAGACAGACTTGCTTCGGAAACTAGGACGTCCGACAGCCTCGAGCTTGCCACGACAGACTTTTGGGCATGAATATACAACGTGTTATAAGGTAGGGCTGGCTTTGTGGGTGTCAGACACGTGCTTCGCGCGAAAAGGGGATCAAGCTCAATCATCTAAACACGTTACCTGCTTCATAGTGCGAACGATGCGAACGACTGTTCGAAAGTGCCGATGTGTGACAAGACTCGCTGAAAATGGAGAGAAGGTGTCTATTCGCGACGGAAGTTTGTCATGTGCATTATGGTATACATAATGCGTTGATCTCCCAGTGCTTGCTCGTCCGCGCAGAACCACATCTTTATCACTTCCAAATCCAAGCAAAGACTAGAAAAGCGTCGATAATCATGACTAGGTGACATACTCCATGCCACGATCGTTCAGCTCGTTCGATAGCGGAGGCGTCAAATTCCGGCCCAAACAGATACTCGTCTCAAGCAATGTCCATATTGGGAACTGTCCAGCAAAGATAGAACCAGAATACGAAAAAAGAATACCAACGGCCGGAGACCAAGTGCTTCCTTCGAGCATGACTCTGACTCTCTTCCATAGCAACGCCGACATCGTTCAATAAGTGAGAATCGTGAACGTGCTTCTTCAACGCGTCACGGTATCGGAACAACCCTTGCTATTCCCTCCAGCGAAATAGCCCGTTGCTTCCCTTCTGCTGATCGTCACCACGGCGTGAGCGATCATGAATTCGTCCGACTGCGATTCCCGCTCTGCGCCTGCCTCAGTAAATCGTGGTCATCGCTGACTGGACTCAGGCCCGCTGAGCGCATCCCATCACTGCCCTCTCGGTGTCGCACGTTGCTCAAATCGCCGCTTGCTGTCTTGCGGATGCTTTGCCTCATCGTCTCGATTGTCAACTCCCCGTGGCCAGTTCCATGCAGACTCCCGGGACTTCCGAGCCTCACGGGTGACTGTTCGGCCAGCGGATTCGTGATGTGCATGCCGGGAGGAGGGGTGGTGAGGCCGCCAGACGCCGTGATCTGGCTGTGCGTCGAGACGGGCGATCGGGGTGATCGTAAGGGAGAAGTTGCGCGTTCGTTGATAGAACTGCTAAATGACTGTCCACCAATGTGAAGTGAATCACGATTCCCGGCTTCGCTCAGTCCAGCTAGATGCTGCTGTTGCTGTTCGCTGTGCACAATGTCCTTGAAGGAGATGAAGCTCAAGCGTCGTACATCAGTTGGATCGAGCTGGCCATAGCTGCTCGCTACATCATCTTCCAGATTCTGGAGTATGCTCGATGCTTGTAAGCTCGACGCAGGCTCCGAGTCGACTGAAGTTTCGTGTCGTAGTGGAGAGGGGAGGGAAGTCAAATCGGCATGGCTTGTCGAGGCGTCTAGCACGCTGACAGCTGCAGGCTGGTGAGAAGCTGACATTACTATCTCGACTTCATCCGGATTCAGCGACTTGCTCGTAATGGCCTCGGCTGATGCGTCCAGTGCTGGTGGGATATCGTCCTCCGTCATGACATGTGCAGGAATGTGCGCTTCGGTGAGCTCGTTGCCCAATGTCGAGATCGGTATAGGCTCCTGCACATTGCGTTCGAAGATCTCGGATGATGCTGGGCTGTGGAGTCTGGGCGAACTGGATCGTAGTCGTGATGGTGATGCGGATACGGCGGAATGGTACGGCAGGCGCGATGGAGAGACAGGATTTCGTTGAGGCTGCGGCTTCAGGTCCACTGGTCGTTGTTGTGTCAATGGCGATGCTGCTCGAGCATCGGCCGCATGAGCAGCAGTCTCGAAGGCGGTTGCGTTGGCTGCCTCCATTCTGGGCTTGCCGCCGCCCTCTTTCTTCTTGCCTGCGAGCTCGAGCAAACGCTTCTTCAGGCTCTTAGATTCCTTCTCGTCACCCGCCGTAGTCTCCGTCGTGCCGGCGTTCTGCAAGTCCTGTCTCTGGAGCTCCGAGATCAACGGCGTGGACGAGTTGTGTGGTGAAGTGGCCTGCGAGTTGGAAGTGGGCAGCAGGTCTCTCGGCGGCATTACAAGCTGGCACCGCAATGCAGCATATCACGCGTTTGGCTTGGTGCGACAGTACTCGAGGGATAATTGAGCGACAGTGTATGGACAGGTACCCTTACACAACAATCGACGCAGCGGCGGGCAGTTTATTGGCGCTCCCCCGGGAACAGAAAGTTGGCTATGAGATGAAATGAGGCTGTCAGCTCCGCGTCGTCTCCATGAAGCTAGAACTATTGCACTCGAGCGGATTGCGTGTCGGTCTTGTTGGACGCAGGTGAGATGTGTTGGTCTCAATCTCTGAAAACACTCAGACACCTCGAACTGTCCTAGAACCTAAGTCACAAGCTCCAGCCAGCTCTCCTCAAGAGACATCCAGGGCAAAGTAGTCTGTCGTCATCTGCCACACTGAAACCCCCCCTTTCTCGAACCAATGTCTCCTCTCCCACCTCTCAACTTGTTGCGCGCTATGGGTTTGATCGTCTCGTTTCACACCCGACACGCAACCTCTCCTAGTATCCGAACTATACATCATGTGTCGCCCGGCCACGTTTCTGAATACGTGTCCAGCACCACAAGCGAAAGTCACCTCACAATCTCAGCTTATCGTCGATTGCTCGGCATCATTGTGGAACCACCAACTGAAGCCTTGCGTGAGCCTCACGCTGGGCTTGACGTGCTGGCTGTAGCATTTGTACGACAACAATTCAAATGCTGGGCACATCGTACGAACAGCATGTACCTCTTCACACTATACCGGCGCGCATTGTGCATGTCAAGTAGAGTATTGACCTTCCGGCTTCACAGGATAGCAGAGGACCGGCGAAGATAAGGCAGTTTGGCACTCACATCGCAGAATGAGCCAGGTTTCATTAAAAACGACTAGGTCCAGCATTGTCCATCTCAGCATGCCATCGATGGCGTGAATGTCTGGGAAGTATGAAACAACGTGCTGATAGCCCTACGAGAGACCAAGTCTATCAGCATACCCAATAAAGTCATTGTGAAAGATGTCGTCGTCGTCCCAGCACTAAATGTACGTAACCCTAAGCTCGAAGTCCCACGCCACTGATTAGGCGGTACCTGGACACATCCATGGTAACGTCTGTAGAACGAACAGCTACAGGAGATCGAGATGTGAAGCGTGATATATGCTAGACTGACTACATCATACGAGATAATTCCTATGCTTTCTGACCTGCTGGTGTTGTTAAGCTGCAGCGGCCTCCCAATGTTCGAGCTTGTATATGCGAGATCGCTTAGATGCTCGCTTCGTCATTATCATTTCGTGTTCGTGTGTCCAAAAATTGCTTTACTTGACTCCAGTCTTCGCGACTGCAAGCTGCCCTCAGCCATCCAGGCGAGATGTGTTCGTCACCAAGGTGACATCTTGTGACGTAGCGAGGTTGAGTGGAATTATCGTTCTGGAGATCACCGGCGTTGTCGTTGTCGTTGCATTCTTCTATGGGCAAGCAGACGCGAGATCTGTCCCGGGCATCGGGAAGAGTCCAGCATCGAGCAGAGCAAAAGCATCCCATTCTGGAGAGCCTTGGGTTTTGAAGTTCCAGAAAATCCAGCCCTGAGTGTATTTTTCATAAGCTGCCAGTTGTGTCTGGATGTAAGATCTTGTGTCGTCTCGCTGCTGTTGGCTCCAGGTATTCATGTCCTGATTGTTACAAGACCCAATGTAATATGAATCTTTGAACGTTCCATCATATCTTGCCCCAATCCTGTAGCCGTTGAGATATTTGGCGCAGTCGGTCATGGCGCCGCTCCACTCTCCAACAATAGTCCACTTGTCGCCACCGTTATACACCTGCGCGTTGCTGCAAACGTAGTTCCGATGCTGTGCTGGGCTCATGGCGTTGAGGTCTGGTGTGAAGACCTGATATTCGTGGTGATCCACCACCACGTTTTGGGCATTGTTGTCGTTTGGCGTGAGCATGCCGTTCCAGTAATTAGTCGGCTGGAAGCCATCGTGGAAGACGACAACACGGCTGGGACTGTAGTCTCGTTGCTGATAGAATCCATCGTAAGTGAATTGTCTGACCACATTCAGGTCCAGCGCGGGCGTAAGAGGTTCGTTCAGCAGCTGAACGCCAGCTATCACGTCATCGTACTTGCTGTCGCCGTACTTAGACTGGATCGTCTTAAGCACACTCAGTGTCTTCGCGACTGTGTTGCCTTGAGTCCAAGTAGGCTTGTCCATCTTCTGACCAGAGTTGTCGAAGCCGTTCTGAGAGCCAGGTGCACCATGCAAGTCAATCATGATCTTGAGGCCCACTGATCGCGCCCAATCGATAGCAGCATCAATGAAGACAGCAGCGCCAGATGCGTAGGGAGAGTCCGAGTTATCGTACGCCCAATATCCAATAGGTATTCGCACCATATTGAAGCCTGAGTCTGCAATCTTCTTAAAGTCCTGCCATGTACACCAAGTCTCCCAATGGCTTCTGAGGTACTGATTGTAGGCCTGTTCTGCACCCAACGTTCGTGTCAAAGTGTACTCGTCAACAATTCCTTTCGAGCCGTCCGGATCAACATTCTCGAAGATGGATGGCGTTATCCATGGTTCCAATAGCAGCCAACCACCAATATTCAGACCTCGTACTTTCACGTTGCCCCAATTAAAGCCTGATGGGGCTCGCTTGTTGATGCTACTGCGGAGAGTGTAAGCATATACAGTGATGCTTTGACTGGAACGTAACTTACGGTGCAGCAAAGGTACATGCAGCGGCGCATAGGGCCAAAATTGTGCTTCTGAACAACATGCTCGCTCTACGTGCTCTGACAAATTGTCCTGTATGCGACAGCCTCGCTTTCGAAGGTTACAGCGAGAACAAAATGTGGAGGAAGAGCGACCAGTATGCTATCGGAAGAAGTTGCGAGCCGGCGAGTCGAGTGTCGTCGCCGCTGAACCAGGCGATTGAACTTTGCTTGGAATGCACTGTCGGAATTCCTGCAATCTTCCTCGACAGGTAAACTGGGATTGGCGAGTCTGAAGTAACTTTGATCAAAAGTACTGATCTTAGATCACTTCTCGATTCGTCAAGATCGGAAGCAGCGCACCTTCGTCGGGCTGAGCGACAGCTTCTATATGTCGAAGCCAGCCTCGAATGGCTGTCTGGGACGGGCGACACGCAAACGGCCGTGTTATTGACCACTCGACAGACTCCTCCGTGCGGGACGGCCAATCATGCGCCATCGAAATGCTGTAGAGGTCTACCGGCATCGTGCAGCGCTTGCGCTTTACAGTCAGCTCAGCACAAGGTGAAGCCGAGAGATCAAGATCAGCATCGCTGCCGACTTCAGGGTGATGCACGACGGGCCAAAGCCCAGCCAATCGTGGGCTCCAACCACACCTTGCAGCTGCTCGGAGCGTTTTTGGGTTGCCTGTGCCTGACTTCTTGCAGTTAGACTGGGCAACGTGCCCTGTATGAACTCCTCTTAAGCTGTATTTGCGGCTGCCGCTTCCGTAGCGATCGGCTGCGATCACATGCTTGTTTTGCATCAACAACGCGATGGCATAAGCATAAACCGCCGCCAGCCTCGGCGTCCCCTCACTTTGAACAATTTATCCAGCATCTTTGAAGTAAGCTCGCCCCCGTGATCGCAGCAGGTGACCATGGTGAACGGCAGGCGACCTCGCACAGCATCTCGCCCAAGCAAGACTTTGCGCGCAATGGTAGGTGGAAGTATCGACAGAGGTCTACACGGTGTATCTTGGAAAGCAGCCAAGGCGACCAGGACGGCAACTAGTTAGAATCGCGCCTCTTCCGAAGATACTTAGACACATCCTGTCTGCACGTCACGCTCTCGTCTGAGCTCGATCGACGGCCGCTTCCAATGCAATCGAGCCCTGTTTGCGTTCAACTGCTCAAAGCTCGCAACGCTTTCCTCGAGCACGTCCTGCATCTTACATCGACTCAGCAAGCCATGATACAATGAACGTGCGAACGCGACGAACGTATCTTCACTCTGTTCTGCTGACGTAATCGACCGGGTACCAGCAAAACCTCACACCATTCAAGGTGCTCACTGACGTACAGTCTGGTCGCCGCTCAAGGCAAGAACAGTAACAGGACGTTACAGCTCAATGACGGCGACCGAGGGACATATTCGACCTTTGATATGCATTGCGAAGAAGCAGAGCACAAACGACGAGATTGAGGTGGTGGAAAGGCCACGCGCGAAGTGGAGCCGGCGCTAAACGAGCAGCTCACCGGAAGAGGCTGAGTGACATCAGCAATAGCAAGAAATCGCGCCGAAACAAGACTTGAAAACCTGTTCCAGCGAGCGGGAGTGCCTGGCCGCCACCAATGCTGCCGCCGCAAGAAAGCAAGAGACCATGAACCAGGCCGCGCGGCGTTGCCTCCGAGGAAGAGGAAGAACTTTGTTGCAAGTCAACGGCGGCCTAAGTGAGGAGCTTTCAAGAATAGCTCACATGCGCCTGCCATGGTTTTTCCAACATCGCTACTTATCACGCTATATTGACTGCGCCTGATAAGGGCCGCACTCCTGCTGCTGCATCACGCAGCGGACAAGCTTGTCCTTGACTTGTTCTTCACACCATTCCGCTATCACTACTTGCTACTACGACACCATGCCAGCATCCAAGAACCAATCACTGCTACCGTTCCTCTGCTGACCCGAGCTGCTTTTCCGGTCCCGAAACAATCAAGCTGCCAACCAATATGGCGTTAACGATCGCATATTGTGTGTCATTGCTAGCATGCTTCTCTCTACTGCTACCTTCCGCCACTGGTCAGACGCCAGTATCAACAACGAGCTTACCAGCTTCCGATAGTGCAGCATGCAACAACTTCGTCGGCGCATGCGTAGTATACGACTCCAGCGATGACACAGCAGTTCCGTATACCACGACAGTCTACACCGGATCAAGCCAAGCACCAGAAGCCACAACGACAGTCACAGTATCAGGACCGTCATCCTCGGGCGACGCAGCCAATGCCTGCGCCAACTTCACTGGCGCATGTGTAGTCTACAACGGAGCTGAAACCCTCACGGATTCGAGTCATACAGCTACAACGACTACGACGAGTAGCCCGGGGAACCGTGAAGGGTATATCGCCATCAGCAAAGGTGGCGGAGACGGATACATTGGCGAAGGAGCGAGTACGAGTATAGGGCTTGCGCTGATTAGTTTTGTATTGGTGAACGTGTTGTTTTGCGTGCTGTTATGATGGGCCGGTCACATGGGGGAGGGATGTTGATGACCGTGACGACCATGGCAGAAGATGGTGTGCCGGAGGCACTGTTTTTGCTTGTAATGATACCCACGAGCGATGAGCGTATGACATGGAAAGATAGTCCTTTTGGATAGACAGGTATAGGAATGGAGTATGTGCATGAAAAGCTCTCCGAGGCGAACACGACAGATACAGTACTCTAGTCTAACATTTGTACAGCCTCTCACAACCACTCATCCTCGTCTGTCGGTTGAGCAGGCGGTAGTAGACGACTAAGCCTAAACAGCCCACCACCACGAAAAGGAGTAATCCTGCATTTATCCAATGCCCAGTAGGATAGCCAGCCGCCTTCTCATCAGGCGTGTAGATCCACACGCCCAAAATCTGGCCCGCAGCTCCAAACGACAAGTTCAACGCTATCACCAGCCCCACCGATGCCGTATTGAAGACGTTCGAGCTCACCCAGCCCAGGAACGGCGGGATGCACGCGAAAGTGCCCGAGGCGGCGACAATGAGACAGCCATATCGTGCAGCAAACGCGGACGCGGCCAGGACAGCTGAAGCGAGGAAACCGACGGGGCCGATTGCCGCAAACACTGCGGTGTGCAGGCCTCGTGCGTTGAAGTGGTCGGCGGACGCGGCGACGGCGACCGTCACGACGTAGGCTACTGCGTACGGTGGTACGGTCATGAGTTGCGCGCGGAGGCAGTTGTAGCCGAGCGCTGCGGTGATGGTTGGCGTGAAGAGCGATAGAGACGAGAAGGGCGTGCTGATGCCGAATTGGACCAGGTAGTGGGCGTATAATTTCCAGTCCGTGAGCGTGGCTTTGGCGTCTGTCCAGGTCATGTGTTCGCTTTGGCCTTGCGAGCCGTCGAGCTAGAGACGCTCTGCAGCGCGACATTTCTCTGCTGTTGAAAGCCATGGCGTGGTCTCGGGGTAATCTGGGAGGAGGAATCGAGCGAAGAAGGAGGAGAGGATCGATGGGATTCCTTCGAGGATGAAGAGCCACCGCCATGCAGAGAGTCCGCCAGTGCGATTCATGTGGCCGACTCCGTAGGCAATGGCACCTCCAAATGCACCAGCACTTGCCGCTATAGTTAGCCGACACGGTCTCGCTTGTGCACCAAGCAGTACTTACAGTGTCGCCGAAGCGAGGACTAATGCCATGCGAACGGACCGTTCATCGGCGCGGTACCAGAATGTGAGGTAATACATGAGGCCCGGAAAGAGACCAGCCTCGAAGACGCCGAGGAAGAAGCGTACGGTAGTGATGGATGCGAAGCTGTGAGTTCCGCCCAGAGCCATAGTCATAGAGCCCCACGTGAACATGAGGAAGGCGATCCAGCGGCTTGGTCTGAACCGCTTCAGCGCGTAGTTCGAAGGTGCTTCGCAAAAGACGAATGCCACGAGGAGGACCGTCAGAGAGATGGTGTACTGGCCATTGGTCATGCGGGTCTCTGTCAGAAGTTTGTCGCCGGATGCTTGGTTGAGGACTTTGGCATTGCCAATGTTGCTAGGCGGCGGTGGCAGAGTCAGTGGAGTGCGATAGACAAGCATGCCGTTAATGGGAAGTGTTCACCTGCGGTCGAGATAGCAGAGCAGATAGATAAAGGCACACAGAGGAATGATTCGGACGTCTTGCTTCCGAATCAAGGCTCGATCTTCTGGCGTGCCTTTACCTGTATACTGCCGTGCTAGAACACTATTGGCTCTGTTTGAGCCTGCCACTGAGTAGTGTTCGTGGAGATCGAGAATCGGTGCGACGTCCTTCTCGGTGGTCTCTGTAGTGAACGACATATCGGAACGAGTATTGTTGAACCAGACTGAGGAGTCTAAATTCTGGCGGAAACCTGCAGAAGGGCTGAAGATGGAGCATATTGTATAGCCCTACACGCGCTGCTACTATGGGGATCCTAGATGATACCAGCAAGGAGTCTGGGCCAGTAAGATTGCCTATTGGGGAAGATCGCTCGTGGAAGAATGCTAGTCTGGTGCATGTGCAGACAGGACTGCGCTGTCCAGAGTTCATTGAGTTATGCTCTGCATGAGGGATGATGAAGTCGTGCTTACAGTCAAGTGGTATCATGATTTGCGCATTGGCCGGCGGCCGCACGCCACACGCGTAACTAGAGGCAGCGTGGGCGGAACGGTGCGAGGAAAATCATCAGCATTGCTTGTTGGTCGCCCTCTGCAGCCATTGCGTAGCTTCCTTCGGGTGGTGTCCAATCACGATATGGCGGCCAACCTTGAGCTTGGATTGTAGCTCTTCTCTCCTCCTGACTACGTCGCAGACTGTGATGGCAACTTTGGCGCGTCCAACAGCCGGCCGCGCCGTCCATCTGCGCATCACGCCGCGGCCGTCCAGTCTGGGCGAATCGCGCGAGATTCTGCGGCTCATCTCGCAGTTTGGTGAAGTCGAGCACTTCAAGAACCTGAAGTACGATGCGCTATCAATGCCCAATGCCGCGCTAGTCATTTTCAAGGACGAAGATGCTGCGGTGCACTGCATGAAGAAGAGTCCCATTCGCTTTCGCATGGGCAAGGCACCTGTGGAGGAGCAGGGCGCAGCAGACTTTCCATCTCCACCACCGGTACAGGAATCTTCCGCTCCGCCAGCGACACGGCGGGATGCTACCCCTCCACCGCGTCCGGGGGGTGCTTGGGGCCTGGGTCAGATGAGAGCCATGTCTACTCATTCTAGCTACACGCCCTCGAACACACTCCCAACCCCACCAAGCCGGCCACCACAAATGCCCTTCCAAGCCCCACCACTTCCTCTCCTCGAATCGCGCATATTCCAGATACAAACCAACTGGGCTCGCACGCACTTTCGAGATCAGATCAATATGGGCCACTATCATGGCACCTTCGCGCTCGACAAGAAGAGCATTCCGCAGTCCGATCTCTCGCAGACTGTGCCCTTGGCCGGCTTGAGCTGTGTGAACTGGAGAAAGGAGGACAAACCATGGCGCATCATGGACAAGGAGAAGGCCCAGGAGAGAACAGGTCCCAACAGGCGGAAGAGCCTGATGGAGCTGTATGAGCAGGTGAAGGAGGGTCACGAGGCTTTGAGGGATGAAGCTTCACCTGGATGAAAGGTCCACTATTTCGATTCAGTGTCGTTTACGCATGCTGCAATACAGCTATGGACGCCACAAGTGAAGCTCAACTGGTATCACGCCAATCTGTACCTACCACTGCCTTGCAGCATCAAGGTGCTCCTCCGTGGCGCTCATGCCAATCGTGCACCATTTGCACAAGACGGATCGGCTTTTGGAAACGTTTCGATCCACAAGACCATCATTGTCACCACGACACGACACGACACCTACACCTTATGTAGGATCCAAGCAACTGTTGACCGTCCATCTACTCGAAATAGGGCAATCATTCGACGGCCTCGAACAATCAATATTTTCTTGCCCACTTGATGTCCTTGATGTCGTCTAGCTCTCTTACGCTGACTCGGCCTCCCTTCATGCTGGTGTCTTTTAAACACTGTCTCATACACAAGTGCAAAATCTGAGGCGCGGGTCACCCCGTGGGCGGCTGCATCGGCATCCACTTCGACGCGGAAAGCAAGGAAAACTTCGTTGAATCGAACAGGCATGTCTTTGCTCTCAATTGCCGCTGCCGTTGAAAAGGAGAAGAGCGCGCCTTGGTGGATTGCGTTGATGGGGTAGAGACCCAATTCTCCCTGAGCTTCTGTGCAGACTGTGAAGCTGCTATCAGCGCCAACTTTTGCGTTCAACCACGGTACGAAGACGCGGAAGGCCGCTGGAAAGAGGTCAGCTATCTCCCCAAGCTTGCAAAAAGAAGCAACTTGATTTCGGTGTACCGACGTTTACACCGACGCTGATCTGCATCTGTGCTTTGAAATATTCCTCCGTCTGCTCAACTAATGGCAAAGGCGTATAGTCCCCTCCGACTGGAAAAGAGCACATCAATATCAGTCCACGTGCTGCAGTCTTGTACTGACAAAGAGTACTTTACCTGAAGCAAAGACATGCTGAAACTGCGGTAGCTGTCCGGATTCGACTCGCTCAATGATGCTTTGAAGTCCTAGGTCCGTTGTGATATCAGCTTCAAAAACCTCCACGACCTCTCCCGCACGAGCACCCAGGTTTCGTCGGAGCTTTGCAGCAGAATTCTGGTTTCGAACTGGTACGAGGACTCGATGTCCAACGTTCAGAGCGGCGAAAATGGCCGCTGCGCCAATGTGGCCCGATCCACCAAGGACGAGAACTGCTTCCTTAGACATGGCGATCGGGTATGGTGGACAGTCGAGGGCTTGTAAGGTGTAGGTGCTTGATGCCCAAGACTGCTGAATGGTGCTTAAGCTCCTTTAAGATCAACGCCGTAAGTTGTCCCCAGAAAGCTCTAATTCGAGCCGAATCATTCTGCTCTGCAGAAGTGCATGCACCTCCGGAACTTTTTTTCCCTGCTAAACACCACTACTGCCGACCATGAGCGCTTGGAGAGGTCAAGAGTACGTGGATTCGGAACGAAGCATCGTTAATGTGGCATCTGGCCATGAGATCTGTACTAAGCAGCATGTGCTGACCTCATGTAAGCGCGGTTCACAACTGGGATCTTGCAGATGTCCAAGTTCACGATCCTTGTTGCCACACTTGGCGTGCAAGGCGTACGCTTTATGCTCGTCTTTCGGGATCGAGCGGTCATGGCACTTTCCCAATAGGTGATATCCCGTTTGTCAGCCGGATTTTCAGTCAGCCTCCGAACCCGATACGGATCGTCGCTCTCGGGAATCGATGTCTTTTCCCTCTCCTGCGAGGGTCGCTCGACCTGGGAGCGGCCATGATAGTGAAGCGAGAGCAATGTCATTCGAGGAGTTCCCTGACTTCACATTGTGTTAGATCACCACATTCATCGCTCTCGACCATCATCGCTGCTGGGATCATTATCAGAGTCAACCAGTATACTGGGCAGATCAAAAACCCTTTTGGCGAAGTCTGGACCATCTTCTCCTCACTCGGCGCGCCGCGAATATGGATGCCTGGCTGTAGCCTGACAAGTGGAGAAGGCTCTGGCATCGGTGCGCGCAGGACTATCGCGGTCGATATCGAGAACTGGAGCATCCGCTACAATATTTCGAGAGATGATGTCCCGGGTGTAGTCTCTTTTGGCACCTTCTTTTTGGAGACGATTGAACCGAAAGTGACGGAAATGACTTTGCTTGGAGAGTCTTCTTCAGAGGGCCGGGAGGAAATTGCTCAGCTGCAGGGCTGGCTTGACTTGACCTATACGGGGTTTTGAGGCGAGCCTGAATAAGATATTAGCTACATGAAGGGTAGAAAAAGGAGCTCGCGAGCTTTTGGTGCCCGAGATGCGAAAAGCTCCAGGACAATTCGCGCGGGTACACAGGTCAAGCCCGAGACGAACACTCGCAGTCACGAGTCAGAAGTGTGAGCCGGGCAATACTCATGATGGTCACGGGGCACCTGCAGAACATATGATCAGCTCAAGGGAATTGTGTGCAACGCATTTTTGAGGCCAGGCATGCAACGCAAGACTTGGACAAAGAAACTCCCTGTCAGCAGAGCTCTCCACAAGCTATCATTCGTACCGCTTCGCATTCAGAAAAGCGTTTCACAGCCTTGTCCGACAACCTCCGATATCGTGACAGCTAAACGGAAGCAGGCAAGGTCGAAGTGAGACCAAGTTCTAGGCCACCTTCTCGAGATCGAGAGCAGTGCTATCCACAATGTCCAAGCAACAATTAATCCGTCCGTGCTTTGAATGAAACGTGACATGGTGTCTTATCAGTCAACACCTTCCCAACCTGTACGGTAGATATGCATGTTGAAGATTGCAAGGCTGAACTGGGCTGAAGCACCGAGTTTGCGTTGTTTCATTAGGTATATGCACACTTCGGACAAGCACCGAGAACGACGCACATCGCCTGGAAAATGCTTGTTGAGCCTGCGCCTGCAAGAGAAGCGGCTGACTTGCCTCTCTTGGCTGGCCCACGTGCTACCGGGTACCTTGCACGTGGTTTCGAGCTCACCTCTTCCCATCACTGCTGCACCACATACCGAGCTATCACATCACACGGTAGCAGCACTACGCTTTCTTCCAATCACGAGCCAAATTGGCACATTCCACAATTCATCTCGTTCCTGCCAACTTTCTCTCGTTCTCTCTTCGCCGAATCTAAGACCACGCCGAGTTTCGGAGGACAGATGAAGTTCTACCGAACTTCACGAACCCATCTGTCGGTGAAGTCGTTCATCAACTTGACTCGGAACCGTCGGCTACTGTGACTAGCCAGTGTGCTAGCAACGACTAAACCAACAACCACGAAACGTGACTTGGTCAACTAGCCACTCCAAGACGGAGATTGCGGCTAAAATGTCGATGGTACAATCCGACTATCTCTCCCGCCAAGACCATGCCAATACCACCTAGAACTCTCTGGATCGTCTGATGTTGAGTTGAGAATGCTGGTCTGGTAGCTAGTGCCATCACCCGCGTGCTTTCTCTGCAGCAAAACGGACGAACCACAAACTGCCTATGACGATGCCAGCGGGCGCAGCGGAAGATTGACCGCGCTTGGATTGATGATGTGAGCGTCCGAGAGATGCGTTCAAGCACGCACGTTGGCCGTCGATATGGGCACGCGCGGCGATTTGGTCGAATGGAGAACGAAAGGTGAGACATGCTACCTTTGTGCTTGCATAAGCCACATACGAGCCTCCATCATCGTCGTACTACTACTACTAGTACATAGGTTGGTGTCTTTTTCAATCTTTTTCCTTTCTTGTTGTCGTTGTTGTTGCCTGGTCCTTGCTACTCTTGCGTGACAGGTTCGTAGCATATTACATCTTATCAGATCAAAGATTGACGACATGCGCTCGACGATCACGGCTCTGCTGGCTTCCGCTGGCATTGCCAGCGCTGCAAGACCTTACCTGGAGTTCCCAGATACTGGAGCAGCAGAGCAATATGGAAGCATTGGAACTGGAGGCCAACTGCCTAATGTGTCGGAAGTCATTGGGCTTCCAGACTTTCAGTATTTGGCTGAGCAGTACATGAACTTGACTGCTTACACCTACTACCGGTGAGTATATTCCTACCGAGACCTCATCACATCTTGGGCCCAGCTAACAGAAGATCCAGCAACGGCGCAGCAGGCGAATGGTCCTACCGCAACAACCTCGAAGCCTTCCAACGCGTGCGCTGGCGACCACGAGTCATGACCATGGTCGACAACATTGAGGACTCCCTCCCAACCACAATCCTAGGCCACAACTTTTCTGCACCATTCTTCATCTCCCCTTGCGCACGAGGCGGCTACGCCGGCGAGTGGGGCGAACTCGGCCTCCTCAAAGGCGCTGCTAGAGGCAACATCCTCTACCAAGTCACCGACTTCCCCTCCATCGACAAGCAAGAACTCCAAGACGCTCGTGCCGAAGGCCAAGTCACTTTCCTGCAACTGTACATCGACCCATCCAACGACACCGCCACAATCGAACAAGTCCGCGAAGCTGAACGCCTCGGCTTCCACGCCATCGTCCTCACGGTGGACTCCGCCGCCGACGGCAACCGCCACCGCGCCGCACGCTTCCGCGTCGGAAGCGCAGATAGCGCCTACTCATCCATCACATGGGAGAAATACGACTGGATGCGTCAACAAACCGAGTTGCCCATCGTGCCCAAAGGTATCCAAACCGTGGAAGACGCCATCCTCGCCAACCAGCACAATGTCCCAGCACTCTTCCTCTCCAACCACGGCGGCAGACAAGTCGACGGCTCCCCATCTACCTTGGAAGTCGCCCTGGAAATCCACGAACAAGCACCCTACATCTTCGACGAGACGGAAGTCTGGGCCGACGGCGGCGTCCGCTATGGCGGAGACGTCGTCAAACTTTTGGCGTTGGGCGTGAAAGCCGTCGGAATTGGCCGCCCGTTCATGTTTGCCAACATCTATGGCCCGGAAGGTGATGGTGTGGCGCGGGCGATTGAGATTATGAAGAGGGAGGTTGCGATTGATGCGGCGAATGTGGGAATTGGGGATTTGAAAAAGGCGAATGCCACGTACTTGGATTGGAAGAAGTTTCCGACGTGGGCGCAGGGGTCGTAGGATAGTGGAGTAGGGATGATGAGGGAAGAGGGAGGAGTTTTTTTTTGTTCTTGTTGTCGATCGATTTGGTGATGATGAAAGAGATTATAGATAGCGACAGGAATACCCATGGTGTGTATGACCAGAGGTCGTCGATGTACCTTTCGCGTGGTTCTCCGAGTTGTGTTGTATGCAACAACGCACTTGGCTGTCGATTCGCTCCAGGTCGCGATGGAGGGTTGGAGAGTGGCAAGATGATTACACCAAATATGTATCGATCGCTTTGCACCAAAAAACTAATACAATACAGGTGCGCGTCTGAGAATCTCTCTCTTTTGCAGACTGGGCTGCCACGCTCGACGCCGAGTGAAGATGCACGCTCATTCTCATCGCCTCGCCTCTTACTACATAAAACATCCACAAGAAGCTCTTTCTCTGCAGTCTTACATAACATCTTCTCCCTCTCTTCCTTAGCGCATCGCTGGGCCTCCCATTGCCCCCATGCCATGTAGCTTGGCCGCCAGTTGTGGGTACTTTTCTTGCACTTCGAGCTGTGTTCGTGTGGCTTCGGCATATGACAGGGCGTTGACGATTTCTCCTTCTGTTCGGGAGAGCTTGGCGGCACGTTCGAAGTACTCGAGAGCATCGGTGACCTTTCCTTGTTGCAGAAGGAGCTGAGCCATGGTTGCGACAGCAATGTCGCATTCTGGGTCGACTATAGAAAGCAGTGTTAGCAATATCCTCACACATGTTCAGAGGAAACACTTACTCAGAAGAGCCTTCTCGCAGAGCTGTTCGGCCGCAGTGAAGTCCTGTTTCCACTGGAACAGCGCCAGGGCTTTGTTGATCAATGGCAACACATTCATGCCGCCTGTCTCGCCAACAGCCTTCTTCTCCATCTCTACAGCAGTCTCGAACTTCTCCACCGCCTCTTGGTACTTTTGCTGATCGAGGAGAAGCTCTCCGTAGTAGTTGTACACATCACTCTTGTCACCGAAGTTCTTGATGCAACGGCGGAATGTCGCCATACTGCTGGCGATGGAGCCCATCTTGTATTGCGTGACACCGAGCTGAATGTGCGAAAAGATAAAGTCCTTGTCAAGGTCGATGGATTTCTGGTAGTCTGTTGCAGCCAGGCTGAACTCTGACAGGATGAAGTGAAGTTGGGCGCGGTGGTAGTAGATATCGGGATCGTTGGGGTTGTGCTTTGCGGCAGTTTCGAAGTCGTTGGCAGCTGCCTCGCGTGCGCCTGAGATTCTCAGCAACGTCGTATCAACACCAGCCGCACCGCCCAACTTACTCTGCTCGAGGTGCATGCTCGCGCGCTTGACATAACTTTGCACCAGTGTTGCGTCCAGCTCGATCGACTTGTTCAGATCCTCAAGTGCAGCGTCATTGTCGCCTCGGAGATAGCGGAAAGTTCCACGCATGTTGTGAGCTTCCGCACCATATTTGTCCAGGTCGCCAGCTTCGATGGCCTGGTCAAATGCGTCCGCGGCCTCCTTGTAGCCTTCTGAGTTTCTGTGACGAATGGCTTGCAGTCCTTTGCGGAGATACCACTTGCCGCTGCCCTCTGGCAGATCAGCAGTCTCCTCGAGACCCTCTGGCAGACCCTTCGCGCGGAACGATTGCAGGTAGTTGGACACGAAAGTTGGCGATGGCAGAGACTTGTCCTTTTCTGCGAGAATGGCCTTGGCCTTGCTCTCGGCGACCTTCTTTAGCAGACGCTCGACAGCCTGGGCGGAGGACTCGTTGCGGAATTGGTCGATGATGCAGCTTGCCGTGTAGTCCAGAAGCGCTTCGCTATACTTTTCTTCTTGCTCATACGCGTTCGCTCTTCGGTTCAATGCCTTTACATATTCGTGGTCCAGGTTCAACGCGGCGGTGGTGTCTTCGATGACTTTGGTCCAGTTCGACTTTGCGTTCCAGCATGCGGCACGGTTCGAGTAGAAGACGGGGTCAGCTTTGCAGTAGATGGCTTGCGTGTAGAGGTCGATGGCGCGGTCGTGTTCCTTGGCTCCATATGCCTTATTTCCAGCAGCCTTGAGCTTGGCCGCAAAGTCCTTGCGGTCCTGCTGCGAGAGAGATGCCACTGAGTCCTCTGTGACTGTGGGAAGCTCTTCGGGCACTTCCTCCGCCACCGCCGCAGCCCTGGGCGCCGTCTTGGGCGCGGTCGCTCTCACATCTTCGGCGACCTTTTCCGCTTCAGCGGCAGCCTTGTCGCCTTTTTTGGGTTTCCTTCGATCCTTTTTGTTGGCCTTGGGCTGTGGAGGAGGTTGTGACAGGTAGTAGACGGTACCGCCGACTGCCACCACCGTCACTCCAGCAATGGTCCACGCGGCGACCTTGTTGTCCTGGTACCAGGTGCCGACGCGATCAAAGAACGATGAACCGGCATGCTGCACTGCATGCGCCGTCTCCTCGACTTTGGCCTGCGCCTGCGCCTGTTGTGCCGACGCCATGGTGAGATGTCTCCCCAGTCGTGTCTTGTGCACGTGTGCTGGGTGTGGATGGCAGATCCTGGATGTGGATAGAACTAACTAGTCCTATGAAAGGGAAATGACGGAGAGGGCGATGGATCAATGTCAAATGTCTGCGCCAACAACACAACAACTTCTCAAGATCCAAGCTGCACGACCTTGAAGCCATCTCTCCGCCGACATCTCCGACTAACTTAGCCGCTAACTTAACTAACTAGTCTAATTCTGAGTCTGATGTCACGTCCTTGGAAACTCTCTCTCCGCTGATTAAGCATTCCCGATCTGTGCTCCCACCTGCAACCATGTCGCGATATCAGCTCATGCTTGACCGACTTTGGTCTGTATACGTTGCCGATATCGCATCAGGTCGGAAGTGCATGAGCGGTAGACCTGTCTGTAGAGATTGATGGAATATTGAACACATCCTCTCCGAAGCGGACCTTCCTCTCATCTTACGGAATCAGCTTCGAGTCATACATATCTGGGGGTACTGATTGCTCTGGAACTGTCCTATGACTACCATCTAGTGCTTGAGTGGACATCCTTCATCGAAGGATCTCACAATCCAGACGCACAACGTCCCAATGGCAACATGAGTGGGCACTTCAGCAGCGGTCCTTCCAATGGCATGGAAGATGACGAGCCTTTCGTCTACACAAGCATACGCTACGACACACGACTCGTCCACTCGCAGAAGAACACAAATGCTTCATGCAACACGCCATGTCCCATCTACATGTTAGAACATCACTGGACTCGATTGCAGATTGCAAAGTGGAGCACATTCTTCTTTGCCGACGACAGACCTCAGTCGAATTCTGGTGGCCCTGCTGTCCTTCTTAACACTTTGATGCGAGCAATTAAGCAGTGGCATGAGAAGCATCCCGATGAGCATCCCGAAGCACTGCGCATCAAGTTGCGCATCTATGTTGGAGGCCGAATGCGAACAGAGATCTTCCACCCACTTCGACCGATACCGATGGAGGCTCTTTTCCCAACATCATTCGACCTTCGCCCTGCAACACCAACTGACTGGACAGTGGTGCTTGATTGTGAAGCCACCGAGCCCTCCGAAGGCACCATGTACAAGACCAATGATCGCTCGGCATATGGTCGTGCTCGAGCCGCAGCCCAGATCTTGACATATCAGGAGCCCAGAGAGGTCCTGCTGTGGTCAGCAGACAAGGCCATCCTAGACGGCTCGATCTGTACGCCGTACTTTCATCGCGATGGTCAATGGGTCACACCCGAGGCGGCAGCCGGAGGACTACAGGGTACCACTCGGAGGTGGGCTCTCAGGAAGAAGCTTTGTGTCGAAGGCACTGTCCCTCTCGATAGCTTTACAGATGGTGAGACTGTGTGGCTGAGCAATGCTGTTCGAGGTTACTTCTGGGCGGTCTTCAAGAAGTGATCAAGAAGTTGTGCTCGTGTCTGATCTAGGAACGACTACACATGGAGGACTGCAGTTTGGGGAGGCTGCAAACACCAACGCCTAGGAATGCCGTTACGCGCATCGCATTGGCACCGCAACTTGGTTCTGGCTGCTTGACGTTGACCGTAGCAGACGCTGAGCTTACGCTTGTCAAACACGCTCTGCAGCATCCACATATTGTATCAAGAATGAACGGGCTATCTCAAGAGAGACTGATGGAGCAAGTGTCTCTATTGGTGGCAAGATTATCATAGAATTGTCTTGACGCAAAACACGGCAACAGCCAAGCGGCGCTAAATCCTTCCAACGTCCCAAAACAGCAACCTGAACTCTCATTTGGTACTACGCAAGAGTACGGAACAGAAGGATCCGCGGCTGTGCAAAGCATGACACACTCCATCATAGGAGAAGTCTATACCACTTCACTTCCGGTCCTTCTAGGGCACATGTAGAATAATTGCTTCTCCCGCTCGTTTTGAACCTTTGACGCGTGCATCACCCAGAATGCCCGTCTCACGTCTCTCATGCCTTGGTGGCCTACTATTTACAGCAGGCCTGACTTCTGCCATCGAGCTGGATGTCAACAGCGATGAATCTGTTCTCGCCGCCAGCAGGACGGTTGTAAACCACATCTTCACAATCTACAAGGGCAATGAGACGGGCGAAACTCCTGGGCTGCTTCCCAACCCATACTACTGGTGGGAATCTGGCCTCATGTTTGATTCTCTCCTCAACTACTGGTCCGCATCCGGCGACACCGATCTCACAGATGTCATCACGCAAGGACTACTCTTCCAAGTCGGGCCCGACAACAATTACATGCCTCCCAACCAGTCCAAGTCTCTCGGAAATGACGACCAATCCTTCTGGGCCAACGCTGCCATGACCGCTGCTGAAGTAGGCTTTCCTGAGCCGCCAGACATGAGCTGGGTTGAGCTTGCCGAGAACGTCTTCAATAGCCAAGTCTTACGCTGGGACGAGAGTTCCTGTGGGGGTGGCCTCAAATGGCAGATCTTCACCTTCAATAATGGATACAACTACAAGAACAGCGTCAGCACGCTCAGTTTTGCCACTCTTGCCGCTCGTCTTGCGCGGTATACCGGTAACTCGACCTACACCGACTGGGCGCAGCGATCGACTGAGTGGTTGGGCAACGTCGGACTTCTCAGTCTGCCATCTACACGTAACACCACTGCTTCGATAGCGGCAGGAGAATCCGCCAACTCCCGCAACAGAGTGCAAATCTTCGACGGAACAGACGACATCACCAATTGTACGGAAATCAACCACCTCGAATGGTCGCAGAACGCGGGTCTTTTCCTAAGCACATCCGCGTACGCATCGAACGCAACGATGGGAACGCGCGCATGGAACGCGTATTCCTCTGCTGGGATTCTCTACGCAAACGGCACATTCGCCACTGCTCCATCTCCCGCCTCCTCTTCTTCTTCTGCCTCATCGAACAACAACAACAACAACAACAACAACAACAACAACAACAACAATAATTCTGCCTCCTCGCTCGGCGGCATCCTCACCGAACCCGCCTGCCTCCCCTCTGGAAACTGCAACGTCGACCAGCTCGCCTTCCGCGCCTCTCTCGCGCGCGGTCTGTCCCGTACTCTGATGCTCACCCTCGACTCCCATGTCACGACTGTCCATCCCTCACAAAATGGCGGCGAGAGCAGTCAGACATCTGCTCATGAAACCATCACTTCCATCCTGCGAACTTCTGCCCAAGCCGCTGCAAAGCAGTGCACAGGCGGTGAAAGTGGGGATGTCTGTGGGTTTGATTGGAGGAGTGGGGAGAATGATGGGATGGAGGGAATTGGAGAGGATTTGGCTGCGTTGGAGGTGTTTTTGGGGTTGTTGGGTGGGAGGACGGTGGTGGTTAGGAGGGAGGGGGAGGGTGGGGGGTCGAATTCTTCGATGGCTGGGAGTGGTGGTGGTGGTGGTGGGAGTGGTGGGAGTGGGAATGCGACTGGTAGTGGGAATGGGACGGAAGCGCAGGGAGATCAGAATGCGGCTTCTTCGACATTGGGTAGTGTGTCGGTGTGGGGGCTTAGTGCTGTGATGCTGGGTGCGTTGGCATTCTTTGTTTAGTTAGTTAGACATCAGCGAGATGTGTGGGAAAGATTGTGCCGCGCTGCCCAATCATTGCTCAATCCGCGTGAGCTTCTCATTTTTGAGGAATCTGACCCGAATGGCTTGTCCAAGTTGAGACGCGGAGGCATGAAAGTGGACAACTAGTTAGCTGCGAAGGTAGTTAGTAGGATGGGCCGCCTCTGAGAAGATTCTCGCATTTAGTTCGCTACTGTACCACTGAATCATCCAATACTGGCACATGTGTACAATGTTGTCTACAGCTATATGTCTACCAACTATACCACTGCCTGTTCGTCGTCAGAGGTCTATCTGGCAATGGCACCCACATCTTGTCGGTAATCTTCTTCCTCCTCTTCGCCTCGCGCTCGGCATGCTCTCGTATCCTCGTGGCCTCTTCCTTGAGGACAATACTCAGACTCGTCCATGGCGTTCGCATGATGAACACGCGGCCTCGTGCGCGGTAGTCTGGGAGCTGACCATACGGTCCTCGTCCGACCCATGCCTGGTCGATGTAGATGTTGCTGCGATCCTCCACTTTGTGTCGCTTGCCGTCTTTGAGTTGGATTGCAATCTTTGTTGGTGCTTGCAAAGCCTTTGCTGCCTCGAGACTGCCATCTGCAGTTGCCGCCACGTTATTTGATGCGGGGGACTCGTTCACAATCTCGGCTCCGTCAGCGCTGGCGATGTTTCCCAATCCCATTCCTCGCATCACCACTGCTTCGTCACGCGCGTGTTCCAACTGCTTCAGCACTTCCTGCGCGACCAGCTTCTTGCTAAAGCGCATTTGCGTAATGGCATCGTCAATCGTCTTGCCCGCGATCTGCCGGGCAATCATGCCCAGCTTCTTGACCGAAGTCTTCATGTTGTGGCTCTTGACCAGGTGTTCCCGCTCGGTGCGCTTGATGAATTGCGCTTTCGACAGGCGCCCACCATTCTTGATCATTTGAATGACTTTCTTCCGTTCCCACCGTTCTCGCGCATTCGGATCGGGCTGTGTCACGCGAGCGATGGAAGTTGGGTTTCTCTGGACGCCTCCCACTGTGGTCGTTCCATCCTCGCCGTCCTGCTGTCCACCATCTCGCTCCCTCTGAGCCGCTATCCGGCGTTCGTCCTCGAAGATGGATGATGAGGCAATGTCTCCCTGCTGCGGCATGGCCTGCGGTGTTTGTTGTCCTTGCGGAGCGGGCGTGTCGGGGTTCTGTCGTCGGTATTCGTCCAGAATGGGGTTGTCTGATTTCGTCGTCTCATTTTCGGCCTTTGGGGTAGAAGTGCCACGTTTGAAGAAGTCGCCCACTGCTGTTCGGCGCTGTTGGTGCTGTATCGTCCGTATGGGCAGCGGACTGCAGAATGTGCCTGTTGAGGTCAGTATCTTCCACTTCACACGCTGCATTGATGTGCGCATACATTTCGAGACGAGACGCCTCGCAGGCGCCGATACACTCATGATGACTGTGGATTATTGTCGCACGCACTTCAAGCACAGTAGATGTTCAGGGTGGTGGAATACTGGAAACGGACATTCACGCGAGACTCCCGAGATGCCGAACACACAGACACTCACGCACTCACGGCCGCTGCAGTCCTGCCACTCTGTAGTTCTACCAGCATGTGGCGTGACGGCATCGACGGCAAGGGACATAGGCCAGCCACTCACCCAGCTTTTGCCATCCGTCGTCTGAGCTTCTTGTCGTGGTAGTAGTCTAATTAGTTACTGCTGCGACAAACTAATTCGGACAGCGTGTCGGCTTTGGACGCCCGCCAATCCGTTCAACTCTCGCATCTCTCCCTCCCTCCCTCCCTCTCTCTCTCTCTCTCTGCGACTCTACTAACTCAACCACCCTTTGCTGCCTGCGACACTTATCAGAGCGTCCGCAGCAGCAGAAAACGCCTGCATTCCCGCGAGACTACGGCTCCGTCCTGCACATATCCTAGTCTTTGCGCGCAAGGGCGTGGAGTAACTAGTGCTTCATCTTCTCGCTAGCAGTCGAGGGCAAATGTCGCCAGTGTCCCTGCCGCGTGGGTGGACTTGCTGACCAGCAATTTGCCTAAACACCAGCGTTTAGTATTGAGTGGCACTGGCCGAGATGGACATTAATGCTCTACTGTCGCCAGACGAAGGAGTGAGCCAGGGACGGAATCCTGATGCAGCCTCGCCCACTCCTTCTGCTGGGTCATCAGCTACTGCTGCTGCAAGGGCCCAAGCAGCAGAATCACCATCTGTCGTGCAAAGAGGGAAACGGCCCGCGGGTGGCAAACGAACTGCATCGGGACTCAGCCAAGAGCTGTCGCGCTCGCCAGAGAGACATATATCACCAAAGTCAGAATATCGTTCGGCGCATAGACCTGCTGTAGGTGGCGCGCAACAACCACCGCAGCAGCAACAACGCCACCATCAACACCAACACTACTACGCGGTGCCGATACAGGCAGCACCACCGAACTTCAGACCATTGCCGCCGACTACCAATCCAGTACATTCGCCCGGTGCTCAGCAGCAGTATGCTTACGCGCAACGTCCGCCTGTAGCACATAGACCTTCGCCAACACCGCAAGTGGGTTCGTTAGCTGGTAGGTGCATGATTGAAGTTTCGCTCAAGTGAAATTTTTACTGACTCGCGTGCACCTCAGATCTTCCTTCTGCACAACAGCGCCATCAAACGACACGAACGTACTCGGACAACAACATCCACACGCAAAGTCAATCTCGATCACAATCGCATGTTCGACAACATTCGACTTCCTCTCCTCCAGTTGCGCGAAGCATATCCCGCCAGAGCTTGGCTGATCTCACAATGGCCGAAGCTCCTGCACAAACGCCTCCGCCGCGGGAATTCGAGTCCGCTGCACTTTCGGAAGATGAATCGCAGCGCGTCTCGGAACTGCTTGCACATCTTGGCGAGAACTCTTATGCCTATCAGTATTATGTCGAATTGATCAACCTCCTTCACAAAGGCTTCCTTGCCCATGTGTCTTCACCATCTGTAGGTGCCGCCGAAGCACAGTCAGGTGAGCCTCGCACGTATGCCCTCTTCACAGAAATGAGACGAGCTCGAGAAGCCATGGACTCACGCTTCGCTGTCGGTGAAGCCATTTGGGTAGATTGGTTGAACGATGAGATTCTGGCCGCCACAAATACCGAGGAACGCATGGAAGTACTAGAGCTATGTCGGAAAGCAGTTGTGGACGAGCCGGCCTCCGTCAAGCTCTGGCAAGCTTACGTCGACTTTGTGTCTGAAGGCTACAAAGCATGTCACCAACCTCAGAACGACAGCAGGCAAGGCTGGTCCGAGGAGGACAGGGAAATGTGCAAGGAGCTGTTTGACCATGACACACTGATGACGGTTCTGGAGCAAGCAGCTTCCGCAACACAGTGGCGCATCGATCAAAGTCATACTTTGTGGGATCGCTTCGCGGAAGCAGTGTATGCACAGGTGCCACAACAGCCAACGCAAGCCGATGGAGGACGTGTGCACAACTTGTTCATCAATCGATTGAAGACGCCTCAAGCACGATGGGCAGAGACAATGCAGACATACTGGCCAATTATCTCGAGGTTCGAAGGCGCGAATTGGGAGGCTGCGATAGCGCAGGTCAATCAGCAAGCCGAGCCCGCGAAGATATGCTACGCAATCCGCGAGGACCACGAATTCAAACTCCAGCGGGCGACCGAAAGCGGCGATGCTGCGGACATCCATCACCAGCTGGTGAAATATCTTAAAGACGAAAAGTACTATGCTATCAAGAAAAAGACTGCAGGTCCATTCGACTACGAGCTACGGTGTGCACTCTATGAGCGAGCGGTTCTGTTTGAGCCTACGAATCTTGAATGGTGGTTGGACTATGTGGACTTTCTCGTGACAGATCCCAAGTCTACATCTCTGCTTTCAGTCATTGAGCGCGCAACGCGACATTGTCCTTGGTCCGGTGAATTGTGGGC
Organism: Septoria linicola; assembly: GCA_024114885.1. Lineage (NCBI taxonomy): Eukaryota > Fungi > Ascomycota > Dothideomycetes > Mycosphaerellales > Mycosphaerellaceae > Septoria > Septoria linicola. The sequence continues at coordinate 2,786,913 of CP099422.1, forward strand.
GAGGCGGATACTGCGTGCAGATGTCGAGCAGCAATCACGAGACGACATTGGCAACATCAAACACCGGGCGACTAACACCGGTCTACTTGATGTTGGCGGGCTCGAGGAGTACGTGAAGATGCTGCAGGAGTGGTGTAGTTATCTTCGCAGGTATGCCTTTCGAGAGTCAAGCACAGAGGATGATGTCGATACCGCCGAGTTTGGTATTCACTCGACGTTGGAAGATGTTCACGAAGCAGGCAAGAGAGTGTATGGGGCAGACTTTCAAGGTGACCCGCTGTTCAGACTTGAGCAGATTCAGATCAAATTCTTCGCTGAGGCGAAGCGATTCGACCAGGCCAGGGACAGCTACAAGACCTTGTCGGCACGACTCGGGGGCTCCGCAGACTTCTGGTACAGCTACTACAATTTTGAAATATGGATGTGGGGCTATGATCGGGTTCGCGAAGAACGAAGAGTGGAGAGACAGGACAACGCACCAACTATTGCATCGAATGTAGTGAGAGAGGCTCTTCGTCAACGCAATATCGACTTCCCGGACCGAGTGCTCCGGCTGTACACGAATCATTTCCAGCAGCACGAATCGGGCGTCGTACTTCAGCACGCTTTGGCAGATGCCAGAGAATTTAGCAAAAAGCTCGCCATGCAACGTGTAAAGGAGCAGGAAGAGACTGCCGCTGCTGCCGCCGCACAGCAGCAGGAGCAACTTGCTGCAGCAGCTCAATCGTTAGATATCACGTCTACCAATGTTGGCGAGAAGCGGAAACGAGAGGACGAATCTGCAAACGGAGAACCTGCGAAGAAGGCAAAGACCAGCTTGGAGACTGTGCACGAAGAAGGCCACACGGAGGCTTCAGCTTCGGCAAGTGCACATATGAAGCGCGATCGCGAGCACAATACCATCACCTTGCGCGGCCTACCGGCTGACGTGTCTGATTTCGAGATCAAGAAGTTCTTCCGCGACTGTGGCAACCCGGTGTCGATATCTATCGTTCAAGACAAGGACAGCAAGTCTGCTTCGGCTGTCGTCGAGTTCGAGAGTGAAGACGATGTCACCACAGCCAAAACACGAAGCGGTAAAGAGATTCGGAGTCATGAAGTTCGAATACAGAGCGGCTCTGGCAGCACTCTTTACGTCACAAACTATCCGGCAGAGTACGACGAGGATGCCATCCGAAGCCTGTTCAAGAGTTATGGTGAGATAGTTAGTGTGCGCCTACCATCGCTCAAGTTCAACTCTCGTCGCCGATTCGCCTACGTTCAGTTTCTCACCACTGAAATGGCCAACGCGGCAGCAAAGGCCATGGATGGCAAGAAGCTGGACGGTATGCACACGTTGCTGGCCAAGATCGCTGATCCTGATGCCAAAAAGCAACGTGGAGGCGCCGCAAGCGAGGGTAGAGAGATCATTGTCAAGAACTCAGATCGTGAGGCATCGGAGCAGCAGGTTCGCGACTTCTTTAGCCAGTACGGCGAGATCGAGCGCATCAACTTGGTTAGACTGGTGAACAACAGGGCCACTGGAACGCTGTTCATCACTTACACCACCACGGAGGAGACGGCTGCGGCTATTGAAGGCGCAAATAACAAGCCTTTCCACGATCGGATTCTCAAGGTAGAGCTGGTACAGCCAAAGGGTCGTGCAGCTGCACCACACGAGAGAGCCGGCCGTGAAGATGTGCTTGTGAAGCAGACTCGTGCCTCCGCCACGCCCGTACCATCAGCTAATGGTGCTCGGCGCGGATCTGACGTTTCGATGCAGTCTGCACCACGCGAGGATGACGATGGGTACAAGACCGTCAAGGAAAGAAAGATTGCAATCTTCAATCTGCCAGATACTGTGAACGATGCTCGAATCAAGACTGCTATGGAACAGTATGGACCCATCACCAAGATCCAGCTACGACGTGAGAAGCAAGGCGCCATCATTGAGTTCAGGGACGTCAAGGATGCATTCCGAGTTCGCACTGGTGTCGATGTGAGTAGTCTGGGACCGGAAGCCAGCACAGGCGATGTTGGCGATCTGCTAGCACGGCAAAACAAGAAGAAGATCGCTGGCACCACCGCATCCTCTACAGGATCAAGCTTGAAACCTGCTTTCGCCCCTCCACAAGCTACGCGTCCTGGTGGCGCTCGCGGCGGCCGAAGAGGTGGTCTTGGTTTTAAGCGCGGTGGATTTGCGAGTTCTGCTGCTACTGCTAGGTCCGAGGGTGCGGGTGATTCCAACGCCACGGTCGGACCGGCGAAGAAGAGCAATGGCGACTTCCGTAGTATGCTGGAAGCGAGCAAGAAGAAGCCGGACGAGACGAATGGAGATGCTGCTGCAGAATAGAAGGAACGGGGAAAAGAAAGCATAGTGCACGACATGGACGGTGTACGTTTAGTGTAATATGTATCAAAAGTGTCGAGACGTTTCCTCCCTGGGTATCTCTGCTGCAAAGCACTCCAAAAACGCCGTAGCCTCTGTCCTCACTCAGTTCATCGTCCTCTGCACTCAACTCTGCCTCGAGTTCGGTCAGCTTCGCGTCTACTCGCTCCTTCAAGCCCTCGATCGTCAGCCCAATAACAACTCGCAGCCGCTGTCTGACGTCCTCTTTCGTCCTCATCTCCTTCTCCTTCACTCCCTCGGGTACGACGTACGACTCGTTGTGCACGCGGACACGCTCGTCCCGTGTCTTGTCGATGTTGTCCCGAAGGACGCGAAGGAGATGGAGGAGCTTTGGCTTCTCCCACTTGCGGCTGCGACCGCCGACGATGATCTTCGCCGTGTGGAAGGCGATGGGACGGACTGTGCTCCTCGTTCTCTGGGACAGTCCTGCGTAGCTCGTCGACCCACTCCTCCTGCGTGAAGTCTTCGTTGGTAGAGAGGTCCATGCAGCACTTGAGTAGGAGGAGCAGGGTGAATCGCTGCTGGCAGCGCTCCGGAAGCCCCTGCTCCTCAATACCCAGAAGATCTCACAGGGCGCGAGGCACCGACTCGAGGGCTGAGGAGGTCTAGATCAACATTAGTATCTCTGAAAAGGAAGGAGAGCAAAGCGAACGCCATTTCAGCTTTCCGTGGTTCGGTTGATGCCAGTGAGGGGAGACATACCGTGCGAGAGTCCATCTTTCGGACTGGATGGGAGGGCAAGTGGAGGAAGGTCACTATGGTGTATCAGTACAACTCTGATAAAAGGGGCGGACGAGAGGGAATCTCTCTTGCGAAAGCAGTGGTGAGCTCTTGTGCTCGGAGAGTCTTACCTGTCTGTGCTGGAGAGTCGGGGTATGGCGAAGAGCGCGAGGCGTGGTGCAAATGGAGTCGCGAGAGCGGACAGGAGCGAAGACTGGTGTTACTGCAGTGGTATGTGATGTGAGCTCTCTGCTCTTCCTGTATTGGCAGTAACGAAGGAGGAAGAGGGTGTGCTGCTGAATGAAGACTTGCAATGTGTGATGCACGTTGTTCAGAAATCCGAACTCGAAGAAGTTGTTTATTGAACGGAGTGCGGCGGCGGAATGCCAAGTAACGAAGTGAAGGAAGATGCAGCCTGCAGTATTCACGGTCGATCCTCGACATTGTCGACAAACGCTGACCGCGAAGCCAGATTTTTTCCCTAGTGGAGGTTGCGTATAGTACACATTCAGAGCGCGTATAGCTTCGCCAGTCACATAGTGCGTGGATACTACGCTGCGCTGAGAGATTACAGCCAGGCAGAATGTCTTTCCTGATATTGAGCACGACTACCTTTGTTTGCTTGTCAACAAGACACAATGCTCGATCAGAGAACCCACAGTCAGCCTCGAGCGGAGCTAGAGGACACTGGAACACGGCATACAATTGAACAGTGATCTGCCACAACTTGATGTCCATGCAGTAGCCATCGAGCTAAAATTCGTTTAGTATGACGGCTCAGGCTACGGTGACTCGTATCATGACCTGATGTCCGTGGCCACGACTTCAGACTCAGCCAGACTAGACTGATGTACGCCATAGCTGGCAGAAGTATCGTTCCAATATTTGGGTGATTGTTACACGTCCAAAGCCTACAAACTTTCGAACGTACAGGTCCGCGAGAAGCTGAGCCGTGTTGCAAAATGCCTTTGGGGAATATGCAAGTACTTTGCAGCCCAGTATGAGCCTTGGACGAGGTCCTAGGCTACGTACCATCTCCTCTTTGTCACTTGAGACTTCCAGACCACGACAGCTTACGCACAGCAGAGCGGCAACTCGACTTTCGACGACCTTCATGACACTGCTTTGTCGTTCTGCAGAGACATTTCCAGAAGTGCAAGCGGGAGTCATGTTAGACGTACATGAAAGAGTATCAGACAATTTTGAACCGGCTTGTCTTCACTGCACAAACATATGTGTTTGCTTGCGCACAGTCTTCCTGCCCTACCAGTTGCAATAGCTTCATTCTACTTCCTCTCCAAAACAGTGTCGATCAACCGATTTGGCAAGCATGAGTGTTCATCCGGAAGAGCAGCGCCCTCCAGCACGAATGTCCCAGCGCGATGTCCAGCAAGACAAGTCAGCCTGGCAGCAGCTGAAGCAGAAGCTCTTCTGCTGCTGGAAGGTCGACGTCAGCGACCGGAACCAGGACTCCATCGAGCAGGGCCATCCACCACCATATCCTGCATCCGAGGCCAGGAACGTGCCACCACGCCCAAGACGTCCTTCTGAGCACGAGCTGAGCGAACGTCTCCGCACTGCAGGAGTACCAAGATCTTCCATCAATCCCAAGCCAACATGCACCCACAACCGCACAAAAGCAGTCTCGCAGCTTCCATCCATTGTCAATGACAGCCCCACAGCCCGCCTCGTGCCGAGAGAACAAGATCCAGAACCAGAACCAAAGCTCACAGCACGAACGACCAGCTACGGCACAAGCTCGACATCAGAGCAGTGGCGCAGACTACACGATGAGCAACAAGAAGAGCAAGTCCGATACCAGGCTCAGGTAATGAAGCCACGCGAAGCGCAAAGTCTCCTGACAGGTGACATCGATAGTCACGACGCGAAGGACAAGGATAAGAGCAAACGCAAAGAGCCAGCTGCATTCCGCTCAAAGAGTGCCAACAACGTGACTGGAAGGCATTTCCGAGAGCGCAGCCAGCAGCGATTCGAGGACATGCGTGGCATCGGCGAGGCGAGCACTCCCACACTTCCGCCGCGCACCAAGACCGATATGCTTGTGAGTGGAGATCTCAAGGCTCTTCCATCGATGAGAAGACGCTTGGAGGCTGAGCGGCAGGCTTCGGCAGTGGAGGCAAAAATGGGAGGCGAGGATGATGAGCAGGAGCGCGATACTTCAGAAGTGCTTTCGCGCAGGCTACCGACTCCGCACTCCTCGCCACGGGCTGTCTCTGGCTATGTGTCTCCTTCGCAGATTCGGTCTTCGCCAATTCGACCAACAGAAGCTATGCTGCATGATTAGTCCTGTGAAGGGGACGTAGAGACTCTGCTTCTCCGAGCCCGGAAGGATTGTGTTGAGCAGACTTGCAATTCACAAGACTGCTTACTTGTGGAGTACCAGAATAGCGGCAGTTCCACATAGCACTCCTTCATGCAAATTTGTCATGCTTGCCCTTGACCTTCACGTCCAGCATGGCCTCGTGGTAATTTCCTTGGCGCCTCGCCTTCTTGAGCTTTTTCACCTCGTCGTCCTCCAGCCTTCTTCCGACCTCGGCTTCCAGCTCTTTCCGACTGATCTTTGCGCGCACTTTCTCTGCCTTTTCCGTCTTGTGCTTGGGCTTGAAGCGAGCCTGCATGCGAACGCGCACACTCGTCATTTCGCCCGCTTCCTCAGCAGCTCCTCTGACTTCTGCAGGACTCTTGTCTCCATCCACAGACAGATATGTGGCCCGCATCGTCGTGATCTCAAACTGCCCGGGCTTTCCCTCTGCTGGCACAACCTTAAACGTCTCCTCCGACGACACAGCTTCTCGTGTGGAAGACAGAATGCCATACTGATCACAGCCCAGATATTTCCCATGATGTCCTTTGAATGTGAAGCTGTTCTCGCTGCCCACAATCTTCTGCGACACCCACACCTGCCGTACATCGTGGGGCTCAGCAGAATGCGGCTCATTTTCCACCATGTTCTCGATCTTGCTGGTGAAGACCCGACCAAGCTGGTCCACCGCGACACATGCTACCGGCTCGCAGGACAATACCAAGATTACAGGTCCCGCGATATCGTCTACGGAGTCTGCAGACACCCAGTTCTCGTCATCCTCGGCCTCTGCTGCAACAGACACGAGCTGCTGCTTGTTCGACAACGACACAGCATCATCACCGTCATCCTCCTGAGCCTCTCGCTTCCGCTTCTTTGGCGGCTTCTTGTCGCCTTTGAAGCTGAGCGCCTTCACCATCTTCACTTTCCTGACACTCGCAGATGATGTTGATGTCTCGTGCAGTAGCGGAAGCAGTACCTGAGTGACTTCTCATTGCGCTCTAGCGGATCACTTTTTCCGAAAAGCCGGCGCAAAGTCTATCCGATCCCGATCTGCAGGAACCGAGGGAAGCCGACGGACTTTGTGACGACGATCCACCTCGATTCAGCAGCATGAGAGGCCAAGAGAGGACACCAAGACGGATCAATCTCGACGAAACTGCTGTGCACCCACACTCATCCTTGCGGCCACTCCGACTCTCTCATGTTCCCCCTTCCTCTGCTCTCGGATACTCACCACCATCATGCGCAATCCGCCGCACAAGAAGCCTACTACCGACAACTTGTCCTCGCTGCAGCGCAACATCGAACTCAACCACAGCCTTACCCGGGATCCACTATGATGATGAACAGTGCAGAAAATTGCACCAAAACGGCCGCATATGAGCCTTTGACGCCTGTCTCTCTGGATGGAAAGGACAGCGACAAGCTGGAAAGTCCTCTTACGCATCTCGCCGCGGATTGCAGCAACATTCTGGAGATTCGCCGGCATCTGGAAGCCTTTTTCGCTTTCAACACGAATCTTCTCAACACAAGGCAATACGACAAGTGCGCCATCGTAGACGGCTACGATCAGGACTTCATGGCCGCCATGCACAATCAAAAAGCCGAAGATCTAGCCGGATGGGTCGACCACCACCGCCGTGGCGCAGAGCAGTTCCCGGAATCGCAAGTCAAGATCCTCGGCATGAACTCCAAGGTCGACTTGAAGAAAGGCACTGCGTCGCTTTTTACAGATATGGAGATTTCTGGCAGGCCGGCGGGTGTTGTTATCCATTCCATGACTATCACCGAGTTCAAAATCTGTGATGGGAAGTGGTTGTGCATGCGCGCCATGGGCATGAGAGGAAATGGCAGTATTGGCTGAGAGGTGTTCGAGGTTTCGAATCTAAAGTGCACACCGAGAGCATGCGCTCCTGAAGTGTATGTGCAGGGAGTCCTCCTCGACAACGCCTACATACAGCCCAGGTACTGGCCACCATGCACGGGATGTCGCCCCACTCTTGGGCTAATCTACAGCACGAGCGCGATACCGGCACCCAAATATGGCAAAATGCCTCACCTTCTGCGAACCGCAATCTCACGAAATAGTGAGAAGCAATGCGTCAGTCAGACCTGGTTAGCGCTCCTCCAAAGGCGGGAGTAAGGACTGCCGCCATCTCGAGTCGAGCTCATCGGTAGAGAGATGGCGCACGAACTTCCCCTCTCCTGCCAGCCTCATGCCTGTCCATTGCCCTTGCCATCATTCAGCACGACCACGAACGTCGGCTTCTCTCCAGCAGCCTCCAGATACACCTCCAGCTCGTCATCAAGGTCAATCTGCCAGCTATCATCACCACCATCATCGCTTTTCACAAGACCACTAATCTTGGTCACGACTGCTATGTCAGCTTTGCTTGTTGCTGCGGAGTGCAAGTCCTTCATGGTCGCTGTCAGGAGCTTTCCATGCCATAATTTGGGGTGGGTAGTTGCCAGACTGGAGTTCGGCGAGAGGCGAAACCAAGCAGGAATTGGTTGAGGCGGTTGCTCGATGACGAATGGTCCTACCGTAGCCGACAGCGCAGGGTCAAGATTGAGTGGCGGTGAGTCTGCGGGCTGAGCAAGAGTACTGAGCGGGTCACTGATGTGTGGTGGAAATCTGTTTGGGAGGTCTCCACGTTGCTTGGGCTTGGGGACAGGCTGACCAGCTTCCCGAAGTGCTCGTGCTTCGACGCCTGCCTTTGATCGTGGAGCAGTCGCAGCCCACGCAGGGCCTGGTCCCGGACCATAGTTTGTGTTGCGCTGGATGACTTGACGCTCGCCACGCCGTGTCTTGTCTTCCCGGAAACGCTTCATCGCATCACTACACAAGAGCTCGACTGCTTTGACTTTGCGGGGATCTTGCGTGTTGACAGCTTCTTGTAATTTGTCGCTATTGGCGTCGAGCCACTGCTGCTTGAGGGATTGGTAGTGATCTTCGCCACTGAGCAGTCGTGACTCGAAGTGGGTCGCTGCCAGAAGCTCGTACAGTGATCGTCGAACAGCTTTACTCTCTGTGGGGTTGATACCGATGATGTTGTTGGCATCGGCAATTGTGATCTGCTTGCCAGCATCTCGCATCCGCTTTGTGACGTCTTGGCAGAGACAGTCCAGAGCAATGATCTTGCGATCCTGGTCTGGCTGCAGAGGATGCATCATGGCGCTGAGATGCATATTCTCTCCAATCAACGTGCGCTTCGCTTCCTCCCAGAATCCTTCAGCACATTTACTCTTCTTGATGATGTTCATGTTCTCACAAACTGTCTGAAAGTCTTTGCGCACAGTCTGGTACATTTCGTTGCCGAGGTGCAGAATGGCTTTGCACTCGTCCAAGCTGGTCTCCGAATTGTAACGAGGCGCAAGTCCTGGTGCATCCGGAGGCAGATGGCCGAAGCCTCTAATGCGTCGTCGCCGCTTATTCGTGGCAAGTTTCTGATCGCTCTCGAGCTGAATCTCGAGGATTCGTTGTTGCCGCAGAGCTTCTTGCTCCGGGTTGAGTGGCGCCGATAGTGGCTGGCCTTCTTCGGGGTCGACTTCTAGAGCAGGCATGGCGGCAGCAATCTCTAACTGCGTTTGCAAGTCCTGTTGTTCCACAGGAGCAGCTTGCGCAGCGCCATCGCTCCGTTTGCGCTTCTTCTTCTCAGGGTCAGGTGCCTTGTATCCTGATTCATTGCGCAATCGAAGACCCAATTTCCTCCAGATCTTGCCAAAGTCGTAGTCCTTGATTTCGTAGCCTTCGCTAGCAATCGTGCTTTTGATGTCTTTTTGATTCATGTTTTGGTTCCATAGCTCCTGGATGCGGCCAGATGCGGCAGCGACCTCTTCATCCGAGAGTTTCTTGATGTGATTAGGAAAACCCCAGGCCGCGAACTGGCGCAGGAATCCTTTGCGACTACAAGTACAAGGTCAGCTGCAACATCCCAGCGGAATGATCGTCATTCGATATACCATGGCAATTCGTTGATCGGGAGGTTGAAATGCTGGGAGAAGTATCTCTGTACTTCGGACGCGCTCTTGTGTTCTACGACGTAAAGTTGGTGGCAAATATCTTTCTTGTCAGTCCAGTCATACTTTGGCGGTCGTCCGACGCGCTTCTTCGTGCTGTCCACCACGACGTTGTTCATCTTGTAGCAATTCTGTCCCGAGTTGTGTAGGTAGCAGTCTACGGTGTACGAGAGTGTTTGTTTGGAAGAAGAAGCGGCACTGGAGAACGCGACGGAGCTTGACCCGATTCGTGAATGCCAAGGCCTTGCCTTCCCTCGGTTTCAGTCAGCCATCAGAACTTCCAACTCTCCATTCGACGATGCAAGACCAAGAGTCGTTGGCCCCTCAAGCATGCATTTCATGTCGCAAGCAGAAGCGGAAATGTGACAAAGCGCTGCCAGGCTGTGGACTGTGTCTTCGCTTTGGCAGGACATGCGACTACAGCATTTCTGATCAACCATCGGCACCGTCAGCCGAGGACTTCGCGGCACTGCAGCAGAAGGTCGCCGATCTGGAGGGCCTGCTCACCGGGAGCAGCAGCGGTAGCAACAACAGCAACGGCTCCGATACTGTCAACGGGCTGTCCAGTTTTCCAAGCAACAAGAACAGTCCCACCCACGTCCTCCAAGCCTTGTCGCCTCCCACAGATCAGTCAAGAACATGGCCAGCTGTGTCAACCTTTCCGTCGCTGTTCTTCCTCGACTCGGATGTGTTTGATTATGAGCGTTTCCAAATCAACTCGCCATTCGTCAAGGTGCCTCCGGGCGCTCTATCAGTCTTGGGCAATTCGGCACAGTTGCGGACCATGATCGAGCAGTACTTTATCACTGTACACACCTACTTTCCCATTGTGTCCAAAATCAGGCTGTATCAGCACCTAGCCAACCCTGCACATGCGCCAGGAGCCGATATCGCTTTACTATTTCTGGCCATGAAGCTGATCATAAGCGAGCTACCAGATGGCATGCCTCCGCAGACACAGCTCTATGCCGACGTCAAGTCGTTCTTCAGCTACGTCGAGTCGCAGAACGGCTTCAGCATTCAGATGATGCAAGCGCTGCTACTCATCTCGCTTTATGAGCTGGGTCATGCCATATACCCTGCTTGCTACCTCTCGATAGGACATGCCGCGCGTCTTGGCCATGCAATGGGCTTACACCAGCGCGATGCACCTCAAATGTTACCGCGAAGTCACACCTGGACCGAGCAGGAGGAAAAGCGAAGAGTATGGTGGGCTGTGATCCTGCTCGATCGATTCAGCAGTATCGGCCATCGTGGTACTCCTTTCGCGACCTCCGACCCTAGCCTTGATACACACCTACCTACGGATGACAGTCATTGGGATCGTGGACAGATGCTTGTCGCTGCTCCGCTGGCTCTCTCAGCCACTCATACAGTTCATGCTGGTCCTTTTGCCAGGACCTGCCAGGCTGCCCATCTCCTTGGCAGTATTCTTCGCCATGTCAACGACAAAGCTATGCCCGCAGAGTATCGATCAGAGGAGGCACTTCAGCTGCATCGAACGATGCGTGCCCTCGCCACTGCACTGCCAGATGAAGCCGGCGGGGATGACATTCCACATGGCCCTTCGCTTTGTTCAGCCATGGCTATCTGCTACTCGGGCCTTTTGACTTTGTATGATGCCTACAGCTGCACTGACCGCGGTAAGAACGAAACAACAGAGACACAACTACAGATGCAGAAGGAGAGCATTGATGGCCTTCGAGAGGTGACTGCACAAGCATTACAGCTCGCTCGACGAGTTCTGGCATTCGTGGAGCAGAGTGGCATAGGCAAGCTGAGCCCATTAGTCATTGACTCACTCTATCAAGCGGCAGCCAACTGTAAGTCTTCACGTCAGGAACACATTGACTATGCTAATTGGCAACAGATGCGTGGTATGTGCGCGAGTCTAGCGATGCAGAGTGCCGCGAGCATCTTCGACAGATCAAGGAGATCATGCTGCTTATCGACAAGAGGTGGCGTGTCGCCGGTCAGTATTTGTCGACAGTAGTCTCATTCTGGGAAGATCTGCAGTATCCTTGAGGTACTTGACCAGACTGCCAATGCTCTTGCAACAAGTCAAATTGACTTCCCTGCGGTCCGGTATGTACGTCCAGTCAGCTGACAGTGCAGAGTACCACCATGCGAGCACTGTGAGGTAGGCAAATTCTGTATCGCGCTGCACACAGCGGCTAACCGGGCTCTTTAAGCCAACAGAACCTCGAGCAGCATCTGCGCCCACTCTGCGATGTGGACAGCAACCCGATCATGCATTGAGGCTACTTGCTATGCTCGTTGCACCGAGCCCTGCCTTACTACTGTCAGACTACTGGCTTATTGGTGCCAAGATGCATCTTCATCACGCACTTTCCAGCACGTTCTCAAAGAGCCGAAGCTGCAGGATTCACGACCCATACTCCTCGGCACGATAGCGAGACGCGTACATGGTAGAAGTCCATGTCGAGCTGTGCGCGACTGCGATAATCGTGGTGGCCTTGGCGCTAGCCAAGCGACACATGGATTCTACCGTTGATACGCTCAGGTTCATGCGCGGAGAAACAATCAACAATACACGGAGCAGCCAATAATGACCATCATTGAATGTTTCCCCGGATTCCCTGCCAGGATGGTCCTTACTCACAACAGTGGTAAGCTGCGCCGCTAGGCTGTGACAATGTGGGGACGACCTGCGACAACTGAGGCCCATTCTCAAAGCTGGCTGTGCTCGTAAAATCGTCCATCATGGTTCTCTTGTTGAGAAGAAGAAGCATCGGCTGACTATCGTGATATGGTATTGCAACTCTTTGAGAACGACAGACATCTAGCTACCCTCGACTTTGTCCTTTCTGACCAAAAGAAGGCCACTTAGAGGGCCACTCTTGCGCACAGGAGTACAGGTTTGGGGGAAATCGATCTTACAGGAGCGGAGGTATGCGACTTTTTTTTGCTTCGGGTCATGACACCTTAGGATGGGATGAACGGGAATGACTCGATATGAAGATGCTTAGTTCTGCAAAAGCTTCGGCTCTTTAAAGCTGCAATATATGCACCACTGGGGGGTCGAAGGCTACTTCGCGATCATACACTGACAGTTTCACCACCCTCCGAGCTGCCACTCCCACTGCCGTGATGATATTCCGGCGCAGGCAGTTCCTGTCCTGCTACCCAGACTTTGCTCAGCTCCTCATCAATCTCCTGTCTCCTCTGCTTCCATTCCTCTACCTGGGCCAGCTTTTCCTTGAGCTCTTGAATCTCTCTTTCCACGCTGCTCTTCTCAGTCGCGGTGCCGATTCGGTTGAACTCGTACTCATTTGCCTCCTCGCCGAGGCCTAGTGTCAAAGTATAGGAATGGTACCGCTTCAGTGAAGCTCGAGTCGAGATGGTGATGAGCGTGATGCCTTTGCGCTTGCACGTCTCGTACAGCAGGCCTTCCACATCCGAGCTTACTGCGGAAGTGCCTTCATCAATGAATGCGTATCGTGGCTCATGGTAAAGCAGGCGGGCAATGGCCATACGCTGCTTCTCGCCTCCACTGAGCACGTCTTGCCACATCTTTCTCGTGTCCCAGCCACCTTCTCGATCAGGAATATAGCCTAGCTTGCTTTCCTCCAGTATCCCGAGCAGTTCCATCTCTGTCCGACCAGCATCCTTCATGTCAACTTCGGTGTGCGGGTAGATGACCTGATCACGCAGAGTGCCGTGGCTGAGGTACACTCTTTGTGGTAAGAACATGATGCCGTCTTGGCCAGTTTCACGAGGTCGTGATGTCAAGCCTCGGTAGGTGGGCCACAAGCCAGCTACCACACGCGCGACCGCTGACTTGCCTGCACCGTTCGGACCTGTAATGAGCAAGTGGTCGCCTGGCCCTACTATGAACTGGAGATCATCGATCAATTCCTCGCCACCGTTGGGATGCGGCGAGGGCGCGACAATGGGCACGTTCTCGAGTCGTACACCATCGTAGCCTTTGTGCAGGGTACCGCGCACATCGGCCAAGTTGTATGGCTCCGGATAGCGATCTCGTGGCTGATGGTAGGCGTTGGCGTGTACACGATGCAAGGTGCTGATGAGCATGAAGACTCTACTAGTCTGTCCAGCAAGCTCAGACAAGTCCTTGATGGCGTACATCATGCGACTTCCTGCATCGGCAAGATTCAGCATGAGTCGCTTGTTTGTGATGAATTGTTTCGTCCGCGATCCTGTCTTGCCATCGTCGGAGCTGTCGGCTGAGCCGGCCGCATTGCCAGATGTGGTCGTCGGCGGCTCAGGTGCAATGTGTAGGCCTGGCAAGAAGACAGGGAGACTGGTGACAACGAAGCCTAGGGCAGACCATGTGTATTTCAGCACAAAGTCTTCCAGCATATTGTAGCCAATCTTCACGCGGTAGATGGTTTCCATCATCTTCTTCAGTTCCTTGAATGCAGCATCAAGCAACGCATGTTCTGTGGGCCCGCCTGCATAGAAAGCAACCTCTTCGGCGTTGGCAATTAGCCTTGAATGCAATGCTCTGAATGCGCCCTCTTTCCGCCCTTCTGCTGCTTTTAGCTTGCCGAAAGGTGGACTGAGTCGTTTCAACAGGATTGCAGTTGCAGCATAGTTGCTCAGTAGACCGCCTAGCGCAAGAGGGCCAAGTGACTTGTAGAGCTGGTAGTTGAAAGTGAACAGATCGACCAAAGGCTTTCCGAGAGAAGAGTAAAGTTGAGCGGCATTGTCGCAGAAGAGTGTAAGATCCTGGCAAATGAACTGGTCTGCGCCTTGGTCTATGCTACCGTCGAGGTTGTGCATCTTGTAGTAGGACAGGTTTGAGCTCAAATAGAGGTCGTGGATGTATCGTGTTAGGCGTGTCCGGAATGCGATACTGATCTTCGACTGCAAGAACTTGATCATGGAGTTTGTGTAGCTGGCAACTACTCCCACGGACAGCCACTTCCCTAGTCCAAGCAGGAATGCCTTGCCCTGGCCTGCGACCAAATCTCGCACAATCTCTCCATCCAACGTGGCAACCACGAGAGATAGATATGTCCGGAGCAGGAGGAAGAAAGCATGAGTCGCGAGCAGTCCAGACTCCTTGGAGCCTAGTCGCGGGACTGCAATCTGCATGATGGCCATGAATTGATGCACGAAAGCCACATTCAGTCCAGGCTTGATATTCGCAGGCGGCGCATCCAATGCGATCAGTCTGCCAGAGCTCCGCTGCCTGATGGGATTCAGGAAGAAGCGTCTGTGTGCATCAAAGGTCGTTGCTTTGATGGGATGAATGACAACCTTGCTGCTGGTGTCCTTGTAGGGCACATAGATGGTGCGCGTCCCATCTTTGGCTTTCAGACCACTATTGCGTCTCAGTAGCCTTCTACCGACTTCTCTCTCCTGCTTGAGGCCCTTGTAGTATCGATAGCCGCCATAGCTGCCAGTGATCAGAGCAAGGGAGAATGCGAGTGTGGCAATCAGTCGCGTTGTACGCTGGTCCAGTGGACTTTGTCTCTGGAGACTATCGACGCGTGCTGCAAGACGTGCGTAGAAGTAGTCGGCCCATTGCGAGATGCGATGGGCGGGTCGCTGGCGGAGCGTCGACTGGTTCGCCATATGGTGCTTGCTGCTCGCAGGCTATGGAGGCATATTCTTAATTACGTGTATCGCCAGTATAACAGAGGGGCAGTGGGATCTACACAGCACAAGATGGACAGACCACATCCGGCGCATCTCAAGGCTGCTGTGCCTGATGACACGTGCGGCAGTGTCATGTGCTGGCCAGAAAGCCCGGAAGTGCATGTGAAAGCGAAGTGAGCACGGACTAGACTACTGCCAAGAAACGTGGAGACCGAGGCATGGAGCCGAGTCCGCCCTCACTTTTGGTCTGCTTCTGTGCTCCTCATCTGGTGTGAGCTATGGTCAGCCTGACACTCTCAGTATAGGCGCTGCTAGCACTACTACGAGATTACTTCGACATTCCGCTGAACAAGCGTTTGCAGATTGCTTGACCTTCACGTGAGTGCTGTACAATTCTTGACTATCAACCACTCCTCTGTCGGTATGATCACTCTACAAGCATGCCCTTTAGGCGAGATAAAAAAGATATTCTCCACTTCCATGCTCGCATCTGTCGTCTCCTTCGCCAGCTTTGCACCTCTGCACCTCCGGAAGAAGGCCGCCGCACCAAGTCGCCATTCCATTTGAGCTAGATGTAATCCGATGCAGATTCTACTTCCTGCTCCGAATGGAGCCCAGACGGCTTTGACTTCTTTCACTGGCCGCGAAATCGGGATCGAGCCAGCGTGTGTGGTCGAATTCGTCCGGATTCGTGAAGACGGAGGGATCACGGTGGAGAGACCAGGCTTGTGTGGCCACGATTGTGCCTGTCGGGACAGTGTAGCCTCCCAGTACTGCACCCTCGGGAGGTGTAACTCGTGGCAGGGCGGCTGGTGCTGCGCCATAGAGGCGGAGTGTCTCTTTGATGATTGCGTTAAGTACAGGCAGGGCTTCGAGCTTCTCGTCACTGTATGGCTCATCCAATGCAGCCAACTCTTCCTCCATAGCTTTTTGTATTACAGGATCGCGAAGGACGGACCAGATCAGATGCGTCAATGTCGTAGCGGTGGTGTCTGTTCCTGCGAAGATGAAGGTACCGGCTTGAATGACTATCTCCTCATCGCTGAGCACTCTGGCCAATGGGTCGTCCTTTTCTGCATCTGCAAGAACCTTTTGAAAAGACATTTCGAGAGCTGGAGCTGGCCTTACTATTCTGTACCGCAACGTTGCCACGCTGGACCAGGAGTGGATTGCCGCTGCCCGAAAGACGCGCTAGTCTTGATGAAGCTGGTACATTTGTTGATCAATACTCCATCCTAAGCAGTAGTCAGTAAGATGCTTGCGGATTGTTCTCTAGCTTGCAGGACTGCAGGCATGACCTTGAGCTCTACGGGGAGGTACCTCAATACCATTCTCCACCACTCATACCGAATCCGCTCTTCAGATTCGCATCACCAGGCGCTGTTGCGTTGAAATTCATGCCGTTCCCATCCATGACGCCGCCGCCAACATTGCCAGCACCGGAATCAACATCCATGCCAAACTGTCGCACAAGCTGGTCCCAGTTCTCCCAGTCCATGTTGCCAGAAGTGTCCATTATAGAGAGATCGTTGTCAAGCGAGTCGAGAGAGTCCATTCTCGTAGCATTATTCGCAGCAGGTGAAGTTATTTGTTGTGTGTTGATCGTATTTGGCGTTGTGGTGAGGTGATCTATGGCGACATCGTCGAAGCTGATGCTAGAGGCGCTGTTTAGGTAATTCTCGCCAAAAGTCATGCCATGAGGGTACGGTTGTTGTGGTGCAGGCGCAGCCAGAGGCACTGAGCTGAACAGAGCAGATGAATTGCCATAGGTGTTTGCCATCGTATCGGGCTCAGGCTGCCAGGTCTGATTTAGCATGTCGACATTGGTGTTGCCTACATCCGGTGCGTTATCTTGGCCAGTCTCGCCCAACTTTGGTGAACGCAGAAGTTCGTGCTTGTCCAAGGGCGCTCGTCCAAACGAAGGTCCTTGATGGAAGCGTTGCAATTGTGCCGAGCTGAGCGGTGCTCTCGTGACAGATGCACGATTGGGATGACCGAACATGGGGTTAGCGTTCGGGCTGTAATGCCGTATGGATGCATTGCTTTGCGTCTGCTTGAGTACCTGCTCTTCCTGAAGGCCTTTTGCACGGGCATCTTTGGCTTTGCGATGCAACTTCTTCAGCGGTCGCCATAGATGGCCAGTATTGGTCTCATCGCTGTATTGCACACCCCATCGACCATCGACAGTGCGGTCGACCGCTTTCCAGGCGCGTTCCACCATGTCCCCAGTCGTGCGATGGCAAAGCTCAGACAAAGTGAAGGCCAGCGCATGCCACTGGATGTAAGTGCGGAACAACCAGGACCACTTCATCGTACGACTTTCGCTCTCTAGCAAGAGACTGTACTCCATATTCTCCAGACTGGTGATGAACAACTTCTCCTTGACTTCCTCCGACAACGACGCTCCGCCATCTTGCCTCTGGAATGGATGATAGACCATGAGCCACATCTTACTCATCATCAGTCTTGCCACCGTGGCTGTGACCCAAAACAGCGGCACACTCATGTCGCAATGCTTGAGGTAGCGTTCTTCGAGACGCTTGTGACACTCCGTGATCCAACGCTCCTTATCTTCGAGCGTGACTGATTGATAGAAGTCATTGCAAGCCTTTGGCGGTCCGGGCGGGATGTAGTTGATGCGGCGAAAAGTGCTGCCAACTTCGAACCGCAGGAGACAAAAGGACATGATCGTGCAGCCTTTTCTTTCAGGTGGGTACTCGTTCATATCTGGCGTCATGTCTTCGTCGTTGATGTTCAGCGGCAGTTTGGTATCGAAAGACTGCTCTATGATAGTCGGATCGCATCCATGATCTTCACTGGCTCTCGTGTCCAGTATGCATACCTGCCACCACAGCCGCCGGCGCATCTCAACTTCAAATGGCGACAGACCGAAATGTGTCCCATCGCGATGAATGCCCAGAGTCTGAGCGATCCTCACGACAAGTCCCGTCAAGGTCCAGATCACACGAGCATCACTATTTCGCCGTAGACATATCAGAAAAATCACAAAGGCCTGCAGCACGACGATCTCTTCGGTGGTCAGAAAGTTGGCTCTGGCAAGGGCTTGCTCGATGGCGAAGCGATATCGCGTCAGGAGTACTGCCTTCTCCTCGCCAAGTTTGCTCAGGCAGTCTTCAGCGGATAAGCTGGTGGTGGCTCCATAGTAGATGGCGAACAGCAGGCACTCGAAACCCCGAGATAGATTGGTTAGGTGCGATGCTGCAGTGAGTATGGTGCCTTCCAGCGTCGGCACGTGCAGAATCTTGCAGAGAGGATCGACTCGATCCTTGTAGATATTCCAGTAGTCTTTGATTTGACCTGGAAGAGGATGCAGTGACAGCAGATCAACATTGTGAGAACTCAGTCCAAACACGAAGGCGTGGTGGTTGCTGGGCGCTTGTGGGTTAGATCCTGACCCAGGCGAGATAGATTGGTGATCTTCTTCGTCATCGCTGGATTGATTCAGAATCCCTTTCAGATCTTCCACTTCGTTGCTCAAATTCGCCCAGAAAGAATTGTTGATGTATCTCGACTTGCCATCGTTGACCACCAGGCGTCCAAATCTGTTTTCGAAGCGGCCTTTCTGCTGCTCTTCAACCCATCTGGTCTTGCTCTGGAATTCTTCTTCCGCATCTCGCGGCGCTACAACTGCAGGCTGTTCATGATCAACTATGCTTGATCTCTTGCCAGTCGCCTCACCAGGACTAGCTTTGGGTGAGGTTGCATCTGCTTGCACTTCTTGAGACTCTTCCGGCAATTCACCACCAGGTACTTCGGCTCCCATTCCCTTGACCACGCTTTCCAGCTTGCGCAGTCGTTCCAGCAGCTCCTTATCCCTACCTTCGCCGAGCTTTCGCGGTTTTCGTGGCGCTCTGCCAGGTGCAGGGAACACACATTCTATGTGAGCTCGATTGCAGTTGTTGCATGGCCACAGCTTGTCGCATTTGACCTTGCGCTTTCTACATGTCACACACGATCGTGGATTGAGCGTTCTGCCATGCGCATCGATCGTAGCTCTCGTGCTCGACGATGGCGTTCCATCTTGCTCGTTCGTTCCTGCCGGCGCATTCGATATCGTAGGAGTATTGGTCGATGGAGGCAGGCCTGGCAGGAAGTCTGAGGGTGCCAAGAATGCTGCCGGGTTGGACGATGGGTCATTGCCCGTCAGACCACCATGATCACCATTGATACGGGACTGGACAGCGTCTGCACATGGGGAGCCCTCAGTCATATCGATCGTCTTTTGCTTTCCATGCGCTGCTCGCAAGTAGTGACGACACTTCACCACAACACACTTCCGTCTTGGCAACGGGCTCGAATCGATCCTAAGTTAGCAGATATTGCTCTCCTCTCCTGGCCGACACACCGCGCACATAATTGTCGTCATGCAGCTCCAATGATCAGGTCCGAGCGATGGTCTGAGCCAACGAGCGATTGATAGCGACTGGTAGGCGCCGCTGACTAACATTGCTGAGACATGCTGATCCCGCACGATCGTCAGCGGGATGCCACCTTGGCGATGGACAACGATACCATTTGGCCTGGAGAGGCCCATCTATTATCCATCATGGACAACATAGCCACTGTCACTCGCACATGCTGTTTAGAGACTGCAGTGATTGATCATAAGCATAAGGAAAGCATTCGGCCGCAAGCACATTGGGCACGCAGCCGCAAGTACCACGGTGAGCATTATCTCGACCTCTTGCGGCTGGTAACATACGCATTTCGTCCTGCTCAGCACTTAATGCTAATGGCACGTGCTGATAAATGAGCTTGCCTTGGTCCTCGCTATTGGTCGAGACTGACCGCCTCCAGAGGACTCATCATCAACACCAACGAATCATGATGATCGTATTTTGGAGAACACAAGCACATATCGATTAGAGCTACCTGTCTTGGGCCTACATGTAATACATCACATCGCCAATCCTCAGCTCGCTGCGCTCACTCTCGCACAATCTGGGTATGATCAGTTCATCAGGAGCCAAGAAGCAAACACCAACCAAGCGATACTGGATCCCACAGCATCAGGCCTCAGTTGCACGCCTGCGCTATCAGCACCACTCGACATAGCCGTTGCTTCAGCTGTCAACACACAGTCCTGATCTATCGACCAAACCGACTTTCAAAAACACAGCAGGCTGTCTGCTCAGCCTAGGCTCTCACGCGGCACAGTGTACATAACCAAAGTCTTGATCGCCACCACCGTTGGCCCAGCACCCCCACCCAAGATAGCCGCGATCTGAACCTTCCCATAGAGTAGCATCTCTCCAGATCTGGAAGTCACCTACTTGTGAATCTATACACTATGACCACATCAGTACTAAAGATCAAGCAGGCGCGAGGAGCGGGTGGCTTACGCAGTATGCATTCTGTGGACAGTCCGTTATCGTCCCTCCGTTGTAGCCGTGGTCCCAGTAAACAGCTTCTGCTACCGCACACAGAGTGGTGAAGCGCATGAGCGAGAGCTTCGACATCGTGATCGGGACTGAAGTTGTGGTGAGGCAGAATGGGTTCGAGGCGATCGAAGGTCTGAATCGGCACGAGCAAGTATTTGCTTTGCGTGGTCATTGCGGACATGGAGAGTTACATACTCCACGAGGCTGTTGTGACCGGCGCGACAAGAAGAGGCTACTTCTACCATACTCAGCGGCCGGAACATTTCAATGTCTCAGCCAGCAGCCGCTACAAGATCAACCACAGCGTTCTTTGTTCTGGCCCAGATTCTAGCTCTGCAGTTGCTTGGAATTTCTGGCGGTAAAACCAGCGACAGCTTCTCACATACGCATTTGATCCATGAGAAACATAAGGCCTACCACATCTCTGAGTGACTAATTCGCGAGGCGACCTTTAGCGCATGTCCGTCCGATATTCAGCCACGACCACACATCCGGACTCCGTAATAGCTCTATGCGCTCTTCGTTCAACAGCGGCTGCTAGTTGTGCAATACACTGGACTCAGACCTTCTCGACACGTGCGATCGTGGCCTTGGCTAGGACGCTTGACCCATCGTCAATATCTTCAGTGGCACCGCTGTACTGTGTTGTGCTCACCACTCCCACATCATCGGCCGCGATCCGATATGGAGCAATAAAGTTGACACAGAATGGATAAGTCCAGGACAGGATGAAGAAGACCAGAGGAACTCCAAAAGCGTACGCCGTTCCACTGTCCGGAACATCGGATATAGCACCCAGAATTGGAGGCACCACTGCACCACCTACAACGCCGCCAATGATGAGACCCGAGCCCCGCTTGGTATGTTTACCGAGTCCACGCATTCCAAGGGCAACGATAGTCGAAAACACAATGCTCTCGAAGAAGAGAACAAAGTAAAGCATAGTTAGGCCTGCATTGTCCTTGGTGCCAATCGAAGCGGCTGTGAAGACAACGACCATGCTAAGGAAGACAAGAAACACCTTGCGAGGTCTGATGTACTTCATGAGGCCAACACCGAAGAAACGACCAATGGCGAAAGTGCCTTGTGCCCCGGCGAAGAACTGAGCTGCCGTGCTTCTGGATGTATTTGGTCGTGTCTCGATCACATAGTTGATGAAAAAGCTAGCCACAGCCACTTGTGAGCCGACGTAGCAGAACTGAGCAAAAGCAGCATGGAAGAGTTTGTAATTCTTCCAGAAAGATTGATCTTGGTTGGCTGTTTCATCCTCGCTTGTCAAGTCTGCATCAGTGATTTCGGGTATCGTGACACTAGTCAAGGTCAGCACAATGATCAAGTTCACATAAGTTTTCATGGGACTTATAGGAAGAAGATGGCAGCAAGTACAAAGACGAAGCATGCGATGGCAAGGTACACATATTGCACGTCCTGGAGGGACGAGGTGTTATCGCTCACGTCCTTGGAGAAGATGTAAGAACCCATAAGAGGCGCAACGACCGATCCGATTCCATTGAAGGCTTGCGAAAGGTTGATCCTCATCTCAGCATACCTGGCAGGTCCGCAAACGGTAATGTATGGGTTGGTCGCTGTCTCCGAGGATCCCAGGCCATTACCAATGACGAAGATACTCACGCAGAAGCCTGCGAAGGATTTGTGGAGCAGACATGGCTAAGCAAGCAGCGCACCAACACCGTACAGGACAAGGCCCCAAATGAAGACCGCCTTGTAGCCATAATGTCTGAGAATCCAGTTCGCATGTCCCAGCGAAGCGAGAGGATAGGCCCCGAAGTATGCTGCTTGAAGCCCTGCCGATCGTGCTCGGTCGATACCGAGGGTCTTCTGGAAGTGACTATTCAAGGCATCGAGCAAGCCGTACGAGAATCCCTAGTGATGGCAGCGTCAGATACGACACATAGAAGAAGGCTGCAAAGGACTTCGGTACTTACTCAAAGAAAGAATAGTACTGTGACCAGAGCAAGCGGGAACAGAGATTGACGGAGGGTCAGGTTTGCCGCCGAAGTTCTGGTGGCATTGGAAACTCTCAAGGACCTCCTCTGGAAGCAATTCTGCGCCATGCTCAAAGCCGATCGATATGCAATGAATGACGGGGCTGATGTGGACTGAAATGGGCAGACCAGGTAGTCATGTATGATGTACTTATGTTGCTCTACTGTGGTGTAAGATGCAGCACGATGAACCAACCTCCTCAGCTACACTCGCTTATGCTTGAAGGGTTTATCCGATGACCTGATCGACATTTAGGCATTGGTGTTCACAACCACATGCTTCGGACCTGGACATAGCCTTCGCTTGAACCTGGGGTAACGGTCCGCCTCCACAACGCTTGACCTGATTCTACTCCACGGCGCACCACTCGATCTCCGACGACTGTACTTACCGTATAGCCCGCGATCGAGGCCCAAAGTGTAGACTACCACGTCCTTGGAGTCTCCATCTTGGTCAATGAGGTTTCAAAGTCGATTGTCTGCCGTGAGACATTGCTGAGCCACTCAAGATCCATCGCCAGTCAGTGACATCCGTGATCTCGAATTCAAACGTCCACTACAAACTTTGAACGGATATTTACTGGCCTACTTTGCGAGACAGGAACCAGCTTTGGCACAACAAGACACCAAGTCCACTGAATATCGATCTCTTTCACGCTACTTGAGAGTCTTTTCTACCCTGCCCTTCTGCCAGTATACTTCAGAGAGAATATTCCTCGCTCAATCGAATTGAGCAAGATGTATCCACTTGGAAAGTATGGGTATGTTGACCAAGTTCCCAAGAACTCTACAGCTCCTCCCTCGGCATCGTCCTCGGGATGGCAGTCGAAGAAGCCTCGCTCAACGACACCACCTCCAGTCATGTCTCGAGAGACACTTGAGACATCCCGCACACGAAGACCTGAGCCGTAGTTGGCATGGTATGCGAGATTGTCCTTGACGTAGAGATTGTGGTCGATGCTCTTGACGCCCTCCGGAGATTGGTAGAAGCCGGTGTTGACTGGCTTCTCCAGATTGGCAATGTTGAAGAGGTAGGTTACAGAACGGCCATTGCCTGCTGAAGGGCCGACGCCATCAAGCTCATCAAGCTCATCATCTAGAAGGAGCATCGTCATCTCGGAGTTTGCCAGCCAACCTTGGTGGGTATACTGGTTGCCCACGTAAGGGGTCTTGGACACAACGACTGGGCTGGTCAAGTTGGTCATATCCATGACGGTCAAGGTATCCTCGTTGAAGTTGAAGCAGATGTTCTTGCCTTGATATTTCTGGGTTGGGCCTTTGTAGACGACACATTGTGCGCTGTGATCAGGTTAGCAAGCACCACAACATCAGACTTGGGCTCCAACTCACTCATGAACATATCCGTCTTGACCAGTGCAGCCTGGAGAAGTTGGGTTGTTGGGATCCTTCACGTCGACGATAAACAGACCGCCAGCACATGGGGTGTTACGAGAATTGGGACCGGACCTTCCTCCCGCTGCATAAATAATCTTGCGATCAGTATCAGCGACGATGTTGTGAGAGGCTCCAAATCCGGTGAACAGCTTGACATCGCTAGTGGTGGAAAAGACTTTTGGCTTCCAGAATGGGTTCAGACGACCTTTGACTTGCTCTAGCTTGCGAAGGTCGAAGATCTGCAGACCGTGGTTGTTGGACTCGGCGCCAATGTAGACATGGTTGTCGATGACCTTCATGTCTCGCCATGACACGATCTGATTGGGTGTCTGCGTGTCAAGACGGCCAATGTAGTCCAGAGATCCAGTAAGCTTGTTGACCTCGACGAAGCCCACACCATCAGTCTGGCCGACGATACCGAACTCGCGACCGCTCGGTGATACCCAACCCCAGACGTCGTTGCCCACCATGGACTTCGATCCCAGATCCTCGTGGCTGAGGAAGCCGTGCATGTCTACGTTCGAGCATTTGTACTGGTCCTCGCCACGAAGTCCAGAGACGCCATTGATGCATGGTCGGAAGCTGGTGATCTTCTTGTAGAGCTTGGAGCCACCGAAGACACCCTCTGCCCGAGCTCGGCTCCAGGTCTGCTCTTTGAGCTGCATCAGTCTGTCCATCTTCGCCTCTTCGGCCAAGACATTGCTGGTAGCGAGGGCCGCGATGGCCGTGGCGAGGTTCTGAAGCTTCATGATAGTGAGCAAGTTTTTGCTTGGTTCAACGTCGGTGCGACCTTGAGCTATATGTAGGTCTGATCTTGGGTGGCATCCTCGGAGCTCTTCGCAGGACCAAGTCCTCGCTGTTCGTATAGGGAAGCGGGACCCTTCGCCAAGATGTGGTTCCTTTGCTTTCTCCGCATATCAGTGGCTGTGCAAGATTGTGTGGTTATTATCGTTCAGAGTGGGAGCTCAGAGGGGGAAGGTAGCATGCGGCTCGTATTGATCAACATGCTGGCCAAGGTGAGCTTCGCCTCTTTAGGAAGGTGAGGCTGTGCCAAGGGGAGGATTCCAAGACTGCTGCCAAGGACGGAAGCCGTCTTGAGTGGGAAGAGTCTCGTCGATGCGAGCAATGGGGCAGTGGATAGATCAACGGAGGCAGACTCTATACAGCTTTGTGACGTTGCTGAGATAGGACCTCGTAAAGAATTGTAGGCTGCGCCATCGCAGCATCGACGTCCTATGTCAAAGGACATTCGTTGGCAGCATCTCACTGAGATCTATCACCTAGGAGTCTCCATCGTTGGTAACAGAGGTTGGCAGGAATCGCCGCCACTGGACAGATTTATGGACTCAATGTAACATTGGGCTCGCAGTGTTAGCACTTATAATGACTGAGCGGAACACGATATTTACCTTGCAAGTCGCGTGATGAGCCCAGCTTCTAAAACATTGCAGCCATTAGCCAGAGTGGTACTGTCAATAGCACCCATGTTGTGATTACGAACGACAGGTCGTTGTAGACCTCATTCTTGATGAGCGGCGTCAAAGACAGGTACACATATTGAGCATCTATTAAGGCACTGCTTTCTGCACGAGGTGTGAGTAGGCACTATTCTAGGGAAGGATGACCTCTGGCGATGACGCGCGGCTTCTCGTAGATGTGAGTCGCAGTGAGGTATCTCTGTAGACCGTCAAGGAAGATATCGACGCTACATTGGCAGAGGAGAAGTACAAGCACCAGGATGCCGAGGATGATTAGAAGGCCGAGAACCAGAACTTGACGTAGAGCCTTGAAGGTTCCGAAGAGAACTGTCGTTAGTTTCGGCGTGACGCTATAGTGTTGGCTGAGGCGCAGGAGAAGCTGGCAAGCGCGCAGCAGGAGTTGGATGATCTCAAGTCTCGAGAGAGCGGAGTCGACGCCGTGAGAGGTGCAAATAGCGAGTTAGAGTCCGATAATTCGTAGAAGAAGAGCGAAATTTTAGAGCTAAAGGCGGAGGTTAAGAAATTAAGTTAGGCTAATAAAGCTAATACGGACCTATAGAGCCGAGTTAATATACTTAAGAGAGAGATCGACGACCTCAAACGTAGATAGAAGCTAAAGTAGGCTTACTAGAGAAGTAGAGAATACCTAGACTACTAATTAAGAGTAGAAGAACGTTCTCGATAGGTATAATATAATAGCGAAGTAGATAGCTAAGCTCGTTTACTATCTTATAGCTCTCTATTATAGTAATCTAGATAGCTAAGTAGATATTAGTCTTTTTTAACTACTTCTTAGATAGATAAGCTAAGAGTTAGACCTAGTTAACGCTCTAGATAAAGCGAATATAGTTAGTATTAACTATTTAGTACTTATTATATAGTAACTAGTTATAGCTAAACTTTATCTAAAAGTAAGCTAGAAGACTAGTTTATTTATAAAGAATCTTATTATAGTAATTATTAAAAGTAGAGAGCGTATTATATACTATATAATATTAAGGAGAGTATAGCGTAGTAAAGAAGAATAAGGGATTAATCTTAAACTAACTTATATATATAGTATAGTAGTAATATACTAGGAACTAAATATAAAGTTAATTAAGTTAGTTATCTAAGAAGAGAAGAGAAAGAAGTAAGATCTACCTCTTACTAAGCCTTAGGTAGATACCTTAGGTATCTAGAACTATACTTAAATTACTATATCTAGACTAACTATCTAGGATATACTCTTAATACTCCTACTTATACTATATAGTTAGATCTTTTAATAGATTATCTATAGTACTTAAATACTAGTCCTAATCTTAATTAGTTATTAAATACTTACTTTTTAGACTAATAACTAGATAGTACTAACTATTAATCTAATAAAACTTTCTATACTACTATCTCTTATAAAAAGGTAAAAGAAATATCTTCTATAAGATTTTCTTTCTCTCTTATATAGGAGTAGATTATTTAGAATATAGACTATCTAGTAAGTTACTTCTATTCTTTCTTATAGCTAATTCTAATAGCTTCCTAGATACTTTATAGTCTAGTCCTATACTTAGTTATATTCTATATAGCTTCTTAGTTCTCTATAGGCCTTTAGAGTATACTATTCTTAGTTATAGGGATCTTATATTAAGCTAGAGAGTAGAGTAACTATATACTAGTACTAGAGATAATAGCTACTATAGAGGAGGTCTTTAATATTAACTAGTACTTAGCCTTAGAGAGTATCTAGTTTAGCTAGGTACTATATAGTAATATTATAGTTAGTAATAGATCTAATATTAGTAAGAGTATTTAGAACTTTATAAAGTCTAATTAAGGAGAAGTTAAGTAACTAAAAACATTCTTTTAGACTTCTCTTAGTTTAACTCTAAGGCTTAGAGTTATCTTTTATATACCTCTTATATAAGGTAGAGCTACCTTATAAACTCCTAAAACTATAGTCTATTCTTTAGCTTAGTAAGACTATCTACTACTATCTCTTTTATATTTAAATATTCTATAGAGATAAGTCTATTCTATTAGAGCTTTCTTATAGTATTATATAAGATATTAATATATTTAGACTTATTATAAATATATAAGTCCTTAACTAGAGTAAGGATAGCTTAGTTCTTATCTTTTAGCTAAATTAGCCTAATTCTAGTAATAGTTTCCTATATTAAAAGTAGAGAGCGTATTATATACTATATAATATTAAGGAGAGTATAGCGTAGTAAAGAAGAATAGAGGATTAATCTTAAACTAACTTATATATATAGTATAGTAGTAATATACTAGGAACTAAATACAAAGTTAATTAAGTTTATTATCTAAGAAGAGAAGAAAGAGAAGTAAGATATACCTCTTACTAAGCCTTAGGTAGATATCTTAGGTATCTAGAACTATACTTAGATACCTATATCTAGACTAACTATCTAGGATATATTCTTAATACTCCTACTTATACTATATAGTTAGATCTTTTAATAGATTATCTATAGTACTTAAATACTAGTCCTAATCTTAATTAGTTATTAAGTACTTACTTTTTAGACTAATAACTAGATAGTACTAACTATTAATCTAATAAACTTTCTATACTACTACCTCCTATAAAAAGATAAAAGAAATACCTTCTATAAGATCTTCTTTCTCTCTTATATAAGAGTAGATTATTTAGGATATAGACTATCTAGTAAGTTACCTCTATCCTTTCTTATAGCTAATTCTAATAGCTCTCTAGATTCCTTATAGCCTAGTCCTCTACTTAGTTATATTCTATATAGCTTCTTAGTTCCCTAATAGCCTTTAGAGTATACTATTCTTAGCTATAGAGATCTTATATTAAGCTAGAGAGTAGAGTAACTATATACTAGTAGTAGAGATAATAGCTACTATAGAGGAGGTCTTTAATATTAACTAGTACTTAGCCTTAGAGAGTATCTAGTTTAGCTAGGTACTATATAGTAATATTATAGTTAGTAATAGATCTAATATTAGTAAGAGAATTTAGGACTTTATAAAGTCTAACTAAGGAGGAGTTAAGTAACTAAAATCTTTCTTTTAGACTCCTCTTAGTCTAACTCTAAGGCTTAGAGTTATCTTTTATATATCTCTTATATAAGGTAGAGCTACCTTATAAACTCCTAAAACTATAGTCTATTCTTTAGCTTAGTAAGACTATCTACTACTATCTCTTTTATATTTATATACTCTATAGAGATAAGTCTATTCTACTAGAGCTTTCTTATAGTATTATATAAGATATTAATATATTTAGACTTATTATAAATATATAAGTCCTTAACTAGAGTAAGAGTAGCTTAGTTATTACTCTTTAGCTAAATTAGCCTAATTCTAGTAATAGTTTCCTAGTTACTAAGGATCCTTAGTTAGTAAGAATATTCTCCTACTAACTCTAGATATCTAAGCTCTTTTAAAAGAGTACTAAGGAACTATAACTATTTTATATATACTCCTATAGCTATATATTTAGCTTCTATTATAGATATAGCTATAGATTTCTACTTCTTACTTATCTAAGAGATTAGTATACTATAAAGGAAGAAAATATATCTAAGGATTAAGACTCTATTAGTCTTATCTATTATATAGTTAGAGTCTATATATCTAGTAAGATAGCCTTAACTATTTCTTAAGTATCTTAAACTAAGGTCTAGGTTTGATCTTAGGTATCTAGTTAGCTTCTTTAGAGCCTTTATATATCCTACTATTAGATTACTAATATAGGAGCTTAATCTTCTAAGAGTAAATAAGATATCTAGTCTTATAATAGTTATAAGCTATATCTATATTCTAATAATAGATTAGTACTCCTATTTATTATATCTTTTATTATTTAGTCTAGTAGGCTTTAGACTTTTATAGCTATCTATTAGTAAAAGAGTTAGTAATATAGTTTCTTAGCCTATTCCTATCTTAGCTAGGTTCTCTTAGATATAGTACTTCTAGTTAAGTTTTAGCTAGCCTTACTATCTATTTCTTATTAGTCTTATTCTAAGAATCTTATCTAGTTCTCTAAGATCTTTAATCTTAAAGACCTTACTAAGTTAGTCTTTAAACTAGAGAATATCTTCTAGTCTCTCTATAGTAATAGGTATATTATTAATATAGATTAGGATTATTAGATCTTTCCTTTTCTTATAGATTAGAAGACATAGGTCTACTTCTAATTATTAGTAAGGTAAAGGCCTACCTATATACTATACTTAGTAGTTTTAGTATAAAAGTAAGATAGTAGCTCGTTTCTAAGATAGTAATATTTACTCTACTTAATTAATTTAATATCCTATAGTCCTAGTATAGGCTCTTAGTCCTAGGACTACTATTTTAAGCTCGTTACTACTAGTTAATATATATATTACAAGACTATTACTCTCTAAATAGGTCTTATTCTATAGCGACTACTCTTATACCTACCTAGGAGGTTAGTATTAGAGTAGTTATTATCTATTAATAGAGCCGAAGATAGAGCTATCTCTTCTCTCTTATACTAGAACTAGAAGCGTAGAGAGTAGATAGTAGCCTTAAAGCGAGAACTAACGTACTATAAATATTAATAAGAGGCCTAAAGGAGCCTACGTAAGAGGCGACTTAAAGGGCTATAGTAATATAGAAGCCTCTAGAATAAGGATATCGCTCTAACCTAGAAAAGTTATAAACCTCTAGTACTCCTTAGTACGGATCTATTTAGTAATTATTAGATAGATAGTAAGGCGACTTACTATATTAGAGATTTACTTAGGGTCTCTATACCTATAATAGTCTTCGATTAGACCCTAGTTTAGTATAAAAACGCTCTCGTTTAGATAGCGTAGAGGCTATAGGATAGGCTAGACCTATCTAGGTAATCTTATATCTCCTAGTATATAGATCGCTTAGAATAAGCTCTAGTACGGCGTAAGACGCTAATCGTTTAGCTAAGGACACTAATCACGTCTAAGGCCCTAGACCTAGTATATAGTATAGGCTAACGTAATATTATACTACTATAGTTATATAGCGAATTACTCGAATAAGTAAGATAGACGCGCCTAGCTATAAATAGTCGAACTACACGACACGATATACCTTACTTATTAGGTATAATTAATATAGCTCTAGTATTATAAGAAAAGTATAACGTTTACCTTCTAATAGCTAATAAAATTTTAGACTCTTGTTTTTTTAGTTATCGTTTTAAACGATAACTATATTTTATTTAAAAACCTAATTAAGGAGAGTATAATATACTCTTAGAACACCTTCGAACGAGCTCTATAAGTAAATTAGTATCTACTAGCTAGCCTAAAATACTAGATAGTAGCTTATCTAACCTATTTAATAAGTAAATTTAGAGATCTCTAGTAAAGCTACTACTCGCTTTTACTTTATTCTCTCTACTAGATAACGATATATCTATAAGAGTAGAGGACTAAGGAGGTACTAACCTTAACTCTAATACTAATATCTTTTAAGAACTAAACTTAGAAGGTAGACTATCTATAACGTAGTTCTAGCTACTTATAGAGACTATCTAAGTAACCTAAAGCTAGAAGGTAATTATCGCTTAGGTTCCGCTACTACCTAGCTCGGACTAGAATCTCTTCTTTAATAGAGAGAACGTAACCGAGTATATTAAGCGCTTTAAAGTACTATATAGGAACTATACTATTCTACTTATTAATAATAATAAGTAGCTTTATAAGAAGTTACTTACTTAGGTTATAGTTATCTAATATAGCTAATACTAGCGCCTTAATAGTTTCTATAATCGAAACTATACTAAGTTCAAGGAGTCGATTATTAAAGAGTACTAGAAGTACGATAATATATATATACTCGGAAACCGCTACTATATAGAGAACCTTTATAAGGTTAACTATAGCGAGGATAATAATCTCTTAGAGTACTTAAGGTAGTTTATACTCTACTCTAATACTATACCTACTTCGTATATAGACGAGCGTTCTCGTACTCTTCTATTTATACGAGGCCTTCTATTTCGTTTTAGTAAGAGACTCTAGGTCTATCTTAAGTTAGACCTTAATAATAGTAACTTAGATTATAGTAAGCTCTTAAAGATAGCCTAGCGTTAGATTAATAGTAATAAGGACTTTAAATTAGAAGTATATAACGAAGGTAGTAGAGATATCTAGTAGTTATACGAAGTAGTAAAGAAGTCTACTCTAAGACTAAACTCTAAGTTTAAGGCTAGAGAAATAGTAGTCTATAAAGGCTATAAACTAGTAAGCGTCGATAATATTACTACTAGTATATAAGACCTCGTAATTACTATAATTCGTCGACTCGAAGAAGGAAGCCTATAGCTACTACGCCTATCGATAGGATAGTAGGCGAAGTCTTACGATTACGACTATCTATATATTCTAAGACCTACTTATAGCTAGGAGATTACGATTAACTTAGCTACGATAGATAATAGGTTAATAATTAAGGCCTATATAGCGATCGCTCTAAAGATTTTAGATTATTAGATATATAGGCTCGAAGGCTATATAGCTATAAACTACGAGTACCTATAGTAGTTCGAGACTAAGAGCTTAATATATAGAGATCTAAAGACTAGTATTATATACTATAGAATACCTTGCCTAGGTACGGAAAAGATATAGTACTACTAGGACAAGAAACTACTAAAGCTATTCGTACTAATAAGAGTATTAGAGTAGCGCTATAGAAAGATTAATCTTGAAAATATAGATCGTTTATTAACGTTAAGAGCGAGCTAGTAGAGGATAACGAATAAGGTAGCTAGTATCGATAGTCCTATTAATATTAGTTAAGTCGCTTCTATTATATAGAAGAATTAGGACGATCTAATCGGCGCCTACGTAGCTAGAGATAGTATAAAGATAAAGCGGAACCTAAATCCTTCTCGTCTAGTCGAAAGATAGCTAATAGGAGTATAGAAGCGGATTACGACCTAGGCTATAGCTATAAGAACCTATACTTATCGTTACTCTTATATTAAAGAGGTTAAAGATAAAAACTAGCTAGCTCCTTACCTTATAGATATAAGAGAGTTAGAGGATTCTTAAACTTAGAGATATAATAATAATAAGATCGAGGATAAGTAGATATACGACTATCTAAATAGTCTACTAGTTCTAGTCGCTCCTATATATACTTAAAAGTAGAAGAAGGCTAAGGAGCCTCTAAAGACTAAGCGTATAGATAACTACCTTCGAGCTATATATACTAATAATAACGCTAACGTCTTCTAGATAGATAAAATACTCGAATCTAAGGTCTAGTTAAGCTTAGTAGAGATTATTCTCTATAGCGAGCGAGCGTCGTATTCCTTATAAAGTCGTATTCTAAACGATACGGATCTACGTAAGAAGCTTAATAAGCTCTATATAAAGAAGTATACGAATAGAAGTAGTAGAGCTAAGATTAGCGTATATTCCTTACTATCTAAAGCCTTTAGCGAGTAGGTAGAGGAGGAGCTAATAAAAGCTATCTTAGCGACCGATATTAAGGCCTTCTAGGCTACTACTATAGCGATTAATATAGTAAAGCCTAGGCCTACTTCTAAGCTTTATAAGTAGACTAATAATATCCTTCTATTATTTAATAATATCTATTAGATTATTCTAAGTATCTACGTACCTATAAAGTACGGCTCTCGAATAATAGCTTATAAGTCTTTAATCGACAAGAGAGCTAAGTTAATAATTATACTAATCGAATATATTTAGAAGCTTTAAGTTAGTATAACTCCTCTTAGTAATATTACTATAGGAGGAGTCGAAGGTAAGGTTACTTTCGTTAGGTACTACCTAGAGGTATTAATCGATACCTTTAGCGTAAGAGTTACGATACTATTTCTAGTCTTACTAGCGAACGGCCCGATCTTACTTAGCTAGCTATAGGCGCGATAGGTACGCCTAGCTTCTAAGAACTACGATAATAGCTCTTAGAAGGGCTTAATTAGTACTCTAGATAGCTATATTATTATATTTACTAGCTTTAATAGCTATAGTAATATATATACTATAGAATAGGTACTAGGAAAAGCTAGAGTATCGAGGAACTAGCTCTAGTCGATAGTACGAGTTTAGTAGGAGCCTTAATACGTATATCGCGTTAAGATTTAATAGAAGTCGGTGTCTAAACTCTAACTTTTAGTAATTACTAGCTAAAGAATATAGGATATACTATCGAGGACTCTAGATCTTATAATAGTAAGAAGTAGGGAGAGGGATTATAAGCTTTTTAAGCTTCTACTACCCTTTCCGAGTAAGGTTTAGTAGTTAGAGGTAAAAACTCTACTTAGGAGGGTTAGCTAGTAGAACGTTCTATAGTTACCTTTTTAAATAATAATTACGTTATACCTCCTATACTATACTTTAAACTATACTAGTAGTATAGATAGATAAGCGATTAGTACTAGTATTCGTTTATAGTTACTAATAGCTCTAAACTCCTAGAGAATCAAGTCTTTAACTATCTTACGT
This sequence comes from Septoria linicola, assembly GCA_024114885.1. Lineage (NCBI taxonomy): Eukaryota > Fungi > Ascomycota > Dothideomycetes > Mycosphaerellales > Mycosphaerellaceae > Septoria > Septoria linicola. Next base: position 2,820,700 of record CP099422.1, read on the forward strand.
AGTAGTTATTATATATAAAGATAATCTACTTTAGGGACTATTTTATAGTAGACTTAATTAGACAAAGTACCTCTCTATAATAGTAGCTCGAACTATTAAGATAGGTTAATTATAGCTAGACTTAAATATAGTACGACTATCTCGTAGTAGTAGCCGTTAAAGGTAACGTCGCTAAATTTAGCTAAAATAGTCGACTTAAGAAGCTTTTACTAGCTACTAGCGAAGCTAAGCTAGTTTATACTAGCGAGCGAGACTTATACTAGGGTATTAGGTATAGTTTTAATAATACTATACTAGTATCTTAGTCGAGCTAGGGTTTAAATTATAGAGGCGAATACTTGATAATTACCTATAGAAAGATTAGAGAGGCGGAGCTAGCTATCTAAGAACCTAGACCCTACGACGAGGTTATCTCTAATAAAGTAGACGACGAGCTTAGCGAGGAGACGTACGTTATCTCGGCTACTATTAATATAGTAGTAGAGAAAGCTCGTAATAAAGAAGCTATAGGATAGTAGAAGCTAGATAACTATATTAGCGCCTATACTCTTTATAAGCGAGTTACTAATAAGATTAAACTAGTAAATACTAATATTACTATAACTAACGGCTCTAACCCTAGCGGATTAAAAGACTAGCGACGGACTTATATTAAGAGGGAAGTAGCTATACTACCTAGTACTAGACCTTACGATAGTAAGTACTTAACTAAGAGATTCTTAGCGATCGAGCCTAGATTATAGCTTACGCCTAAATAGCTTATAAAGTTTAAACCTAGTATAGAACTACTACTAAAGGAGCTAGATTTATTATACTATATACTAAGGAACCGAGAAGCTACCTTTATATAGGACTTTACGTATTTAGGCTAAATTAATCTTAATATTACTCTACTATAGAAGATTTAGACAGTTCCTTACGAGCTATAGTAGTATCTAGGCTTTAAGCTAAACCTATCTCTATAATATATCGTAGAAGATATACTAAGGTAACGAATCTAAGCTAGAACTCTTAAGCTATACTATAGTACCTATCGAAATCTATACTTTCTTATTAGTAAGAAGATAGAGGCGAGTAAGCTAAAGAAGTATCGATTGATTAATATAGCTTAGAAGTTTAATTAAGTTACTATAAGAGATTCGAACTTACTACTCGACGCTAAGAGTTTCTCTAAGGACTTTACTAGTTACGCGCTAGCCTCGTTAGTTAATATCTTCTCTAGATATAACTAAATCCTACTTAATAAATCCTATAGAGACCTTATAGGCTTTAATTTACTACTAGGCCTATTATAGTAGACTACGTTACTATAAGGAGCTACGAATTCTATTACCTAGTTCGTTTATATTATTAATTAAGTACTTATAGAGTATATCTCGTATAAGGTATAGCCGTTCCTTAATAATATTAGTATTAAAGAGCCTAAGACGAAGTATAATAGTAAAGAGGTTAAACCTAGCCTTTGCTACTACGTTATTAAATATATTATAGCTATAGACGACGTTCTCTATAATATAGAACGAGCTAATATAACTATAGCTTTTAATAAGCTATAGCTCTATTACAAATAACTAGTAATCGTTAGTTACCTTACTAGTATCGATAGTCGCTATCTAGACTTCGCGAGAGTAGCGAAGATTAAGAAATAACTAACTCTAGAGAATTAGAAGGAGGTTCGAATCTTCCTCGGCGTAGTTACGTACTACTACGTCTAGGTTAAAGGTTTTACGATTATCCTTACTCTACTCTTTAAACTCTTATAGAAGGATACTAAGTTTTAATAGACTACTAAATACTAACTAGCTAAAGACGTCGTCTTAAAGGCACTAGTTTTAGCTCTAGCTCTAGTTACTCTTAACTATAGAGAAGAAGTAGGACTTATTATCGTAGGCGTAGATTCGAGCGGTAAAGGCTAGAGATATACGCTTTCCTAATATAATCGAGACGAGCTACTTCTCTACTATCTAGTCCGATATAAGTCTAGCCTATTTAACCTAGTAGAGGTTAAGTATAATACTAGAAAGCGCGAATACCTTAGTATACTAAAGGTATTAAAGAAGCTAAAACTATAGCTATTTAGAGTATACTTTTAGCTAGAGATTAATATAAATACTCTCGTTTACTAGCTTAATAAGGCTACCTCTAATTTACTAAATATAGTAATAACGCGCTAGCTAGTATAGATCTACCTCTTCGACTTTAACGTTATATATATTCCTAGTAAGAAGTATATAGCTCTAGATTCTTTATCGAGGAAGCCTACTACGCCTAAAGATATAGAGGCTATAGAATAGGAAGAAGATATAGATCTAATAATTAATAAGTAATTCTTCGATATCTTTTACGTTAACGCTTTCTCTATATAGGTAATTTAGAGCGAGCTATCTATAATTAATAGAATCTACTCTTAGGAGTTAATAAATATCGCTTTCGTACTTATATAGATATAAAGACCTAAGGGAGTTTCTAATAACGAGTATAAGCGGTTAAGAAAGAAGTATCGACTATTTTATATTAAAAATAACTAGCTCTAGCGCTAAGAGCGAGTAGCTAGACCCTTATAGCGAGTTATTAATAAACCTAAAGCGCGAGCTCGTATTATTAAGGTATACTATTATAAGAACGGTTATCGTAGCGCTAAATAGACGTATAATCTTATCTAGAAACGATAGTAGTAGGATAGAGTTTAGGTTTAAATCTCGCTCGCTATTTAGTAATATACTATTTATAGTCTTTAATATAGGAGATAGATACCTAGAGAGCTATAAATCCTACTCTAAGTTATAGTCGGCTAGTAGTAGTATATCGATAGCTTATATATCTCGAAGAACTATTCGTTAATAGTTATACGCGAATCTCTATCGCGCTAGCTAGAAGTACGTATATTCTAGTACCTAGTAAAGAGTATCTTCTTAGTATAGATAGTAAGGTTTATATAGGAAGAGATCTTTTACTAGTAGGGTACCGCTATAGAAGTTATCCTCGATAACTATAAGACTAACCTTAGTAATATAGAGAAGCTACTACTATCGTATAGTATTAAACGTATTAATATTTCGCTATACTACTCTTAGTCTAACGCTATCGTTAAAGTCGGCTATAAGACAATATTAGATACTTACTTAAAGCTCTCTAATAGTAGCCTTTATACGATTCGTAACTATATTCTAGTAGTTCTATAGGTAGAGAGAACGATAATAGTCTCTACTACTAGTCTAATACTATTAGAGGTAATAATTAAACGTAATATAGTACTACTAATCGAGCTAGAATACTATACCTTCTAGATTATAGATTAGGGTAAGGTTAAGACTAGAATAGAGCTTCTTACGATTCGAGCTTAAGCTCTAGAAGCTATAGAAACGACTATAGAAGAAGAATAGCTACGTTAATAGCGTCTTCGAGAATAGAACAAGGCGTACTTCGATAAATATCGCTATATAGACCTTACTATACTAAAGGAAGAAGATCTCGTATTAGTATACCGCTCTAAGTTAAAAACTAGCTTCTCTTATAAGCTTACGTTTAGGTAGAAAGGCTTTTTTAGGATATCTAACGTATTATAGAAAAGTATATTATATAAACTTAAGGAACTAGATAGCTCTAAGCGAGAGTATATCTATAAGAGAATAGACTTTAAGAAATATACCTTTCTATAAGAAAACCTAAAGCTAGTTCTAGATTAGGTTAAACTAGAAGAAGTACTACTACTAATAGAGAAGGTTATAGAACTAGGCCTTCTACCTAGGTACAAGTATCTATAGATCTTTATTAGTAAGCTATTAGTAATAACTTAAGAAGAAAGGAAGAGTTATATACGCTAGCTACTAATAGAGCTTAAAGAAGAAGTAGAAGACTTAGTAAGCTAAAGGCTAAAGCTAGCCTAGTAGAGCTAAAGATTTAGAAATTCGATAGGCGATACTTAATTAGAGATATAAGCTAAGATCTAGCTACTAAAGCCTAGCCTCTACTATAAAAAGAGCTAATCTTCTTAAGATTATACTATCTCGAGCGCTTCTTTTTATTCCTAGAGCTACTATCGAGCTCTAATCTAACCTTCTCGAGCGCTTCTCTTAGTCCTAAAGCTACTATTAAGCTCTAATCGGAGCTTCCTAAGCTTATAATTTACTAGACTAGTAGAAATCTAGCTAAATCTTAACTATTCTAAGTACTTCTTTTATTCCTAGAGCTACTATCGAGCTCTAATCTAAGCTTCCTAAGCTCCTCTTTTACTAGATTAGTAAGAATCTAGCTAATCCTAACTATCCTAACGCTGTTTTCTATAGCTAAGATAAGTATCTATATAGCTAGTTACTTCTTTAAGCTTAACTTTTAAGTATAGATTCTATATCTACTAGTTAACCTACTATCCTACTCCTTTTTCTAAGTCTTAAGCCTACTATCGCTATAAAAGTTAGCTATTCTAAGCTACTTTCTACTACTAGGTCTTAAAATCTAAGCTAGACCTATAATCCTAAAGCTCTTTTCTACTAGCGATTTCTATAGTTAGTACTACGATCTGTCTTCCTAGAGCTCTTTTCTATTACTAATTAGTAAAGTAAGATAATGATTTTCTATCCTAAGGATCTTTCTACTAATAATTTTCGCCTAACTAAAGAAATTACTAAAAATATTAGTTTCTAGTAGAGAATTCTTAAAGTTTAAGGTTTTTCGGCCTATATAAAGGTAGAGAAGCTTAAATCTTTAGTAATAATAGCTCTAATAGCTCCTTTCTAGCTATTAATTATAGCGCTAGTAGTCTCTTATAATATAGAAAGCGCGATCTAGTAAGTCGACTAGGTATACGAAAAATAAGACTCTTTTAAGTTAGTAGAGGTAACGACGATAGTATCTAAGTCTTAGTCCTTATTAGCGATAGTAAGATATATACTATAGTAGTTAGTAGTAGCGTTAGTAGTATACGACGACTATAGAAGCGTTAAAGTAAAGTAAACTTTTAGTTATCTTTTTAAATAATAACTAAAACCTTACGTAACTAAGCCTCGCGTATAGACCCTTGATCCTAATAGTAGTTACGCTACTACGATAAGGTATATAATTAGACTACTTTTACGCTCTAAACGATCTCTTCTTCCTTATTAACTATTAATTAGTTACTATAGAGCCTTACTTCTATTAAGTTTAGTTCTTATCTTTCGTTACTATCTAGTAACGCTATATAGCTGTTTATATACGTAAGTAGTAACGAATATAATAGAAAACTCTTTAACTAGTTACGCGCTCGACCCTCCTCGCTATTTAAGTTACTTATTACTAGTTACGCGCTTTATATCGCTCTAAGCTACTAATACGACTAATTAAAGACGTTCTCTTTCTCTATTATATATAAAGAATAAGACTTCCTCTTTCTAGCGTTCTTTAACGCCTAAACGCTCGTTAAGACTAGTACTTTCGCCTTCTATCTCGCCTATTCGAAGTCTTATATAAGAACTACCTAGATAAGATTCTCTAAAGAAATAATAAAAGATAGCTTCTTTAAGTTCTATATAAGGTATAGCGCTTGCTCGTACTAATCGCGAAGGCTCTCTCGTTAGTTTCTAGCTTTTAAGTAGACCTCTTACTAGTATAACGAACCTTAATAACGCTACTAAAGCTATTCTATTACTAGAAACGCTATAAGAATAGGAGAAGAGTATCGACTTAGTACTTAAGTAAGTCGAGGAAGTAAACGTTAGAATAAAGATTAGTATATTTAATTTCTTTAAACGTCTCTTAGCTAAGATTTTACTAAAGTACCTTAACGCGTAGAGCGTAAAGCGCGATAATATAAAGAAGATATACTAAGAAGGCCGAGACTTAGTAAAAGAGAGAAACTTAATCTAGTAGTAGCTACGTATAGAGTTTAGGTACGAGTAGAACTTCCTCTTCCTTAACTAAGTCTTATATAATAAAGAGATACTTAGGAACCTTTATTAATAGTTAAATAAGTATAAGGGCGTCTTTAAAGAGAGCGAGCCTAAAGACTAGGTTTTCTTAGTATAGTAAAAGTAAGATTATTTCTATTAGTAGATAGCGAATATATTCTCTCGTAGCTAGTATTTTTAGTTATAGAGAAGTAAGAAGACTCCTAGCTTATAAGACTTAGGCTTTATTAATACGAACCTAGATAGGAGACGCTACTAGAATAAGTTTAAAAAGAAGCTCTTATAGGTCGACGTGTTTAGCTATAAGATAAGAGAAGTATACCTAGAGGCGAGCTATAGACTTAATTAGTATAGATTTATAGTTAAGCTTACTAAAGAAGAGGCCTTCGAAGAACTAACCTATATATTTCCGATAGTAGAGAGATAGTCTTTAATATCCTATAGACTATTACCTCCTTCTAGAAATCTAAGATCTAATAGACGACCCTCCTCCTCTACGCCTAAGAGCCTATCCTTATCTAGTCCTACTCGAAACTCTAGTTAAGAAGAAGAAGGTAGCCTACTTACGACTCTAGAGCCTTGTCCTAGAGATTCTATATCGCTTAGTACTATATAGAGGCTAAAAGCTTAGTTAGAGAAGTTAACGCTAAGCTCTACGAAGAAGCCTATACCTATCTTTCGTAAAAGTAGAAGGCTTACTAGAATTTACGCTAGAGAAACTATTATTACCTCGATCGAAACTTCTCTTATACTAAGTACTTTAGGTAATAGCGATCCTACGTAAGACTAAGTTTTACTTACGACGAAGCTACTACTAGATCTATAACGCCTATCGCTAATCGTACTAGAAGATAATAGTAGAATTAAGCTAGAGAGCGACTTAGAGCCTAATCTACGCTACTAGGCTTATATAAAGGATAGTATTACCTCTAAAGTCTACTACTATATAATCGTTAATAGAGCTCTTAAAGAAGTCGATAATATCTAGGAGAAGAAGAAAGTAGCTAAGAGCTACGCTTTAATTAATATTCTTCTATACCTTAGCTAGCCTTTTTATAAAGAATATATAGCTAAGATAGGTAATACTATAAGTTTAAAGCTACTAAAGACAGCTAATATAACGTATACTCTCTACTAGCGTATTATTTAGATAGGTAGTATAGCCGATCTCTAAGCTCTTATCGCCTAGAATACTTAAAACTAGATATAGTTTAAGCTAGAAGCGAATACTTTCTTCTCTAAGCCTATAGGATATACTCGTCGTAGTAAGAAAAGTACTAATACTTAGGAGCTAGAGGATAATATTAACGCTCTAATACGTAAGATAGGTAGAAGCTACCTCGGACCCTTTTAGTTCTTCGCGACTAAAGTAGACTTGAAGGTTACTTCTAATATCTATTAGAAGGCTTAGGAGCTCTTAGACTACGACGCTAATAAGAGTACCTAGACTAACTATAGCTTCCTCTTTTATTCTCTTTCTACTAGAGGCCTATTTTAGATCCTAGACTCTTTACTTAAAGCTATATAGTATAAGTTTATAGTATATCGATAGTATAATATAGCTATTAGTTAGTATAGTTAGTCTCGTAGTATATAGTACTCGCTATCCTAATAGCTTCTTTACTAATATCCTTTACTATAGCTATACTAGCTAGTTACTACTCTATATACGACTATTAAGTACGTAGCCTACCTATCTACTACCTTTTATATCTTCGACGATAAGGCTAGTTCTAACTACTTTAACGGTTTCTAGTATATCGCCTTAAACGAGAATATACTACTTAAGAAGAAGAGGCTTAATTAGGTTTAATTTACGATCTCTCTAGACGATACTAGCGATAGAGAACGACTTTTACTAACCTTAGACACGATTAGTAATAGGCTCTTTAACCCTAAGGAGGTAAAGTAGCTAGCGAGGCGTATTATCGCTAATAAGTAAAGCTATAGTATAGGCTTCGTCGAGACTATACCTCTAGTAATTACTAACGAAATAAAAGCTAATCTTAAGCTTAGTTAGAAGAATCCTTATACTAATATAGGCTCGCTAGTTATTTCGTACTCCTACCTCCCTTAGTAGTATACTCGTATAGACGAAGAGTATCGTATAATTCTAATAATGTTCCTAGCCTACTCTAATAGTTAAGTATTAGATAAGTTACCTAATAGTAATCGTATTAACGTTTCTATAGTCTATAGCGTATATCTCTATCGCGAGCGAATACTCTTTATAGCTTTAGGTACTATATACCCTATACGAGTAATAAAACCTTTCGCTACTAAGGTACTTCTAACCGGCCTAGGCTCGATTTCTAATACCTTAGTAGGCCGAGTTCTATAGACAGATTAGGTAGTAAGTATAGAGATAAAGAAGCTCTTTAGTATAAGTAAGAAGAAGTTTAAGGCCTATATAGCTAAATAGTAGACTATAGCTAAAGCTTAATTCGATACTATCTATACTATAGCTATAGATATTAAGGAGCATATATTTAGTAAAGCTAGCTTTATAAGCGTAGATAGTAACTTAGAAGTACTAGTATCGAAGAAGAGAGAGGCTATTCCTAAGAAGATCTCTAAGAATATAGTAGAAGAGTAGCGTCTAGCGAATAATAATCGGATCTAAGAAGATATTTTTAGTAGTTATTATTAGAAAAGGTAACTATTTAATAGGCCTCTAATTAAAAGTTTAATAGACTTTAATAGGAAACCTAGTTAACTTTAAGTAATTCTAAGTAAGATCTATAGGTAGTTAGGTATCTAGTTAGATACTAAGAAAGAGAGGATTAGTAAGATAAAGGCCTACCTATATACTATACTTAGTAGTTTTAGTATAAAAGTAAGGTAGTAGCTCGTTTCTAAGATAGTAATATTTACTCTACTTAATTAATTTAATGTCCTATAGTCCTAGTATAGGCTCTTAGTCCTAGGACTACTATTTTAAGCTCGTTACTACTAGTTAATATACGTATTATAAGACTATTACTCTCTAAATAGGTCTTGTTCTATAGCGACTACTCTTATACCTATCTAGGAGGTTAGTATTAGAGTAGTTATTATCTATTATTATCTAAATCCTATTCCTTTTAGCTTTAATATATATAGCTAATTCTAGTCTCTTATAGCTTACTTTAGCCTATAGAGACTTCTTAGAACTTATAAGACTATACTAGTTAGTAGGTTAATACCTAGTAGTAGGATTATATAGATATTCTTATATAGAGTACTCTCTATAAATATATTATTTATATCTACTTAGTATAGAACTAGGTCCTTCTTATAGACTATAGCTATAAATCCTCTTAGAGTATCCTACCTAACTATAAAGGTAAAAGTTTCTATATAGTCTATTTTATACTTTTAGAAGAACTCTCTTATAACTAGTCTTACTTTAAACTTTTTAATAGTACTACTAAGTTTTCTCTTAATATTAAAGATCTATCTTAAGGTAACTAAGTTAGCCTCTTTTAGTAAGACTACTATAGTCTAGGTATTATTACTTATAAGTATATCTAGCTCCTTCTAAATAGCTTTTTACTAGAGATAACTCTATTTAGGATTACTTACTACTTTCTTATAGTTTTTTAAGATTAGAACCTTCTATTTATATATTCCTACTTCTTTAGTAGTAGAGAATATAATCTCTTTAACTTTCTCTAAGAATTCTAGGTCTTATAGGATATCTAGGTTAATAGAGCTTATAGCTAAGAAGAAAGCCTAATACTCTAGAAGTATTTTCTTATCTAGCTAACTATTCTAATCTAGCTTAAGCCTAATTAGTTTTAGCTTCTAGTTAAATCTATTAAGTTCTTAGAATACTTTCCTCTTTCTAAGAGTTTATTTTAGAGCTATCTACTCCTAATCTATCTCTATAGTTTCTTAGATAGAATTCTTAGATTCTTTTTTAACTTTTTTTTAGTTTAGGAATTTTCTATACTCTCTTATATCTTCTAGTAGAGATAGAAGTTATATAAAGAGTTTCTTTCCTTTCTAAACCTATACTAATAGCTAAGAGAGAGAAGGCTTCTACTAGCTTAGATTAGAGATACCTAGAGTACTCTTACTAGCTTATAGAGTAGGCTAGCTAATAGTTCTTAGCCTTCTAATAGGTCTTCTTTCTAGAGCTAAACTAGGAAGATTCTTAATCTTAATATTTAAGTCTAATTCTCTACCTAGCTTATCTTTAAAGAAGATTATATTAGTATACTATTTAATAGCCTTTATATCTAGCTCCTAGAACTTCTATATCTTTACTATATTATTATAGTACCTAATAAATATAGTATCCTTTCCTCTATTTATTAGTTTATTACTCCTTACCTACTAAGGCTATACTCTTATATCTATATATACTATAGCTCTATATCTCTATACCTTAAGGTAGGAGACTATTAGTTTAATCTTATTAAAAGCTTTATTAGGTAAGAGCTTAAATCTCTTAATATTAGATCTATTTAGGAGCTTGTTCCTTATATATACCTATACTTTAAGAGCTTCTAGCTAAAACTTAATAGGTATCTTACTCTCTTTAAGTATTACTCTAATAGAGGCCTTTAATATTTAGATAGACCTCTTAATTACTCTATTCTAGAGTAAATTATAGACCTTAGTTAGCTTAAGAGTAATTCTAAAGTCTTTCTCTTACTATTTAATTAAAGTAGTAATTTCTCTAGTATTATTAGCTCTTATAGACTTAAGAAGTACTACTAACTACCTTTCTATCTTAATCCTCTAGTTCTAAAGAGTAGTTAGTATATCTAATCTAGCCTTAAGTAGAAATACCTATTTCTTTCTTAAGAAGTTATTAATAATCTTAAGCTACTATATAAAACCTTTTACTAATAATAGTAATAGTCTATAGATATCTACTAATATAAGAGCTAATCTTTTAGGTCTTCTCTTAATAGACTTACCTAGGTATTTCTTTATCTTACTTATTATATAGATCCTATACTTATACTCTTTCTAGTTAGGAATTAGAATTCTTTCTTTTAGGTTAGTAACTTTATAAAGGTTTAAGAGTAACTCTCTTCTAAAGTATATAAATCTTCTATACTATAGCTTCTACTATTTTAGATCCTTCTCTAATAGAGTAGTATAGGTATTTTTAACCTCTATAGGATTATATAGTAAGTAATATAACTTTTCCTATAAGAGAGATAATATCTTACTAATAAATAGAATACCTCTAACTAGCTTAGTCTTTATAACTATTTAACTATCTAGGAAGGTAAGAGTAAAATTAGGCTTTTAGACTCTAAATTACTTACTAAACTAATCCTATAATATAAGATTTACTCTAAGATTAGAAATAAGTAGTACTCTATTAAGTAGAACTTCTCCTTCTAAGATTTCTTTTATCTATACTAGTCTAGAGTAGGTTATATAGAAGTATCCTCCTTCTACCTTAATCTATACTTTCTTTCTTAGTAGCTTTACTAATCTAAAGAAGGATAGTTAGTTAGTTATATAGGATAAGGTATAGAAATCTAAGAGCTATTCTTAGAGTAATAACTTGTCTTTAGCCTTAATTATAGAATAGGCTAACTTATCTTAGTTATTATCTTCTAATAGGGAATTATTATTACTTCTAGAACTAGAATAAGTTCTAGAATTAGAACTAGAACTAGACTCCTAAGCTAAAAATCTTTTCTTTAGAAGCTTTCTAGACTTTTCTATCTTCTAAAGCTACTTACCTATTCTCTAGATAGTCTTCTTTAGCTTATTATATAATAATAACTTATAGATAGCTTTCTTAATATATCTAGTATTCCTTAGTAAAAAGGATCTTCTAATCCTTCTTCTAAGAAATAATTCCTAAGGATTCTTCTAGTTCTTAGTACTATTTCTTTACTAGGATAGTTTCTTAGTAGTAGAGAGGTTAGGATAATCTTTTAACTAGTACTTCTCTTTCTTATAGAGCTAGTATATTAGTAGGGACTTTCTTTAATAGAGCTATCTAGGATAGAATATAGCTAAACCTATATCTATCTTATCTAGATTATCTCTTACCTCTTAGGACTTAAATAGAAGAAGAATAGTATCTATATCTAAAAATAGTTAGGTTATAATAGTATTCTTAGCTACTTAGTATAATATAGGTAGAGACTATAAGAGATATTTTAGCCTTTTCTCTTAGCTCTAGTAGTAAGAAGCTTTCTAAAGATTAATCTTAGTAATCCTCTTACCTAGGCCTCTAAGGTATCTCTATACTTCTCTAATTATCTTATTAGGTAATATCCTATATATAATAAACTACTTAATTAGACCTATAGTATAGGACTTTAGGACTCTATTATACTTATTCTAGAGAATTACCTATATCTTAGCTACTAGTATAGTAATATACTATATCTCTAGCTCTATCTTATTATCTTTACTAATACTATATCTAATACTAAACCTATATACTATATTATCTTTTAAGAAGTATTGATTCTAAGTAATATATATCTAGAGACTAGTATCCTACTAAACTATATATAAGTTCTCTTTAATAATTAGTTAGCTAATTACCTAGAACTAGTCCTTTTCTTCTAGCTTATCTATCTATAGCTTAAACTATTTCTTCTAGTTAGTTCTATCTAGGATTAGAATCCTTTAGCTCTTCTTGTCCTCTTAGTCTATTATAGAAATAGGTAAATAGAATAAATAATTAGTAGAATACTTTAGACTAGCTAAGGATTCTAGAGAAGAGTAATTTCTTATAGTAGAGAGACTAGCTCTAAGGGATAAAGATTCCTCGTATTTAGGAAATTACTAAGACTTAGATCTTTCTCTCTTAGTAGAGTTTCTATTACTAGGTAGTAGGAAGGCTAAGTAGCCTCTTCTAACTCTAGTAATACTAGGTATAATAATAGAGAACTAGGTAGGTATTAATAAAGTAGAAATATACTACTATCTTATAGAGATCTTTACTAACTTATATACTACTAGGTATAAACTAGCTTCGTTAGTAATATAGTTAGAGAAACTTCTAGGCTCTAAATGTTTTCTATAAACTATAAGAGATATAAGTAACTTATACTAATATAGGTTACTCCTATTTAGTATATAAACCTAGGCTTATAACCTATTAAAAGTAGAGAGCGTATTATATACTATATAATATTAAGAAGAGTATAGCGTAGTAAAGAAGAATAGAGAATTAATCTTAAACTAACTTATATATATAGTATAGTAGTAATATACTAGAAACTAAATATAAAGTTAATTAAGTTTATTATCTAAGAAGAGAAGAAAGAGAAGTAAGATATACCTCTTACTAAGCCTTAGGTAGATACCTTAGATATCTAGAACTATACTTAGATACCTATGTCTAGACTAACTATCTAGGATATATTCTTAATATCCTAGTTACTAAGGATTCTTAGTTAGTAAAAATATTCTTCTACTAACTCTAGGTATCTAAGCTCTTTTAAAAAAGTACTAAGGAACTATAACTATTTTATATATACTCCTATAGCTATATATTTAGCTTCTATTATAGATATAGCTATAGATTTCTACTTTTTACTTATCTAGGAGATTAGTATACTATAAAGAAAGAAGATATATCTAAGAATTAAGACTCTATTAGTCTTATCTATTATATAGTTAGAGTCTATATATCTAGTAAGATAGCCTTAACTATTCCTTAAGTATCTTAGACTAAAGTCTAGGTTTAATCTTAGGTATCTAGTTAGCTTCTTTAGAGCCTTTATATATCTTACTATTAGATTACTAATATAGGAGCTTAATCTTCTAAGAGTAAATAAGATATCTAGTCTTATAATAGTTATAAGCTATATCTATATTCTAATAATAGATTAGTACTCTTATTTATTATATCTTTTATTATTTAGTCTAGTAGGCTTTAGACTTTTATAGCTATCTATTAGTAAAAGAGTTAGTAATATAATTTCTTAGCCTATTCCTATCTTAGCTAGGTTCTCTTAGATATAGTACTTCTAGTTAAGTTTTAGCTAGTCTTACTATTATAACGTAGTAGGCGTCTCTATACCTAGTAGATAGGCCTATAGTAGCTACTACTACCTAGGCGTATAAGAGCGATTTTCGAGCTTACTATAGAGGTTATAGACTATTATCCTTTATACTACTACTACTAAGGTTAGAGAGGACTACTTAGGTTACTACTTAGCGAAAAAATAATATAGTATTATTTAACTACTTATTCTACTTCCTACCTATTCTCTACTAGCGCTACTACTACGCGATCCTAATAGGCTTATAGCCTATACGGCCTACTATAGCTACTAATATATACCTCTACGACGACGCGCTATAGGTACGCTACTAATCTACCTACTATACCTACTACTAACTACTATATAGAGCTATCGCCCGACTCTAGCTCTACGACCTACGTATAGACTTATATACTACTACTTCTAGGTTAGTTATAGGTTTATATACTATATAAGAAGCCGAAGGTAGAGCTACTATACGTCTTATAAGGAACTAGAAGTCGCGCTATATTACGTATAATACGTCTAAGGTAACGTAGCCTTAGCGTAAGAACTTATTATATAGAAAGATATAGTACTATAAGGATTATAAGTAGAATAAAGAAACGCCTTAGGAACTACTATAGTACTAGTACTATAGTACGTAAACCTATAACTAACCTAGAGGTAGTAGTATATAAGTCTATACGTAGGTCGTAGAGCTAGAGTCGGGCGATAGCTCTACGTAGTAGTTAGTAGTAGGTATAGTAGGTAGATTAGTAGCGTGCCTACGACGCGTCGTCGTAGAGGTATATATCGGTAGCTATAGTAGGTAGTATAGGCTATAAGCCTATTAGGATCGCGTAGTAGTAGCGCTAGTAGAGGATAGGTAGGAAGTAGAATAAGTAGTTAAATAATACTATATTATATAATCGCTAAGTAGTAACCTAAGTAGTCCTCTCTAACCTTAGTAGTAGTAGTATAAAGGATAATAGTCTATAACCTTTATAGTAAGCTCGAAAATCGTCTTTATACGTATAGGTAGTAGTAGCTACTATAGGCTCGCCTACTAGGTATAGAGACGTCTACTACGTTATATCCTTCTCTCTATAGAAGTCTCGCTAGAGATATTAAAAACAATAGTATAGAGTATTATAGAAACAAGTTATTATCTCTTCTAAACTCCTCTCTATACCTCTATATCTCTATACTTTACTAGTTCTTATATTACTCTATTAGGCTCCTAGGAGCTAGATAGAATCTATATCTAGCTACCTAGTTATTATCGGCCTACTCGAAGAGCTCTCCTATATCGGTAGTAGTAGAGAAGTTAGCTACTAGTCGCTTTATAAAATCCTTATTATTAGTATAGAAGCTAGTCTCTAGGAATATTATAGTCTCTAGGTCTTTAATACGAGCTATAAGGACGTAATAGTTACCTAGCGTAGTCTTATAGTAGGCCTCTAAATAGGTATAGAATACGTTAGTATAGTAGGTAATCTAGCCTATAGTATCGAAAACTACTATAGGATCGTCCTAGCGTCGTATACCTATAAGGGCCTAACTAAGATATATAGCTAGTATTAACTTATCTGAAGTAGAGAAGTAGTAGAGAATTACTCTATAGCGGTTAGAGTAGCTAGATAGCGAGGTATACCTAGGTATAAGGTCGTAGTAAGCGTCTCGTAGCTAAGAGTACGTACTAGAAGCTTCTCTAATCTCGAGGCGGTTAGTATCTAGGTCTATCTTATAAAACTAAGATAGGATAGTTATCTACTTATCGACCTTGTTTTCCTTAGAACTATATAGTAGTATAGAGAACGATACTCTAGCCTCTTCTTACTTTACTAGTACTATAGACTATCTCCTAGTATATTCCTAGGTAGGACTTAGTAGATTAATATCTTTCTTCTATATATATTACTCTTTAATATCCTCTACGAAGCCTTTACTAAGTAATCCTCTATCTCCTAGTCTCTCTATCTATACTATAAAAACTCGTTAGTAGTATAGACCTTTAACTAATTTAGTATAATTAGTATAGGTCTTATTTATAAAAGAAACTATACTCTAAACTTATAATATACCGTAGCCTCTAGCTATATCTATAATACTAAGGTCGATATACTAGAAACTCTTATAAGACTAATCGGACCTACTCTTAGTTAGTAGGTAGGTATACTTAGTATAGTATAGGTAGGAAACTAGGTTCGTAGCGTAATCTAGCTAGTAGTAGATATATATTATCTAGTATATAGGGTCCTAGCGAATTAACTACTAAATACTATTATAGAACATATTCCTATACTAGCCTATATTACGATTACTACTAATCTTACGTAGGTACTAGTCGTATATAGTAAACTCCTTACTAATTAGGTCCTTAACTAGCTCTAGCTAACTAAATAAGTCGTATATAACCGTACCTTCTCTAAAGTATACCTCTAGTACTAGCTTTAGTAGCTTACTCTTATCTATAATATAGGTAACTAGATTAGTATAGGTAAAGTATCTAGGTAGGTTATTAAATCTCGTTCCTTTAGTAGCTATATAACGTAGAGTACTTAGAGTATCGCTAGAGTAGGCCGCTTAGCGTTACGCTAAAAACTAATTTAGGTACTCTACTTAGAGTTTAACTAAATCCTAGATACGTATATAGAGTCTAAATCTCCGAAATAGCGTCGGTTAGTCGACCTTACTATTCTTAAGGCTAAACGCCTCTCTAGTAGTATTTCGTAGGTACTAGAAGTATAGACTATACTTGTTTAGGTTAACGTCCTTTAAACTATACTCTTTAACTTTTATAGCGATAGGCGCTTCGAAGATTTATATCTTTAAGCCCTAGGTATTAACGATAGCGTAGAGTAGTCGGTTTTGTCTAATATTATAGTAGTTATAAGAGTAAGAGCTACTACTAAGTAGGAAAGATAGGCTCGAGTCGCTAATCTTACTTAGGCGCGAGTTAACGCTAGAGGTTTAGTAGCTTCTAATAGATATAGAAGTAGACGCGCCGCTTCCTATAGTTAAGTAGCGCTAATTTCTAGTTAGGCCTCTAGAGCTAGATAGATCTATAAGAGTAGTAGTAGCTTTCTTAGCGTCTTCTTAGATCTTAGTAGCTACTCTTATAACTCGAGGTAATACTACTACTAAAGAAGAGGCTCTCTCTCTACCTAAGAGCCTATCCGTAGCTAGTAGAGGTATCTTAATAAGCTAGATAATCCTATCCTTAAACTATAGATTACGCTTCTTTATTAACTACTTTACTTTATTACCTAAGGTATTAATCTACTAAACCTTCTCGCGTTCTTCTATACTCTTTAGCTTAACGAAATCTAAGTCGATAAGGTAGTATTCCTTTAAGCGATTATTAGCTAGGTTAAGGAGGCGCTAAAGGATAGCTTTAGCGAGTAGGTACGTAGTAGTATCTACGTTAAGCTTATTTATAGTAGCGCTACCTATATAGACTAAGAAGTTCTTTACTATCTTTAGATAATTCTTAAGGTAGAGATAAATAGTTTTACTATTTCTATATCTTATACTCTACTCCGTCTTAATACGAGCGAAGGCGTAGTTAATTACTTATTAATCCTTTACTCTCTACTATATAGCGTTCTTAAAACCTAGGTTTAACTACTTTAACTCCTTATCTAAGGACTTCTTATTAATCTTCTTAATTCCCTCCTAGAGTAGACGCGCTATATTATATAGCCTAGAGAAGGCCTAGTCGTAGTAATTAATAATCTCTATCGCTACTATATACCTCTCTACGTTATCTTTAATTATAGCTATACTAGCGATAACGTCCTTAGTTCGTATAGTATTCTAGATAATATTTCTCGCTTAAATAGAGAGGCTATTTAGGCTATTTAGGTTAACGTTACCTAGTACCGATATAGTATAGGTACTAGTACGTTTACGCCTAGTAAATCGACTCGAGATAGTAGAAGTAGAAGAGGGTTATTAGTAGTACTAATAACTATTAGTAGGTAGTAGTAAGAAGTTAAGATTAAGAAGAAGGTAGAGAGGTAGCTAGTTACTTAAGTATCTAGTCCTATAGAGTAAATAAAGGTTCTAGAGAGTAGTAGGGTTAATAGAAAGTAAATCGCGACTAGAGTAAATAGGTAATAATAGTAAGTAATATAAGATAGGTAAATATAAAGTAAACTAGTAAAGTAAACTAGTAAATACTTCGTAAAGTAAAGTAAAAAAGTAAAGTAAAGTAATCTACGAGGAAGGCGCGTATTATAAGTAAAATAAAGGAAATTAATAAAGGAAACTATATATCTACGACGACTAGAAGTAGTAAGAGAGTTATATATAACCCTTCCTCCTCTTATTCTTTCTTCCCTTTTTTAAAATAGTTAAGTAGTATCTAGATCGTAGCCTAACTAGGCTAGTTAATCGTCTATATTATCGTCCTTACTACTATCTAGCGTAGCTAAGGCTCGATATCTAAGTATATCTTTTAAAGATTCCTTATTATACGACGTAGGTAATACTATACTATTAAGATCTTCTAAGATATAGGAAGTAGTACCTTCCTTATACTCTAAGACTCTATATAGCTCTCGCTACTAGAAGGTAAGCTTGTCCGATTACGATATCTTAAGATCGTCTTAGTAGATTATAACTAACTATTTTTTAGTAAACTTAGCGTAATCTACGTACCTAGAATTATCGTAGTAGTCCTTAGCTTCTTCTTAGATACGCGTCTACTACTCCGAGATATTAGTCTCTATATCCTATATAGCCTTAAGTACTTTAGCCTAAAGAGTAATTAGCTCCTTATACGTACGAACCGATCTCTAATCCTTAACTCTAAAGGTATAGTATTCTAACTCGATAGGTAGTACTACCTCTCTACTAATTATTAGCTTAGTAGAGGTCTCGCTAGTACTACTATTATAAGTAGTACGCTCTACCTATAGTATAGCTAGAAGGTATAGTACCTAAGCCTATAAACTACTCTTAGATAACTTAGATAGGGTAGATAGGATAGTCTTATATCCTACCTCTATAATAGTAGCGCTCTATAGTTAGTAGATAGAAATCCTCGACCTCTTTACGCTATATATAGTAAGAAGCGTAGAAACCGCTATACTATTATTAATATTAGTATTATCTAGTATAATCTTAAATAGAGCGCTCTATTAGTAGTATATATTCTTCTAAAGAAAGTTAGTAATCTACTTCGTAGATATCTTCTTAGTAGTACTATCCTCTCGCGTAGTATAATAGTAGATCTTAGCCTCTAGCTATTATAATACCTCTTCTCTAGTAATAATTAAGGACCTACGCTTATCGATATAGATACTATCTATATACTAGCGCTCTTCTATAGTTTAGACTTATACCTCTACTATAGAGCTAGGTCGAGGTATACTATTCCTTAGATTATAGTCCTCGTACTAGTAGAAATATATAGTATATTATATATATATACTATCTTACTAGTACTTCGACCTAAGGATATAGTATATAGAATTAGCGTTCCTATAACTACTAGACCTATAGATCTCCTTAACGATTAGTTTCTATATCGTATCGTCTTTAATAACTCTCTACTAAGAGGCCTATCTATATAGTTACTAGTATAGCTTCTTATCGATAACTAAGAACTTCCTAGCTATCTTACTAAAGTAGTAGTATTCCGACTTAGATATATAATTCGAGCGTCTTCTACGAAGTAGGATAAAGGCGACGGCCTTAGCCTAGTACTTCTATACGCCTAGGTCGCTATTAATATCCTTCTAGAAGATAGAATCGATATTATCTCTATTAGGCCTCTAGAGCTAGATAGAAATCCTAGACGTATATACTTAGAAGAAGGCCTTATCTATAAGGGCTTCTTTATCCTCGTCTTCTATAACCTTATCCTTAGTACTAGCTAGCTTTCTAGATAGCGTATTAGGACTAGTATACCTCCTACCTAGAACGTATCTAACTTTAAATATAAAGAGTCGGATCTATACGATCTATTACGTAACTATAGTATTAGGTAAATCTAAAGCTTCTTTATTAAGCTAGTAAACGAGCGTGTTAGTATCTACTTTAAGAATAAAATATATCCTAAATAGCTAAGGCTTTAACTTAGTAAGCGCTTTCTTAACTCTAAGATATTCCTTCTTATTAGCGCTATACCCTTCCTAGGCGGTATTCTACGTACTACTCTTATACCTAGCTAGGTATCTTTGTCTATTAACTATCTATATAAGAATCGCTCTCTATCTGATCTTACTAGTATCTATAGCTACGATAATCTCGCTAGCTACTTTATCGTAATTAATAGCTACTAAGATAGGAGCCTAGATTAGATAATAGACGTAGGTCTACTTCGCCTTCTTATAAATAGGCGTCTAGACGAATTCCTCGTCTTTCTTTATAAGCCTATATAGTAGGATCGTTATAGTAGTAAAACCTAGGATCTAAATATAGAAGTAGATAACTATACTAACGAAAACCCTTACTTCCTTCTACTTAGTTAGCGTTAGCTAGTTAACTAGATTAGCTACTCGTATAGTATCTAGATAGCGCTCTATAGTATCGGTAACGTATCCTACTACCTTAATCCTTAGTATTAGAATTTATAACTTCTTAACTATAATAGTTATACCTATACGCTTAATATCTACGATTACTATATTAAGGTTAACGATATACTCTATAATATATCTATAGAGGCCTAGTTCTAACTCCTTATTATTATAAGTAGTCCTTAGACTCTTAACTCTAAAATTATTAAGGAATAGTAGTACTCTATAGAATAGGTAATTAAATAGTATATAGTTAACTATATAGATAAACTAGGTAATAGAATTAGTCGCCTCTTATAGAATAGTAGTTATCTAAAGTAATCTAAAGGCGTAGTCGAATCTAGTAAGATCCTTACTCTCTAGATCTAATAGAACTTAGTTATAGCTAGAGAAGATATTAAGTATACTAGCTACCTAGTAACTAGTAAAATACTTAGAAAATAAGTCTATATTAGGAGGTAGGTAAGTATCTCTAATCGTAACCTTATTAATTAACTACGTATCGTTAATTAGACGATACGAACCTATATCCTTCTTAGCGACTAGAAAGTATAGATTATAATAGGCTCTATAGCTAAACTTAAGAGTTCCTATATCTAGACGCTTCTATAGTATTTACTCTACTATAGTACGAAGAGATAAGTTTAAGTAGAATCCTAGGTATTACTATAGTATATACTCTACTATATAGATTATATAAGGAGGCGCTACCTCTAGATAGACTTACTCGAGATAAGCGAACCTAGTTACTAGTACTACTTCTTAGTTAAAGAGTATCTCCTCTAGTATCTAGCGCTCTCTAGGTTATAGTTCTATACTAGTAGTAACGTCTACTATTACTTCTAGAGTTAACCTACTCGCCTTTAGTAGGTTAGAGAACTTCTTAATAAGGTACTTACTATCGAATAGCCTTATACCTAGTAGTAGTTTACTTTCCTACGCTAGCTACGCCTACTTCTAATAATAGTTACTACTAGCGCTACTACTATCTATCTAATTTACGCTTAGGTCTATAGGCTTGACCTTGTTTACCTTATACTTATATATAGTAAAGGCCTAAACCTTTAAATAGAGATTCTATAGATAATAGTATATAGAAGTATAATATATCCTAATATAGCTAGCCTATCTATTATACTCTACTACTATAAGGATCGTATCGTCTAAAAGGTTATCGCCTCCGTCCTCGATCGTAGTAGATAACTAATCGTCGCTCTAGGTATTAAGATTTTAGTCTAGCCTTAAAGGCTAGATAGAATCAAGACGTCCTATTAGGCCTAGTCTTCCTATTCCTACTAGAGCTACGTAGTAGGCGGATATCGTAGTAGCTAGCTCGAGTCTACCTACTATTTTAAAGCGCTACCTTTACTAAGAAACTTATCGATAGTCTAGTATCTTTAGGTCTCGACTATATCTATAAAAGTAACTAACTCGCTATTTCTATAATAGATAGTACTCTTCTAAGTACTATCGTCGTAGTTCTTAGACTATAGGCGGACCTTTATCGCCTACGCTCTACTTAAGAGGACTAGTACTAGTTCGGCGTCCTTAGAAGGTACTAAGATAAAGACTAGTATAACGTATTTAACGCTAAAAACGTTAACGTTTATTTTCTTATAGATACCTACTATCTAGGCTAGACCTCCTATAGTAGATAGATTAATCTCTAGAATATCTATCTAGATAGCTAATCTATATCTTCTAGCTACTACTCGGTCTATTATAGTAGACTTAGTACCTTTATCGATTAAGCCGTCCTTAGTACTAAGCTTACTATTTAACTAAATATCTACCTAGATTAGAAGTACTATAAGGACGTCTCGAGTAACGCTAGATAGGTCGACTACTACTAATTACTTATATAGTTCCTCTTATAGATTAGCCTTACTAGTATATACTATAATACCTCTATTAATAGTAACTATATTATACCTCGCGTAAGGTTTATACTAGCCTTTAGATACTAATTCTCTAAGAAGAGAATATACTCGGTATAGTAGTAACCTCTATCTCTATATTTTAGTAGGTAGCCTATTATTAAATTATTAGCTAAGCTCTATACTAGCTATATAGATATCTATAGTTTAGCGAGTAAGAGCTTCCTATAACTCGTCGTTATCTATATAGATAGAAGTCTATAGTTCTTTAAGTAATAGCTTAATACCTCTAAGTATAATATACTTAGTAAGCGTAATAAGAAATAAGATCTATAGTAGACGACGTAGTAGCTTTATCTCTAGCTTCTAAGCTCTTAGAGCTATATCGTCCTCTACGTATACCTTAGACCTTACCTAGTTATCTAGCCTCTATTTCTTAGAAGCTTTCTTCGCCTTACGAATAGGAGGCGCGACTAGAGTAGGTTCTTTATCTTCTATATCCTCGTTAATATAGTCGATAGTACTATCTTCTAATATCTAAGACCTAGTAGTATCTTACTACTACTAATCCTCTTCGTTTACTCTATCGACTAAGTCGTCGTATATATCCTTAAGCCTTTCCTTACGAATACTATACCTAGTCGGCCTATAGGTATACGTAGTATTACGCTAAGCCTAAATTCTTTCTTTAAGTACCTTCTCTTAAGACTTCTAAATTATAGGTACTAGCGCTCGCTTCTTAGCCTTCTTAGCCTTACTCTTACTAATCTACGCCGCGTTAGTATAGATAGGCGCGTTCTTATCTTCTAAATCTTTAACCCTAGTATATCTCCTATTAAGGTCCTACTCTATAAAGTATACTTTAGGCCTAGGAATACTAATAATCTATATAGATCGCGCGTAGTTAACCTATACGACCTTTAGCGTATCTATCTAGGTAGTCGGGCTCTTAGAGCTAGATAGCTTTAATAGTACTACGAGCGTATTCTAGTAATCTAAGATACCGCGAGGCGTCTAATCGAAGCTTTTCTTAATAGAACCTAGAACTACTTACGTTATATTATAGTTAGTCTACTATTAACGCTACTTATCGCTTACTAGGTAGTCTAGGTACTCTATAGCCTAGCCTTCTATCCTATAAAGATATAACGCCTAGTTAATATAGAAGATCTAAGGCGTTATCCTATCCTATTTTAGATACTAGATTATAATAACCTTACTATTCTTATCTATAACTATTAACCTCTTACTAATATTACGAGTTAACTATCTTTACGTAATTATATACTCGATTAATAAGTAGAAGTTAGCTATATAGCCTAATCTATAGTAGATATAGTAGCGACCTTTTATATACTTCGCGACCTATAGCGAGATATACTCTAAGTACGCCTCGATCGTTATAGCCTACTATTACTACTAGTTACTATTGTCTTATATAGTAGGCGACATATATTACCTAGTAGATTAGATAGGCGTAAGAGCTAAGCTATACTCGCCCTTCTACTTTAGAAGTATTAGATTATTAATAGTTAACTTATTAAAGTTATAGACTAGGTCGTTATTAGTCTATATTAGTCTAACTATAACTTCTATAGCTTCTATAGGTCGGCCTTCTATAATAGACTTCTATAAAGACTTAAGTTAACTATAGTTACGAGCCTACTCTATCTAGAAACTATCTTCTTTTTTAATAAGGTTCTTAGCTAACTTAAAGATCTTCTTAAATAGTTTATAGGTCTCTAGCTTATATAGATAGATCCTATACTTAGTATAGAGTTTCTTAGATATTACTACTAGTACTCTATTTAGTAAGAGCCTTAATCTCTTACGCTTACTTATATCTTCTAGATTAATAGAGTCTAAAGTAAGATAGAACTAGCGAAGGAACTCTTTTAAGTTATTACCTTCTACTTTCCTCTTTTAGTAGAGCTACTCTAGGTACTCTCTAGATCGAATAAGGTAGTAGGTATTACTCTTAATAAAGTAATTAAGAAAGGTAGTCTCGAATATCTTCTATAACTTATACTCTAAACGCTAAATCTCTAGACGTAGTATAATATAGTAATTAATAATAAGGCGCTTAATAGTATCTTTATATAAAGGCTCCTAGAGACTATAGTACTTACTTATTAACTTAAACCGCTCTAGGAACTTAGTAGTATTTTCTCTAGTAAAGTAGTAGTTTTAGTTAGTACCTAGTATAGGTAGCTTTAGTTTATTCGCTTCGAGGACTTACTATAAGAGAGAAGCGAACTCTAGCTAGGTACCTACTATAGGTTACTAAATAGGTTCTAACTAAGCTAGTTATCCTCGAGTATTAATATATCCTTCTACTAGAACGCTATCTATAGACTAGCTATTTACTTTAGTATTATTAGAGATCTAGCCTTCTATAGAAGAGGATATAATAGGCTAGTTACTTTAGAAGTAGTAGCTTATAGTAAGTTAGGTAAGGTAGTAATAGTCGTATTCGTCTATCTCTTCTATAGTTATAAAAATAAGTTACTCTTTTAGTCTATAAGTTAAAAGGATCTAAGGACTCGATATATAGCGCTCTAGCGCGCTTAATTCCTCGTTAAGCCTCTAGGAGCTAGACTATCTACGCTAGAGGCGTATATTAGGTAATTTTAACTAAGCTAGTAACCTTAACTATTTCTCTAACTTTCTTAATATCCTCTATCCTAATATAGATATTAAGGATAAACCTTTTATAGCTCCTAGGAAATAGCTACTTTATAAGTAATCTATAGTAGCTCCTTCCTAGTCTATTAATAATTCTAATTCTCTTAGGTAATTTAGAGCCTAGCGCCTCTTCTTAGCTAGTTTTTTAGTATTAAACGTATACCTATATACGTTTATAGCCTATACTATATAGAGTCGGTCGTTACCTTCTCTATACGCTAGTACTATAGTAGTTCCTAAGGCGTTTCTTTATTCTACCTATAATCCTTATAGTACTATATCTTCCTATATAATAAGTTCTTACGCTAAGGCTACGTTACCTTAGATATATTACGCGCGATATAGCGCGACTTCTAGTTCCTTATAAGGCGTATAGTAGCTCTATCTTTAACTTCTTATATAGTACGTAAACCTATAACTAACCTAGAGGTAGTAGTATATAAGTCTATACGTAGGTTATAGAGCTAGAGTTAAGTAATAGCTCTATATAGTAGTTAGTAGTAGGTATAGTAGGTAGATTAGTAACGTACCTACGACGCGTCGTCGTAGAGATATACGTTAGTAGCTATAGTAGATAGTATAGACTATAAGCCTATTAGAATCGCGTAGTAGTAGCGCTAGTAGAGGATAGGTAGAAAGTAGAATAAGTAGTTAAATAATACTATATTATATAATCGCTAAGTATAGAGGATATCTTCGGGTTTAAGCTTAGATATTCCTACGTACTTCTTATTAAGAAATATATATCTCTATACTCTACGTAAATAGAGCTCTTAAACGTACTCTTCTATTTATCTCTACGACGTAGTATTATTATATAACTACGTCGCGTAGTTAGTAGCTTTTAGCGTCGTAATTAGGTCTAAGTATAATAAAGAGTCGATTACGCTCTAGAATAATATAGTAACGTCGTATACTAGATACTTTTAATTAAGAAATATATATCTCTATACTCTATATATATAGAGCTCTTAAACGTACTCTTCTATTTGTCTCTACGACGTAGTATTATTATATAACTACGTCGCGTAGTTAGTAGCTTTTAGCGTCGTAATTAGGTCTAAGTATAATAAAGAGTCGATTACGCTCTAGAATAATATAGTAACGTCGTATACTAGATACTTTTAATTAAGAAATATATATCTCTATACTCTATGTATATAGAGCTCTTAAACGTACTCTTCTATTTGTCTCTACGACGTAGTATTGTTATATAACTACGTCGCGTAGTCGGTAGCTTTTAGCGTCGTAATTAGGTCTAAGTATAATAAAGAGTCGATTACGCTCTAGAATAATATAGTAACGTCGTATACTAGATACTTTTTATTAAGAAATATATATCTCTATACTCTACGTATATAGAGCTCTTAAACGTACTCTTCTATTTGTCTCTATAACGTAGTACTATTATATAACTACGTCGCGTAGTCGGTAGCTTTTAGCGTTATAATCGAGTCTAAGTATAATAAAGAGTCTAGGTATAATAAAGAGCCTAGCTATAATAAATAGCCTAGCTATAATAAAGCGCTTAGCTATAATAAGAGAGCCGGCTATAATAAAGAGTCTAGCTATAATAAAGAGCTCGGCTATAATAAAGGAGCTCTAACTTATAAGAGCCTTTATTTAGAAGACGACCTCTAGTAGATTAGGAGAAGTAGAATACTTAGCTAGCTAGTAATTAAAACTCCTACTAGCTAGTAGAGTATTCTATATTCTTCTTAGTACTATAAGTAGCTACCCTATATACTTTAATTAGCCTCTAATACTACCTATACGCCTCCTATAGTAATAGTAAAATTCTCTTAAATCTAGCTATATCGCTATCTATATTTTCTTTTAGGAAGTTAAGGTCGTATCCTAACTACTATCTTCGAGATATAATATTATTCTAATATATCTCTAAAATATAGTCGTCTATTATCTTCTAACGTTATAGCCGAAGTAGTATATATATATCGAGAGCGCGACTAGGAACGATAGCGATAGTTACGTTTATAGCGTACTATATAGAATAGTACTTTAGCCGTAACTACTTATTAGTAATAATAAGGTAATCTTATTATCTACTATCTTAATATAATCGTAGAGTAACTAACTCCTACTCCGCTATCTCTCTAACTCTATATTCTAGATATTCTACTTCCTAACGATCTTAATAATATATAGCTTTTAGAAGGCGCCCTTCCTATCGACGACTATAATAATCTCTACGATAGTAAAATATCTAATAAATATAGAGTAGATCTTTAGTCTAACTTACTAGAAATACTAGACCTACCTATAGTAGACTCTTCTCTAAAAGATATCGAAGAACCCTTATATAGTCTAATTTCTATATCTAGTAGAGCTAGTAGTATACTACTAACTCGAGACTCTACTAATATATCTTCCTCTATAGACTCCTTATAGGTTCGAATAGCCGAGTTCGATAATACTATCGTAAGCTCTAGCGTCGTAAGCCCTAGCGACTAGTTACTAGAGAATAGTAAAGCTATATATTATACCTATTCTATTAGTATACTAGATAGAGAGAATAAACTAGAAGACGAAAATATAAGAGACTACGTCGATAACTAGGACTACGCTAACGACTAGAACCGCGCTAACGACTAGAATCCTACTAACGACTAGGACCGGCCTAATAGCCTAGGTCGCCTTAACGACTAAGATACGACCTACTAACCTAACGACGAAGCTAGAAACTACGATCGGTTAGGTAGCGATAATAGTAAGAGTAGCGAAGTTAATAACGATAGCGATAGTAGTAACGTATTATAAGACCTATATAAGTATATAGCTAAGAAACTATATTAGTAGTTATAAGGTAGATTTTATAAATATATATTAGACGATTATAAAATAGAGCGCCTTCGATATTTAGAGAAAGTAGGCGATATAGACTATTACTCGCTATTAGAAGCCTTTAGAAGCGCCTTATTCTCTTCTCTACTTAGAATACTAACGCGAATTATAGCCGACCGCCTTCTACGTTATAACGCGCCTTAATAAGAGGAAATGTTTTATAGTATATCCTTATAGCTAAATAGAACAAGACCTCCTCTAAAGTATATATATCTCTATAAAGAGTAGATCCTAGCTACTAAAGCTAATATCGCTTTCGATATCGATAGTTTCTTAGGATTTATATTATATCTTAGTTTTATATACTAGAGTATTTACTACTAGCCTATACTACTTTTAAAGTAGAACATTAGTATAGATCTTTATATCTATACTAATTATTATACTAAGGATTAAGAAGCGGAATAACTACGATTATAGTTAAATCTACTCTAGGATATTCCTTACTTCTATCTTAGAAAGATTAAAGGAACGATAGAGATATTAGTTTTTGTCCTCTTCCTATATATATCTACTACTACTAGGAAATTTATCTTACTTACTAAGGAACAATATACCTACTAGCTAGATAGGATCTTCTACTCTACTATCTATATATTCTATAATACTTATTATACTTAATATCTTTCTACTATATATTAATATACCTATATTAATAGTAAGGTATATTAGATCGAGGATCGCTTAGTTAGAGGAGTAGGATATAAAATATAGAGAGCGATTACCTATTATCTATACCTAGAATATCTTAGCGAGATATAGAGTAAGATTCTTAAAATTATCGAGAAGGAAGCTAGACTTTATAACTTCTAAGAGCCTTAACTATTCTTTTTAGCTAAAGAGACGAAATTATAATTTAAGATAAGTCTTATATATCTTACGTTACTCTATACGATAGAGAACTTTAGGACGTATCTAGAGTAGGTTCTCGATTTTAACGTTATCTAATACGAACGCCTATTTATTAATATTAGTAAAGAGATTTATACTTAATCCTACCGATTACTAGCTAATAACCGAGATCCTTATAACGAGTAAGTATATATCTATATATAGAAACGATACTATCTTAAAAAGTATCTCGAGTAGATATATAATAGAGAGCTACCTTAGAGTAGATAGATATTCTACGAGTAGAATCTACTTTATAAGGCCTATAATCTTACGAGCCTTACTCTATAACGATCGAAACTCTTTAAAGGTAGACTTATCTACTCTTAGTTCTATAGTTCTATAAAAGAGGTTACTAATTCTTTAAAACTATATCTTTTCTCTAACGACGGATTAGAGGAACTTATATTCGACTTAGTAATCCTTAAGGCTACTCGGAGCTAGGCTAAAGGCTACTACTAAGACGTATATATAATTAAATAGTTATACCTATATAGTAAGCGCCGAGCCTACGTAGTACTTACGGACTCTTATAGAAAATTATTTAGACTACGTAAGGAATACTATATTAGTTAGTTAACGTACTATTCGTTATAAACTTAGCTTACTAAAGAAGACTACGTAGAACTCGAGCTAATACTTAATAACTACCTATTATACGTATAGCCGATTAGGACTAAAGAGTACTTATATTTCGTATAGTAGAACTTAAATAAGTTTACTACTAGGTTCGAGGTCGTCTATACTCGCTATAGAACAGGTATTATTATATAGGAGTAAACTAAAATAATAGCTATATTCCTCTACTATCTTCGATTCGTAGTTAGAGGAATAGAACTCTACTACGAATTAGCTCTCTAGTAGAGCTACTACGAACGTATAATAGAGACTAGAGATATAAAGAAGTAGATCGGACTTAGCTTTAGTAATATCCTACGTAAGTACGAGTACGCTTAGATAGAGCCTCGGTTCGACTAGATAGAACTCTAATTTTATACTAATATTATAGACTATATTCTTTTTAGTAATAGCGTCCTTCGTTATTAATACCTTCGATATAGTAGCGAAGTTAACGCCTTCTTCGATCTTATAAGGTATATAGATCTTACTCGTTAATAGCTTAGCGAATACTCTAAATACTAGCGTATTTATAGTTAAATTATCCTTTAGCTAGTCTACCTAGTATTCGAGTAGTTCTATAAAGATATCCTCGAAGTAGTTAAATATGAGATTAAACCTAGAATACGATAAACTACTCTAGAGGGCGAGCTTAGCTAGTCTATAGAATACTTTAAGGAGATTATAAACGATAAAATCTACTTTATTATAGGAAACTATAGCGACTTCAAGCTTATATAGTCTCTAGTTAGCTTCCTATTCGACTTTAATAATAGTATTTATTATAAGTATTAGGAAGTAAAGCTATATCGAGTTCTATATTAAAGGATATATACTAGTATATCGATACTCGATAATAGTACTACTCTTAGGTATAAGTTTTAGTAATGTTTAAAAGGCTACCTATTAGACTACTACTAGATCTTACCTTATCCTATATATAAGGTTTTAACCTAAACTATAAAGTAGAGTTAGCGAATATAGTATTTAGTCGTCTACTAAGAGATATAGAGTACGCTAATATAGATATAGAGCTAGAAGAACTAGTAACCTAGTTAGCCTCTATTACGCCTAGAGTTTATAGACTAGTTAAGAGAAGAATAGGAAGGATAGCTACGTCTACGTAGGCCTCTAGGTAGAGAAGAGTAAGTTAAAACTACTTGTCGAGGAATGCCTTACTAGCTAGTAATTAGAATATAGACTTACTAGATACTTAGTATATACTTCTAGAAGAACGTACTTTTAGAGAAAGATACTATTATAGGAATATACTACTAGAGACACGTACTTTTAGAAGAATATACTACTAGCTAGTAATTAAAGACAACTAGAGCTAGTAAATATTTTAATATCTTAGGTATTATAAGCTTATATAATAATACCTAAGGTATCTCTATATACGTATAAGAAGTAGAATTCTAGTTACTTCTAATAAGCTAAGCCTAATCTAGCTATTACGATCGATAGTTAGAGCTTAATAAAAGCTTATTTCTAATATATAAATCTAGATATAAGACGTATATTCCTCTACTACTACTAAATTTAGTAGTAATAAAGAGATTTCCTATCTTACTTATAGATTCCTTTACTTTTCTTTACTTACGTATAATATCGCTAGCTTATTTATCGTATATATATAGGTATATATA
Organism: Septoria linicola; assembly: GCA_024114885.1. Taxonomy (NCBI): domain Eukaryota; kingdom Fungi; phylum Ascomycota; class Dothideomycetes; order Mycosphaerellales; family Mycosphaerellaceae; genus Septoria; species Septoria linicola. The sequence goes on from CP099422.1 coordinate 2,851,643, forward strand.
CTATAAACGTCGCTTTATTTATACTAGCTTCTAATAATATTTAATAATCTATCTTCTTCTCTCTTCTTCTTCTTCTTCTTACCTCTAATATCTATCTCTACTTCTACTCCTCTCTCTATCGCGTTACTAGCTAGTAATTTATTCCTCTATTTATTCGCTAGCTATATTCGTACCTCCTCCGAGTATATTACTATCTAGTAAGTTATTTCCTATTTACTTAGAAGCTACTTAAAGTAAGCCTTAAAGATATATATAATAGTACCTTATAAGAGATAAGTTTCTAAGTCGGAACTCGATACTCTTTTAAATAAGAGAACTAAGGTCGGCGATACTATAGAGACTCTCGTAGAAGACCTACTCGACGCCCTATTACTATTCGCGACCTCGACTACGAAGAAGGTATAGACTCTATATAAAAAGTAAAGACCGAATACTAAGGTCTTATATAAGAGACTAGCTACTACTTCGCTTAATAATATCCTAAGCGTAATAGTTTTACGCGACGATTTAGCTAAGAGTAGAGTAGAGACGCGAGTAAACGACTTAATAAATATCCTAGATTCGAGTATTCGACCTACTCCTACTATACTAACCTAGAGTATATTTATATATAGTATTAAAGCTATATAGATTACGTAGAAAGATAATAACTTAGCTAGATATATAGAGCTTAATAGCCTAGATTAGTTCTTATTAGTATAGCGTATAGTTTTTTCTACTCTAAAAGAATACTATAAGTATTTTATAGTAAGAGTTACCTCTATATTCCCCGATATTACTTTAGTAGAACGTATTACGTAGTAGAATAAACTACTAGCTAGTAGTCTATATTATTATATTACTAGCTAGTAGTATATTCTACTAAAGTAACTTATACTCTAATTCTAATACTAATTTAACTATAGAATAATTTTAGATAGGAAGGCTTAGAGAGATAAATACTAAGTATTCTCTCTCTAAATACCTATATCGATATTATTATAGAATCTAGAAAGAAGAGAGTCTTATTCGAGAAGGATCTAGAGACTACTAACTAGGACTATTTTAATAAGTTACTTCTCGATCCTCGCCTCTCTCTCTCTACTAGAGGTAGCTTCTCGTACTATATAGTTATTATCGCGCTCTATACTATATATCTTATAAAGTAGGCTATCGATACCTACTAAGTAGATAAAGAATTATAGGTAGAGTTATACCTACCTCTCGTTTTCTATAATATACCTATACTAGTAGGAGAGCTACTAGCTCTAATTATCTACTTTATAGACGAGTTCTTATTATATAGTAAGGATATCTTTTAGAGCTTCTATATTATCTACCTGTTTATATAAAAGAAGAGCTATTAGATAGGAGACTAGAGCGCTAATACTAACTCGAAGATTAACTAGCCTAAGGCGATTACGCTAGTATACTATATTATTTCTAGTTCGATAGCTACTAACTCTATCGAGTAAGCCTATCGACAAGCTAAAGGTCTTATAATACTAGTAGATATAGTATTTATAGAGATTAACGAAATCGCTAAGGATTTTATATATACTAAAGAGTAGAACGATATAGGTACTACTATTATAGTATTCGATAGTATTAAGGTCGACGCTTCTACGATCGCTCTAGACCTAGATAACCTAAGCGACGAAGCTTAAATCTATATTATAGATATATTAAGTAAGGACGTCGAGTACTTATATAACGATATTAAGTATATAGATTAGCTTAGCTTTAAAACTATTCTTCTAATATCTTTAGTTAATAAGTAGCGACTCTTCTAAGAGGTATATATAGAATACTCGGACTCTACTATACGAGTAGTCGATAGCTCTAATACTGCTATCGATACTTAAATATTCGCTACTCTATACGCGACTATAAATACCTACTTAGCGATACTACTAATATAGGACGAGTCCGTCGCTATACTTAGGCTAAAGGTTACACTTTTAGAATCTAGAAATATAGACCCTATTACTAGTAAAAACTTCTAGGTTAAACTAGATAGGCTCTCGCTTAAGCTCTAGTAACCTACTAGTATCGCCTAGCTAATAAAAATACTCTAATTAGAGATACGCTATACTATCCTTAGAGATAATATCGGTCTTAGTAAGACTATCTAGGTACTATATATAGTTATCTATATAGCTAGAGAAATTAAGTAATAACGATAGTAGTAGAAAGGTAAGTCGGTTTATTAAAGAGTTATATAGAACGATCTACTAGCTAGTAGATAAGACGTCTATCTACTAGCTAGTAAATTATTCTATATCTATTACGTAATTTACTAATATTTCTAGACGTTATAGAAACGGCTATAGGAGACGCTATCGATAACGAGGCCGAATAGCTACTTACTAACTTTAAAGTTACTAACTCTAAGCCTCTCTACTACTCTTATCTCGTTATCTACCTACTAAGTATACTTTAGGCTTAGATCGAGCCTATTACTAAGCTATTTAACGACCTCTCTTTAACGAGATATATCTACCTTATTATATTCTATAGCCTAGGTAGTAATACTAATAGAGTAGCTATAGTAGGATATACTAGTATCCTAAATACTAACCTAGATAGCCTAGAGATATACCTCTTGAATCTATTATTTAATAATCTACGTACTTCTTCTACTATTATCCTTAGTATATTCTAGTCGCTATAGAATAAGATTCTTAAGAAAAGTAAAGTATATATATACTATAACGTATCTAAGACGCTAGTTATAGTATAGGCTAATAACGACGACGACAGTTCTAACGTCGACGAGGAACTCGAAGTAGAACTCGTAGTCCTCGAATTAGAGCTTAGTAATAGCGACGATAATAACGACGCTAAGACTATAGATCCTTCGCTATATACGTAGTCTATAGATAACGAGATCCTTCTCTATAATAAGTAGAGCTTTAGTATAATCTATATAGATAAGACTTATTATCTAGGTAATCTATAGGCTCTCTAGACTAACGCCTTATATTAACTAGAACCTACTATAGAGTACGTACTCGTTATAGTAACTATCTTCTATAATATAGTTAGCGATAGTATAGTATTATTTTACTTTTTCTAGAAATCGCTATCTAAGATCCTTTCTAAAGAGCTCTACGAAGGTCTAAATAGCCGTGACTATCGTTCGCTAAGCGATACTTTCTATAAATAATATTAACGTAACTACTTCGCTATCTTAACTATAGTCGATCCTAGCCTCCTAGGTAGTAGTATATCGACTAATTAGCTCTACCTCTCGGCTTTATAGCCCTACTACTTCTTCGAATATATATGGATAGGTAATATAAATATAGTCTTCGACCTCGTACTACTTACTCTAGGTCTTACCTAGTTACGCTAAGTTAAAGGTTAAAAGATCGTTACTTATAAGTCGATAGTAGAATTAGATATAGAGATCTCTCCTATTACGACCGTCTACGTAGAGATACGTACTAATATAGTAGATACTACTATATACGAAGGTATAGCTCGTAGCTACCTCGACGCTCCGAGCTAGAAGAACCTTCTAGTATTTAACGAAGACGATAAGATAGGTCGTACGTTAAGTCTCTATCGATAACTAGTACTAACCTATAATAACCTAGTAAATATACGCTTACTAGACTACCGATACGATACTAGCGTAAAGTTAATTAATAGCTTATAAGTTAGTTCTATAGAGTAGTCTACTAGCTAGTAGTAGTAATATCTATCTACTAGCTAGTAGTACGTTCCTTATATATATATATATATATAGTACTAATAATTACTATAGAGAAACTAGTAAGATCGATAGCTACTCCTTCTACTATATATTAATTAAGGCTAACTCTTAGGCTCCTCTTCTAAATACTCGTACTAGCTACCTAAGTTAGTATATTCTACTATCGCCTAAGTACTACGCCCTCGTTAGCCTTCTTAAGAAGTATATTATCGAATAGAGCTAAGATATAATTATTTAGAGCTAGGAACTAATTAGTAATCTCCTTACTAAGTTTACTTATCGACTCCTCTAGATTTTCTACTAAGTTATCTACGCTAGTATTAAGAATCGCGCTCGTATATTAGCCGAGCGCTTCTTTAATAATAGCGAGGTAAAGGTAATAATCCTATTTTCGCGCTCTATAGTAGAGTCTTTAAACTTATAGCGAGGTAGTAACGTCTAACTCGTAATAGACTACGTTAGCCTTTACGCTCTAATCTAAATAATAGGCTACTAAAATCGTATAGGCTAGACTAAAGCTATAAGAGTCCTAGTTCTCCTTATCGACGAGATAATCGACTAGTATCTTTAAGTAAAGTATTAGAAACGCTTCGTTAAGTAAGTAATCGCTAATACGATAGTACTAAAGGATCTTCTAGATACTATTCTTAAGGATAGCCTATTCTAGTTTAAAGACGCTAAGAGTAGATTACTCGAGGCTAGTATATAGTTTTCTAGATCTTAGAAAACTAATATAACTAATTAGGTAATAGAAGTTTTCGCTAATAGCTTAATACGATTAATATTTAGTATTCGCTTCTCTTATATAAGTTAAGAATAGTCTAATATATAAGACTTACGAGCTAAGAACCTATTACTATAAGAGTAACTATTCTATTTTACTTATAGTAATCTTATCGCTCGAGAGCTTTTAGGCTAACTAGAATCTAAAGAATAGAAGAGTAGTAAATTAGCCTCTAACTAAGTCTATCTAGATAACCGAGACTAGATAACTATCGTCTACTCTATAGTAACTAGTAATAGGCGTAAGTAGTAGTTCCGACCTAGAGTACTATTAGTTATAGATATAAAGAATATTATCGGATATATCTTTAGTACTACTAACTACGTTCTCGAAACTAATACTACTAAGATTACGTATTTTAATCGAATAGATAAGTACTACTTTAAGTAGAAGTTCTTACTAGCTAGTAAGATACTCCTCTAAATAACTTATAACTTAGTATCTACTAATTTAATCCTATAGAGGTAATCGTAGCTACTATACGATTAGTAAAGTAACTATCGATATATATCTACATAGCCTATAACTAGTTACTTAAAGAAGATTCCTAGAAAGTAGTAGAAGATCTAATAGACTTAGAGGAAATTTCTAATAACGAGCCTACCTCGAAGGAAGAAGAAGTCGCTAACCTACTTATTAATATACGTAAAGATAGTATCGTTATAGCCTTAGGTACTATACTAGCGAAATTAGTAGCTATTAGCGAGACCTCTAGTAATAGCGATATATAGAAAGACGAGAGTAAGTAGGAAGACGAGAGTAAGTAAGAAGATAGAAGTAAGTAAGAAGAAGAGAGTAAGTAAGAAGAAGAGGATAAGTAGGAGGTAAGTATTCTACTTATAAGATAAGAAAGTAGTCTACTACCTAGTAGAGTATTCTACTTTTAGAGAGAGTCGATATACTAATATTATATAGGGCCTAGAGGCTAAGTCTACTAAGGATACTATAGACGATATATAGGTAGTATAGATAAAATCTACTACTATCTAGGCCTATCTCGAAGGCGTCTTAGTAAAGAACCTTACTATATTCTATACTACTCGTTTTAGTAAAGTTAATAGAGAGCGTTAGGTTAAGGCTTTATTAGTCGAGGATATATATTCGTAGTAGAAAGTACTACCTACTTAGGAGAGGTTAGTAATAGCTAACGAACTTCTTAAGCTTAATCTTAAATAGAGGTAAGTACTACCTACTAATAAGAGGCTAGTAGTTACTAGTAGATCTCTAGCGCTCTCTATAAGTAGAGTATAGTACTTTATAGATATATTACGTCTACCTACGATAATAGTTATACTTCGATACTCGTTCCTTTTTAGAGTTAGAGCGAAGCTTCTACCTATTCGACCTAATCGTCTCTTAGGGTTAGGGTTAGGGTTAGGGTTAGGGTTAGGGTTAGGGTTAGGGTTAGGGTTAGGGTTAGGGTTAGGGTTAGGGTTAGGGTTAGGGTTAGGGTTAGGGTTAGGGTTAGGGTTAGGGTTAGGGTTAGGGTTAGGGTTAGGGTTAGGGTTAGG